>OX454321.1:62559345-63893746 GCA_949715965.1 Dysmachus trigonus | reverse complement strand
TTATCTATCTGTATGTTTCATTTGCAATTCTTACTATCTATTCCTGGCCAGAACAGTTTTTGAAGCAATCCATTTATTGCAGCTATATGATGTGGCCTTACATAACAAAAATCGATCGTTGATCTTTTAGGTACTGCACCGTTTACAGTGTACTGAAGTTCACACATTAACTGAAACAAAAACACGATAACAAATTTTGTCTATAAGTACAATAATAAACTATAAAAGGTTTTCGTTATAATTATTTTTTAAAGAATCTTCATTGAGTTCCGGTGGAGAATCAAAGATTATATTTTCTAATCATCACAACTTAAGGCAGCTATTTCGAAGGAGAAAATAACCGATCAATGAGACTATTAAATTATGAATTGGGAAATCTTCGGCGCATTTAATAATTACATATCTTGCCTACTTTATAAAAAAAAATAATTATCGCTCGTGTTCATTAAAATCAGAGGATATCCCTTGAAATTAATTTTTTGTGGCCAGGTATCAAACCGCAACATCAATCATGATTTTTGTTATTAGACTTTAAGATTTCAATATGATGTATGTTCCAAAGAGGCAAAATTTGTATTGGGTATGTAGATTTGTAATTTTTTTTCTGTAAGGGAAGTTCCGGTTAAAAGTTACATTTTTTATGCATGTACCGAATTGCATAACGATTTTTTATTTTAGAAGAATTAAAACACATTCTTACCTTTAACCACGGTGGAAAAAGCTTCGAATGCCTATAAATATAAGGGTGAAGAATTCTTGAAGTATATGGTGATTCAAATAGCTCTTCATGGGCACTGCCCGCCATTCGAGCATAAAATGCACTCTCCTCTTTAGCCTTTGAAGCTGAAATCAACTAAAAAAATAAAACAAAATGTAAAATTCTCATTTCTAAGCGATATTCACCAGTTTAACTTGCCTGACAATATCGATCTAAAACCTCCATCCGATGGTGGTTAGTAAATTTCCTCTCTCCAAAGGAGTCAATATTAAATACATATTTTGAACTATTTCGTTTTATACTGCGAATACATAATTTCCTATATAGTCTGAGAATCTTAGGAGGAATCTCTAAATTAAAAGATTTCTCAGCATTTAGAATTTCTTTCAATTGTCGATGTAGAACCTTTTCCTCATACTCGCTCATTAATTCCAGGCTAATTATAAGTAGAAATAAATCAAATATAAAGTTTTTTTTTCTGATTCCGTAATAAGAAAAATGGTATTTTTTCATAAAATCAAATTGGAAATTATATAAAACAAAAATCGTAAATAATAAAGATATTTTTAAATTATATAAAGCTTACTTTGAAGTGAAATCTTCAAGACAATCAAGCTCTGCCACTTGTCCAGATTTTTCAACCTCTTCCTCCTTCCAAGGAAGTTCCCTTTTTGGCCTTTTTGTAAACAAACTGCTTTCACAAACATAATCAGTAGATTCCTCTTCCTCCGGCTCACTTTGCGGCTCCTCTTTAATTCTTGGACACTTACTTACAAAATTCTGGTCAGTACTATCAATCTTTTGGAAATTTGTCACTTGCACAATTCGTGGTGTATATTTTTCTTCGTAGTCCTCGCTATTAAAAGCAAACAAATAAAAAATGAAGTACAAACACATTTTATTGTATTATACGCCAACTAAATATACTTTTTTAACTTCAAAAAGGACAATTTTCAAATCACAAAAATCACATTTCCATTCAAAAAAGTCGTTTGTAAAATCAAAAGGTATATTTTCTTTTTAAAAAAGTCAACATTATTAACTCCAAGTTTTTAATTCAAATAAATTCCTACAACCACATTTAATATATTAATATAATAGAAATGCCAATTGTTACGCTTTATGCAATGATAGTATACGAATCAATTTAAGTCAAAAAATTAAATGATAATTTAGGACTTGTTTGAACTGAAAATTCGGACCTATTTTGATTTGACAAACAACTTAATTGAATTGAAGTATGACATCTGTAATCTGAAAATAATCTTTTTGAAGATAAGAAAATATAGTACTTAAAAAAAAAACAAAGAATAAGTTAAAAGTGATAAAATATCCTACCCGTCATTATTGGATATATCTGCAGGATTATACAATTTTACATCGTCAAAACCCAGATTTGCGTCAGGGTTCCACAAGTCCAGCATATTTTGATCCTGATCATGTGTCATTAATGGGAGCAATTCTTTGGAACCCATTGGTAAATCATTTGAAAGCAAGTCATCACACGAAAGTGTTTCAGCTAAAAAGTCCATCAAATGTGATTGTACAGAGTTCATTTCTTTGCTCTCTTCGGAAATTTCTACTTTTATTTCAACATCTTCTGTTTTTCTACCTGTATAAGGACTAAGGAAATTTATTTAATTAATTGAATTTCAAGCAATATAGCCTTACTACGTACCGAGTTCTTGAGCAACTTTTTTCCTCTTCTCGTTCTTCTCTCCGTTTTCGTACGCCCAAAAATTCTTCACTATATAAACATAATTAAATATTTTTCCATAACATTTTTATTAATTTATAAAACCTATTTCTAAACAATCCTTTCTCTTCATCCTTTCCTCTCTCATCTTGCCTTTTCCGTTTTTGTCCCAATTCTTCACTGGCAGCATTCGACAAATCACTCGAATAGCTCTCCTCATTAGTTTTCCTATCGTTCCGAAGCTGTAAGCTGATTTGTTCGTCTAATAAAATTATTTAAAAAAAAAAGTTTTAACAAACCAATGCCTAGATTAGAAATGGGTGGTCCTATTAAGTAGTCGATTCAGCTTTAAAATGTGTCTTCGCTAGTCGAGTTGGGCGAAATCGACTTCCATAATAGGGGCTAATATTAATGAAACTGAATGTGTAGATTTTGGAAGACGAACTTAAAATTCTTGCATTACATGTTATACTAAACTGAATCAAGCTTATTGATTTTCGATCCAAAATCTTCCAAAAAATTGAATCTGCCGTAGCTATAAGTGCTTACACAACTTTGAATAAAACTTCGGAGTTTGATTATAGGCCAACTTCCACCATCCTGGTTCTCCAAACATATCATAACCAGACAAGAAATAAGTTTTGTGAGTTGAAAGGACACCAGCAACTGTTCCTTGCCATTTCCTCTTTCGCTGTCGATAAATGTTACTGAAAAAAATAGAAGATTCAGAAGTCTATAGGGTGCATTTGAACACAGTTTTTTTCTTATATATATCTAGTTTTGCGATAATATTTTCTTGAGCAACCCGAAATTAAAAAAAAAAATAATTCAAGAATACAGCGGATACAATCGCCCGCTTTCATGAATTTAGCAACTAGACCAAAGCAGTTTCACAAGAATATTTGTCTCTAAAACCAGATTGCTCCTCAATTATGAAGTCCTTCCAGATAATATTACAATTACTTCCCAATGAATCACTAATATATCATAATAATGTTTCCTGAATTGGAAACATATTAATGGGTCTATATTCTATAATAACAATTGATTCCTTCCATCTATGCGGAAATTCCCCATTAGTTATGGACATGTTGTTAATAATTTTTAACAAAACTGGACCAATTATTTCAACAGACTCTAACAATGCAGTTTTACAAAATCCTATGTAGCTTTTGTTGCTCATTTCTTGTATTAATTCAAATTATTGATTTTCATCACAGTATTTAAATTTAAAAGCCGAGCGAACTTCAGCTACACTGTTTTCATATTGCACATTACTAACACTTAAAATCGATTTTTTTTTCGTAATGTACATACAGGGTGTATAGGAAGTAGTGCGCCAAAATTAAGGGGATGGTAGCTTGGGTCATGACCTACCAGAATACCAAAATATGACCTTAGTGAAAACCTCACCGTTTTCGAGATATTTGAGTTTTTATGAAAAATTAAATTTGATTTAAAATGAACATGGCAATATCTTGTTATTCATGAATAAAATGGGTGATTCTGAAATCTGCATTAATTAAGCAATTTTTTGAATTGCTTTCCCATCACTGCCTAGTACATTTTTTTTCACCAGTGAAGGTCAAAGTAGACTCAAATAATTTTGAACAGGAAAAGAAAAATTTGATTATTTTTTTTCGCGACGGTCTTGTGTTAGTAATAAAAAATGACATGCTTACCAGGTAGAGCAACTTATCTAGAATATTTTAGCAAAAAAAAAATGAGAACATGTCTTTTTATGTGCACCAACTGAAATCTGAATCTAATCTGAAATTTAATTTTTCATAAAAACCCAAATATCTCGAAAACGGTGAGGTTTTCACTAAGGTCATATTTTGATATTCTGGTAGGTCATGACCCAAGCTACCATCCCCTTAATTTTGGCGCACTATTTCCTGGACACCCTATATATTTAAGTACACCCACATAAAATTGCATGTCAATCCGGTGAATATTCTCGAAGTTACACGCATATTTATAATGATTTTTTTTCTATATGTAAGGTGCTTTTGTCCTTTTGAATCTTTAAACGCGTTTTTCTCAAAATTGTGTTTTTAACGTCAGTGAGCAAAATTTAACATAAGCTTTTTAAGTATATATTTTAGTAATTAAACGAAGGTTTCTTCTCACCGATAAATATTTTCCATTTTATAAATAATTTAAGGCCAAAATTGTTGTTAAAAATCGATTTTCTTTTTAAGCAGCCGCCATTTTGTAAAAAATTCTTATTTTGCTTATTCCTTCGATTAATTACAAGATAAAACAATATATTAACGAAATATTTTTGGTGTTTTCATTTTGGATGATCCAGTCCAGAGATATCGTACTCACCGCAAGATGCCTTTTTTTAGAGTTGCTCCCGGAGATCAGCTGTAGCAGCTTTCAAAATAATTATTTTTACAAATAAAAAACATTAAAATACACTCAAGAGTTACCATAATATGTGTACAAATTTTTACATTAATAACTTAAAAGGTCATCTCAAGAAAAATTCTTGAAAAATCGACAAATTGACAAAATGACACCTCACATATAGTAAAAAAACTATTACAAATATGCGTGTAACTTTGAGAATATTCACCGGATTGACATGACATCTGTGGGTGTACGTAAATATATGTACAATACGAAAATAAAATAATAAAAAATCGATTTTCTGAAAATCCTGACTGTATATAACCCCTTAAGTCACCTAGCTTATTTGAAATATGATATATTAAATTACTACTCACTGTGAGGCATTGAAGAGGTACGTCCAGTTTTTCGCAATAAAGTTACATATATGCGTCCGATAATGAAAATATTCCTGCCGGCCCAAACCTTTGCAGCGAATCGAAAGGTTGTAAAGTGCAAGGGTAACGACCATAAACCTAACGAAAAAATCAACGTTCATAGCTTCACTTCGAAAGTGAAATAACAGAAACCACATCGCTTTTCATTTTAAAGTCATAAATGGTGCAGTCATTTTAACAAAACAAAAGTTTGCAGTCACTTCCAGCTACTCAGTGATTTAACTAAAGTCAGAGCAATATGTACATTTGTTCCATTAATAATCTCTGAAATTTGGTGAAATGAGTGATCAGGAAAACCTTTCTTCAGACGATTAGGACGTTGGTCCGACTTTTTCAATCGATAAAGGTACTATATTTCAAAAGGAAAAAGACTATCCACAGACTCCAATTTTCGTGGATGATCAGACAATGTCGAACACTTATTTTCGTTTGCTGGAATGATTGATACTCCTCGACGTGGAGTACTTTCAGACTCCAATTTTGAGAAACCTCTATTATTTCTTGTAACTTGTATTGTAACTAGTAATTTAACTTAAATAAATACGACAATAGTACATATGAGTATTTGAATCATAGCTTTCTTATTTAGCAAGATAGAGACTCTATTAACCGCCGACGCAAAACGAAGTCACGAAAATGATTTTAGCCACTGAAGATCTCAATGAATTCTTCTTCTTCGTAAGATGCGACTCTACCTTAGAGGTTGAATATCATAATTTGTGAATTTGGTTTGCTTAATGCGCTTCTAAATAAGTCCGATGGAGAACAGTTGAACCATTCGGTAAGATTATTTAGCCGGGTTTTACATCATCTTCCTCTACTATTCCTACCATTGGCAGCTTGAAGATTGATTTGTATGATTTTTAGTTGTCTAAACGAATTATTTCGGCGCAGTACTTCTATATTTGTGACTTTATCTTTCCAAGAAATCTTCAACATCCTTCTATACGACCACAATTCGAAAACTTCGATTCTATTGTATAAAAAGCAGCTTTAATAAAAAATTCATCCTCCAAATATTTCACGAAGTAGGAGTACGGTGTTCCAAGGTCGGTGCTCACATTTGGAATAACGTATTCTGTTCCATCATTCCTCAATTCACGCATCATCCTAGTTTTCCATTTGATGCTCCTCTTTTTTGTGTATTGAATCGGTGGAGCGTCTTCAGTTGTTTTACTTGGACCTGCCTGCACAAAATCCACAATATCAGATAATTCGATACCCAAAGCAGCAAAATCGTCGGATGTAGTGTTTGGCACTTCCAACTCCTCTATATCCATTCCTTCTGACTCATCTTAATAGTCAGGTTCATTTTCAGCTTTTTTGTTTTCAGCTGGAGAAATACAAAACTCGGCAGTTTGAGCACGTGCAACAGCAATATCTACCGCTTCATTACCATCATAGGCATTATCCTCTTCCACATGGGAACTCATTTCCAAGGCCTCTAATATTTCTTCCTCAGCTAGTTGCGAAGTCAGATCTTTGCTAATAAAAATAAAAACAATTACGCTATAATAAAAAACAACCACGTAGTACTTTTGTCCTATATATGGGACATGCTTTTTTTTGCGCGTATCGGCCAATCAAAACTTATTTTTTTACACATTTCTGTATAAATTGTTTAAAAAATAGTTAAAAAGTACTTACCGATTTTTGTTAAAACACGATCTTAAAAAAAAAACCTTTATATGAGCAATAAAGACCACTTGTTTACTGCCGCACAATATAATTTCACCAAAAAAGGCGCTGAACCATGTGAAGTGGTCAGAGTTCAGTACAAAACTGATTTTTGTAAAGTTTAAAAGCTACTTTATTAACAGAATTGCCAACCATTGCAGATTTAAAATTGGTGTCTACGTTAAATAGCTTTAAAATCAGTGACTGCTTTTGTCCAATATATTGAACATTGTGTCTGAAAGGGTTAAGTAGGTGGTATCTTAACCCATTATGGTCTTTTAGATAGCCTACCAATAATCTGAGATCTGTTTTTCTCAGAGCGTTGATTTCAGTGTAGGTATATGGTCTGACGAGCTATTGATTCCTGGCCCATTCTTCTATCACAGTTTTGGACGAAGACCAGCCAATCCTGCAGGAGGGCTCAGGGCCTTTGAATCGAGATGATGAGCCTTCCCTAGCTAGTTCATCAGCAAGCATATTTCCCTCAACGCCGGAGTGGCCCGGTACCCAACAGAGAGTAACCCTGTTCGAAGTCGCTAACGCCATGAGGAGAGTGCTTTGAGGTCCGCTTGGCTATCGGAGAAGATAGTAATGTTAGTCTCTTGCTAATGTTGAGAAGGCCGCAGGCTTCAATGGCATGGAATTCGGCCTGAAAAAAGCTGGGCTATTTGCCCATTGCTATCGAGACTTTGGTGTTGGGTCCATAGACACCAGCTCTTCAATGTCGTCTTTACACTGATCTTCCCAAAATGAGATTTTAACCAGATTTATTTTGCTCCTGATGGTATTGATGATTTCCTTATATATATACGGTATATAACTACAAGCTTTTGTTTTTGTTTTTTCAATAATTGCGCACCATTCATGACTTTCAAATGAATGGAGATTTGGTTTCTGTAAGTCCCACTTTCGAGCTGAAGTTAATGAATTAAAATAATTTTAACATAAATCACTTGCCGAAAAGATTGCATTCTTTTACAACCCTGTAAACTTATACAAACCATGATAAATCCTGCCTAATGAAATTCTCCTTGGATACACTAGAGCATTTTATGCAGGTAAAAATGAAGAAAACATCACCGTGCAAATCGCCCGGTGTGCCAGGTCTAAGGAGGCACTTTGTGTGGACGTTTCCTCTGCACTTTACACAATTCAGAAAGTCATCAGAGTCTATTATAAGTTGACAATATGAGCATTTGTTGGGACTATCCATTTTGCATAAATATTAAAATTTCACTATAAACAAAACCCCCTCTAAAGTGCGTGGTACTCTTGTCACTAGCGCGGTAAACAAACGTACAAAATGTCAATTTGAGAACTGTCATCTGATTCGCTATTCGGACAATTCTGGCTGGTAGAGATTTATATTTAATATATCATATAATTTGAAAGATAAAATTCTTAAATCCATTTCATTTTGTGCATTTAAAAAATACTTTAGCAATTTTTTTATACGTTCTTTAAAACCATCTTCACGACACCTACCGATAATTTAGAGAGACCATATTAAAAACATTTTTAGCCAGCCCTGCGATTTTGACAGCTAATTACTCCTCGTTTATCACAATTCGGGAAAGTCCCTAATTTTTGCTGCGTCGTACCTCGGGATTTTACCTCATCGTGACAGGCGCCATGGAGAATTTAGCGATGAAACGCAAAATGCAGTTGGCGGAGTTCGGGGAATTATTCAAGGCGCTATTCAAAATACCGGATCGTGATATTCATCTTCGAGTGCTGGACGCTGTGAATGGCATCATAAAAGAAACCTGTGATTGCCTGTGCTGTAAAAAGGACCTTGCCGATAAAGGAACACAAACGGATTTTGTGCCTGGAACTGAAAATCCTGTTGCCATGAAGAGAATTATTCCCGTAGAGAATCCTGTAAACAACATTTTGAATGGAGGACGTGAAATTAAGCGACGAAAAAGGAACAGAAAGGTTCCCTGTGTAGAGAAATCCATCAACCAACCAGAACCATTTTTAACTAAATCGGTAAGTTAAGTTCTTAAAGTGTTTCAGTTAACTTTTATGCTAACTATCCCAAAAAGGTTCCTTCACCAAATCTAATTGAATTGGTGGATCCAACCAATCTTATTGAGCGCTACTGGGGGAATGCAACAACAATTTCTGAACCAGAGGACCCAGTTAAGGACAAACAAGACCTAATTCCGAAGATGAGATTGGAATTGAAATCATCATTAATTTATGATTCGAATGGTCTTCTGTAAGGCTTTACATTGCGTGGTTTAAGGTGCAGATTAAATACTTTATTATTTGCATTTTAGGCCCATACACAAAGCTATTAAGACGGGGAATATCAAAATCCTGAAACGGCAATTGTTTGTTTTGGACTACAAAAAGCTGAATTTAGATGATATTTTAACTGAGGCCGGAGAAGTAAGTCTTCATAATTACTTTCTTTACATTCTAGAAGCTACATTTTTGAGAAATTTTCCAATGCTCATTATTTTCAATCTAGTTTAAGTAATATCAATTTTTAAAGAAGTGCTAATTCCGTTTTTTATATCATTGTATTGTTTTGAGATTCCTTTTTTTTCAATCGTAGGTAAAATTACATACAGTATGTGACAAAAGTATACATATCCCAAATAAATCTTTATTCCCTGAAGCAACGTTTTCCCATAACGTTTAAATTTAGCAGTAGTTCTTTTAGAGTCAGTGCAATTCCTAATGTGACAAAAGTATGCATACCGTGAGTGATATCTATTGTGAACCGTCGTCAATATAAATTTGTGTTAAAAGTAAAATGTAGAGTTTAAGCAGCAAAATTTAATATATATAAATAAAAATACCCAAGCCAACGTAAATCAGCATTGATCTGCAAAACTTCATCGTGTACGATTACCTAAATGGACTGTGATATGGTAAAATAGCTGCTAAATACAATAAAAATGACTCCACGGACCAAAAACTATTAAAAAGTACAACAAATAGCGGTTATGTTGAGAGTTTATCAAGAACAGGACGGCCTAGAAAAACAGCTGATCGCAATGACGTCAGGGTTATAAGAGAAATAAAAAAGAGCCGACCTTATCAGTTAGAAATATTAATGTTCTAAGGGGACTATGCAACGACGGCTTAGCAAAGGTGGGTTTACAAGCCATTTTAAAATTATGAAGCCTTACATTAAATGGAAATGTTCTGGTTTGGGGTTGTTTCAGCTATCATGGCTTAGGTCTTAGTGGATCAAACAATGATATTACCATATTACATCCAAATTTGACCAAATCACCTACAGTTTTTATCGGTCTAATTGCAATACTTAGTCCAAAGCACTATACATGTTCTGGAATGGCCTACACCAAAGTCAAGACATAAATCCTATAAAGCATTTGTGGAACTATTTAGACGAACAATTCAACCGCTCGGACTGCAATATGAAAAGAGTTGCAGTTTTTGATTAGGATTGCTGGGATAACATACCCCAAGATTTTACTCATAATCTGGTATTGAGTATGCCGAGACAGGCTGATATCGACCCAAATGACCTGCACACAAAGCATTAAGACTATTTTTAGGTCGGGTAAGCTTTAAACAAACTAAGGTATGAATACTTTTGTCGGCTAATTTTTTTCACTATTTCTTTTTTGAGAAATTTAAAAACTTATTTTTGGTTGGATTAAATAACATTATTTGTCAAGGTTTAAATGATTCTTTATCACCTGTTTAAAAAAAATTAATTTAGAAAAAATCAATTTGTTTTTTTATTATTATAAATAAAAAAAGCAACTTTATTTATCCAAGGGTATGTTTATTTTTTGTCGCATACTGTACTTAGAGCTTACAGATGATTTTGTAAATACTATTTTTGCGGACTGAAAAATGTATCTATTATTTCTAAAAGTATTCTAGTTTTAAACAAAGTTAATGAAAATATCTAAATAATAACATCCTTAGTAATCTCTATCCACTTGATGGAATTAGTGGCTAAGTATTGAATTTTTCAAAAAACATAAAGGTGTATCCTTGAATTTGGTTCTTAACTGAAGCGAAATGCAAGTAAACGAAGAAGCACGTCTAAAACATATATTCTTACTGCGATTTGCATCCATCAGCCACTAAATCGGATATTGTACAGTACTTCCAAGATGTTGGTTTTCCACGAAAAACGGTTTATAGTATACTGAAAAGACGGGAAGACAATATTTCATGTAAAAGACAAAAAACTAAACGGTCTGATAATCCTTTGTCGCGAAGTGAAGTGACAAGAGAGCTGAAGAGACTTACGGTAGGAAAAGTGGCTAAAATTTATCGGAGTTTAGGGCGGAGATTCAATTGTGACCCCAAAACAGTTAAGAAAGAGTTGCTTTCTATGAATATAACACGTAAGGCGGAAAAAAGTGTCCTAAAGTTTCTGAGATGCAACAGGTGTTACAGAAACAAAGAGTGAAATTGTTGGCAAAAAATATTCTCTTCACAAAAAGTAAAGTTAAAGTTGTTATGGATGATGAGTCATATTTCACTCTTGATGGTAACGAGCGGCAAGGTCATCATTACTACGATACTCCTGAATCAGTTGCTGCTACAACAAAGTTCCCAGAAAAGATTTTGGTATGGTTGGCCATCAGCTCTGAAGCAATGTCATGTCCGAAGTTTTTTTCTTCAAATTTGGCCGTAAATGCTGATCGTTATGCTTATATGTGTCTTCCAGAAGTGAAGAATTTCATCAAAAAATATCACAGAACAGATGAGGTGATTTTTTGGCCAGATCTGGCATCTGCGCACTACGCTAAAAAGTCCGTTGAAAAAATGCGTCAACTCAGCATTCCTTTCGTAACGCAGGATCAAAATCCCCCAAATGTACTACAGCTTCGGCCAATAGAAGACTTGTGGGCCAATTTAAAGAGAAAGGTTTACGCAAGTGGTTATCAGGCCAAAACAAAAAAAAATCTTGAAAACAGGATCAGGAGCGTTCTTAAAAGTTTGGACATGAACATTTTCACCAAGCCTATGAAAGAACTTCCCCTAAAAATTAGAAAAGCTAACAGGCCCGGTTTAGATCGTTTTATTCATTAGTTTACTAAGTTTTTAAAGAGCTCCTATCAAATAAGTATTAATTTTGTTGCTTTAAACAAGTTAACGGTTGGTTTAATTTTGTGCCGATTTAAATCCCCAAACGTTATAGTATTTATAATTAGAATCTGATTATTATCGCGCTAAAACCTATTTTTATCTCAGCGGTTTCCTAACACTTATTATATTTCCAGACGCTGATTGAATATGCGATAAAAGTCGACACCTGTGAAGATATCCTTAAGGAGCTTCTAGATCGCAATGTATCAATAAAAGAAATAGACGACGAAGGCAACAACATTCTTCATTTAGCAATGATGCACACAAATAATATGCATCATTTATTCCATTTGCTCGAAAAGCTAGACTACTTATACTTAGAATTTTTAAAGAAGAAAAACGACAAAGGGCTAACTGTTCTCCATATGGGTATTAAAGAGGAGAATCTTCTTTTGTGCAAAGCCCTTTTAGATTTCCTTGACAAGAAATTTAATCTCAGTACAGTTGGAAAAGATGAGATTGAGATCAAAAAGCTTAAGCATATATACTTGAGAGAACTTAACAGTTTTACTACAAAAAAACCGGTACAATTACACGAACAAAAGATGGAATTAATTAATGCAATTGATGTCATGCAAGGCAGAAGTGCGCTTTTCCATGCAGTTTCTCAGAACTCTGAGGACTCTAGTAAGTTTGAAAATATATAACCATTTGCAATAATAATAAGAATAATAATGAAACATTTTTTTTTTTAGAACTTTTGGTTTATATGCTTTTGTGCCATTTGGCGGACCCTTTATTACAAGATCTCTCCGGATTGGACTGTCTCACTTATGTAGAAACTGTCGAAAATATCAGTCCACAGATTCAAAGTGCTTTGCAGAGCACAGCAAGTTATTTAGAAAAATGTCAGGAAAATGTAAATAGACTAACACTTACATAGTTGCCAAATTGTTTACGTAATAGACACACTGCCCATTTATTCATTTTAGGGAATTATAAAAATTACGTATCTAACAATAGAAAATTTAATTTATACAAATATTATATACTATAATAGATAATATAAAATATAAAAATAATACGGACGTTGAAATAAAATAATTTAAATAAGCAACACTGTTTTTTTTTTAGTTCCTTTTTCTGTTTAGCCCCAATGACTCAATTCGGCAGGGACTTTGCTCAGATCGAGGGGTTGAAGTGATGGTGGTAAGTCAGCAGGGGAATATTTTAACAGCTCGTCGGGATACTTCCAAATTTTAAGCGCAATATTTGGTCTCTCTGAACGGTCATCATTTGGACAGTCTTCCGTGATATAAACAGTTTTCTTTTCTTGTTTGTTGTTTACTGCAAAAATATAAAATAAGAGGTAGTTTTTCAATTGTACAAGTCTATTCGCTATTCTTACCCATTGAAGACAACTCCTCGAGCTGCTGGCGGGTATAATGACTAAAGTGGCAGTAGAGGCCAAATTTGCATTCCTTCCCTCCATGGAAGCGCGGACAAGGTGATTTGGTAGATTCTGTTGCTAGAATTTCTTCTGGAACTAAAAGTGATTTTATTTTTAAGCGACTTAAAAAAGAAGCTATCAAATTCGACTGATATGAATTGAAGCTTGTCAGATTCAGAATTCTTTTATTCGGCTCTTATTATATATAACATTTATACATCGAGAGCTCTTATTAAAATGCATAGCTATGAGCTAAAATGTTTGGCTCACAATCATGAACTTACTTCTAGGGTAATGTAATTTTCATACAGGCGAGCAGTGAAACCTTCGATTATAGAGTACAGGATGGAACATTACAAGCTTTGTGCTTAAGATCATTGTCCCGATAGAAACTAAAATTGTCGCCTATAGCCAGATCTATTGCACTTTTCTTAAGATGCTGCTTCAAAATGTCCAAATACATCCCCTGGTCCATAATTCCATTAATAATGTGAAGGTTTCATGGCCCTGCGGCTGACATACAATGTTGGCCGCAAGTTTTTTTCTTTAAATTCTTCATTCGGCTTTCTCCAAACGTAAGATTGACCATTAGGTCGAAAAATGTTAAATTTACTTTCATCACAAAATAGTACCGTTTTTCAAAATGAAAAATCTGTGGTTTTATGAAGTTTTACGAAGTCTAATCTTTTCAAACTATTTTTTTTTTTTTTTTGCTAACAAACGGCTTTTTCCGCGCAACTCTTCCATGCAAATTGTGTTTTCTTAGTATAATTCGCACAGTTTCTGGACTCGCTTCTTTTCCAAACTGTCTTTTTGCTGTTAGGGCTAGCTTAGGGTCCTTTTTAACCTCCCGTAACGCTCTTCGGACTCAGTAAAAATTTTCCGGTTGCTTGTTTTTGTTTTGTTTTCCACTGTATTCCTTGTTTTAAACCGTTTAATAATGTCATGGACTGTGGAATGACTTCGTTTTACTAGTTGTGCGATGCCCCGTACCGATAATCCATCTTTAAAATGCTTTATCACGAGTTCTCGGATTTCTAACGATGTTTGTCCAGATTGTCTACCCATTTTTATAAAACTCCTCAGAAACTTTAAATAATTCAGTTTTGAGTCTATGTCTCGCTTTATAAATCGAAAACGTCAAAGTGACATGGCTTTGGGGATTCCCCACATTATATGGAAAGAAAAACTTGCAATATTGCCAGATGTCCGAGTTTTATTTTGAGATTGGTTTTCGCTGTTTTTTAAACTAATTTTTTTTTTTTTTTTTTTTTGTTTTAATTTGTGTGAGTAAATTTTGCTTTTGCTTCTGGTGAAATGGAATCAACTGATATATAGGTTAATTAAAAAAATACTTCTTTTACTAACACTTTTAATTTACACTAATAACTGATTTGTGAAGTGTAAACATGAAAGTGTCCGAGTTTCACTTTGAGCCTTTGTATGTACATACAATAGTATGATTATAATTACACCATATATTTATTTGACAATTAGTCCTTTTCTGACATAATCCATTATGCCTCTTGTGAATTTATTTAGATCTCCTCTCATTTTTATTTCTTCCGGAAGTTTATTATAAATATCACTTGCGCTGTTGATAAGTCCTGTACGGTTCCTTTCCGTCCTCACCTTATCCATTCTTATAAATTCTCTCCCTCGTGCTATTATTGCTTTTTATGTTTCTGTTTATTACCTTGTGCATGTACTTTGCCTTTTCTCCATAAACTCCCTTCAAGCTAAAATTATTCGTGATACTATAAACATTCTTTTTTGGTGTGTCCCACGGAAGACGAAACAATATTTTAAGAGCCTTGTTCCTTAATATCTGTAAACGTTCAAGATTGTTTATTTATGTATATTTATTAGGTACTTTCAAAACCCCCGGGAATAATAAATACAAGCCGTGAAGTAGACCTGTTCACTACCACATGTATAGGGTCATGTAGTCCGATGATTGCACCGAAATAACATTGCTTCTTATGGCGGTAGAACTCATTCATTCCGCTCCAGAGGGCGAATCTGCTAAACTATCGCTTTTAGCAAAAAGTGATGTTCTACTGACTGTAACTGGGAAGGAATACCGTTCTTATGGTACCAAAATCATTATAGGGGTAAGAACAAAATATTAAAGATATTTGAGCTCAAAAGTTACTCTTACTGCCCATCGAACAAATTACCACGGAAAGTCGTGCTGTCAAGTCGACCTGCCGCTGCTGTTTTGTTCGAGGAAATGGTTAGAGTTGTGTTTAAGTGCAAAAAACTCTAATATTTTGTTCTTGTCACTATAAAGTTTTTTAGATCACTAGAAAGGTATTCCTCCATAGTTATAGTTAGTAGAACATCATTTTCGCGTAAAAGTTATAGTTTAGCAGTTCAGGCGAGTTGAGTGGCATACTTTGGATCATCCGCCATAAGAAGCAATGTTATTTCACGGCGATTCTCGGACTACATCACTACGTATGCATTTTCTACTTCACGGCTTGTGTTTATATGTATTCCCGGGGGTTTTGGTACTTTACATGACTCAATACGTGAGCATTAATACTAGTCTGGAAACAAAGCTATTGAATTGCGGTCCTTCCTACTGCTCCTATTATTGGTGTGATTTTCTTTATCAACATCGATGTATGTAACTTCCAATTTAAGTTTTCGTCCAACCTGAGGCCTAAATATTGTATGTGAGAAACTCTTTCAAGCTTCCTTACTTCTATCTCAATGGATGAAATTATATCCTGTTTATTTTTTATCTTAAATATCATGTATTTGGTTTTTCAATGTTTAGTCTGAGCTTATTTCCTTGCTTACTTAATCCATTACAATGTTACGTATCATTAAAGTTTAAAGTTCTAGTTTGAGCCTAGCGGGCAAACTACTTTGCTTCGGGTTTGTAGAAAGCTAAGATTCTCTGATGAACAAAATTATCAAAATTGCTTACCTCGGAAGGGTGCCATGTATTCTGCTTTTGCTATTTTGTGCGGTAAACCATCAATATGCTTTTTTCGCACATTCAAATCGTTTTTCATTCGTTTATCGCAATATTCGCAATAATAATTCCTACCCATTTCTGCGGTGATACTGAAATTGACATTTCAAAGGGAAATAAGCAACAATCTTCTTCTTTCTATTTTATTTATCTGCATCCTTCTCATCGCTCACCAAAGCTTGATTAGAAATAATTCCCTTACATTTAGAACTATAATTCTTTCTAAAAATTCAGTTTAATCCTTGTTAAATTCTGTTTTTTTATATAAATCACTTTAATATTCGGATAACACAACCCTAGCGATAGAAGCCCCATCTACAAAGTCATAAATAAACTTCAGGCGAATTTAAATTTCTTCAAGTTGGCAATACAAAAAAAGGGATTTTATCCGATGCCGTAGTTCTTGACCACATTCGGCTTTATCTGCATTGCTGTGTGAAGAAATTGTGAGGTCGCATAAAGTTACTCTTAAATGCATAAAGTAATTTATTGACTTTGCTTTTATTGTGTTCCCCTTGCGTGATTTGTGTGAAAAATCGTCAGAAGTTTCAAGAAAATTCGACAAAAGCAGCAAAATGGATCGAAGTATGTGGGCCGCCATGTTTGCCATTATCCGAAATTGAAGAATTTTATGGTTAATCGCTTTTATGTTTATAATATTTACGTTTTATTTATCCTTCAGGATCGAGGAGTCCTGAGTCGCCAAGGAGATATAAAAGCCGGAGGGACTACAGGAGACATAGTCGTTCAAGGTCCAGATCTAGGTACGATTGATTTTTCCTCATTATAAATTTACGACTCTTTTACGACCGTAAAATGGTTAAGTTCCTCTAAGAGTTAAAAATAATATAAATGGTAAACAAAACTGCATCAATAATTGCATAAGATAAGTGTTGCAATTGCTACAGAAGTTTTAGAAAGGACGGAAACTAATTGAATCGAGAAATCGGAATTTTTATACCCAATATCAGCATTACGTTCTGCACAATAAATACTAAACGGGGCCAGGCCGCAGTTTAATTTTTTGCAAACTAAATAAAAAGTTGATAACTGATAAGAGAACAAACGTCCCGCAAAGGTAATCATTTCGTTATAATCTGACCTGTATCGAGGAAAGGCGTGGAGAAGTGCAATTACATGTGTAGGGAGGAATAATGAATTACTTCACGCTTATAAGTAGGTAAAATATTCACAAGTTGTTAGCGGACAATTTAATCCTTTCCGTGTTTTTGTCGAATATATTCGACATTATGCGAACACCATTTTTGAAAGCCAATTGCTTACGGTTTATTTAAAATTCCCTATGTTTTTTATTTTAATTCGTCACAGGATAGTATCTGTATATCATAACACTTATCGCAATAGTAGTTTGATTAGTTTTTTAGTTCCGCTATGTTGTGGAAGTTACACAGGTAGGCCAACCAAAGCAAGTGTTAGAGGGATAAAATCGGTAATATCAGCGTCTACAATTTCGGAAGTAAACATCAATGCTGAGTCAGCGGCGACTCAATGTCGCCACTACCAACAAAAACAAAACCAATTTTTCAAAAAGCAGCCTCCACAAGAGGTTCGTCACGACCGAAAATTGCACATACCTATTTTTTAGAAATCAAAAGTCCAGTTCGGTGCAAAACCCAAAACTGCGATAAGAGTTATTTTATAATTTGCAAGAAGTACAATGTGTACCTCAGTATAAAACGAGGATTTAACGGTTTGAAAATTTTCACACAAAAAATAATAAACTAAAGAAAAGAACATTTTTTATTGTGCAGCCAGTGTTGAATTCAGATATTTTTGAGGGTCAACATCGAATATATTCGACATCTTCTGCAAGCCACGTAAGCTACCTCAGACAAAAAATGTTATTTTTATCTGCTTCAAAGCCATCATATTAGCCTAATTTCAAATTTTCAGATTTTTAGGTCTGAATTTGGGTTCCATTGCCTCTTAAGAGAGCAAGCAAATTACCTTCAAGGATATGCGCTAGCAGGGTGTTTTCTGATTAACAGTTAGCTTTTATTTTGTTTAGTTAGTGAGATACCTCCGTTATGAATATGCGGTTTTAAAAAGTTCAAAATATTAATTAATAATTTACGTATTTCGAAATAGATTTTCAAGTAGTCGGAAGAAAATAAAAAGGTATTTTCTGACACTTGAAGATTGTACGATTTTCTTTCTATAGGACTATTGCAAATATACTTATAAAATTATAAAATACTATATTTTAAAGTACTTAAGGTGCTAATTTTAAGCTATAAGGCTTAATAAAAAAAAAAAAAAAGAGCAGTGAAGTAGCTTGGCAATAAAGGGATCGGATTCTCTTTACCATCTCTTGATGAAACGTAGAACTGAATTAGCTTTATCAATAATCGAGTCAATATGGTCATCAAAAGAATGTGCAGTATTTTTTAAAACACCCAAATCTTTAGTTGTATCATGTATGGATAAAGAGGTTCTGCCTAGAGTGTAGATAAATAAAAGAGAAGTGCGTTTTCTTTAAAAAGATATCACTGTGATAATAAAAAGAGAAGTATCGTAAGCCAGTAAATTTAACTTATATTAGTTGCGATCTTTTTCTGTGCCATTTTGAAATGACAGTATTTTTCCATTAAACGATTATGAAGATTCCTAGTTGGACGAATCAAAAAAAATCCAAACTTCATTTTAAAGACCTGATAATCTACAAAAGTTATTAATAAATGGATGGCATTTAATTTTCAGAAATCGTAGCAGAGATCGCGAAAGAAGACGTAGAAGTCGCACTCGCTCCAGAAGCAGAGAAAGGTACAGCAGGCGCAGCAGTGAACGGGATCTGTATAAAGATATCATAAATCAGGATTATCAAGAAGACCGTGAACGTTACAGATCAGATAGGCGGTCAAGAGATCGTGGCCGAGAATCAGATAGAGAGAGAAGGTAGAAGCGATTTGATATTTTAAAAGTTCTTTGTAATTTAAACTATAAAGGGATAGGGACAGGGATCGAGATAGGCACAAGAGATACCATTCTTCAGATAGAGATGATCGTAGCGACAGCTATGATACAGATGGTGGAAATAATGACTACTACTATAATCAAACACCAAACAATACGATAATTCTAAGAGGATTAGCTCAGCATATAACTGAAGCGGATGTAAGTAATTATTTAAATAATATATGATTTAGTTTTATAACAAACTTCACACATAGATAAGCAGCGATCTTTTACAATATGGTTTGACACCGGTTTCAATTCGGCTTATCAGGAAAAGAAAAACAGGTAAATATCGAAATCCTCCCATAGATTCTACCCTCTTTTATTTTGTTTTTAATTTTTAAAACATTGAGAAGTACGTAAGTATTAAAACAGCTGAAAACTGTCCGCAAAACAGTAAAACATTTATAAAATGTGAAGCATTTGCAAACAGTTTTTTATCAGCTCATTGCCGGGAAATATGTTGTATATCACGATGATAATCACACACAAAATTGTTTTTGATTCAATACGATTTACATGGATTTTGTGTTTGCTCTTATCTAAAATTTAGGTGCATCACGGGGTTTTGCATTCGTCGAGTTTAGTTCTGAAGAGGAAGCAACTCGCTGGATGGAGTACAAGCAGGTATCATAGAATCTGGTGCAGTTTTGCCTTTTTACATAGATGATATTATAATCATTCATCGGCACACACCAAAAGCATTATTGTTAAAGGTTTTATCGTTATTTATTAATCGAAGGTGGTATACATTAGATAAATTTTCTTATTTACTTTTTATATTTTGTGTGAATTGAATGCGGATTCATTTTGAATATAGGTGGATAGATGAATTCTAATTAAATTGGATGTAGTGTTACCCAAATAAAGTTTATTACGAACACTTTCTCCATATTCCTTCTTTTTTGGTCCATTATGGAGATAGTCTGTCTATGATATTAACCCGCATACATTTTACGCTTTTCTAGATTTCGTGTTTTCTTTAAACTCTTAAAAATATAAAAACGATTTCGGAGCCTGTCCACGAACACGTGATTTCATATCACACATAAATAGGCTTAAGGGGACATTCTCATTGAAATGGACAAAAAAACGAATTTTTTTGGAATTTTTTGTTTAAACCCTATTGCATTTATTCAAAAAACTTTTTTGATATATCTACACTAATATTATAAAGAGGAAAGATTTGTATTTTTGTGTGTATGTTTATAATGAATAAACTCAAAAACTACTGTGCCGATTTCAAAAATTCTTTCACCATTAGAAAGCTACATTCACCCTGAGTAACATAGGCTATATCCAATTTAGAAATTCAAGATAGCGGATCCAATATGGCGACCAATATCTCTCGCTTTCAATGGATTTTAATGAAAGTTAGTACATACAATGATTATCTTGAGGTCACTGATTTTGAATGTTATCAACATTTACAAATCCAAGATGGCGGATCCAATATGTCGACCAAGATTTCCCGATTTCATCGGATTTTAATGAAAATTAGTACAATGGTTATTCTGAGAACACTTATTTTGAATGTTATCAAAATTTCCAAATCCAAGATGGCGGATCCAACATGGCCACCAGAATGTTGCGATTTCGACGGATTTTAATTGAGACTAAATGTCTCGATTTCAACAAATTTTAATGAAAATTAGTACAATGATTATATTAAGGTCACTAATTTCGAATATTATTTAGATTTGGAAATCTAAGATGGCGGATCCATAAAGGGGTTTTCGGGTTGAAACAATTTCTAGGATATAACAAATTAGAACATTTGAGAAGTGTTTAATCTACATCTACACTAATATTATAAAGAGGAAAGATTTGTATTTTTGTGTGTATGTATATAAATAAAAGGTAAAAATATAAAAAAAATCATGCCCACCCGTGCGAAGCCGGGACGGGTCGCTAGTTGAATATATAGGCACTGAAGTATACAACAAAAAAAATTTTTTTTTTTTTTGTAACGTTTCGCGGGGCAATAGCCTTTTTAGCTGGTACCAGTTCCTGCGGTCTTCCTGGAGAAGATAAAGACAAAATTCAAAATGGGTTTTGTTCTTTAGACTTTTTTCTAGAACATAGACCTATAAAAATGGTACTTTTAATTTTTTAAATTATTTTTAGGACTGTTTTTCTAAAAAATTTTAAAAATTGGCCATGTTTTTGGGGGAAAAGTACGTGTATAAAAAGCAGGGTGGGGTACTTTTATGCATTTTTAAAGGTCTATATCCTAGTATTTATGTTAATGAGTCGAATGCTTTTTGATTTTGTTAAATCTATCGAGCAGAATTTGAGATATCACTGGTATCAGGTGAAAAAAAGTAGTTCCGAGAAAAACGCGTTTAAAGTGCGATGCTCCAAATCTATAGAAACCGGTATATATCGTTACGTATATATAGCTATAACTTTCGTTTTGTTTCGTATTTCTTACAACGGTTTGAGGACAGCATTACTATGATGTTAAGGAATACTTTTATGTAAAAAAAAAATCGATTCTTTTTTCACGTCCAATGAGAATGTCCCCTTAATTGAGTCAAATTAAAAAATAAATCCAGTAATTTAATTATACTGAATTTGAAATATAGGCTGCGTTCTTTAACGTCGTCTGCATGCATACTGCTTTTATCAAACGTTCTCATTTGCAAACTGCAGATGTCCTAAGTTCACTAACGTCATCTGCTGCAATTTTTGTCCGTAACTTGAGCAGACTTCGCAGTACTTTGAAATGTCATGCAGACGGTTGCTGTTGCAATTTGACAACAGTCAATTTTTAAGTTCAACACGTCAATTGATCAATTTGACGTTCCCGAACGCAGCCATAGTTTATGTATGTTTCTATTCGACATCAATAGTTCGCGAATGCGTTGCCTTTTTAAGTGATCAAAGTAAACTCATGCATTTGATCGCTTTGTCTCTTGGCAGTTCAATTAAAGGCGTTAATTTTGGGTTACCAGTTTATAACGACCTTTCCGTTTTTGGTCCTAATGTGAATTTTTATTTCAATATAATTTTCCTCAGGTACGACCCACTGGTGCTTGAGTTCAGTTTTCATCGGCAAATTTCATATCCTCTTCTGACAATGTTTTAAATTTAATTACTAAGGAATAATAATAGTTTTTGTTTTTTTTTAAAGGAATTGTTTAATGTATGGATTTTTGGTATGTTTTAGCACACAAATCGGATTTTTAATATGGTGAATTTGGCTTTGTGTCATAGGTAGGCTTCAAATTAATATATACAGTGCTGTGCAAAACATTTGCAACTAAAATCATAGTTTCATACAGATCATTATAAAATTTCCTAAACCACTGATACTAAAAAAAGTTTAGAGTGCATTATTCTTTATTATGTCTAGTTTCCAGATATAACAATAGCAGAATGTAATATCCCGTAATAAGGGAGCAATATCAATTTTTTTATTCAACGTAACGATTTTGCCTGTGCAAAACATTTGCAACTTTATATATCAACAAATACTTTTCTAGGAATAAATGAGAATTGGCAGTACTTTGTTAGTTAACTGTTATTTTCTATTCCATATATAGTTAATAAAAAATAATAATAATAATTTTCTATTCCGATCCATGCGCCGAAGTGTATTATTAAAATATTTTTTCCCTTTAAACGCAATTAAACTAAAAGTTCTTAAAATTGGGGTAATTAATTTTACAACGAAATAAAAAACCAAATAATATTTGTTTACACAGATGGTATAACCTAAAAAGACATTAGTGAAAAATATAAAATAGCTAAATCCACCATATCCAGAATTATAAGCAGTTTTAAAAAGACTGGGAGTATTGAAAATATTCATAAAGGGTGGTAGACCAAGGAAAACGACAAAGGCTGAGGATCGTAGAATTTAAATTTTAATTAAATCTCGGTCTTTCGAATAAAACCTTAAGAGCTTAAGGCTACAGGCCAGCGAAAAAGCCACTACTTTCCGAAGAAAATGGCTGAGCTCGACTTGTTTTTGCTCGAAGTCATTTAGAATGGCCCCTAGAAAAATGGAGAACTATCCTTTTTTCGGATGAGTGTTTAACTTTAAGTTTAATTTAGTGGGGCTAGATGGAGGGCAAAAAGTAGGAGGACCGACGAACAAACGACTAAATCCGCGATAAACTGTGGTAACTGTGAAGCATGGAGGTGGTAATACAATGGTCTGGGGGTGTTTATCAGCTCAGGGCGTGGGACCTCTTTATGATATACCACGGATAATGAAAGCGGAGAACTACAAAAACATTATGGAAAATGTTATGCTCCCTTACGCAGAGGAAGAAATGCCCCTGCGCTGGCGCTTCGAACAGGACAATGATCTCAAGCACACCTCTAGACTTCTTCAGGCTTGGTTTTCGCAGCAAAACATTGAAGTTTTGAAATGGCTCGCACAGTCCCTAGATCTCAACCCCATAGAAAAGCTATGGCAACTGGTTAAGAAGAATATGAGGGGTCAATTTTACAACAACCGTGACGAACTCTTTAATGGTATAAAAAAGGCTTGGAATGATATAACTTCTTTGCATATTGAGTCGCTATTTAATTCTATGCCAAGAAGATGTGCAGCAGTTATTGTAAATAAAGGCTATTCAACCAAATATTAATGATAATATGCAAGAGTTACCTTTAGTTTTTTAATATTCTTAAATTAGATATAATAAAGAATAAAATACTGTATTAGCTTTTTTGCTTTTCAGAATTTAAGGTTTGTTGTAGTAAGACATAGAAAATTGGGGTTTTAGTTGCAAATGTTTTGCACAGCACTGTAGAAGAAAATCGACAAACAAATTATTTAAATTGATAAGAAAAAATATTTTCTTTCGCACCCCTGTCCTCGAAAGCATTTATGATAAATTTTGAATATTCAGAATGTTAATACTGAAGGCAAATTGTTGGTAGTCCTAGAAATAAAATCATAATAGGGTATTCACGCTTTGTTCTATTTACTATCGTTTGGTTAAAGTTGTTAAAATATAAACAACTATAAAAGTTTAAAATTTTACACTTGACACAATGTGATAATAAGAAATACAACAAAGCGTGAATAATCCTATTATATAAAAAGGTATCACCAAAATTAATTTGGAATTTGCTCAAATTTGTTTCTAAGCCACTTAGAAATATTATGGTGGAACGTTTGATACAAAAGTCTTATTGCTCCAGATCCGAATCGAATTTGACCGTCTTGTTAGATTTATATCTTAGAGTTAAAATTTTGCTTAATTCTTTGTTCCCTATGCTTTATAATCTCTATTGGTTATGGATTTTTGATTAAAATTCTAAAACGAATTGTGTTTACCTGGGTAAAAAATTCGCATTCAATAAAACAATTTTGTCATTTTCCATCGATATCAGTTGCATGCAAAAATGTACACCACCTCGAAAGGTAAGCAATTTATTTTAAGAATACAAACTTATGCGCGCGCTTTTTTTTTCTATGTTTATTTCTCCTTTTAGAACTTTAGCCAGAGAACAAATCTCTTAGACATTTTCTAGAAAGAATTAAAGTGCAAATAAATGATTTTGTTTGAATCAAATTAAAACTGCAAACCAGATTATAAAAATTGCTAGTTAAATCTGAGTAAGACCGATAAAACGAATTAACGTCACCAGAAAAAGTACTGAAATAACAGATATAAAAATGAAAAATTCTTAAAAAATGTCGACTTCTTGCTCTGCTCCTCGAGGAGCTTATTTAGGAATGAATTGCATAATTTTGGCGACGACTGCATAGTCAGGAAAATAATTGTGGAAAACTTATCGATATTTTTCTTTCTTCTTTTCTCTTCTAGGGTGTGCTTATGCTGCAAGACCAATACCGTGCTGTGATGCAATACAGTCATTCCAAGGAGCCACTTGCTAAGGAGAGAGTATTATCAGACTGGTATTGTGCCAAGGTATGCTTCTGATTGCAATTTAAAAAGAGTAAATAATAAAACAAAATTTTCCTTATTTGGCAGTGTGGGGTTTTTAACTTCAAAAGACGCGAGAATTGCTTTAAATGTTATGCGTCTCGCGAAGAAAGCGAAAAAGGTGGAGAGGGCAGCGACGAAGTCAGCAACATTTTAACAAAAAGTATACATTTAGTTGCCAAAAATTGTCCCCTTAAATTATTTTGTATAATGTTTGACTAATTGACAAATTTAACTCAAAAGAAATAATGCTACGGAATCTGGACGTGTTAACAAACGAGGAAGGTGTACTGACCGTAATGCAAGAGGTGGTACCGACGCAAGTATCAAAAATTTCGAAAATTTTAATTTGTCGGGATCCGTTAACGTCGACTTCCCGGGGGATATGCTATTTGTACTTTGATAACCTAGTCGATTCAATGAACACTCATAATGCTTTGAAGGCTCTTGAGCCTACGCTCAAAATCGAAAATAGAGAAGGTATCCTCATCGAAAGTACATTTTTAAATCAACTTTGTCAATTTTAATGTTTTAACAGTCCTTATATCATACTGCGTCGACTCTGAAAATAAGCAAATTACTAAAGCCTCCGCAGCGAAGGCGTCTGCAGATGCATCACCAACACCTCCTTATACGGCCAATACGTATCAGTATACTTTAGCAGATGTGCCTAGATTGGCGGAGTACAGTGCTTCGATGTACGCATCTACACCAGCTGAGCAGGACCATTATGTAAAATATTATACACAGTACTACATCGCTGAAATCACTAAGGGCTCGTATGGAAATCTGCCAACTATGAGCCAATTAGGGGAATCTGCCAACTCTGGAGCAGCGGTTGCTTTATCAGCTATTCAGAGAAAACAAAATAAGTATAAAAATTCAGACATGTCTGCAAATTCAGCTAATGCTGCCGCATCACTTATTGCGACGGCGGCCCCCGTTAATACACCAAAGGGGAATGATGGCAAGAAATATCGTAAGTATCTTATTTAATTCTATAAAAAATTTTTATAACCGTATTCCCAGTAATAAATATTTTACGAAATTTCGTAACAACATTTGAAGTGTTGCTCGGGTTGATCTTTAGCATAGCATGCGACATTTGTATAGTTATTTATCTGTGGTCATACCTAGTGCCAAAAATAAACAATTCTTGTTTCCAATAACTCATTTTGAGATATCTAAAATGTTTTTTGCAAGTACAAATTGAAAACATTTATATTGAGCAGTTCAAAGTAATTATTTAGTCGGTAAACGAAATTAAAAAAAATCTTTTGTCTTATGATCAATTGTCTTTGCTATTTCACAAATGGTAATTGGTTAGTTTTAATTTTTTTTTTAATTCGAAGGAGTTCTCTACAGATTTCTACTTCCTCAATTTAAAGTTCTTATTAGAAAAATACACAAACAGACCTACTTTGGCTAATAAAATTATGAATGGGATTCATTAGCTGCGCTTTTTTCATGAGCTGATCCGGATTAGATTTAGTACAAAAAGGAAATATGTGAAACTGAAAACTGCCCTTGTGAGGTATCAATTTCGCTAATGATTTTTACTCCTTAAAAATAAAATATTTCAGTCGCAACTAAATCGGCGGTGACACTTTGGGATATCTTCTAAACTCGGAGTGTGCTCATTAAAATGCTTCACTTTTTACTACTTGTATTCGTTCCTTTTTTATTTATTCAAAGGGTTTTAGTCGCGCCGCACGTTCCGTATGATGACGATTTCGTGTGCGCTGTAATTAATCGGTAATCATTTCTACAAAACAATACATTTTTTCTGTAACTATCCTTTAGTTTTATGTTTTTCATACATGACCAAGAAAAGATGAATATTTCCTTTAGTTTTAATATTTACTTGATGCTAGACGAAGATGGCTAAGTTGTCAACGCACAAAAGTTATCTGAATTAAATGTTATAAAGTAGAGATACTACATTATTATCACACATTGTAATGTACTACTATTCCTTATTATACACTTTAGCAACACCAGACGTATCCCTATATCAATACGATGAGACTTCTGGCTACTACTACGATCCAATGACTGGCTTGTACTACGACGCACATTCCCAATATTACTACAACAACGAGACAGGCGCTTACTTATACTGGGATCATGAAAAAAGTACATATTTGCTTGCTGCTGCAGCAGCGACAGCACCACAAGCCACAACAGCAACAACAGCCAGTGAAGTTGTAACAACAACTACAACAACAACTGTTGCCGATACAACGAGACATCAAGAAGAAAAGAAGGAAAGCAAAAGGGATTCGAAACAGGATAAGGTTAAGGTTGCAAAGAAAATTGTTAAAGATATGGAAAAATGGGCAAAACAACTCAATCAAAAGAAGGAAATGAGTTCTTTTGTAGCAACGCCCTCTCCAATTCTTCCACAAAAGACAGAAGAGTGTGTGAAATCGTCTTCTAGCGGCTATGCAGATGTAGGTTTTTCTATTCTTGAAAAGAAAGAGAAAGGTAAGCTGGAGCTTAGTAATGTTGGTATCAATAAATTGGTTCCATCATACGGATCTGATTCTGATGACCATGAGGATAACAGCAATTCAACATATGAGTCCAGTGAAAAAGACTACGTGGACTTTGAAAAGTTAACATGTTTGCTCTGTAAACGTGCCTTTCAGTCCCAGGATATACTTAATAAGCACTTAAAAATGTCGAACTTGCATAAGGAAAACCTTCAAAAATATAATCTGACCAGAGGTGTCATTGATACAGCAAATATGGGCTCTAATCAGGGGTAAGTTGATTCATACAGACTGAACATCGCTATATCTTCAAAATCCGATGAAACAATTTTTTTTTTTATGTAACTCGATACCCATGAATTCTATATTTTTGTTGGATTTTGCAGCGTAGCAACATATAGTTTGTTGTATGTATTTGCTCAGTAATTCTTAACAAAAATATCAGTTCAATTCCTTTTTCCTACTGCTTTATTCCCAAAATCGAATGAGCTAAATCATAGAATCAAATGATTGTAGTGAATAAAGTACTCTAAAGAAGACCGAATTTGTTGTAATTTCTGATAACAGTTACAGAGATCGTGCCAAGGAAAGAAGATTGAAGTATGGTGAGAGCGATCCACCTCCACCTAACAGAAGTAAAGAGCGATTCGAGAAGGAACTTAAGAGCGTCACAACTGCTGCACAACCAAATCTCGCATCCATGCCGATCGGTGAAAATAACGTAGGTAATCGACTTCTCCAAAAAATGGGATGGACCGAGGGTCAGGGTCTAGGTAGAAGTAATCAGGGTAGAACGAATATTATTGAGGTAAGTTCATTTCATGAGAATTCGAAGTTTTTGTCTTTAATGTTTTCAATTTTCAAAACAGGCTGATGCCAGAACGACAACAGCCGGCTTAGGCACTAAAACATCTTCGTTCGGTCCGGGCGATGACTACAAATCGTACATTAAACGTATGATGAAAACAAGATACGAGCAAGTTGATATTAAGGAGTAGGTTAGAACTTGTAAGGTCATTATTTTTGTTACTGTATATGGATATCGTTTGCTGAGAGAAAGATATTTTTCATAGCGAGATATTAAAAATAAAAATTGGATTACAGGAAAATTGTCTCCCTGATCATGTTTTATCATCATCTAAATAAAATAATTTGAATCGAACTCAATTGAATTTTATTTTGAATTGGGATTGGGATGAAAAATTGTATACTTAAAAAGAAGAAATAACTGCCCAGCTAAGCACATTTCTATCTTAAATCTAATTTTTTGGGTCTAATCTTTATCGTAATGGTGGTCGAGAATTTTCTTAAAGGTATGGTCCCTGGCATTTGCACTTTTTAGCACTCGTCGCCAAATTGTGTTTTCTTGTGTCTTTCTTTGTTAATGCCATCATTACTATCATGATTTTCTGAAGTTTTATCATAACATTAAGTTGCTCTAAATATGAATATTTCTACTTGTTTTCATTTACATTTTTGATATGGCTCCTCAACGTGATCAACCCAGACCCTTCGAACAGAAATCTTCTTATATGACACCGCGTTCGTATAAATGGTCGAATGAGTTACATAACTATCTCCCAGATGGGTGGTAGCATTATTACCACGAATTAAGGAAAGCGGAATTATTGACAGGAATAGGTTACAAAGGAAAGACGAATTTACGATTTTTTGGAAAAGTGAACAGCAACTGTCATGCGGAAAAATGCTGTGCAGGAGGTTTGGAACTTAATTCTTAGAAAATAAGGTAATGGCCCTTTAGAAGACACCATAAACCGTAAGCGTCACGGGTTCCAGGTTCTTTCTTTTGTTTAGAAAAATTACCTGTTATATTAGTCAATTCTGCCAACCTTACCTATCCAAATTGTCGTGAAAGTGCTGGCATTTACGGAAACTAAAATGATTTCCTGCCAAATGCGAACCAAATTTTTATTAAAGAGCAAAGATTGTTCATCTGTCTGCTCTAGGTGCCCATTACCTTACTTAAAATTATTGTTTCAATATCTCCTAAAAAGAATGGAAGAGGAAGTCCATTATTAAAATGTAATAAACATTATTTAAAAAAAAAAAGGCTTAAAAACTAACTGGGTCATTTTGTTGCGTAGTGTATTGGGTGTTTGAATATGACTCCGCCCTTTCTCAACATATATGTCGTTTTTAATATTGCTTACGTGTACTAATAAATGGCAACACTTGTGTTCGATAGTACTTTATGTCAGCTGTCAAACGCACTACGTGACATGTGGTTGAAATATTAGCAACAACTGCTTTTACCTCCTTGAAAATGTCGGTTTTCGTTCCAAGTAAACATCATTTGCGGGAAGTGCTATTACACTATTTTATTGCAAAGAAAAGTGCAGCGATAACTCATCGTTTGCTTGTGGAGATTTACGGTGAACATGCTCCATCTAATACAACTTGTAAGGAATGGTTTCGACGATTTCAAAATAATGATTTTGACACTGAGGACAAAGAACATGGAAAACCACCAAAGAAATTTGAAGATGCAGAATTGGAAGCATTATTGACAGAGGATTCTTGCCAAACTCAATCCGAATTGGCTGCAGCATTAAATGTTGAACGATCAACTGTTGCAAATCGTTTAAAAGCAATGGGAATGGTTCAAAAAGTTGGTAACTGGGTTCCATATGAATTGAAAGAAAAAGACATCGAACATCGAAAAACAATTTGTGAAATCCTACTGCAAAGGCAACAAAGAAAAGGATTTTTGCATCGAATAATCACAGGAGATGAAAAATGGATATATTATGAGAATCCTAAACGTAAAAAAGCTTGGGTGAAGCCAGGTGAACCCGGCCCAACACAACCAAATAGAAATATTCACTGTGACAAGGTTATGCTCTGCATTTGGTGGGATCAGAGAGGTGTTGTTCATTATGAGTTGCTCGAACCTTCTCAAACTATTAATGGAGAAGTTTACCGACGACAGCTAATGCGTTTGAAGGAAGCCATAGAAGAAAAACGACCAGAATGGGTGAATAGGCACAGTAAATTAATTCTTCAACAGGATAATGCTAAACCGCATACCGCACAAATCGTGAAAATATATTTATATGGACAGAACTGGGAAGTGCTACTCCACCCGCCATATTCGCCAGACATAGCTCCTTCGAATTATCACTTATTCCGAACAATGCAGTCAGATCTTACGGGAGAACGGTTCACTGCATGCGAAAGTATCAAAATTTGGACTGATAATTGGATCAGCTCAAAAGATCAGGATTTCTTCATGCAAGGAATACGTAAATTACCTGAAAGATGGGCGAAGGTTGTAGCTGCCGATGGAGCATACTTTGAATAAACTTTTCTTTAATTTTCTCAAAAAGCAAATGTGTTTTATTTTAACCAAAAAAGAGCTGAGTCATATTCACACGCCCAATATGTAGGTCCTATCTTGTCTGCTAGATTGGTTTAATTGTCAATCCAAAACTGCGTTTTTATAACTATTTTGAAAAAACCGCATGTCTAAAATTCTTAAACTTTTAAAACCTTTTTCCCTAAAAGAAGTTGTAGTGTAAATATATTCATTGACTTTTTTTTTTTTTTTGCGAATATGCAAATACTGCCTAGTCTATTATCATATCACAGTTTATAAAGTTTCTAAAAAATAAAAAACATCTTGGTCATACGATACCTAAGTGTTCCTAAAATTCGAAAAAGTTAAAAAAGGACGTTTATTTTGGATTTTTTAAGATTTTAAAGAATTATCGAAATGTTGCAGGACCTCGAAAGAAATACTTAATGATTGAATACGATTGAAAATACGAACAAATTTTACTTTTTATTATGATTTTTTTTTTTAAATCTATTCCAATTCATTTACTTCGCAAATCAAGAACATGGGGTAGATATACATAGATGTAGATTTCTATAGGATAATAAGTTACGAATTCCAAAAATAGGTATCTTGACTATTTTTCAAGACCTAACCTAATGCAACGTTTTCGTATGCGGAATGCAATCTACGGAAAAAATAAAATTGTCTGCAAGACATCAATTTTTCAAAGAATGCAAAGAAAATTGATTTTTTTATAGATTTTTACGTCAAATTTTTTTTAATTCAGCCGCAGTTCGACGCTTGTCATTCCTTCTTTATGAGTGTAACCTTACCTCGTTAACTGAAATAGACCATTACTCTTACCTTGTTAAGAAAAGTAGTCCCTTACTCTTTTACCTTTGCTGAGTTACGAGGGCCAAAAGTTGTTATTTTGGCTAATATTTAACTACCAAATCGGATATTCTATGTGAAATATTAATTTATTTAAATAATACTTAAAACAATTTTGTTAACATTTTTCACCCTGTGTAGAAAAATAGTCTTACATACTTCTTTTTCTTCTGGAATGACCGGATAAAATGTGTGACATAAATAGTCTACGACTACATATACATATATTACGAATATTTCCCATTGATTTGGTGTGTTACTATACATTACAAAATTTCTACTTACATATAAACCTAAAAAAGCTCATCTATCACTTTCTCTTACGTTAGAATTTCTAATTTTAGTGAGGGCACCAATTCATTTGCCCAAAACAGGATTCGCCTTTAGAGAGTCGTCGATGTGACTGCACTAACTCCGTGTACAAGAATTGTTGAAGGCAGATCAGATGTGAGTTCAGTTAGCAATTCCATGTATCGAAGACTCTTCTCTTCCCAATTGGGTGTATTGATCTTTGGAGGAGCTGCGAGGTAAATAAAGGACACCGCCGTTTTCTCCGAGCGTTCCCTGATAATCTGATTTACTCTGAAAGAAAAATAAAATGTTGAACTTGAGTTTCTTAAATTTCCCCAAAGTTTGCTCACCTTTGCATATACAATTTGCACTTATTTAAGTCCTCCTCGTTGATCTCATCCAGATCGTCATCGGAATTGTTGGTGAATTGCTTTAGAATAGCACTTTGACGTACAAGCTCACTATTTTGGCTCCATTCATTTATCTAGAAGTTGTAAATAAATATTTAAGAACTATTATACTTGTTATCAACAAATGTTCAATACATACCTCTATAATATCAGCCACAATCCTTAGTTTATTTAGAGATTCTTCTAATTTAACTCTCGATAGAATGGTAGACTGTGATCCATCACCGTCGAAAGTTCTGCTAGGAAGATATTAACATAAAACAATTATAGAAACAGCAAAGTCTTTATACTCACGTCATATTTCTGCTTTGAGTTGATTCACATAGGAAGACACGAAGTCGGAGTCGTTTCCATTTTGGCAACATGTTAATAATGCAAGCAAGCTGCATCATAAACAGCGACACAACATCGAAGGGATCGTTATTTGTGGGATCAAATACATTAATCGGCCATACATCGATGTAGCTGTAGAGATTACTTCGAGAAAAATACGGGTTAGAATAATTGGTATACATATACGCTATTTTAGATAAATATAATAGATCATTATAATTTAAATCGAAAACAAATTCCTCACTTCGAAAATTTTATAGTGTAATTATTGTATTGTCTAAAAATGGGAACAAAATTTGGTGAAGATGTTGAGTTTTACAAAAATAATTGTGAAAATAGACTTATGTTATCGTATCATCTAAGATGTAAATTGTGGCGATCTATAAAATTACAGCCGACTATTTAGAAATTATTAGAAAATTGGCTGACGTATAGAGCGTGGTGAGAAGTGCAACATTTTTTTTATAAAGCTCAGTTTGCAATCGTAGCAAAACTTAAATATGTACGCATATATCAAGCCCAATAATTATTTGATTTTTCAAATCAAATTTACTTGTTTTTTGTTGCAAATGTTTAATAGGGTTAACAAACGTACGTTAATGAAACCGCCTTTCTGATGTTTGCATGATTTGGGTGTAACATATTCAAAAAATAAACAAGAAAGGGGCCTAAACTTGATCCTTGTGGGACACCATTAATCCACAGTAAAAATAAAATGAATACTGATATTTTCCGTGCATAATTAAACTGACAAAGATAACTTATTAGTTAGAATCTATTGTTTGTAAAAGAAGATCAGTCAGTATAATAAAAATCGTGAAGTACGTTAAGATCATTGGGAGTTGCATTTTAAGTTGTAACTTACTTTGCAACAGCCGCCTTATCGAGACGATGAAAGTGTCTACAGATGCACAAATTTTTATCCATCCGCAGAACATCACAGAGAATAGCCACATATTCTTGAGCAGAAATCGTTTTCGAATCTCCAGTACGACGAATTGGGAACCATTTTTTGCCGTCTTTGCTGAAATCGCCTGTTTTGTAAGGTGACTCATCTCTGAAAAGTATTTAAAATGATCATTCAAATAATTGTTTAATACTTTCGACCCAACCCGGTTTTCGAAGAATAAGATTAGAAGGTTTTCAGTTATTTAAGCCCCCAAATTTTAAACTGAATATAGTAGAGGAAATAAAAATGTTAAAGATGTTTGAAGGATTAACAGTACAAAAATATAGCTACTGGGTCGAAAGGGCTAAATCATTTTACCTTTCAAAGAAATCCTTTGATACCTCAGCGTCGTAAAATCCAAGAATAATTGTGTTTGGTTTCATTGCTCCCATACCTGAAAGGCGCATTAAATGTTGCGCCCCGTCTCGAACAGTTCTGGCGAGTGTAACTTCAGGAAAAGCTTTTACCTTAAAAATTATACTTAATCTTACTGCAAATATAAAAAACGTTGATCAAACCTACATTCAAGTGATCTATTAGTGCCAACCACTGTTGACTCTTTTCTATAGTTGGATCATTGGTGCCATCAAATTCGCTAAAATCGCCAACTTCAACATGTCCGATCACATATAATCCACCTTTCTTCATATCATTGACGAAGTCGATTAATGGGCAGCAAGATCGAGGGCTAGATACAAGCAGAAGCATTTGGGGTCTCCAGAATTTAACGTGATCCTTCCTCGAATCGAGCATAAGCAAATATTTTCTAACCTGGTGGAACATTAATGCTTGGGAAATAGAGCCCCATTGAGTTCCTTGAGATGCTGGTGAGAATATATGCAAAGCAATTACTAAAATCAGGCACAGAATAATGCTCGAAGATGCATAAATAGGATTTATGACGAACATCATTACTAGAGTGCCAACCAATCCGATGAAGCATGTATGCCATGTGAAGTACTTGAACAATGGTCTAAAATTAGGAGCACCAGTAAGTTCGATTCCCAAACAGGCCAGATTAGTGGCTAGATAGGAAAGCAGGAACAGTACTGAATTCACTTGCGCAATAGTATTCAAGGATCCAATGAGGAGTATCACCTCAACAAGAATAAAACTTGTAAAAACTGCAACAATTGGATTGCCCTTCCATGTCCCTCGAACGACAAATTTCAGCAGAGATCCAAAAACTTCATCCTTGGCTAATGCCTCTAAAATACGACTGGATCCGATCAAATTGCTTAGCGCTGTTGAAAAAGTGGCTGTTAAAATTCCGATGGCAGTAAACGGTGGCCACAAATTCACTGGCATCAGAAAAAGGTAGTTGTTCTGAAGAAGTTCCCTGGAGCAAGTAGACGCCATCAGCAGAGAGAGAACGATGTAGCAGACAAAGGTGAAAGCTACTGCGGACAGGGTGCCTGATGGAATGTTGCGAGAAGGATTCTTCAATTCTCCAGACATGTTAGCTCCAGCCATTATTCCAGTTACACCAGCAAAGAGGACACCAAAAACTGTTGCAAAATTAACCTTGCTATAATTTGAGGTGTAATCTACATTGTATTCTTCGAACAAATTATCATATAGTGTCGCACTTGAGAGGCCTGTATAATGAAGCGATGTATTGTGATGCTTGTTTTCAGGCGGCGAAGCAACCTAAAAAATGTAATAAAAGATTAATATTGCTTCAACAAGTAGAAGGTCCTAAAAACCCTATTCTGATAGCTTCACAGTTATAATTATTATAAGGGATCGTTTGGTCAAATTAGTCTCACATTCCACACCCCGAACATGTTGTATATTGACTCTGGTAGAAGATTAAGGGAGATCCTTTTACAATTTTTAGTAATTTTAGTTATTTTTTGTTTTCAGAAAAGTTAGTCAAGCATGTCTATGAACCAAATATTGCTGCAATAGGCAAATAGTTCAGCGTTTTCTAAGCCGAAATCCGTGCCATTAAAATCTGCGACCTTCTAAAGCCTAAAGGTCTAAAGGGTGCCAACATTACTATCTTTTCCGATAACCAAACGGCTCTCAAGGCAAAGAACTTGGCAGACCCTATGTCTACACTGAAATCTCAATACTTTGTGAAAAGCGGATCTCAGATTGTTGGCAGGCTACCTATCTGGCCACCATGGACTAAAGTGCCACCTACTTCAGATAGATCTATCAAATGAGACGGTATTTCGTCTGTGTCTTGACGATCATGAATTACATCACATATCTTGTGTTCATTTCCTGCTTTAGCACAGTTAAGAAAGATCTTCAGTCAGCAGTTTTTTTTAACTCGGCTGATGTTGGTTCCTCTTCAGTTAAAAAGACCGTCTGATGTTCCTTAGGTAGCTGATCGTCTTTTACTTTAAAAGGATTTCGGCACAAAAGACCTTTCGATCGCAGTGCCCACGACGCAAGAGTCACCCCTAACAATTAATAATAATATAATAATTGTAGAATATCGACCTGCGAAATCTGCAGTTATTGAGAGAAGTTATAGCATGTGAACGCTACTGATCTCCACTCGGATTGAGAGCTCGTATAGAGGTTTAAAACCTTAGCACATTTTTCTAATTTTCCTTGTGAATAGAATCAACGCTTCTAAATATTTTTCCAACGAGGACATTAATATTCCAAACGTTTGAATTCATTTCCTAGACTTTGACGACTAATTTTACCAAAATAATTCCAAAACCACACTAAGCATTTCTCAATTAAGACTATACGGCCGAAAAATCACTTCAAATCATTGGCGGGCTTTTAGTCTTGAAAGCGAAAATGAGCCCAAACGATCTCTTCTTATAATAGTTATGGTCGGGGAGAAGCTGTCAGCATAACGTTCTACATCAACGCCACTGCCGTAATTAGTAATATCCAAAACAATTTAACTTACCTCCAGAGGCTTTTGGGACAAAAAGCTAATGTACGTAGAGAATAAGCAGACAGTAACAATTGCTAAAATGATGACCGACGTCTTGGCGAACATCCCCGCACCGATGAGGCATACTATAAGCATGCAAGAGTTTATTGCTGTGCAGTACAAGAACCGCCAGTAGGCTCCGTCTGGAATAAGACCTTCCGCCAAGTAGCCACCAGGTCCAAAATTTTCTAAAATGCCTTCAGTGCATCCAGATATGGCCATAGCAGAGCCTACAACATTTGCTAGGAAGAACAGTGTCCCGATGGAACCCCCAAACTCTGGGCCAAGGGTTCTGCTTATCATGACTGAAATAGGAAGTGTTTTTTCAAAATATTACCAATCGAACTAATTGCGCCATCACGCATTTTTTGGAGCGACCACGAGCGCACAGTGATCAGAATCTTGAATCTATCTAGAAAAAAACTAATAAATGCCTCCAAATGACTAGATAGTTAGTAAAAATTCCCTACTTCTACACTTTTAACGTTTTTTGAGGTTATCCCTAAGGTTTGAAATGGTGAAAGTAGAGTTTTTCAAAAATCATCCACAACATAAAGATACATAACGTTTCACATGCTTTCAAGAGCACTGACACCATTTCAGGGGTAGTTTTATATTTGAGGGGTTATTCTAATTAATTTTTTTTTTTTTTTTTTACAATCCTTTCCTTTAATTTCCCCACAAAAGAAAAATTAAAAACCTTGAAAATTCTAAGAATTATAACGATTTATAGACAGTATATAAAAATAGATTCAGCGCCTTCTAAAACGTTAAAATTGGATGACCGTTTGAAATAAAACATGTATTACTTTTGCTCATTGGAGCTCGAACCTTCATCAATGACAAAATTAAATTCTGCACAAATCAACGCGAAATCCCAGCTGCGCGAGCGGTAACGAACTAGACGCGGAAATGAGCGGCATCGAGAAATTGTAATCCATTCACACCAAATGAAGCAGAAATAATAACAATTTTACTGCTTTCAGGGTTGTTAGCGAGCTCGTTACAATGAAAATGATTTTCTACTTAGATATGCAATTGTTGCTATAGAATTGTCACTTAATTTCATTAATTTGTTTCTGGTTAAGAAGCGGGAACTACGTGGCAATCGGTTGTGGCAGGCAGTGAACCGAAACTAAAATGCTCTCAATAAAATTTCATTTTAAACACAAAAAACTGTAGGTTGAAAACATTATTTAACTAATTTTCAAGTAATATTTTTTTTATGCAGTCACGAGATTGCCGCTAATACAGAGTAATGATAATCAATTTTTATATTATCGGGATAAAATATATATTTATAGCTTTATAAACATTTTTACCTATTTATAATTCAATTACTTTTGAATGCATTCAAGACAGCCTCCACAGTGGAAAACCTTTTTGCGGCAAAGCGGCCACTCTTTTAGAATATTGTAAATTTCTCATATACTAAAGACCTCTATAATCATTGCTATAGTTTTCCTCCAAGGTTTTAGGAAATTTCTAATATCCCAGCTTTTTTGATAATTTTAACTTTAGTAGTTTCGAAGATCAGGGGAAACGTGTTTTTGACCCACTTTTTCAGTAATATCTTGAATCTTGCATAAACTTGTAAAGAAAATAGTTTTTGAAGTTCTATGGGGAAATATTTGGTAAATTTAATTGCTATGCCGAATTTTAACTTTCTACACTCTCTAAGAAAAACAGTGGAGATAAACAGTGAACACTTTGGCGATTGTACAAAACCTATAAATACCATATAAGAAGAAATATAGAAAAAAAAGAATGGAACCAAGTACCTGAAACTAACAAATTAATACAAAACAATTTATAGAAAAATCTAAATCTGCAAAATAGAAGAGGTTCAATTAAAAGTAGAAGATTTTACATATTCTTGACTCCTGCAATATGTATAGTAACAAAAACAATAAATTTAATATATCTATAACATACCTTAAATTCGAATGTATCAAAGAACTGAACAAATATTTGGCAGTGGCAGTTTTAATGTATTATACATTCCTGAATATGCCTTCAAATGTATATGGCCTTTCATAGGCATTATCAATAACATGTAAAACGATGGGACTTTTGAAAGGGAAATGAGAACTAAAATCGCTCTCTAAATAGAAGCTCTACTGTTTCCAAAAAGTTAATAATTTAAGGGGCAACACTAGTGTGACCGACTAAAAAAAGGTGATTTTTGGGAAGGCACCAAAAAAAAGTCCCTCCGCTGCTGCAGTGATAGCGACTTTCACAGTGTGTGAAATAAAAAAAAACAAAAAGTTTATTAAACTAGAAGGTCCCCATGCCATGAACCTCGATCGAAAAAAAAAAAATTTAAATTTAACAAAATGGCGGAGTTTAAAAAAAACAACTCAGATTACATTTTTTTATTCGATCGGAAAACTGGGGTTTCATGGCATGGTGAAACATATATAAAAGAAGCTGCAATAAGAATGAAATTGATCGGATGATTTATCTGCGAGTTACAACTGCAGCAAATTTGAAAAAAGTAGTTTCGAGAAAAACGCGTTTAAAATTTAATTCATACATTTCTCAATACCTCGATACGATGAGCGGCTGCTCTTCAGATGGCTGTAACTCAAAAACTATTTGAGATATGGACTTCAAATTTTAGTATGTTATTTTCAAAGGAAGAAAACAGAAGGTCTTCTGTAATTCGAAAAGCTTTTATTTTATTTAATTTATTGTCAGTCTGCCTGCTACAAATCTTCCAATCAAAATTTCGACTAGTTCTAATTGAGATAGAACTTTGAAATTTTGCATACGTGTATAAATCCATTTAATATCGTTCCAAATTCAATATGGCGGACGTCCCCTAGATGGCGGATTACCTTTTTTCCACAACCCCTTCGATTGGGTATCAAATGAAAGTGTTTCACGAATAGAATTTGATAAGCTATGTGACGTCATTCCAAACCCAATATGTCTACAAATCATGCCGATCGATTTGAAGTCCTGTTATCGGAATAAAGTTCTGATAACAATCCTATATTACGGTACCACTGTGCTGGTCCAATGCTGGAACCGGAAGGTGGTCATATGAACTCCTTAATGGTTAATGGTAAGCCGACCATCTGCACAAGGTTTGGTATAAAACGTACAAAGCTTAAGACTAAAAAGTAGAACATAAAATTATATATATAAAATAGCATTTTTTAAGAAAAGGTTTTATTTAAAAATAAAAAAATGTACGTTTTCTCTATAAAAAAAGTAAAATTGTTCGCTCAATAGAAATAAAATTGTGCGTCACAGAAACATCTGAAAATTTGTCTTTCACACATCTTAACATTTTTAAATTCATACATCTGGAAACTAAAAGTTTTGGGCCGATCTTATAACACAGTTATTTTGCTCAATTGACCGTTATCAAAGTTGTGTGAAAGAAAAAATGTCAGTTGTTTCTGCATCGCACAAACAATGTTATTTTCTAATAGCAAAAAAAATTATTTTTTACTTTTTAGTCAATTTTAAATCATAGACCAAAAATAATTGGTATTTTTCAATATTAATTGTAGTTTAAAAGTTTAATTTTTTTTTCGCAAAAATAAAACGCTAATTTTTGAAACCAAAAGTAACAACTTGTGAAGCTGGTTATTTTTTTCTGGTAAAAATAGAAAGCCAAAACGAACGATTCAAATTCCTTTTGAGTCAATATCGTCTATCATATGCATTAAAATAACATTTTTAACATCGTTCATTTTGCGGAGACACTGCGACATCGTTTAGTCTTTATTCCTCTACAATTACAATTGTTTTCTTTATCATCCAACTATGCAACAATATGCTTTTAAAAATAAAGTTGGCTTTTTATTTTCGTCTGAAAAATAATTACAAGCTTCAAAACTTATTCTTGGTATTCTTGGCTCGAATTCAAATTATTATAGTCGGGAGTAATAGGTAAATAGAGCTTTTTTCAAAAAAAGTCATAACTGGTACGGTCGCTGTTTTAAATAAAACCTTTTCTTAACAAATATTATTTTTTTTATATACATAAAGTTTTATTCTCGAAGTTGTCCTTCAAGAATTCCTAAAGTGATTGATTTCACTGAATATTCCTAATTCAGTGTTGAAAATAGTTTCGTCCCCACTCTTCATAAATTTCCCATATGGTTTACTTTAACGTTTCGTGATCCGAATCTATGCAAATCATCATTTTTGAAAAACGCAGGTTGTCTGTATTATACATATTTTTTTAATAATGGAAATTTCGACTTTCCCTAAACTAGATTCAGACCACTGTGCGGCAATATGTTAAGCAAAGATATGGATAAAAAAAGGACAAATTACGTACAATAGACGCCTCCTCCTTCCACAGCCCCATTGGTGGAAATGGCGCACACAGAAGCCACGGTGAAGAGGAGGATGAGGTAGGCGATGACGAACTGAAGCAGAGTTATATATAATCCAGCGTTTCCGACAATAAAACCTGCGAAGAGGTGGAGAGATGGTGGCAATTGTATCAAGTCATGCATTCTTTTCCAGGCGAATGATTTTAATTTATCTTACCGACTCGAATAAAAACAAGGGCACTGAACATGGAGAGAGCGACGGGACTGAATACCCCAGCGAAAGTGCCCAGTGTTCTGGTCGCAGATCTTTCGGGGTCAGTCATGCCGAACTCAACGTACCCGTCCGAGGCTGCGGCGCTCCTTGGCCGTCTGGTGCCGAACAGCGATCCAAAACTTCGAAATAATCTGGTTCTTGTTCCGGTGATCGGAGAATTCTCATTTTCCACAGGATCGCAATTTGCACTGCGATGGTCAATCACTTCCGTAATCATTTTTATATATGTTCGGCGGGGCCTTTTTGCTTCTAAAGAATGGTCGACTGGATGACTCAGTCAGCGAACGCCTGCAAGTACGCCCACAAAAGCAAACATTTGGTGAGGATACGACTGTTTTTGGACGCTCTGCAACTACAATTTACCTGCGAATCTCACTCAATCACTACGTCATTCGATCACTTTCTCAGAAAAAACGCTAATTCCGGTGCAAGCACAATCGCAAAATCAAAGGAAATCATCTGTTGGAATTGTCGTAACTTCTGACATTTGAAAGTGGGGTAACAAAGGCATATCCGAACTATTCGGAGAACGGAGAAGCGATCCAATTTTTATGCGCATTCTTCTTCGTGGTTAGATAACTGACTTTTTTTTCGAAAGAAACGGATAATTCGCACAATAATTCCTAAAGATGGCTCTACAGTCGGAATGTTTTAAAATCATAAATTTCTTTAAAATAGCTTAAAAATTTTGCTAATTTTAGTCGCTAATTTATGAAATAGTTTAAAACTGAAAATTTATTGTAATTAAAACAGTTCTTTAGTGTATTACGACGTATTTAAAGAAAAAACCAGCTGTTTGGTGAGTATAACAGTTTTGACAATTTATCCGACATTCGGCAAACATTTTGACAAGTGCTCTTTATTTCACAAGCGCGTTTTGTATTTACACGAATTTCTGATAAATAAAGGGTTTTTCATTGTAAAAAACAGCTCGAAAGTGTTAATTAGTTACACTACAATTCTAGTTTTCTCACAATTCCCATGTAAACGAGTCTTTTGTTCCCTTTTTTAACAATCATTTGGACTACGATGGGTAACGACAGGAAAAGACGATCCCGCTCGAAGGAAAGACACGAGATAAATCGCTACGACCGGCACGACAAAGATAAATATGAAAAGGATCAGAGGGTCAGAGATCGGGAAAGGGAACGAAGGAAACGATCACGGTCCCGATCCAAGGAGCGCGGAAGGCCGAGATCTCGTGACAGAGGCAAATCTCCCGACAGGGAACGCAGATCCCGGTCCAAGGAAAAATTAAAACGCGATATTAAAGATCCGCGACGATCAGAATCAGAAGAAAAAGATGTAAAAATCATAGCACCGGACGGGAACAAAGTTAAACCCGAAAGCCAGAATGACTCGAAAGACATGAAGCCACCTCTAAAAAAGGCTGAACCTCTATCGCTCGAAGAACTTTTGGAAAAGAAGAAAAAAGAAGAGGCTGCTCGCAGTAAGCCAGTTTTCATATCAAAGGAGCAACGTGCTGCCGATGCACTCAAGCGAAGACAGGAAGAAGTCGCCGCAATGCGAGCTGGACAGCTTGCAGGATTGGGGAAACAGATTGATCCTAATGCTGGATTCACGATTAGCAGGCATCATCCAGATCGGGATAGGGATAGAGAAAGGGAACGGGATCGGGATCGGGAATGGGAACGGGAGAGGGAGAGGGAGAGGGAGAGGGAACGAGAAAGGCCCGAAAAGGATGAAAAGCAAGACAAGAGGGACCGTGCGGGTGGAAAGGTCGAAAGGGAGGCGGACAAGGAAAAGCGAGGCGATGACTTGACCGTGAAGGATAAGGAAAAAGAGCTGGAGGCCATTCGCGAGCGGTACTTAGGGATCGTTAAGAAAAAGCGACGGGTTCGCAGGCTGAACGATAGGAAATTTGTGTTCGATTGGGACGCTTCCGAGGACACTTCGGTGGATTACAACAATCTCTACAAGGAACGACATCATGTCCAGTTCTTTGGGAGAGGCAACATTGCTGGTATGTAAATGAAAAGCAGTTCTGGTAGATTTAAGCTACGGTAAAAATTGCATCTTTTTGAGCGCAAAAGATCTGTATGTATGCAAATAATATTTATTTTATATAAAGTAATATGTCCTGAGTCATCTGCCGCTTTCCATTGGTCCTGGCAAAGTACTCGCAAGTGCTTGTAAGTGCGATGAACTACACATGCTCTTAGCTGGGAGGTATTTTATTAAACCTGTTGTGAAATTAAGATCTGCCTTTAGTGAGAAAAGTAGCGTTCCATTGAATGTCTACTCGCATGTATTTTGCCAGGCCAAATGGAACAAGCAATGAACGCCGAGCCAAAACCGCTGAAGCTATAAATATGAAATTTGGTTAGTACAGTGAGCGCAATGCACAATTCATTGAAATAAAGCGATATAGTTACAAAGGTTCTTTACAGGCACAATTGTTAAAGTTTACAACTATTCATAAAAGCAATTAAACAATTCCAAATATCAGTCAATGCGTGAATGCAATAGATCAGTCTTTCACAATTGATTTTAGAGTGCGCAGTTTCTATAAACGCAGTTTCTTTTTGTAGTATTACTAGTTAAACGCAAAGTAATTTTGCAACTTTTTAGGAAACAATTCATGTGAGTTTCATTTTTATTTTCCAACTCTAGCTTAATTCTGTATAATTGCTGTTATTTCTTAAGATTTATTGTAATGCCCCGAGGAAAGGTCCTTGACAACGACGATCGCGTAAGAATCCGTGCGTTTAGGGAAACTGGCCTTGGTATAAGAGAAATTGCAAGGAGAATTGGACGTTCGGAATGTGTGGTGCGAAATTTTATTAAAAAGGGCAATCGTAATGGATTATGGGATCATCCAAGACTGAACACCAGAGTTTCCAAACAAAATATTGGGAACGTAAGAGAAGAAGTTATGAAAAAAAAGTTAAGTGTAGCTCAAATTATAGCGGAATTACAACTCCCAATTAAAGGAAGAAGAGTCCAACAAATTTTGAAGGACACTACTTATATTAAATATAAGAAACCGGCCAAATCTCTCCAACTGCAACAGCATCATAAATATGCGCGCCTAGATTTTGCTAGAAGCCACATGAATTGGGACGAAAAGTGGCAAAACGTAATTTTTTCTTACGGAAAACAATTTAATTTAGATAGCCCAGGTGGATTGAGTACATATTGGCATGAATTAAGGAAGCCCGATTCGCCTGGTCTAAGTAGTTATTTTGGTGTTGGTAGTTTAATGTTATGGGGTGCCTTTTCTTATCAAGGAAAGTTATTTTTACGCTTTGTTCCCACCCGAATGAACTCTGCCATATATACAGACCTGCTGGAGGAATCTCTTATTCCATATTTAGAAAACAATATGGAAAAAGATTTGATTTTCCAACAGGATAACGCCGCTGTGCATTCTTCTGCCGAAACAAGACGATGGTTAAGTGAAAGACATATTCCTGTAATGGAGTGGCCATCACGTAGTCCGGATTTAAATCCAATGGAGAACATTTGGGGATCATGGCACGAAGAGCTTACGCAAATGGTGGACAATTTTCTTCGTTATTTCAACTGAAAGCCGATATTTTGAAATGCTGGAATGATATTGATAAACATTTGTTTAAAAAGTTAATAAATTCGATGTCTACCAGGTTTTTTGAAGTTATAACTAACAAAGGAGGTAAAACACAATACTTAGAAAATATACAAAAATTTACTTTTCATCAAGCTTTTAAAATAAAGAATCTAATATAAAGTGAGTTTATAGAAATTGTGCAGACAAAAGAGACTTTTAATTATATTTATTTTTATTATAAAGTAATTACTTACTTTAATGAATGTTTTATATTATTTTATTAATATTTACCAATGGGGAATTTATGCAATATAATCGGTTTTGAAAAATAAAAAGTAGTTTTCTTTAAACATGAATAAAACTGGCTGCGCTTATAGAAATTGCGCACACTGTAGTTTTATTTTAGATCATAGGGGGGTTCAAAGTTTATATGGAGAAACATTAGCTGTGTTTTTTCCATCTGGCTCTGGGTCTGGATCAGTATCAAATGAAAAAAAAACGATTCAGGTTTATCGCCGGGGTAACAATTTTGGGTTTGAGGAACTGGAATTCCTGTTTTTGCTAATCTAATAAGAATTAGGCGAGATCTTTTGTCAAAGAAGCCAATTTAGGATATTTTCAAACTATCCTTCTGGCTCTATTGTCTACAGCCGAATAAATATCTGAGTATTCCCATGTTAAAGCAGGGTTCGGAGAACTGAAAAAATTAAATTCTTTCGCGAACGAATTATAAACAAAATTTAATTTTAAAATTTAAAATTTTTAGGGTATTGAAAAATCGTTCGCGAATCAATTTTAATACCATATTAAAAATAACAAGTAATCAACAAAATTGTTATATTTATTTATTATAAATTAAAAAAGTTATTATTAGGCTTCAATATCTTGCTGATCTTGCTGAATAATGATCATTATGGTTAATTAATATGCTTATGTCTATTATAATTAAACAATGACTAGAAAGGTTCAATACATATTTTGGTTCAGTTTTATGATCAAAATATTATTTACTTCGATCACTCTCCTCAAACGTCGATTGTTCGTTTTCATCATTTAAATTCACTTTATGTACAGTAGCATAATTCTTTTTATATTCCCCGTACAATATTTGTCTAAATTCTAAACACTTCGATGATTTAGAATTCTCATCATAAATAAAGTACTTAGAAATATTGAAAACTTTTCAGCGACCCATAATCACTGCTTTTACTTTTAACTACTAATTTAGCGCAATTTTAACGAACTCAAGTCAAAGAAGCCAAAGAATCGTTCGTTTCGTTTCTTTTTCACTCTCGAGAGAAAAATTGAATTCGCTTCATTTCAACTCGAAAGAAATGTTTTGGATATGAAGCGATTGCATTCGTTCTCGCTGAGCGAACGGAATTTATAAAATTCTTCTCAAAAATAAAGTTCGCTAGTTGAAAAATAAAATTCTTTTCGCTAGCGAAAACGTTGGTATCTTTATCAAATGAATGTGTCATAAATTTTACCTTATTGGCCGGGTGTTAATATTGTGAATAGTATTAATATTGTTTTCTTGTTAATCGATTTAACACAACACATATCAAGTACTTTTATAATTCCCATAATCTTAATATTACGATTAGTATTCATATTACTTTCTTACTATCCAAATCCAAAAAAAAAACTTAATTTTTTCTTCGTTTATTCACGCACAGGAATCGATATAAAGGAACAGAAGCGAAAGCAAAGTAAATTTTATGGCGATTTGTTGGAAAAACGACGTACAGAAGCTGAAAAGGAGCAGGAAAAGATGCGTCTCAAAAAGGTGAAACGGAAGGAAGACAAGCAAAAATGGGATGATAGACATTGGTCTGAGAAGGAATTGGACGAAATGACTGAGCGTGATTGGCGTATCTTCCGCGAGGACTACAATATAACGATTAAAGGCGGTAAAATCCCCAATCCCATCAGAAACTGGAAGGAGTCCGGTTTCCAAAAAGAAATACTCGAAATCGTCGATCGCGTCGGCTACAAAGAACCTACACCCATTCAACGACAAGCTATACCAATTGGTCTTCAGAATCGCGATATTATTGGTGTAGCCGAAACTGGTTCCGGAAAAACGCTTGCATTCTTGATTCCTCTACTGGCCTGGATTCAGTCATTGCCAAAGATCGAACGGTTGGAGGATGCAGATCAAGGACCATATGCTATTATTCTGGCACCCACTCGCGAGCTTGCACAGCAAATTGAAGAAGAGACCAACAAATTTGGCCAACCTTTAGGTATCAGAACAGTTGTTGTCGTCGGTGGTCTTTCTCGAGAGGAGCAGGGCTTCCGTCTAAGATTGGGTTGCGAAATTGTCATTGCTACACCAGGTCGATTAATTGATGTTTTGGAAAATCGCTACCTCGTGCTGAATCAATGTACATATATTGTCCTTGATGAAGCTGATCGTATGATTGATATGGGCTTTGAGCCGGATGTACAGAAAATTTTGGAGTTTATGCCTGTAACGAACATAAAACCGGACACAGAAGAAGCTGAAGATGCCACTAAGCTGATGGAAAACTTCTATTCAAAGAAGAAATATCGTCAAACTGTGATGTTCACAGCTACAATGCCGCCGGCTGTTGAAAGATTGGCTAGAACATACTTGAGGAGACCGGCCACTGTTTATATTGGATCTATTGGCAAACCTACTGAAAGAACTGAACAAATCGTCTACATGATGGGAGAAAATGATAAACGGAAGAAGCTTATGGAAATTTTGTCCAGAGGTATCGAACCACCGGTTATTATATTCGTCAACCAGAAAAAAGGTGCAGATGTTTTGGCTAAAGGTTTGGAAAAATTGGGATACAACGCATGCACGTTGCACGGTGGAAAAGGCCAGGAGCAAAGAGAATACGCCTTGGCGGCTCTTAAGAGTGGAGCGAAAGACATGCTTGTTGCAACAGACGTTGCTGGTCGTGGTATCGATATTAAGGATGTCTCACTTGTTATCAACTATGATATGGCTAAGTCTATTGAAGATTATACCCATAGAATTGGTAGAACTGGTCGTGCAGGAAAAACTGGGTGTGCTATTAGTTTCGTTACGAAGGACGATAGCAGTCTGTTCTATGATTTGAAGCAGTGTATAACAGCCAGTCCGGTTTCAGTTTGCCCACCGGAACTTATGAACCATCCCGAGGCACAACACAAGCCCGGAACTGTTGTCACCAAGAAAAGGCGCGAGGAGAAAATATTTGCATAATTTTGGAAATTTTTTATTGTTAGGCATTTATATATGTTGTAGGATGAAAATAAAGACAACAACATAAATTTCTCTCTTTTACTTAGTTTTAGAATTATATTTCCATCAGCTGTGCTACACTCGGCGTTGTCCAGGCGGTTTATTTTCATACGAAAGATGAAAAGCAGTCATGTAAAGCGAACTATTAATTTTTGACTTGATGAACAGAACATTTTTTATAGATTATAAAATATGAGATATGCGGTTTTGGCAAGGTACTAAGTACTTAACAAAGCTTTTCGTTGACTTATTTATAAAACAAAATAGGGTAAGTTGAATTTGCTATATATTTTTGCACTTCTAAGAATGCTCTTTGAAAATTTCAAGTAAAAATTCCTTAAATTACCGAAGTTAGAGGACCTGGACATGGCGTGTAAGTTGACATAATTACTAATAAACCGGTCAAGTGCGAGTTCGACTCGCGCGCACAGGGTTCCGTTTAACCTTTAACTACTGAGGTGGATTTAATTTCACGTAAAGACTGACGTGGGGGCCTCAGAGACCCGTATATATATGTGCTTATATTTAAAAATCTTTAGGTTTTCTAGAGTTTAGTGTTTAATAATTAGCTTTAGTGGATATATTTAAATAAAATAAAATATTTTTTATATAATTTATTTGTTTTCGGCGCAAATAAACTCGAAGGTAATAGAAGCTATGCGTGTGTCGTGTGCGAGTAATTCAACAATTTTACTTTTAGTCAAGGCCTGAGAGGCCCCCACCTCAGTAGTTAAAGGTTAAGTACCATATTATCTAGAATTTATATAGAAATCTATAAGACCTGGGATTTTAGGTGCAGTACTTTTAGAAATAAAGGAATGCTCGACTTTTACATATTTATCAAAATAATACTTTAAATATGATATTTAAAATATTTAATAACATGCCTTTTTTCCAGAAAGATATATAAAATTCAAAACAATTTTCTTCGAGGACCTAATTTGCCACCTCTTTAATTCTTATTTGAATATTTTAAAGTGTTAACTAGTGCGAAATATGTGGGCTAATAAAATGTACTATATTACTCGTACAGACATGCGAGTAGTCTTATAAGGGTTCGGTTTTTTCTCCTTGAACTTATGGAGCCCTAAACACGATTAAGTTTGAGTCAGACTTGCGCACTTAGGCTCCGTACTTATCATATCGCTTGGTCTAAGTGGAGTCCGTTTTCAGGACTTATGCTGCTATAGTTTTCCTGTAACGGTAATAGAATAATCTATATACATCAAGGGGGTTCTTAAACCGGAGTTTTGAAATTTTATTTAAACACCGTGTTAATTAGTTCTATTATCTGAACAATAGACGTATCTGTTTCATTAGCTTTTTGACTCATTTTTGTTATTTGATTGATACTCGATTGTTCACGCGTGAGCTACATTCAGCCAATTAAGTAAGTTTATAAAAATATTTATAGATAATTCAACACTGAAATCTTGTTAAATCATCTGGTTTCTGTTTCAATCAACTAGATCCTATTTCATACAACTATTTTAATGTCAAATTTACTATAGCATTGCTGAAATAAAGCCTAAAAGGGAATGCATAAAGTTTACTAGCATAAATTTGTAAATTTTTAAACAGAAATCGTGTAAAAATAACTTTCAATTAATTTTAACTTCACAAAGTATTCTTAATAACTTAACATGGTCAATATTTGTTTTAACAAGCGCCTAATATCGTTGCCACTGCACTGAGAAAAAAACAGAGTCGGGAAAATATAAAATCTTCTAAAATGTAAAAAGAATTTTCCAATCTGATATTGAAGTAATCTCTGAAGTATGTTTGAGGTTGTTTTAAGAACAAATTGAGTAAAACCTTCATCGAAAAACACTAAGTATGTAACTCACGAAAACACTTAATATTCATTAACCCGTTAAGGTTATTATTTTTTCAGTTGTCCTAAATTCTACTTAAATCTTCACATAAAAATTCTGAATTGGGCAATACTGATGTAAAATTTCATGAACTTTCAGAATATGATAATGATCTTTAATTAAAATTGAAACTACTGTGGTTATGTTCGCTTCTTTTTAAACAAAAACCGAGTTTTTTTCAAACGTTTTTTTTTTAGAAAATCATTATTTATGGGTGGAAACCAATGAAAAATTTGGCAGAAAAGCAATAATATCGCGTCGATAGACACTGTTCCTTAATTTGCAGATCCGTACGCTTTCAAATTCAAAATGGCGGTATTCAAAATGGCGTGTGAATGTCGAAAATTCAATGAAATTATACAGGGAGGTTTTTGAGTTCGCTGATTGAGGGTCTGTGGTCGAATTTAAGAAATTCAAAATGGCGGACAAAGACATTAAAATTTTATAAATCTGAGCATAAAGCTCTAGGGGTTTGTCGGGGTCGCTGATTGCGAATCTGGAACTGAGCAAAAATTTGCACTGAGGGGTTTTGGAGTCGCTGATTACAAATCTGAGATCGGACCCCAATTTAATATTAACCATTCTTGAGTTTAAAATATAATTTTTCTCTTAGTATAGATGTTTTAAAGGTATTTAACACATTACCTACCGCTATGGTTTATTTAAAAAAAATTTCCTCTGGTACAGGGTGAAATTAGAAGCAATCAAATCAAATACAGGGTGTGCCTAGGATGGCAAGAGCAACAAAAAATCGTATGAGAGTGAAAGTGGGAAATATTTCGTTTCGGAGATAGGGGGGTACTTTTTCTCCTAACACCCTGTAACTCTCTTGGTTCTATGAAGATTATATTTATCTCAAATGATAGCTAATCGTCTAAGCTTTCCATCAAATGCTTAACCAACTCCCCACTTCCCTTGCGCCCGCCGGAAGTTATGGGACATCAAATCCAAAAAAATGGAGAAAACACCGCACAAATTGTATGGAAATCGGGTCCCGGTCAAATTCGCTGAAACTTTGCAGAAAGGTAGTTCTCAACCTGCTGATCAAAAATCTCAATAGTCCCGAAGTTATCCTATGAGTAGTTGCGGAGATATAGAGGGGTGAAGTGTGAGACATTTGCTGTAGACCCTAGTATGTTTCACGAAGTCTCTACTCGCTTAACTCGGAAACTAAGGGCCCTAACAGAAATCGTTGAATACAAAAGTTGTGGGTAGTTATCAAGGCATGTCATTACAACCATAAACATTTTTGGTTGACCTTGACCATGGACCTTAACCCATTAATGCGCAAAACGAGAATTTTGTGCAGTCAAGTTCAATTGTACGATTCTGTTGGAAATGTAAACCCATTGTGAATTAACCTATTATATCGGCACGTTCGTTAAGTTTCTTTTACATATACATTCACGTACACTTTTATAGTCATACTTGTTATACTTGTTCAGTTCCTAATAAAGCCTGTTATAGGACGGACGTCGCTGCGTGTTTCTTGCCCTTCCCATGTGACCTATAGATCATCCAATTTCATCAGGTTATGGGCCCAGGCAATTACAGCAATTACACCCGTAATAAGGAAATAATATCGGAGAAAGTTCGAGCCTGAAATCGGTACGATTATTTAAAACGATACGCCGCGCCGCCGTCAATTTTTTTGTTAGTACGCACGCGGAGCCTAATCACATGTTCTAACCTCAAATCCATGTCCATGAGGTAGCAAAAGAAGTAATTCGTTTCGACAGAAATTTGTTTGATATCGGGAGTGCCTCGTATTTTCTACATAAAACATGGCAAATTCGATCCCGCCGATAGAAAAGCTTCGCGGCCGTGAAAATTTCCAGACGTGGAAATTCGCCATGCAAGCCCTGCTCGAGTACGAAGACTTGTGGGACAGCGTCCTTGGCACCGAAGAAGATGAAAAGAAGCTCGTGAAAGCAAAATCAAAATTGATCCTTGCCGTCGATCCTGAGAATTTCGTTCACGTCCAGAACGCCGCATCAGCTAAGGAGATATGGAATAAGCTCCATAGCACGTTTGATGACTCCGGTTTAACGCGCAAGGTAGGATTACTGCGAACGCTTATCACGACCCGTTTGGAGGAATGTAGTTCAATCGAGGAATACGTAAATCGCATCACCTCCACCGCGCATAAGCTAAATGCCTTAAAATTTGAGGTGCAAGATGAGTGGATCGGAGCCCTGTTATTGGCCGGACTTCCCGATGGTTATCGCCCCATGATTATGGGACTTGAAAGCTCCGGAATGCCTATCACTGGAGATGCAATTAAGAATAAGTTTCTTCAGGACGTGCTATCCACTGGCAATCCTACGATAAAACGAGACGACACCGCGTTATTAACGAAAAACGAAAACAAGCGTAATTTCTCAAATCAAAACCGAAATAATAACTTAAATGATTCTAGGTTGCGATGCTTTAATTGTGGTAAGCTTGGGCACATGAGTCGAAACTGCCGAGCTCCAAAAACGGAAGCAACAGTGCGTGCGGAAGGTAAACGTAAACCACGTAATCAGGCTCTACTCGCATTCTCCGCCACGCAAATTAACGATAGGGATGCCTGGTTTGTTGATTCTTGCGCTTCGTCCCATATCACCCACCGAAGAGATTGGCTCATCGATAACGTTCGCCACTGTTCCTCCGAGATCGCCACTGCCGACAATGGGACAGTCAAAGGAGCCTCTATGGGTAACGTAAATATAACCTTAAACGTCAAAGGCAAAATCCGCCAAATCCCGGCGACCGACGTCATTTATGCCCCGAATATTGCCGTTAACCTCCTGTCCGTTAGTAAGATTACGCAAAAAGGATATAAAGTTTCTTTCGATCATTCAATTTGTAGAATTACCAGCGAAGATGGCGAACTTCTTGCGACGGCGAGAAGCTACAATGGAATCTACAAGCTCGACACGGTAGTAAACGCAGCGCTCTACACGGACATTTCCTCCCGCGCACGACTGTGGCATCGACGATTGGGTCACCCGAGTAGCCATAATATGAGTCTCCTTCGAGGAATCGTAACAGGCTACGACTTGAAAGCTCCATTCGATGAACCCTGTAAAGACTGCATCATGGGAAAACAGTCCAGATTTCCATTTCGTTCATCCAGGAAACGTGCTAAACATACGCTGGATCTTGTTCACTCGGACTTGTGCGGCCCAATGGAACAGGCTTCCATTGGCGGTTCCAGGTATTTCCTAACTCTCATCGACGATTTTTCTAAAAAAATTTTTGTTTATTTTCTCCGACACAAAAACGAAGCCACCGAACGGATAAATGCTTTTATTAAATACGCTGAGATGCAACAGGAACGAAAAGTCAAAATCCTGAGGACCGACAACGGCAAAGAATACGTGAACACAAAGCTCCTTCAAATTCTCGAGTCGGCAGGTACGAAGCACCAACTAACGATCCCGTATTCTCCGCAACAAAATGGGGTAGCGGAAAGAGCAAACAGATCTATCGTAGAAAAAGCTCGAGCGATGCTCTCCGACGCAGGTCTTGAGAAGAAATTTTGGGCCGAAGCAGTGGCAACAGCTGTTTACCTTCTTAATCGAACACCAACGCAAAATTCTCCCAATCAAACGCCAGAAGAACTGTGGAGTGGTACTCGACCCGATTTAAGTCATTTAAAAGTTTTCGGCTGCAAAGCTATGGTCCACATCCCAAAGGAAAGACGCTTAAAGTGGGATCCGAAGTCTCAAGAACTCATTTTTGTAGGATATTGTGAGGAATCAAAAGGATATCGCCTGATCGACCCCAAGACAGGAAAAGTCACGAAGAGCAAGGATGTAATTTTTCTGGAGAACGAGAAACTATCATGCCCACGAGCTCAGGATAACATGCAACGAAACCGAAGCTATGTACCGTTCAGTTTAACCGACAACGAAACACCTGTAAAATCTACCAACGAAAAGGACAAGGAACTCAGAGAAACAGAAAGCGACGACGAAATCTACGAAGAAGCCACGGCGAGCAACAATATTATTCCACAGAATGAGCTGAAAACGACAGCAGCGATGGAGCTGAGACACGAACCTCCTACTGAACAGGAAAATGGTAATACACCCCGACGGTCAAAAAGAGTTCCCAAACCATTGAAGCAAAGGAACTTTATGTATATTGCGAATTCCGACCGTCAAACTGACCCAACGACAGTCGAGGAAGCTCTCAATTCAGCAGAGTCCAGAAATTGGAAACGAGCGATGGAAGAAGAGTATAACGCGATGTTGGACAACGAAACGTGGAGCCTGGTTGATCCTCCACCGAACGCTAAGTTGTTGGCAACTCGCTGGGTTTTTAAAACGAAACACGACGCTCCGGAAGGCACCACGAAGTTCAAAGCACGATTAGTTGCAAAAGGGTGCGCGCAAATTCCAGGAGTCGACTATGGGGAAACTTATTCGCCCGTCGTGAGACTAAACACAATTCGATTCCTTCTAACGATGGCCGTAAAACATCGTCTTAAAATATACCAGATGGACGTTAAAAATGCCTTCCTACACGGAGATTTGCAAGAGGAAATATACATACGACAACCGAAGGGATTTGTTGTTAAGGGAAAGGAAAATAAGGTATGTAAACTAAACAAAGCGATGTATGGACTTAAGCAAGGAAGCCGCGCTTGGAATCAAAAGCTAGATTCGATACTTACCTCTCTTGCCTTTCAGCGTTCCAAAGCAGATCAATGCGTCTATCATAAGATCAACCGGGGGAAGATCATCATTATTGCGGTTTACGTCGATGATCTTTTGATGTTCTCCAACGACGAACACGACGCATCGATCACGAGAGACAGCTTAAAAGGGGTATTGAAGATGAAAGATCTGGGTCAGGACGTCAGGTTTCACATTGTCTCGGAATTCGATTTACCAGAGATTGGAAAAACGACACCATATACATCGACCAATCTGCCTATATTCAGGAAATTCTCAGAAAGTTTAAGATGGAAGACTGCAACCCCGTGTCAACCCCAATGGATCCGAATCAGAAGCTGGACTCTACTTCAGTCACAACCGATGACGAAGAATCTCAACAAATGAAAGACATTCCTTACAGGGAAGCAATTGGTGCCTTGCTTTATTTGGCCCAAACTTCGAGGCCCGATATAATGTTCGCTGTAAGCTCACTGAGTCGCTTTAATAATAATCCCCGTTTAATTCATTGGCGAGCTGTAAAAAGGATTATGCGATACCTCAAGGGCACTGAAAACGCTAAGCTCGTATATTCGAGAGTTTTTACTAATCAATTTCTTGTGTTTTGTGATGCAGACTGGGCCAACGAAGCAGGCGATCGACGCTCTAACACGGGATATGTTATTGTTGCCAACGGTGGACCAATCAGCTGGTCATCGAAGAAGCAGAGAACCGTAGCATTGTCTACCACGGAAGCTGAGTATATGGCTTTGTCAGCGACAACACAAGAGGTACTCTGGCTACGTAGTTTAATGGCTGAATTGGATCCCCAAATCATCGAAGAACCAACGACGATCTACTGCGATAATAAGGGAGCGGTAGATCTTGCTGCTAACGCTGGCTTTCGTCAGAGGACGAAGCATATCGACACACGGCATCATTTTATTAGACAGCATATTGAAGACCGGAAAATCGTCGTTCAGCACATCTCAACAAACAACATGGTAGCCGATTCGCTCACAAAACCATTGTACGCGACAAAATTTCAATATTGTAATTCCAAAATTGGCTTAATATTTTAATGTGATAGATTTTGACCTATGCCTTTTAGGAACGTGCCATTCAACAGAAGTTTTGATATTTTAATTCATGAGTTTAAGGGAGGGTGTTGGAAATGTAAACCCATTGTGAATTAACCTATTATATCGGCACGTTCGTTAAGTTTCTTTTACATATACATTCACGTACACTTTTATAGTCATACTTGTTATACTTGTTCAGTTCCTAATAAAGCCTGTTATAGAACGGACGTCGCTGCGTGTTTCTTGCCCTTCCCATGTGACCTATAGATCATCCAATTTCATCAGATTCGAATAGAAAATTGGGGCGATTTTCTTCCAAAATCGTATATAGGGGGTTTTTGGGGATGTTATTTCAGAATCTGGAATTTGTTTTGCATAAAAGCTTCAAAAACCCTATTATTTTTTGGGTTTTTTAAAAATAATGCTGATTTTCTTTGGTCATTTTTCTTTTCAAAGTTGATTATCTTGTCGTTGCTGCTATCGAATGATCATATAACCACCAGAAATCGCGGTACGAATGTCTAAACTTTCTAAACCATGGTTTTGAAAGTGGTTTTTTGCTTTGGTTTTTGCAAAATGGCTATTTTGTACAGCAATGTAATAAAAAACTTCGCGATGTTTTTACACGAAAAGGATCAACTTTACAAAGAAATTGTATAAAACAGAAAATACTTTAAATTAGCCAAAGAACACGCCTGGGTTTTTTCAGAATTTTTTCGACTATTTTTGGTTTTTTGAATTTGACCAATTTTTGAAAAATCCAAAAATGTTAATTAACAAATCCAAAATTGAAATATTTGCTAACCTACTAGCAATGCTATGAAAGACTGAAAAATACAATCTTGGACAATGATGAACTAGCCTTCTTGTTAGATGCATAATAGACCTAGTTGACTAAACTAATTCTGTCGTATCGTTTCAACCAAATATATAGTTTAAATAAGAAGAGGGTTTTATAAAATTTCAATTTCAATTAAAAGCAAAAATAGTTAAATGAAAAACAAAATTAGTCCCTTCAATAGAATATTTTTTTGGGTGTTTCAAAGCGGTTGTTATGTGGAATACAAAAATTTCGTTTTTCATAATTTTAAAAAGCATATTTAAAAAATATAATCTGAAAAATATGCGAGAATAGAGTATTCTTCCCTCATTATTTCCGAAACAATTGGACCTTAAATTTTAACAAAATCGGGGAATATAACGCCTTGAAGTTTATAGGAAAATTATAACGAAAGTCCTGGGGCTTATAGATTTCTAGAAAATATGGACCGGAAACCTCTGCGCGCGAGTCGCACCGTGCGTTGGATCGTTTTTTTATTACTGACTTATTTCTTCTATTAAGCTACAATATGGCTACAATATATGGTATTAATAACTCATTTTTGGCAAAAAATTGACTACGATCGTTTTTCGCCGTAACCCTTCAATTATTATAATTTATTAGTTTTTTTTTTGTTGTTGTTGACTTCTCAGCAACTTAATCAGCGCCACTGTCGGTAACGATCCTCGCAATAGGGCTCTTTATCTAAAATCGTGCGAGCCATCGCAATAAAATTGATCTTAAGGAAATTCGAAGAAAACAATACAACGGTAGTCGGAATTATTTTAAAAAGACGGCCAATCTTGCTGCCATGCGCTGCCGGCGCAACCGATTAAGGACGAGCAAAAAAGTGTTGAAGCGTTGCCAAAGATAAAGACGAATCATAAATGTCAGGGATAATTGTTTTTAGCACCATTTAGCTTATTTTATGAGGTGATTTGTCCTTTTAGTGATAAGGAAAAGAAAAAAGCCGTCCTAGGTAGGCCCATGTCCCAGGATTCGCTCAAATTTAACGTCCTTTCCAAACAATGCAACTAAAGCAATAAATTTCTTCAAGATTCTGGTAATTAGATGGTGTCTTATTTGGGTTGTGCCACTGTCGACTTTATGGCCACTTCTAGGCAAACATGAACAGAACAAAGGTCCTCGGAGGCGGCGGAATTTTGAAATTTACGACCCTCAAATGATATAATTGGTGAGTGGTGAATTATCGATTTAGAAGTGCGTAAATATTTATACAGAATTTGTCTTATAAACGAATATAAGAGCATTTCTTATTTAAAAGAAAATTAACAGGATTTTATTTCACTTAATTAATTTAAATTTTTTTTTTTTTTTTTTAGATTTAATTTTAATTCCCATCGGGGTGGTCCAATTCTCCTATTTCTGACAAGGAGTTTCTTGAGGAAAGCCAAAGATTGTAGATTAATAATACACTAAATAAATAATATCCAACATTTGGTACCTATGAGGAAGTTATAAAAATGTCTGTACAGATTTTTCGAAGTTATTAATATTAATATTAAGTTGGAGGGATTAAGGTGGGAAAAAAACATTGGTGGGAAAAGAGATACACCTATCTGAATAAAAATATCTAAAATTTTTGAGAATCACGGTCGCACGAGGTCTGCATTTTAAATGTTTTATTCGGCCGCACGGGGCCGGAGTCGGTTGTCGGACAAAATCGCACCGCGGCCTCACGGTTGGCCATACGACGGCCGCACTTTAAAATATGTATATCAAAAATGGGTGTATGTAAGGCCGTAGCTCTGCCACTTAAAGGCTACCATGGCCACACCACGGCCTAAGCAATTTATAAATATACATCCATATAAATTGGTTCGGCTGTCATACGTCCGCGCGTACGGCCGAGGTGCAGCCACCGTTAATTTTTAGTAGAGTAGCCGCATAAGTCTATAAAAAAAAGTCAGGAATTAACGAAATGTATTAAAAATATTATTAATTTACATAGAAATATGAGACTTATTTTTCTATAATTTTAACAATAGTGTTAAATTATTTAGAAAGTACAAATATATAATTAAGAATTTTATTAATTCATTATTTTTCAACTTCTGTGACTAACAAGGAAACGTTCTCAGGTGTGTCTCACCGATTTTGATGAAATTGAAATATGTTATAGAGTATCGAAAAATAAGAGACACGTATTTTTTTTTATCTGCGGATACGCACATTTAAGGGGTACTTCTCTTTATTATTTTTTTTTTTTATATAAACATATTTTTTGTATGTCTTTTTCAAAAGTTTGTCCGCCATGTTGGATTCGCCGTTTTGAATTTTTTAAATTTAACATCAGATTCGTAATCAGCGACTCCAAAAACCCCTTAATACAGGTTTTCACGAAAAAACTGATGTCTTAAAGAACGTATCAGTGCTATGGGTTGTTTACCTCCTTGAGGAGCTTTTTTTACACCCTAAAACACGTGAATTTTATATTTCAAAATCGTATGTAAACAAATATTTTTCAATGATTTTTAACTAAAACTGTTATTTTTGTGACGTAAAAATATAAAAAATAATCGTTTTTCTGCAATAAAAAATAAGGGTTGCTACCCCCGGGAACCGGATTACTTACACAAGGTTAGTTTATTTATTTCCATTTTGTTTCGTTCGAAAAAATTGATTAGAACTTGAAATATTTAGGAAATACTGTTTTTGGGGGTAAACTTTAGGGGTGGTTTTCACCCGCTACATTTGCGTATCCGCAGATAAAAAAAAATAAGTATCTCTTATTTTTCGATACTCTATAACATATTTCAATTTCATCAAAATCGGTGAGACACACATGAGAACGTTTCCTTGTAAGTGTAAAAGGGCAAAAAATATTAATATAATAATAATCAGGATGTCGTCTCTCTGTAAAGTCAGGGAAGGTCAGGGTGGTCAGTGGTTGATTTTCAATTTAAACAAGAAAATACGAATTATATAAATATTACTTAATTCCGGTTTTAGAAAAAAAAAGTAATAAAGGAAATATTCCAATTTCGTGAACAATCGATGCAGAGCGCCTTGATAGAAAACTTTTTATGGAATTCAAAACCCACGTAACCCCTTTAAATAAGAAGTATTTCTGTGTTATTTGCTTAACACGCGCAAGTCTACACATTCTTTTGACTAACTTACTTACTACATAGAAAAATAATAAAGAACATGAATGATTTCGGCAAAAAAGAATATTCCTGTTGAAATATCAAGTGTTAGAAAAAATTTTTTCCAATTCCTAACGAAAGAAAAGTGACGTAGTGAACTTTCTAGATTGAAACTCCTAAATATTGCTGTTAAAAACTTAATTAAAAAAGAGAAAATTGGTTTATTTTATTTTAATAAAATAGTACCCGAGATATAAACAAATCCAAATTTCTCCAAGAAAAAAAATATGATAAATTAAAATCATTTGTCAGCAAAGGTCGTACAAGAACTGCGAGTTGTTTTGACGAAATTGACCCCCAAATAGTTTCTAAAGAAATATTCAAACCTGATTTTATGCGAATTCAGAGTTACGTGAATTGGAATATCAAAAATATTTTTGTTTTGTGATTTTTATCAACTTTTACGCGACCCAGACGTTAGGTTGGTAAGAAAAAATCCGTAATTCAACGAAATGAATTAAATACTCGGAAATTATGAATTAATAAAAAATATCGAATTAAAATTAATCTCATTTGATTCGACGAAAACAATCAGATAGTCTTTTGGACATTCTAAGGCAAATCAGTGGTACATTCACAGTTTGCATATGTTACAAAAATTTAGCTCCATTCCTATGATGAATATTGAATTTTAATTAATTCCATTCAGTTTGCTTGTATTATTTATTTGTATTTGTATAAACTCCTTTTAGAAAAAAACGTCAAAGATTGTTTTCCTAATATCGAGGTCGCTGTCAGAATGTACGTTTGACTTATGGTCACAAACAGTAGTGAGAGGTAATTTTCAAAAATTGTAGTTGATCAAAAACAGGCTTCGAACCTCCTTGTTAAGAGACAGGCTCAACGTTTTGGCTTTTGTCAGCATTGAAAATGATGGTTTAAGACAACTAACTTAAGAAGATATTATAAGTAGCTTCATTAGTATGAGGTGTAGTTGCAAGCCAATTAGCCAAAAAAAAGTTTTATATACTTTCATTTCAAGTTGGGAAAGACCTGTATTTGAATTAAATATGTATAAGCAAAATTTGCTTATATGTTACACCCTTTTTTGATCTTATGTTTGCCAAACATGTATGGGGCCGTTCAAATATTACGTAAGCAGATTTATTACAATTATTTACCCCCCCCATCCCCCTTGTCACCAAAAGTAAGCAAAGCTCTTACCCCCTCCTCCAATGCTTACGTAAACATTTTTCAATTATAAATGTATTTTTTTTAAATATTATAATTATAATGTTATAATTATAATTTTAAAAATCAGAAAATAGATTTAGGATAGAGATTAGATTTTACTGATATTGATCGTTTTCAAGCATAGACAATGTGAGGGTTGCCATTCGTGTAAAAAAGTAAATAACTACCGATGACGTAATCACCATCTAGACTCCCCTACCCCCCATGTCATCCAAAATAAGCAAAACAAAGACCCCCCGCACCCCCCCATAGTACTTACGTAGTACTTGAACGGCCCCTATACTTAAAATTACGATATGTTATTTTTTAAATTTAAATACTGATTTTCGCAATATTTCAGAACATAGATATGAATATCAAATTTGTGTTAATTTTTTAATATAGTTGTTCATAGCAGTGTTAATAAATCGTGTTGAATATCTTAATTAACCCGGCGTGGATGACGCTGGGTCATAATGACCCGAGGCGATTTAAAACGGCCATTTTTTTTTTTTCCCGCGAACCGTTCTACTTGAGCATTTACGTAGCTGGAGATACAACCCCGTATTATTTATTTATTTTTGTATGCACTAAGAACCCTTAAATAATAAATAATTTTCAAAATCAAGATAACCCTTTCAGTTTTGGTACAAAGCATCGATAAAATTTGGGTCACGGTGACCCGGCGTCATTGTCCGCGTAATTATTTTCACCTCATCGACGCCGGGTTAATTTCAATTCTTCATTATAAATTCATTAAATTCTAAATACTATATAGGAAAATGTTCTACAATTTAATAATAAACTTTAAATGTGTTTTTTTAGGTTTTTAGTTCGAAGATTTCTCTAAAATGCGATTTTTACTGGTAGAGCTCGTACCACAGGCTCAAGCTAGCAGTCTACAGATCTTAAATACGGCTCAGGTACATACATAACATATATATTTGAGGTTGAGGTCCATGAATTTGATAAGATATTTTACTCCCATCAGATATTACACAAAACCAGACCTACAGAAGTGACTGAAAAACTGATTCTAATTTTTGATCCAAACGTTCCAGATGAATTATTTTATGAATAAATTTTAGATTGACATGCATGAGTTATGGAGAACGCAGAAAGATCAATAGTGGATGTTGTCGATTGTCTGGGACCTAACCCCAGGTATTATTGGAAAAGCTCGAATCACGATATCTTCATTAACTTCTGCGATATAATTCTTTTCAAAGAAGCAAAGGATCAGTCACCGCGAAAGCCTACAAAAGACTACCGAAGAATAGTTATATAAAAAGGACACTCATCGAAATCCCCAGGAAATCTCTTATAAATCGTGACTTCCACTCCACACTGCATTTTTTCCAAACAATTCCTGACAATTTGCGTAAAATTGAATTTCTTTTTAAACCTTGCAACATGTAAACAATTTCAAATAGTTAATTTTCACCCCGATTTTAAGAAAGTCCTTTTGTTGCATAAAACGGTTTAGCGCCATTACATGATCGCATTGTTATCAAACCTTGAGGACAATAGAAAGGACTTCAGGGATAGGCACCTATAGTGAAATTTTTGCCTGTTTTGACAAGGAACTGCAGCGATATCCTTGTTGGCAGGTAGAAATTGCATCCTTTGTGGATTCTTTGTTGGCTTGATTTCGGTAAGCCTGAATAATGTGAGAAATATAACCGCGGTGCCTCGCACAAAGGCAGGCGTTCCAGAAAGGAGGTGGGACTTGTCTTTAGCGAACCTGTAATTATCTCAAACACCTCAAATGATATGTTCCTTTTGATATTTGCGGTTTTCGCAATTTGATACAGAGCTGTCGCGTGGCGTTCCTGATAAATCATCTAGGTCAAATGTAGCTGGATCATTTGTATGTTTTAGTCACGGTCTTGTATATGTGGTATACTTTGTTATGGGAAAATCATATACATTGATTTTTTAATCTCCTAAAAACTTACCGCAATACAATATTTTACAATAAATACAATTTACAGATAATTTGAAGATTTCTTTTTTTTTTCTTACTAAAAGATACATGAAAAGGGAAAGTAACAAAGGCTTTTTGAAACATGCTTCTGAATCACCTGATAAGTGGTATCTTCCGTTGCACGGTGAGATGAAATAAGTAACAAGTGTTTTTGGGAAGTGTTTTCCTAAGCCACCGAAAAGGAAAATTTTCTTTGAAAATTTATAAGATCCGCCTGGGTCGGAAGTACATTGTATTCTTCAATAATTGTGTAATATCTTCAGATTCACATATACAGACCTGGTCAAAGTAAAATTTAATTGAAATTCACTTAAGAAAATATATTTATCTTTATTTACAAGCTTTGTGGATACACTGAGAGGAAGAACAAATTCTAGTCGTAGTCTAGTAGTTCTAAAAAGATGATTAAGATTAAATTGAGATTAAATTAATAAGTAATAATTGCTTTTGTGAGTTAATTAGTATTTTTTGGTGAAGGAAACTCAATTTGTTCTTAAAACAACTGATGTAAAGGGTCATCCAAATGTGACGCCTAGATGTCAGCACTACATAATTTTTACACGTGACATATTTTCAAATGACATAAGCCATTTTGTTTTATTAGAAGGTAGTACAATTTTAACCATGGACAGGTACACATTGCAACAACGCGTTTACATCATTCAAACTTTTTATGAAAATGGGCGTTCTTTGAAAAATACCCATCGCAAAATTCGTGATTTTTTTGGTGTAAATAATCGGCCAAATCAATCTTCAATTCAAAGATTAGTGAAAAAATTCGCAGAAACTGGTTGTGTTACTGATAAACCAAAAAGTGGAAGACCAAAGTCTGTACGCACAAATGAAAATATTGCTGCTGTTAGTGAAAGTGTTGAAAATGAACCGACAACATCAATTTCGCGTCGTTCGCAAGAATTGGGCATATGTTATGGCTCCTTATGGAGGATTTTGCATAAAGATTTGCATTTACACGCTTATAAAATTCAATTAACCCAGGAATTGAAAGAAAGAGACCATTTACAACGTCGTAATTTCGCTAGTTGGATTATTGAACAACGAACGACAGATCCATTGTTTTCAAGCAAAATTTTGTTTAGTGATGAAGCTCATTTCACAATGGATGGATTCGTCAATAAGCAAAATTGTCGTATCTGGGGTGATGAAAATCCTCGTGTTATTCATGAAAAATCTCTACACCCACAAAAAGTTACTGTTTGGTGTGCATTTTGGGCAAATGGAATCATTGGGCCATTTTTTTTCGAAGATGATGCTGGAAATGCTGTTACTGTGAATGCTGAGCGATACCAATCAATGTTGAGAGGCTTTTTATGGACACAGTTGAGTCATATTGATGTGTCTGACGTCTACTTCCAGCAAGACGGTGCTACATGTCACACAACTCGAGAAAACATTACGTTTTTGCGATCAAAATTTCCTCAACGTGTAATTTCACGAAATGCAGATTTCAATTGGCCTCCAAGGTCATGTGATCTAACACCATTAGATTTTTTTTGTGGGGTTTTTTGAAAAGTCGAGTGTATGCTAACAAGCCACAAACAATTAATGATCTAAAGAACAACATTCAAGTTGCAATTCGTGAAATAACACCAGCAACATGTCGGAAAGTCATTGAAAATTTCGATATTCGGATTGATGCCTGCAGACGCAGTCGTGGTGGACATTTGAATGATATTCTATTCCACTTATAATTGTAATGGATCATACTTTTAATAAAAAAAAACAGCTTGAAAAAATTGCAAATAGTTTGTGTTTTATTTAAAAGAAACATGTAGGCGCGTTTTTTGGATGACCCTTTATAACATGATCCGAGATCACCTTAAAATTATACTTGAATGTTCCTATTATAAGCAGAGTTGGGTCGGAATTAATTTATTAGGAATTCAATTACTTTGAAATTCCAATTCTCTGGAATTTTAATTTCTAATTAATATGTCGAAATCCTTATTTGATTTGAATTATTCGTCCATTTAATTATAAGAAATTGTACTTGTAATTTTGTCTTTCTCCATTCTAAAAAGGAATGTGGAAAGTATTTGAAAAAGGAAGGAATTTCTGTAAGTGGCTGTAATCAATTACTATTTGAGGAATTGAATTCCAACTTCTAAAAACTGATTCAAAAAAAAAAAAAAAACTATTCCTTATGGAAATGTAAATGTTTTCAAGTCCAGTACTAAGGAATGCAACATATAAATTACACATTACAATTCCAGAGAATTGGAATTGTAATTGTAATGAATGTGAAAAGTAGGCTTGTTTAGAAGAAAAAGTGAAAACTTTTAATATGTGAGGTTTTATAAATCTAAAATACAGTCTCTATATTATAAACTTTAAACCAAAATATTTCATTTTCTCAAAATTAGTTTGTTTTATTATTACATACGTTCTATATGTGATAATTAAAAATATCTATCAAGATAAATGTTAAAGTTTTCAGCAATATTTGATCAAGTTAATGATTATGTTACTTATAAAAGTAATGAAATATGATTTTTACAGGGAACATCGACAAATTTGACGGCAGATTTCGTTTTCATCCACTTCCTCAGGTAAAGACAAACGCCCGTAAAAAAAATATATCGCGTTGGAATATTTGGTTTATACCAACCTTCCAAACAGTAACTTTTAGAAAATTATAAAAGATCGAGAAGAGTTTTGACATAAATGTGGTGAGTATAATTATCAAAATTTTGTCTAATTCCTAAAGTATTTTTTTTTTTCATTACAATTTAAAATTGAAAAGTTTCACTGGGCACATGACCGACATGTGTTTGAGAATAAAGACTTCAAAACCCATGCAAAAGTTTTAACTCCACAATTTCCAGAAATTCAAAATTTTGCCAAAACATTGTAATATCCTAGAAAGAGACACGATATTTTATATTCATAACATATATTAACATTTCAATATTTACAGTACATACATATAAATTATAAATATATATATACTTATACTGGGAAGTAATACATAGTTGTGATAATCAGTAAAGGTCCCAGTGCAAAAGTCTCTAATATATTGGAAATAATTTATGCTCCTTAACCCCTGGAGGGGATTCTGGCAACTACGTTTCCATACCGGAAAATGAAAAATAACATTTTTTATGATTTTTCTTTTCCAATTATAACTCAGCGTACAATAAAGATAAATATGAGAGAAAAAACCGGTACTGTCTTCTTCAGAATCGTCGAATTTGGAAAAACAAAAAGTTGTCTACGATAATTAGGAACCAATTTATTCGCGTTTGGAGTGATCCGGGTTATAGTTTCTGCGGTTATGATTTGAACAATTTTCAAAAAAAGGCTTGTTTGCCGTTAAAAATGTCTCGTACCTTATTTTATTCTAGAACACTATTATTAATATTTCTCAACTTTCCTAATGAATGAATAGCTTGAACCTTTCTTTAAAAAAAAAAAAAAAGATTTTTGTCATAAGCCAAGAAATATACATATATTGGTTGAAAGAAATCAGTATGTGTTCAAAAAATTAGAGGCAGTCTGTTATTTTAAAAAATTCGGTAAAAAGTGGGTTGGAAATTTTGTCAACTTTACCGGTTGGTAGGTAATGATTCCAAGATATTTTGGCAATTAGGGATATAGAGTCATGTGGGGCAAGTGTGCGCAGCGGGCAAGTGTACGCATTGTAAATATCTCAAAAACGGTTTATAATTAAGAAACATCATTCCCCCCGTTCAGTGCCCCACGCAACGTTATGCAAAGCGTACGTGAGTCACTAACCGCCGCCCGGCACGCCATTTTGTTTTTACAGGTAAGATTTGATTTTAGCTTAAATTATTGCGATTTTTCCATACAAGTTAACGTGTAATATTTTATTGACGTGTATACTCTATGAAAATTGCTATATTTTATATATATTTTTTTTTTTGTGATTAATATTGAAAGCTGTAAGCCTTATTTCAGTTTCTACCGATTTTCAAATTGAAAATGAGTGAATGTGATATTATAAACCGGAGTGTACCCACACGAAGACTTCACACTTGATTATTGGGAAAATGTAAATATATTTAAATATATTCGGAAATTTTTATTTTATTGTAGTTTGTAAAATACACTAAATTACTCTAAATTTTCAAATTGACAGGTCATTTTTAGCGACGTGTGTCATTTACAGGCGGTGACGGAATTTCGTATTTTCGTACGGAGGCATCCAGAGCAACGTTACAATGAGGACTGCATACAAAGACCAGTTAAACACCCCCCAGCTGTTATGATATGAGCTGCATTAGTGGAGAAGGCCCGGGCCCAATATATTTTGTGGATGGAACTTTGCGTTCCGACCAGTACAAGATTATATTGAAAGACATGCTTTTACCACATATCAATTCATTTATGTATGTGAAGTCGAACTACATATTTATGCAAGACGGAGCGGAGTACCTTGTCATACATCGAAAGTAATTAAAGTTTTCTTAAATGATGAGAAAATTGAAGTTCTTCCTTGGTCCGGCAATTCTCCGGATTTAAATCCAATAGAGAATTGTTGGGCATATTTGAAATCGAAAGTGTATAGTCCTCGAAACCCAACAATATAATTTAAAAAAAAATATATCGAAGATATTGGGAATAACGACGAAGGTCTTAAAAATTTGAATAAAGCATGTATAGCAAGTATGCCTAGAAGAATTCAAAAAGTTGTGAAACAAAAAAGGAGGACCGACTAAATTTTAATTTAATTATGTATAAATTGTCACTATCAATATGCTCAAATGTAAAATAAACTGGTTTTTTGGAAATCAATTCAAAACTCTTACATTTGTATCATTTTCCTTTTTTTCTCCATGTGCGTCTAATTTTTTGAACACCTACTGTACATATAGAAGTTAATCTCCCACTCCCTTGAACATACCTTCAATTTTCAAATAAAATCAAGATTAGGCCCAATAAAAACTTGTATTGTAATCCTGTGAAAAACAAAATAATAATATTTGTCTTTTATTTATTTGATTAAAACTAAACAATAATTATTATTATATTATAAATTATAACACATTACTTTCTCTACTCTTAAAAATATTAACGCAATACATGAACCAATTAATATAGCGCCCTCTCCTTTTTACATACGAAAAAACCCTGCAAAGCGCTACTTTGATTGGTCGCAATTCGGTTCGAATTCTTGGAAACTCCAACTTATAAGATCCCAGCTTCCCCTTTTCTTTTATACTATACCGCCAAAGAGGCGGAGCAGTTCAATTCCTCTTCGAAAATGGAGCGAGCATCACCGATCCAAGCCAGAAATACCAAATAAAAAAAAAAAACGATTATATCCCAGTCCAAAGAATTATGAGAGCCGGGACGAGATCAGAATCAGATGTGAGCAGGTAGAAACGAAAAGATCCCATTCCCTTATCCACTCGATTTCGATTGGATTGAAAGTGAATCTGGAAGAAGATAAATACTGAAAAGGTTCACGTTGATCGACAGTAAGTTAAGAGTTACCAAAGAGATCAGAAGTGCTCAGTTAAAGTCTAAAGGAGTTCAGTGCGTGTATCTTCAGCTTATTTTCGAGATGGAGCAATTCGGTCAAAATTATTCAATTGTTGACTATGCCACCGGTGTGGCTAGTTTGGATTACTATGACAGCCTGTCGGATAGCCTCTGCAGTCCAGTATCATCCTCGGAGGAAGTAAACAGTTTTCCGAATTTAAATGATAGTTGGGGTCAAGTGGAGTGTGATAACAGTGGCTGGTTAGGTCAAGAACACCACTTTGCTGAGGGATCGTACTTTTGTAACGTTAAGGTGAAGCTGCAGAGCACTGGGGATGTCCGGAGGGAATCCTCTAAGTACAGCCCGGATATTTTGCGGAAGAGACGATTGGCAGCAAATGCTCGGGAACGCAGGCGGATGAATAATTTGAATGATGCTTTTGATCGCCTGAGGGATGTGGTACCTTCTCTGGGAAATGATCGGAAGCTTTCGAAATTTGAAACTCTGCAAATGGCACAGACGTACATTTCGGCACTAATCGAACTAATTAGCAGACCGGCGTGATCCTGGAGATGAAGACTTTTTATTATTAAGGCGTTTGTGTAAATAATAGACATAGGGTATTTATGTTTTAGAATTAAATCGTAAATTTTGTTCGATCAGCGCTTGAAAGTGAGATCTCAGTAGTTTTAAGAATTTCTTTATGAAATGTAAGATAATAAAACGTTAAAAAACGAAGTGGTAAAAATCTATTATTATTATTATACCCTTAGTTATTCTAGTCTGAATGCAAACATTTTAATAATAATAACTCTGATCAACACCAATTTAGGCAATTATAAAGTTCAAAAGTACAAAAGATCGTACTTCGGCAATTTTTGAAAAAATCATTAGAAAACAACGGATCGTCATAGGAACTTGTTATGTGACTCAAATGAAGGTTTGAACGTTAAGTTATAATATAAAAATATGAAATTTTTGGAAACATTCCGTTGAAAGTCACTTTTTGTATGAATTGATTATTTCATACAATACATAGAACAAAGATTCCACCTGACGAATCTTTATGAACAACATGATGTTTAGTAAAGTCTGAAGTTTAGTGCTTTTTCGTATCTAGATTAGGATTCAGGCTGCCATTTAAATCATATTATGAAATTCTATGGCTGTTTTGTACTTTTTAACTCGAAACCATAACTAATTGAACATTTTCGTTTGCGAATTCGTAGTCTACGGAAAAGATCATTCAGAAAGAAGCAATACTTATTCAGCACTAAAACACATAAAAAATGTGTTGCTCAGTGAATTAATATGCTGAACACAAACATTATTTGTATTATATTTTACATGATCAGTACAATATCATGAAGAGCATTTTTAGGTTTATCTACATAAAAGTATACCTTTTAAGATAATGGATTTTCATTTGTACTGAGTATCTTAAGCTTATGTAATAAATTTATTTATAATATTTTTTCACTTCGGAAAGCAAATTTATATATCTTCATACAGGGCAATAGATTTATAAATAGGAGCAAAATAAATTCACAATAATTGCCAATAAAATTTTAAATAATATTAGTACCTACATGTTATTAAAGTCTATCGAAAACTTTGATACTTTGATCTGTACGGAAAAAATACTTCTTTAAAAAGCAAAATAACCGCTTCCTTAAATATACTGTGTTACTCATTCATTATTGAATCCTACGATTTTACCAGATGTTTGAAGTCAGCGTAAAAACCTAACTCATATAAATCTAATACTCAGTAATTACGATCAGTTTGATCAGAGAAGACCAGCTTTTATATTAAAGAGCCACTCCAAACTTTAAAATTCAAATTAAGTGCTTTCATAAAGGGTTGGTTATCAATTGGATTCATTCTTTCACTTTTATAATTTTTCAGTAAGTTTGTTTGTTTTCTATTCCGCCTTGGTTTCTTTCAACATTGGTTAAGGGCAGTTTCAAGAAATAGCGCCAAGTAACAAAAATACAAAATTTCATTCAGGGTATCAAAATTACAACAGTTCATAAATTAATAAAAAGTAAAGTAGTTAATTCAATAAATAACAAAAATTATAAATCAATTTAATAAAAATAAATAAAATTGTCTTCATAAGGATTAATAAATATTGAGGTGGTTAAAATCTGTGGAATGTGTCCTTTCTTTACATGCTTTGCACTCCTTTAACAAAAGCACTTTATAAGTATATCTATAATCTTCTGTTTATTAAAAATACCACTATATTTCTTCCTCTATACAAGTTCCTAAATTCAAGAAACGAGTAGTATAAACATGAACTAATGTTTTTTCAAAAGTTTCAGAACAGTTAAACTTTTCGCCTGCATCCCCTCGAGGTTTTGAGATACGAATGTCAAATTTCGCTCTGACAAGCACGACTTAAGTGCGAACGGTTTTCAATTTTATTAGGAATTTTTAGACATAAAAGGGCGTTAACTTTGAAAAAGTCGAATGTGTACTATTGTTGGAAGTGCCTACCCAACAAACAATTTGCAAGACTCAATTCTTAGGCAAATTTGAAATTGACTTTTAAAACTCTTATTAGTTTTTTCATAAAGAAATCTTTTGTTTAAAAAACAGTTTTCTAAAAATAATTTCTAATAGCGTATTTATATTTATTCTTATATTACTTTTAAATGCATTCGCGGAGAATTCACCCTTGGTTGAAACCCTTAGAAGCAACATTGACAAGGAGGGCATTTCGAAAATATTTTTGAATTAATTGGATTAAAAATACAAATCTTTTTCAATACTTTCATGCCAATTAATTTGCAAAACCATTTTGTGGAGGTATCACACTTTGCATTTGAAAATTCTTTAAAGTGAAGAACTCTTCAGGAAATCTTCTAACGCCTTAACAGATTCATTTCATATGCCACTTCTTGACTAGTAATAGTCTTTAAGAATTCTTAAGGAGTTATTTTTTGAAGGTATTATCTTAGCTAAAGCCCATTTTAATTCTCATATAACATTTGGAGGGCTTTATATGAAAAATATTGTTTGTTGGGTACCTCATCCTACCTATTTGTAATATTAGTTTATTAACTTAGTAACGCGCGAATTTGAAGATTTGCGTAATTCTTTTTTTATTGGATTTTGGAAAATTCACTGTACACTTTATTTTGGAGAATTCAGACTGAAAGACAGGAACAATACTGAATTTTATTAAAATTTCACAAAAATCGGTGAGAGTGAATTTTTGAGGACGCTTATTTCAAATTTGTTGCTGCAATTTAAAATATTAATGTGGTAGGTCCATAAAAAAATTTCCCTTTTTCATATTTGTCTAGTGCCCAAATCTAGCAATTGAGCATTGCGAATTCATACACACAAGATCTCTGTTTAATGATTTGTTTTAAATACTTTTGAGCTGCTGTGGAAATGTCACAAATAGATGATTGAGTTTTTTTTTAAGCTTCTCTAATTGCAAATTTATTGACCAATATAAAATCTTATTATCCATGGATACACTTGATTCGGACTTATGATCCAATACGATAGTTTTAATATGAACATGGTGTCCAGATCTAGTTTAGGATGAAGAAATCTGAATGACATATTGCGGTTTAGATGGATTTTCAAAAGGCTAAGTCAAAGTAAAAGAATAAAATAAAAATTTATTAAAGTAGCGTATAGTAAGTAATGAGGATTCATAAATAACATATTTACAGAGATTAGAATCTTTGTTCTTTAAAATCTGAAATGTGATATCGGGCATTGTTGAAGAAGACACAATTAATCTAGAATTTCAATAATGAAGGGAAAATTAAGTATAGTTACGAGAACCTTTAGTGCACTTCACCTAATTATTGCACTAAATTTTAAAAATTTACTTTTTTGTGAAAACAAATTTGCGATTAGTTCATTTTTATGAGTCTATGTTGGAATTAAAGCAAATAAAAAACTTCGACAGAAACAAGATAGATTTTGGCTTTTTAATTTAGCTGGGACGTTGATTAAACATCATCATCATGTGTTTTTGCACAGTAAGTCTATACAGAAGAACAGCTCTAAATATGACTATACTCATATGTATCATTTATTTTTCCTACTCAGATTTGATTTCTTGTTAATAAACGGTTACAAGATCAAAGTATAAATTGCGAAAATATTTAACACGTTCAACCCGGCGCAGTTTTTTGTATTTCACTTCATCGGGCGGCAGTAAAAATTGTATTTTGCTTTATCTGGCGGCGCCTTGCACAAAATGTTTTAAAAAAACCCATAAAAACAAATAAATATGTAAATACATTAAGTTTATTATAGCCTACCTGTAAAAATAAGCTCTTCAATTTTTCAATAAAAAAAACATGTGATGTGATGTGAACCACCGGTGGTACACACCGCCAGATGAACCATTAGCCTGTGAGCCACCGGTAGTACACGCCGGGTTGAACGCGTTAATGAATGAACATGACAAAGTAACGTAAAATCACACAAAAAAAAAGCATTTTATTTTCATTTTTAAGAATTTTTCATTTTTAGAATTTCATTTATCATTTAAATATTCAAGCTTAGAAAATAGTTGATAAATATTCAATATGACTAGAATGATACTGGTTGTGGAATAATCTATAATCTTAAAATTTAATAAGTGCAAATTCCGGGTTAAAGTTTTCATGTTCTATAGTAAAATTACTATCTTTATACAGTCTTTATATCTAATTCAAAGTAGAACTTTTCCCTTTATTTCACTTTATATCATTTATATTCACCACCATGATAGGATATAACAATTATTTCGCTTCCAGTTTAGAAAATAAATCAAGTAAACTTTTCAATAATTTCATTTTAGCAAATTATCGCCCCATTAAATAATACAAGCACTTTAAAAATCATATCCTTAAGATTTTAGACAGTAATTTGTGCCCACACGACAGAAACATTTCTTGTTTTCACCATAATTAGGGCAATTCGGGATAATCTCAGGAAGAGGAAGTGTATCCCTAACGATGTTTTGATCCATATCATATTTTAAAAGGCATCCCTTCCTTAAAACAACAGAAAGAAGGACTCAAAACAAATAACACCCAAACGAATTTCGTAAAGTGAATTTAATAACGTAAAAGGACGAAAACATTTTTCCTCTGTAATTTTCTGTGGAATTCGAACAGTTACAAATTGGTTCCTTCCCATTTCAAATTAATCCACGTTTTGAGCACTTCCGATGGGAATTTATTTTGGATTGTATATATGGATATATGGATTATTATTGATTCACATACATGTCTGAATCAAATTGTTTTGGTTTTATGATTGATTAGACACGTAACAAAGGTGTAGTCGATTTTCTATGCATAGGCCTTATGGTATATTGCCTTTTAAATGGACGTTATAAAAGGTAAATATGAAAATTGTAAGGAGCGAAATAAAAATAAGTGTTATAGTTATATATTCATCAACATAGACCTATGTATAGAGTGTAGCCGCTATTTCGTTAGAAACTGTTGAATTTAGAAAAAAATGTCTACCATAAAAAAAAGAAAAGAAAAATAACCCTTCACTTACAAATTCATTCTATCAGCTAATTATTAATATTAAGAAAAAAATTGTAGGATCTTGCAAAGGAGAATGATCTTTGTAAGGCAGTTATTTTTAACTTTCAAAAACTACTTTTATTCAATGAAACTAAGCTGGCACTTTTACCACTTTTTATGGAAGGTACTTACAATAAGACGACCTCAGTACGTGGAAGTATATACGCATTTTTAAAAAGGGTATACATCGCGTTTTTGATCTAATAGACCTTTTTACAATAACCTTTTTCCAACAATCTCCATAAAATGGGCACCTGCTTTGCGTTAATATTACTTTCATGAATTCGTTGATAAATCATCTTTCGAAATATTTTCAAAACTATTCTCGATCTTTTGTTCTTAATTTGAAAAAATAAAAATGTTCTTCAAAACTAATTAAGACCGAAAATATATAGTCACCATGCCTAAGTGACTTACATACTATATTTAAGCTTCTTAGTGCAAGTAAACACAATAGATTCGCCATACATTTCAAATTATAGTTATAGAGAAGTGTGTTTAACTAAATTAATTTATATTATTCAAAATTCTTTTACTAGAAAAATAATTGTGATTTTGAATTGCTTTTAGAGATCTCATATTGTGTATTGAATCGATCCAAAAAAGAAAAAATTGGAAATGATATGAAAAAGGCAGTACCTAGCATCATTATGAGCTCCTCGAATAGAATATTACTGAATTTTTGAAAATTTCATTTTGTTTAAAATTACTTCATTAAGGGGAATTGAAGTTGACGATTTTAGATAAATTTAGGTCTTTTTAAGAAATCGTATGACCTAACATTTCGAAATAAATCTTCATATGTTTCACATAACCTGTAGTTATAATTACAAATTCAACACTGAGAGAAAAAAAACGTTGTAAAAGCAATGGAAACAACATTAATTCAGATTGTTTATAATTATTATTGTAGCATTAAAATTAAACTTTTTTGAATATTATTTAATTTGAAACGGCATATTTATTTGAAATAAAATATGATTTAATGTACAACGATCCTCAACCAATTTTTAAAACGTGATAATATAAAATTTAAATAATAATCTTAGTATGTATATCTTAAATAATTTGTGAATTTTGACAAATTCAAGATAGTGAATTCCTACATTTTTTAAATTATAGGGATTAGCATGAATTTTATTTAGTTAAATCTGTCCCAATACAGTGACTGAAAATATATAAACTGGATCAGCTTGACCCCAAGATTTAATTACAAGCAAGACTGTTGTTTTAAAATCTAAAATTGCAGTTATTGCAAAGAAATATATATATGAATGTGTATTTAAATAATTTCTTTTACCGTGGACCAATCGCAAAATTTTCTTAAGATAAGCGCACATTTTATCAGTTTTTTTCGTCGTTCTCTTATCCTTTTATATAAGCACAGACAAAACTTAGTTGTCTGCGATTTAAGAAAAGTATTTTGAATTGTTTTTTTACAATTTCTTTTAAAATAGATAATGGACCAAGTGAATACAAATGAAGCATTTGTACTAGTAAATGCTTGAAATTATGTGAATAACCTTTTGCTTTTACTTGTCAAAATTTGTTGGGAAAATATGTATTTAGTACCTACAGAAATAAGTAATTGACGAAAAACTTGATCATTAATGACTTGCTAAATCACCATAATTTTTTGATCATTTATACCTAAATGATGCACTAGAATTCAGCTGATTTTTTACTTCTATACCATTACTTTGCGCTATCCGTTACAAAGAACAAGAAAAAGAAAAGCACAAGGACTATTGAATAACTGATAGCTGATAAATGATGATTAAGAAATGGCTGTCTGTCACCACTTCATTAATTAATAATTAGTGCTAAATGAGTAATTAACTAATTATTAATTTAGTGCGCCGTCTGTTTACGGTATAAGAAAAGATTGAATTAAACAGTAAACTGCGGAATTTATTTTTAAAAATCCCTCACGGGATGCGTAATTAAAATCAAACGGGTATACACGGTGAATATAGAGCAAATGTTCTTATTATAAATTATATACAAACAATTAAAGCTTTTGTTATTTCTAAAATTTCCAAGATTTTATTGTAAATTGTAATTTTTTTTTATTTCAAACGACTAGTATACACTACAAACGCACTGAAATAAAATTTTGGATTGACGTGTACTGGATAACAGCCTGTTTACTTATTTTTCACGTATGTTTTGTTTCTGCTATAGATTTTAGAGTTTCGGATTTGCAGGTATTTCTCCTAAATTACAGAGCACTGTTAGAAATTTGTTTTTTGAGTCAGAGTAAATACAAAACCAAAATAATCCTTCAAGTCGGCGAAGCGCCTCCGTACAATTGAAATTATAGTAAATGCCTGTTGTCTTGAGTAAAAGCCACTGTTTATTTTCACGAATTCAAGTATTCACTGAAAATATCAGTATTTGCTTCGAAAACTAGTAATTATGCTTCCCGTAAAACCACTTGCTGGATTTTTAAATAGCCAGAGTATTTCCTACAAATCCCAAGTAAAAAGCATTTGCTGGGTTTTTTTCACTTAACCCAATATACAATATTTGATGATAATAAGATTTATAAATTTGATGTATCAATTCAGCGAAAAAATGAATTTCAATTTAAAGAAGTGCTGTAAATCACAAGATTGTGCTTTAAGAAAAAAATAAAACAAAGAATTAGAAGTTCCTTCATTACAGTCTTATTGCTGTCTACTGATCCTCTTCACGCGGTACAGGTGATAACTCTTGCCGCGTTTGAGTAATGACCAATCAATTTCCTGCTTAACTCGTTACGGAATTCAGACCCCACCGATGTTATGGCTGAGAACTTGATTAAATGCTTCCTCGCGCGCATATCCGAGTACATACCCTGGACACCGGGGAGAGAGTTCGAACGTCGCGGCGGCTGAGCGCGGTATAATCCGTTGATGCTTCTTAATGTGATAATTGGAGGCTCGTCACTGATTTGTGCCCAATTTGCCCTATGATTTATTGAACCTGAGGTAGGCAAGTGATAATTGACGCAAATAAGATAAGACAAATTAATTAGCTACCTAAGGTGTCTCTTACTCATAATTGTATAGCTCCTTTAACATGACCTTATGGGGTTATTTTCAGTTTAGAGCAATTCACTCTTAGGTGATGATGATCGGTTGACGATTCGCAGAGTTAATTGTTCTATTTAGTATCTCTAGTCACGCAGCGCTGGGCACGCATTCCACAAATATTAATTTCCCACTTGAATTTTAATAAGAAAATAATTATTATTAAATTCCATATTTATGCAAGAGGTTTGGGCATTCTCTCGCAGTTTCCCATCAAATGAGGGCGAAAAAACGAAATGTTTTCGCCTCAAAAGGCGATCTAACCAAGCAAAGAACATCATTAAGAATTCATAATTAATAATTTTTGGGCGGCAAAACTCGTTGCATGATTCATGCGACCAAGAGAGGAAATTGAGGCTGGTCCCGATCAGTGCCGTCGCATTGTTTCGCTGCTAGACTCGAGGGCTTACAGCATTTTGGAATGCGTCTCATCGAGGAGGTGATCTTTTTACTTCATTACTTCTTACAAGTGCCACTGTGCACAAGAGCACATAACTTCGCATGGGGATCCTTTTATTTTTCAAGTATTTTTCCACTCGTTTTATTGTTTCGCAATCTTTTGTTCCATTGATGGACAAAAATTAGTCCAGACGGACTGACACGATCGCTGCCACTATGCCTTTTGTCTTTTAGGGCTCTTTAAAAAAATATAAAGAAAACATTTTGTTTAATAGAAATTATCCTTCCGAAGTCAAGGTAGCGGGTGAACGGTTTCATTATATAACATCTCTGAATCGAGTATTCAAAGAAATGATCTTGTTTACTTCGGTTTCTTTTTATACTGTTGCAGATCACTAGTTATACCGGCTGAAATAAGATAAAAGATTGTCCGATTATACCTGAATCTAAGATAGTTTAATTATTAAATTTATAGTAATTTTATAGTATTATTATCTGCATCTAATATTCTTTGTTACACAGTTGATGCAAAGATATTCCGCACGGTATCCACCAGTAAGACAGATTGTTGCCTTTCACACACTGTCTTGATCAATTTTTATAGTACATGCAATAAAAACAGTTTACATTCAAATGTAATTTTCTAGAAAAAGTTCCCACCTTAGTTTTAGGTGCTCTCTTGAAGGATGGTTATTAACTACGCTTTTAAGGTCACAGATCTTGAATGCTTAATTCGGCTCTATCATTCGAGAACCAATTAATTTTATCAAAAATAAATCTAATTTCACTATGGTCTTTATAAAAAGATGGTTGCGAGAATTTGACAATCTTCTACTTTATAATTGCGATTCAGATTTGAAAGACTTACTTTTCGAGGTTCACCTTAGTTGGACCACTAGAACCTCTCTTTTTACTATGGCAAAGATAAACTTAGTTTTTCAAAAAGATAAATAGGCTGTTTAGAGATTAGATTTCAGATAAAGATGGTAGTCCGAAAGTTCAAGTATGATTTCAAGCTATATACCAAGACATTAGGTTTACGCAGTGAAGCCGAATCAACCTTGCAAAAGATTTCGTACCCAAAATTCGACAATGGAATAATAAACGATCGAACAAGCACAATTTTGGTATTCAGGGAGTAAAAGCTGTACCCAAATATTTAACTGAATTGTAATAGGAGATGACGGAGTTGTTAAGAATAATGAACACATCAAGCTGCCTTCTGTAAATACATAAAGCTTCAAAAATAGTTAAGGGAGAAATTCTGCCCAAATCTTCATTGATACAAGCTGCGGTATCTTCCAGTGAACTAAGAAGATAATATAAAGTATAGTTGAACATCGTCAGCTCATCGTGAAATGAACTCTCATGAATTACTGACGAGAAGTCATTAACAAAAATTAAGAAAAGAAGAGGCCCCAAAATAGAGCCTTGAGGTACACCACTGAGGACCGGAAGGAAATCAGGGGATTTGTTATCTAATGAGACTTTCTGCTATTGATGGCATATATATGACCAAAGACGTGTAGTCGTGGCCGTTTTTCATACTATGAGTTATTCTATCATATAGAATTGGATGCACCTTATATTGTTGGATACTGCACATTACCTTGAAAAATCACATAGATAACGCGTTATCTGGGCGTAACGAAAAAAACCACCCGACGGGAATTACGTGAGTTAAATCACGTGCAAAACATGTTATCTGAACAAAACTAAAAATGAATCTCGTTGGACTCTCCCTAAAAAATTATTATGAGTTATGATCTCTAATATTTTAAACGAATAAATTCAAATCATCGATGCAATGTTCCGTCTTAACAAATATGCAGACTGTTTTAAATTTAAAAAATAACCAACTTGAGTAATCGACTTGAAACTTAAATAAATAAATAAGCAATAGTCAGATTCATGACATAAAATTAACGTGAAATACCGCAAAGTTGGATCACTAATATTATAAACAACCCTCAGGGTGCAAGAACTATTACCAGCAATCGCACGGCATAAGAATTAAGTTCAAACTTCACTAAAACAAATCTTGGATGATTGCAAGATTAATTTAGTGAAGTTTGAACTTAATTCTTATGTCATGTGGTTGCTGGTAATATGTCTTTGAAGCTCTTTGATATATTTCTCTGTTCCTGGGCTTGTTTCGAGTAGGCTTGTTCTCGACCTGATTATAGTGATCTTGTTACAAAAAACAGAAGCACCTCAACCAGGTATCCATTTAATCAACAATTTCACCGTCTACCGAGATCCATCCCTTGAGACGTTTGTACTCGTTTAAGTAATTGTTTTGCGGTTGTAACTGTTCGCTACGAAAAGTGCACTGAAGAAAATTTTCGCTGAGATCAAGCTGATGGTCTAATTGCACCTGTGGTTTTGTATGAGCTGTATTTTTCGTGGATCGATTTGGCATAGTGGAGGATTACTTTTATTTTGCCTTTACTGGACAGTAGTTTTATGGTATTATATTAATGTTGAACGACGTTTTGTTGTCTGGTCACGCAAGCAGTTTATTTGCGATTTGGTACATGTTTTTGAAATTATTAAATATATGAATAAAAAATGTAAGCTAAGTTAAGATTTTAAGCAGCTTCGTCCTTTTTAAATGTAAAAATTCAATTTGAGAAAAATTGTTGCTTTTTTCGAATTAAAATAAAAAACTTCAAATTCTAATAAAGGTAAATGAACGTGTTATTATTAGGCTGGATAAAATTCTGATAAAATTTCATTTAAAAAATAAGGCTTTATGAAGTCTTCAGTTTTCCACGGTGGGGAAAGGTACAAGAACCTTTTGTGAATTTCTCGAGTATTTTTCAGCTTTACGACAATATAATCCTTGCATTCTATAAAATATATACATATATAAACAGTTCCCGGTAAGTATCTACCTGTTCGTTTAAGCTAATTTTGGGAGTCAATGGATGGATTTTATAGTAATACGGTTTCAAACATTCTTTAGACCATCATACAAGGAAGGTAAATAAAAACTAATTTGTGCTAAGAAGAAATCGAGTGTAGATTTCAGTAAGACTAGTTGGAAAACGGCCGCGACTACATTCTTGGCTCACGTAACATAAGCCGTTCAACATATTTATGTGAAATTATTTACCTCTTCATGTCCGACAAAATATACGTCTATTTTTAACGAATAGTTCAGAATAAGGATTTTTGTATTACTAATTGTAAAATGAACATAAAAACTACGAACTTCCCTTGATATAAAAACATAATGTTTATCTAAATAAGTAAGTTATTTACATCTAGTATCTAGTATCTAATCTAGATAAGAAATGTCTTTAATAATATACAAATTACGACTTATAATACAAAGCGCAACATATATCAATCTGTCTACCTGGACTTATCTCAGAAACCATACTAAACCGAATCCTAATGAATTTATCCAAGTTGTGTAGGATTAGCTTTAGTAGGTATTAGGTTATAAATTATTCAAAATCAAATTTGTTTCAAGTTTCTACAATGGCTAATTTGGCGATTGAAATTTTTCAACGTCAACGAATTTCCATAAGAATGAGTATTTAGAAGTTTTCGAAGACCCTGATTTCAAATATACTTTACACATTTTAGTTCTCAGTTTGACGGAATTTTTGTGAAAATGCGTTTTTGGAACGCTAATTCCAAATATACCATCGAAATTCAAGATGTTGGATTGCATTTGAGCCGTTGACATAGAAGTTTTCAGATCATATTGTATGTTAGAGAGATGAATATTCCAGAGATGTATATATATTGTGAGGACAAAAACTAAAAATTTAAAATGAAAACAATTAAAAACTCCGACTGCTAAGGAATAAATTTCTACTATCCTAGCTCCTAATAATTATCAGTTTGAATATATAACAGCCACGATATGAGTGTTAATAGCCGAGGAATATGAAATAATGAACGAATTTCAACATTCGAAAAGCTATTTTTTTATATAGCGCCCACACATTTTTTAAGATATATAGTACACCAAATGACGCTAAAGAAATTACTAAACTTAATGAAAAAATATAATTAAAAAATGCGGTAATTCTCTCTGTGCGTAAGATATTAATTTCTGAACACTTTCATTTTTTTTGAATATGTAGTATATTTTTCTTTTAATTATCGCTGGTGTCAGCTATGAATTTGTAGGAGCGAAATTTAAATAAAATACTTTGGAAGATTTATATAAAAAATAAACATTAAAGAAATACTTCAAAACAGAGGCTTTATTTTTTCTTAGAATTAGACGCATAGGATAGACCGGGGTCGAAAGTAACATTGTAAATATTTTTAACTTACCGTCTACACCAACGTGTTCACTTGATTGACTCAAAAAATCAAATGCGTTGTGTTGGCAGTGTAATCAGTTTCTAAAATCGTGATAGGGTTCTCCTAGAAACAGTTAAGTATACCCTTTATGGGTACAATAATATTATTAAATAAATACCGTCGGAAACGATTGTAACGCATTGTTGTAACTATATACCCATTATTTTATTATTAGGTAATTATACCATAAGCAGTAATTTTACTTTCCTTTTATAATTTGTTATCGTTAAGTGAAATCAAACGGTCAGAAATTTTGAAAAAAAAAAATTTGTTTGTTTGTCAATAAGTGTGAACTTTGTAGAATATCCTGTTAACATTGGGCTTCCAAATTTCTGATAAATTGCGAGTTACAGCTCCCTATTTTGCGGCTCAAACTTTAAACATATTTTCCTCGAAATGATATTTTCTCAATTGGCGGGAGTTTTGAAGACAAAACTAACTATCCAATCGAGCTGAAATTTCATATTTAAAAAAATTTGAGATACCAACAAAATTTACATGAATTCAATACATTAACTTCAATTCGCCACCACTTTGTCAATTTTTAGGTTTCCGCACCTAAAAAAAAAACGGAACCCTTAAGGATCACTTGCATCCGTCCGTCTGTCTATCACAGACTTTTTGCTTTTGAAAACGATATCAGCAATGTAGCAATCTGAAATTTGGCAGATGAGACTTCTTAGAGGCCTCAACTTCGATGATCAAAATTTTGAAATTAAAGCAAAACAAACAATTTTAACAATTGTTTTATTATTTATAATTATTATTTATTTTATTTATATATAATAATAAAGAAAACAGTAGTTCATAATCATTTTTTATTTATTTTATGTTTCATAAGAAAGAATTCGGAATTATTTCCTGTTTTTTCGCCTGCTAAATAAGATGATCCCTTAAACAATCGTCTAAATTAAGCTTACGCATTTTAAGGATAAAATTGAAAAGTAGTCGAGATATTCAAAAAATGAATAAATAAACATTTTAATCCAATTTTCCAGCTATAACTTACGCGCTACTTACAAAAAGAAATTATTTTTGAGCAGCACATTGACTTAAAAGTTCGTTATACCATTGCGCACCTTTTCAATAAAATTCAAAAATATGCAAAACACTTAACATTTTTCATCCCTCAGAGTGGGTAACCAACCATTCCAGTGAGTATTTCAAATGTATACATAATTAGGGTTGCTTGATTACAACAAACAGGGAAGTGCCGAAATGCCTTCGCATCAAACGCGCGGTGCCAACGAGGGCCCAGGGGTCAGCAGTCAACCAAAAATGAAAAAAGGGCAGGCGAGACGCAAGCCTGGCGCGTGCCTGCTCTGGTATCCGATCGTCTCCTCCAAGGGACGATGATAGCACTTTTTCTGCGTGTGCCACAGAAGACGTCTGTTTTTAATGATCCGTCAGCAGTGGTAGCATATGGGAAATTTTTATATGCCCGAAAGGACAGCCGTGCTCTAGATCTCTATATCAGAACAAGGGGGTGAGGACGTTATGGTTCAGGGATCCTTATTGTACACGTCCCATTTCAGGATCGGTTAATTTATTATCAATCGATATCCTCATTTGGAAATCAATTGAGGAATTTTCAACATTTTAGGGGAACTATGCACTGACACCTTTATTGGTAAAACAAAAGGATTGGATAATTGGAAGTTTGCAGGTTTTAGGATGTGCCAGAACGTATCGAGACTTATTCGAAGTGTTGGATTTAATTGGCGGGCAAAAATAACAATAAGATTGCTGCAAAAAAAAATCAGTTTCAATATTAAATCATTAAAAAGGGGTTTTCTTAGTGTAACCGCTCAGAAAATTCGATTAATTTATTTTAATTTTTTTCGTATAACCGTCATGCAAAACTATTTACTTTACATCGTACACTTTTGAAATTACAGTATATAGAAAATACACTAAAAAAACTGAAATTAGTTAAAAGTGACATACTCATAAAAAGTAAAATACAATTTTATATTACTTGATTCATTTAATTTGACGTGACGGTGCGTGACGTAGACGATATCAATTTGTCTTATATATATATGACTAGCCGTACCCTGCGCGCGTTGCTACGCCTCTCCGAAAACAATCGGGTTTATGCGAGAATTTATAAATAAAATATTTCATTACCATTAATCCAAACGTAAATAGATTTTCAATTATTGAGGTCATAGAATCATTTCCGTAACTAAACGGCATCTATCTATTTATGTTCTATCTTTCTGTCTATCTTCGATCTATCTATCTATCTTCTATCTTCTTATTCATCTATTTATCTATATATCTACCTCCTATCTATCTTCTGTCTGTTTATCTATCCATCTTCTATCTATATATCTATCTGTCTATCTACCTTCTGTCTGTCTTCTATTTATCTATCTATCTTCTATCTTTCTGTCTTTCTATCTATCTTCTATCTATATATCTATCTATATCTATCTTCTATCTATCTATCTATCTACCTATCCATCTATCTATCTACATCTATCTATCTATCTATCTACGTCCTATCTATCTTCTGTCTGTTTATCTATCTATCTTCTATCTATATATCTATCTGTCTATCTGTTTTCTGTCTGTCTTCTATTTATCTGTCTATCTACATATGTATCTATCTATCTTACTATCTGTCTATCTTACTATCTATCTATCTACCTACATATCTATTTAGCTTCTATCTAACTTCTATCTATCTATTTATCTGCCTTGCTACGCTTCCCTGAAAACAATCGGTTTTATGCGAATTCCTATGTTACTCCCCTTTGAATAGAGACTACTTAGTATAAATTTCAAGGAGATCGGTTCAGCGTTTTCGGAGTCTATAAAAGGCGAATAAACAAACAAACATTTACTTATATATATAGATTGAAAAAGTTTAAAAAGGAAAACCCGATCTAAAAAACAACGGTACAACAACGGAAGCCCTCAAAGATGAATAATTTTCCCCGTTTTTTCCACATTTTCCACTTATTCTTCGCCCCTATTGGTCGCAGCGTGATGTTATATAGCCTAAAGCCTTCCTCGATAAATGAACTATCCAACACAAAAAGAATTTTTCAATTCGAACCAGTAGTTCCTGAGATTAGCGCGTTCAAACAAACAAACAAACTCTTCAGCTTTATAATATTATAGTATAGATAGTATAGATATACATATATGGAAAGTAGTTCCTATTCAAAGATGTATAGTATTTATTTATTGATTCGGCCATTTTGTGACTGGTTATACAGATTGCGCTGCCGCCACTTTATTAGTTTTTTGTTCAATATTGTCTTTAAACTCCCTTAAATCGTATAAATCGAAACAAAGAATATAAAGAAAAGACGTAGATATATTCATCAAAACCGGGTTAAGTGAGATAACGAATTTATGACAAAACGAAGATTGGTTTTATTGAATACAAAGCCTTGAAATTGATGTTTTAATATTCATATAAAAACTTCAGATACATTTTTACTCTACGCATTATTTAAATTCATTTATAAATATTAAAAACTAATAAACATTAATTAGGAATTTTTTATAAAAACCAAAAAAAAAACTGATTATGTAACATGCTCCACAATAAATAAAAAAAGAAAATAAATTTGAAATGCATATTCTCTTTTCTTTTTGTTTACATTATTGGGCTATAATATGTAATAAAATGTTAATAACATAAAACTACACTTCCTGCTATTGATTTACACATCTTCTAATTCCTTTTTACATCTGTGATTAATATGTATGCAGAGACTGTTTTCAATAATAAATCGAGTTTATGGAAGGACTGCTTTCTATATGTATGTAGGTATGTAAAATAATCGAAACAACATATAGAAATTTCCTTCTTTTTAAATTTAAAAGCGAAGCTATTTAAATAAACACTAGGTGTATATAATTCTATTACTACGATAGCTTCCGCATTTCTTAATCAAATTTGGTTTGAATATTGACAAAATTCGTATCAAGTATGTATTCCAAACTAGGTGTATTCAGTTAAAAGAGGCGGAGAGTTTCACTTCGTTATATATATGATTTTGTTTTGCTAGACTAGCCTCCATATTTCTTAAGAGATTGAAATTAAATGTTACTAATGCATTAAGCTCGGTGGCTCATATAATAGGAAACTAAGCAAAAGTTCAGTCTCAAGTTTTCTTTACACAAGTCGAGACTGAGCTTTTGGTTAGGCTTTGTTAGAATATGAACCAGTATCTCAGTCGAATTTGCAATAGGAGACGATTGGTCAAAAAGTCGGGGTCTGTACGTTCTTAAGAGCGTACATGTAGGCAATGAATTCTCAATGGCTCAAAATTTTAAAGTTTGAGTCCAACAAATACTACCTATTTCTTCTAGCTATACTACAAGGTATTTTCTCAAAAAATTGAGAGAAACACAGTATCATATCTCCGCGGTACGAAATGAATGAAGATTCCTGCAAAATTGGATTGACAGGATGGGCTACTGCCAAGCCAGCCAATGCAGCGATTTAAATGAAATTATCGGAAGGTTCACCCTGTTCAATAAATCAACAAACTTTTAAAAATATTGAACAGTGTTTATTCTATATCATTTTTAAAAAGAAACCAGCCGATGGCCTACTCTGTATAAGATAAATCTACATTTATTGAAGTTAAAATACAAATCCAATAGAAAGAAAAATATGTTAATTTCGAATTTATTTGAAAGTGAATGTCATAGACGCAATAAAAATTTACATTTCATCCTTTAAATGTATAAAATAATTCCTAAAAAATAAGTTTTTTCGAATTGTTATTTTACTTTTTAACATCTTTAGAAATTTTATCGCCCATTATCTGCATGTTTTCACTTTTAAAGAATTATAATAATTCTTCTAATGTTTTCTTTATAATTTAATTAAAAAAATAAATGAATAATTATATATTAAAGAAAATTGAATAATTTGACTTTGATTTTCTCAAAAAATTTTATTTTCCAAAAATTTGACGATATGGCTTTTTGAGTTTTCATGCAGATCGTGGTGAAAAAAGCGTTTAAAAACCATTATTTTTAAAACATCCTAAAAAAAAGGGATATTTATCAAAATAATTCTTTTTAAATGCTAGAGGAACGTATACCTTACAAAATTAGTAATATCAGTCGTAGTTATAGATAATACTAAAATTTAAAAAATTATAGACACAACTTTCCAACTATGTCTTAATTGATTAACAAGTGAGAAAATTTGAATTGTTTTCTTCTAAAAGTAGAAGACAGAATCATGGGGAAATCACAAATAATCCCTTATCTTTTGAGTCATAACCCAATAAGTGACCCAATCTAATTAATGATAACACTCACTCACTCCGTTAATCTCAAAAGCTAATTTATTCACAAATCCTCTTTGGTAGAATTAATCAAAATATCACTGGACAGGATAAAAAATACAACATGCTACATATATCCTTACTCTAACTCTTGACATTATCAAAAATTGTGTATCCTGCTCCATCAGATCCCTTCTCGAGCATATCGCACAGCGCTAGGATGTAGGTTTGGGCCATTTGCAGAGTTTCAAACTTCGATAATTTATGATCTGCTCCGAGGGTCGGGACTACCTCCCTGAGGCGATCGAAGGCTTCATTTAACCCATTCATTCGTCTTCGCTCTCTCGCGTTTGCCGCCAGGCGCCGCTTCCTTAAAATCGTCGGACTTGGAGGTGACAATTTCTTCACTGATCGGGAAGTATCTGCTGACCCCGCGGATGATCTTCTTCGACGATCCTTTGCTCTATTGGAGATTTTATCGGACGTTTGACCATTTGAGAAGCTATTTTGAGGGCTGTATGAATGCCCTCCCAAATCAGGTAAGCTATTTCTCCTTTGATTAGATTCACTGTAGTGCCATCCATCGAGAAAATACCTTGTAGTATAGCTAGAAGAAATAGGTAGTATTTGTTGGACTCAAACTTTAAAATTTTGAGCCATTGAGAATTCATTGCCTACATGTACGCTCTTAAGAACGTACAGACCCCGACTTTTTGACCAATCGTCTCCTATTGCAAATTCGACTGAGATACTGGTTCATATTCTAACAAAGCCTAACCAAAAGCTCAGTCTCGACTTGTGTAAAGAAAACTTGAGACTGAACTTTTGCTTAGTTTCCTATTATATGAGCCACCGAGCTTAATGCATTAGTAACATTTAATTTCAATCTCTTAAGAAATATGGAGGCTAGTCTAGCAAAACAAAATCATATATATAACGAAGTGAAACTCTCCGCCTCTTTTAACTGAATACACCTAGTTTGGAATACATACTTGATACGAATTTTGTCAATATTCAAACCAAATTTGATTAAGAAATGCGGAAGCTATCGTAGTAATAGAATTATATACACCTAGTGTTTATTTAAATAGCTTCGCTTTTAAATTTAAAAAGAAGGAAATTTCTATATGTTGTTTCGATTATTTTACATACCTACATACATATAGAAAGCAGTCCTTCCATAAACTCGATTTATTATTGAAAACAGTCTCTGCATACATATTAATCACAGATGTAAAAAGGAATTAGAAGATGTGTAAATCAATAGCAGGAAGTGTAGTTTTATGTTATTACCATTTTATTACATATTATAGCCCAATAATGTAAACAAAAAGAAAAGAGAATATGCATTTCAAATTTATTTTCTTTTTTTATTTATTGTGGAGCATGTTACATAATCAGTTTTTTTTTTGGTTTTTATAAAAAATTCCTAATTAATGTTTATTAGTTTTTAATATTTATAAATGAATTTAAATAATGCGTAGAGTAAAAATGTATCTGAAGTTTTTATATGAATATTAAAACATCAATTTCAAGGCTTTGTATTCAATAAAACCAATCTTCGTTTTGTCATAAATTCGTTATCTCACTTAACCCGGTTTTGATGAATATATCTACGTACACAGTATCATATCTCCGCGGTACGAAATGAATGAAGATTCCTGCAAAATTGGATTGACAGGATGGGCTACTGCCAAGCCAGCCAATGCAGCGATTTAAATGAAATTATCGGAAGGTTCACCCTGTTCAATAAATCAACAAACTTTTAAAAATATTGAACAGTGTTTATTCTATATCATTTTTAAAAAGAAACCAGCCGATGGCCTACTCTGTATAAGATAAATCTACATTTATTGAAGTTAAAATACAAATCCAATAGAAAGAAAAATATGTTAATTTCGAATTTATTTGAAAGTGAATGTCATAGACGCAATAAAAATTTACATTTCATCCTTTAAATGTATAAAATAATTCCTAAAAAATAAGTTTTTTCGAATTGTTATTTTACTTTTTAACATCTTTAGAAATTTTATCGCCCATTATCTGCATGTTTTCACTTTTAAAGAATTATAATAATTCTTCTAATGTTTTCTTTATAATTTAATTAAAAAAATAAATGAATAATTATATATTAAAGAAAATTGAATAATTTGACTTTGATTTTCTCAAAAAATTTTATTTTCCAAAAATTTGACGATATGGCTTTTTGAGTTTTCATGCAGATCGTGGTGAAAAAAGCGTTTAAAAACCATTATTTTTAAAACATCCTAAAAAAAAGGGATATTTATCAAAATAATTCTTTTTAAATGCTAGAGGAACGTATACCTTACAAAATTAGTAATATCAGTCGTAGTTATAGATAATACTAAAATTTAAAAAATTATAGACACAACTTTCCAACTATGTCTTAATTGATTAACAAGTGAGAAAATTTGAATTGTTTTCTTCTAAAAGTAGAAGACAGAATCATGGGGAAATCACAAATAATCCCTTATCTTTTGAGTCATAACCCAATAAGTGACCCAATCTAATTAATGATAACACTCACTCACTCCGTTAATCTCAAAAGCTAATTTATTCACAAATCCTCTTTGGTAGAATTAATCAAAATATCACTGGACAGGATAAAAAATACAACATGCTACATATATCCTTACTCTAACTCTTGACATTATCAAAAATTGTGTATCCTGCTCCATCAGATCCCTTCTCGAGCATATCGCACAGCGCTAGGATGTAGGTTTGGGCCATTTGCAGAGTTTCAAACTTCGATAATTTATGATCTGCTCCGAGGGTCGGGACTACCTCCCTGAGGCGATCGAAGGCTTCATTTAACCCATTCATTCGTCTTCGCTCTCTCGCGTTTGCCGCCAGGCGCCGCTTCCTTAAAATCGTCGGACTTGGAGGTGACAATTTCTTCACTGATCGGGAAGTATCTGCTGACCCCGCGGATGATCTTCTTCGACGATCCTTTGCTCTATTGGAGATTTTATCGGACGTTTGACCATTTGAGAAGCTATTTTGAGGGCTGTATGAATGCCCTCCCAAATCAGGTAAGCTATTTCTCCTTTGATTAGATTCACTGTAGTGCCATCCATCGAGATATTCATATGCAGGAGTTCCGACTGGCATGTAATATGGAGGACTTCCCGAAAATGTTGATCCATATCCTTCCTCGGCTGATGATAAATAGTATTCCGTTCCAGATGTATTTATACAATTTTGGATAGCCAAAGGATCCATTCTGGGCCCGTCCAAAGCACCAAAGATCACCATCAAAAGTAAAGCACCCAAAAGTGCAAAACCAAAAAACATGCCCTAACGAAACCCAAACACGACTGCTCAGTGATCGTCGGCGATTCTAAACAAACTGTGGGGTGGATACGATCAAGGAATGGAAAGGAACGCGATCCGATCCAATTTCGAGTGGAATTTTAAAGGTAGTGTTTTTTTTTTTACGGCCTCTTACCTAGACCGAAACCTGGACAGTCAGGAGGTGGATTAAGAAGGGATGGTAAGGGGATCAAACTGCATAATTAAGGCTCTTTTATGTGCGGTGCGACGATGCAACACATGTCGCTGGTTGAAGGCATTAAAAAGGATACTTTCCAGGCACGCGCTGCTGTATTTATTGCAAAGTAATTGCATGTGTAAAATAAGATAGGAAGCAGAGGAGAAAAATTGCTTTAATAGAGCCTTGATAAATTCAAATTAAATTTTTGTATTTTTGTATTCCTAAGGTTTGAAAACCTGGGAGATCATCTGGAACCCAAACATTTTTGGAGATTTAAAACATCTTAGAATGAGTAGCAATATTCGAGGAGTCCAGTGTGTCGTTAAAAATAAGTTTTTTCGAGGTAACAACGATTTCACCGGAAAGTACAGTTAGCTAAAAAAAACCTTATCACTCAAATTCTAAAAAAAACATAGTTCGCGAGATATAGTTTGAAAGTGTTCTAGGGTCAGCTTGACCCTGTGTGTTCCCAGGGTTAATATAGCTCACATATTAAAATTAACCTTTCAATTAATTTAATTAAAATAAGTGTGATTGTTTTTGACTTTATTTTATTCCTTCACAATGTTAACCACTTTCCATACGGCTACCATTTGCTAAGTATATTTTCCTGCAACGTTTCGGCCAGCACTGCAACGCGCGATTAATCATATCCAGCGGAACTTTTTTGCATTCCTTCACTATAACATTTTAGAGTACTTTTATGGTGCGCACTTTTCTCTTCTTTATTTGGCTTTTTAAATATCCCCATAAGCAATAATAGCAAGGCGCAGCATCCGGACTTGATGGCATCCACTTTATGAGGAGAAAATTATTTGGAATTTATTTTTTTGCAACCATTCTAGAATGCTTTTAGCTGTGTGACTGAGGGCGGAATCCTGATGAAAATTAAATTTTCAATCCGGATATACTTAGGATTGATTAATTTTCGCCCAGAACTGAAAGAAATCACTTTCCAAAATTAAGATTACTTGAATGAAAATTCGATATTTTTTTAAATAAACAATTTTCTCTCAAAATCTCCTTCTTTTGTGATATAATTTTAACTGAACTTCTCTTATTTAAAAATTAATATAATAGTAGCGATAAAATACTGAAAATTTATGTTAAAGTAAAAATTAAATAGTCCTTTATTTTAAGAAGTAATTTCCCTTTAATCAAGAAACTAGTTTTTTACACAAGACCATTTTGTAAGTGCGCTTAATTTATTGTATTTAAATCTATTTTTTAACACGCTTTTATTAGCTTGACTTGAGAATCTCTAAAATGTTAAGCAATTCTTAAAACTTACATTTCTCCTACTTCTAATTGTCTAATTGAAACTTTGAAAACTTATGTAATTCTAGTGAGAATTCAATAATATGGTACCATCGAGCTTGTATGATGATAGAGGTGGGAGGTGGCCATAGGGACTCCTCAATAGCTAACAATAAGCTACCCACTAAAAGTCTCGGATAAAGAAAATATTTCTTGAGTTTGCAAGCAAGAGATTATTAATGAATTAACTGTTGAATTAAGAGCCACTTCAGCTGGATGAAAATCATTGCCTAAAATACATTGGTTCAAGGGAGTTTTTCTTTATTTTAGAAACTTTTCCTTTCAATGAGGGTCCACGAAAATGGGTTTTGTAAGTTCCTTGCTATTCCTGTTTCCTATTCAAACCACTTTACCCTTTTGTCAAAGCTTGCAATTTCCGATTGTTCAGAACACTTTTGCGTCAAGGTTTTTTTTTTCTTAATCGTGTTGGAATCATAATTTTCTCTATAATTTTTAATAATTTTACTGATAAATCTTTCGGTAATGACACTCAACTTTTTTTTTTTTAAATATTTTATTATGTGAGGAAATCACCAGTTAAGGTTTAGAAACTTACTCGTAAAATATCAGGATTTTTCGGTGGTATACTGGAACTTGTATGCTTTAAGAGGAATATGTTCAATTCTAACAAGTCACACTTTCCTAATGCCGTTTTGTTGAAAGTTGCCACATTTCAGGTTTTCAAAATATTTGTGCGTAAAATCGTTCACCTCTCTTTTAACATGTAAATCAGGCAAGGTTAATTTTTTAGGAAACAGGAAAATAGATTTGTTCGAGTACTCAATTCGTGTAAAACCTTGAACAAGTTTGCTAAAATGTTTACACAAAAACGTTTGAATATTGAAAATGTGCCTAAAATTATGAGCAAATTTCCACTTCTCCACTTTACCAGATTTTACAAGTGAAAAGTCGACTGGTAAAAACTTTAAAACTGTCTAGCTGATATAAAGTCAATTAATTATTTGATGTTTGTAAAAACTTCACAATATGAGTCATTGCACCCAAATTGCTTTGAAATAATGCTTTCGGTAAGTGAAAGAAATATCTCTCAATTGCCTATTTTTGAAGTTTTTACGACATTTTACCAGAAAATTTCTTCGAGTCCTAATATGTATAAATAACATTGTATATGTATAATATATTGTGATTTGTTTATATTCTAAACTTTATTCGCTGGCTTATTTCGTTACTTGATGCCAATACAGTCCCTGACCAATGAATTAGACGCACCGGCAAAATGTATGAAAAGTTTAAAATACGCCCTCTTTTTTTACAAATTAGCCCTTCTAGGAATTTCGTTTTTTTTAAATTATCCAATGTTAGCATTCTAGCAATCTTTTTATAACGGGAAAACCCCTAACGGGTTGCTGGTAGGTCTGTAATTTACAGGTAACTAACATGATCTTCTTTTTGCGGTCATTGCTAAGTTTGCAAGCAATCAGTTTTATTTTTAATGTTTTTAATATTTATAAAAGTGTTTCTTAACAAGTGAATTAGTGAAATTTGTTAAAAGAGTGTCGGGAAAAAATAATAAATTATCAAAAAACTAAATAAGTGCATTGTTCTTTAAAGATAACTGTTTTAAAGCTAACACTGTGATAATTGTAAAAATTTTAAAAAATGGGTCGCACGAATGACATAAAATCCCCGAAAAAAAGTGTAATTGTGGATTTAATAAAAGCTGGAGAGCTTTCAAATCGAGCTATAGCAAGATTATACAAAGTTTCGGCCTCTACAGTCGACAGAGAGGCTAGACAACTGGCCAGAGGACCCCCTGGAAGGCAAAGTAAACGACGAAATTGCCGAAAGGAACGTTTGACTTCGCCAAGAGAAGATCGGAAAATTATCTCTACAGCCATCCAATATCGCAGAGCATCAGCCCACGCTCTTACAAACATCCTTAAAGACACGGGAATTGCGATATCGACGAAAACATTGCGCCGAAGATTATGGGAAACTGGGTTAAAATTTAGGCTAGGCTGACGAAGATAATGAAGAAAAGGCGGCTTATTTGGGCTAGAATGCATCAACACCCTACAGTTGATGATTGCATAAAGGTACATTACATTTATCTTTTTTAAATAATCTTTTTAACTAATATTTTTAAAATGAGAAAAAACGGATACAACGTTTTTTTTTCCATAGGTCATCTTTAGTGACGAATGTCGCTTGGAAGCGGTGACAGAGATGGCTCAATTTATTAGGAGGATGCCTGGGGAACGTTATAAAGATTACTGCACCATCAGAACCATCAAACAACCCCCTTAAATCATAATTTGGAGCTGCATTAGCAGTGAAGGCCCTGGACCAATTTATTTTGTTGACGGTACAATGAGGCAACAGCAGTATATAGTAAAAACTTTCTAGACTAGACGTTCTGCTCCGTATATAAATTCTTTACTATACCTAAGATCCCACTATATGTTCATGCAGGATGGAACGCCATACGGTAAAATCAATAAGTAACTTCTTCCAAGACGAAAACTTGGAGGTGCTTCCTTGGCCTGGCAATTCTCCGGATTTAAACCCGACGGAGAATTGCTGGGTTTACTTAAAGTCAAAATTATACAGCCGGCAGAACCCTAATATAACTGTCCTGAAGGAAATTATTACGGATATTTGGAGTAATGACGAAGAATTGAAAGATGCTATAATATCGTGTATTTCGAGTATGCCGAAGAGAATTAAAAAAGTTATAAAAAATAAAGGATCTTGTAGCAGTGGCGTAGCGTGGGTGGGGCGGAGGGGGCGGCCCGCCCCGGGCGGCAGCCCGCGGGGGCGGCAAAATGTCGCCGGTGAAGCGGGTTGAGATCTATACCTCAAAGGTTTTGCTAAATTTGGGGAAGGAGTTTGAGTGGTCTGTGTGCCCGTAAAATTCATAGTCTGTGAAACTGCTGACATATCCGAGAGATTTGACACCCCGAGTACTGGTGTTTCCTGAACGACAGGATTATTTAGCGGTGCAGACTGGGTTCGGTATTCGTCGCAGCTTCCTCCGAAGTAACCTTGGGGCGCGACGGACTTAAAGCCGAACGCGCCGCCCCAGGGTTTGTCGCGCTCGGCTTTTGGTTTCCCGGTAAGCCAAGACATGAAGGGCAGTTCGGTTTGAGGAAGCCGGGGCGACCGCAACCGTAGCAGAATACCCCTAGGTACCCTTTTGTACAATCGTGGTAGCGGTGCCCGATATCGCGACAGTTCCAACAAATCAGAAATTGATTATCGGTCTTGCTCTGAGATATTTTCTTGTCTAGAGCGCAAATTTCGAGTGTAGAATCCCCAGAGGAAAAATTAGATAGAGCATCTGGCTCTATGGCGTGAACTAAGGGTTGAATTTTAGACCTAATCGAAGCTGTAATCTGTCTGGGGTCGTGTCCAGATAGGTTCCAAAGTTTTTCTAGCCTTTGGCTAGCTAGTAATTTTTCGGTCGTTCGAAATTGCATCATTATCATAGCACTTTGCAAGGCCGGGTCCATATTGTCACGCAGAATTTCTAAAAGTTCATTCTCCAAAAAAGGACGGCTGAGGCGACCGTTAAGACGTTCAACTTCCAATAGAAAGTTGTTAAAAGACTCTTTTGGGCCCTGTTTACGAGATTCTATCGCTCGCCGAATTTCTCTCTCTGAAACATAACTTCCAAACCTACCTATTAAGGCGGACTTAAATTCCAGCCAAGATGAATTTGGAAATTTTCGACGGTGAACCCAGTACCAGGCTTCTGCCGTACCCGTCAAAAAATTAGGAACCACATTTATTAATTTCTCCCTGGGAAAGAAAGACTTTTACAATCAAGAATAAAAATCAGAATATGATTTTTATTTTTAAAATCAAAAATAAAAATCAGGAAATAATTTTTATTTTTAAAATCAAAACTAACAATCAGAATGCGATTTTTATTTTTAAAATCAGAAAATGATTTTTATTTTGAAAATCAGAAATAAAAATAACAAAATGATTTTTATTTAAAAAAAAATAAAATCGGAAAATGGCTTTTGTTTTTAAAATATATGTAAATGTAAATGTTCGTTTGTTTAAAATTTTAAATCTCCGAAAGTTCTTTGAAATTGCTTTGACATTTTTTTTAAACTGCGCCATCGGACGTATAAACAACACACGCTAAGCTAAATATTTTACGGCAATGAGAGCGCTATCTGTTGAATGTGATAGCAATGCACGCATTACTAAACATTGATCATGCCGGACACCTCTGGATTTTTATTTTAGATTTTAATAATAAAAAAACATTTTCTGATTTTTATTTTAGATTTTAAAAATAAAAATCATATTCTGATTTTTATTTTTGATTTTTGTAATAAAAATCATATTCTGATTTGTATATTTGATTTTTAACTAGATACCTCATTGCCTGTGAAATTTAATTTTAATTAAGCACCTATAGAATGGGGGCGGCAAAATGGGTCTCCCGCCCCGGGCGCCGAGATGGCACGCTACGCCACTGTCTTGTAGAGATTAATAAGATTATTTTTAATTATTGTTAAGAGAAATAAATATCAATATTAATAAAAAAAATGAAAACTTAAAAAATATGCCATCTTTTATTTAAAATTCCAATTTTTAGTGACTTTTTAAAAAATTTGCTTGTGCGTCTAATTCATTAGTCAGGGGCTGTATGTAATTCGGTTAAAAATTTAAATAAACTTTAATATTTCTATTTGTGAAAAACCAATTGAACATCGATGTTATTTATCCCGTAAATGTCTCTTAACATTTGTTTTAGAATATAACTATTTTTAAACCCTATTAAATGTCCTTTTTTATCATTAATTAATTAAAATTAAAAATGTTACTTACATGTTTACAGCAAGGAATTAATTGACAAACTACGATTGTCAATCCATATTAAATTTTTCAATAAACACAATTAAACATCGTTCTGATCAATTTGTAAATAATTTATTTAATTTATTATTTATAATTTTACTAAATAAATAAATAATTTATAACTGTTTTAGTTTGTACATTTTACAAAAAATCTTACACAAAATTTGAACTAAATAGGGAAATTATATAGAGGAAGACTCATAATTGTAACTTGCGGATATAAAAATTACTTACTTTATGCCTCGATATGTACTTATTCAAGTGTAATTACTTCATCAAGCATGCAAACCTCCGAAGTGGTATTTTCTGAAAATGGAAAAGAAAACGTAAAATTAATTTAGAAGTGGTTATTCAATACACAATATTTAATATATAGTAAACCATAATTAATAATACAATGCAGGAGTTAGATTCTTATAAGAAAAATTATAACAATAAGAAATGCAAACTGTGTGAAAATAGTAAAAATATCTTTACGATTTTATATTACAATTCTAAATATATTAAATTAATTAAGTAAATATTTGTTCTAAAGGCTTTAAAAGTTTAAACTAAGGGACTTTTTAAGGTTTTCTGGAAAGGTTTTTTTAAGCATTGTCGACTAATATATAAATTGGTACATGTATATTGAGCAGCGTTTGTAAGTAAATCACCTCCTACCTTTCATTTGGAAATAATTTTTATTCTCACTTTGTATAGCTCATAATTATGAAAAATTATTACATATGTTTAATATAGGCGATTATTTCGATTTTTATAGATATAAAATAAATAAATATACCAAAAATAACTAATAAAATACAAAAAATTGATATAATTATTGGTTTTATTCAAGATAATTAATTAGATCGTACCTAAACATTTTAAATACCATTAATTAAAGAAAGAAAAATATACCGCCACTTTTTGTCAATCATTTTTGGTTCTTTTTCAAACGCATATATGCAATGTATTTATACATATAAAACCTACACCTATGAAGCTAGAAGTATAAGTGTTGGTACCATCTAGCTTGGCATCCCAGTATATAATATGCGATACGACTTTAAATGTAATAAAGAACTTGTTAGATCGAACTACCAATCTACCAGTGTGTTGGCTATGTATAAAAAATAATATCATAACCTTTAAAAAGGATTTCATCCTGAGTTCCCGGAAATGTCTTTTAAATTAAAATCTTTAGAAGAAATATCGACTTGAAATTTTACATGCTTAGAAAAAAAATATTTTCGACGGTATTAACCCGGTGAACATTAGGGTGCTTTTTTTTCGTGACTATTTTTTTTTTTTTTCAGTCCCACCTCGAAATTTTGTGGCAAATACCTAAACAAAAATTCCCTGAAAATTGGAGCCCTTAATACTGATATTAAGTACTAGACCAAGGCGTATAAAGATTTCCCATATAAAATACACGTAAACTTTGATTATTTTTCTTCAAAACTCTACAACTCAGAGGCATTTTACGGTATAATCTTGGTCAATGGTAGGGTTTCTTCAGAATTGAATGCTCTACAAAACTGTCCATTGCGGTGTAACCCTAACTCCCACCAGCGAGGTAGTACGGGTCACTAACCGCAATTTTTCCATGAAATTCTCGCTTTTTACCCCTATCTCGTAAATAACAAGAGGTACAGAAAAAGTGAATATGACAAACTTGTAGGAAATTCAATTTCCTACAAAAAAGTTCCGAACACCAAATCGCTAACATCGATATTTCTTGAGATATTGGGCTTTGAAGTTGAGGTAGTGTTTCTACAATTTAGCTCAATAATCCATGAAAATTCCACACTACCTCAACTTCAAAGCCCAATATCTCAAGAAATATCGATGTTAGCGATTTGGTGTTCAAGAACTTTTTGGAGGAAATTGAATTTCCTACAAATTTGTCATATTCACTTTTTCTGTACCTCTTGTTGTTTACGAGATAGCGGCAAAAAGCGAGAATTTCATGGAAAAATTGGGGTTAGTGACCCGTATTACCTCGCTGGTGAGAGTTAGGCTTACACCGCAATAGACACTTTTGTAGAGCATTCAATTCTGAAGAAATCCTACCATTGACCAAGATTATACCATAAAATGTCTTTGAGCTGTAGAGTTTTGAAGAAAAATAATCAAAGTTTACGTTTATTTTATATGGGAAATCTTTATACACCTTGGTCTAGTACTTAATATTAATATTAAGGGCTCCAGTTTTCAGGGAATTTTTGTTTAAGTATTTGCCACTAAATTTCGAGGTGGGACTGAAAAAAAAAAAAATGTCGCGAAAAAAAAGCACCCTAGTGAACATGCAACATCAACAAATTAGATATTTTATTTTAGGCGAAATTAATACATGGGGCACTCTGGCGTTGAGGGAAATGAGATTGCTGGTGAACTAGCTAGTGAAGATTCATCATCTCGATTCAAAGGTCCTGAACCCTTCTGCAGCATTGGCTGGTCTTCGACCAAGGCTGAATGTGCCAGGAATATCCAGTACATACACTGGTAAAATTTCCCTGAGATCTGGTAAACTAAAGAATTTATCAGACCCTATGCCTACACTGAAATCAACGCTTTAAGAAAAGTAGATCTCAGATTGTTGGTAGGCTATCCATCTGGCCACCACGGATACCACTTACTTAAAATGGGTCCATCCGACGAAACTACATCACACGTCTTGTGTGATTGTCCTGCTTTAGCACGGTTAAGAAGAAAGATCTTCAATCGAGAGTTTTTGGACTCGGCTGGGGTTAAAGACCTTCTGACGTTCCACGTTTTACTTTAAAGGGGCTTCGGCGCAAATGACCTTTCAGTCGTCACAGTGCCCACCTTAAGACCCCTAGTAATAAGAAAATAAAAATAACAAATTAACACAAAATCGGAAAACGATAGTTTAATCAAAAATTAAGAAAATCAAGTAGCTCTTGTTATATGTCATTAAAATTCAATTTATAACAGGTCAAAGAAAAATTGATTATTTTAGTTAATCTTTTTTATTATGGTATTGTTATATAAATTAACATAAACATAATGTTGTAAGTGTTTTTCCTATTTTATTCTTTAATATATGAACTCTACTGTAATTTGACCTTTAGCCAGTGTTTTAATCCCTTTTATTTATTTATTTAATCTATTACTATACAGACATACGTCCTTTTATGTCTAACTAATTAACCAGTTCAGTTTTCAATCAGGGTTGGGAAGATTAAGAGAAAATATCTGGTTATCACTTGACTGTTCATGTGATGTTTCAGGTCTCACGCGAAGCACGAATATATAATAAAATAATATATATTTTTTATTTATTGCCCTTATATTAAATATTTAAGAAGAAATAGTTGTATCGAATAACTTAAAAGCAAACTAACAAAATTGATCCGACGCTGTGAGAAGCCAGCAGTTTGAAGTTCTAACGCGTTCACATATATAAACAACGTTAATGAAACAATCGGAGGATTTAACTCATATTTAACACTAATAACCGATTTTCTTTAACCCCTTTTTTCAATGATACATTAGATTAGGGGCACAATAAAGTTCTATTTACAACGAAAATAGCCATAGTAGGCCATATTAGATCAGGGATATCGAATTCCAAAGATTCAATATATTTTAAACTAACGACCCCAAAAATTTCTTTATTGCCGAAAATACCAAAAGTTAACCATTTTTAATCAAATGATAGTTTTGTTTTGGAAAAACTCAAAAAGACTATCCCACAAAAATTACTTCATTCAAAAATATACTTTTCGGAGACGAAAAAAATATTGGCTTATTTTTGAAATTCTTACATCTTTATATGATTATACTAAACACATCATTTTATTATTTACAAAAGTTTGAGACAAAAAGAATTAGCTAAAACGCGATGAAAATCTAAAAATTTTTAAATCACCATATCACTATAACATCAATTTAAAAATGGTATATTTCAATACAGTTTTTACACTTTTCCCAAATTTTCCGTTAGTGTTTTTGTTTCTTGTAGATTAGTGTTAATCCTTTTCCTATCTTCTTTATCTCTACATTTGAAAATTAGGTTTAACGTTATTGCAAATACACAGAGTTTATAATCAATTATATATCTACATGAAAATCCATTTAGTAATTATATCGCTATTATGACTTCACCCTTTGGTATTGTACACCATGACAGATGATATTATTAGTAGATGGATATCGCATATGTGAATTTCATATTTTTGTGATACTATAATTTTATTTATAAATTGGTGTCTCAAAATTATACGTCCAATCGCCGCAAAAAAAGGGCCTCATTACTTTTAATTTAATTAAATTAATTTAATTGCAGCTATATTACTTTATTTGTCGCTTGCAATTAAATCACAACTAAAAACTCAATCGTCAATTTTAATTAATTTTTTGAATTGTTAATTGTTGTAAATGATTAAAGTCTTCCGCCGCAAGTTGTAGAAAAGTCATTATAAAGGACATACATGGACAATAGTTATGATATTTGTCAAAGTCGTTTGAATTGATTTCAAGAAAATTACATCTTAGTCACGTACGCCACGTTCAGTGGCACATTTTATTGTTTGTTGTCAGTTGTTAATTCATATAATATGCATATATCATTCATTGTAATTAACACGTTCAACCCGGTGCGTTTTTTCGAAATCTACATGATGGTCGAGAGTACGAGATTGTGAGTTGATTGAGTTCATTGTTTGTTTACGTTACAAAAGGCTTGCGCTTAGTTTATCACAAAAAATAAATACCTAAATTATAACTATCTGATTAGTTTTGTGAATATGTATGTGTACCCACAAATCTATTTGCACTACTAGGTGCGGCCAAATAAAAGCAATGTCCACCGACCACAAATGGTCCACGCCGAGTTGAACGTGTTAATTATATTTATAAGTAGTAGTGGTAATACTTTAATTGTAAAAACTCAACAATTAATCAATTGTAGTTATAAGAACTCATTTTAAGAAAATACAATTAATGTTAAATAACTTGAATTGTTAATCAAAATTAACTATCGGAATTTAATTGTTAATTGTTCAGACAATTAAATTTTGTTCAGCAGTGTCCCACGTTTGTTAATTTCTCCGATATTCATTATCTATGATTAAAAGCACAATCCCATACAGAGTATAATTTATTAAATAAATATTAATTAAAAACACACACATTAAGCTTTCAGATAAAAATAAAATGTTTAACCCTTTTTGTAGCTGGCGAGTTTCTGGAAGCAATTCTGCTATAAGAAGCCACGTCACTTAAAATGTTTCGCCAATTATTATAAGGGACATTATCTATTTACAGGTTAAAAATAAAAAGGAAATATTAATATTCGAACATAATAACCCAAACATTTTATTTTAGCTGAAATTCTATCTCCTTCAATTAAGGCCTATAATATTGCAATTGCATAATGGATTGACTCATAAAAATCAAAAATCAAATGCAATATTTAGAAAAAACCTATCACCCTGCTCTGTTTGAACACCTACTATTGAAGTGCTCTACACACTATACTTAAAATGACAGCTCAATCCGTCTACTAGTTTTATGCTGTGAACGGACGGACAAAATTGTTCGTCAATAGAACAAACTCTAAAAAACACGTAGATGTTTCAAGAATGTTTAAGAGTATTGTTTAAAACAAATGAGTTAATTTAAAAACTAATCGGAACTGAAGATAAATTAGTTGACGTGTTTACAAATTTAACAATATCGAAGAACAAATTAATTCTTAACTTTCACGCTTTTGTTTTCAAACATTTATTTCAAATTTGTATTATATATTTATACGAAAAATTGTATTTTAACACGCTTTATATTAGCCACAATGTCTCAAGATCTTGTAAATTAATTTGCATATATTTCCACATATCCAATTAATTGTGTTTTTACGTTTTGCAGACAAAATTTGTCATTTATTTCTCGATTCGATTCAAATTGGATATTGATGATTTTTTTAAATCGCAAATTATGAATTTTTGGTCAAAACTTAGAAATTCAAATTGTCGGCTGAATTTTGCCGTTTTGGAACTGCAGATTTTGAAATTTTGGAAAAAATTCAAAATGGCGTCGCCAATATGGCAAGTGAGTTTTGTTATTAATGGGGGACTTTGAAATCGCGAATTTTTGGTCAAAATTTAAATATTCAAGGAGGATGAATTCAATGTTGGGGTATTTATCAGATCACAGATAAGGAATTTTAGGACATTTTGATGAGAATCATAAGACTATAATTTGATTATAACAATAAAAAGCGGAATATAATTGTTTGAAATATTTTAAAAAATGGACTCAAAACTATAAAATAATTTTGTTCTTGGGACTCACAGAGCGCCTTTAATACTTGTGTAGTAAATAAACAAAATTTTTCGCATTGTGTGACTAAAGATAAAAGCGTGAGGCACTTCTTGCTTTGTGTTGCCTATTTAGGACCCTTTTAAAAACAAAATATTTACGTCTGATATGGATAAGTGGCTTGCAAAACTTCTGTTAAGAAAAATTATATGTAATTCAAGTACACACATACATTTGTTTGGTTCGGGAGTCTTACGTTGCGTTAAGATAAATCCCGACATATAAAAGTTCAAATAAAAATGTTGCATAAGCAAAATTTTATGTTGGCTGATAAAAATGATAATAATAAGAGGAAGAAGTTTGCACTTTTTCGCGATTTTCTGCATACTCCTTAATAGTTTTAGTGAAAATTGTGTAAAACCTTGAATTTAAGATGTTTATATTCTTTTTGTGGACATAATTCAGCAAGAATCCTGAAAATAAACAAATTAAAAGATATTTTTATGTTATAACACAAAAGTCAGGTGTAGTTATCACCTTGGATAAATCAAATAAAATATTTCTCTTTAATTCGTTTATTTCAAGAATTCTTTTTTTACAATATCACCAAAAATCTGAGTCGGATGAAAAACTGTTTCAGACAAAAGTAGTTCCGCAGGTTTACAATTAAAAAAACTAGTTTTAATATAGTATTTCAATGTCAAATTAATAATTTCATTCAATGCACTTTTTAAAATCATGAAACTTTTTTATTAAAAATTCTAGAATCTAGAAACTAAACCTCTTTAAATGTCTTTTTGGACATAATATTTGATACTTATATAACGTTTTCTAAATATCGGAACGGAACTTAAAAGACTTTAGATAAGTTTTCATTTATCTTCCAGCAGCTAATCAGATACACACAAATGACCTCAGTTCGAGCAGAAGTCAATAGTAAAATCTCCAAGCTTTAGATTGAACAAAAATTAAGCAACTTCTGTGCTCCGGTCTCGACCGGATGTACGTTATTTAGATCGGTTTTTTTTTTTGAAATGGAAAGAGTATATTTGGACCCCGAATTTGGATTCCACAATGTAAAATAGGCAAAGGGTCAATAAGGCCGGTTTTCGGCCTACATTTTTTGGCAGGAAGGACTTCAAATTTCTTTGAAAATCTTTTGGGTTTTTATCTATATATATACATACATATATAATAGTCAATTTCAACCAATACGAAACTTCCAAATACCCTCCCCTCAAAGTTATGAAAAAGCAGCTAAGTTTAATTCATTAACGCTTATAGAAAATGTCTGAGCTAAATTTTTTATTTTACAACACAGATAATGCATCTAGACAACCAAACATAAATACCCTCCTGCCTCCCCCACGAAATTTCAAGTCCTTCCTGCCAAAAAATTTAGGCCGAAAACCGGCCTTATTGACCCTCCTCCTATCATTTGCAACAATAAAAAAAAAAAAAAAAAAAAAAAATGTTCCCACTCTAAATGACCTTCGAAGTTGTGTAAACTGAAAGTATACCTTTTAGTAGTGGATTTCCAATTCCAATAAAAGAAAGATTTTGAGCTTCAATATCGAATGAAATAGGGGTGCAATAAGTTCAAAGATGATTTAGAGGGCGAACACTTCATTTTTGGAAAAATATTTCAGATGAAAGTTTTGTATTTTTATCGTGGAATCCGAATTCGAGATCCACATATATACGTTCCATTTAAAGAAGGGTACTTTCGGTCCAGACCGGAAGCTGAAAATAGCGCCAATCGATAGAGTGTACCCACTTTACTTAAGATGGAGCAATCGCCTTGGCGAAGAACAAAGTTTTTGGAGGATTTAGAAGAGGTGAACAGGTGATTTTGAACACCCGGTATAAGATGTATTTGAAGTCGAAATTGTAGGAAATGGGAGTTAAATTTGATATTTCGTTATTCTGGTTTGAGCCCATGGATGAACATTTAATTGAAATCTGAAATCGTGAAATTGTGTTCAGAAGATGTGCATTTTGTTATTCTATATATACAGGGTGTCCCTATTCGACGTAGGAAATGCTATACCAATCGATTTCTTGTAGTGTCCTTATCATTCTGAGACCCCACACCTTAAAATGCATCTTTCCCCCTCAAATTCGCCCTTGACGATTTTTTAGAAGTCCTAAAGTCCTTGTAAGGACATCGCACAAAAATTTATTCAAAAGAGAAGGAACACCTTTCCAACGATACCCCACTTGTTAGGATACGTCCAAACATATAAAAAGCAGAGGGTCTCAAGCTCAAAATTTATCGAAATTTTCATAAAAAAGTGGCGGTTTTATTCTGTTTTCATAAAAACTTTCTATGGAAAGGATTGCATTTTTTTTATTATGGCCTGCCTCTGCCTTTTACATGTTTGGACATATCCTAACAAGTGATGTATCATTCAATGTCTTTACAACAACCTGTAAGGACTTAAGTGAGCGAACTTCTAAAAAAACCTCCAACGGCGATTTTTAGGGGAAGGTGGCAGAGGAGAGGGTAGTGGGGGGAGGTCTGAGAACAAACGTTGATAAGAAATCGATTGATATAGCGTTTCCGACGTTGAATCAGGACACCCTGTGTAAGGATGGTTCCTACCAAAAGTGGGTCTTTGTATTGAATAGTCTTGCCTTAAAATAACTGAATACCTCACACATTTATTCTTAATAGTTTAAATTTTAGATAGAGTAGCTTATTTAGGCCTTTTATTTTTAAAACTTTAAGTCTAGTCCCCGTTCTTTAGGGGAATTTTCGCTATATTTTTCTGTGGCTACAATATTGAGAAACGCATCAAAATTATCCAATTCAGAATGTTAGGCACTCTGGCAAGTAAAGCTGAACTATGAATCCACGTGGTTTTGTTGGATTTCAAACACGATTTTCCGCTTAACCAGAAAAATTCAGGATATACAGGGTGATCCAAAAGTATGGAAACGGCTAAATAACTTTCGAGGAATGCATTTTGGAGAAAAAATTTTAGACCGAAGTTTTAGGAATTTTCCCTGCCTATTCAATAGTGGCCGTAGATTTGACCTTGACCATGGCCTTGAAGGTCATTTCAAGATCAAGCTGACCTTTTTAAATGTCAACCCATATTTTTGACCACGGAAATGGAAAGAGCGGAAAATTTTACGTTCAACTATGATCTTCACCATGACCTCGAAGGTCATATCAAGGTCAAAATGGCTCTTTAAAGAGGAACCTGCATTGTTACTGCGGATTTGCAGGGTGGCAGTTTTGCGTCCAAATGTGACCATAACCATGACCTTGGCAATGACCTCAAAGATCATATCAAGGTCAAGGTGGTTTTTTGAAGGGGAAACCATTTTTTTGGCCACGGAAATGGAAAAAGCGGAACATTTTACGTTCCCCTTTTAAGAACCATCTTGACCTTGATATGACCTTCGAGGTCATGGTCAAGGTCATACTTTTTCCATTTCCGTGGCCAAAAATACGATTCCTTCAAAAACCACCTTGACCTTGATATAACCTTCGAGGTCATTGCCAAGGTCACATCTGGACGCAAAACTTCCACTCTGCAAATCCGCAGTAACAATGCAGGTTCCCCTTTAAAGAGCCATCTTGACCTTGATACGACCTTCGAGGTCATGGTGAAGGTCGTAGTTGGACGTAAAATGTTCCGCTCTTTCCATTTCCGTGGTCAAAAATATGGCTACTCATTTAAAAAAATCAACTCGACCTTGAAATGACCTTCAAGGCCATGGCGAAGGTCAAATCTAAGGTCACCATTGAATAGCCAGGGAAAATTCCTAAAACTTGTGTCTAAAACTTTTTTCTCCAAAATGCATTCCTCGAAAGTTATTTAGCCGTTTCCATACTTTTGGATCACCCTGTATAACAATAGCACACAGATGTAGTCGGGTATTCTTGATTCCATCGGAATTTAAATATGTACTTAAATTGGGCACTTTACTATAAATCATTATTCAGTTATCGAAGGAAGGAATAGCTGAATGTACTCATCTCACATATAGAATTTACGTACCAATATGTTAAGGGATTGCTCATCTCTATAATTTTTTTTTAAATTTTTATCAATTTTTTGTTGAGGTAAAAGTGTTTTATACTCATATTTTTGTGTAAAACAAAATGTATATCTCTTGAAACACACATGGTATACCTACTGGTTTTTTCATTAAATTTTTTTTTCCCAAAAATGCATATTAGGCGCTTAAAGTATTAATTTTACATATACATTTCATTACCATGCCCATAAAAGTATTTTAACACTTTGACTGCCGTGTCACTCACATATGTGTGATACGCAGTAGCTGAATAAAATTGGGCAGTCAACGTGCTAAACGACCTCAGATAGCTGAATTACATAGCAAATTTCTTACAGGCATGATAGTTCGTAATTTAGCTGCAAGAATTAAAGTAATTTAAAGTGGCTCGATATCCAGAATAAGGTCGGTTCTTTACTAATACGTGAATTAACCCTTTGCACTCGGCGACCTTGAATAGGCAATAGCTGAATGGTGCCCCAGAGGGGACATCCGAGCGCAAAGGGTTAATAAATGTTTAGCATATCATAGATGGGAATCAGTTAAATAAGACTGATTACTGAATTACGCATTCGACATTAACGTTCACACCAGTTGAGGTTACTGTTGACTGTTATTACTGGGTTACGAGGAAATATTCTTAAAGAAAAATAACCTGGTATGTCCTACAGATGACGATCACAAGGGTCTGAATTTTGGATTGAGGATGAGAACCTCAAAAATTAACGTTTCTTGAAAATGATTATTAGCATTACTACAAATGATATTCCAATTTTAATGTTTCTCATTCATTTATTTTACATCCATATTTATAAAAACGACAAAATTAATAAAATTTGAATTTGATATTTTAACTACATGTTTTTTGAGTTTGAATTTCTCCCACCCTAAGCACCAAAAAAAAAAAAAAATCGAAAATTTCCGGATTATGTTCATAGTATCTACATATTTATTAAGTTTTTGCAGATCAATTTATAATTGTAAGTTTTACGTACGTATTTAATCGAAATATGTTCAACTACCCCTAGTAGTGTATGGGCGACTTCTAAAACATATCAAAATCGCCTCGATGCAAATCTGTGCAGTTTTGATGAATTTTGGAAGTTGGCCAATTTCTCCCAAAGGGATGTAAGTGCATTTAGTACCATTTTTATGGCAGAAAAATATACTGATGCTTAATAAACGTACAAAACTTCTGAAATTCTTAAGGGGGCATAAATATTGTAAGTTCTTCAACAACAAAATTTTTTACATATTTCAGAAATAAGTTTTCCTATCTGTCAATTGAGATGAATTGAATTCTTTACTGAATTCTCGACTCGAAAACTAAATTCTTCAATACTAGAATATTTTTTGAAATTTTCATAAACTCATAGAGTTGGTTGAATTATCATGCAACCGTCTGCGGAGACTAATTTCAATGGTCTACCTGTACGACAGCAAATCTTTAAACCCAGTTTTGTCAAAATTAGAATTTCGAAACTGGTTGGCTTGATTATTTTTTTCAAATGTGAATAATTCCCTACGAAAAGTCGTAGCCCTTGACATACAGACTTTAAATCTTTTTAATTTCGATTCACCATAAAGGCGCGAGCCTGTCAACCATCGAACGATGCATACTTTGTTGAGCTGCTTTAAGGGGCTGCCAGGAGAGAGAGAGGGGATAAATATATTTTATTTATTCTTCTCATTTGATCAATACACAAGGGTAACAATTTTAGGGCAATCGGTTGCATGGTTTCTTTAAAAACAATTTTCAATGTACCTTCACTTTTCAGCCCATTGTAGTTTTTATACCACTTTTAATCACTCACCTAATTCACCAGAATTTTCGCGGTGGATGACCATTTTTTTTTTTTAAATATCTAGATCCAACTTTGGCAAGGACATTTTTCAAATAAAAATACATTATTAAGTGCTACTGCTTTGAACGATTTTTTCGATTCGAGTTCTCCAAACTCTTTTTAATAGCATCACACACTTATATCCCACTGAGCTCTAGTTTTAATGTAATATTTTCAATTAAATACGTATTATGTTCAAGTTTCATTTCATTACGCGATTTTTCCGAATTTTCTTGAGAGAAAGTAGAATTTTTAATAATTTCCAGTTGTAGAAAACAAAATTTTTAAAAGACGTATACACTTAAAGGAAGCAAAAAACAGAGACAAGTTTTAGTTCAATGAATACATTTAATTTTTGTGTTTTTGCTTTTAATTATTATACTATTAACTTTAATAATAACGTACAATGGATCATTATTAAATAATCATCGTCTAAGTAGGACCTCTCCAAAAATGTTCCTCGTTGGCGGGAGGATTATCTTTCGCCTTAAAGATGTTTTATGAACTTTTACGATCATTTAATGGATGGTGGTGTGTAAAATGTCTATAAGAAGTTACATACAGCCATCCGATTTTTTAGATGAAGGTATGGAAGAAATCGATGACGCCAAGTCAAAATTTATATTTTATTAATTTTTCTACAAGTATGAAATGATTAGTAAAAATATAAATAAAGGATCAAATTAAAATTGGAATATCTTAGTACTATTAATATTTAATAATTTCTTCTAATAATAAAATGCTTACTTCATACTGAATTTTATCTTACCTATATCAACATTTTTGCATAAGTATATTTCACCTATTTTTGAAAATTAAAAGAAATTTTCTGAATTTTTGCTTATATACAGTGATCAGTTTAAGCAAGTAAATTTCTTTTATCTGAAGTAGTTTTAACATCTTTTAGATTTTTTAAAACAACAGCATTCGCATACAAACTACGTGGATTTAAATTATACGAAAAGATGAAACTGGTTTTATATGCAACATTATGTTGCAATACAAAACAATTTTTTTTCTTATTAAGTAAGTGATCGCTTATACAACTTTTTTGCTGTAAAAAGAAAAAAACAACTAAATGAAAATAAAAGAAACCCCCATTCGATATTGATCAACTTCAGATATTTTCTCGCATCTTGTAGTTGATTTGAAAAATCATAGCAATAATGAAATTTAATTCAGCTATAAGAATTTTGAAAAGTGCATCACAACCGAATAACTCAGCATCATACTTGCCATTAATTGCTTAAAACTGAATTTGATTTAAAATTAATTGCAAAATTGGATTATTGCGATAAAAAATAGATAAACGCATATTAAAATGCTCTTTAATTAAACACGATTTTGTTTTGGTGTAATACGAGTCCTGATTGCTTTTAAGAACTACTTTTGTTAGAAAACACATTACGTTATGACATTATCATTAGCAAAGAAAAATACGTTCAGTATACTTTCAAGGTAGTATCTATTTAAGTTTTGAGGGATTTTTGTTGATTAGTTGTGTGATTTCATAGTATGAATGGCAAATATGTATTAATTACATTGTTTTTGACTATTGTATATTAGTTATTCTCAAGATATTAAGGTATTGCATTAATATAAAAAAAAAAAGAAAAAAAATAGTTGCGATGTCTTTTATAGTAACTTAAAATTTCCAGCGATCGATTAATGTGTTAATAATTTTGTGAATATGTTAGAAACATTTAAAGTAAATCGAACCTCTTGAAGGTTAAATATCAATTTAATTTATACGTATCTAACAGCTTCAGAAATCGTATCGCTGGCATATGATTGTTATATATCTATATTAAATTGTTAGAAACGATACAATAAATCCTCTATAAAACACAAAGATCGTGTGAAAAATATGCGTATCCCCAAAAATAAAGAAATTAAACATTTTGAGTAAAAGTGGAAGAACGTTTTGGGGTAAATACAAAATATTATCCTTGTTATTGGCATTAAGTTTACTCATTCTAAAAGACATTTATTAAAAGAAGCAAAAAATATACAAAATATTTTTGCCATTTTTATGATTTTGCTTAAACATATAAACAATAAGATTATAACTGACTTCTGTAGTAAACCAAGTAGCAACTAAACAACGTTTCACGCTTTAGTGTGAGAGATACTAAAACTGTTTCGATTTTATGTACACAATATCTTAAAAGGACTTTCAGTCTATACTAGAGTTGCAGCAGCCAGGATACCTGTTCGGCTATTCCGTACATGATTACATACTTACTGCTCTGGCCTAGAAGACAAGTGAGAGCGGAACTTCGATTACACACGTGGGAACTAACGCTAGGACTTAAAAGTACCTTGGTTACTATAAAAAAAACTTAGTTTAAACTTCAAAGCCTTTTTTCTTCTTTAAGTTAAATCAACTGAACTCTCTGCTTTATTTCACCTCACAAATTTCCACATTTTGAACCAAACTCATCCCTAACTGTACTTATAACATAGAAAACAATAGGTCTAGTGTAATAGGTGTCATCTCGTTCACTTCTCTCATTCTCACAAAATATCGAAGGGCATAAGATTCATGTGAAATCATATGATTTTATGCCAAAACACTTTTTCGTTTTTGTTATGTAATAAACCCCTATTGCCAGGGATTCCCTCTGAAATTTCCACGGGGTCCCATCGGACCTCCTCGGGGCATTCCGCCTCGTCCTCTATTATTAAAATATGGCGCACAGCCTCTTGGGCGCATGGGTGGTCCACGGAAATTCGGTCTCATTTGAGGGCCGAAGTTTCTTTGAGGTGGAAATAATGGTCCTCTGGGAAAATTCTGATTACCTGGAATTCCTGGGGGAAATCCTAGCCCAGGTATTGGCATCCGTGGACCTTTCCAAGGATTCTGCATGTTATTATTAGCGCCACTATTCATTGGTGGATTCCAAACTTTTTGCATGTTACCACCTCCATTATTATTAAGCATTGCAAGATTTGGTCGCATATGTCTTGCATTATCCCATGGCTTCGGACTATTAAGAAATTCTGGCGGAGTTTCTAAAAGAGGAGCTTTGAATGTTGGTTGTAGTGGCGGCGAAGGAGCTGCAGGCGGATTGCTATCGTTACTATCTCCCGCTGATTGTATATTAGTTGATTCCGGTTCTGCTGACTCAGACGTATCTTCCGTTGCGGCAGTTGATCCAATAGCATCGACTGACTCGGCTTCTAATTCATTTGAAAGTTCTTCTAGATGAACAGATGAAATTTTAATATAAGCTTAACAAACTTTTAGGACTGAAATCTTCGAAATACAATAGTAAGAATTCATTAAGATAATAGGCTTAAGTGAAAGCTGTTGAAAAAATGAAATTTAGCATTTTAAATTGTTCTTTGTTTTTTTTTTTTAAGTCTACTGTTTATTCTAAGCATAGTATAAAGCCTACATCCATACATAAGCTAGAGCTTTATGGAATATGGCAAACCTCTTTCAAAATCAGTGAAGTCCTCAAAGTCGTCATCGGAAATTTCCATGTCAATATTTTCCACATTGTCATTAGCATCACCAATCTTATTATTTGCACTGCCAGACTTTCCTAAAAGAATATAATTGTTCTAGGAGCCTCTCTAAATATTTTACACGTATAGGACTACCTTTACCCTTAATCGGAGTTGATGATCCTATCTTATTCTTACCTTCATTGCTGGTGTCATTTTTATTAAAAGTGGGAGGTGGCATCGTAGTATCTATCATCTAATTTGAATAAGAACGTTAAAACTGACTAATTCTTTTAAAATAACACTAGCTTACTTTTAAGAAATCATCGATCTTTTGGAAACTTGGAGGTTCCAGTGCTGGAGGTGGTAAGGGAGGAGGCTTCAGCAAAGATATATTATTTGGATGTGTAACACTTTTAGGAGGATGCGACGTATTTTCTTGTCGGTAATCAGAATCACCGGATTTCCGGTAATCTTGATCATTTCCAGGTTTTGTACTTCGTAACTCCTAAATAGGTTATTATTATTTTTTTAAATAATTAATAACTAAACAATTAATTCTAAAAATCGATCCCTACTTTATCAGGCGACCAGTGCAGCTTCCTATTATCATGATTTTTCCTATCTGAACTCTTTGGAGCTCCTGGTGACCCAGTCAAAGATATAAGATTTCTGTGATCCACATCCACGAATCGTCCTTTTTCTATAAAAGAGAGTAGTAGAGAAAAATCCTTTCTATTAATTTTATTTGTAATACCTTTAGCGATAGAAGATTTAACAGAGATAGCTGGCGGAATATGAAGTTGACGATGATCAACGTCCTGAACGGGAAGAACCACTTCATTTACATTCTCAACATATTCAACAATATTTGAATTTACCCCCTCTCGTTCAAAGTGTGGAGGTGACACTGGCGTGTCCATAGAATGATTGAATCGACCAGACGAATCAAGTGACGTCCAAGTCATATCCATTTCCCATGTGGAATTAAAGTCATCGTTCTGAGCTCCTAATAACGGAGGCATAGGGGGTGGAGGTGCCAATGGCATGTTTGCCATATTGGGCATGTTATTTTCGTAATTATTATTCGAACTGTTACCCATATAATTTGAATCACTTGTATAGACCGCAGTCATTGGGTCGTATGCATCACTGCCGTAATTGACTGAGTCGTTGGCATATGAGTCATTACTTGAAGGAGTCATTGGATAAGTTGTTACTGGTGGTACTGGTTGAGGTACTCCGCTTGATTGAAAAGGTCTGCTAACTATTACAGGTTTATAATAATCCTGATGTTCAAAGCTGTTCGATTTTTCCTCCGATCTACTGCTTATCACTTGAATTGGTTGCGCTAAAAATGGTTCAAAATCAATTAGATGTATTTTAAATAAATAAACTAATATCAATAGATTCTCTCTATCTAGAAAATTAATACTTACTCGCAGTATTTGACAAATTGTCAAAAGAACTTCTTGGACTTTCACTCTTAAAGTCATTGATATCAAATGGGAGATTCCCATCCATATAGCTGGTATAGCCATTGGTCTGATTCTTAAACATATTCTGAAAACAAAACTAGTTATAGTTGCATCATTAAACGGAATAGTAACTGCCTACTCACAGTACTGAGGTGATTTTCATCTGGCAGAATGATATCTGCATCTTGTTCCGGAGAAGGTGCATTTATATCTGGCGATGGTATTGGACTAGGCAGGTTCGGCATGATTTCTTCAAGTTTCTTTTTTACAACTTTTATACGATTCCCGAAATTTTTATAAGCCTAAAAATGAGATATTCGTGAAGCCAATGTTGGAATATACTTGGAGAAGAAGAAATTATTATTTTTACAAATAGTGGGTTCATTTTAAATGAAAACTCAAATGTTTGAATTTATATTCCAGAAATTGTTTCGCCCGATTAGAGTTAAAGCGTGTATTGATATCCTACTTACAATTAGATCTGTGGGTATAATAGCGAACCATAGAATGACATTATTTTTCATCCAAAGTTGATCACAGTACCAAAAACTTGGAAGCTATTTACGACAATATGTGATTACAACTCTTATTCTCTTCTCCGCTGCTTCCTTGGCTCCGGAAAAAATATAGCTGATTGTCTATCGCGATATCGACATATCTGAAGTCTGAAGGGTTTTTTTACCCTTTTTTCACCTACTTATGAACTTTTATTGTTATATATTAAAACAAAAATATGTAATTTGTTTCTGTAATTCCGCTTTTACATTATGATATTACATAAAAACGAAAAATCAGCATATTATTTATCTACTTGCGCTAGAAACCATCGTAAACCTTAACATTTCACATTTCTAAATGTTTAACATTAAGTTAGGGGATTTGCTATATCTATCTATATAATATATATAAAAGTCACAATGTGGACTTTTATTCTCCTGGAAATAGCTTTAATCGTGAAAATCTTTACTGTCATATTGGATCCGTTTTCAATATCAGTGTATTGAGATTGAATTTCAAAATGTTTGTTAGTTGATTCACAAACACCATTCAAAATCAGTTACCCGAAATCTTCTTTGTACTTATTTTCAGCGCCATTTTGAATTTCTATTTGGATAATAGAGTTCAGAATACGGAATACTTTTTGTACTAATTTTCATTAAATTCCGTCAAATATGAAAAATGTTACTTTAATTTCCAAATTTCGGTAGCAGCTTCATAATCAGCGTCCCCAAAGACCCTTAAGTACTAAATTTCAAAGCAATCCCTGGAAGTTAAAATGTGCGCTCGCCATCTTCCGCCATTGTCGAACTCTATTTTTTATCAAAATGAAAAGTAGCCTATATGTTAAATTGGGCAAAAAATTAAAAATACCAGAGCAAGCGTTTAGACGTTATTGAGTAACAAATAAATCACTTTCGATTTTATATAAAAATACAAAGAAGTAAAAGTTTAGGACGAGAACGCAAATTTTTAGTAGCGATAAATTTAATGATAGTCCATATTTAAAAAATCAAAGTATCGTAATCTTTTTGCTATATTATAGCTTACATTTACAACGACTTTCACTTCCCCTCTCTGATCGGTGTAAAATGTGTTAGCCTGCTCTAAATTTGCAATAAGAGATCTGCGAGATTTTAATTCTGCTTTTAAACTTTTAATGTAATTTTCCAACGAGCACACAAACTCTCCAATTTCTCTTTCAACATCTTCTGATTGACTTCGGTCTGAAATTGAAGAAAGAAAACAAATCAAGTTATCGTAAATATTCATCGCTTTCCTAAATGAGAAAACAAAATTACCTTTAAGAGTGTTTTTAATAGTTTCTGTATCACATATTGGCGCTTTGGGTAAATTTTTGAAGGTTTTATCTGTACATGATCCTAATCGAACACAATCTCTGATATTTGTGATTAGGGCTGAATTCTGAAAGAGGCGAATGGTTAATCCCTATGGATTGTGCGTGCATAAAAATTATTTTTACTTGAAATTCATCGGGATCTGTATTTTGCGTCGGTTGCTGCTGCTTCTTAACCGGATTCATGCTCAGCAAACCATTGAGATCAGCAAGATACTCTTCAGAATATATTTCTCGTTGCTCCCATATTTTGAATATTCTGAAAATTTTATTTTTAACTTTTTCATCCCTGAAAGTAGAAAGAAAATTTTTTCTTTAATTATAGTTAAAAAAAAAAAAAAAACTAGAGTTCACATAATTCTACAGATATCCGTGACAATAATTAATATCTGTAACCACAATTGGCTTAATTTAATTCAGTTTTTGCCGCAGTTGAATTTATAACAGATGTTACCCAGTGATTCTATAAATTTTCATTATTTCTTCGGCAATTTTATGCTCTTGAAAATCAAAAACAAATCATTTATCAAATATCGATCAAATCATTCGGTACCCCACACGGAATATTGGATTTTCATAATTATAATTAAAAATGCGCTGTCAAAAACAAAAAGAAATTCATTTCATCACTAGCATTTGTAGATATCTACCTATATACTTTCAAGGGGAGGGAGTTCAACAAAATTTGGAATTTTAGAATATCATTGTACATATTCTTCTTGCGAAAGGCAAAATTTCCCTGAGTTTATTTATTTCAAATCTGCTATCAAAATTAGGAAATTTAATATAGAAAATTAGATACGGCGAGTTGGTTTAAAGTTTTTCAATTGTGTTTCCCGCAACTTCGAAATTTATTAAATGGTACGCATACTAAATTTGCGCACGTGATTAAGACGAATTAATTTACTTTTTGTTAACTGAAACAGGATCTGCAATTTAGGCACTACTAGTAAAACACTGCGATCTTGTTTTTGTATTTCTTTTAGTCATTAGCGGTAGATTTAAATTCAATTAAATCATATATTTTAAGATCCCTTTTCATCTTCTTTACTTTATTTTTAATTAATATATTTGAGCAAGAATAAATTGTTTTATTAAATTCCTGACCACCACTTTACTATGTATGGAGACGATAAAACACTGATTGGAGTAGGTCCGTAAATATTCAAATATACACGGCATGCACAGGGTGTTCGGTCTACATACATATATATTTTTATGAGGAATGGGCGGAATTGGTGTACATGTAAAGATAAAGTTTAATCAACATTTTTCCTGTGCAGTTTTTGAAATTATTTTTAATTCGAATTTATTACTAAGGAAAAAGGAATTTTATCAAAATTTTGTCATCTGCTTTTGTAATATTAAATTAACAAACTTTAAAAAATAAAACTTTACCAAATTTAATTTAAGAATTATGGAGAGAAGACCTTTAACTTAGGTCAACAGGAAAATGATTTTTGAGAATTTTTTGTAGGTGAATCAACCTGATTCTTTTCGGCTTTTGAAGTAAATTCGACTTTATTCCAAAAATCAATTTTTAATAAAATTACGAAACCATTTTCGCTCCATAAGTTTTGTGTTTAACAAATAATAAATTCTAAAGCTCAGTATACCTTTGGAAAAATCTAAGTTCAAATTCAACTGGAAGGGAATTATATACTTTTTTACATTTCCCAAAGATAGAAATAAAAAACTATTCAATTTTGGTTAATTCTAAAAGCAAATTCGAAAAAAATTTTTTTAAAAGAGTGTTATCCCTCCTTAAGGACAATTTTAAAATAGTTAGATAAATTTACTCGATAAGTTACATCGCCCCAAATATAATCTACCTGGATAAGAATGTAAATTATTTTTTAACCAGTTGGGTTACCCGGTTTCACCCGGCGTTGGATAAATACTCAGTAATTAAACACTTCTCAAATGTTCTAGTTTGTTATATCTTACAAATTGTTTCAACCCGAAACCCCCTTTACGGATCCGCCATCCTGAATCTCCAAATCTTAGGGCCCTATTATGGAAGTCGATTTCGGTCGACTCGACTAGCGAAGACACATTTTCAAGCCTGAAATGCTAAGGAAATTAGTGTCTTCGCTAGTCGAGTCGACCGAAATCGACTTCCATAATAGGGCCCTTAATAATATTCAAAATTAGTGGCCTTAAAATAATCATTGTACCAATTTTCATTAACACCCATTGAAATCGAGAAATTTATGTCGCCATATTGGGTCCGCCATCTTAGACCTAGAAATTTTGATAATATTCAAAATTAGTGGCCCCAAAAAATCGTACTAATTTTCATTAAAAACCGTTGAAGTCGAGTCATTTTGATCACCATATTGGATTCGCCATCTTGGATTTTGAAATTTTGCTAATATTCGTAATTAGGGACCTCAGAATAATCATTGTCCTAATATAATTTTCATTAAAATCCCTTGAAATCGAGACATTTTGGTCTCCATATTGGATTTACAAAGTTTGGATCTTGGATTTACAAATTTTGATAATATTCAAAATTAGTAGCCTCAAAATAATCATTGTACCAATTTTCATTAAAATCCGTCGAAATCGAAACATTTCAGTCGCCATCTTGTATCCGCCATCTTGGTTTTGGAAATGTAGATATTCTAAATTAGTTGCCTCAGAATAATCATTGTACTAATTTTCATTAAAATCCGTTGTAATTGAGACATTTTGGTCGCCATGTTCAATCCGCCATTTTGGATTTGGAAATTTTGATAATATTCAAAATCACTGACCTCAAAACAATCATTCTAGTAATTTTCATTAAAATCCGTTAAAATCGAAAAATATTGGGTCCGCCATCTTGGATTTTTAAATTTTGGTAATATTCAAAATTAATGCCCTCAATATCATCACTGTACTAATTTTCATTAAAATCCATTGAAATCGAAAAATCTTGGAAACAAACAAACAAACGAACTTTCATTTTTATATACTCTTATATATAGGGATATATCTCTTATAATTATATGCAAAATTCCGACAAATAAATTGAAAAATAACTTTTACTCACTTGGAAATTTATACAGACCAGATTTGTCAATAGTCAAGACTTATTCTTTAAACAAAAATTCAACTTGGCTGTGTGAAAAAAATGGATTTTTTAGTCTGACTTTGAATATTAAAAAGTAATTTGAAATCACAGTCAACCACTGTCATCGTGTTTTTTTTTTTAATTAAAACTAGTGATTAAAGCAAATACAAATCGACTTTTTCGAATCTCAGTGGTGGCATTGGGTAGGGAAAAGGTTTATTAATAAAAAATAGAGCACTGCGCTAACAGTGACAATATCCAAAAGTCACTGACTAAATACGACGCGACGGATGTAAAGTAAAATATTCGATAAAACCCGTCTGTCTCAATTTCCTTTTCTAACAGACTTACAAAAAAGAGGTGCCGACTTTACACGTGTGTTAAAATCTAAGAATCAAATATTTAAAGCACTAGCATTAAGAAAATTACTTAATACTTTCATTGCGCTTGGAATTTTTTCGAGGTGGTATTATATATGAGGTATTCTTTGTGAACGAGAGACCCCCCCTTGCCCAAAAATGGTTTGATATATCAAAGGTCTATAGTTGGTCAAAATAAAGGTCTGGATCTCTAGTTTTTAATACCGAGTGGCATAGGTAGTGAATCCATAGTCCAGATCCAATATGGCTACCTAAACTACGTGACCCACACATTTTTTTTACTAAAACGATTATAAAACTAGCTGCATCAACCCGATTGAGGTCTACAAAGGCTTAAATGAAAGGTCTTGAGTCCCACTTTCAAAAGCCATAAGGAAAACATTTCTTGGGAACCATACAAATTTTATCATAAAAAACTTGATGAAAAAAAAAAAAAAAAAAAAAATCTTGCACAATGTTCCACTGTTTATCATAATTTGCAACATAATTTAAACAAAAAAATGCATCACTAAAATGATGACAGACAGATGAAAAATAATGTTATTAAGATAATAAGAATTGAAAAACATTATAAACCTTTGAGCTTTAGATCGAAAATAATTTGACTTCAGTGTGGCAACAATCAAATATATCAATTTGTTTACAAGCTGCGCGTCATATGACATGTATTGTAATTTCACAAAAATTAATAAATGTATTGACAAACTTACAAAATACTATTCCTATATTTGAATCTGGAGGATTTCTTCTTAAAATATGTTAACTGATCAGACAACTATTATGCTAAACTTAATACGCATACCCCAGGCGTGATTTTTTTTACAATTTTGGATCTTAGAAAATTCAAAATTGTATATTGTTCCCCATACTACCTGTAACGTCTATGGATAAAGACATATGGTAGAAGCACTGTCTGCATTTACATTCCTTATGTTTTGGGTATGAATGACAGCTAGCAAAGATGTCGTTAAAATCTCACAACTTCACAACCTCGCATATATAAATACTTCAATATCAAAATTTCGCATATTGGAGGCTTGTCTCGTCATAAATTATATACTCTCTTTTTCCTTTTTTCAAGATAGCGGCGGAAGCTCAAGATCTGCAGCTACAAAAAACCAAAGTCAAGCTTTTCGAAAAAAACGGTTGTAGAAATTTTTTAGGGTAAAATTACACTCTGACTGGACTATGATGGGAAATAAGACCAGATTCCATAGCCCGTAACAAAAAAGTGAGGTATGTAGACAGGGTAATAAACTCAATTATATTAACTTGTGGGACTACTCGACATCGGAATTGAACAACTTTCCTAGAAAAAGATTTTGAAATGCACGAGAAAATGTTTAACTTCCAATAGAATTAGAAAAAGAATGATATTCGGATATTTTTCTTTACTTGTGCTATGAGACTATGGTACTTCGTGCACCATATATTTATATTAATTTTAAGAAACTTGGATTAATTAATTTATTATTTTTTTTATTAATTGCAAATTTTACGAAACACTTCGGAACATCTATAATACAATTTGAAGGGCTGTATCTTTTTATTGCATTGAGTTAGAAACTTTTTTACAGAACTATGAGGCTATAGACTTTAGTATTTGATATGAATTACAGCTCAATACCTCTGGCCGTTGCTGAGGAAAAAATTCTTGACGAACAGACAGCCAGACGGACAATAAAGTATAGGATCACACAAAATTAGTTAGTTAGTTGTCTTATAATTTCCTTAATGCTGTCTCCTAAGAAAATTATGAGCACTTAAGCAACCCAAACCGAAAGAAAGCAGAAGAAATACCTAAACAGGAAAGAAGGAACCAACTCTTCCGATATACATATAATGATTTTGAATTGAAAATACAAAGAAATTCTTCCGAATTTTTTACCGATTTTACATTTCTGAACTGGCAGCCCTTGTCGTTCCGTTTATATTTGACGGGGATTCCCCACAAACGTTGAGATATTTTTGTCGGAATATCCTTTTATCCTACATTCCTACAACCTTTAAGGGAAACCCTAAAATATCATATATAAGCAAAAATTATATTATTTTTTCATTAGTTTTTCTGAAGACTACTGGTAAAAATGTTCTGTGCTGGAGACTAATTGCTGTCACATTTGTAAATAGTGTAGCAGTAGCCATGAAAAAAGTTACTAAGTGATATAAAATTAAAGTGTTTTATCTATTTATTCGAAATAAATGCGAAGTCTACAAGTTCTATTCTTAAATTTAAAAGTGGCGTGAATATTGGTGGCAGATTAATCATACAAATATTGAAGGGCGCGTGGGAATTTACTATCTATTTTATAAAATAAATATATAGTATGTAAAAAAATACATAATTTTGAACACACTCGTGCTAAGACTAACATTGCTCCTTGTTCGACTTGTTAATTCTCATCTGTGACTCGGGTACAACCGTATTTTTTGTTTATCCATACTATATAAACCTAAATTAACACGTCCTGTAATATATCCATTGTCTAGAATAACACCTGTATAACTGACTATTCAAAATTCAATTTAATTTTATAAAATACTAACTCAAGTAGGTGCTTAACCAATTTGTTATTTTTTGTCGCCCGGCCCAAAACCCCCGGGAATAATAAATACAAGCCGTGAAGTAGACCTGTTCACTACCCCATGTATAGGGTCATGTAGTCCGATGATTGCACCGAAATAACATTGCTTCTTATGGCGGTATAGCCCATTCATTCCGCTCCACAGGGCGAATCAGCTAAACTATCGCTTTTACGAAAAAGTGATGTTCTACTGACTGTAACTGGGGAGGAATACCGTTCTTATGGTACCAAAATCATTATAGGGGTAAGAACAAAATATTAAAAATATTGGAGCTCAAAAGTTACTCTTACTGCCAATCGAACAAATTACCACGGAAAATCGTGCTGTCAAGTCGACCTGCCGCTGCTGTTTTGTTCGGGGAAATGGTTAGAGTTGTGTTTAAGTGGAAAAAACTCTAATATTTTGTTCTTGTCACTATAAAGTTTTTTAGATCACTAGAAAGGTACTCCTCTATAGTTATAGTTATTAGAATATCATTTTCGCGTAAAAGTTATTGTTTAGCAGTTCAGGCGAGACGAGCGGCATACTTCGGATCTTCCGCCATAAGAAGCAATGTTATTTCGCGGCGATTCTCGGACTACATCACTTCGTATGCATTTTCTACTTCACGGCTTGTGTTTATATGTATTCCCGGGGGTTTTACCCGGCCTCGTTCACACGCACACCATTCTCTTGCGAATGAGTAACTTTTCTGCAGTAAAAAGCAGCCTATGTCCTTTTCCAAAGTTCAAAATTATCAAAATTGATTCAGCGGTTTAAGTGAAAAAACGTAACATACAGACAAACAGAATTACTTTCGAATTTATAATATTAGTAAGGTTATTATATCTATTTAAATTTAATTAATATTTTTATTGTAATAGAGAACAGAATGGCTGAGGGTAGATCACGCTTGTCGGGATACCAATATAAAAAACAAAGACTAAAAAAAGATGAAGAGCAAGAAAAGCAAGCAGGCGCATTAGAGTCCTTTTTGAAGAAAGGTAAGCCTAACAAACCATCGTAATCCATATGAGATATGCGTTCTTTTGTTCTGCTCGTGTTCTGCTCGTGTTCTGCAAGCTGCATGGGACAAATTTTTTGTTGTGTTCACTTAGTTGTTCTGACTAACTAGGGGCGCTATGTGCAATAATTTGGGGTGATTAATGTTTCGCATGTTGGTAAAAGTCAGTTGATAGCTGTCGAATGGCAAAATAAAAACAATTTGACATAATAAATTGTGTTTTAAAGTAAATACTTGCTTGCCATTTCAACTTTTTTATTGTTATTAATTACGTATTTAATTTAAGGGGTTACATGGGTCTTAAAGGTATAAAAAAAAACGACTTCTTTAAAAAATTTTATTTCAAAAACGAAAAATCTTTTTTATTTAAAATTTAAACATATGAAAGTAAAGTAGGGGAGAGCGGGGCTGGAAGTTCCCGGGGTAAGTTGTTCCGACAGCAATAACTTTGTAAGGTAAAGAAATAGCAATACATGTGATGTGCGTCGTTAAAGTGTCAGGTGACCCGCCACGTCGGCAGTCATTTTAGTTATTCCGTCGACAACGGTTGAGTGGCTGTGTGCACCTAGCTGTCAAAACATCACGTAAGTAAATTTTTTCGTGTTTAAACTATATGGTCTATCTCTGTGTATTATAGACCGATTCATATGTAACTCTCCTAAATTGTAGTGACATTTGTAAGGTATATTATTGGATAAGTATTTTTATAATTGATTATATTAGTTTGCCAGTATGTCAGTCTTCGTATATAAACGTAATTTGGGGCTACAAGTTCCTTCCTGACGGGGCTGGTTGTTCCCAGAACAACTTACCCCAATTTACCTTCAATCGTATACCTAAAATTCATAAGACCATATTTTTTTATTTTAATGATGAGAAATTACAAACGTAAGACAGAGAGAGGTAAAACCTCCGACACATTGTTGCGTCGAGCTGCAGATGCTGTCATCAAGGAGGGAAGACCTGTTAAAACTGTGGCAAGAGAGCTTGAAATTTGCCACGTGACGTTACATAGATTTGTTACAAAATTGAAAGATGGCAAAATTCCTACCATAGGTTATAAATCCAGGTTAGTTTACCTTGGAACAGGAAAAAAAATTAGCGAACTACATTTTAAAGTGTTCCGCAATATACTTCGGTCTTCTGCCCGGAGAGGTGCGAAAACTCGCATATGAATGTTTAGTTATGAATCTGATAAGATTTATAAGTTTATATATCTCAATTATAATTTAACTAAGTAAAGAAACGTTTATCTGGAGTTCACCATTTATGTTTTGTTATTTTTTAAAGTTAAAAAAGTTTATCTGGACCAATAATGTTCTGTACCAGTAATATTTTGTCATTTTTTAAGTTTATTTGTGCACAGAATAAACATTACATACATAAATATATAGAAATGGTTGTTTTATTTCAGAAAACCTATGTTATTCTGACAGTTTATTGTCATAATCTAAGCGGAACAATTTGCCCCAAAGGTGGAACAACTCGCCCCAAAGCGGGGCTGAATGTTCCGCTCCGAAAGTTGACAAAAATTTGCTTCTGTAAAAAAAACTATTGCAATATTAGTAGAAATGACTATAATATTACAAAACCCGATAAACATCCATTCAATATTTGCACATGTTGAAAATGAAAGCTTTCATTTTTATAATAAAATTTCATGTTATTTGAAAATCGGAACTTCCAACCCCGCTCTCCCCTACTTAAAGTACTTGTAAAAAAATTTTCAGCCAAAAATATTGAAAATTTTCCATTTTCCAGCCGTTTTTCGCCGTCAACCTTTTTTTTTGCGGTGGACATGATATTTCGGTGTGGATTCATCTGAAATCAAAAATTCAAAAATTTTCTTGTAGTTTATGCCCTTGGCTCGTGATTGAACGAAGGAATTTTCATTCGGTCAAGTCGTTTTTGTTTTATACGAAAAAGACCTTTTAAAAATGATGAGAATCGGAAAAACGCATAAAAATTTGAGACGAAAATTGATTCAAACTCATGTCAAAATGTCAAATTTCATTGTTTTTTCAATTCCTTCGTTCAATCACGAGCCAAGGGCATAAAGTACAAGAAAATTTTTGAATTTTTGATTTCAGATGAATCCACACCGAAATATCATGTCCACCGCAAAAAAAAAGGTTGACGGCGAAAAACGGCTGGAAAATGGAAAATTTTCAATATTTGTGGCTGAAAATTTTTTTACAAGTACTTTAAGTACTTTACTTTCATATGTTTAAATTTTAAATAAAAAAAATTTTTCGTTTTTGAAATAAAATTTTTTAAAGAAGTCGTTTTTTTTATACCTTTAAGACCCATGTAACCCCTTAAGGGGAGGTTCTCATCTAGAACGTCAAAAAGTAGGTAAAGTTCGTGATTTTTTTGAAGGCAAATGACAAGACATAGGGAAATGATATTTGGCATTATCTTTTATTGTATATTTATCTGTACGAAAAAATTTTTTTATTAAAAAAAAAAACAAAATGGCGCCCGTTATTCAACTTCTCCGGAGGCATGTTTTTCGAAAATGGCCCAGCTGCGTACAATTTAGGGGTCGCAGATTGGTCTGAAATCAAATAATGATGACATTATTATAAACTAGACTAAATTTGTCTCAGAAAGAGTGGACGACTTTCAAAAAAAATTTAAAATTGACGGAATGGCGCGATTTTGAAATTTTAAGGCCGTTTTCGGCCGTTTTTTTTCATAGTTTATCACTTACAAAAAGGAGATAATGTTACAATTTTCAAAATGTGCTCCACTCTTTCTATGAAGAAAATTGTTTACTTTAATATGCACGAAACTAGAAGTTGATCGGTTGAACCGTTTTTGAGTTATCTTGTACGCAAATTTGAAAAATCTTGAAAAACAAAGTTCCGAGATAATCGTGATTGAACGGCACGGCACAGGCTGAGCGCCCCACTACGATCATGACACCGCCAGAATCAATGGGCTGTAGAATCCGTTCTAGTGCTCGGATCGACTAAATATTTTAAAGCAACATTCTAGACATATTAAACTTTAATAATATGAAATAAAAAAAAAATCGAAAATTTCAAGATTCTAGATGAGAACCTCCCCTTAAGGAGATGTCCTGAATTAAAAAGTTAAAAAAAGCATTCTTTTTAAAACCCGCCAAAAATTTTTATTTCACATTTTTTTCTGCCATTTTTTTAGTTCACCCAGAAGAAAAATATATAATAATTAAATATTTTTTTTGATTTTTTTTTGGTTTACTCAAGAATTACGAGGTAGATCTTTCCTGCCGACTGACTGCATTGAATCTTAATTTCTTTCCCTTCTAAAAAAAATCACAAAAAAAACCCTGTTTTAGAATATTCTAATTCAGGACACCCCCACACAAGTGTGGACACACACCTTTCAGCTTTCACAGGGATTGGGTTCTGAACCGTTCTTTTGTGCTGTTCTTGTTCTACTCCATATAGCGATCACAAAAGAACACAGCTGAGAAACCGATGTAGTAGCTGCGGGCCCACTTAAATCACATGAAGAACTTGATCCCAATATAATCTGTGAACCTGGTGCTTCTACTTCTAGTTCAAGCGCTATTGCATATTGCATATATGTTAAAGGGTTATGAGAGATAATAGTTCATAGGAAATGCTAGGTAATAACCTGAGTTGGGAACATTCTAAGAATTTTTTTCTGAAAAGGTGCCTATTTAAGTGCGACAATAGGATAGGTTCGTCATTCGAAATCGTGTTTGCAATTGGTGAAGTTGTAAGAGATTCTTTTTTATTCATTTGCTCTAGTATCCTAGAAATATTTAAAGTATAAAAGTAAAAAAATGGGTCGAGGAAAAACATTGAACAATGAGGAAATCGAGAAAATCGTGGCTTTCAAAGCAGAAGGCTACTCTAATAAAGCGATCGACAGAAGTGCTAACAATCGGCAGAAGTGCTAACAGCAAAATAATCGTTATTGCAAACTGTATCCGGGTTTGCTTTTAGTTTACTCTCCAACCCCCATTATACCATTATATCAAGAAAAAGAAATAAGAAATATTTTTGCCACGTTTTGTGGTACATTAGTATAGGGATCGTTTTTCGATTTTTAAGTGTTGAAAGGGGTAAACGAAAAGCAAACCTGGATACAACTTGCAATAACGATTATTTTGAGCCATGTTTCATCAATTTATGTTAATTCCTTCAAAAACTATGCAGGGTACAAAAAAAAGGCTAATATTCTGATTAGTACGTGTTACTAACAACAAACCAAATAATAGGCTTCCAGTAGGTAAAATTTTAAGTTTCGAATTCGTTTTTATTGCAACTGGTTTGTCAATACAAATCACACCGCAACATTTTTTTTTCATCTATACATATAATTCAATTCGTGTAGATTAATTATTTTTTTAATATACAGGGTGTTTTGATTCAACGTAAGAAACGCTATACCAATCGATTCCTTGGAGTGTCCTTATCAATGTTTGTTCTGAGACTCCACCCCCTTAAAATTACCTTTTACCTCAAAATTGCCGTTGAATTTTGTGTACTGTAACATGCTACATGACAACATGACAACACATGACATATATCGCATGACTCATAACACGTCATGATACGATATGACATGACATGACACGTGACATTAAACAAACATGAACAATAACATGATATATGACGTGATACATGGAATGACATATTGCATAACACATGTATAATATGATACATAACATAATTCAAGAGATATGATACGTGGCATGACACAAAACCTGGAAGAAGATAAGAAGTGTGACACAAAAATCTATTATTATCTTATGGAAATAAAAAGTATCATTCTGTTATATCAGACCACTTTTGCTACGCATGACCAGTAATATTAAATGTAGGGTAGGAAAATGGAATTTGAGTTTTGGGCCTTGGTTTGAAGCATTTTTCAGGACAAGACTTTCATTTGAGTTGCACACGTTGCTACAAAATTATAAATGTAACCAGAAAATTGAAGTTTGAACTTTTTAAAAAATATCCACATTGTCGCTAACAAATAAAGTACAAAAATGCAGCGATTTCCGAACACAACCCACTTGAAATCCTGTTCTATACTCTTATAAATAGTTGGGACTGTGTTAGAGTTCTCCCAAGCAACTTTGTTCACTTTCTTATGGCAAATTTAAAAGTAGTGGATATCTAGCAGACAATCGCTGATATTCTTACGTGTAAAGAGAAAATGCCATAGTTTTCATCCAATTCTATAAAATTTCTAGAATGAGCAAGAGAAACTTGGAAGTCCAATTTAAAAAAAAAAACTTATTTTAAGTATGAAAAAAATATTTGAAATAGTGAAGGTTATTGGAAGTCAAAGAAATTTTTAAAAAGTAAAATAAATTGTGTTTTAATGTGCTTTTTGAATCGATTATTGAAATTTGGAGATTCAAGATGGCCCAGTATAAAGATTGAAAATTTTAAATTTCAAGGGAGCGACATGAAAACTGAAACTATTTTTCGGGTTCATTTGTTTTGAATCGTCAATCAAAATTTAGATATGCAAGGTAGCGATCGAAAATTTTAAATTACAAGAGAGAACGACATGAAAATTGTTTAAAATCTTCTATTGAAGATTCAAGATAGCGACCACAAATTCCAAACGCTATTGCCATGAAAATGAGTACCTACTTGAATCTGGTATGTAAGCTTAAATATAGTATTCAATTTTACTTTACTTCTATAAACCATAAACTATATTTTCTGTCGCCCTATTATGTATGTTATAATTTTAATAAGTTCACAGGTACATAGCAAACATCTAATATAGGTGCGATGCGTAAAAATTACTTTACGTATAGACTGATGAGACATTTACACAATTTTACCAATACGAAAGGTTTTTAAGATATAAAAGATCAAAATTAGTCCATCGTAGAGAGGGTGCATATGATCTTATAGTCTTGAAGATCTTTAAGGAGGTTTACCCAGTTAATTCAAATATAATATAAAAAAATTAAGATCAACGAATTTTTAAAATCTACTTTTAAGTCAAGTTATAGGTACATTACGATTAAGATTTTATGTTTTTTTAAAAGAAGAAGAAGAACCCTAATGTTCAAAAATTCACAGTTCTTGATTTCATAAATTTTTATAATATGTTTTAAATCAAGGTTTCAAGACTCAAATCAAAATTCTATTGGGTTGTTCGGAAAGTAATTTCGTTTTTTTCGCAACAGAGAACTAAATTGTATTTTTTCGCAGCCAACTTCACACTTAAGCCGCAATGTCATTATACATTTTAACAGCAGATATAGCAAAGCTTGTTTTTGAACAAATTTGTTTCATTCTGTGCAATAGTTTTTGTTTGTTGCCCTATCAAATATGGAGTGTCGAAAGCCGCATTTTCGGTATATTTTACCTTGTTACTATCGAAAAGGTAAAAATGATGTTCAAGAAAAAAATAAGTCGATGTATATGGAGAAGATGTACTGACAGCTGATGATACTGAACCGTAGAATAACAAATCGCGACATCACTGTGAGATTAAATTTGTCGAATTCGACCGTTCATGATCACGTTAAACGCCTTGGTTTTATTTCAAAACTCGACATATGGGTTCCACATGTTCTTACAGAAAGTAATGTTGCTTCGTCGCATTGACATCTGTGAATCGCTTCTCAAACGTCAAGAAAATGATCCATTTTTGAAGCGAATCATCACTGGGGACGAGAAATGGGTTGTCTACAACAATGTTAAACGCAAGAGATCAGTAAAAGGCTCAAAGCACTTTTAAAACCGATATTTATTAAAAAAAGATGATGCTGTCTGTTTGGTGGGATTTCAAAGGAATCGTTTTTTTTCAAACTTTTAGCGGAAAATACCACAATCGATTCTGAAGTGTACTGTCATCAACTGGACAAATTGAATGATTCACTCAAACAGAAAAGGCCAGATTTGATCAATAGAAAAGGTATAGTGTTCCACCAAGATAATGCGAAACCTCATACAAATTTGGTAGCTCGCCAAAAGCTTTTACAGCTTGGATGGGATGTACTACTACACCCACCATATTCTCCGGATCTGGCACCTTCGGAATATTATTTGTTTCGGTCTCTACAAAAATTTTTAGACGGCAAAAACTTTACTTCAAATGAGGACGTCAAAAATGACTTGGATCAGTTTTCTGTTAGCAAAGATCAGAAGTTTTATGAGCTTGGAATCATGCTACTGCTAGAAAGATGGCAAAAGATATTGGACCAAAATGAAGAATATATAATTGAATAAAATATTTATATATTATAAGAATATCGTCTTTCATTTTCACCCAAAAAAAACCAAATACCCAATACAGTTTTTGACTGTTCGCGTTGACCCAAAAATCCTAAATTTTCAACATTGTCTGTCGATGACAGAATATCAACTCTATTATTTACCATTTTTTGGAGAGCTTAAAGTCATCTCACACTTTTTGGAATTATTTTGAATATTTTATGGATACTATGAATTTGAATTTGAAAAATGAAAATGAAGTTAGATGTTCCAAATTCGGATCGAAATATGGAATATGAAATCAAATTTCGTAAAAGGAAATAAGTACTTCACACCTCCAATTTTACATATAGTAATCTTTGATTTATACGCTATCAAATAAAAAAAAAAACCGGGATACTCCGGCGTTGAGGGAAGTGAGCTTGCTGATGAACTAGCTAGGGAAAGTTCATCATCTCGATTCACAGGCCCTGAGCCCTTCTGCAGCATTGGCTGGTTGGCTGACTATCTAACTGGCCACCATGGGGTAAGATACCACCTACATAAAATAGGTCTGTCTAATGAGACGGAATGTCGTCTGTGTCTTGAAGACGACGGAACTACGTCACACATTCTGTGTGCTTATCCTGCTTTAGCACGATTAAGGAGAAAGATCTTCAGTCAAGAGCTCTTGAACTCGGCTGAAGTTCGTTCATCTTCTGTTAAAGACCTTCTGACGTTCCTTAGCAGATCGTCTTCTACTATAAAGGAGCTTCGGCACAAAAGACCTTTCGGTCGTAGTGTCCACCATAAGGGTCACCCCTGATAATTTAAAAAAACAACCAGCAGACCGAGATTTCCACTTAATTTTCGAGTAATGGGGTATTTCACGTGATGCGCACAACGAAAAAAATGCCAAGTTCTGGATTTTGTTCATAATTGGGTTAATTGTACTTCTATGGGACCTGAATAAATGTATATGATTATTTTTATTTTTTTTAGCTAAGTTAACAATTTATGCGACTTCAAAAAATTGGCAAATTTTGAGGAAAGAATTTTTCGAATGCTATTAACCCATTAATGCCTGAATAAAAAAAAATTTTACGGCAACTTCGAGGCCCTAACTTTTATCGAAGGGGTGGTCAATTCTCATCGAGACCAACTTTTCTAGATGTATTTTGAGTCGCCTGACACGATCCAACAAAAAAAAAAAAAAAAAAAAAAAATTATTATTATTGTTTTTTTTGCAATATTACGTAAATAAATACCTTTTCACGTCATTTTTTTGGAAAAACCGATAGATTTAGTGGGGAAAAAGCAACTTTTTACTGGAATAAAGTGCATACAACGTGTTATTAGTACTTAACCCTTTCAGACACAATGTCCAATATATTGGACAAAAGTTGTCACTGATTTTAAAGCTATTTAACGTAGACACCAATATTAAATCTGCAATGGTTGGGAACTCTGTTAATAAAGTAGCTTTTAAACTTTACAAAAATAAGTTTTGTACCGAACTCTGACCATTTCACATGGTTCAGTGCCTTTTTTGTGAAATTATATTGTGCGGCAGTAAACAAGTGGTCCTTAGTGCTCATATAAAGGTTGTTTTTTTTTTTTTAAGATCGAGTTTTAACAAAAATCGGTAAGTACTATTTAACTATTTTTTAAACAATTTATGCAGAAAAGTGTAAAAAAATACGTTTTGATTGGCCGCCACGCGCAAAAAAAAGGCATGTCCCATATATGGGACATCACCTGGTGGCCAGGTGAGGCATCCTACCTTAATTGTTTTTGCATATTCGTGTTTATTAGTGTCATATTTGTGTATAAGCAAAAATTCAGATTTTTATCTCAAACGCCTGATTTTTGTGTCTGAAAGGGTTAAACTTCACAAATATGCAGGCATTTTTTTCGTTAAAAATATTAGGCTGCATAAAAATTGCATCGATGTAACGCATATTTGCATTACTTTCGATCACTTTTTTTATCTCACTATGTTCGACTATTCCCAAAAATGTATATACACTAGTTTTAAGGGTCACTGATTACGAATTTGCTATCAGATTTTCGTAATTCAAAATGGCGGATCCAAGATGGCGAACAATTTTTGGCAAAATTCTCAATTTCTTCGAAGAAAAAGTGGGTATTTGGAGTTTTTGGGTTCACTGATTACTGATTAAATGTCTGCATATTTTTGAAGTTTAAGTCCTAATAACACGTTTTATGCACTTTATTGCAGTAAAGAGTTGCTTTTTCCCGACTGAATCAGTCGTTTTTCGAAAAAAAATTACGTGAAAAAGGTATTTATTTACGTAATATTGCACAAAAACAATAATAATAATTTTTGTTCACTTTTTTTTTGGTTGGATCGTGTCGGGCGACTCAAAATACGTCTAGAAAAGTTGGTCTCGATAAGAATTGACCACCCCTTCGATAAAAGTGAGGGCCTCGAAGTTGCCGTACAATTTTTTATTATTCAAGCATTAATGGGTTAACCCATTAAGTCCCAAATGTCAGCTTTTTCGCCGCTGCGTTCGGCCGCTATATTTTTAGTGAAAATAGTGTCTGAAAAATATGTGACACACTAATTCCGACGCAAAATTTAATGATCTTTCAGAATCTGACCTCAATATTTGCAACAAATGTGTGGTTCAAAAGTTGTAAACTAATTTATGCAAAAAAACGTGATTTTGAAAAAAAAAATTTCTGGTTTTTCCAATTTTCCACAAGGAAATCATTTGAAATTTCATTGTTTTCGTGCAAATATCGTGGTCTCGACTCCCAAAGTATAAGCTCCCGTTGTTTAAATGAAGGATTTTAATGTTTAAGCACACAAAATGGCGGTCGGGACACGAAAAGATGAGAAAAAGCTTTCGGAATTTTTTACTCGAAAACAAAGGGTTTTAGAGAAAAATTTTATTGAACAAAAAGTGCTTAGAATTGATTGAGAAACCCGTTTTTCAGCATTTTTCAAGCAATTTTTGGATTTTTGGATTTGATCATTTTTTGAAAAATCCAAAAATCTCATCAAAAATTCTGAAAAAATTCACACGTGTTCCACAATCAATTCTAAGCACTTTTTGTTCTATAATATTTTTCTCTAAAACCCTTCGTTTTCGAGTGAAAAATTCCGAAAGTCAAATTTTCTAACTTATTTTATAATTCAAGAAATTGGAAAAACCAGAAATTTTTTTTTTCAAAATCACGTTTTTTTGCATAAATTAGTTTACAACTTTTGAACCACACATTTGTTGCAAATTTTGAGGTCAGATTCTGAAAGATCATTAAATTTTGCGTCGGAATTAGTGTGTCACATATTTTTCAGACACTATTTTCACTAAAAATATAGCGGCCGAACGCAGCGGCGAAAAAGCTGACATTTGGGACTTAATGGGTTAATACAGTTAATCAAATGGATTGAATAATAAGTAAATCGTGTTTATTTGAGAATATTAATTGTTTTTCTTAGAAATTAATTAAAATTTGAAATTGGATTTTGTTTCGTATAGTAAACCGGAAGTTAACATTAAAAATCTGATTTTACAACTTCGTACTTTTTTAAAATTTTTTGTGTCAAATGTCAAATCGCATCATATCTACATAGGTATCGTGTAGAAAACTTCAAATTTGGCGGCTACAGTAGGCTATATGCTTTGAATTTAGTGCCCCTTTTTTATCTTGATGAAAATATCCGCCTTTACTGGACGCACAACTACAAAAGAGAAGGTTACCACTACATTACGAAATTGCTTCAACTAAACCGTTAACCGTTAGTTACACATAGTAATTTTGCTAAAAAAACATCAGATTGCATGTACGTTTTGCGTCAAAAAATTAATCTAGTAATTTCCAGTTAAAGATTTGAAGTATGGATAGGTACAAATCATTGAAATTTGACGCATTTATTGCAAATTTTAAAATCTCTGCTATAGGAAACGGTTTTAAAAATTCTATTCAATGCGAATTTTCAGATCCAAATCTGATCATTAAAAAAACGTAGCTTAATATGCTTCATACTTAGAAAAATTATGTATCTCAGAAAAGAGGATTTAATTGCCAAAAATCACTTTTGACCTATATTAATGATATTATTTTTGCTGCTTATCCTCATTTCCAAAATAATATGAGTATTTAGTTAAAAAATGCATATCAATTCTTTAAAAACAAGAGGCATCCATTTAAAAACAATTATTTTTAATTTTATTTTATTTATTCGTGTTTTGTGTGTGAATAAAGCAACTTCTACCTCTCTATGAACTTTGCATGAAAAAAGAAAACATTTCATATAAATTACAACCTTGTTCCGACTTAATTAAATTAATATTAACATTTGTAAATATTTAGTGTGTGTTTAAAAAAAATAAATAAATAAAGAATAATAATAGAACCGCCTAAAGAAATGCATTAAATAATTTCACTTAAATATCCGCTGTTACTACTTTCAACATTGACTCCTACAATTTTACCAATCAGTTTGCCTTCAATTCTTCGACAAACCTACGCTATTCAATACAAAAACAATCATTGAAATGTATTCACGCGCGAACAGAAAAAAAATTATGCATACGACTCGAATTCATAACCTTTTTTTAAGTCGGCTATAAACTCGAGAATTTCTTTTTCTTATTTCTAATTTTTTAATTTTTAATTCTTTTTGCAGCAATAAGGTATAAACAATATACTGTTTATGTGCTAAGAAGTTGCTACTTGATTTTAATAAAACAAAATGGCGATTTAAAAGGTCACATATGTCCAGGATTTTCAAATAATCCTTTTTTCACTGATTATTATTCTGCAAATTTTTAAGGAAAAAACAAAAAAAATCATTCAGAAATTCGACGTGCTGGTTACAGCGATTTAGCCTGAGACTATAACTGTTACCTTATAGTATAAGGATCTTTTGGCCTTTTTCTGATACATTCATTTCTAGTGATGTAATGATTTTCATTTCAATGTTGGAAACAACCGCATTTTTGAGAACTTTTAGTTGATAAAATTTTTTTTTTTTTAATAAATATAGTACATCTTTGTTTCTTAAGAACTAATCAATAATATGTGATCGAAAGTTTTCAATTTTTTTTCAATATACCTTAAATAAATTCCTTCTCCAATTCTCATGGGGGCGCTGGACTTATGTAACTCACGCTTTCACCCCACTTGAAATATTGCACAATTCCGATGTCAGGAGCGTATACAATTTACATGATAGAGATAAGGCGGACTAAGAATATTTGTATGTAACCATAATTTTCTTTGTTTTCTGCAATGGTTATTTTTCTTGGTAGTAGAAAGCTTGGTTTGTGTTCGAGAGAGGTTTCACTTTTAGACTCGTAACTCTACTATTTGTTCGTTGCTATGCCATTGGTATAGAAAAATCACCACGTTGTGTTCAGAACTCGGTCTATAAAGGCCGTTATAGTTAGATTACGAAGAATGCAGAGTTCCTCTTGAAATATTGTCAAAAATCAAGTCATTGCAAAAATGTTTCCCGCTCAAAATATAGATATATATGATACAACCAAATTGGATTCGTCAACCGCAATTTTTAATTGATTTGCATTCACTTTCTCCAATGTATTCACCGATTCAATATCTTTCTCTTATCCACAATTGGGTATATATTTTAATACCTGCTTGACTTCATTCAACTGTCTATATTTACAGAATTGATGTCTAATCTCAAGAGTAGGATATATTGTATAGGAAGCTTCACCATTCTTAGTTTAAGGTAGCAAGGTCATGAATTTCCTTAAACTAACCATATATGTACCTAAAATTAATACAAGCAGCTTCAAGTTTGCATTTGAACGCTCAACGTTAACATGGTAATTCTTAACATATGCTAATCGATTCTATGAAATCCCCTGATCAACGTTTGTTCCGAGAACCCCCTTATAAAATGCATCGTTAAGGAGATACGCAGTTTTATGTATAGGAATATTTATTTCACTTAACATCCTATAATTTTCTTAATACACACCCTAGGAAGCTTTTTACGGTATCAACTGTTTCAATAAATCTTCAATCTCTTCGCTATCCCATTCCCATCACGAATTTCAAAATGTTAAAAATTTAAAACATGATAACATTGTCACTAATTTTTTCAAATGTTATTATTTTTGTTTATTAAACTAGCTGGGTTACTCGTTTTCACCCGGCGTTGTGTAAATACTTAATAATTAAACACTTCTCAAATGTTCTAGTTTGTTATATCCTAGAAATTGTTTCTACCTGAAAACCCCTTTATGGATCCGCCATCTTGAATCTCCTCAAAATTAGTGGTCTTCAAATAATTATTGTACCAATTTTCAATTACTTTTGGTCGCCATATTGGGTCCCCATCTTGGATCTAGAAATGTTGATAATATTCAAAATTAGTGGCCCCAAAAAAATCGTAGTAATTTTCATTAAAATCCGTTGAAATCGAGAAATCTTGGTCTCCATATTGGATCCGCCATCTTGGATTTACAAATGTTTATAATATTCTAAATAAGTACCCTCAGAATAATCATTGTACCTATTTTCATTAAAATCTGTCGAAATCGAGAAATCTTGATCTCCATGTTAGATCTACCTCCTTGGATTTGGACATTTTTATAATATTCAAAATCAACGACCTCAAAACAATAATTGTACAAATTTTCATTAAAATCCGTTGAAATCGATAAATCTTGGACGCCATATTGGGTCCGCTATCTTGGATTTGTAAATTTTGCTTTTTTTCAAAATCAGTGACCTTAAAACAATCATCGTACTAATTTTCATTAAAATCCGCTGAAATCGACAAATCTTGGTCGCCATATTGGGTCCGCCATCTTGTATTTGTAAATTTTGATAACATTCAAAATCAGTGACCTCAAGATAATCATTGTACTAATTTTAATTAAAATCCGTTAAAATCGAGAAATATTGGTCGCCACATTGGATCCGCCATCTTGAATTTCTAAATTTGGACAGCGTATTTGAAACTGCCATTCCGCCAAACCCCTAAGTACCAAATTTAAAATTTTCAGCAGCCATTTTGGATCCGCCATTTTGAAACTCTGTATATTATCCGAAAATAAATTAGCCTATATGTTAAGTTTGAATATGTGCTACGTTCGGACAAGTGGTTGAGGACTGGAAGGGAGAAAGGGTTCTCTATCACCTTGTACTTCCTCTATTTATTAAGAAACTTCAAGCCTTCAAATTCGGAAATTCTGATTATTTGATATATTTTTTCACAGATAACGATTATTTTTAAGAAGAAAATGTTACGTTACGGTTTAGTTATGAGTGCTTGTTTAAAATCCTCGACAAATATTGACCATTTTTCCCTCTCTGAGATGATTGATTCCATTTTTCAAACTGAGCTCAACTCTTTCGCAGATAGTGTACTAATTGCAAGTACACCATGGAGCTGCATTATAATATGTATATACCACGTTATTGAAGGGTGTAAATAATTTTTTTTAATAATACAGCCAAATAAATGCTTGACAAAGGCTTAAAGTTTCCAAGAACCAATAAACCACAGCTTAAGGTTTAAGAATTAAATGTCTTGTCTAAAAGATATGAAATATGTAGTAACACAATTTAGTTAAGACCACACCTCAATCGACCAAATTTGTACATGTAACCATCCAACTTAACTTCATTAGATTAAAAACATAACTTTTAACCATCGAGTAGCAATCATTAATTTTCGTGAATACAATTAAGTTTAAAATTTAAGGTTCCATCAACCCAAAATCTTCAATATTGACAACATACGAGGATGTATTTTAAATAACAATTTCTGAAAATCCCAAAATACCAGTTTTCGTTAATATTAAATAAAATTTTATGAAGTTTTGAAAGCTTCAAGCCTTTATGAAACTAGAGGGAATTTTTGGCCTATCTCAATTTGTCTAGAAATTGCATTATATCTGTACAATCTGCATGTGCAATATTTACATTTTAGAGCTGCTGGTGTTTTTAGGCCATTATCGGCGAAAATTTCGAGAAAATCATTAATATTGCAACTAGGGTGCTTTTTTTTCGCGACTATTTTTTTTTTTTCAGTCCCACCTCGAAATTTTGTGGCAAATACCTAAACAATAATTCCCTGAAAATTGGAGCCCTTAACACTTTGCCGACCGATCGGGGAGATCTCCCCATTCTGAAGTAAGTCGGTGCCCGACCGATCGGGGAGATCTCCCCATTTTGAAGTAAGTCGGTGTCCGACCGATCGGGGAGATTTCCCATTTTAACTTTAGCAACACGTTTCTCGTTTTCTATCATTGTTAACTACCTCGACTTGGGGTTTTTCGCAATTGCTGACGGACTGCTGCTGTGGAGCACAACATATAATAAAATCAACTAATTTTGAAGGCTTCTTAGTTTGGCCTTTCCGAAGCGCGGTGGAAACCGAACAGTTCTCTGTGGCGCGTGCGGTCGGCTAAGTGTTAATATTAATATTAAGTACTAGACCAAGGCGTATAAAGATTTCCCATATAAAATACATGTAAACTTTGATTATTTTTCTTCAAAACTCTACAGCTCAGAGGCATTTTATAGTATAATCTTGGTCAATGGTAGGATTTCTTCAGAATTGAATGCTCTACAAAAGTGTCCATTGCGGTGCAACCCTAACTCCCACCAGCGAGGTAGTACGGGTCACTAACCCCAATTTTTCTATGAAATTCTCGTTTTTTGCCCCTATCTCGTAAACAATAAGAGGTACAGAAAAAGTGAATATGACAAACTTGTAGCAAATTCAATTTCCTCCAAAAAGTTCTTGAACACCAAATCGCTAACATTAATATTTCTTGAGATATTGGGCTTTTAAGTTGAGGTAGTGTGGAATTTTCATGGATTATTGAGGTAAATTGTAGAAACACTACCTCAACTTCAAAGCCCTATATCTCAAGAAATATCGATGTTAGCGATTTGGTGTTCAGAACTTTTTTGAAGGAAATTGAATTTGATACAAGTTTGTCAGATTCACGTTTTCTGTACCTCTTGTTGTTACGAGATAGGGGTAAAAAGCGAGAATTTCATGGAATAATTGGGGTTAATGACCCGTACTACCTCGCTGGTGGGAGTTAGGGTTACACCGCAATGGACACTTTTGTAGAGCATTAAATTCTGAAGAAATCTTACCATTGACCAAGATTATACCATAAAATGCCTCTGAGCTGTAGAGTTTTGAAGAAAAATAATCAAAGTTTACTTGTATTTTATATGGGAAATCTTTATGCGCCTTGGTCTAGTACTTAATATTAATATTAAGGGCTCCAATTTTCAGGGAATTTTTGTTTAGGTATTTGCCACAAAATTCCGAGGTGGGACTGAAAAAAAAAATAGTCACGAAAAAAAAAGCACCCGAATTGCAACAATATTTCATATTTCAATTGTCAATTTCAATGAAATTTCCATAATGTATAGGTGAAATTTTTAAAATTCCATAATTCAAATTTAAATTCTATACCTTAACAATCTTGATATTAGTTCGCAATGAACAAACTAAAGCTTAACGTATTAACTCTTGGCGCTCAGGTGTCCCATCTGGGGTACCATTCAGTTATTGCTTATTCAAATTCAAGGTCGCCAAGTGCAAAGGGCTACATTTTAAAAACCGTATAGATTATATCTCAAAGGAAATTTCCAAAAAAACTAGTTATCTTAAGAGAGTGCGAAGAAGGCTGGGCTTAAAATTGATTATGGTAATTTACAATATGATTGTAAGACCACATTTCGAATACTGCTCTACGATTATGTTAATGTGTGATAAGAGTGATTTAAAGAGACTTCAAAGATTACAAAATAGAGCTATGAGAACCATTTTAACGTGCAACATTCATACTGCAATGGTGCTAATGTTAGAAACCTTATGATAGTTAAATATTAACACTTTCAACCTGGCACGCTTTTTCGAAGTCTATATGATGGGCGAGAGCACGAGATTATAAAAAGCTTATTCTTATGCCGGCACTTGTTTGATTCACTGCTTCTTTACGTTATCAGTGGCTTGCGCTTAGAAGTAAATGCACAAATTATAACTGTCTGATTAGTTTCGTGAAATTCTTAGCAGAGGCACATATTTACAAATCTATTTGTAGGGAAAACTAGATGCGGATCAGATAAAAGCAATGCCTATGGGCCACAAATGGTCCCCACGACGCCGGGTTGAATGTGTTAAACAGAGAGTAGCTATGAATCTATTATTATTTGTGTTTAAAATTAAATCAAGTCTTCCACCTTTATATCTGGCAAAATTGCTCATATTCGAAATATACTATACAATAGTATCCCCTAAAAAATAGAAATGATTTCAGATTCCAATTATGTAAAACTATTGCAGCGCCAAATAAAACTGATTTAAGCCTCTTAATGAATTACCAGTAGACATTAAGAAATAAACCAGGATACGTTAATTCAAGTATGGTATCGAATTTGCGAAAGTTACATTTTAATTAAGTTAAACGTTAGTACTAATAGTTAATTTCTATCGCAATTGAATAGGTTAATGGCTAAATAAAGTGTTTTTATTATTATTATAAAGGTTAGAAATTGATAATACGCCTAGCCAAGTCCCCAGTCTCCTATTTTTAACCGACTTCAGAACTCCAAAAGGAGGAGGTTCTCAGTTTGACTTTTTTTCTTTATGTTACGCGATATCTTCGCCGACTGTGAGCCGATTTTAATGATTCTCCTTTTTATTTAATATTGTATTTATCGAGGGTGGTCCCATAAATATAAAAAATATCCAAGCTCTTGTGTGTATGTTACGCGATATCTTCGCCGATTGTGAACAGATTTTAATGATTCTTATTTTGTTGAATAGGCTATATCTCGAGAGTGGTCCCATTTAAATTTGAAGAAAATATCCCACCTCTAAGGGTGGAAAATTAAGGGATGAATCCCGTTTATTGAATTTCAGTCACCTCCCGTTAACTAAAAATTGAAAAATAAATGCCAGCCAAGGCAAGCTTATAAACTCAATATGTCGTGTTCAATAAAGCTTAGATGAATTGTAGTCTACGCTTTATATTTTGTGCATACATTGGTTGCGCCTGCATTGTCAATATTACGCGTTATTCTCTATTTGCTAACAATTTTCTAAGTACCAAAATTTTCTCACTTGCTGTTCAGCAATTTTTGTAAGTTAATTTGGGTATCGCGTACCATGTATTTTGTGAAATTTTCTTACTCTTTCTGTGCTTGTTTTATTAGGCATTTTCCTTTCAAATCTTTCCATACTACCATGGCATTAAATGTAGAATAACTTTATATTCATTTTGCAATACTAGCAAGCCTTTACATATTGTATATTGATTTCATTCCCATTAAACTTGTATGACACGTTTCCCTCAAATTCCTAATGAACCTACACTACTAATCACACTACCGTACCTTCAAAAAGTTCCGTATTTATAAACTTAACTTTATGTTGCTTTTTTGTGGATTCTAACAATATAGAAGAAAAAATATAAATTGTTTCAACTCTCCATTTTAACACATTTATGTTACTCCTATAAAGTTTCGCTATTAACTCTTTGCGCTCGGATGCCCCTCTCAAGCACTATTCAGCTATTGCTTATTCAAGGTCGGTGAGTGCAAAATGTTAATGATTTTGGTTGTCACCTCAGTTCCCTTTTGTTATAGCTGAATTGCCTGCTTGGATTCTCAAAAAATAAAACCATTCTTTGTAATTCAACTATAAGTTGTCACCTCATAGAAAGTGACATGAGAACCAGAATTAGGCTGTATTGGTTGTCATTTTTGAGCCAGAACTATCAAAAATAACACAGAGCCAAGCAAAGATGGCACTTCTAATCATCCTAGTGGCGTTATTCTCGAAAATAGCAACATATTCGTTTTTTTTTTTTTAAACTTTTTGCTGTATGAGGCTACCTTGTAAAGACAAATTCTATCAAACATTTACATCTTTACATAACAATAAAAACCTCCCGTCCTTGGTAAAAATGTGAACTTTCTGGCTTGTATAATTAACGCAATATTTGTCATATAAAAAGACAGACGGACAACAAAACAGCGACATACATATTTAATCCCGCTTTGACCTATGACTTAGCGAAACCTAAAAATACCTTTAGCCTCACCCGTAAAAAATAATTTGATTTTGATGTACCCAGGAAAGAAAAAACGAACTTAACCAGCAATGGCTAGAGCTATCACGCCAAAAAAATCTCTTATGACTGGAATACGCATAAAATTGTAAAATGGTGCAAAGAAATACATTAAGAAGTAATTTAGCTTTTTGAAGTTGAGTGGTATGAAGATACTATAGATAATAGAATAAAAAGTTCAATATTCTAAAATAGTTGTCAATTATTTTATTTCAATTTTTTATTCACCGGTGGCATATCCAAGAATCTAAATTTTAATACAAATAGAAACAGAATTTGAGCCGAGTAATATTCAATAAAAATCTTAAATGTCGGAAACAAAAATTGTTATAATACCGCAGCCAGACCTGCGATCCGACCATCCTTAGAGTCGACTGTTCAATTCAGCGATTGCTTTTCTTAAGCTGAATTGAGTAGTCGACTGCAAAAATTGTCATTGTCGAACACGGGGTAAATTGAAGTAAGGACACAATATCGTAGACAAATTTATGTTCAGCATGATAGAAGTTCGCATCTTGCTCTAGACTAGAACTCTAGAACAATGACTGGTGGTAATCGGTTAATCGGTAATTTGCTCAGTTAGTTATTCTACTGAAAACTAAGGCGCTTTGTGTAAACACACCTGGTGCAGTGCAGGTTTATCGCTAACTTGCATGTAATAACTGTTATTATTAGGAATTTTACATGCAGGGTCTATATCGCCCAATTTAATTCGAACCGTATCACTTCGTCCCTTATAGCTGAATTGCCTGTAAACAATTTTATAATATATAACAATTTATAAACAAATTATCTTTGAATTGAATTCGCTGATATGACCGCATTTATAGCAGATGAAGCAAAATAATTTGTTTAATTTTTCATACATATTAAGCCCCCAGACATGGTAACAATTGTATAACAAAAAGACTGGCATATGAAATTTCGATTGACTCATGCTCATGAAAAGCGTACCAAAAACTAAGAAATTAATTACACGAAAACTTGATTAATAACTATGATTTAATTTTTTTTTCATTTATTGTATTAGAAAACAACAGTAAAGAAAAAATGCTATCAAAAAAATCTTACGTAAAGTAATAGGCAATATCCTACAGTTTAACATTTTTAGATTTTTTGTTTCACATATAAACATATTTATTAATAATAGTAAAAAGAAAAGTAAATCAAATCGAAGTCATCGTTTTTGTGCTGATTTATGTAATTATCTCTATTTTTAGCAAGTGAACTCAGTCAAACTTAGTAGTCATTGAATGAGTGCTGATTTACGTGCAACTTGATTAGATACAAGTTGAAACGATTTTAATTAAATAGCTGAATATTTAGTATATGGTTCTTATACGAATTGTGTATACAATTCAGTTATTGAATGCATTTTGATTTGAGCCGAAGTTACATGACACCAACCACTTGGCTTGCATACCAAATTTATTTTATTCTCTGGAGAGTTTATAGCCTTCTTTTTCTATCTTTAAGGACTTTTCACAACTTTTCAATGATATAGAGGTGAGAACTTTCAAGGACTACTCAAAGCACATAATGATAATGTTTTATTTCGATGTAATCATCTCAATACCCTGCAAAATCTGTGGAAAGTATTTAAATGCAGAGCAAAGAAAAAAAATATGGTGGGATATGGAACAAAATGTATCTAGAAAATCTACGGTTACTCTTAAAATTTTTGAGACCACTATATTTCACTCTGATATATATCTTAACTTTAAAACACATATGTAGACAGTTCAAATATTGTCAGTCTAGACAGCCAACTGCAGGTTGTTTTAAAAAATTAAATTTATAAATTCGCCTAATCAAGTCAGGAGTTTAATAAATTCATATAATTCTTATCGACCTATATTTGATGGACTTCAAGCTTTTTAATATTACCCAATCCCAATGGTACACGAGTATACTATTCCCAATCCAGGGGTTATTCGTATACGTGCATGGTACATGTATACCACAAAAACTTGTTATTTTACACATTACCGCAGATTACGGCTATTCAGCTATATATAGCATTGTCTTAATAACAACAGACTGTTTCAAAAATGTTTTTCTTTCTTCATAAGTATATTCTGTTCTATGTCTGCATAATAATATTCTTTATTTTTAACCGACTTCAAGAAATCAAAGAGGTTATCAATTCGACCTGTATGTATTTTTTGTTTTTTTTTTCTTCAAATTGAGTATTCGCGGTTGAAACGCCAAGATGAAAATGGGTACCCACCAAATCAGGATAAGGGTTAGTAGTTACATAAAGGTAAATGTAGTGTATACGATTCATACAGGTGTTTTATGTGCTATTCAGCTATTAAACGCTTTTCAGTTCCAGTAGAACCGGATGACTAACTGTAAAGTTTAAAAAGGATAATTGCTGAATTGTAGTATTAGATACAGAAACTGAATTCTTGAAAACTATAGTAGTGATCAGTGGAGAAAACGCAGGTTACTTTTAAGCGAATTCAGCCAAGCCAATCAGCCATCTAGAATGATTAACGGGCTTTATGAGTAAATAATGTACTAAAATTATGACTTTTTGTATCGCATAATTCAGCCACAAGATACGGGTCGCTTAGTTCATGCTCCGTCTTAATCTTGTGTAGGGCAAAGAAGCAATAAATCAAAACATTGTTGTATTACGCTATTTTTACGGTGCGTCATTGTACTTCAGTATGAATACATTTAACGCCTTGCACTCCACTGGCGCCTCTGGAGCACCATTCAGCTATTGCTTGCACAAAATCTTCGTGTGCAAAGGGTTAAAGCCATAGCTTTTAGCAAAAAGAAGACAATTTCAGTAATTTCTCTTCCAGTAACTAAGCCTAGCTAGGTAAAATTCCAGACTGCACTCACCTGACCATCGTAGTGGCTTTCTGTAATGTTGTACCCCAACTCTCAACGAATTCATAGTTTTTCCTTTTGCTGTACTGGATAACGTCATTGGCCAGATAAAACAGCGTCAGTCTGTGCTCCACACGAACTGAAAATAAATATGATACATTCAGTCGAGCGGGCACAAAATCCGACCCACACAGAGCAGTCTCACCTTGCTTCAAGACATTCAGCCAACTGCTGACAATCTTCTTGTGATGTGCCCTTTGCTGGAGGCACCAGGACGACATCTGCTGAATGCCCTCCTGGGTATCCTTCAAATTCATCAGCCTCTGCTCGAAGAGCTCCACATCGAAGTCGATGGCAGGTGTCGTCGTCGACATGATCAAGCTCCTTTTTATCTTCACCTCTCACAGTTTCACGCGGCAACAGTATTTTAGGATGCACAAGTTCACACACATGTCCTCACAAGAATTATCTCATAAAACACCATGGAATTGATAGCGCTCATTGTTAGAACCGTTTCCGATAGTCCTGCTAGTTAATATTTAATATCACTCAGAGAAATTCACTAGGAAACTATTTGCTGGAGGTGCCGATTCCTAAGCGCGGTTAAAACATTGACAATCGCTAGATGCCTGCCCGAAGTTTTCATAAATTCAACACTTTTGGCAAATGTTTTCCACGATAAACTTAATTTTCTTAATCCATACGTTTAGCTGATCGTTTTCCGCTATTACTTTTCATAAAATTGCTTAAACGCCGCTCATAAAACAAGCTTCTTTCCAAGGCAGAGACAACAATTCGTCGCCATATTTAACTTGATTTTTTTTTTTCGGATGAACTAGTTTCGGACTGATGTTACTCCGAAAGTTTTTGTGACAGCTGTGAACTGAGGGCCGGTGCGGATCTTGGGAGGAGTTTAATTTAAATTTTTTGAATTTAAATTATATTACCAAAATAGTCTGCCACTGACTATACGAAAAGTTAAATCTATTATTGAATTTAAAGCATTAATAAGAAAATATATATCGACTTAGGCAAATATGTAGCATCAAACTAGAATGCTACACATTCGGTACTCCGCGTCCACTGACATATAAGAACTGGACTGCTAACCGCGTCTGAAAAACGAGACCATTTATAGCATAGGCTCAATCCTCATGGGGCAAATCATGCTGTTAAAAACGCCCGCCAATTTGTTTAAACAGAAACAAATAAAAAATCATTAAATCGTCACGAGTCGATTTCCCTTATACCACGCTCAATTTGAAGTTGTTTGGGGACTTATGAGTAACAAAAAGACAGATATAAAAATAATTGTTTCTGCCTTTGTCTAAACTTCATATTTCACGTATACACCGTGTCAATTAAGAATAACTTGAAAAGTAGGCATCACAGAGAAAAATGACTTAAACAAAAGTTGCAGAATTTTTCCCTAGCAATTAAACGGTGACCTTAGATTTGACCTTGAACGGCCTCTACAAGGTTAAAGTACGACAACTCGGGTATCCTTCCTTTTCATTTCCGGCAACAAAATCATGCGTTTCCACTTGAAAAAACGGACTTGACCTTGAAGGTCAAGGTTAGGGTTTTTAAAGCGCTCAAGGTCATACTTCAACGTAAAATTTCCTGCTCTTTTAATTTCCGGGGTCAAAAGTAGGGGTTGCAGAATCGAATTGGCCTTGAAATGACCTTGAAGACCGAGGGTGAAAATTGGGTTATATATAAATATAAGAGATAATAACCTCTAAACTCTATTAGACTGCATAATTTTTTTTAAATAACAACAAAAAATGAACACTAAAAGGAATAACGAAGTGTATAAAGAATAAATAGAAAAATATTTGAAATTAAAATTGTAGCACATCTAACAATTCCCAAAGAAAGTCATGTAATTTGCAGCAAAACAAATATACAGGTTCAATGAAAAGTTTTCATTTCTGACCAAAATGAATGAATTTTAATCATGGAAGAAATGTATCCTAATGATCTAGATCTAGAGACTGACTTAAGTAGTTCAAGAATGCATACATTTTCAATACCACTGAAAGAATTTTGGTAAAATCAGATTCTGGATCATTTAAAAGTCTATCTTCGTTCCTGCGAAAACAGAATTTGCAAAAAGTTTCATTCAAATTTCGATATAGCAGTTAGCATGGCTCTATGTACACCAGCGACAAATTGTTCGGGTGAGAGAGGCTTTTCTTTCTTACAACGAGTGAAAATTTATCTAAGATCTACCTTAAGCCAAGAAAAGCTAAACGCCTTAGTTTTTTTGTGCATAGAGTCAGAACTAATGAACAAGATTTCATACGACGATATAATTAATGATTTTGCGAATAGAAAATCGCGCAAAAAAGTATTGTAAAACTTTCATATCTTAATTAAATAAATTCCATTGTCATCATCAGCCGGATTGTTACCAGATACTTGAATATATTGTTTTTAAACTGTATGTAAGCGCAATAACAATTATTTAATTAAATTTACCCCGCCTTATTAGTAGTACGTGATTAAGCTTTTATTAGCTCAGAAATATACCCAAAAACTATTTCTTGTGCAATCTTAACTAAATCGTTGGGTTGTAAAAATAATCTAGGAATTGACACATTGATCACCTAGTTCACAACCATACTAATTACAGGAAAAAGGTGGTGTAGGACGATAGTGCACAAATCAGAAAGTTACAATTTCGTTGACAAAAAATTGTAATTAATATGATTGTGAACTAGGGTATCGAATTCTAGAGGTCGAAAAGGCCGGCAAAATTTGAATAGCCTACTGGCGGCAAATGTGTAAATCCGCCACTGATTGCAGCGGAAAATAATTTAAGACATTTAGTCGCGGTGATGAGTGGTGGGAATTAGCGGGAAATTTATAATGTCTTACCCCAGCTAAAATCCGGTGTAAACTCAACTAGGGTAAGAATTGTCAAAAAACATGGGTGCTTCTGAGTTCATGGAACAGCTCATTAAAAAGGAGAACTGTCATCTGAGCTCTTGCACAAAAATTCTGAAATAAAACCACTACTTTTTTATAATTTCCACATCGAAATACTAAAATTAACTTCTTGCGCCCGCAGCAAGAGTTAATTCCAATTTAAATACCGTGTCTGTTAACAATTAAACTGAGATTCGTCATTAACCCTGAGTTTACACCCGATTTTATCTGGGGTAAAACCAGGGCGCCCCAGGGTGCCACAGTTTTCTCAAAAAATACCGAACCTGGCATTTGACGTTTAAAAACCAGTGCGGCTAGGGCGCACTGGGGCGCCACAGGGTTGTCAATGAACAGACCTACTTATGCGTGCCCATATTTCGTATAAGGTTTGTTCGTTGATCCAAAAACCTATGGCATCCCAATCCCAGGGCGCCCTGAGATTTGTCAAAAAACACAGGGCGTCCCAGAGCTTGTCAGTTCAACCAACAGCTTATGAGGAAGGAGAACTTACATCTGGCCTTTTGCACAAAAAATCTTAAATAGAACCTCTACTTTTTGATAATTTGCAAATCGAAATGCGAAAATTAACTACTTGTGCCCGCAGCAAGGGCAAATCCCACTTTAAATCTTGCGTCTGTTAACAATTAATCTGATATTCGTTATTAGCCCTGAGTTTGCCCCGGATTTTAGCTGGGGTCAAATTGGGGCGATGCGGTTTACTACAGATTTCTAAAAGAAACATTTCGTATTATGGCTGACTTCGAAATTGCAATCGCTCGAACGAGTAGATTTAACAGATCACTCTCTATTGATCGCGCAAAAGATCACAATTGTGGACACAATTTTTTCTGTACGAACGCTGAATTTATTTTAATAATTTTACGGATACCAATACTTAGTTTATCCACTTCTGCATCCATTTTGAATACTGAAGTCAATTATTATGCGCACTTGGAAGTTAGTTTAACAAAGTATGGTTTTAAGTTAGATCTGTTTGATCGAGCCGAGTTCGCAATTACGATCGGGGTTTCCGAGTACCCCACTTGTGTCCATTTATACGATCAAAGTGCTCAGAATAATCTGATCTGTGTCCGCAAATTCAGTCCAGATCACTTCGAGTACAGTCTATGTGATCTGCGGGTAAAGACCGATTAAACAGATCTCACCTAAAATTTATGTAACTTCTCATTAAACTAGCTTTCAAATTCCAAGTGTACATACTAATCAATTTCAATAGTAAAAATGAATGCAGAAGAGGCTAAAGTTTTAAGCTAAATGGCAATAAAAACATTTATATATTATAAATTGAGTGCAATTGCGAACTCAGTCACGGTCTTTGCCCGCAGATCATACAAAGCGTGCTCGAAATGATCTAGATTGAATTTACGGACACATATCAGATTTATTATGAACACTTAAATAAATAAATTACGAAATGGACATACATATATATCCGTAACAATTCCGAATTGAATTGTTAAAAAATCGAATGGTATGTATAACACCTTAACCCGTTAAGGCCCAAACGGACGCATTTTCATAAGTTTTTTCAGCCGCCTTAAATTATACTTAATCCTTCGCACAAAAATTTTGAATTGGTCAATACTGATGTAAAATTTCATGAACTTTCAGAATATGATAATGATTTTTAATAAAAATTGTAACTACGTTGTGTTATGTTCGCTTTTTTCAAAAAAATCGTGTTTTTTCAAAAAAAAATTTCCACAAATCAATATTTATGGCTCGAAACCAATTAGGAATTTGGCGGAAAAGCAACAATATTGCGTCCATGGACCTTGTTCCTTAATTTACAGATGCGTACGCTTTGAAATAAAAAATGGCACTATCCAAAATGGCGTTTGAAAGTCGAAAATTCAATGATGTATAATATTTTGTCTACTACAAAAGAAATTCTCAATGGATTTATTTAGAAACTTATAAAGGGGGGTTTTTGAGTTCGCTGATTGCGGATCTGAGGTCAAATTCAAGAAATCCAAAATGGCGGATTCAAGATGGCGGACGAAAACATTAAAATTATATAAATCTGAGCATAAAATAGCCCTAGGGGGTTTTTGGGGTCGCTGATTGCGAATCTGAGGTCAGATTTGCAAAAATCAAAGTGGCGGATCCAAGATGGCGGATCCAAGATGGTGGACGAAAAAATTAAAATCATATGGATCTGAGCAAAATTTTGCACTACGGGGTTTTTGGGGTCGTTAATTACGAATCTGAGGTCGGATTTCAAAAAATCAAAATGGCGGACCTAAGATTGCTAATTAGGGAATTTTTCAGTTCGCTGATTATGCATCTCTTACAAGTCTTTTTTCATTTTAATTGTTTTTGTACTTTTTACATTTTTTTGTTGTATTATTTTTCGTTTTTGGTTGTATGTATATTTGTTATTTATTAAAACTCTATTTTATATATTTTTCTTTTATTGATGAAACAATTCAAATCTTTTTCTTATGTTTTAGAAGCAGTTTCGAAGAAATTATTGGACTTGCTTATGTAAAATTGGGAAACAAGCGGAACAAATGAAAAGATCACAAACGGTGCATATTTTCTGTGTTCTTGTCGAACATTTTGAGAAGTTCGTACAATTTCTTTTTTTCTCTACAGTTGCAGGCTCATGCGGTTGTGAAATTGGAGCTGAAGCCTTCACTAGATAATTTCGAGTTATATCTAATGCAATGTAAAAAGTATAAAAACAATTAAAATGAAAAAAGACTTGTAAGAGATGCATAATCAGCGAACTGAAAAATTCCCTAATTAGCAATCTTGGGTCCGCCATTTTGATTTTTTGAAATCCGACCTCAGATTCGTAATTAACGACCCCAAAAACCCCGTAGTGCAAATTTTTGCTCAGATCCATATGATTTTAATTTTTTCGTCCGCCATCTTGGATCCGCCACTTTGATTTTTGCAAATCTGACCTCAGATTCGCAATCAGCGACCCCAAAAACCCCCTAGGGCTATTTTATGCTCAGATTTATATAATTTTAATGTTTTCGTCCGCCATCTTGAATCCGCCATTTTGGATTTCTTGAATTTGACCTCAGATCCGCAATCAGCGAACTCAAAAACCCCCCTTTATAAGTTTCTAAATAAATCCATTGAGAATTTCTTTTGTAGTAGACAAAATATTATACATCATTGAATTTTCGACTTTCAAACGCCATTTTGGATACTGCCATTTTTTATTTCAAAGCGTACGCATCTGTAAATTAAGGAACAAGGTCCATGGACGCAATATTGTTGCTTTTCCGCCAAATTCCTAATTGGTTTCGAGCCATAAATATTGATTTGTGGAAATTTTTTTTTGAAAAAACACGATTTTTTTTTGAAAAAAGCGAACATAACACAACGTAGTTACAATTTTTATTAAAAATCATTATCATATTCTGAAAGTTCATGAAATTTTACATCAGTATTGACCAATTCAAAATTTTTGTGCGAAGGATTAAGTATAATTTAAGGCGGCTGAAAAAACTTATGAAAATGCGTCCGTTTGGGCCTTAACGGGTTAAGGGGAAACCAATCGCTCAATTGTCTTACGTCTTCACGTACCTTCGTATGATTCAATAAATTCTTGCTTCTGTAAGTAAGAAGTTTTTTTTCCTCCAACTTTGAAGAGTGTAGTGTTCCAAATCACCAAAAAGCTGGTCAAATCTAAAAAACGGACATAAAAAGAAAAAACATATATACGGGTATACAGATTTATTAAGAACAGTCTGCCATTTCATATAGCAGTCAAATGTTTGCATTAATACTTTATTTTACTATTTTTTTTTTCCTTAAGATAAGATATAATTTTCATCCAATATGGCGAATCGAAATTGTAAAACTCGAAGGATTATTATAAAAATTGGTCAAAGGGATTGTAGAACTTGCTGATTTCAAATCATTTTACATTTTGAAACTCAAGATGGCGGATAAAATATAGCTGGCCGAAATTGCTAAACTTTACTAAATTATTATAGAAATTATAACATATATCATTTTTAGCTTTACAGTTTTGAAATCAGAATTCAATAAAGTGAATCATTGAACCACTAGAAATAGTTTTTGTGAAGAACCATCCATCATATTGGTTTCAAAATGTTTAACTTCACCATTTTGATATCAGAATCCATATAAATTACCCCAATGTACCAACTTTTATTTAAATTCGATTGAGTTCAGCATTTCTTGCCCGCCGGAGCTGAAATAAATGGTCGCAAACCCCAATACCAATTTTTGTGCAAATCCGAAAAAATTTAACCGCAAAACGACAATTTTGTGCTCGCAAGTTCAATTGCACGATTCGAATAGAAAATTGGGGCTATTTTCTTCCAAAATCGTATATAGGATTTTTTTGGGGATGCTCTTTCAGAATCTGGCATTTGTTTTACACAAAAGCTTCAAAAACGATTTTTTTTTTGACTTTTTTTCTTATAAAATTTATTCGTAAAAATGAATTTTTGAGTAAAATATCACTAGATATTTTATAATGCTTTTATGATAAAAAACTTAGTGATACTTTTACTAAAAAAGGATCAATTTAACGAATAAATTTTATAGGAAAAAAAAAGTGCTTATATTTAGCCAAAGAACACGTATGAATTTTTTTCGGAATTTTCCTGGACATTTTTGGATTTTTCAAAAATTGGCCAAATCCAAAAAACCAAAAATAGTCCAAAGAAAAGAATTCACACGTGTTCTTTCGCTAATTTCAAGCATTTTCTGTTTTATACAATTTTTTGTAAAATTGATCCCTTTCGCGTAAAAAAATCGCATTGTTTTTTATTACATTGCTGTACAAAATGGCCATTATGCAAAAACCAAAGCAAAAAAAACTTTCAAAACAATGGTTTGAGAAAATTTAGACATCCGGACCACGATTTCTGGTGGTTATATAATCATTCAGTAGCAGCAACGTCAAGATAATCAACTTTGAAAAGAAAACAGACCAAAAAAATTAGCACTTTTTTTTATTAACCCAAAAAATAATAGGGTTTTAGAAACTTTTATGCAAAACAAATGCCCGATTCTGAAAGAGCATCCCCAAAAATCCCCTATATACGATTTTGGAAGAAAATCGCCCCAATTTTCAATTTGAATCGTACAATTGAACTTGCGTGCACAAAATTCTTGTTTTGAACATTAATGGGTTAATACTCTTGGGGCGCCATATTGAATTGCTGAATTTTGATAACAGCTTTGAAATAAGCAACACTAAAAAACATATCATATGATGTAGGTAATTTGGTTCTGAGATTAAGGCGGTTCTTCCTAAGTATACTTGCAGAAAGGGTAGAAACCAGCAAATGAAATGAAAGTATAGACATTGGCCTTTCCAATAGTACAATATAAGGATAATACTGATGAGGGTGCCGCTCACAGGAGATGCAATTAGCGTTAAACAAATTAAGGCTGATCCTCGTTAGTTAATGTTTGTAAAAACAAAAAAATGACCACAAACGCCATGGGTCTTGTGCATACAACATAATAGCTAAATATGTGTATATGATACATAGGGGCAATCTGTTTTTCTTGCCCATACGTGCCCCCAAGCGTTTGCAGAAATGTTTAATTAGGTTGGGAAGCTTTTCTACAATCAGAAAAATCACCCATTTTAATGTTTTTTTCGGGGTGCTTAATCCATTTCTGGGGTTATTTTTACATCGGGGTTGAAGGGGCTGAAATTGAGGGATAGTTTTTCCTTAATTATCATAATGCTATTAGAAACTGAATCGCTAGCTGACTGCGCTGTTGAACTTTTATTTTTATCAAATGAAATGCTGCTGAACATTTGCCGCGCTATTGGCTATTGCTACAGCGTGCTATTAAAAGCTGTGCAATTAATGCTGATTGCTGCCTTATGGTTACATATTTGAGTTAAACCTGGGCCCTGTTTCTGTAGCGTACTTATCAGTCACCGTCAATAATCGAATCCTATTAATTAATAATGGTGACATAACTGTCGCAGGGTTTGCAAGATGTTTGAAATACTGCGAGATGAATGGGACTGGACTGTAGAATTAGCCTGCTTTTCTCAGTCAATATAAAATATAACATAATGTATTCTAAATTTTGATCGAAAAACAAAAAAGCAACAAAGTTATTCCAAAAAAAAAAGTTAATAGTTATGAAAACTATACGAAATAACTTTCTAAGTTAAGTGGTACAAAAATTAAAAAGCTTTGTATAACAAACAGATGGACAGACACCAATAAATACCATTAGTGTTCCGCTAAGAAATAGTTATGCAAATTGATTCGTTTCGACTAGTCATATTTATAAAAATTATTACATTACATTCAACTATTTAAAGTCGTTTCGACTTAAGTCTTAACAAATATTCCAAAATTAAAGTTGCAAACGTGATCCAGTTATTTCTCTCTCACTTAATCGTCTTTCCCCAAAAGTTTAACTCCGGTTTTAACATAATCGTGTGGGTGCTTAATGATTTTTTGGACACACTAGCAAAAAATAATGAGCTAACACAACAAGAGCGTGGTAGTGGTCCTCAGCAATCAAGCGGTTAATACTACAACCAGCAAAATACGCATAAAGATCTTGTTTTCATAAATCTCAAACCTGTCTTCCATCTGAAAAAGAAATTACTCTTTTAATATTTTTTCATAGTTATAATGACGAAAGTAAATTAATCAAAAACGAAAAATGAATAAATGTTAATGTACGATAAATAACTGCAAATATAATGAATACATATATGTAAAAGGCTACTCGCATCAAACTAGCGTATACATTTTATATGACAATTTTTTTATCTGTGAAAAACTATTCAGTTGCCCTATTTGTTCAGTTTTAAATAAATATTCCTCCCTTAAGGCCGACGCACACAATCAATGTTATTCGTCAATAATATTGAAGGCGTTTTATTGGTCAATAATATTTATAGTGTGAGGAAAAATATTATCAATAAAAGGAAGGTTCAATATATTGAGAGCAATTTTGCCATGTGTTGACCTCACCGCCTCCTTAACTATTTCCTGAGCTATAATATTCTTTAGTTTATTCCTGAAATCTGCACATAATGCAACAATATACCCGCGAAGATTGTATCACTGGCGGGTGAAAAGGTGTTTGCCACTATAACAGAGTATACATACAGTGCATACATTGAGCCGTGTGTAGACTTCAGCTCCATCAATATTATTGATCAGTAAAACGTCCTCAATATTATTGATTAACACGTTCAACCCGGTGTGCATCACCGGTGGCTCACAGGCGAATGGTTCATCTGGCGGAGTGTACCACCGGTGGCTCACATCACATCACATTTTTTTTTTATTGAAAAATTGAAGAGCTTATTTCTATATGTAGGCTATAATAGACTTAATGTATTTACATATTTATTTGTTAAATATAAAGATAAAGCAAAATACGATTTATACTGCCGACAGATGAAGTGAAGTATAAAAAACTGCGCCGAATTGAACGTGTTAATAATATCGATAGTGTGCGGGGACCCTTAGAACCTATTAGTTTAATGAAAAATGTACTGGAAATAGAAAAGAAATAATTCAAATACCAAGTTTTTTACTTGATAGAGGCATTCCAGAAATTCGAAATTGAACGAATATTATTGATTTAATCAATAATCAATTTGAAACTAAGCTTCAACTTTATCTGTTGCTATCGTCATAATTCTATTAGTATTTATACACACAAAAACACGAAAATTTATAAATTTAAAACAGTTTCACAATATTCCCAGTTTGTCCCTCTAATTGATCAATGATGCGGTCCCAATTATCCGCACGACAGCCTTCAATTAAATAAAGCAACGTTCTGGATGGAACTTCTTTTTTCTTCTTTTAGTTGACGAAATGTCTTGGTAGCACAAATCATTTTTTAGTTTAATTTCCGTTGACCAGTATTAAGGCAAACAATTCGTGTTTGGCCCAAGTTAAGCAATTTAAGCTTGCGCACAGGGCTATGTTGTAAGCAAACGAATGCTTTTAGATTGAATAGAAGGCAAACAAAATGTTGATAGTGATCTTAATTGAAAATTAAACCTTTAGGAAAGTACTAAAATATAGTACGAAACTATTTGTTAGAATTATCTCTAATGCGTGAGATATAAAAAAAATATGCAAAAACTTTAAAACCATTACGATAAAACCTGCTATTCAGCTTTAGTAACTAATTTCTATAAACTTAAAGAAACGAGGATTTTATCAGTGCATAAAAATCGCGTGTGATTCCAATTTTCCACTCTTGAAGCATTCCCTACCGAACAAAAGCGATCCAATTCTCTGAGTCTTTATCAGGCCAAGTGGCTTGCAGTAAGCCAAGACTAGTTTCTTGGAGAGCTGACTCCAGTTTGAGACTCGTCAACTTGTGAGACGCATGTCATCCGTTATCAGGTCCCGAAAGCCATTATCTAATTTTCCTAAAGTATTCAGAGCATAATTTATAATTATTGCCGGAGACAAGCTCGAGTCGTACTCATCACGGGATTTCAGACAGTCTAGTGATATTCTCCTTCAAGAAAGTTTTACCTGTAGAATTTAGTCGAATCGGTTGATTTAACAGCGATTAAAAATGATCAAACGATCGATTTCAATGCCAGTGAAACCTCGATATATTGAGGAAACACCACATTTGGAGAGATCCGAAGAGAAGGAGGAATTGTATGTCGAAGATGATGAATCTGAAAACATTCAACCCTTTTTTGAAGAGTTTACTTCAACTGCACGTGATAACCAGAGCAAGGGATCCTCCTCCCATGATAGTGTACAGTGAGTATCCGAAATTTTCAGTGAACTATGAACTTTAAAATTTTTTGCTCATTCGTTTGGTGGCGGTAATCTGCGTTGTTTACTTTTCAATTTAATGGTAGCTTAGTGGATTAATTGAGTTTATTGTCAACATTTAGCGTGCGCATCTCAAGGGTTACGTTACGAAATGTCTTATCTTTTAATCTAATTTTTTTGTTCCTTTTGTTAAATATGCCGTATTATTTAAAAGGCGCTCAAGGCTGAATATTGTTTCTACTGCATGTAGTCTATAATAAAAAATGAAAGAATTATACATTTTAATAAAGGGGAAACGAGTTTTATAATAATATAAATGAGTAAAAACTAAACCTAAATATTGTGTGGTCTGCTTTTCATTCAAACAAATCTTTTACCTTACTAATACAAATTAAATAAATGCATTATACTTTTTTAATTCTTATCAATGCAGCAAAAGTATGTTTTATTTGAGTGATCCGTCAGAGATCAGTGAAGTCACACCTCCATCGGATAAAAAAACCGAACAAAGTAAAACGGAAGATGCTGAGACTAAAGAAAAATCTTCATAGTGTAGAAGTTATTGCTGAAATCTACAACCAGTAATTTGTGGAAAAATGCAGTGATCCAGAGTTATTATTTGTAATTTGATTATACTTACCAAATATACGTATTTTTCTGATATTAATGAATAAATAAAAGTATTAAACACAAATTTCTGGTTGTTTGAAATGCAATCCCATTTTTAAAAGTAATTCTTTTTAGTTGATTGGATGCAGAAAATTAACACCTTAAAATAATTACTGTTTGATTAAATGATAATTATATTTTAAGACATGGTTTTTTTTTTTTTTTTAATATATCACTTCGGTAACAAGCAGAATATTTTAAACATATTTTCAGACTATAACTTTATACAGGGTGATTCTAACGATGTGTTCCAGGATATGCCACCTAATTCTATGGAATCCTCTGGCCAACTTTATCCGAGAGCCTCTTCCTAAAATGCATCGTTTAGGAGGTACGGGTAGTTTTATGTGTGTGGATACTTTTTTCATTCCTTTAATTTTTTTAAAACTCATCCTACGAACCTAACTAAGAGGACAATTGATGGAAACTCTTTCTCCCGTTCAATGTGTTTTCAACCACTTCTCTACCGCGCTCTCATCACGAGTTTCGAAATATCAAAGTTTAAAAATCGGTGACATTTCGCTAATAAAAAAAAATTTAAAATTTGTAACAATTAGTAACAAACAAGTGATACAATAGTATCTATCGGCATATATACATATACAGGGTGTCCCATAGAAATGTGTGAAAACTAATTAGTCACTATTTTTTAACAAATGGAGAGATCGGTAAAAGGTAAATATTTTTTAATAAAGGAAAGTCGTCATTTTTATTTCATGTCCATTTTGTTATAAAAAAATTAAACCTATTTAATACAAACCATTAATTTAAAAATATAGTGAAAAACGTGAATTATTAATCATATATATTTTTGAAATGTGAACCATCTACATGAAAGGCATCTATCTGCATTTCTTTGAATCTTCTGTCGCCGAAGAGAAGTACAAAGGGATGTTAGAGACGCGTTAAATCTTTTTTTTTTTATTCAAGACGGAGCAACACCTCATCGCACACAAGAAGTATCATCAATAAATTTTATGGCGATCGAGTTATTGGCCTAGGGTACCCACGCTTTGCTAGGGGAAAAGGAATAGAATAGCCACCTTACTCTACCTACATTAAAGATCTCTGCTATGATAATAACCAAAAAACAATTGAGAATTTTATTAAAGACATTGGGAAGATTGTCAATGGCATTTCAAATGAAACGTTAGAACATGTTTTAATAGTTTTAGAAAGCATATGGATATTTGTGGCAAATTAGATGATTAAAATATCGAAAATATATAACATTAGTAACTAACGTTCTTCACTATTTCTTTAAATTAATTGTTTTGTATTAAACAGATTTAATTTTTTTATAATAAAATGGACATGGAATAAAAATGACGACTTTCCTTTATTAAAAAGTATTTACATTTTACCGATCTCTCCATTTGTTAAAAAATTGTGACCCATTAGTTTTCACACATTCCTATGGGACACCCTGTATATATATATATCTCGTAACGATGTATCACCATATATTGTAATTGTTAATAGAGAGTTACTTCTCTTACATGAAACTTAATAGATATTATTACCGGACTTTTCCCTCTGCATTCCTTCAACAGCGTCCTTATACTCTATTTAAATGTTGCTTTGAGGCTTTTTATTCTCGATATTCAACACTTGTCCTTTTAATTTGGCATAAAATTTTAAATGTATTGATGTATTCTTTGTGCGTAAGTCCGAGGGACTATTTTAACATTCTCACTTCAATAAAACGAATGTGGCTTTTGAGCTAATTGAGCAACATTAATGTTCTTATTATACTTTGTGATTTCTTTATACGTTAAAAACATATATTTCATTTAAATATTACTACTAGAGGTCTGTCTGGTAACTTTTGGGTAAAAATTTCTTGAGTAAAAATCTGGTAAAAAGTTTCATATGGTAGTGGGGATAAACATCAAAAGTTAGCAGACGACTTCAAGTAAAAATTGGGTAAATATTACTTGTGTATGTAAATTGTCAAACGTGATCAAGATGTTCGAGGGAAACCTTATGGATTTATTTAATATTTTTGAAGATTTTGAAATATGTTTTTTATTTATTTAAACAAATTTTCAATAACTTCTTCTTCTATCTGAATCGCAACGCAAAATTGAAACACACAAATGATAGATTACACAGTGACAAGCAATCGGTGATTTTACCCAAATTTACTCGGTCTCCGCAGCGTGGGTGCTCAGTTTTTCCCCTCCGTGAGGTTAACAGACACTTTCAGGTAAAAATTTTACCCGCGAGTAAAAACTTTATAGTCCCAAAGTGACCCAAAACTTTATTCTACCATACACCAATAGATTCGGAGAAATGTGCTGATTAACATTTATAATGCCTTCACATTTAAATTAGTAATTAAAAATGTAAAAAGGTTTTGGATATGCCGTAATTTTGAACTCTAATAGGCTTATTAATAATTAACTTCTTTTAAACTCTAATAGGCTTAATATATAACTTTAAAAAATATAATTAATTCCAGCAAGAAATTGAGTACGAGTCAATTTGACTGGTCTTAGTAGTTCTACTGTTAAATAAAAAGGTTCTTGTAAATAAATTTTTTAAATCTGGTTATGGTTTTCCAGAGCATGTGGAAAAAAACATGTTGAACCTAATGATGAATATGATCATACGGCCTTGTTGTACAATTTGAAATTGTTTAAATTCGATCCTGGGTAAGATCTTGATAAACTTTATGATACACGCAGGCCTTTAAGATAGATATCATCCCACTAAGTAAACAAGAGACTCAAAATCAGAAAGTATAGAAGACATAATGATCATTTAAAAAAAAAGATGGACAACTGCGAGTAGGACTCGCGCCCTGCGGGTTCCATATCGTTATATCATATTATTATAATGCTTACAAGGACACGTTCTCAAGTGTGTCTCACCGATTTTGATGAAATTGAACTATGTTATAGAATATCGAAAAATAAGAGACACGTATTTTTTTTATCTGCGGATACGCACATTTAGGGGGTACTTTTATTTATTGTTTTTTTTTTTTAATAAAAATTGGTGTATTTTTCAAAATGTTGTCCGCCAAGTTGGATCCGCCATTTTTAATTTTTTTTAATTTATCATCAGAATTTAATATTGGTTTTCAGGAAAAAACTGATGTCCGAAAGAATATACATCATTATTAGTGCTAGGGGTTGTTTAACCCCTTGAGGAGCTTTTTTTACGAAAATGCAAAAACAGGTCAACTTTATTTTTCAAAATCGTATGTAAAATAATATTTTTCAATGATTTTTAACTAAAACTGTTATTTTTGTGACGCAAAAATATTTGAAAAAATTCATTAGAACTTGAAATATTCAGGAAAAACTGTTTTTGGGGGTAAATTTTAGGGGTGGTTTTCACCCCCTAAATGTGCGTATCCGCAGATAAGAAAAAATACGTATCTTTTATTTTCCGATACTCTATAACATATTTCAATTTCATCAAAATCGGTGACACACCTTAGAACGTTTCCTTGTTAGTAAGTAGGTACTTACAAATATACACGACAATAATAACTACATACCTATACGCATATAAGCATATACTTTTCGCACAAATTGATATCGTAAAGTTCAATTCGAACCAGATCTGCTTGTGATATCTGAAGAATTAAAAATTAATGATTTTCAAAATTTTTCATTTATTTGTGCTACGAAACTATCCTTCGTGCCAAATTTCAAGATTCTAGATCAACGGGAAGTACCCTTATAAGTTTTAATGAGTGAGTCAGTGAGTCAGTATCAAAGTAAGTGATTTATTTTTTTCTTGAAAGGCCGTATCTTTTTATTTGAGTTAAAGCTTGATTTTTTACAGGACTATATGGGGTAGACCTTAGTATTTGACATTAATTTCAACTAGATATCTGATCCGTTCCTGAGAAAAGTGGTCTTGATCCACAAAAAACAGACAGACAGTGATCTTATAAGAGTTGATTTTTCAAACGCGTTAAAAAAAAAAAAAACGACGGTGTAAAGTCACATTGAACATATGATCCATGTAAATCGAAGGATAAGTGCATATAATGCATAACGCTTTTCCATAACATTAATCGAGTTGATTTAATTATCTATATTAATATGTATATGTATGTGTAGCTTTGGTTGTGAAAAATCAGACAGAAATAAATTCTAGATTAAATTCATAGAAATCTAATTCTAATTTTTCTCGTAAATATGGTAATATTTACTTTAATTCACCTTTCTGATTTCTGCTTAGACAAACTTTGGATGAACAGACATTCAAGGAAACTATAAATGGATGGACATGGAATTCAAAACATATGGATTTAATTTCAAAGGATGAAATGCAGCTATGCGGTTTTGAAAAAGGTTTTTCTGTTTCAACTATTATCAAAAATCAATCAACATAAGTAAATTGTTTCCAGCAGCCCACCAACCAAAGACTAAATATACAATTACTCCTGATGAAACCATTCGTGTTATAAGCAAACATGGTCGTGAAAATGTTAGTTTTACAAAAATCCCTCAACGATCATTGCGTTACTGCAAAGACTTTGTAACAACTTTGGTTAGTAGTTAAAAACAAAACCTATTATAATATTTAAACCACAATAAAATCCGAGCAGATTGAACAAGAATGGAAATACACCTTTACCATGTTTATCTCGAGTTTCTTCCTAAGCTGGGTAATTTTTACTGCACTCTGGTATCTAATCGGTTATGCCCACGGGGATTTTATTTTTGATCCAAACACCGGCGAACGTTTAGGAGAAGGAAAAGAGCCCTGTGTTGTGGGAGCGACATCGTTGGTGGGACTTTTTATATATACTGTTGAGACACAGGTTACTATTGGATTTGGTGAAAAGTATCCAAGTGAAGAATGCCCAGAGAGCGTTTTTCTTTTCGTATTTCAAATCATTGTATCAGTTGCAATCGAAGGAGCTATGATTGGTATTATTTATGCGAAAATGGCGAAGCCAGTTAAACAAATTTCTAAATTGAAATTTAGCAAAAAGGCTGTGGTAAGTAATTCTGTATTTAATTTAAATATTGTTGTACTATCTATTTATTTTAAGATATATCAACGAGATGGGAATTTATGCTTTTGTTTCCGGGTTTGTGACCCAAGAGAACAACAAACTATTGGCACAAAAATACAAGTTTATATAGTAGAAGACGAAAGGTAAAACATTAAATTCTGTATTTTTTTAATTATTGTTCCAATAACTAATATTAAAATATTTAGAACCAATGAAGGGGAAGTTCTCAAAGTTTATAGAGAATTAAAATTATCTGGAACGAGCAGTCCCATAATTGTATGGTCTGAAGTAATATGCCATGAAATCGATGAATCCAGTCCACTTCAAAAATACACAGCCAATAACTTCAGAGCCAAGCAAGATTTTGAAATAATTGTCTCTCTGGTTGGAGCTTCCCCTACAACCGGCCAACTCACAGAATCTCGTACTTCATACCTTCCGTCCGAAATTTTATTTGGCCAACGATTTCCTAACATTGTCCACTATGATTGGATGAAGGAAACACATTTGATAGACTATGACAACTTTAATACTACTGTGCCTGTGAGTGAATTCTTATATCGTATATTAATATTTTAATCTTATCTCTTTTTATTCAAATTTCAGGCATTCGTAGATGATGAGATTGATTTAAATGTATCGCAGATTGAAAATTGAGTTTCGAATAGTATTTAACTGTGATCACAATTTACTTAGTTTTAGCTTCAAAATAACTAGCATTGTAGTTATGCAGTGAATATAATTAGAAACAAAAAATAAATAAAATATTGCATCTATAATAAAAATTTATACATTTAGAAGAGAAAAGAAAACAATTTAGGACAGAAGTTTTGCTCACCTCATTGTTTGTGTGTTGAGCCGAGTGCAGACATCGATTTAAAAGCTACTGCTCTTAAAAAACACTTTGCCTTAGTCCACGTTTGGCGTTATTTTTTAGAGTTAGGAGAAACAAACGAATATATGTATATAGAAATCATAAAAGAAAGTATTTAAACATTTAAAACCAAACTCCTAAGGAATTTTATCATTTGCAACATGTTAATACGATTTTTGAAGAATTTTTAGGGCCGAAATATATTTTTTGAGATACAGAACCTAGATACTCGCAGACATGGATGAGTATTGATTGTGAAATACCTGTTACTGAATTTCTATTCCACTGCAAGATTATATTCTTGCTTAAAAAAATTTTAACATGTTGTTGTATAGTAGTTACGTTTTTAATTTTTATTTAATATATTTTACTAACGTTCATTTGGACAATGTTTACCACAGAATATACATTTTTCAATTTTCAAATAAAAATACATTTTTCAGTCGACACCTGCTCATTGTAAAAGTTGGTAGCAGATTCGTATTTAAACCGTCTTGTTTTCATTTTTCGCTCCAATACTAAGTAGTTATATACTTTATATTTAGGAAAATACATTTGTAAATTCGCTACTTTATACCGTTCAATTTAACACCTTATCCGATCCACTTAAATATCCTTAGGACTTTTTACAAGATATAATTTATATAGAAAAAGTTAGTTTACAGGTTTTCTCTATAAAAAATATTTAGAAAAATTGACATACATTACAATTATATATTTGGAGACAAAATTCAAACTTAAAATATCTAAAATAACACAACATCTCTACTTTGATTTCCTCCTTAACTCTAAAACAATGCGCTTAAGTTCCTCATTCTCTTTCTGCAATTTCATAAACTCGTTTACAAAAGGATCTGTTTGTAGCATGCATTCAATCGAAGCTTTTACTTCCTCTGTAGCATCCATTTGCTTCTTCCACAAGTTCCAGTTCTGTGCAAATAAATTAGATCTGTTGCACTCGGCGCTGTATCTGATCTCAAACTCTAATTGTTTAAATTTAGCATCCATTTCATTCCGTATTTTCTGCAGTTCAGTGAAGACCTCTTGAGCCCCTACATTAGGAAGTTGTGATTTATTATCTGAAAGTCGCTTGCAATTGTTAGGTGTACTGTTCTTATCATCTGGAAGTTTTAAAAAACCTTCAAGCTCTCTGTTGGAAGCGTTCAACACATGTTCCTTATCAGAGTAGTCTGTTTGTTTTTTGATCACTTCTACAGCTTTATTTTCACCCGATTTTCTAGTAATTATACAATTTCCTCCAGAGTATCGAAGATCATCCTCTTTTTCTTCCTCGATATAATTTAAGCGTCGATCAGTTTCCTCCGAAGAGCTTATTTTATTAACCACGTTTTCTTTTAGAAATACTTCTGAATTAGATTCTTCGCTATCATTACAAGATTGATCATTATCTTCCTCTTTAATGACTTCAACAGAATCTAGCTCAACATAATTCCGAGGCTTAGCATCCAGACTTACTCTAGAATCAGTACTCAGTCTACTTGCTGTACTTAATCGAAAATCTTTGTTTGTTTCTGAATTTTTATGCCCTAAAAGTTCCCAATCAAAACTATCTCGCCGGGTGGAGAACCTGCTATTAGTGGCTTTCAGTTTATACGAATGAAATTCGATAAAATCACAGAATGAATCTCTTTTCGATTGCGTGTTAGTCTGACTTGCATTATAAACTGACTTGCGGTTATCCGGAATTAATTCATTATGACTAATGCCTAAAGAATTTGAATTTGTAGTCTTTTCTTCTGAGCTGCTTTCGTTCAAGGTAGGTACAAATGATACTCGGATTACACCATTATCGTGAACCTTTTGTGAACTCACACACTTCTTAATATTTCGCAAATCATAAGAAATTAATTCTCCTTTTAAGTTTCCCACACAACAAAAAGTCCCACAATCCGACATTGCAATTGAGGACAGTGGATGAGAATGTTTAATCTGATGTTGTTGAAGTTTTCGACGTGTATCGAAAACATTTATAACACAATCGAATCCAGCACTAAGTACAATATCAGGTTGATTCGGAGACATGCATATATCTCTGCAAGGTGCACGGTGACAATCTATCGATTGGAAGATCTTACGTTTTGATTGAATGTCGTATACGAAAACTGAACCCTTGTAGGAAGCTACTGTTAGCTGGAATTTTTTCGTGGGATGAAAGCGAGCCAATGTGCAGCTAAAATAAGAGGAAAATTGAACATGGCTTTTAAGAAAAATTGGAAATTTTATTTTACTTATTGTCGAAGTTCAGAGTTTCCAGCTTTGTTTTTGTCTTAAGGCCATATAAATTAATTACCCCGTTTTCCTGAACTGAGGACAAATATTCGTTGGAAGCGTTGTAGTCGAGGTATATCACACTATAACGAGAATTATCTGGAAGCAGAATTAACTAATTAAATGGAAGATTAGAGCTTTGATTTATTTTATTAATGATCGAGAAGAAGAGCCGCAATAATTCAACTATATAATAAATAAGAGATATAAAAAAAAAATATTTATATGAATTATTTTTTCTTGCAATTATTCATTAATAAATTGATAGGATAGCGGACATCAATAAATACTTTGAATTTTGGAATAGACAGCTCAAGTGAGTGTTAATATTGTGTTTTAAATTTAATAAATTATAATAATATTAGTCCAGGATAATAAAACTGAACATGCATTCAACATTATGCAGCAAGAGTTCGAAGAACAGTCATTTTTGACCCCTAGTCCCAAGATACAATCAACATCAGCTAATGGTAATTATTAGAACTAAAATATATATCTAAACCACCAATAATAAAAATTCAATTTTTATTCATCTGTTACTTCAATTCCGTTTCGACTCGACCAAAGAATATTGCTAATATAAAGGGACATTCTAATACGCTCTCAAAAATACACCAGAAAAATATTCCATTAGATAAAGCAGTTTAGAACTTCTAGAAAATGTTATAAAAGTTATAGACAGGAAAATAGTCACCAGAAAATCCGCACAGACATCATTTACAGCATAAGCGACAAAGTAACACATTTTTTCATAATACATTATTTTTTCTCCTTGCAATGTTAAGTTACAGAGAAATGGGGAATCGAAGAATGGGAAAGAGACACAAAGCATAAATACAGATGAGTTGGTTTACATTTTGCACTGCGTATTTTAACCTTTAGACGGCCGGGATTTGAGAGCTAACATCGCCCTTGAAAAGTGCCCAAATTTGTATCTGGTATCACGTATCAACTATATACAAAGTTCATATCACAGCGCGAGTCAATATATCGGCTCTCCGGTCCGGTAAGGGATAGGAAAAATTTTGTAGTATTAGATTATATGAAATTGCTAAAATTCGGTGAAAATGTGACTCTAGGGGTTTTCGGTGTCGCTGATTACGAATCCTGGGTCAGATTTGATCTATTTACATATCCCTACCCCCCACTATAGCTCCCTCTAGGGTCACTTTCTTACCGAGTTCCGGGAGTACCACAAAATGAGCTGTTTGAAGAGGAGGTAAGGGGGTGTGAGAGGAGTAGGGGTGTGTGAACTTATGAAATCTGACCCCAGATTTGTCATCAGCAACCCCGATGGTCAAGTTTTCACAGAGTTTCGGGAGTACTAAAAAATGAGGCATTTGAAGAGTAGCGGAGGGAGTTGTAGGAAGTAGAGTGAAGGCATTTATCAAATCTGACCTCAGATTCGTGATCAGCAACCCCAAAAACGCCCTGGATCTTGTTTATGGCAAAAAATTATTGATTTTCCTCCAAAACCGATATATCGGTTTTCCGGTCCTCTAAAGGTTAACCGACTTAAAAAACAAGATTCCGATTTATTATTTTTTTTTTTTTTAATTCTACAATTCCCTAAAGAATAGAAAGTAATGAAATCGTGAAAATTTTCAAGATTGAGATCAAAATAGATATATACACGTTTTGAGGTTCCCCTGAATTCATCATTTGGAGCGATCGAAAAATAAAATCTACTTCCTCTTCGCTTTCAATCAATTGAAAAATAAAAACTGACATGTAAACATTATTGATCAATGGAAACATAAAAATTACTTGATACTCGTTATCGAGCAATCGAAAAGTGAACATTACCTCATAATCATTATTATCTAATTAATAATTTTTTTTTGGCCGAAATAAATTAAACCTTTTATAAAGAGAATGATTGAATTTAAGTAAGATTACAAATGAAATAATTTATCTTAGTTTAGTATAAAGCGATGATATTTTAGTCTTGATTTTCATAAATAATCGTTATTTTTGACCCCTCTTTATAACATATCTTTTAACAACTTTTCCAGCCACGTCTTAAGGTGAAGATAGTCCTGATGCAATTTTCCAAAAGATGGGCTTATACCACTTTCAAATATATCCCCTGAATTCATAAATTCAGTTGTCACCCCTTCTAGATTAAGTTCAACCTCATTTAAGGTGGCTCAAATGCAACTTGGAAAAATTGCTAGTAAATGCTTTTTGCCATAAGTAAAAGACATTGTTTATTCACGTAAATTCAAGTATTTACTGCAAATTTTAGTATTTGCTAGGAAAACTAGTACTGGATTTCTAAGTAAAAGATTACATTTTTATTCACTTAAATAGCCAGTATTTCGTACACATATCAAGTATTTAGCATTTGCTGGCTTTTATTCACTTTATGGAAATACATATGTTGACACTAATCAAATAATCCTCAAATCCCCACCATTTGATGCGTAATTCTAATCAGCTACGCGGCGGATTATTTGCTCTTTTTATGCCCGAGGACTTTGCATTTGATGATTTTGTAATTGAGGACTTTGCATTTGATGATTTTGTAATTGCGGATTTTGTGTTTCGGTACTTTGGCTTGGTTATTTTGTACGTGGGAATTCTTAGGAAACCCGCTTTTAAAACTTAAAGTCGTACATTATTTCCCTTATTATTAGTTCAATTATATTTACCAGCTGAGAATTTCATCGTATTTTCGGAGGTTTTATAGTTGATAAACTTGATGCTTCCGTTGGACAAGCCCAGTGCGATTTCATGTCCCTGTTTCGGACAAGCAGCGCAGTACAAATTCTCCACTCGCATCTTCTTGACACGGGATATTTCGGGTGCTAGTAAAGAGCGTATTAATATTAGAAAACTGAATATTTGAACTTATACGAAGTACCATTTCCTCCGGCATTTTTGATTTGTAGCAGTTCCAGTCCAGATTTCTTGTTCACTTCCAGAAACAAGGGCTTAAGAGGGAATATCTGAATGTCTGTGGACTCATTCTCAGCATGCTGATAAACGTATTTTTTCTCGAAGTGCGGATAACCCGATAAAATCGTTGAACGAGACGAAGAAATAACATCCATTGCTAAAATAACACAATCACTCAACGGGCTCAATTTTGAACTAAACGTTTTGACAGTTCATTCAAATTTAAGAGCTATTGGGGTGACATCTGTTCCTGAATTTTTATAAACTGTATTTGATTTCTTTAAAAGTATGAATTTTGTTATTATTTGTTATTTTGTTGCGGTAATGATATGAAGAAGAGGTTGAAACTGAATTAAAGTTGTGGAAATGTTGTAGATATACCTTCATTGTGCTTATTATTGTTGATATTAATTGTTAACCTTTGTCGACTCAGATGGCGTACTAATCGCTTAGTAGCAAAGAAATCCCTAAGTCAGCCATATTACCGTAGATCTGTGTCAACACTTTGTGAACGTCAAAACTTGGTGGTGCAAAGTTGTAAATTTCGGATTCCATTTAATAAAACACTGAAAAATATATATTTTTGGCAAAATATATTAAGATATATTGTTTTTTTAAACTGGTGAAACATGAATAGAACCGATGGTCTTGTACGAAGAGTTAAAGCCCGTGATGCATCGGCTGAGGGACTGAATGCCAACAATGTTAATCAAAATCAGGATGTTGAGGAGAATAGCAAGGATCAGGAGGAAAATATCGACGACGGGGACTCAAAAGAAACCCGATTGACCCTAATGGAGGAGGTTCTACTGCTGGGGCTGAAAGATAAAGAGGTACATTTGGCCGTGACATTCTCTTAGCTCAATTCACTCGGACTGGTCTCTCAAATGTGCCAACTGCAACATTTTCATCTTCAACGACATGAATCGTGTTACTGATTTGTATTATGCTGATAAGCTCCGCAAGCGGACCCGGAGCCGCGGTTAGGGTGCAAGTGTTTGACTAGTGTTAGATGTTCAATTGACGACAATGTTACGTCCCCCGAAAGCTCCTATTCAGCCGTTGTAGAAATACCACAAAAAAACAGATTCGCCGCGTGCCAGAATGGAAACGATTAGTTGAAAAAAAAAAAATATTCCAGGAAGTAAGATATCAACTTCCTTTTAATGCTTACAATTTGTGTTAGCCAAATCTTGAGGATGAAATTGTCCCCCAATCTAAATCACTAATTCAAAAAAGAGAAAATTGAGAAGTGATAACGTGTCCCAATAAAATAATATATTTTTTTATAAAGCAGTATAATACGTTTGATATTTTGTACGTTTCCATATTTGCTCATCCATGCCTTTTAAGATAATTATGTTCTGATAAAATTTCAATAAAATTACCCTATTAGCTTTGATTGTTTTCTATTATTTTCAGGGTTACACTTCATTTTGGAATGACTGTATATCGAGCGGGCTGCGTGGATGCATTCTAATAGAATTAGGTATACGAGGCCGAGTCGAATTAGAAAAAGCTGGCATGAGAAGACGGGGACTCTGTTCGAGGTAAGTTAAATATCTTTAGGGCAGTCAAACTTCAAACTGAGTTAACTGGCATCTTAATTGTATCAAACGCACAAGCAATCTACAATAAAAAAACAGAAGGTACTTCCTTAGTTCGAAGTTATATGATAAGTTTTTTATAAATTATTGTTTTGATATAATACATATTACACTCAGCAACATTAGGACTGGTACCTCATAATAATTAATGAAACAATTCACCTCATTTCTGGTTATAGCTTATATCTTATAAGAAATTTGACACGAATACAGTGAGGTTAAAAAAAGTTGTTTCGAGATAAACGCAATTGATTAAACTTTGCCATGCATGGCAGCACTACCTCTTCGTACTTAACACATTTCTGGCCGGTATTGTTTACACAGTCATCGGCCAAAGGCAATTGTAGAAACGATATATAAAAATAAATACTTTAAAACGATCACGTATATTTTACTAAAATTTTGGGCAAAGAAATAAAGTGAATTAGTATTTATTTCTATACCTTTCTTTTTAACATATTAAAGTAAAAATATAAATGTTAAATAAAAATAAAATCCACGTAAATTAATTACTGATAGGAACATAAATTCTATTCTTTGCTCTGCAGTAAAAAGTTTAAATTCTTATTATTTTATCAAGTAAAGTAAATTATTTTGGAAGTTTTAATTTTAGCAATAATTAATTTTTCTTCAACGAATGGTACTGTTCAAAAAACTTTTTAATATAAACAACTTTACAAATTTTAAAGTATTTAAAATGATATATCTGTTTGGTAAAAATTTATTTATTTATTTTGTTTAAAAAAAAAAAAAATCAATCATCTGCTGCAAAACCCAAATGACTGATTTTCGTGATTTTCGCTGCTGTGAAATCTAAAAGTAATAAGTATCTATTTAATTAAGTTCTTTTAAAGTTCTTATTTTAATCGGTTTTTGTTTTGCTAAAAATATATTTACGGATTTCGTCATATTATTGTTTTGTATACTCAGGAAAAAATTTATAGGCCATTATTTGACTGCACTGATCTAAATGTTTTGATTTGAAGAATTAGACTTAATAAAATCAAACCTGAAAGCAATTACACCTTAAAAGTGAAATATTTAGTTAACCATTAACTCGTATATGAAATGAGCTACCGTACAGACTTTCCTCACTTTTTGTTTCGCGCAAATTTTTAATGTTAAAATATTTAGATTGATGCCACCTTTAGTGGGTCATCATTAAAGCATGTAATATAGAAATCTATGTACAAAGCAAATATGTGCTTGCAACCAAATGAGCTCGATTGCTGGCACATTGCTAACGATTTGTAAATAGGGTCGAGTGGTCCATTATATATGATTGGAAAAGTGTCCACCATACAGATTAATTAATAAAAAGCTTAGATTAACTAGAATCATTTCAAGGGGTCTATATGATACCATTTTCAATTGAATTGCATGTAGTATATCTCAGCAGAGATTTTGCACAGAATTCAGCCAAACAAGGAGATTATTGGTATGATTATATTGATGCCTCGGCTGTTTATGTACGTAATTTTCAGATAGTAATTTAAAAAGCCATTTCTACATCTGACATGATTTATTTCAGAAAATTAATATTAAAATCGGATACGCCAACAGGAGATGTTTTATTGGACGAAGCTCTTAAGCATATCAAAGAAACAGATCCTCCACAGACAGTTCAAAGTTGGATTGAATATTTAAGCGGTAAGATCACTTATTCTGTTTTGTAGATTTGCAATTGTACTTTTTGGAACAACAGGTGAAACGTGGAATCCACTTAAACTACGATACCAGCTCAAAAACGTCCGAGAACGACTTGCCAAGAATTTAGTAGAAAAAGGAGTCCTCACAACGGAAAAACAAAATTTCCTTCTATTCGATATGACAACACATCCCCTGAACGACAATGTAATTAAATGCCGTCTCGTTAAAAAAGTAATTTCTGTGAAGATATTTGATCTGTATATTATTTGTAAACAAATTTCATTCCACACAGATACAAGATGCAGTATTATCGAAGTGGGTGAATGATCCCCAACGTATGGATAAACGAATGCTTGCACTTATATTCCTGGCACATGCAAGCGATGTATTGGAGAATGCATTTGCTCCATTGAATGACGATGACTATGAGGTTGCCATGAAGCGAGTTCGAGAACTTTTAGATTTAGATTTTGAGACGGAAGCGGCTAAACCCAATACGAATGAGGTTCTTTGGGCGGTTTTTATGGCGTTTACAAAATGAGAGAGTGTGCTTTATTATCCAAATAATTTTACCTTGTATAGTTAAGATTATGCGTATTTTATTTTTGTTAAAAAGAAAAAAAATGAAAACTTCTTTATATAGGCAGAACATATTCAGCAATAAATTGTAAAGTCAACAACTAACAATCTGAGTAACGGGGGAGATTCGAAAAAAAAAAAATCCAATTATTGTTTGCATTCGATAGACGTTTAAACCTTCGAAGGAATAACGTTTGTGATTCTATGGAAACATATATTTATATAGGTAATACGATGAAGAAAAATTTATATATTATACATTTAATTCCTAAATACATACAAACACATGCACCAGACTCTAGAGATTTTTTATACTTAAACGAGAGATTCAGTCCGGCTGTTTGTTTTGTTCAAATAAATTGTTAAATAAGCATTAGCTGAGTCAAAATAAAAAAAAATTGGTCAGTTTCATTTTATCGGATAAATAGGCATATATTTAAACCTCAAGAGGCGCACTATCGCAGCCTCCCGATTCAGATGCACATGGGTATGTCATATTGTATTGATCGATTTGGACAATTTATTTTAAATCGAGACCTTAGACGATGTGGAAAGAGTATTAGTGATAAAATAATCTTCTCCACTTTACCAATTAAAGGCGACAAACATATTTAATTCGTCCTCGGGTATGCCCTACCCAGAACGCCTCTTAAGGTTTAAAGCAATATGCACATTGAGAGTATGGTAACGATTTGAATTTCAGTGTTGCCCTAAAATTAACGACATTTCATTTAATAAAATCGATTAATCCTTTTAGTAGAGTGTAACATCCAGATATGTACTAAGCTAGTTAGAACAAAACCCTTGACGCGCCCTGCAATAAAATAATAATTAATAAATAATTACATTTACAAGGTATAGATCTGGCTAATTACAGGGTTAATAATTAATAAAACAAGAAATGACAATGATAATTCAGCATATTACAAGATGTATTTGTTTAAATAAGTTCCAACAGATTCAATCATCTCTAATAATATTATATAGTATATTATCTCCTGTATTGGACTTCTTGACGTCTTTCAGAAGTTAAACGAATTCTTCGTTGAACTTTTGAACCCAGAACCCTTTTATCAATTTTTCTGAGTTGCTAACTTGCTTAAATATGTTTTTCTCTCTTTGAGGAGTTAAAACTTTTTATGCTTAATGCATCATCGTACTAAGTAGGGATTTAATCGCACACTTTCAGTTTACTGCACACGGATATTGATTTTGATTTGTTCGTTAGGGTTACAAATTCTCCGTATATTCATTTCTAATAAAAAACAAGATAATCATGCTATGTGAAAAGGATAGTTAAAATTTTAACTTTACACTAAAAAATATATGCTATCGTTGAAATCGTCCTTTTCAAGAAGCAACGAATCTATTTTAAAAGTATTAAGAGTTGTTAAAAATAATTGCTTTAAATTGCAAACTACATATTTCAAAGTTGCGATGTTCAATATTGGAATCAATTTATTTAAAATGTATCCAATTGCGTCCCATACAAAAGTGAATTGAAACTGTGAGGATAGGACCAAAAATTCTCTTGGTTTTCTCTTTGTTTTTAAAGTAGCTAGATATATATTATGGTGTTGGATTAAAAAAATTGATAAACCTAAAATTCGTCAGCTGTACAAATTTGTTCTTGAAATTAATTGTTTAAGTCCGCCAATATAATCAGCTTTGTACTACTTTTTCTTATAGCTGAATTGTATGTAAATATCGTTATAAAAAGCTACAAGAAACAAACGAGTATATAGGTACCTCTCCTATAACACAATAGATAGGTTCCTAGGAAACGCCGTGTTATGTGGGAATAGGAGCAAATACGAAATAGGGAGATGTGTTTCGAAAACCTTTTAAAACCAAAAAAAAATTTTTTTTTTTTTTTTTTTAATTCAACAATTTTCATTAAAAATATAAACATATACACTCTCTTTGAATTTTGCGTTTTTTGGGCTTAGGATGGATGAAAGGTACATAAATTAATTACCGTAATAAAGTATCCGAGGTCAGACTAGACACAATGCACAATTAATCGCGCCAAAACGATCATCAGAATTTCTAGAATGCTTTTATGATTTTTGAACTATTTAAACTGCAGAACTTGATTACCCTCAGCAACAGAAACAGCGAAAAACGGTAAGTAATTTTTTGTTTTGTTTTTTATTTTTATTAACCTGTCCTCCATTATTTCTTATAACCTCAAAAACCCTATTTTCGATTAAACCATCTAATGGAATTTCTTCCCATACGTCTTGTAGTGCTCTTTTCAGGTTGTTTTTAGAGCTGAATTGCCTTTCCTTCAGTCTAAATTTTGCATGAGAGCCAACCCCACAGGTTTTCAATACTATTGAGATCCGGAAATAATGCGGGCAAGTCAAGAATACGGATGTCATTATTTTGAAACCACCTCCTTACAGCAGTCGCAGTGTGGATACTGGCATTATCTTGTTGGAAAATCCCTCAAAGACCTCATTAATTTTAATTCTTTGATTCTCCAGGAGATCGATTTCAAATTCACCTAGTCGATGGGACCTTGCAATTTTTTTGCGTTTCAGGTGAGGGGATTGCTGAATTACATGCCGTACTCCCCATCACACTTGCACAGGCTCCCACTCATTCCGCAATTTCTCACGCCGTTAATGCTGAATTTGATTCCTTCATCAATATCATCCTACGCTCCCGATCTGTAACTGCTCTTGCGGTCCGTAAAAAAATTAATTAATTTAATTGTGCACTTTATCTTGGATATTTTATTGCAGAACTTAATTTCTGTACCTCCCATCCTAAGCCCAAAAGTGATTCAAAGTGAGAGTAACCAAGTGCTCCGTAAGTAAACAAACATTTCTGTTCCCATTTAATTCAAACACACTTTAACGTATTTCTTCAGTTGGTCAGTGCTCAGCACAATGCGGCGGAAGCGTTTTGTCGTTCAAACGATATCATCACTTCCTGAACCCATTTTCTTTAGGATTTTCTGCCCTCTAAAAAATCGTTTAGTCTGTTTGGTAATCCTTGCAAGGTCGTTGTATTATACGAGGGTTTCCGCAATTTCATTACCGTGTTATAGATTGCCGTGCTTTACGAGGGTTTCCGCAATTTTCTTATTGTGTAAGAGCGAAGCCGTGTACTCGGAAATAGGGCCTCAGATGTGTCCACTTTAATCTTTTCTTTTGGCGAACGGTTCAAGTTCGGAATTTGACATTATACTATATAAATATCCACTTGGTTTTAGTTTGAATAACTTTCCTCATACACAAGAAAAAACATAATATTTTGTAAATAATGTTCATTTTATATATTTTTATTGGATTTGCGATATTATGTTGAATCATTTCTGAACAATTTGTTTATAATCGATAATATCAACTAAAGATCTACCATTTTCCCATGAACGCTTTGCGATAACGGATTGCTCGTGTACGACTTTGCGATATACTTCGGCTAGCTGGATCTGCACATCTTTCAGCTACCTGAGGCTAGCTTAGTAAATCCTTAATCTCCTTATGCATATGGCAGAGAAAATCTACATAGCTAGCCGTACCATCAGTACCTCTATCTTCGACAAGGAAATGTCGGAAAACGTTTTCCATTTTATCGCCTTGCTTAACCACCGTCAGCTATGAAAATAATAATTTTGTTATTGATACCGTCAATATTTTTACTTATATAAACTTACCCTCATGCAGCGAGTCCTTTCTATTTTAATGCTTTCTACTATTTGCCTAATTCTCTTGGAAATTGGAGAGTCTGAAATTGGCAGAGTGAATTGATCAGGGTTTACTTGTTGCGTGCATTGTACTCCAAAAAGTGATTGCACAAATTCTGGTGCTAGTGATATTCCCAGCCAAAGGAACATATGCACTCCATTTTCGAGAATGTAAGCACCATCTTCGGTCATTTTTTCGTGAGTGCACCTTATCGGCAGGGGTATATCAGTTTCTTCCATTTCGACATTATGTATAGGTATAAGACGTGGATAAAAGTAAAAAACAGACATGGGCAAATCCATTGAAAGAACAAATTGTATAACATAAGATCTATCGTCGCAGGTCATATCAGATCCGCCCGAAAATGCATCGTTTTTAATCATGCAAGAAATGTAGAGTGGAAGAAGTTTTAAGCATTCGGGAAGTATAAGCTGTCCGGCCGATGTCGGTGAGGTACAATTCTTCCTGTAGCACGCTAAAACTTGAGCTGAACGATGGATGAGATTATCCTTGACTGCTTTTGGCGATAGGTCCATCAATTTAAACATCGACTGCTTAGCAAAGAATAGTATTATGGCGTCTAAATCGCAACTCTTGAAAACATCAGCTATTTGTATGGTAGTCTTTAGAGCAAGGTTCATTATCCTTAAACGTCTCTGTCCGCCGCATGATGTATATAGAAGGGCTATTTGTACGTAAACATTCTCCTCAGGTGATAGTTTGTCGTCATGCTTTATTTCAATGGCAACCGATTTGTCGCAATCTTTGAGAAATTGATTTGTTAATAGAATGTACTGCGAGATTTTTATAGTTATTTCCCTTACCAATACTAGCCAGTTCCATATCGGTTGTGTTCGACATGAAGAAATGCCCATAAAAGTCTGTTGGACGAACGCCAGCCGATGTACGAACTCTCATAACAGCATCGAAAGCAATTGGTCTAGAAACGTTTTTAATAATGTCCTCTACTAGGCGTTGTCCGTCTATATCAGCCTGTGGAAAATAAAATTATTTTAAATATTGTTTACATTTTCAATCATCCGATCTAGCCGATTTACGTGTTGAGACTGAGTTATTCATCATTGCATTATAACGTGTAAAATTAAATTAAATACAATCAACTATTAGTATGTTAAAGTTTTAAAATTCTCTATTACCTGAAAATATGTATACTTGTAGACCTCTCCTCCCGAAAGTCTTGAAACTTGTCCAACAGTTGCAATATCGACATATGAATTGTTGAAAATGAATAAATCTACAGAACATCCCGCTAGCACGCAATCCCTTCCTAAATCATTATAACTTGTGCATTGAGGCACTAAAATAGACTTTTCCTTCTCAGTTCCCAGAACCTTTCGATCATCTCTATTCCTTAATTTCCCTGGTGCATCCCCTATGGGCAGTGACGAGTTAAACACTAACAATTTTCCTGCACAATTCGATGCCTTTAAGGCTTCAAGACCAGCCTGAATTGCTGGCAAGAGTATTGTTTCCGTTTCTTTTGTATCGCCAAACATTGCTGGAATTTGTTCCATCAAGGCATCAATTAGCATCGCGGATTCTTCTGGATCAACTAGGAAGCCGTCGAGTAGGGGCATAAACATGTCCTGAAAAATAATTTTTTATTTATTGCTGATTTTAAAAATCTGATACCATCTGGGCGCTTTGGAAATCGTTTTTCAGTCAAATAGAACTTTATATTGTAAGCTTATTAGCATTTTGGGTATCAGGTTAACTGAAAAATGTCTCCAGAACAAATCCACTTAATTGCGTTTTACCTTAACATCTCCCACCACCATCATTTGAGGCTGGGCCAAGGTACTTTTCAGATTGTAGAAGTGCACTGTATTGTTGTATGTAATAAAGCCGACCTTCATATTGCTTTTCTCTTGGCCCTGATCGATAGGGAAGTGCTGGATTATCTGGCGTATCTCGCGACATAGTAAATGTACAAGACCGGATTTTACGTTATTGTATGATACATCTATTATGAAGATAAAAGCGGGAGCAGTAGGAGGTATTCCTTCCTGAAATCCAAATAATTAGTAATAGTCGTTAAGTTTCAAGTCTGCAGAATCGGAGTTAATCAATTTATATTTCAGTTAAAGGGTTTTTCTCCAACTCTCGTGACGTTTTACTGAAAGAATACGTCATTCTAATCCAGAAGAACTTACCCTGCAATAGTCTTTCGTGGCAACAAACTCATAAGTTCCTAAAACAAGTTCTGGACGCTCATATTTATCAATTCGTTGTCCAGTATGGTCCAAATGCTGGAAGTACTCTGTTGGAACTGCGGAATGTTTATAAATTAGATTAAAAATATTCTCTATTGATCTAATTGAGATTACCTTCTGTGTTAGCTTTGCACATTAAACACATAAAGCGACGTCCCGCGTCGATAAATTGCATATTAGGAGACATGTAGGCTTTACATCGCAGACAACGAACAGGTCCCAATTCACCAAAATCAACAATGGGCGGAGTTATTTCCCTGTCGAGAGTTTTTGCTAAAGGTGATATAATAATAGTGAAGGGTAAAGCGGTTTGCTTCAGAAGATCCGTAGTCGCAGGAACGCTGTACAGTGATGATCTGCAGAAGAAGTATTTTAGAAAAATTCTTACAGAAATAGCTTTTGTCACATTTTAGAAGATGAGACAAATGGCATTGTTAAGCATCAGACATCCGCGAACTACATTTTGTCACATCTCTAAGATGTATTTTATCCTTTGATAAAAAGTGAACATACCTAACAAATCTGGGGCTAGAATTGCCTTGATCTTGGGCAACATATTTCGTAGTAACTAAAGGTGGCAGAAGTCCAGGTTGATTAATCACAAATAAACCACCCGATGTCCGCTGATTTTCCACCATAACTTGAATGGGATTTGGCATCTGATCAGGATCTAATCGTCGCTGCTGCATGGCTGGTTGAGGATATTGTCCAGGACCAGCATTGTAAATGCCAGGTGGCTGTTGCTGGATGTAGAAAGAAGGTGGGTAATTAAAAGTTCATTCTAAAGATTGTAAGAATTATAAGACATTCACTAAGCTAATGTGAGAACAATCAAAGTTGCTTACACAAGGGAACAATTTAATTACTTTGTCCTCTTTGAACAATACCGACGCTACGGTACAGGATGATACCTGAGGCTTTTTAATAAATACGGTGATTCGGATCATTAAAAAACCCAGCTGATATTCGTTAAGATTTCTTTCAATTCTCGTATGAAATGATAACTCAGCTTCCAAGTTCATTTATTTCTTGTATTATTTTGCAGTTTTTTCGGGCATTTCTTGGTTTTGTTTGTTTTCAAAGTGTAAAGATATTCATATATATCTTACAAATATTGTCTTTCAAATCCTTTCTATGAGTTAGATTTGAAACTATGACAAGACAAAAATATGAAATTTAATGACTTTTTATTCAACGTAAGTTGTACACTTTCAGAGTATCAAAGAAGTTCTATTTCTTTAATTTAATTTATTCATTAATCAATTATAGATACCAACAATAGTAAAACTACCATAAATCAAAACTTCATAAAGTGAAGCAGTAGTCTAGAAGATTTTCTACTAGAATAAAAATATTGGTCTAGAAATCAGCAAACAGAGAACAAGCATTATAAGGATTTAATAGACTAATTGCGCACTTAGTGAAACGCCTTTGAATCCTTTCGATTCTCGACAATTGAGATAAATAATAACAATCTCAGAAGATGCAACAATATTCCAGTATTGATCTTAAGGAAGAGAAGTATAGAGATTTAAGGATAAAAAGGTCTGAACAGCTACACATAAATCCTAGCATAAAGCACGACTTAGCGACAATATAGTCAACATGCCCGGGGAAAACAAGTTTAAAATCAAAAATAACACCTAGGTCTTTTTTCTGAGTTACTCTAACGAACTAATCTGCCTCTAAAGTGTAAGAGAAAATAATGTGCAATGCAAGATAATGGAAGGATAAACATTCACACTTGGGGACCTTTAGATATACGTTATTTTTAGTACACCAAGCAAATTCCCCCTGCAGATTAACACAATCCAATGGATATTTAATGCACGAATAGCTTTTTAGATCACCTGCATGCGTAAGACATTGAAAATATGTTAGAACAGACGGAATGTCATTCACAAATAACAATAATAATAATCTTGAGGAACACCGGAAGTAACTCTATAGGGTCCAAGAGGATATTATTGTGTCTATCTCTGTTTTTCTTGGATTTTACTTCTCCGTTCTGCTATGGCAATGCTTTAATTCGTTTACGATCGAATACATTGATACGGATTTAATGTTAAATCGAATAAGAAAATCTTATTGTATTCCTATTCGAATCGTATTCAAAAATAATCCCTTTACTTGCTTTCGTTGCAATCTTACTAAACAAACAAATATTACTCACATATCCTGCACGAGGTGGATACTGTCCTGGCTGTGACGGTGGCATTCCAGGATGTTGTGGAGCTCCGGGATGTGGAGGCATCCCCCCAGGTAGTGGCATGTTTGGTTGGGGTGGGAAATTGTTCTGAGGAGGATATCCCATTTGTTGCTGATTAAATCCTGGTTGTTGTTGTTGATGTTGTTGGAAACCTCCTGCTTGCGGCATGGACTGGGATGGTAATACTGGAGGCTGTTGCTGCTGTTGTGGACCGCCCTAAAAATGATTCTTAAAAAAATGCATTTGAACAATGTGAAAAGCATTAAAAACCTGAGGTAATCCAGGGCTTGGCGGCATACCGGGCATACCAGGCATTGGGGGCTGATTCGGATACATTGGCTGTTGTTGTTGTTGTGGCTGTGGCGGCATTCCAGGCATCCCGGGCATTTTATTAGGACCAACTTGCGGAGGTAATTGACGCTGATTAGCATTTGACACTGGAGGATACCCCGACATATTGGGCTGCGACGGGTGCTGATTCGTGGGCATTGGAGGCACCATTGGATTTGAATTAATTGGACCGCTGTTCTGGAATGGCATTGGTGGGGCAATGGACTCCTTCATTGGCGGTAAATTAGCGTTCGGAGGCTGTTGCTGTTGAAACTGCTGTCCAGGGTATACGTTCTTATTTTGTGAATTTGGATGTATTTGCTGTGTCGGGGGCAGCGGCGGATGCTGCTGCTGTTGTTGGGGTATACTCGGTCCCCCGGGTATATTTTGAGGAGGCGGAATGTGCTGCTGGGGCGGAGCATTCGTTCCCATTTGGGGAAAGTTCCCGGGAGGCGAAATATTATTGTTGCTCATGTTCATGTTGTTATTGACGATATTGCCCCCCATTCCATTTGTTGACGGCATGCTCGGTCTTCCCATAGGCGGCTGTTGCTGCTGCTGCTGCTGAGGTGGAGCCTGCCCAAAATCAGCTCTGGGTGGTGCTCCAGACTGTGGTGGTGGTGGTGGCATACTTTGTTTGGCTGGATTGATTGTCATCGCGGACATGCCACCAGCAAGCTACAAAAAAAAAAAAAAAAAAAACGAATTTTTGTGTGCGTCATTTGACCCATTAAAAATTTATGAAAGAAAAATTAATCAAAAAAGATTTGAGCTTACCTGCTGTTGATAGTTTCCATTAGCGGCTCCTTGGGGTGGTGGCGGATGCATGCTCGGCTGCTGCCATCCCTGCGGGGGGAATTGTTGTCCAAGCGTATTTTCCGGGTTCATTTCTGTGCGATAGAATTTGAGATATTTTTATTTGGTAAAATAGTCGAGTCTCTCATTCAGGGAAAAAGTGGAAAGTGGCTGGACCCCACTTGGCTTAATAACACAAATGACAACACATCACTGCCACGACGGGACACCTTTCACTCACCTCAGACACTTTTCTTTTAAAAACTCATAAGCGATACAGCAAGCGATTTTCGTGGAACCTTAAAATATCAAATAAATAGCATGCAGGCCTGGGCTATTTGCAATTTGTATTTTTACCACGTCAGATAAGGAAACCCACTTTACAGAAAACTCATCTTCTGAAGGGGGTGAGATGCACAACTGGACGAATGTGTCAAAAACGCTGCCACGTAATTTTCACCGACTGTTCAACAAAATTGGTGAGTGCTAAAGGCGAGGTCTCATCTCAATTTATTATTTTACCCTATTTGATTCCTGTAGGATTTTGAATTGGAAATCTTTCTACAGTAATTTTCATAATTATAAAGACACTTGGAAAAATGCAGAACGTTTTCTTAAAAAACCTTTTATAAATGCAGAAGTATAATCTTTTCCCTTTTCAATATGCAGTCTTCCTCATTAAATCGTTTGGGAATTTTATTATTTTCCTTTTACAAAAGGTTTATTAACTATTCGAGATGGATTTTTCATTATTTTTCCCTTGTTCCCTGCTACAAAGTGCTTTATAGCCCAGTCAGAATAGACAGACATTCAGCCTCGGAAAAATTCCGATGGAGTTGATAATTTTGATCTGGCCTCTGCTAAAAATTTCATTCAAGGTCAAAGATGACATATGGTATATGCAGGGTGTCCCGATTCAACGTAGGAAACGCTATACCAATCGATTCCTTAGAGTCAGAGTGTTCTGAGCAAACTATAAAGGAGTTCAAAATTTATCGAAATTTTCATACAAAACTTGCAGTTTTATCCTGTTTTCATAAAAATTTCCTATGGAAAGGATTAATTCTTGTTAATTATGAACCCTCTGCCTGTTATATGTTTGTACATACCCTAACAAGTGGGGTATCAGTTGAAACCTTCTTTTTTTCCTCTTTGGAATGAGTACTTGCTCGAGGTCCTTACAAGGACTTAAGTGAGCGAAAAACTGAGAAAATTTCAACGGCAATCTTATGTTTTCAAAATGAGAGCAGTCTGAACTAGCACAAATATCCAAATGCTTTCTGAAACTATTAAAAACACGTTTTAATGTTTCATGTGAAATGCCATTGACGATCTTCTTAATTTCTTTAATAAGGTCCTCTAATGATCTTTAATGTACCTATATCATTAATGACTCACATTTTTCACAGTATTTTTCCAAATTATTTTTTTGTAACAGATAGACTAAACTTTTTGAAATAAAATGGACATGAAATAAAAATAACAACATTGTTTTATAAATAAAAAAACAATCATACTTTGCCTATCTTTTCATTTGTTAAAAAATAGTGTCTCATAAGTTTTCACACATTCCTATGGGACCCGGTATATCGAAATCACTATCCCATGGATTTGATGCAACATTGAAGAAAAATGGACCTCTGCAATTCCCACATACTATAGAACAAATTAGTCCAACTTTTTTACATCCACAATTATGATTGCAACCCTTCACAGTGATTCGAAATGGGAAAATAGTGGACATTAAAAAAATTTCAATATTATTAACTTTTTTTATGGAATTCATAGATAATATTAACATGAATAAGTATTATGCAGATTGAGTCAATATTTTACTTAGAAAAAAAAAACGTAAAACAGGTAATTTAGAGGGCGAAATCGTTATTTTTTGGAAAAATATTTCGAAAAAAAGTTATGTATTTTTCATTATGGAATCTGAACTCGAGGTCAAAATGTACCCATTCAATTAAAAAAAAAAAAAAAGATACTTCCGGTCTAAATAACGATAGATAGAGCTTACCCAATTTACTCAAATAGAGCAATCGCCTTTAGCGAAGAAAAGTTTTTGGCCAATTTAGAAGGGGTGGTATTCGGTCAATGCATTTTTGTAAAGGAAAAATATTATAAATATTTATATGTCCAGGAAATAGTGCGCCAAAATTAAGGGGATGGTAGCTTGGGTCATGACCTACCAAAATATCGAAATATGTCCTTAGTGAAAACCTCACCGTTTTCGAGATATTTGGGTTTTTATGAAAAATTAAATTTCAGTTTATTGACTAGTTGGTGCACATAAAAAGACATGTTCTCATTTTTTTTTTGCTAAAATATTCTAGATAAGTTGCTCTACCTGGTAAGCATGTTATTTTTTATTACTAACACAAGACCGTCGAGAAAAAAAATAAACAAAATTTTTTTTTTGCTGTTCAAAATTATTTGACTCTACTTTGATCTTAACTGGTGAAAAAAACATGTACTAGGCAGTGATGGGAAAGCAATTCAAAAATTGCTTAATTAATGCAGATTTCAGAATCACCCATTTTATTGATGAATAACAAGATATTGCCATGTTAATTTTAAATCAAAATTTAATTTTTCATAAAAACCCAAATATCTCGAAAACGGTGAGGTTTTCGCTCAGGTCATATTTTGATATTCTGGTAGGTCATGATCCAAGCTACCAACCCCTTAATTTTGGCGCACTACTTCCCGGACACCCTGTATATTAAGCACATTAAACTTTGTATGTATTTTATTTAATTCCATTTGGATATGTATACTTTTACATTATCCTCATGGAAGAAACCGTTTTTTATTTCAATATCCTTAATTGCGCGGTTACCAAATCCGATTTACATGCTTTCGAAAAACAGAACTTTTTCTTTTGTGAGCCGGGGGAAAAAATAATTTTGATATAAATAAAGAATCGGTTTATTTAATTGCTTTCAGCTGCGCGCTTAAAAACTGATTGTTGCTCAAGGAAATGAAAGCGCTTCTGAGAAACACAAAAGCTTTCAGAAAGTTCTTTACCAGAAAGCGCTTGAATACTTTTTACCTTGCGCTCCTAATCTCCATCTTGCTGCGTATTGCTGAGGCAAAAGCAGAACATATGCAAAAGTGAATAAAAGTGTCTAAAATCTGTTTAATTAAAAACCCCTTTAATATTCCTATTGGAAATAAATGCAGCAAAAAATATTCAAAACAAAAATCACCATCTGTATCATCCACTGAACTGCAAACATGCGAATTGACAATTTCGTCTTGTCACTGTCCGTCTGGAGTCTGTGGTTACGGGTGGGAATTGGAATTCTTGTGCAGAAACATCCCCGGTTTTCTTGCTTCTTCCGTGTCTATATAAAAGCATTACTATTTTTAAACTTAACCCTTCATGTGTGAATAAGAACATCTGCCTAAAATGTCGAAGAAGGAGGAGAAGCCAACCCCAAAGACTGAGGATGATTTAAATGATCTGCTCGACAGTAGGTGGAATTTTATTTGGATATAAATCGCGGTAATTACGTTACATAATTCGTCTTCTGCAGACGCCCTTAAGGATTTCGAGACTACCGGCAAACCGGAGACGACGGAGAACCAAGGAGCTGAAAGAAAGGATGAAGTCGCCGAACTTTGGAATGAGGACTTCTTCGGGTAAGTTGAGTGCGCCGTGGTTATTGTTATTGCGTGATCTTGGATAAAAGGGTTTACTTGTCCAAATAAAAGTATGTGCTCCACATACGTGTACTGTCCCGTTAACCCTTAACCCAATCTTTGACTTGCGCTAAAGTGCGTTCATCTTTTTTTTTTTTTTTTTTTTTTTTTTACATTATCACATTTTGGCATGTTTGCGCTTTACCTTTGTACATTGCTCCTCTATCTTTTCGGGTTTGCTAGTTTGAAAAATGAAAAGGTTTCATAATTTGCATCCAACATTCGCTAAAAACAGATGTTTCTCTTGAAATTATCTGCAGGCAAATTGTTCTGATTGCATTTCAGCACCAGGTAATGTGTTTCACCTAAAGCTAAAATAACTTGCAATAAAAAACAACCACTTGGACAAAAGCTTAATATTTGCTGGAGGTCCACACGATTTAAACCAACAAATATTCAGCAAGAAATGGGACACTCAAAACTTCAACCCATATGCAAGCTCTCAAAATTACACCTAGAAAAATATGCCTTTGGACTATTAGCATATAAGAACTGGACTCTTGATTTCGAAAATAAGACCAAATTTTTACCGAATTCTATATCATTCTTGTATATGTTCCGCAGGCAGACAAATTTACAAAAAGTTATTCCAGTAACCAAAGCCCCCGAGAATTCATATAAACACAAGCCGCGAAGTAGAAAATGCACATGTAGTGATGTAGTCCGAGAATCGCCACGAAATAACATTGCTTCTTATGGCGGAATATCTGAAATATGCCACTCCACTCGTCTGAACTGTTAAACAATACTTTTTTGCGCGAAAATGATATTCTACTAACAATAACTATGGAAGAATACCTTTCTAGTGATATGAAAAACGTTATAGTGACAAGAACAAAATATTAGAGTTTTTTGCAATTAAAAACAACTCTAACCATTTTCCCGAACAAAACTACAGCGGCAGGTCGAGTTGGCAGCACGACTTCCCGTGGTAATTTGTTCAATGGGCGCTATTAGTAATTTTTGAACGCAAATATCTTTAATAGTTTGCTCTCGCCCCTATAATGATTTTGGTATCATAAGAACAGAATTTTTCTACAGTTACATTAGTAGAACATCACGATTTAGTAAAAGTTATAGTTTAGCAGATTCACCCTGTGGAGTGGAATGAATGGTCTATACCGCCATAAGCAGCATTGTTAATTGGCAGCAAACATCGGACTACATCACTCTAAAAATGTGGTAGTTTCTCACAGTATTTTTAAAGGCGACCTGGAATGATTGTATTTGTATTGTTTTCTAAATTCTACCACCTCTTGCAATGTAAGTTATATGGAAACGGCGAGTTGAAGAAGGGGAAAGCGACGGGTAGCACACACAAAGGATAAATATCGATGAGTTTGTTTAAATTTGACCGTTTTCTATCTTGATAAAAATATCCGCCTGTACTGGACACACAACTACAAAAGAGAGGGCTACCACTTTATCACGAAATTGCTTCAATTATGTCCCATCTTATTTTTCATGGTTTAAGTTTGAAACCGATATTGGACATGTCGAAGTGCGCGAACCCAAAATTTGGCATATCGTCGAAAGTTCGTCTTCAAAATGTCGTTTACTCACGCGTCGAGGGACGAAATTGACGCACTTGAACCTTTAGTTAATTTTTGGAATTCAACGTTTAACGACGTTTAATGTAAAAATATCCAATTTATCTCACAGTATTAATATCATTTTGAAAGTATCTCATCTATTAAAACATTGAATACTTTTTCTTGTAATTGGCGGTCACGTGAAGTTATAATTTAAAAATGATTTTTCGGACTAACGGCCACTTCAACACGTTTTTTACTGGTTAATTGTAAATGATAGTTAAAAGTTATGGAAGGCTATTCTAGTTAAATTACGTAATATGATTTGAATAAGATATTTTCTTCATAATTCAACTGTAAGTTGTTTAAACTAGAATCAGAAAATCGATTTTTGAAGTGAGTTCTATAAGGGAGAAAGAGGGAACTACGGTGGTGGAGTAAGGTAAGGCCAATAGTCAGTACAAGAAAAAATAATTTTACGGGATTCTTACATTCGATATTTAAAAAACCGGTCAAGTTCGTGTCGAAACACGCAAAAGTAAGGCTCAATAGTGTTACTACTGAAGTGCGTGTAACTTGATTTTAATGCTAATATCTCTAAAATTTTTCATTAATACACGCTATCATTTTATTTGAACGTATCCATTAACTGCTATTTTCACGTTTTTTTCAAACGTTTTAATGCACCAGTTCAAAAATGAAAAGGGGATACATTAAAATCTTCAAAAATTAAAAGGAGAGACAATCAAATCGACTTGAAACTTAATAGCTTGGAATGTGGTGTAAAAATTATCGCCGCCACTTTATATTGCGGGCAGGTATATTAATTTTTTATATATGTATATAGTATATATATATATTGCTACATAATAATTAAGATCATCTAAGATTAAGAAGCATCTACTTGCTAAATTTAATGCATAAAGCTCTAAAACTGTAGGAACTATTGTTTGTATACAAAATCCTTCATTTCTCTCGTTCATTGGCAAAGTTCCAGGTCTTACGGACAGCGATTCTTAATCACTTAAGGATCCTGTCTCTGAGAATAGAATTTATAATATTGGACAACTAATAACTAATAAAATATTTGAATTTTTTTTTTATTACAGACAGCAAGCACAATTACTGGGAGATAAAATGAATTCAATATTTGGTGTAACAGAAGGTGAATCGACGCTTTCACCAGACCAACTTGCAGCTAGTTTTGAAAAAATGGCAGAGGCCGCCGTAATGGCCCTCCAGGGTGATGTCCCTGAGGATGAGGCGAGCAAGAAATACGCCGAGAGTATATCAGAAGCACTAAAAGTATGATCTAGTCGCAAATATATACAAAAGATCTTTATTTAACTTTATACCATTTGCAGGGCTTAAAAGATGGTGTCGACAACTTGCCTCCGCTATCAGAAACCGATGTTGCAAACATGTTCCCCAAATTAACGCTTGATGTAAGTAGCTAGGAATCTTAATTTCAGAAGAAGGAAGGGAGAGTCGAATGGGAATTTTTTTATATGTGGGAATGGAATATCGTTTCATGTTTATTTGCTCAAGATCAATTGCATGCAAAATGTTGTATAATCACAAACGGCATTTGGAACTCCACTATACTATATTCTCTGGGGTTAGGCCGTTCTCTCTATTATAATTAATATTTTAAGCTGGAATTCGAAGAATAAGTATAGAATAAGGTATGACTGATAAGAGACACTCGCACCATCTTTCGCATTAAAACCTGTTATTCTGTAGGGGAGTCGTAGCAGTAGTTTGCATCAGCTGTGCGCGTGTGAAATGCTAATCACATTCAATTATCGCTTGAAATAAAGCAAATCACAAACTAAGCTTTGAAATAGCACTTAAATATGTATAAATAATAACAAAAAATCTATACCTTTAAGTCATTAAATAATAATTCGACGATGATATTCACTAATCTTTATATTTCCACTCCCAGTGTGATCTGAATTCTGTTAAATTCCTGTAAGAATAATAACATGAACCTATTTAAATCAATTGCGACTGGATCGCCAAACTCAGTTAAATTACAAGGTAATCTTATTGGAATTTTAATGGAATGGAGTTAATACATATTGTATAGTGAATATGAATATGCGCATATTTTTATAAAGAACTATGCCCAATTTGGACCATAACGGAAAAGAACTATACAATTTCTTATGGAAAATGGGCCATGATAGAGACAATTGAATATGCAATAAGAGAGAATATACAATGAATTTAAGAATTTTAATGGCTCATGCGATTTTTCTAGCCGAATAAATTCTGATTTCAAATTATTTAAAACGAAACAAATCGTTTTGCATGTAAAATAGCGAATTACAATTGTTATATGGTATTCAGCTATAACAGACGAAAAATAGTGATTCGTTTAGTTCTTCATAATAAGGCTTTATAAGTTTATAAATGTAAAAGAAAGATAACCAAAGTTTCTTACAGGGAGGTTTGGATAACAACGGGAAGCCTCTCTTGAATTTTATGCAAGGCATGCTCAGAACACTAACGTCAGCAGAGATTCTGCTCCCAGGCATTAAGGATCTACTAGAGAAATATCCAAAATTCTTACGAGAAAATGCGGAAAAGTTGTCAGATGAGGACAAAGAAAGGTAAATGAAATTTTGTTGCGCAAAAGTTATTAAAATTTAATTCTCCTTTAAAGATACCAAAAACAACAAGATCTTTTCGGCGTTATATGCAGAGATCTCGAAGAAGAACGGCCCGAAGACTCATCTGAAATGAAGGAGGAGAGATTCAAACGTGTTCTAGATAACATATACAAATTGCAGGAATTCGGGCAACCGCCTGATGATGTTATCGAAGATATCGTACAGTTGCCCGGACTAGGGGCAGCCGGTGGAGGTAGTAATCAATGCCCAATGATGTAGTTGCACGAATTTCAACTACAAAGGGTATCTTGACGTTGTGAATCACACAATATTTCTAAATACTTTGTTTTTGTTTATTATTATTTTATGGGAAGTGAAATATACAATTTGCATAAGTTTTATGGTTCAGTACGAAAAAGATTTACAGTCCCTGTTCATCGAATTAGGATCAATAACAATTTTACTAATTTTTCAGAAATCTCTACCTGTAACGCAATAAAAATGCGGGATTTTCCAATTTTAACCTTTTTATCTCATTGCCATTAGAGTTGAAAGCGGAATATAAAAATTTAAAAACACCATGAACCCTTTTTAGAGGCGGTTTATTTACCTTATTGGCTTCCTTGTTCATATTTGACTATATAAACTGATTGAAAAAAATCAAAATTCATCATAATAAGCAAACGCGAGTTAATTAAAATACAGAATTTATGAAAATAGTGAGTAGTTCTAATTGGACGAACATGGACTGTAGTAGGGAATTTGAAGAAAAACAAAAGGTTCCAACTTAACAAGTATTTAATGCGTAAAAGCCTATAAAAAGAATCGTCTACGTGCTTCCATTGCATGTCTCTTATTCGTTATAATCCAGGAGTAGTCTCCGGTCTTACTGTCGAAAGTGCCTTCTTGAAGTGATCGCAACTTTAAGGTAAATCTTGGTCCCAGTTCCCTCAACTTTACGCGCTTTCCGTTTTTATCAAATTCATATCTATGGTGCCTGAAGAAAATATAATCTCTCTGATTATGGAAAGTAACAGATCTTCGTCCATGAAATTCAGGATCATGATGGAAAAGGGCACCCAGCATACGACCAATCGATAAACCTAAACGAGTTGTAAAATTTGTCAAAATCACTTCCGGTCTGTGCTTTGTTATTTCTCTGTGGTTCCTCCTTATATCAGTAGTCAACTTGACTCCGCTTAACTTAAAATGAGCTGTGGGTCCTCCAGGTAGATGAATTACCAGCAATCCACTCGGTTTCCGACGGTCTTCATTGATGATAATTACGTCCGTGTATCCTTCACGGATAGAGCTCTTCACGATTTTCTTTACTGAAGATCTATTTCTGATTTTAACCAAAGCATTAGGAATAATTCTTGCGAGTTCTAAACCAAATTTTCTTGTCCTGGAGACGGGATTATCAGAAAACGTAATAATTATTTTTGGAGTATAAGTACGATTAAAGTACTCGCTAAAATCATCTGTCTCTAGTTCTTTTCTTAGTTCTTCGTTATCAGAATCTTCTAAATTAGTTACCGTAGTTTGATCAGGCTCCCGTAGACTTTCTATAGTGTGCCCAGTGGTTCGAGGAACACCTTCTTTTCGTCGTTTCTTCCGTTCAATCCGCTGTTTTTTATTCTTCTCCTGCTTAAGCTTCTTGAATAATGCATGTCGTCGTTCCTTATTTCTGATAAAACTGATGGGATTTATCACTGGTACTCTAACTGTGTCCTCATCTTCCTCGCTATCCTCATCGTCATCATCTTCTGAAGCGTTTTTATCCTCATCAATTTCAGATCCGGCTTTTTCCTTATCCATTTCTTCATCGTCAGAGTTGGCTTCCATGTCCCCGTTATCCGTATCTTTTGCTTCCTCCATTTGCTCTTCATTCTCAGAAAAGCTATCCGAGTCACTTTCACTTGGTTTTCCCATTGTTTTCTACGTAAAATTAAGAAAACTAGCTATCCTGCATATACAACACGTGCGAATCGAAATAACTTTTAAAATGTCAGCTAATTGTCAGTCCATCTTCTTCTTATCATTTGCTTAGCATAATTACTGTACAAGTTATTGGTTACATAAATTCTTAATAGAATTTTTTATTGTGAATTCTAATAAAACTCTTAATAGAATTAATATTTGTTAATTATAAGATAAAATTTAAACTAATTAAGCAGCACTCGCAGATAATGCAGTTCACTTTTGAAAGATCCCAAACAGTTCGCGGTGACCTTCCATCGACATTCACTCGAGCCAACCACCCGGCGTGTGATTCTTCAAGTTGTTGCTACGTTTCGTGCCTCGAAATTCCTTAAAAGTATTAAGAATGGCCCTCAATAAGCTGAGTGTCGAAAGCCTGGACCTTAAGGACAAGAGGGTTCTAATGAGGTAAAGTATAAAACTACTCTTTTTAGCAGTTAAACGTAAAACTAACAGACTACTCCCAGGGTGGACTTTAATGTTCCAATCAGAGAGGGCAAAGTTGCTAGCAATCAGCGCATCGTAGCCGCTCTGGATTCCATTAAATATGCTCTGGAAAAAGGTGCAAAGTCTGTGGTAAGTGTTTCATTAATATAAGGCTCCATAAACCTTTACAAAAACCTAATCACTTCCATTCCAAGGTGTTGATGTCTCATTTGGGGCGACCAGATGGGAAAAAGAACCTCAAATACTCCTTAGCCCCAGTGGCTGATGAGCTCAAGAAGCTTCTAGGGAAGGATGTGACCTTCTTGAACGACTGCGTGGGATCCGAAGTGGAAGAGAAGTGCAAGGACCCAGCCCCTGGCAGTATTATTCTATTAGAGAACCTCCGATTCTATATCGAGGAGGAAGGTAAAGGTGTAGATCCCAGCGGAGCTAAGGTAAAGGCTGATCCAGCTAAAGTAAAGCAATTTCGGGAGAGCCTTCAGAAGCTTGGGGACGTCTACGTGAATGATGCATTCGGAACAGCCCACCGAGCCCACAGTTCAATGTTGGGTGAAGGCTTTAGCCAGCGTGCAGCCGGTTTTCTCCTGAACAAGGAATTGAAATATTTCTCCCAGGCGCTCGATAATCCTCCAAAACCCTTCCTAGCTATTTTGGGTGGGGCAAAGGTTGCCGATAAAATACAGCTTATTGAAAATCTTCTGGATAAAGTCAACGAAATGATAATTGGTGGAGGAATGGCCTTTACCTTCTTGAAAGTAATCAATGGAATGAAAATCGGATCATCTCTTTTCGATGAGGAAGGCTCCAAAATTGTCGAGAAATTAGTGGAAAAAGCTAAAAAGAACAACGTCCAATTACATTTGCCCGTGGATTTTGTTACAGCCGATAAATTTGCTGAAGATGCACAAGTTGGAGAGGCAACTGTTGAAAGTGGCATACCCGATGGATGGATGGGATTGGACTGCGGACCAAAAACTCGAGAACTTCTCGCTGCCCCTATTCTTCGAGCTAAGATAATTGTCTGGAATGGGTAAGAATATTTTACTACTTAATTTCAACGTACCTTGAAGACCGAGCCAATATTGTGAGCTCGAATTCGATCATATGGCTGAATCAGAACTAAAATTTCAAGATAATCTTATTAGAATTATAAACATGATTCAGCCATACGATTCGAATTCAAGCGAACAATATTGTCATAGAGAATTCAGGTCCTACTCGGAACTGATAACCCCCTTCAGTAAAATGGTGGAGTTTAACTTGCTTAAGTCTGGTTTCTAGATTGTCTGCCCAATTTTATTTATTAATGGGTGTCACGGCAATCAAAGCATTAAACTTATTTCAAGTCAAGGTCAAACCTAGTTCAAGCTAAATTCAAGTCTAGTTTTTTTATACCTGACTTAAGCTGATTCAAGCTTCACTTAAATCTGGCTTAACCCCTTGCCTTATGAATCAAACGACGATTGTGTGTGCCACTTTTGATGAAAGCTTTTCTGATGAGTGGTGATTCACGTGTCTGATACGTGATTCCCAATTTTAGGCACAGAAGTAGGATCACGTCTCCCACACGTTGTTTTAAGGCAAAGGGTTACACCTGGGGTGGCAGCATGTAACTCTCCTCGAGTGCGGTCGAAACAGCTTTAAATAGCTGAATGCCATGCATGCATTCTTATAGGAGTTTTATCTATATTTTGTAAATTTCAACAAATTCGTTAGGGCTGTTTCTAAGACCAAATTTACATATATAAACAATTTCTGCTCATTATTAAATTTAATTTTCTCTATCTACTTCTATATTTCAGACCTGCTGGGGTGTTTGAATTCGGAAGTTTCGCTCAAGGAACTAAAACAATTATGGACAAAGTTGTAGAGGCAACAAAGGCTGGAACCGTGTCCATCATTGGAGGCGGAGACACTGCTACCGCTTGCGCCAAATTTGGTACTGAATCGCTTGTTTCCCACGTTTCAACCGGAGGCGGTGCATCACTTGAATTGCTCGAAGGTAAAATCTTGCCGGGTGTTGCTGCTCTAAGTAGCGCTTAAGTTTTAAGTTAAAAATCTACTAGATCATGTTAAAAGTACGAAAATACATAAATGTCCTAAGAGAAAATCTTTATTTGAAGAATGTTTTCTACTACCGTAACTACCTTTTAGCAAAATTCGAATCCATTGCCCTCGATGACCGCTGGATGTTGTTGATGTTCGACCTGATCCTCGATTCGACCGATTTCTGGTTGGACATTGCTTTCTGGAGCTCCTTGTTAATAAAGGTTTTATCGAATTCCGCAGATTCGTGCTGAGCTCGTTCCTTCTCGTATTCTTCGCGATATTTCTTTACAGAACGTGTCCGTTCCTCGTCCCGCCAAACTGCATTTTGCATCATTTCCTGACGACGACGTTCTTTCTCTTCTTCTGTTAGTCTTCCTTTCTGTGATGGTTTTGCCTCAAGGGGCGGGGATCTATTTCGCCTATCAGGGATTGGGCTACGAGGCGATCTCGATCGGGATCGACTTTCTTGTCGAATTTCGGTGTTTCTGCTCGTTCTATTTCGGGCAGGTTCATGCGATTTTGACTTGGACCGGCTTGTTTGCCCTTTTTCTACGTTTCTGCCTGATCTACTGCGTATAGGCTCAGGTGATTTCGATATAGAACGGCTTCTTTGCCGTTTTCCCATGTTTCTGCCCATTCTATTTCGGATAGGCTCAGGTGATTTCGATTCAGAACGGCTCTTTTGCCGTTTTTCAACGTTTCTGCCTGCTCTACTTCGGATAGGCTCAGGCGACTTTGATACAGAACGATTCCTTTGCCGTTTTTCCACATTTCTGCCCGCTCTACTTCGGATAGGCTCAGGTGATTTAGAGCCAGAACGGCTCCCTTGCCGTTTTTCCACGTTTCTGCCGGTTCTGTTTCGGATAGGCTCAGGGGATTTCGATTCAGAACGGCTCCTTTGACGTTTTTCCATGTTTCTGTCCGTTCTACTTCGGATAGGCTCGGGCGACTTTGATATAGAACGGCTTCTTTGCCGTCTTTCCACGTTTCTGTCCGCTCTACTTCGGATAGGCTCAGGTGATTTTGAGCCAGAACGGCTCCTTTGCCGTTTTTCCATGTTTCTGCCGGTTCTGTTTCGGATAAGTTCAGGTGATTTCGATCCAGAACGGCTCCTTTGTCGTCTTTCCACGTTTCTGCCTGATCTGCTTCGAATAGGCTCAGGTGATTTCGATCCAGAACGGCCCCTTTGCCGTCTTTCTGTGTACCTGCCCGTTCTATTTCTTTCAAATTCAGGTGACCTCGATCGGATTCTTTGCCGTATTTCGGTGTTTCGATTCATTCTATTTCGATCAGGTTCAGGTGATCTCATTCCATAATTGCCCCATTGTGGTCTTTCTGTATTTCGGTTCATTCTATTTCGATCAGGTTCAGGTGATCTCATTCCATAATTGCCCCATTGTGGTCTTTCTGTATTTCGGTTCATTCTATTTCGATCAAAGTCCCTATAATCTCGAGGTGGCCGCTTTTCTTCGAATCTCTTCCTATCCAATCTTTTATCCTCCGACGAACTAACAGTTGAATTGCTAGAATTACTTGAACTGCTGTTCGAACGTGATTTCTTCTTCTTCTTTGATTTTGCCGCTCTGTCGAGCTCTTTTGAGAGTTTATCGTACTTAACTTTAAGTAGCTTGTTGATGTCCAACTTTTTTGAGTCTTCTCCATCCCCAAAAGCGCTCTGTATCTTTTTATATTGCTTTGCAAGCATTTTGTCCAGTTCTTCATCGCTCGTCTCGTCTGACCCGTGATCTTTTCTCTTTTTATCCTTTTTCTTCTTTTCCTTTTTAGATTTCTTCTTCTTCTCAGACTTAGTTACCTTTTCACTTTTTAACAGCCTGTGCAATTCTTTCAACTTGACCGGATTCTCAAGGATTTTGCGCCGTGATTCGAGCTCCTTTTGTTTTATCATCATCAGAGGATCTTCCATTATTTTCCTCTGGAGGTCAACTTGCTCGCTGCTTTGTATGCTTCTGTACTGTCTTATGGAGAACGGGATGCACTCGTGTTCGACATGATTCTTTGGGACTGTTACTCCAACAATTTGTTTCTCTTTTTCCTCAGCGTCGAGTTGCTCGAAACTTTTATCAATCGCTCTACCGAGAAGGTATTCTTCGCGATTTAATAAGTCTGTTGGTCCTGTACAAATGGGAAGTAGTTTTAAAGTGCGCTAAAGATAGGAAATTTAGTTTACCTTTGTACATCCATTCCAGTTTTGGATTATCACTCGTTTGTGCTAGCACACCAGAAGCCTGCCCTATCTTCTTGAGGTCCTCACGATTTTTCTCCTCTGCTATTTCCTTTTTTAGCTCATTTAATCGGCGCTTTTCTGCCATTTCTGCTTGCTCGGCTTTCCACACTTTTTCCTGATTCTTCAGGGTTTGTGGGTGCCATGACTTTTTCAAGTTCTGAAATTCAGATAAATTTCGTAAGTAGCGTGAGTTTTTTCAAGTTCTACAAATTTTATAAATTTCAATTTACTTAATTTTATACTTACTAAATCACCTCCTCCCATTTTATAAGCTACAAATGCATTAAATCCCCCAAATCAATCGTTTGTGTCAACAACCTGACACATCCTTATCAACTGCGCTGTCAATTGTTTGAGAAGGTTAATGAAGTTGTTAGTAGTTTGAGTTTCACTGTTTTAATAATTCCGATTTTTTAAATTCAAATTCATAACAACTCTGTGTAAAATGATTATATAGAAGGCTATTCAGTTATAATATACACTTAATCTTAATTGCTACCCGTTTACTAAGGGATTCTAGTATAATAGCAAGCATAATGTAATAATAATCTTCTTCTTCAGTTCGCCTCTCCGTTACGAAGGTTGGCGATCATCCTGTTGATTTCTTCTTTTGATTTCACTATATTCATTAGCTCAGATGACGACACATTGCACCGCGCTGAAATGTTTCGTAACCACGATAATCTCCGTCTACCACTGTGCCTTCTGCCATCAATTTTACCCTGGAGTGCTTGTTGTAGAATTCCATACTTGGCGTGCCGCATATGGCCTAAATACTTCAGCCTCCTTTCTCTAATGATAGCACACACCACACATAGCATTTCAGAAGCCTTATTTTGAGGTTTAGGCAAAGAGTATCTATTAACAAGAGGCGACACTCGTGACGTATTTCCTTATCTTTTTTCGACCTTGGTACCGTTACAGGAATGAAATGGGAATTTATGCTAGAAATAGTTAGTAATAAAGAAAGCATAAGTGAGAGAAAGACAAAAATTTGGGGCGAAAAGTGGAACACTCCTGCAGGGTGCACCTCACAAAAATCTTTTATCACAAAACTTTTCTATGAGCACATTACACGCTGCCTTTTCCACAGCCACACACCAAACACATTATATTATGCTTACCCATCATTTATCTAAAGCACATTTAATTTAATTTAATTAATTGCTTCTAAGAAAGCACTTTTTTACTCAACAACTCTTAAGCTTCTTCACATTTCCAAACAAATCAAGACCACCCGGTACTTTCCGCAAAGCGAGCGGAGCACACAATAATCTAAAACCAGAGCGCCTTTAAAAATGCACAATGAAAAAATGTAAACAATCTCGTCCGTATTCATGCTCGGTGTGTGCTGCCTGCCTCTTCTCCCTTCTCCGATTCGGCATTTCCCTATAACTTAACATTGCGAGGGGAGGTAAACTTGAGCGCTCTAGTGCTAGTGCAGCAAACTGGAGCGCCTTTAAAAACGCGTTCATAAAAAAAGCTTCAGTTTATAGCTTACGCTGTAAAAGCTGTCTGTGAGAACTTTTTGATGACTATTTCTCTCTCTACATTTCTTATAGGTATTTACAGAGGTAGTAGCTGCTTTATCTAATGGGAAATTTTTATGGGTGTATTTTCGAGAGCTTGCATATGGGTTGGAATTTTGAGAGGGTATTAAAGTGTCGCTTCTTGTTGAAATAGATATTCTTTGGTTTAGGTTTATCTCACTACTACACAGAACCTTGTGCATTTTGTTAAAACCTGATTTAAGGCCCAATTACAATGACCGGATCTGAGCGCAAGAGAACCGGGTTGAAGTGTCAAATTGGTTTTCCTACCATACGTTTTCTACCTCAGCGATTACATTGAACGGATACAAGCGCATTCGATCGGAACTACGCGCAGTAAATTTCGGATTGTGTAGAAATCGACGGATTGACGGATTTAAGTGTCAAACATAAGAACTGCCACCACCGGTTATTTCTCCTACTTTTCAATTTTTTAAGTTTTACACAACATTAGAAATATTGAAAAAGCTTTTATTTTCCGATTTATATGCATTTCTACTTTTCGCACTTCTAAGATTTTAAGAACTGCTTAGACGTTTTAATCCGAACAGATACGGCATTGTAATTGGTGTTATTTTCCTATCCGTTTCACTGCGTACTTTAACATTTCTATCCGTTCAGATCCGGTCATTGTAATTGGGCCTTTACATTTCTATCCGTTCAGATCCGGTCGTTGTAATTGGGCCTTTATACCTACTTACTTTCTCTACCGTAATATCGTCTATGTTCAGCGAGGAAGTCTTGCTGGCTTTAATTAATAATCCGAAGTTTAACCCATTAATGCGCAAAACGAACATTTTTTTCACACAAGTTCAATTGTACGATTGGAATAGAAAATTGCGGCGACTAGAATCTGGCATTTATTTTGCATAAAAGCTTCAAAAAACCTATTAAATGTTTGGGTTTTTAAAAAAAAAAGTGTTGATTTCATTTGGCCAAAGGAAAAAACTTTCAAAACCATGCTTTGAGAAAGTTTAGACATTCGGACCGCTATTTCCGGTTGTTACATAATCATTCAATAGCAGCAACGTCAAGATAATCGACATTGAAAAAAAAAAAAATTAGAACAAAAAATAATAGGGTTTTCATAGGAAATCAATAGATTTTAAGCCAGTGTGTAATTTGTTGAAAAGTCTTATAGCAGTGTACATCAGACCATTAAGTCCCTTATTGGTTCTCAGTAGAGAAACTGCTAGATGGTGTAGACTATTTTGTATATATAAATGATCTTCGCGTAGTCAATCATCTGCAATGCTCTCGTCCGTCTCGATGTCTGATATACCACAAGAGTAGGAGTATTCCACTCAAGCCCAAGCTCAACTCGAATGTGTATATGGTATTAAATGAAATATGGGGTTTGTTTTTTGGCTTAAAAATCATGTATTGCGTTTTACTTTTGTTCACCTTAAGTTTGTCTTCAATAGTCCATTCGAGATAGGTTTCTAGTATTCCATTTATTTTCTGTTATATGGCTTCGTCGGTTTTCTCATAGATGAGCAATATGGTGTCTTCAGCACACATTGTATAAGATTGCTTTGGGAGCGTTTTCTTTATGTTATTAACGTAGATAAGGTATAATGTGAGCCCTAACACCGAGCCCTGGGGAACACCAATCTTGTTTTCAACCATGCAATAATTGCTTCCGATTTTTGTAGCAGTAGTTCTATTTGTAAGGTACGATCGAAATAGTTGTAAATACACATCTCCAATCCCTAGGTCTTCCAGACTTCCTAATAGGAAATTATGGTTTAACGTATCCAACGATTTTTTCAGACCGATTAGGACCGCTGTAAGATACTTGCCTTTATTTAGTCAAGTGTTAATTCTCCACTATCGCTGATTCACCTGCGCTCTCTTCGAGGTATTCAAATTGTTGTGGATCAAGATCATCGTTTCCGCATGAATCCTTTTCAATATCCTTTTATCCAACACTTTTTCAAACAGTTTTGTGAAAACGCTAGTGACTGCTATGGGTCAATAGTTGTCGACTTTATCCTTTTGTTCTGATTTAAAAACAGGCGTCATTATAGAGACTTTGAGGCAGTATTGAGTTTATGAGAGCAACAAGACACGAAGGTTCGATTTTCTTTTTTGGAATACCGCTACTTTCAATATTCCCGATTTGTATTACTACATCGAATCTCGCGTCACAAGCTCAAGTCTTACCTAAGCAAAATAATCATTAATAACATTTGCAAAAACGTCTGGCTCTCTCAAACATTTGTCTTTGTAATTTATATCCCAGTTTATATTATTTTCGCTATAATTTTGCTTTGCGATTTTTAGTTCTTCGTTAATAACTGCCCAAAGTTTCCTGCAGTCACTTCCTGCGTTTTATAGTCTTCTTTCTTTATATTTCTTTTTCTCCTCGTTAGTTTATATTTTTGGTTTTTTATACTCTCCTCCTTTTCTTTTGTTCGTCTCATCTTTTCTATGTTTTTCATATAACCGATTTCTTTCCAGCTATCCAACTAGGTTTTTTTTTTTTACGAACCATTAGCTTAGTCAAAGCCTTGTAAGCAGAATTAATCTGTAGTATATGACTGATTATTCATCACTTGGTCCGATGTTAGTACACATGTGACCACAACAACCAAGCAGATTATTCTTTAGTGCATGCTTACTGACACGAACATCAAACAAATCAGCATTTTTGTTCACATTCAACTTCATGCGATTAATAGGTTGGAAAAAACTATAGTTATTTTTACATAAGCTAGTTTCTAGAAGCGATACCACCCTAAGATTACGTTCGTTCAATCTGAAAGTGAATTCGCCTTTAAGGGAAGCTGAGTCAATATTATCAATTATTGATTGGTGAAGAAATACAATATCTGCAATCTCCCGACGCTTGTGCAGAGACTACATATCAAGGAGCCTCAGACGATCATAAGGTAAATCCTTAAGAGCGAATCTGACAAATTTCCTTTGCACAGATTCGATACAATCTATATGAACTTGATAATAGGGCGACCAAACTTGACTCGCATATTCAAGAATTGGTCTAACAAAAGAAAAAGAAAACTGTTTGAACACAGCTCTATTGGAAAATTCACGGGACCATCTTTTGATGAAACCCAACATAGAGTTGACTTTAGCCACCATAGAGTTAATATGCTCAATGAAGTCCTTTTTGCAATCCAGGATAACCGCCAAATCACGGATAGAATGAACACGTTGTAGAGCATAATTTGATAAGGTATAGTCGAAACGCGGGGGGTTGCGGCCTCTACAGAAAGTCATGATTTCACACTTACTAATAATCAGTTCCAAATTGTTTTGTTTACACCACAAGTGGAATATGTCTAAGTCCCTTTGAAACAGTGGCAGTCATTAATATTTTTGGTACAAAAGAATATTTTCATATCGTCTGCGTAGATTAAGATTTTATAGATTTTAAGAAGTTGTGAGATGTCATCTATAGATAAAATAAAAAGAAGTGGACCCAAATGACTACCTTGCGGGACTCGTGTCGTGATGCAGGTAATATATATATATGTATATATCAACCATCATAGAACTCATTATGGATTTCACGAACCGCTTTCTAACATGGCTAGATCTTATAACGAATGTTTTTCTTTAATCGATTTTAATTTATCTAAAAATTCAATTAAGCGTGCAATATATAATAGTTAACTTTGGCTTTTTCATTTGTCTTAAGCTCAGTTTTGTAATTTATAGTTAATAGTTAGTAATGTCAGATGGTTTTGTACCTGTTGCTAAAAAAATAAAAAAAATAAATAAATAAATAAATATCTTCTTCGAGGTAGCATGACGAAAAGAAACTTGGTATGTCCTGTCGAGCAAATACGAACGAATCCACTTAATCACCAGAGATGGAAAGCCTAGAGCTAATAATTTAAGGATTATTATGGAATGAGAAAGCTTATCAAAAGCCTTGATGAAGTCAGTATAGATCAGCACAAACCGTGCTGGTTTGTCGAGACAAGCCACCTGCAAACAGTAGAAAATTCTGAGTGTACTATTGATTCAAAAAGTTTTCGGATACACGATAGTTTCGCAATAGGCCTATAGTTGCATACATCATTTTTGCTGCCCATTTTTATGAATCGGAATGATGAACGAGTTTTTTCAAGAGCATAGGAAATTGTCCGGTCTTGAGCGACTTTTGGAAGATTAATGTAACTAGTTCATTAGAACATGTTTAATGATTAATGACTAGTTCATTAGAACATGTCTTAAGAATGGCAGGCGGAATACCATCGGGTCCTGATGTGAAATCAAGTGGCAGCTCATTGTTATGCTTGAGGACATCATTCGCAGTAATACAGATGGATAAATTAATAGGAACATGGTTTTAGTTTAAGTGGCTAAAATTATTAAGGTCAGGTTGAAAGTCAGGGGAGAATGAGTAATCCCTTAAATAATCCCATGAATGTCTTTCGTTAATAAAAATTTAAATATGTAAACTTTTTGTCGGCAACTGCACCACCTACTTGTGAAAAATGCGTACTGTGAAAAAGCTCCCCTCTCAACTTGCCGGTACCGGTGAAGTTTCTCTGAACATCTGTCAGCTCGGCAGAAGTACCACGGAACTCACGGGGGTCACAGTTTCTTTTAAATAGGTCGTTCGTGTTCTAATTATTGTTGTTCGTGTTGTAAAAATGGCAAGTTTAGCGAAATTGCAAGTGCCCTTATTCCTCCTGAGGGAGTGCAAGTCAAATCTCGGCGGATTATCATCAGTACGAAACAGGTGAGATAAGCCACTGGTTTTTTGTCATTGAAGAAAGGTCAAATGGTATCAGTATCAATTTTCATGAAGGGAAAACAAGTAGAATAATCGGTGAAGTGTTTCGAGGCCGAAATATCCCTACTGCATGTGGTTGATGGGGCTGGTACCGAGCAGGAAGTGTTTGCGATTTATGTTACTGCATCACGCACGTAAATCATGACCTAGGGGCCACGACGGATGAGCAAAAGTGGAAGATTCCGATTCGCTGTGAAATCCGCGGATAAGTGGATTATGAAATATCTCTGGTTTTTGATCAGACCTCGAGCTCACAGTTGCCAGGGGGACTTCCCTGAGCCAGGAAGAGCTGTTGAAAAGAGCTAGTCACTTTGGGGTAAATGGGGTTGGTGCTTTGGGGGCAAATATGTGATGAAGGCTTCTCTTATAATCTCACATTTTTCTATAGAAGATAAGCCAGCAATTTGTTTACACTTTTAGAATGTGCTAAAAGGATTTGGATTAGCGAGTTCGGTAATAAAAACTTTACTGATTGCAGCAAGATGCAATGCAGTAAAAACAATTTGGTTTTATGAGCATGCGTTTAAAACTTTTTAAAACCAGAAAAATGTATGTGATTTGCCGTTTTTTTTTCGTGGCATCCGGGGCAATTTTGACTTTGTTGTGTCTATATTTAACAAAAAAAAAAAGTTTTCCTACTCAACATTATTTTTAAGAAAACAAATATGTTGTTGCTCTATTTTAGTAAAAAGATCAATCGAAAGGGAAAACATACCACCTCAAATTTTTTTAATTTTTTTTTGTATTAATTTCGAATCTAAAAAATTTTTTATAATCAATTCAAAGAATAATCCGTCCGGTCTGAACAGAGGTAAGTAAAAAATACTTCCTCCTTAAACTTTTAGAGGTCTTTATAATTTAAAATGCTAAATTTGTTGAGGTTTTTAAAAAAAGAAAAAAAAAAGTTCTAGTGAAGCACTTGCAATCAGTACCTCTGACTGTGCCAAAACACATATAAATAAACTGCAAAGGACTCAAAACAAAGTGTTAAAAACGATGTTTTTTTTCGCACACGCAAATTCAGTCAAAAAGCACACGCCGATCTTGTTAAAGGCGAATTAAGGTACTAGTTCCCTGTAGAATAGGAAAAAATCGACTTTTAAACTTTATTTTTTTTCTCAGCTCCTTTATTATAAATTTAAGTGGATCTTTTTTTATTTGAATATACAGGGTGTAACATTATTAGATACGGATATTTTGAGAGGGGTATGTATACGTCTTAATAAACGCTTTGAGTAAAAAATCAACATTATCAGAGGACATTTTATTTTTCATACAAAAAATAAAATAATAATTGTCACAAAACGTAATCACCCTGTACACCACTAACGTTCCGAGAAACATTCCTACTACCTACACTACTTCAAACAAACGCGGCCGATGGCGGCAGCGGCGGTCGGTATTTTCCAGCGCCATGTGACACTAGCGCAACCCCCGAGCGCCCCCACCGCGCGGGTCACCAGCTGGCGCGGACGGAACGCCCGCACGATTGCGCAATTGCATTAAATCCTTTGTACGTGTCGCGTGTCTGTTCGCAAAAACATTCAAAATGCCGTACCGGTACACGAACGCCGAATACCTGAACATGGTGATATATTATCGCTACGCGAATTGGAGTCTGCCTGCAGCTGTGGCCCTGTTTGTAGTAGTGTAGGTAGTAGGAATGTTTCTCGGAACGTTAGTGGTGTACAGGATGATTACGTTTTGTGACAATTATTATTTTATTTTTTGTATGAAAAATAAAATGTCCTCTGATAATGTTGATTTTTCACTCAAAGCGTTTATTAGGACGTATACATACCCTTCTCAAAATATCCGTATCTAATAATGTTACACCTTATATAAGTCTTGAGGTTATCAAAAAAAATGTTTTTTTTTTTTTTTTAGTACTTTATTATATATATAGAGGGCTCGCAAAAAGGAGCAGTCCACAAAAAGAGGGTTCCATGGCGGACACTCAATCGCAGAAACGACAAGTCCGAAACAAATAAAAAAAAGCATGTTAAAAAGGAAGATATTTTATGAGGCAATTCACCACAATTAGTAAACAAATTGGTAAAAAAAAAATGGCGGATATTTGAAAAAAAAATTTTAAAAATCGCATTTTTTTTCACTTTGTTCGGTTTGGAAATATGTTTCTTATCAACTTTTTCGGAATTTTCTGGTGAATTGCCCTAGAATAGACCTTAACAAATAAAACGCTATACAGTTTATTCAAATCGGTTCAGCCAATCAGGAGATTGACTGTCCGCCGTTTCGAAAAATGTAGTTTCGAGAAAAACGCGTTTAAAGTTTTTTTACGATATATTTATGTGAGTATAATCAAAAATGCGCGCGCACTAAAACTGCTGTAGCTCCTCGATTTTTTCGAATTTCTTTATAAAAATTTAGCAGATGATTTCTGAAGGTATAAGGAACCATAAAACGTAAAAATAAAAAAATTCCATTTGGGGGAACATTTTGAGGGAACTAGTACCTTAAATAAATTCACTTTGTAAAATAATAAATAAATAAAAGAATGATTTTTGCTAATTAAAAAACTAAATCTCAGATTTTAAAGAACTGGGATTGAATTTAATAAAATTTTAATTATAATTATTATTATTTTAATGATTCTCTTGAATTCCGTGTGGCTATGAGTTTTTTCCGGAAATTCCGAATACTCGAAATACAGGACCGATCTGTTCAGCAACTTCCATTTAAATGAGTATTCTTGCCATTTCTTCTAATGGTTGCTCTTTCCCGAGGCTCGACTACCGCACAGTACAACCCCGCTGTTTCATATCTTTAAAGGGTTCTTAGCTATAAGCGTGTCCGCTTGGACCTAAGCAAGAAAATCCCATACCTATACCATACATGGATGTGTCCTTATGAGTTAAGTTTGGAAGTACCATATTTATTTCGTATATCAAAAAACAGGGGAACTAGAGGGCGAAAACCTTTTGAACATTAGGTCCTCCTAGTGTCCAACAGAGATTGAGTTTGGATTTTAGATTGCTGTAGTTGTATCATATACTAATGTACTTTGAAATGACAGTGAGAAAACATATATATGTAAATTGAAATGAGAAGTTTGGAAGCAGTGTGAATCTTCAAGGTCAGTAAGTAACAGCTTCCTTTGAGTGTCCAGAGCTGGAAATGAGATATATGATAAAGGGCGTCAAGATATACATGTATGCAAAAATTATGAAAATCGAAGGAGTGGAAGGGACTTTTTTTGAGCAATTATTCGTATATTCATTATTCCATTGATTCACTTGGTTCGAGAGCTAAGGAATTCCAAATCAAAAGTTGAGAGATTGGTAAGACTCAATCGAAAAGTCTCATCATCAAAAATAATGGTCCCCGGTGGGAATTGAGCTTCCTGTTTCGTTTTCATCATTTCATATGATATTCAAGTGAAAATGAGCGATTGCTACCCATAAAGTGCAATAAAAATGAATGAAGTGAGATTCAAGCTAATTGCTCTGCAATGACTCACATACATGCTCTTAGACACAAGATGATTGTTGATTGACCCTCTATAATGTCATAATTAATCATAATGAGCAATTATATTCAAGTATATGGAAGATTTGGTTTAGGTCCAAAAGTCAATGCTTATAGCTAGGAACCCTTTTATAATTAAATGAAATCTGTGCAATTAGCTATAAGCAACCATTTTGGTATATAAATACGTAAGGGTATTGAATCATACACTTGGAAAGGTGATTGTGTTGCTTACTGAATTGAAGATGCCTCAATTATTTTTTAATTAAGGTCATGCAACCATTAAAAATGATTAAAATATTTTTGATATCTTTCGATCAAGATATATAAAAATAGCATTGACAACGACAAAACAATTATATGTGAATTCAAGAAAAAGAAATATTTTAGCTTTAATTTGATAATTATTTTTTTATTTGACTCTACAGATGAGATCTGTTTGACTCTAATGATAGTGACATCTTCAAATTCATTTTCTACAGGTTAAAGTTAAATTTTTATTTAGTTATACATAAAGTAGTCTTGTCTTATGTTTTTCTTAATTTTTGAGGTTTTTGGCTTAATGAAATCAAATTAAAAAATCACGATATTGTAGTTTTGTTTAAAAAAATGGACTTGACTAAAAGGGAGAAGTTACTTTATTTATCAAACAAAATATCTCGTAATATTAACCTTGATCTTCAAATTATAAAATGCAGGAAAACTATTGTACTATTAGTTTTAAATTTTTGTTTTTGAATTACCTAAAATTCAAAGTACAAACTTTTATGCTCATTGGAAGGGATTCAGTTCTGGAATGGTTAAAGTCGATGGTTTTCAAACATTTCCTTATTGGGAATTAAGAAATAAGTTGCAAAATAATCTAGAACGTTATATATTGGAATTTTCAGTCGTTTTCAAGTGTACTTCTATTATCAAACAAGTTGTAAAGTTTTTGAATTCGAAATTAATTTTTATTGACAGTGAAAGCTTTTAAATAAGTCATATAGAAATCTGACATAGATCCACAATCACTGACCAAATAATTGCTAACCGTATGTCGATTAAAAGTATAGAAAAAAATTCCATTAAAGAGCATTAATCTCCAATTAAAAATCCGGTTTAATATAATTTGCGATAAGAAAATTTTACTAGACAAACATCTATCTGTTGACGTAGGCGAGTTGGTGCAAAAACAACTGATCTAATAAAGATTGAGTCATTAAATGAGGACTTTCCCAATCTAAGGAAGAAAGTCTGGGAGTGAGCTTGAATATTTTGGAATCTAAGATTTTTATGGAAATGTGTTTACGGAGGTTTTTAAGGATGGATTCTTTTATAAATTCCCATAGTCATTGCAATGTTTAAGTAGTATAAAGACAATCAATGCCTCAAATGGAGTATTTACCTGACCTAACATTTATGCGGATCATAATGGGCTTCAATGACGAAAAACTATAATGAAAGCTTTACATTTTCAGTATTAAGAAATTTATATCTAAATCCTCAGTTCATGGTGGTCTGATGTAAAAATGGGTCCTCCTGATGCTATTTTGGGTATAACAGAAGCCTTTAAACGCGATACAAACCCAAAAAAGGTAAATCTAGGCGTCGGAGCATATCGTGACGACAATGGCAAGCCATTCATTCTTCCAAGTGTTCGAGAGGTACTCTTTCATTATTTCTTTCGTATTCTGCGATTTCTAACATTTGTACAATATTTTAAGGCGGAAAAAAGGATTTTTGAAAAGAAAATGGATCACGAGTACGCACCTATTTCCGGTATCCCTGAATTTACTAAACTCGCTGCTCGACTTGCATTAGGAGATGATTCACAATTTATTCAGAGTAACTGCAATGCTACCATTCAGGTGAGATCTTTTCATCATTCCAAATTAAACTTTAAATAATTTGACTTTCTCATTAGACAATTAGTGGTACAGGAGCACTGCGAATGGGCACAGCTTATCTAAATTCATTTCATTCTGGAAATAAAGTGGTTTACCTGCCAACACCCACATGGGGCAATCACGGCCCAGTTTGTACACATGCTGGATTAAAGGTGGAAAAGTATAGATACTATGATCCAAAGACCTGTGGGCTGGACTTCAAGGGTATGGTGGACGACATTTGTGTAAGTATTCGCTGCAATATGTATTACCGTGGTTCTTATTTTCTTTAGTTTTGTGCGATCCTCCCATTGTCGTCTATGTCCTAAAAACTCAATACAGAGATTGTTATTTTATAATTTTCGCACCAATTTAAGAGAACACGGAATTCGAATATAGTGGTTAGTCAGTTATAGTGCATATTATTAGAGCTGTTTATTTTTAAAGTGTCTTAAGTTCAAATGTTCATAAAGACTATTTTACTTTACAAGAATATAGAAAAATAGACTTAATGATCATTTGGAGTTAAGCCACTTTCAAAATAAACGGCTCATTATAAGGCGGATTTCGTAATTTTGCCGGCCAGACGCTCGGTGGGCAAAATTACAACAGTATCCAATGATTGGAAAAGTAGACATTTTATAACACATGAAGTACAAAATGTACTACTTAGTAATGGTAATGAAACAATTCAAACAAAATTTTTCTAACAAAAAAACAACTACCATGTTTACTTATGGAAATGCTTTTGGTTTGTTTTTATAAGTACGTAGATTATTAGTTTTTGCAAATACTGCTAGCGTAGCGACCTTTAAAACTAGTACGAAATTTGTGTCGAGTTTTTAGGATATAAGAATGAGAGGTCAGCATTATAAAATTAACACTGATGCCTGCAATTGGGGGTCGTTTTTGACCTCAACTCCTTCATTTATAACTAAATATTTCTTTACATTGAATTTTAGTCGAAGGTATTAAGAAGTTATATATTTAAATTAACGTGGCAAAATGCGCACTGGACTTAAACGACTCTTATTATTATTAAAATCGAGAAAATAAGAACTACCCTTATTTGTATTATTGAAATTAAAAAAATATATTTAAATTTTCTTAACAGAAAATCCCCGAAAAGTCGATTATTTTGCTGCACGCCTGCGCGCACAATCCAACGGGTGTGGATCCCACCACAGAACAGTGGTGTGAGCTCTCAGAAGTTATTAAGAAAAAAAACCTGTTGGTATTCTTCGACATGGCTTACCAAGGTTTTGCCTCTGGTGACGTTGATCGTGATTCTCGGGCCTTGAGGATCTTCGAACAGCAGGGCCACAAGTTTATACTCGCTCAGAGCTTTGCTAAAAACATGGGACTCTACGGTCAAAGAGCTGGAACATTCACAGTGAATTGTCCCAGCAAGGAGGAGGCCGACAAAGTGATGTCTCAGCTTAAGATTCTTGTACGCGCAATGTATTCTAATCCACCAGTTCATGGCGGTCGTATTGTAGCTGAAATTTTGGGCGATGAAGAGCTTAAAAATATGTGGCTGTGCGATGTTAAGTTAATGGCTGACAGGATTATTTCTATTAGGGAACAATTAAAGGAGAACCTCAAAAAGAAAGGGTCTACGAAATCATGGGATCATATCACCAATCAAATTGGAATGTTCTGTTACACTGGAATGACTCCAGAACATGTTGAAAGAATTACAAAAGAATTTAACATTTATCTTACGAAAGACGGTAGAATTTCTATGGCCGGTGTTACAAGCAAAAATGTTGAATATTTAGCCGAAGCTATGCACGCCGTTACTAAGTAGAGACAAAGTATAAATTAATTCTAGCAAATTGAGGAAGCGGGTTAAAGTTAATCAATTAATGCGCGCAATCGGAGTAACTTTTTGTACAAGATCTAAATTGTGATATCGCTCAGAAACTGAATTAAAAAACTTATTATCACTCGCTTTAAGCTGAAATATTTTTGTAATCACAGTTAGTGCAATATGATCCCTGAGGGAAACTTCGTAATTCAATTCTTCGTATCGTAAGTTGAGATTCCTAACGTCAATAGAAACATTTTTTTTACAGTATAGTTATAATTGCAAACCGCAAAAATATCAATTCCATTCAAAGCATTTGGTTATGCATTTTTTTATAATGAAAATATTCTCAATAAATAGATTCTTTATCGGAAAGTTTAAAACGTTTTTCATTACACCACTGAACTACAAAATTTAACAAGTTTTATTCTAAATTTGTATCGACCGCATTTCTCTACTTTTAATAAATGAATGACAAAATTTCTTGAACGATTTTAACCATTTTCATTGTTGGTATATTTTAGATAAGTCTTTTTATGTATTCATTATTCGTGTGAGTAATTTCAATTTCTTCATTTTACTTGGAATTTTTTACTTAATAGCTTTACTAACAGTCGAGTGTCTACTAGTTCTCAAAGTTATTGACATAGATATCAACGATTTTTTGAATTAATGAAACATTAAATTTACGAAAGACTAGTGGCTTTCTGGGGGCACGGCAGTGCCCCCGCCAAGTCGAGCGCGAAGCAAACACTGCCGTACTATCCTTTACTGGAACCATTTCGCCGCATTTTCAGGCCCCTATTTGAGAACCTCTGGATAAGACCAGAACGCAGAAATTTTCGTCATCCAGTAAGCTATAATCACATACTTAAAATCCAAAATTTCAAGTCTGTAGGTCATTTAGTTCCGAAGTTAAGCGAAAGCAAAATTTTCGCATTTATGACACTCACTCATAATCATCAAAATAGAACTAGTACTTCCCATAAACTCAGAGAGCTGAAATTTGGTACAGAGTTAGGGTTTAATGGCCACATAAAGGGAAAACTATAAAAACTAGGATAATCGAAGATCTGGAGTACCTGGTGACCCTGATTAGAAAACACAAGAGCCCAACCAAACTATTAGAGATCGACATACCGCCTTTACAAAAAATATTCAACTTGGTGGGCCGCTTCACTTGATGTCAAAAATCGAAGGTCTGAAGTATCTGATGAAGAACCCTCAGCTGGTCTCAGCTGTATTAGAGATATGGTAATGCCCCCTTCTACTATTGGTACATAAAAAAATCGACTATCATTGCAAAAATCCAGCGTAGTGGGACACATCTTCTAATTTAATCTAGCAATACGAAAAACTGTTGCTACTGTACAAGAATCAGAACCGGAAAAAAAGAAAAGAAAGATTTGTAATAATAAAAAAACTACTCCTAAAAAGAAAAAAATTGTGTCAAATAAGAAAATCTAATAAAATAAATCAATATGCCTACGTTTCTACAAAAAGAAGTGAAATCCCACCAAAAACATTCTGTAAAAAACTAGCCAAGTCTCGATGGAGCTGCTTGTTTATCTCTAAAAAGTAATGAAATCTAGACAAAGTCGTGCCAAATCTAAGGTTCCTTACTGCGATTTCTTTATTATTATAGTTAATGTTGTGTGACTTGGCCGTTGAAGGGTACACAAGGGTATAAAACGAGGTGCTCCATGACACCATTGCACCAATCTGTCGCCAGAACCGCTACCCATTGACGATGGAAAATTGCCACTTGGAAAACGTTGATTCAATAACCAGTCAATTGTAGGCTTGATAAAGCTGCGTATTTCAATTACCAATACCAGTATGGGCTATTATCTCGCTTAACAAACATAGGTAGTTACAACAGATATAACATTACGTGTAAACAAAATTGACTTGTACCCACTAACGTATAAAGAAGTTCAACGGCCAAGTCACACAACATTAACTATAATAATAAAGAAATCGCAGTAAGGAACCTTAGATTTGGCACGACTTTGTCTAGATTTCATTACTTTTTAGAGATAAACAAGCAGCTCCATCGAGACTTGGCTAGTTTTTTACAGAATGTTTTTGGTGGGATAATTATTTCATTATCTGTAGCACTGATCTATAAATTTCAGACTCTGTTTACAAACTCACATGTACCGAAATAATAGTGTTTTCTAAACGCGCAGCTTATTTTTTGATGAGACATGATAAAAACATCGTTTTTAGGTTTTAGTAACGTCTTTATTAATTTATTAATTTTCTTTCGCTGGAAAATCACTGTTTTTTTAAGTCAAATACAAATGAAAGTAACATGTTATCACACTGTTCAATTTCAACCGTACTTTAGCTAAAAATCATAAAAAATATCGCAACAAACCCACATGAATTAAAAGAAAGAATCCTAAAATCATGGTTTGCTATACCTATACCTTAGCTTATCTGGTGGCTCGCAGTACTCTTTGACTATAAGTTTGCAGAGGAACACGTGGAATACTATGATTATTGCGCAAATCGATACCCAGAAGAATGTAGGCAGACCTCCCAAGTGATGTCCGTGTTTATGTAAAGCTATAACGTGATGTTCATGGGCAGGAGCTGCATGAAAATTAAATACAATCAATTTAATATAATAATAGGAAAATTGTAATGTATTAAATATTTTTAAAGAAAACCAAACTCATACCTTCGATGACCTCCTTAACGTGGATTGCCTTGTGCAGCTCTTCGATATGTTGCTTGTCAGCTGTAATGTACAAGATCGCAGTTGGTGGATCTGTGACCTTAACAGGGAATGTCTTTTTCGAAGGGCTAGAAATTAAATTTTCTAATGAGAAACATCTTTCGAACTTCTAAAGATTTAAGGAACAAACCCTAGAAGTACGGGGTCATCTAAGCAGCCAGCGTCACAGGCGTAGTAGCTTCGGTCAGATCTGTCTAGCGCAATGTAGATGACTGCTTTATTGTCTTCGGTAACAGAAACGGATACGTTAACGTGGGTCATATTCCCATAGTTGAGCCGCCTAAAATGATAATCACGGTGCAGGAATTTCGGATGAATGTTAAACTCTAGATGTTGATTGCTAAATCTAAAACTGCCGAAACTAAGAATCATGGCCTGTACTACACCGCTTGCACCAGCTCTGATGAGATTGTGGCATCCCTGAAATTTAGGTGGCGATATTTTATTATGGTTTTCTCATATATAATACATAAATATTGTATTGAAATATTTATTTAAAAAAATGTATGAACCCATAGATAGAACAACTTCGAGATGAGGCTGAGATATTAGATTGTTCTTCTTTACCTGAATGCATTACTTTAAATGATTCTTGTAGATGAGCTATTATAATTTTTGGAACATCGATTTTTTAAAGCTTGACTAACTTTTGCCCGTAAGTTGATTTGTGTGAACTTTTAATATAATAAACTATGAGGCTCTTTGGTTCTTATAATAAAGAAAATATGTTAATAATTCAGCTATAAGTTGGCAACTCACGAAAACATGAGAACGGAATCAGGTCATTTAGAAGAAAATCTTTTAGACAACAATGATAATTTGTGTCCAATGGTGGGCAGTGCAACCGAAACGTCTTTTGTGCCAAATTAAATGGAGAAACTGTAGAGTACATATTTAAGACTACTTACTTGCTTCTCCAGAGTCAGAAGCCATGATGAAACTAAGTTATTCAGAGAGTCCAGCGAGTCCATGTCTAGCCAAAGATTTTCTGCCTATTGTAATGAATAAGAGAAAATTCAAAACTTTTTCGAATTTGAAAATCCCCAAACCTGCAAAGTGTGATAGCTGTCGTAACATCCCTCAGCATAGGTAAGTGTCCGTGCTATTTCCTGCTTCCTCTGAGGGGTAACGGACTCCTCAAACTCCAAACTTCGGACGTTGGAGAGAACCGCATAAATAGTCGCATTTATTCGGTCCCCATTGATACTACTCTCCGCCTTTGAGGTGCTTATACTAAAACCTGACTCCCAAAGGCTGTTCCATACTCGGGTGTGCTGCTTCTTGAAGTTGTAGAATGGGTTCGACATCTCGTGCTGGATGTCCTGCAGAGCTCGTTTTATCGATTCAACAGCGACCTTCTCATTTTCTTCGACAATTTCAGCGAATTTGCTCTTGTTGTCGAATTTTGAATAGTGGACGGCGAGGATCACTTCCAGTTTTGTAACGCCACGCTTTTTTAGGGTAATAGAACGCGGTATTTTTCGAGTTACGACAGACACAACCAAACTCTGTTCTGGGTGAGAGCCTGTTGTGGCTATTCCGCTGACTACTTGGTATTCGTGTATTGTTGAACCTTGCTGGAGTCTTTTTTGAGAAAACATTTTTAACTCTAGACTAATATCATCTTTTTTTTTGTATATATCAAACGATACTGTGGAGTGTGTTGACACCCCAAGGCTTCTTTCTCGTTTTCGTAGTTTTTACCAACGATAAACCAATGTAATTATAGGTAAAAATGTATCTTCCCTAATTAGATTGAGTAAAGAGTAATAGAATTTTATTTACAGAATTTTGTTTTTATCTATATTTTTGTATTGCTCTTTTTTAAAGTTAAAATGCATTATTTTAAAATGCCTTTAATTTAATTTAGTTCAATTTATTTGTCCATAGTTAAGCTTAGTTATTTTTTATGTTAATTTCTTCTATTTTAAAATGCCTTTAAATGCAAGTAATTTATGTTATTGGAGGATTCATATGATGAATTTTTTGGTGTAAAAATGTCATTCAGAACATAAAAAGTACTATGAGGACTTTTTAATTTTCACTCACAAAGCATAAATCGTCGAGTGTTAGGAACTTGTACTGAATTAAAGTTGGGGTTTGAACCCTTTAAAATAGTTCTTCAGAAATGTAACTTGAATTTACTTTAGGGTGTTATATCACTTCACAGTATCGTTCTAGGTTTACTGATGTATAAAAAGTGAGATGAAAGAGACGTACTTTATATCCCGCGCGATAGCAGTTGGCCAATCCGAGATCCTTGGAAGAGTTAGGTCAACATCAACTATCTGATTTCGGGTATTTGTGATTTTTAATTCTTGTACTAAGATAGACGGTAAATTGCGGTGTGCGAAATATTCGTAAGAGACATAGTAGTCCTGGAAGCACTGAAATCTTTAATTTTGGGGTTTAGATTTATGAATACATAGTTATTTCTTAAGGAGAGGTCTTGCTGCAGTGTGTCGTAAAAATGTCGAATCAGTATGACATCCCAAGAACATACTCTGAATATTATAGGTAAAATCTCTTAATACTATCCGAGTTATCCAACAAGTATTCATTTTCTGTACGTACAAAGCTATTTTTTAAAATGTTTTAATGCAATATAATTTAAAAACTATTCATCCCACTTTTCTGAGATATTGAGCTATTTAAGAATATAATTTTTACTCGCCAGTGAACCACAATATTGTATTAATTTTATCAAACAGGCCATATACTTCAGCGCACAGTGGTCAAAAATCAGGAAAACGGGGGGGATTCAATAATTTTTGCTCTCTATTAGCACACACAGTGATAAAAAAAATAAAAAATATTTACGTTTTTGAGGATGCCATATTGGGGTTAATTTTTACCTAGGAGTTGAAGGGCTGAAGATAGAGAGGGTAGTTTTTTCCTTGTTACCGAAAATAAAAAGGTTCGCATATCGTTTCATACGTTTTCGAGGACGCAAAGCTCTTTTCTGGAATTATTTTTTACTTAGGGGTTGAAGGGGTGAAGATAGAGGGGGTAGTTTGTCTCTAAATCATAGCTAGCGGTAAGATGAACATAGAGAGGGTAGTTTTTCCCCTTTTATCGAAAATAACAAGATCCATATCGCTTCATACGTTTTCTACTACGCAAAGCTCACATCTGGAATTAGTTTTTACTTAGGGGTTGAAGGGGTGAAGACAGAGATGGTAGTTTGTCTCTAAATTATAGCTAGTGGCAATATGTATATCGTTTGATATGTTTTCGAGGACGCAAAGCTCATTTCTGAAGTTACTTTTTACCTAGGGGTTAAAGGGTGAAGATAGAAGGGGTAGTTTTTTGCAAATTACAACTAATAGCAAGTAAACACATGCATCTTGTTATTTTCGATAACAGAGATAAAACGACCCCCTTTATTTTCCCCCTCAACCCCTAGGTAAAAAGTAACTTCAGTAATGAGCTTTGCGTGCCTGAAAACATATTAAACGATATGCATCTTGACATTAGCTATTATTTTGAGATAAACTACCCCCTCTATCTTCACCCTTTCCACCACAAGGTGGTTTGGCTTTGGTGTCTCGAAAACGTATAAAAAGATATGCATCTTGTTATTTTCGATTACAGAGAAAAAACTACCATCTCTGTCTTCATCCCTTCAACTCCTAGGTAAAAAATAATTCTAGAAATTAGCTTTGCGTCTTCAAAAACGTATGAAACGATATGCATCTTATTATCAATAACAGGGAAAAAATTACCCCTCTTATCTTCAGCACTTTAACCCCTAGGTAAAAAATAACCCTAATGATAATTGGACACTCTGTGAGCATCACCCTGTAAATCGGATTTACTTACTGCAAGTATACTTAGAAAAAACTGACCGATCGCAGAAACAAATTACCTACATAATGAAATGTGTGTACCATGACCTTGTACATGAGCGAATGGTAAAATTTCGGGCAGAACATATTGCTCTTAGGAATAAAAAAATGCACCTTTTGGATACAAAGGACGACTTTCGAAAATTGGCTAAATCTCGCTTTTTCGTGATTTCTGACGAAAGAAGTGAAAAATTAAAATTAACAAACTCTGTTATATAACATTGTGTATTTGGTCAATCTCTTTGAAGCATTCGCAAAATTACACAAGTTTACAAACTTTAACTTTTTCTTTGTATTTCGTACGAAATGTAGTTTTTTCACTTCTTTCGTGGACACTAATCACTAATGTAAAATTGTTTTTTTTTTGTCCATCGCGTTAAGTTTTCGAGAAAAATAGGATTAAAAAAGTGAAATTAATATAATAAATAACAATATTTTATCCACTTTTGGATATTTTTTAAAAAAACAACGTTATTTTGAAGTAACGTAAGTCAAATCAAAGTTTGAATTCTAAAGTATAGGTTTATAATCTTATTTGTAAACTATATTAAGATTAATTCAGGAATTCGTGAATCTTGCCTCTGCCATATAAATTAAATGAACCAATTGTAGGACTGGAACTCTAATGAAAAAATTGTCTCCCCAACAAACCTTGACAAAGGATTTAATTAACTGATATTTTATATCTTTAGTATAGAATTGTAACTTTCATTTTATTTAAATTATTTTTTAAATGATTTAAATACGAATTTTTTAAATGATTTAAGGTACTAGTTCCCTGTAGAATAGGAAAAAATAGACTTTTAAACTTTATTTTTTTTCTCAGCTCCTTTATTATAAATCTAACTGGATCTTTTTTTATTTGAATATGTAAGTCTTGAGGTTGACAAAAAAAAATGGTTTTTCTTCTTTTAGTACTTTATTATATATATAGAGGGCTCTCAAAAAGGAGTAGTCCAAAAAAAGAGGGTTCCATGGCGGACACTCAATCTCAGAAACGACAAGTCCGAAACAAAAAAAACAAAAAGCATGTTAAAAAGGAAGATATTTTATGAGGCAATTCACCACAATTAGTAAAAAAATTGGTAAACAAAAAAAATGGCGGATATTTGGAAAAAAAATTTCAAAAAATCGCTTCTTTTTTCGCTTTGTTCGGTTTGGAAATATGTTTCTTATCAACTTTTTCGGAATTTTCTGGTGAATTGCCCTAGAATATACCTTAACAAATAAAACGTTATACAGTTTATTCAAATCGGTTCAGCCAATCGGGAGATTGACTGTCCACCGTTTTGAAAAATGTAGTTTCGAGAAAAACGCGTTTAAAGTTTTTTTACGATATATTTATGTGTGTATAATCAAAAATGCGCGCGCACTAAAACTGCTGTAGCTCCTCGATTTTTTCGAATTTCTTTATAAAAATTTAGCATATGATTTCTGAAGGTATAAGGAACCATAAAATGTAGAAATAAAAAATTCCATTTGGGGGAAAATTTTGAGGGAACTAATACCTTAAATACGAATTTTTTAAATTTGTAAGCGAATTTTTCTCGAAAATGTAACGTAAGGGATTTTTTATATTATGTATTTCGAAATCAGAGAATCTTAATAATAACATATTTAGTAAATTTTTTAATATATCGAGACCATAGAGCTTTTAAGATAGAACTACATATAAAAATGCATTTGGGAAAAGAGTGGGAGGGTCATGTAGTCTCGAATGTGTTAAGAGTATAAAAATCGTGTAAACTAGTGTAATCGTCCGCGAAAGAACTGTTTTTGGCGGCAACAAGAGCACTTTTGTATGAAGCGAAAATAATTGAAATCGCGATTGCTGTACTGAATGCAGAGCACTCACTCTACAAGTGTCCTTTTCTCGTGCACAAATGAACGAATTTGACTCTGATAAAATGAGAAAGGAAGTTCGCGATCTCTATCAAAAAATTCTTCAATTATTATTAGTGAAACGAAAAAAAAATCGGATAGAGTAGGGGAAGAGTGCAATGGACTAATGAAAGTTGGTGAAGAAGCGTTCGTGGAGTATTGCCTACTCCTCCCTTAAATCAATTCAAAACAAGTAGTTAAAAAACCAGAGCCACGTATTATCAATTCTGCTACAGGGACTTTATAATGACGCCCCTCCTACAGCTGAGAATCTATTTTATTATGAACAACATTCTTGTATGTAATTCAATATTATTATTTTCTATAAACTGAATTTTTAAAAATCACCTAATATTCCGCGTTGTACAGCAAAACCCTCTCTTAAAATTATAAAAATTTCCTCACCTGTGGACAATTCCATTGAGGTACTCGACAACGGTAGCCTCCTTGCTAATTCCATTTGACGATGAAAGTGAGACGAAAGGATGAAAATAAATAGGAAGGTTCAGTGATCTCCGCCGCTTAATATTTAGATGGGCATTGCTGTCCACCTCAGCGCTAAAGTAGCCGTTGCCCACGTACGGAATGAATTGAGAAAATGTTTCCGGGTGGCGAATGTGCGCGTTAAACTCGATGTTTTGTAGATAAAACGGCGTCAGCCGATCATCTATGCATCGGTCTAGAGGATCTAGAATTGTAAGAGTTAAATAAAATTCTAACTATCGCTGCAAGGTCCCATTTACCTCTAGTTTCATCAGTTTTTGTGAACAGCCACCGGAGAAAGGGCAAACCCACGTAAAAGGAGGCGCCGATTACAAGCAATAGAAGAAATATTTTCCTATATGAGAAGTTGCTGTCGAAAGTTCGCTTAAGTCTGCGGGTTAATTCACCAAATTCGAATTTATTTTTTGCACCGCGAAGCATATTTACACTTTGTCATTTCTACTGCCGGCCCGATGTTATTTCTTTGGGAATTCTTTTGACATATATCAGCTGTGGCGCAATGGAGTGACAGTTGACAGCTTTAATGAGTCAGTTCCGAAAAAAGGTCAATATGATGAAAATGTTTTATTAAACGCAAAATGATATTGAGACAAGTAATTTCAAGGAAAATTTGAAGAAAACATAACATAAAAATTGTCAGGAATAGAATTTATCAAAATTTTGTATTAATATTCAGATTAGCTACCAAGAGAATCCAGAGGGCTCTTGCGAATTTAGGAAGATTTGTCAGTGAAATGAATTGCCATTGTGACAGTTCTCACTTTTGTAAACAACGATTCGTCGTTTTGATGGTTCGAGGAAAAAAGTATGAAATTTAGTTAAAATTAAGGCCAAGAATTAACCGAAAAATGACGGAAAATATTGTCGAACACTGGAGCTACTACATATACGTGTCATTAACGCTTCTCCCCGTGTATTTAGCATTTAAATTAATACAATGGATGGGATGGGAACTTTTTGTAAATAACTGAATTTTGTTGCTATGTAAATAAACCAGTACCTTTGAAATATATTTATCTATTTATTTTCACTCCCAATAAGTTAATAAAACATATATTTCTCGAAATCCCTTTGTAATATCTTAAATTTTTGCATATCCACTTAGGGCATTAGCTGAAGGGAATCTTGACCGAAGCAGCATGCTCCGATCCCTGTCCAGCATAATAGATCGTCTCTTGAGCATAATTTCCCTTTCTAAATTACCTCTAGTGATCATGAGGTCTCTTTTACAGTTTTCTGCTTCAGTTAGATCAGCTAACATTGCTGAAACACCTCCCTGGACCGTTCCCACCTCATCAATGAGCCCCCTTTGGGCAAAGTCCCGTGCGTTTTCAACATGTGGGCGATAGTTTCTATTGTCCAGACGTGTTTGGACTACTTTCATTACATTGTCGAGGCCCTTCATACCTTTCGTCATTTTCTCAATTCGATTTTCGGTGTCTGCTAACTTTTGGAGGCACTGTAAGAAGAAAGGAAATTACTGTAAGTGCTACCGGGCCGGGTGAAAGGGATATAGAGAAATAAATTAAATTACATCGCGCAATTCATTCTCCAGGCGTGTTAAAAGTTCCTGTAAGCATCCAATACGATCACGAAGGGCCGTCTCTACAACATCCGCCTGAGTCCTTAAGTCTCGGGCTGCGTTAAGGAGTATGGCGTCAAGGGTGCTCCGAAGGGCTGCCTGCAAAGCAAATTTCATTATTTATTGAATTTCGAACTTGTGACTATTTCGGTATTGGAAGTTTTTGTCTTGACGACTTCATCGATAGCTGAAAAGGACAAAAGTTTTTAGTAGGGGAATCGAGACATTTTAATGCAGTTCTTTTTCCCCGAGCTAAAATCTTGAGGAAATTGTATAGTATATAAGCAGCTGTTTATTTATCTGATTGTGTTCAACTTATTATTACATATCTATCTGCAGCAGAGGTAAGAAGCAAAATCTGCCTATAAAAGTGCGATAAGGGTATAAGGTATGGTGATATTAATATATATAAATTTCAGTGGTTTATTACTATTATAGTCGGTTTTCGAGGCTATTTTTATATAACATTTACACGGTTGATTTTCTAGAAATCCCAAACTATTCATCTTTGCAGATGATACAGCAATTTCACATACATTTGTTCCAGACTCTAACTTGGACTCGAAAACCTCCAAGATTATTTTTATAAGTTGTTGTTTAACTAATTTCCTGCAACTTAATATTATATTTCTAAATGTAAGGGTATATAATTTTGCAGAACAGCTATTTGTTATAAGTACATTTAAATTATTTAGAACGTGTTGAGGATATAGCCGATTCATATCGATCATATCATCTCTAATGCTTGGTTTCTTTAAAAGGAGTACTAAAGAATTTACTTTAGATTCTTGTGTTACAAATGCAATCTTTTTAAAAATGTTTCACCATCCCATGTATAAATCTCGGTGTGTCAACACTTGAGTTTAGACGCGATTGGAGTTGTGCCATGTCTATCAAGGATTAATTGTGTAATGATATAAAATACTCAGAGTTGCTTATTAAATTTAACTATATCAATGACTTCTCTTATGTAGTTTCCAATCTCAAATCGATACCCTGAAAATATTTCGCTTAATTGATTACGTTAAATTTCAGTTTTAGTTTCAAACAATGAATTGTTGAATTTTGTAATCTTATGATTATATTCTATTCTGTAAGGTTATTTTTTGTTAATATTGTTATTTATGTAAATAACATGTAAATAATCCGAATTTCTACACTATTTTTTGAATTATTATTTTAACAGGGGTCGATTTAACCCCTTTGAAGGAATGAACATCAATCTTAAGGATCGATACTTGTATTAAGCTAGTAGGGGTAAGTGGGGCAGATTCATACAAGGGGCACCTACATACACTGAGTGTGTCTGAAGTTAGGCGCGGACAAAACCCCCGGGAATAATAAATACAAGCCGTGAAGTAGACCTGTTCACTACCACATGTATAGGGTCATGTAGTCCGATGATTGCACCGAAATAACATTGCTTCTTATGGCGGTAGAGCTCATTCATTCCGCTCCAGAGGGCGAATCTGCTAAACTATCGCTTTTACGAAAAAGTGATGTTCTACTGACTGTAACTGGGGAGGAATACCGTTCTTATGGTACCAAAATCATTATAGGGGTAAGAACAAAATATTAAAGATATTTGAGCTCAAAAGTTACTCTTACTGCCCATCGAACAAATTACCACGGAAAGTCGTGCTGTCAAGTCGACCTGCCGCTGCTGTTTTGTTCGAGGAAATGGTTAGAGTTGTGTTTAAGTGCAAAAAACTCTAATATTTTGTTCTTGTCACTATAAAGTTTTTTAGATCACCAGAAAGGTATTCCTCCATAGTTATAGTTAGTAGAACATCATTTTCGCGTAAAAGTTATAGTTTAGCAGTTCAGGCGAGTTGAGTGGCATACTTTGGATCATCCGCCATAAGAAGCAATGTTATTTCACGGCGATTCTCGGACTACATCACTACGTATGCATTTTCTACTTCACGGCTTGTGTTTATATGTATTCCCGGGGGTTTTGGTACAGCCACTGACATATAAGAACTGGACTGCTGATCCCGTACAAAAACCAGCCCCCTATCACTCTCTATGAAGCTGTCAAAAAAAAGTGGACTTTTAGTGTCGCCACCGGAAACTACTCCGCTAGGTGGCGCATACTGTCCTTGTAGGATGAACGAGCGCGAATATCAAGTTATTTGAATGGTTGTCATCGCAATTGTGATTTCGAAGTTGTGCAAATTTAGTTTTTACTTTTTGGATTTTATTAAATGGATTCGGAATTGGATCGAACAGATCTTAAAGATCATCATAGAATTTGTAGAAAACATTTTCCACCATCTGATATTATATGGGAAAAAAAAATATTTTCAAAATCCCGCCATATTTCGCCTACAAGTACCATCAGCGCCGCGTAGCGGATGGGGTCATTAAAAATTCGTCCTTGAACACGAGTGATAGGGGCCTGACAAAAACTCACATCAAAAGTAAGACCAAATTTTGACCGAATTCTAACTATCTCGCTCTTTCTTAAGCCCGCAGGCAGACAAATTTACAAAAAAAAATGGCCAATAGCCAAATGAAGGTGGCGCCATGTATGTGCACTTCTTTTGGTTTTTTCTAGTATCTTCGCGTGTGATACATCTTTTTGATACTCCCAATAGATAAATAAAAGTAAACACAAGCTTTTTGCACATCACTTTTACCCACGACAGCCTTTACAAGTTGCCCGCCAACTCATCATTTTCCGTTGCAATCAGCTGTTAGAATAGTTTAACGATGTCCAACAGATGGCTACTTCATTTTGTGATACAACTTTTAGCTTGGGTTGGTATAAACGAGAAATGTGAAGGTTAGACAAAGGCAGTTTTTCTTAAGTCCCCAGCTGATTGCCGCGAGGAACATTTTTATGAAAAAACTTAAAATTGAGCGTGATATGAGAGAAATCGGTTCGTGAAAGCTCAATTATTTTTAATTTGCGTCAGTTTAAACATAATTGTACGGTATTTTAGGGCATTTTTAATAGCATGATTTGCTCCATGAGGATTGAGCCTGTGCTAAAAATGGTCTCATTTTTCAGACGACGGTTAGCAGTCCAGTTCTTTCATGTCAGTGGGTACAGCAGTCGTAGCCAGAAAACTTTCTTCTATGTGTGTGCACTTTGCTTTTAGGGCAGCCATTGTGGTCACTCGCTGTCAAATTTTCGAGCGGCAACTTTGAGATTCACGGCGATTTTATAATTTTTGTGAAAAAAGTGAAGTTTTTCGGATAAATAAAAACGGATTAATATTATCGTGCCTCAGAAAGGAACAAAAAGTTTATTTTGGTGTAATTTTGTGAGCTTTTGTTAAGTAAAATGGTGAGAAAGTGCCTTGTTAGTTCGTGCAACAATAGCATCAAGAATAGACCAGACGGTGTAACTTTTCATAAGTACGTACAAAAAGTGGAAGGTTTTCAATAAAATTATAGTTTCTGCATGGTGAAGAAAGGAGCTTTTAATCAATAATTTTCGCAAAAGTCATCAAAGATTTACTTTTGTTTACGTTCGGGATGGCTGCCATTTTTGGGAGTACACTGGCGCATAGACGTCGTCAAATTTAGGAAAAAAGTGGAATTTCCCAAATCAATGCTAAACCATATATAATTTATTCCGTCTTATTATTTTTAATTTTTTACATTAAATTTTGCTAAAATATTTTAATTCATGTAATTTCCAAATCAAGTTTCAAATTTAACCGCCCATAAGTTAACTGGTAATCAGATATACCGAAAAATTTTAACGCCTTCACTGGTTTTCAAGGCAAAACTTAAAAGTGGCTACGCTGAATCCTTACAATGCCAACTCCATTAGTTTCCTCCTCAAAGGTGGGTACTGACTAGTGAAGTTTGACAGCTATCGCTGCGGAAAGCGTGTGTGTGCAACACGGAATGTGTTTTTGCCTCACATAAGTAATTTCATAACCTTACTTTGGGCGTATTTTGTGACTAGTTAGTGTTGTTTAGATTAATCACTGCTATCTAATATTACTCAAAATATCATTGAGTTTATGACTTGATTTTCAAATTATCCTACATGAAGACAGTTTTTTTTTACATATTTCTTTATCAATTAACATGCGATGGGGTACATTCATACCCAAGTAAAAGGAGCACATTCATACTATATAAATGTGCCCTTGCACTTGTGTTTCTTCGCAATTTAATGATACCTATCATTTTTTGTTACACAGAACGATCATGGTTAGAAATTATAAGAAGAAGGGGACGAGGAGTGTGGAGGTTAATGAAGAGGAATCAGTTGATTTATCAAACATAGTGATGATACTACTAGATCCTAAGTTAGCTATCACAGCTAGAACAGCCAATTTCTTACTTTAATATTGATCTCTCTTTTTTGAATGTGCATTAATGTTAGTTTTCGTAAGGATTTATCTTCATGTTAACTAAATTTTAAGATTATTGTATTAATTATAACTTATAAGCAATAATTTCCTACATTTTGTGATATGAACTATTTAAGCTGAATATGACTGATTATAATTAATAACGTTAATTTAACTACAACTTATGTGCCTTTGGTACATAACCATATATGTAACCTAAAGGCTGCTTAATCACAATATGTTCACTAGCCGTTAGTCATGTAATTTATTTTTGCTAGCTAACTCGATGTCAAAAAGGTCACGAACAGATATACTTAGATAGGTAAAGTTTTTCATTTTGATTTTTATTATTTGTTTGTTATTTAAAAAAATTATTTTTCTTTTTTACTGGACTAGTATGTTAAGAAACAATATTTATGACGAATAAATAGTGATTTTTAATCCTTCTTTTATTTTTTTTTTCAAGTGTGTATTAACCTACCTCTTCATGTATGAATGTGCCTCACTAATGGGGTACATTCATACATTTTCCATTTTTTTTGTCAAAGTATTATGGGAATTCGCGCACGTGATTTTTCAGTAATATTATGCTTCTACTACAGTACAAAATAGTTAAACTATCAATTTGTCATAAATTGAAAGAGTTATACGTAATACAGAGAATTCTACAAAGCGAAATATAAAAATTGTATGAAGCTGCCCCACTCTACCCTAGTTAGTAATCAGCCATACCTAAAACTCTTTAACTCGATTTTGCTTGAGATGCTTTGATTTACTGCTTTTTTGGTGCTTGGGGTTAGTTTAACCATCTTTGTGGGGATGGATTTTCCCCCTATACGTGTTTTGCATTTTTCATATTACACAAAAATTTGTTTTTTAAATTGATAAGAATATTTTTTGAATTTTTTATTTTTGAACCCTTTTAAAGGATTATAAAGGATTCCACCCTTTCTATAGGGGTAGTTTTGTTTAAGATATTATAATCACTTGAAAATAATCAATGAATGTTATTTAAATAAGTAACACTATTAACTAATATTAATTTTGAGCGCTTATACGTTATATTTTATTTTATACAACCAAAGTTACAGGTGCTTGAAAAACAGGCTAAAAAAAACCGCTTTTTTGCGATCGCTCTTTATTGATAAAAACCTTGTACCCATAAAGAGGCAATTGACACTGAGCCTGGAAAATAAGTCTAGAGCTAAACGATTACCTTTGAAAAAAATTGGGAAAATAAAGGCATTTAAAGAAGAAGGGCCATTCAAAAAGAGAAATTGCCAGAAGAATCAAAAGCGCCAAATTAATTAATAATTTCGTAAAGGATTCTGGTAATTAGGGCAAAAAACAAAAAGGCGGACAGAAAACAGGGACTAGGAGATGTCAACGATGATTAATTTTACATCATGCTTCGGATTCAACTTTGACGGCACGCCAAATTGTTAAAGAAGCGGAGATTTCATGCAGTGTTAGAACGGTGCAAAGCATCATTAAAAAATCCCCAACAATTAATCGGCTGTGAATGAAGAAAAAACCTGTATTAACACAGAGAAATCAGACGGCGTGACTAAAATTTGCTCGACAACATTGACGCTAGATTAGCGAATGGAGATCTGTTGTTTTTACGGATGATGAACGATTTTGTATAGATGGACCTGATGAATTTTCCTATTTTTCTTATGATCTTGGGACAGAGCCTATGTATTTGAAACGTCGCACAGTGTTCCAAATCGCTCAAAAGCTGGCCAAAATTCGAAATCACGTTAGAAATGCTTGAAACTGAGTATACGGGGGTTTTCGGTATCGCTGATCTCAGATCCGTTTTCAAAACTGAAAAATTCAAAATGGCGGATTCAAAATGGCGGACTGAAATTGCAAAACCTTGTCAAATTTGTACCAAAATTGGTATGTAAGGGTTCTTGATGCTGCTTGTTTCATTTCTAGTATCGGAATGGGAAAATTCAAAATGGCGGATCCAAAATGGCGGACCGAAATAGCAAAATCTTGTCGGATTTACACCAAAATTGGTATATAAGGGTTATTGATGCTGCTTGTTACATTTCTGGTATCGGAATGACAAAATTCAAAATGGCGGATCCAATATGGTGGACAGAAATTGAAAAACCTTGTCAGATTTATACCAAAATTGGTACATAAGGCTTCTTGATGCTGCCTGTTTAATTTCTGGTATCGGAATGGAAAAATTCAAAATGGCGGACCCAAAATGGCGGATCGAAATTGCAAAACCTTATCGGATTTATACCAAAATTAGTATATAATGGTTCTTGATGCTGCTTGTTTCATTTCTGCTATCTAAATGGAAAAAGTCAAAATGGCGGACAAACAATTTAAAATCCCATCTTACTTAAGTAAAATTTGGAATATGAGGGTTTTTGGTATAGCTGATTTCAAGTCCGTTGTCAAAATTGAAAAATTAAATGTGGCGGATGCAATATAGTGGATCAAAAATGTAATTCTCCTTGGATTTAAACCCGAATATACGGGTCTTTGGGGTTGCTTATTTCATCTCTGCTATCAAAATGACGGATCTAATATGAGAGACCTGAAAATATTTTTCTCGGAACTTCATTTCAGTAGCGAGAGATAACTGCTCAATAGGGTAATTTTGCCGCAAATCTTCAATTTTGCGACGCTTCGACCTATCACTACTTTCCCCAAAGCTTTTTTCAGGACCGCAAACTTTAGAGCACGTTTCTGGTGTTGGGGGTTTGGAAAAGACTAAAACTTTGTTTAGCCACTCCGAAAATTTCCGTAAAAATGTGGGATTTTTTTGATTGGCCTTTACCCACCTTTTTTATATTCGTAGTAAAAAAAGGTTAAAACTTCACGGATCTCTTCCGTAATATTTCTTTTCGGAAAATTAATAAAAACACTCGCATAATAAGCAAAATACAATATATTTGAAAAAAAAAACAATAACACATTAAATAACTGCTTGTAATATCCTTGTAAAAATATCGTAAAATTTACTAATTTCGATCCGCTATGATAGATTTAATCCGCCATCTTGAATCCCACAATTAAAATAAAGTATTAGAAATCCGTGACCTCTCTGCACAAATTCAAAAATGAAGTGGGTAATATTTAGCAATTTCAAACAGCCATACTGGATCCTCCATTTTGAAATTTTGAATTTAAAACATCCTATATTAAGACCTGCCAAATAAGCTACACAAAAACGAACCCGCATTACAGTCTATGAAGTAATTCCAACAGTCGAACATACGTATAATATCGCAAACAACATATTGACATGTATAGAGTTGTAAATGGAGGTTCATAACTGTAGCTGCGGCAGGTTGCGGCAGCTGAATTTTATACCCCATATTCATCACCGTTAGGAGAATACGTTCCCATTGGAATCACCGCACCGACCCGTGTCGGACGGTTTGTAGGCCTGAATATATTAAAAATACTGTTTTCTGTCAAGGGTTACGCTAAGAGTGACGTCACACGTAAACCGCTAGAAAATTAAACCGTTATTTGGGTGTTTTCAAAAGAGCAACATTGTGGCTAACAAATAAATACTATATGTACATATTTTTCTCACGTTCAGGTGTATGACACAGTTTTGAAAAGGTAAGATAATATTTGATAATTTACTCGATGACTACTCTGCCAACTTTAACAGTCAAAAAACATAGTCAAATGTACTATTAGTGAAAAAAAATTATTACTATGTGAAGCATCAGGATGTCCTTAATAAAACTGTATATTTAGAAATATAGTTTTTTGACTTTCATTTTTTTAATTTTGGCCAGCTTTTGAGCGATTTGGAACACTGTGCGTCGCCACAGCAGATGTAGGTAGCTTTTACTTTTAACACTAGAACTACCAAGACCGGTCAAATTTACCGGTACTCAATTTCTTGCTTGATTTAATCATATTTTTTGAAAATATCTCTTAAGAGTAATACCAAATCTTATTAAGGTTCAAAATTACGACATATCGCGAGCCTATTTCCATTTATAATTATATTAATTTAAATGCGAAAGCATATTACTTTAAAGGTGCCAAAAATTATCAAAATTACAAGCTTGAGCGCCTTCAGTTCTAGTGTTAATGGTCTAACAAGGAGAAGGCACCTACTCGTCATCACCGATTTCGCTCAAATTTATAGTACATGTAGGGCTTTGCTTGAAATGAAAGTACCCGAAGTGGCAACTCCAGATGACCAAGCGTTTAGAATAGTATAATAAAAATTTAGACGCGGCTCTAAATACCATTCATTTTAGTACTTTTCCAAAGCGTCGGCTGGTGTAGTCAAAGAGTATCTATAACAAGAGGGGACACTCGAGCGGTTATTTTTTAAAATTTTTCGACCTTGGTACCGTTACAGGAACGAAATGGGAATTTATGCTAGAAATAGTTAGTAATAAAGAAAGCATAAGTGAGAGAAAGACAAAAATTTGAGGCGAAAAGTGGAACACTCCTGCAGGGTGCACCTCAAAAAAATCTTTTATCACAAAACTTATCTATGTGCACATTATACGCTGCCTTTTCCACAGCCACACACCAAACACATTATATTATGCTTACCCATCATTTATCTAAAGCACATTTTATTTTATTTAATTAATTGCTTCTAAGAAAGCACTGTTTTACTCAAAAACTTTTAAGCTTCTTCACATTTCCAAACAAATCAAGACCACCCGGTACTTTTCGTAAGCGAGCAGCACACAAAAGAAATTCGGCTCGGGGACGCCTTTAAAAACGCACAATGAAAAAATGCAAACAATCTCGTCGGTATTCATGCTCGGTGTGTGCTGCCTGCCTCTTCTCCCTTCTCCGATTCGGCATTTCCCTATAAGTTAACATTGCGAGGAGAGGTAAACTTGATCGGCCTAGTACTGGTGCCCGGCTCGGGGACGCCTTTAAAAAAGCGTTCATAAAAAAAGCTTCAGTTTATAGCTTACGCTGTAAAAGCTGTCTGTGAGAACTTTTTGGTAACTATTTCTCTCTCTACATTTCTTATAGGTATTTACAGAGGTAGTAGCCCTGAGCTGCTTTATCTAATGGGAAATTTTGCTGGGTGTGTTTGCGAGAGCTTGCATATGAGTTGGGACTTTGAGAGCGTATTGAGAGTGTCCCTTCTTGTTAAATTCGATATTCTTTGGTGTAGTGGTAAACGCAAAATCGGTGATGATGAGTAGGTGCCTTCTCTTTGTAAGAGTTGTTGCAATGATAAGTTCCGAACTTTAATGAATACATGCAAGGAAGTCCGTAGATTCTGCAAGAGGATAATGCACCTATTCACCCGGCTAGAGTATGTAGTTACACACTATTTAGATAGCGAAGAAGTCCGCCGTTTATAATGAGACAGCTAATTCACCTGATCTAAATATTATAGAAAATTTATGAGGTCTGTTGGAGACTATAAGAGAAAATTGGAATGAAATTCATATGGAAATAATACATAAATTATACAATTCATTACCCAGATGAATGTTAGAGATCATTAATAAAAATGAAAAAATAACTAGATACTAAAGAGTTATAAAAAAAATTACAACTTTGCCAGCTATTGTATTTAAATTCCTAAGTTATCCTTTACATCATTACTTTTAAAAATAGTAAACCTATTCAGTTGTCGCAGTTACTAGAAGTGTAAGCGTGTATGTGGTTTGGTAGATATGCAATAATTATATTATGTACGTATTCTGTTGCCTTGTAGTGTATAAGAAAATGTAGTCACCAAACGTTGCTTCAGATAATTACGCAATACATTTTTTAGGGGTGGATTTAGGAAGTGAAAAATAATTTTTCTAACACGTTCGTAGCTATCAATATGGTAGATTGTAATAATTAGAGTACTCAGTTATTTCGTATGTGCAATATCGCATTATTATTATCACCAATACCTTTAATTTATTATGTTTCCTTTGTGAACAGAAATCTTTTGAAGACAAAAATCACAAAAAATCCTAATTTCCTCGATTTTTAGCAATTTTTATACCAAGCGACCACGGCTAAGCTAATGCAAAAACTTTTTGAGTTCAGCACAACTGCTCGCGAGTTCTTTACTTAAGGAAAAAATTTGAAAACAACGCAAATTATAGAACAGGAGCAAGACAAATTATAGAATGTTATTAATAAGAAAAAGTCTCTACCGATTTTTGGCGGCATCTTTCACACTCCTCTAAACTTTCCTTAGTAAAATGTTCCCAGTACTCGTCTGTTGATTGCCTGTTAGGCTTTAAATTAGTCAGTTTAAAGCAATAAAAAAAAATTCATCTAACATACTCTGGAGGGAATCTGGTAGCACCTGGCTTGAACATAGTAATAGTTGATAAGTTGTTCAAGCCTATGTTCAACGTATCGATGTCGTACGCTTCCCTCTTATCACTCCAGTCGTACTCCAGTCTGTTTCTCGCCGTTCTATTTTCGACTTGTTGTTGTTCGATGTCACCCAGAGTCTTGTTAAGGACAAGCCGAATTTCGGCAATTAGAGCCATCTCGTTGATGAGTTCTTCCTCTGTTTTATCCCGGACAAGTTCAGGTTCTGGACGACTGCATCGACGGTCTAAGCACTCACTAACTAAAATCGTAGTGTTCCATAACCATTGGATGGTTTCTGCAAAAAAATAAAAAGTAATCTTACCTATTGCTTCTGGTAGTTTTAGCACCAAAAGGGACTGTTTAAGCCTTAATCGCTCTTCTTCCATAGTCGAGAGTTCTTCTATCATTGCCTTGATTGATCTTTCGAGGGCACACTTCCATTTGTTAACTAGTTGAGCCCTTCGCCTTAAACGATTCGTACTATCCGTTTGGGTCTTGTCCAGTAAAGAATAGGTTCTGATCATCGTGTTACGGCAGTCGTTTGCATTCCTTTATTCAATTTAAATAAAAGCACTTTAAAAAAGGAGCTGCAAACTCTCTCAAGAAAATACCCTATTCTTTTGAGTTATGAATTATGTTTATGTACAAAATTTACGTATAATAGAATTTTCTTCATAATTAATGTATAAAATTGTATCCACCAGTTTTCATATATGTATTATGAATATAATTTGTAAATGGTATGATATTAATGAGACTTCCATTAGCGTTACATCAGTCTTCAAGAGCGAAGAGGTCGGTCTGAAGAATATCACAGTCAATTTGAGAGTGAATCGCTCGGAAGATTTTGAGGTCGTCAGCATATAAAAGACAGTCAGAACTAATCACCATGGTCAAGTCGTTAATAAATAACAAAAAGAGTAGGGGTCCGAGAATAGAACCTTGTGGGACACCAGACGACGGAACAAACTCACATGACGAGCACCCAGAAAATACAACCCGCAATTCACGATTTAAATAATCAGATAAGGACGAAATCCAAGACCCCTGCAAGCCATATTTATTTATTTTATTTAAAAAAATTTCATGTGAAACATAATCGAAGGCTTTAGAAAAGTCAGTGTAAATCGTATCCACCTGACTATGTCCCTCTAGACTCTCTAGAGCATGCGCAACAAAATGGTGGAACTCAAGTAGGTAGGAATAAATAAAGCGTGATTATGAGTTGAAATGTTCCACAGACAGTGCCTTTTTTTCTACTGCATTACTTATTTATTATAGATATAGCATATGTATAGATATAAAGTGTATCGAAATTGATTTACTAACGACTTATTATATGTGGGCGCATGTAGATGTAGATTGTGGAATGACCGGGCAGGATTTACCCTAAACTTAGATCTTTTTGTCCATTGTGTATGCCTCTGTATAATCAAAATCTGTCATCCTAATGTGTCTAATCTCGTTCCCCGGTGAAATAACGAGGACAGCAACACAAGAAATGCATAGCTGTCTCTACGACCTGTTCGCAGACACATAACAAATACATTAAGGGGTTATATACAGTCAGGAGGCCCAAAAAAGTCGATTTTTCAAGAATTTTTCTTGAGATGAGCTTTTAAGTTATTAATGTAAAATTCTGTACACATATAACGGTAACTCTTGAGTGTATTTTAATGTTTTTTATTTGTAAAAATAATTATTTTAAAAGCTGCTACAGCTGATCTCCGGGAGCAACTCTAAAAAAAAGCGTTTTGCGGTGTGCACGATATCTCTAGACAGGATCATCCGAAATGGAAAAACCAAAAATATTTCGTTAGTATATTGTTTTATCTCGTAATTAATCGAAGGAATAAGCAAAATAAGAATTTTTGGCAAAATAGCGGCTTCTTAAAAAAAAAAATTGATTTTTAACAACAATTTTCGCTCTAAATTGTTTATAAAATGGAAAATATTTATCGGTGAGCAAAAAGCTTCGATTAATTACTAAAAAAAAATACTTAAGAAGGTTATGTTAAAATTTGAAACTGACCGGTTCAGCCGTTTCCGAGAAATCTTGCTCACCGACTATAAGAACACAGTTTTGAGAAAAACGCGTTTAAAGTTTCAAAAGCATTTTACATTTAGTACAAAAACTCGAACACGTCATTACAAATATGCGTGTAACTTCGAGAATATTCACCCGATTGACATGATTTTCTGTGGCTGTACTTTAATATATGTACATTACAAAAATAAAATAATAAAAAAATCGGTTTTCTAAAAATCCTGACTGTATATAACCCCTTAAACAAATATACATACTCACTTATTAGCATTTAAGAAAACATCGTTCGCCTTGTCCAAAACCTCTTTATTTCGCTGTCGCCATTCATTACCGCTATATCGTGTAATTGAATAATGATCCACAACTGGACGAGTTCCTGTTATGCCCGCAAGAGGGCTCCAATCGACCTTGCCAGTAGCCCAAGGTCCAACAGGCCCCATTGGCTGCAAATGGTCTTTTGCCGGCAGATCATCGTTAGGCTGGGGCATGTAGCAGGGTGGATTTATACTTTGATCCGCATTTTTATACTCGCTGAGCTGAAATTACAATCTTAAAAACTTAGATGGAAATAAATATTTTGTGTGATGTGATTTACCATAAAATCTTCACTTTTTAATTGGCTGTACATCAAAGGTGATTCCTTTTGGACGGGTTCGGGAATATCGGTAAGCTGGAATTTTTCGGTTTATAATTATAATTTTTATAATAGTTATCTGGATATTAATTTCGTGGTTCATGTGGAATAGAAAATAAATGAAACGAACAATAGCAAAATTAATAGTGTAAATATGTATAGGACAGAACATAAAACCATTTATTTTTATCAATCCATTTGTAGGTATGTTATAAGTCTTTTTTTAATATGTTTTGTAGGTATGTTATAAGTCTTTTTTTAACATATATTCTTTTAGCAAAATTAAGAAATTTAGCTATGACTAAATATTTAAAAATTTCAATTCAATGCCAAGTTTTAGATCTAGATCAGATCATTAAAAAAAGCTTATGACTAAATATTAGAAGTTTTTGGTCGTATCCAAACAACTTTTACAGGGTCCGTTTGCTACTTGTTTTGTTATTATGATGTAAATTTCTCAGTCAAGAACTTTAATATCTGAAGAGTATATTTGGAATCCAAAGGTAATCACTAAATACAATTCGATTAAACCATAATCATCAATAAGAACTGGAAATGTTAGTTTGTGCAAAAACGTCAAAATAATTATATACCCATCATTTCCCCTAACTTTAGTCAGGAGCTCGATAATTGACCACTGGTACCTTGGCTTTATGTAGTAGCATTTAGTTGTACGCGCTCAACCGACAGCGGGAGTGATTACTCCAACATGTTTGTAAACACCACGCTACACGCTGTGTAGATTATTAGTATCGATTTTGATTGCGTTTTGATAAGTTAACAAAGGAGCAGTTACTGCCCAACAATGAACCTAGCTAATGAAGAATGCCTTTTAAAATGTGGTACATTCTGGAAGTAGCCGGACGTCCAAGATAAGCTATTCTATAATAAAACAGACATTATTTTAAACATCAAAGAACCAATAAAGGTGTCTTCTTCACGAGAGATATTTAAAATCCCAGAAATAGAAGGTATTTGTGGCAAAACGTAAATAATGAAATAAAAAAAGGTAATTGTAGATCCCCTCGTATTGAATAAATAAGTATATAAATTTACATACCTATGCGATATTCTCCGAGGAAACAAAACTTATAACGAAAGAAAATTTTAGACAGTTCTAATCTTCGAGGTGATATGATTAGAGCTTGCCTGAAGAAATTTCCTTTCGTCATAAGACTTGTTTCTTCGGATACATTTATAAAAATAGACTTTGTAATTAAGTGAATTAAAGTTCCTAATCTCCTAATTATAATGAAGTTAAATACAATTTTATGTTGCAATTTGAAATTTAATTTTATTTTAAAACTTATAAAAATGTAAATTAACTCATCTAACGTAATATTATAAATCAGTTTTGAAAACTATCTAACAAGGAAGGTATCTCGTTGTATCACCGCCAATTTTGTAGCGACTGAAATATATTTTTCTACATCAAATTTTAAGAGACACGTATTTATTTATTTCTTTGCGGATAAACATTTTGTGGGGGTAAAAATCGCTCCTGAAATTAGGAAGGGAAATATGTGGAAGCTGAAAACCAGCCTGATGAGGTATCAATTTCGGGAATGATTTTTACCCCCCAAAAAATGGTTATCCGAAAAAAAAAAAAAAAATACGTGTCTCTTAAAATTTGATGTAGAATAACATATAGTATTTCAATCGCAACAAAATCGGCGGTGACACGTCGGGATACTTTCCTTGTAAGTTTAAATCGGATCGAACCGTAAATGATAAAAAAAAGTGTGCCATTCTGAGGACGGTATCTTGAAATTTTTTTATAAAAAAGGTTACGATTTACGCTTATCGACTTAACTACATGTTTGCAAAATTTCAATTCAGCTGACTCAGTGGGAAGTAGTATAAAAATTGATTATAAAATTTGAACCGTAAAAAAACACAAGCGAATTTAAATAAAACCTTATAAAAGGATGAAGAATAGGTAAAATAAAATCAATAACGAATTAACTTACTGCATGTTGTTCCTGATCACCTGGACAAACACACTCATTGTCAGATTTAAAAAGACAGCGCTGGTCAGCAACTTCCTTAATCATAGGATGATCCTGATGATGACAACATTGATGAGGAGGATGGTCATGTTCTGGATGTTCATGGGTATGGTGTGCTTCTTCATGGAAGTGATTGCACGGCTCATGGCATTGATCGGGAGCATGTTGACCTGCTTCAGGAAATTGAGAATGACCGGCAACATCAGGAAATTGATGACAATGTTGAGCTAGGGTGTTAATAGAGTCCTGCAATGAAAAGTTTTTTAAGTACAATAAATTAATCAGCTGGATTACTAATTACGTCAACAAAAGCTCCTCTATGGGTACAAGGAGTATCGTCGTGATTTAGCATCGTGGTATTTTAAAATTTACAAAATTACACAGGAAATATGGTGTTTTCCTCAAAATAAGCAAGGTAAGACTACAAAGACTTTTAATTGACTTTGACTCGTTTGTGGAACAATTTTGTAATTTTGTTTGGAAGACACAAATAAATGTGGTTGCTATGTGGGGCACCGTTTTTAGGTCGCACAGGGTTTTAGATAAATCGTAGTATTTTTCAAATATTATTTCTTAACTTGTGTTCCCTTATTTTGTTACTATCTCTGCGTTGTTATTGTGAGGAACACTCCGTATCTATGCTGGCCTTTCGTAGCCAAGGTACAGAGGAAATTCTTACATTAATACAATATAAGAACATACCTAAGAAACTGCAAAGTAAATTAAGGAATAGTAATTTTACTGTCAGCTTAGACAATAAAAAAGGCTATTTTATAGCCCTTTTGTCTCACAGAATTGTTATATGGTATTCCTATAGATTTTATAAAGACTATCGATTCAAAATATATATTGGGGGCTGATTGGTTGGTTCGATTAAGTGGTGACTCGACAGTTTGATTGCAGTCCAACTAGTCAATTAAAAAAAAACAAAGGTAACCCCCTAGGTTGTTTATGTGTATTGAGTAAACAAGAAATGAGAGCTCAATCTGTGGATTACAAAAAGAGAAGAATGTGTTCGATCCTGGACTTGGATAACATTTTGATATTATCAAAAAAATGCTTGCCCTTCTCATCTGGATCCTTTCAACCGATTCCTATATTGGCTGCATGTTCAGAGGAGCATAGGGATGACTTCGAAATCAGAGGCTTCGAAAACTCTTTTGTACTAATTCTCTTGAATTATAGAAATTTTGTTCCGCCATCTTGAATCTTCAAATTTCGTTTTTTAACAAATTTCCATTAAAATGGTTCAAATTTCAAGAAATGTTTGTCGGAACCGTCGTCTTTAATTCAAATTTTTTATAATATTCAAAATTAGTGGCCGCAAAACAAGCATTTTACTAATTAAGATAATTACCTATATAAATAAAATAACAATTCAACTATTCTTGAATAATTTTTATCTTTATGTATTCCTTAAAAGTAAGTACACTTAATTGAATTTAATATTAATCTTTTTCTCATATAAAATTAATCAGAATATTTGTTAGAAATCGTTTACATTTAAAACCTCTGAAGCTCCCGCGAAATGAGCTCTGTTGTGCACTCTTGAAGCACATATCGCCGCCGGCTTACACTTTACATGAGAAGAAACGAAATCTGTCTCTGTTTAATTCATAATACTCAAAGGGCATTTTCCAGGAAACACTTTCCATATATTCGCTCGCCATATTTCGTAAAAAATGAACAATTCTTTGATCTGTATTTTTTCTCCGTATACACTTATCCTTTGATTTACACAATTTTTCGCTTTTACACGGTTTTTAAAGGGTCTAGCCCAGTGATGGCGAAACTTTTTGGGATCAAAGTGGGTCAAATTTTGTTTTGTTTTTTCACTAAGTCAGTGGCGTCACTCGGAAAGGGGGAGGGAAAAGGATGGTTAACAATTAGTATTTTTTTTTGGTTCTCACTTTTAAAATCCTTTAAAAACTTTACGTTTCCTTTTTGAAGTAAAACTTCTTTACGCACGCTTGACTTTGGGGAGTAAGCTGGTGAATGCATGACGAGAGCGTTACAAAAAAAATGATCGGGCAAGGCGAACGCGGCGTATGGTGCAGTGGTGAACAGTTGGGCTTGGGATTCAGAGGTCACGGGTTCGAATCCCAGCGTGGGGATGCTTTTGAAGTAAAGCGGCGTTTGGTGCAGTGGTGAACAGTTGGGCTTGGGATTCAGAGGTCACGGGTTCGAATCGCAGCGTGGGGATGCTTTTGAAGTAAAACTTCTTTACGCACGCTTGACTTTGGGGAGTAAGCTGGTAAATGCATGACGAGAGCGTTAGGAAAAGTGTGATCGGGCCGAGGCGAACGGAAGTAGATATAAGTTAGTGAAGATAGAAAGAGAAGAGAGTTACGTTTCGTATATTACTGTAGAAGCACGAGAGAGAGGTACGAGCACTAATTTATCAATGAAAACCGATAATAAATTTAAATATTTGTAGAAAATGAATATATTTATATTCTATACATGTATATATTATACATATATACATATATAAACATATATATATACATATAGATGGAGCTAAAGAAGTTTTACTTCAGTCGTGTGGTCTAAAGTATTTTACACTCGTATTTTTTATTTTATTTTACAACTTTTGCTTTTGCAAGTGGAGAGCAAAAAATAAAGGTCGAAGTCAAAAAATTGATATAAATGGGGTTTACCGCACCAGGTGACACCATGCCCAGTCGGCAGTAGCCCCTGCACTTGAATGAACAAGGAATAAAGTAATTGTACAAATTCAAGGACGGATAAGGCCTTACGATGGATGGCTTTGAAGGATCGCTTTAAAACCGCTGTCCGTATGATGGCAGAACTCAAACAAACGCCGAAACAATCCGTAGAAGGTTACGGGAGGTAGTACTTTATAAAAGAAGACCTGCGAAAAAACCTTTTATGTTAACAAAGAAAAGGATGACGGCTGGTCTAGCATGGGCGAAGAAGTACGAAAATTCGACGAAGGAAGATTGGCGACATGTGATTTGGTCCAATGAAAGCAAATTCAACTTGTTGTGTGCAGACAATTTACCATACGTGCGACGTTCAGTAGGAGCAAGATTTAAGGAAGAGTGCATGATCAAAACAGTGAAGTTTCCTCAAAGTCAAATGGTCTGGGGATCGGGGATGCTTTTCTTTCTACACCCTAGGTCCTTTACACTTCACACAATTAATGCTCAGAAGTATGGGCAAGTCAGAAAATAATTTTTGGTACCAGCCATTGAAGAGCACCTTTAGTTTACTGACGTTGGAAACACTTTTTTATAAATTCGGCATTAGATATATGTTATGTATATAACTTATTTCTTAAAATTTTTGATTGTCTGTTCTCTCTTTTATGATATAAAAAATAAGTTTATAAAAAACACCAAGTCCAACTTCAATCAGCAATCATTTTATACAAAACTTATCATTTTCAGATAATTAAAGTATGTGAAATTTAAAAAATGTTCCAAAATTTGTGAAGTATAAAACGGTTTGCCGAATATTAAACAAGGTGTAGGTTTTTTGAATATATAGGTATTAATTAAGGATATGAATAGGAAACACTGTTTTCTTAAAGAAAGAACACAATGAATGGTCGACGCACCTGGCATAATCGAAAGAATATCGGAAAGGGCAGAACAAAGTCTGCTGGGCCAGCTAGTATATAAATATATTATGTGTAAATTATAGCTCAATAATGTAAACAAAAAGAAATGAGGATTATTTAATTTAATTTATTTGGGATTTGTGTACATAAGAATATGTCATAGTAAAATAAACCCAAACAATTTATTTTCTTTTAATATTTATTATGGAGCATATCATATGTATGTACTGTACATGGTTATGCTTTTATGGATTTTGTGTCTTATTACTAGTTCATGCTTATTTATTTGTAATTTTAATCAATTAATTTAAATAGTATAGTATACAATATATAGGATAGTATTCAGTAGAACCAATCTTCATTTCATCATTATTTTCTATATTTTCTTTATACTCTGATTCGATTTACGAATTTATGCGACTTCTCACAATTTTTCTTGGAACTTATCTACCGTGTTAATTGAGGGTTGAGTGTATAACTATGTTTCTAACCCTCTTTAAAGACGTTCGTTTTTATTCGAAAATTTATTAACCTTTGTGAAATTGTTGGCTGGGACAGAAAAAAGTCAAGAAATGAAGCAGAAAAATTGTACAAAGTTTTTCACAAGTTATAGCCTCGTATATCTACTAAAAGTGTAGTAAAATAACCATTCAGTTGAGGTAAAGATATGAATTTTTCTCACTTTTCTCAAAGACTCCAGAGTTATTACTTTTCAAAGCATTTCCGGTGGTTCACTAATCAACCTGTTTCCGTCGGTCAATACGGGCGGGGTGGTGACGAACGATGGTCGGCGCGATTCCTTACCACTAAAGTGAATCGATTTAAGAAAAATTCCAACTGCAAAAGCAATTTGGGCTTGCGACGGGGAGTGGTAAAAATTCCGAGGGCAAAATGTATAAAAGGCAGTTGAAAAAGATTTAATTGAATGAAAGCGAGAATAATGGCAGGCAATTAAATTAATTGGAAAGGCGACATCAGGACCGAGACGTTTTGAGGGTCTCGAGACTGGGGAGAAAATAGCATAACTTCTACAGGCGAGATCGCTCAATAGGATATTGTAGGGGGGAGGACAATGGAACTGGGAAAATCAGAAGATCTCCCAAGACAAAGTTTGATGGGGAGCAACTTATTCAGGAGGTTTGACAAAGTTCCCCAGAGAACGATTACCGACACCGCAAAATGTTCCTTATGCTAGGCGGAAATTGTGGCTTTCGTGACGACTTCGCCCCCAATGCCCCTGTCCATCTTTAGATAAGGGACTGTCATTGATGTTGGACCTATGCTAGATTATTGTGACCTCTAGCCCATCTCGCAGGAGTCGCCGTTTTGCACAGAATCAATTTGATTTCAATTTGTGTATATACGAATTTGTTGATGGCGTCGTCGTTCACTTCTCTTCCCGGCAAGCATAGTCGGACAGAATAACTAAAGCCGTCCACGAGCATCCGGAACATCATGTCAAACATCCCTTGGTATTATTGATTTCACGTCGAGGACAGGATGAGGCAACTAGGGCAGAGGACCACCGGGTAAAATATCCCTAAAATATCAACAATGTCCATTTTGTTTTGTCAAAAAAGCTATACAGAGGGTCACGTTCTTAAGCTAGCTTTTAGCTACCCTCGGTGGGCGTTTAATTTAAGATTTATCATCTCGGAGTACCGGACTTTTGGGGGCCACACAAAGAATTGCATAGGGGTGTGGGTGTACGGATTCTTAGTACTAATACGTGACATTATTTCCGTCGAGTAGCTAAAGAAAATCCCGTCCCGTTCCGGGCAAGTGTTTTTCCAAGGGACGAAGTGGATCTCTCAAGTGGACAATGTGTTCCTGAGGTCAAAGACAAATTTGAAGAGGAAGTCCTTAATGGGATGGTAAACTTTATGCCAAGATGTGTCAGGGTATTCTGGATGGGTAATTTACACCAAACTTTGGTCCAATTAAGCTTAGTGAGGGATGCGAATAGAAAAGATTTTGGATGAGAGATATGGGAAAACACGAGAGATTGTGATATGTGCTCATACTTTAAACAATATTACATCGTCACTTAAAAATTAAGTTAAAATTAGTTCTAGAGCCGTTTTAAGAGCCGCTGTAAGTGCTCGACGAAGCTTTTTTCTAATTCAAGTGTCAAATGATAACCTTTTTAAGCTTCGAAGGGTTATTTAAAAAATAATTACACACATTCAGGTGGAATATGATAATGTTTTCTTAATAGTAATTAGCTTAAACAATATAGCAAAGACACATAGAAAGGGTACAAGTAAACACAATATGGGTTTCAGCTGCACTTTCTTTAATTTGAAGAAAACTTTATTTTAAATATAGAAAATATCACTTGAAAAATAGGACATTTTTTTTCTGGGTTCCCTTTTTTAAGTATATGATTTCTTTAAATATAGGATGCTCTTTTTTTGAGTGTAGAATCTAACAAAATTCCAACTAGAGTTGACTTCCTAGGATTTCTAGTACCTAATAATTTTAGTGAAAATATAAACAGTAGGCTTCTAATGACCTATTTCGACTAAATTTATATCTAAATAAATCAAAATTCTGGGCATAGAATAGACATAAATATATTGTCTTAGTTTTAACTAGAATTGACTAGAATATTAATTAAAGGCACTAGAGCTTCGCTAACTCCACCGGATATCTAAATATAAAAGCGAGAATTCTATCGACATATAAACATACACAGGCACAGCTGTTCAAAGAAATAGGTGTAGGTAAAAATTCTTTCAGCTATCCAAATTTTTCCATTATAGTGCCTTTTAACTTGATACATTAGAATGCTTATGAACTGATCTTTCAAGCTAAACAATTCTAAAACAAATAAATTAAAATGTCTATTTCCAATTATTATTGAAATTTGACATGGTAAATGAGTACTCTGAATATTTTCTTTTATTTTGCATTACTTTTTCAATTCTTTGGGACATGGACTCGATCAACTATGTCTATTGTCTATATAGAATACAATTCTTTCTGCACTGCTTCCCACAATTGATCCTTATTTTAGAAATATTGATCGTCTTATTTTGATGCCAGTGCATCCCACAAATTTTCAATGGGACTGAGAACTGGAGATTGACTGTACCATGAGATAACAGATACGTTTTGATAAGGAATCCAACTTTTTATAAAGCTTATGTGTGCTTCGGATCGTTATCTTGTTGGAAATGCCATTTCAGGACACATTTTCCTTGACGTAGAGAAGCATGATATTTTCTTAGATTGAATTTTATTCACATCGGGTTATGGTGTCATTTATGCAGAAGATAGAACCCACGTTATATAATGAAAAACAAATTCACCTCCGTGCTTAAACATTTTTTTTTGTGAAGCGTACATGAAATTTTATCCTTTTGGCTTTCGAATGTTGCGCCCAGAATCAGAAGAAAACAAATTTATTTCGGCCTCGTCGCTTAAAATGATGTTCCGCCATTTCTTTACTCCTTCTGGTCCATTCCATAAACAGTTCTACACAGCGAATTCTTTTCTGTATTTAAATTTTTTTTTCTTAAAAGTGGCACTTTTCTGATGATCCTTCCTGGTAATTTGGCATTCTTCGACGAACTGCACGACCTAATTTAGTTTCCAATTTGTGCAAAAATCGTCCTTGACGACATAAATGGATCTAATAATAATAATGTGCGGTGGTCAATTCTTGTCGAGGTTTTTTTTTGTTTTTTCTCGATTTTCTATGGTTTTAAAGGTTTTACAGCATTGGCTACACAACTTTTAACCCGTCCTAATGCTTCGGAAATAAATTTATAGGTTTTACCTTGTTTCCTTAATCTTTGAACCAAATTTCTGTCTTTCGGTGTACAGCATGCTTTTCGGTCCATTTTAGAAGGAGTAAACAACAATAAATTATCTGTACCAAAAATTATTAAAAATACTTCGCAATAATTTTTATGGAATTTGTACTGTAAATATGCTTCCATCTATTTTTCTGGCCAAGTAGAGAAAATCGAAATATCCTTGGGTGATATTGACAACGAAATTTTGAAAAAGACGTAAGCGATTCATTCTCATGCCATTTGCTGCAAGTTGAAACAGTAATGACGTCAGTTGAAAGCAAAATTAACTAAGATATGGCGCACACCTATGTTTTTATGTCAAAATTCACTAGGTTTCTAAAATGTTTGTTAGAACATACCTATAGATGCTCAAAATGCAGTCTGTTTACTAAATTCCTGAAGTTGACACCAAATCTAAACTGATTGTCTGTGATTTCTTAGTATGAGATTTATAGCACTCGGGTTATCGCACTTATATGTAGTAAAGTCTAAGTTCGTAAATTGTTAGTATCAACCGAAATTCCAAATTTAAATTTATTTCAAATTACGTAGAGTTTCTGAATTTTTGAGAGTTAAATTCATTTTTAAACGAGTTTTTATTTAATTATTTTTAGTTGTGAGATATTAAATAAATTTAATATACAGAGGATTACATTTTTATCGTGCCAAACTAAACTTAACTTAATTTTTCATATTGAAATACAGGCATCCCCCGAATAGCACGGTTAATTGGTACCATGTTATTCGAAACCGTGTTATTCGATGCTAATGATTCATACAATTTTGGAGATAATCAGTTTTCCTTGTAAGTCGATGATATGTATATGTAGAGTAACTTCGGGTAATATGGCACACCATAAGCCTTTTTGGAAATAAAACACGAAATTTATGAGATCAAACGGTCTTTATTGGTTAATTCAGTCTTAGAACTTAATGGTAATCAACAGTTGGAAATTTAAGGTAATTAACGTCAATGTATAACTTATAAACTTTTTTCGTAATCTTGAATAATCATTCAAATTTAAAGATGGTAGGCCATTATGGCCTAGGGTCCTAGCGAATGAAGTTCCTGTTGGGCGGCGAAAAGAACGTTCCGGGTGCTTTTCTAAAAAAAATTTTAGCCAATCTTTACCGGCGCTAGGCACTATATGGGCTGGTTGACCATATTGGCCATCTATCTGGTGAGCCATAATGGCCACAAGGAAAATTTTGGCAAGTAAGAATCTAACCTAAAAAAAAACTAGTGAATAATATGCTTAAAAACTGTCACCACACTATAGATTAAAAGTTTACCTAAAAAACTGTAAAAAAAATGATAATTTGAGGAATTGGCGTGAGTGAAACTTACAAAAAATAACATCAAATCACGTAATTTTCGATCTTTGCACGCGCTGGACACAAGCGCACTCGCGACAACGCAGGGATCGACTGAGGAGGTGAAGGGGAAGGGGCGCGCCAATATGCCGAATACGTACACCGCTGCTGTTGGTTTGTTTCGGAGAAATAATTATGTGCCATATTGGCCGACTAGGCCATAATACCCGAAACTACCCTACATATGTATGTACTGTGTGATTGAGCTAATTTTTAGCAGTAATATTCACGACTTCGTGTAATTCGAATTCTGTGTTATTCGAGGATTGTTGCAATTTTTACCGGTGCTATTCGCGACTTCGTGCAATTCAAGTAACGTACTATTCGATGGATGCCTGTATAAACATAGGTAAATTAAATACTTACAAGTAAATGATTTACTTAAAAATATTATACATGTAATAAGAAATAATAGATTTCAATCTATACGGTTTATAGTGTAATAAGTAATACTTTTGTTCAATATTGAGTCTTATTTAACATTTAATACTTAACAGGTATAATGCTTAAACAATTTCACAGTACTGAAATACAAATAAAAATATTTACTAATTTATTGTAAAATATAAGCTGACTATAGCTTTTAATATGAAATTTTAATCCGCAGAATTCATTTTTCAACTTTTACTGTTGAAACATAGGTTTGAACATTTTTCATGGGTTAAAAAGTATACTTAAATTTTTTACCGTGCCACACAGAGCGAAATTTGTAATCATGGATTATGAGCTAGAAATATGTATGTCACACTCAACCGATTAATAAAAATAATGTTAGTAAAATCTTATTTCAGACTGAGAAATCATTTAGGTTTCTAGGTTTTCCTAATACGACTGATTAAAAAGAAAATTATTATTTTGTTTTGTTTAACTAGTGTAAAATGTTGAGTTTAATGTTCTAACTTGTAAAGTTTTATTTCAAAAAAGGTAAACAGGTACACTGTTGATATATTACAAATGACAACCTTATATAAGCAAATGTTTATTAAAAGAAGAACATGATGATTAGGTATTTGGTTAAATTAGTAGTTACTCGTAATGTTGAGTTTTATGTTCTAACTTGTAAATTATTGTTTCAAATCCTGAATTTACTGTGATGATCTCATTACAAAGTACAAATGCCGAACGTATATAAACTAATGTTAGATACAAATTGTTAACTTGTCAATAATTACACGTTATTTGCAAATAAAAAGTTTATTTGTTGTTTTAGTTGCCATTTAATTGACTTCAACATACTTTAAATATAAGCGGGGCACATCTTACCTCACCATCGGCACAAGCCGCCCCTTGATGGGCTCTTCTGACTTTTTGTATAATATAGCCTATAAATTAATTGATATTGAATATACTTAAAAATAGCGTTTGGTTATAAAAACTACATTAAATTTCACAATAGTTACTTCATATAGCATAAATATAACATTCATAGTATAGGTTTTATCTTGCGTTTTAGTAAAATCGGCACGATGAACCTCGCTCTCCTCTACTATGTCACTTATTTACAAATCTGTATTCAAGATTATTTAAATACTAACTATGGGGTAAGAATATTAAAGCACAATTTATACGTAACTTAAGGGGGTAGTACACTTCTTTTTTGCATTTTTTAAAAGTGTCAAATAAAGGTCAAAAAACATAGTTTTGAGAAAAACGCGTTTAAAGTTTTTTTTATTCAATTCGCACATAATTCTGGAAAAAAAAGTATCTTACGCTTATTCGGCAATGCCTTTTCAATCGATTTAACATATTGTAAACTACTTTTGGAGGTATATAGTATACAAATTTGATGTTTTTGAAAACATCGATTTTTTCAAAAAATTGCAAAAAACTAAATTTCGTCCATTTTATTCAGTTTAGGTCATGAACATTTTTACTAAAACTTATGATTATAATTCATGACTGTAGTTTTCTTGAGTTATTTAATAACTTTTTTTTTACTCTTAATAAGCAAGAGATTGTTACGAAAAAGAAATGTATTTAATGATAAGAGTACTTTAACAGTGTAAAATTTCGTTTATAATGGTACTAAAATAATAATATTTACATAATACTAATAATTTGAAGCCTTTATTTTATGTAATTTTTAATATTCATTAAAGATTAAGAAAGAAACAGATGTAAAGCCTAGTATGCTGTTCCCAAGAAATTTCTTGGCCTATACAAAACACATGTAAAAAAACGCTCAAGGAATTTCTTTTCTGTTTCGGCTACCAAAGCGGTATGCTGTTCGGCAAGAAAAAAAATAGTTCGGATTTCACGAGCAGATGGCGCTATTATCACGGAACTCTAATTTCCTTCAAGAAATATGTATCCGAGCACATATTCCTTGAAGTAAAAGTGACAGATTTGGATTTAAACACTGGTGATTGTTAGATTGAGATTATATGGTGATTATTAGGATGGATTATATTGAAATCAAAGAGTTCGTGGAAAGCTCAGCATTACATGAAGAAATTTTTACTCTGCCTGAACTAAAAAAGTGGGTGCACAGCTGACTCTTTTGAGTTGTCAAAATTCCTTGACCTACTGTCAAAATTCCGTTTGGGAATAAGTGCACATTTTCCTTGAGCTGATTTCTTGGGAACAGCATACTAGGCTTTAACCTCAAACCTTAAAACTGCTCTTAATTTATAAATAATGGAACAATTTAGGAGAAAACGCATGACAGTTTAGCTGATAAAGGCATGATTATATACATTGATTGTGTTTAATTAGTATTCAACGGCTTCTGCTACTGTTTTGTGCTTTTTATTGTTAAAGGCGTTTCGCTTTTGTAACGTTTTACTTCAACTTTAACTGCCCTATGGCATGCAATTCCAAACATTTTTAAGTTTGGGAGCATCTCAGGGAAATGAGGTTAAAAAATGCGTTCACGTATGTTTTTCTAAGATGAAACTTCTTGTTTTTATTTTTCTATATTATTATGCATAATATATGACAACTTTTCTCTCCTCTCCGTGCATAGTTTTTAGAACAAGTTATGAACATTAGTCTAATGTAACAAACATGCAGAACAAATGAGTTCCAGTTAAGCTTACAAATTAATTGTTACCACACTCCAGTGTTTGCAGTAAATTTAACTTTTTTGAGGTAAAGTTCCTTTGCCATTTCCGGGAAATGCAACTGCTACCAGGACGTTATGCAAAAATGAAAACAATTCACACTTGCCCAACTCCGCCCAATGTCGAGGCATTAAATCGTGAAAATCAGGAAAAGGAAGTGAATTTTTTTCCTCCAAGTGAATTGTGAAAGCAAAAACGACGGGACGGTCGTCGTCGCCACTCTTTTGGTTTGTTTTCCTTTCTGTTTGAGATTCAATGTTTTTTTGGCTGCCAAGAGCAAGCAATCGTGCAGTACATTGGCCCTGTCGCATGGCGGCGACGAGAACTTAAAACCCCATTTAAACATCACAAGGAAGAACATTAAGGGCGCATTGAGTCCAAAAACTGGAAGACAATAGCCGAAAATGGCTTGGACTTGGCTTCAGAAACGCCATTTTTATTTTTTTTTTCCACTCTCCTCATCCACTTTGGGTTTGGTGCCAAAAAGCAAAAATCCTGGTCCACCCACCCAGCATCCATGAGGGGATTGCGTATCTTCAAAATTCATTTTAAATTGATTCCACAAGCACTGGTGGCACACCTGCCCCCCCGCTCCCCGGCTCCACTGGTCGACCGAAACCGCACCACACTTTAACCACAGCTCCGGTGCGAGAATTGACTTAATCTGTGTCGTACAAGAGAGGCAGATTGGTTTCTTGTAATAAATTTCCCTCCCCTTCTTTGCTGGAGCCCGAGTTAAGCCTCGCCCGACCGTATCTGAAACTTTCCGAGTTAGTTAGGCCACAGATTCAATATCTCATTTGGTGAGAAATTCCCAGCGGCTAGATGCTGCTGGGGCAGGCGAGCTAGAAAATTTCACACTTCCAATTTGCGCGCCCTTCAGCGAAACCACTTGAGGTATCGGATAACATTACGGAAATCAAGGAATTGCCTGCCATGTGATACCCCCGATATATATGTATATACTATACCTAGAACGATACGGTAAGGAATAAGGGTGGTTTTGACTATGGTGTGAACAGGGTGTACCAAATACCGCGCTATAGTTCCCAGATTCATGGCTCCACCGAGATTTATTCTCATTAAAATAAATTGTCTTCAGCAGATACTCTGTGATTCGACTGAAATCAGAATTCGCCTTGATAGAAAATTGGGTCTATGCAAAGTGCGATTAGTGGTAGTTACAAGTAATGATCCGGACGGATATGTGTTCGAAATTAATGCCAAGGGATCAGAGCTGTAATCCCACATTAGGTCGGGTTTACCGACATGTGTTACGCTACATTTGAAGGTTGGAATGCGGTGAGCCGGTGACTTTAATTGTCTCGAGTGGATAACTTTCTGATTTTGGAGAAGCAATTAAGGGTGCCGATTTTGTATAGGATTTTCTGTAAATCGAATGGAATGAGAGGTAGACTATGCCTTACAGACATATTAAAAGGGAATTGGAAAAATCACATTTAAGGTTTTAAAATATTAACTGCAACAATATTAGCTTTTTAAATACAATAATATCTTCAATTTTTAAGTGTAACGAACTCTTTGTCAAAGACCCAAAACGACATTCAAAGTATAATGGCAATATTAATATAGGTATTTGGGATATGTCAAGAACATCGCAATTACTCAAATGCATCGGCACCACCATTAGTTCAATTGGTTAGAGCATCGAAGCGTCAATTCGAAAGTCGCTGGTTCGAGCCCTGTCTGCGTCCAGTCTGGACATGGACATTTGGAAAAAGCATCAAACGGGATTACATAAAAAGGCAAAGATTATTGCCTTAGCCTTACCAATGAGCGTGGATTAAAGTTGCTATGTACTTTAAAAAGTATTCGGCGCTACTGACGTAGTAGTAGTATTCATAGATTTTAATGAATGGATAACTTTAGTTAAAGTTTCGTCGAAGATTAACGTCTTATTAAATTTTATAAATTGCCTTCTTTAACACAAAAATAAGTGAAAAATTGTTCCTGGTAAGGCTATAGTCTAACACGTTTTGAATTCACGGCATTCGTTTTGTAGTTACACTAGTAACACATTACAACAATGCATAGTGGTTTAGTTATCTATAGTCAGTTAGTTGTCTGCCACTGTTAGCCATATTAATTTACTTTTTCTTATTTTATTCCAGCCAGTTCAAGTACAATCTTTAAAGTAAGTTCCGGTACATTACACGCTACATGGTTCATTATATTTTCTATGCATCGGATAAAAAACATCGATATATCGAATAGCAACATCGGTTTAGTTCGATTCATCATGTTTTAAACATTGATGTCCCTAATGCATCGATGCTTATCGTCTAACCCTATTTTCGTGTCCCACAATATCATTAATAAGATACAATTACAACATTAAATACTAATGCAAAGATTACTGAAAATTTGTTAAGAATAATCGTTGGTCGAAAAGTGATATTTAATGGGAAGCACCTAATAAAAAGTGTTCGTTGAAAAATATTGAAATATATACAAACACAAATACTTCTTATTGTTAATGTTAATTTTTTCTAATAAAAATAGATCCATTGTAATTACAAATTGCAAAATTCTGGATGCTGAATAATTTATATAAAAGTTAAGATTATGGATCGCAGTCTTTTAAATATCAAACTATCATCAATGGATATAAGCGCAGATTTGATTTAAAGTGGTACCTACATCCGTTTGAACTTGGAAAAATATAGATGAATTTGTATATAAGTTTTTATTTTTATTATGTAACTAAAGTAAGGGAGACCAAAAAAAGGATAAATTCGAAGTTTTAAATAAAACCTAAAATTGCAGTTAATTGACTATGCTTTTTACTAATTGCCCTTCTCTTTTAATAATGGAATGGTTTTTTTTTTAAATAATCAATGATGTTTTTCTCATACCACAAAGGTAGGTAGCATTTAACTTTTAAAGAGTCTTTTAAAAAAAAAGCGCTATGTTCTAAATAAAAATTGAAGTATGTAAAAAATAGTACATTTTAGATGCGATCAACAAACACCTTTAGCACTTTTTGATTTACTCAGATTGTAACTGATAACTGAAGAAGTTTAAACATATTTTTTTTAAATATTTCTTACTCTTTCATTATACCTATAATGTGTTCGCGGAAAAAACACTGTTTTGAAGCTCCATTATTTTATAGACCAAGAGGAGTAGTTAGGCAAGTATAAAACGGCGCGAGAAGCTCTGCATGCCCCTTTATAAACAATATTCTACAGCAGAGCCGGGTAAAGATTGGGAGAGCCAAAAGAGCAGTGTTTGCGCGGTACATGTTGCGTCTTATTCAACCACGGTTCAACCTGCAAGCCTTTGTCGAACATTGCCTTTCGCTTCGAAATTTGATATTTCACTTGATAATATTGGGACAGTCCAAAAGTTCGTGTGCATTAATAGCATGCATGGGACCAATAAGATTTCGAACCTGTCAAAATCTTATTGGTCTAGTTTTGAGCCATAGCGAATACCATGCATGCTATTAATGCGCGCGAACTTTTGGACTGACCTGATAACTTGAAGACAAGTTTTGTCGTTTCGATTTACGTTGTCTTACTTTTTAATTCCCAGTTTCGATTTACGTCGACAAAATTTCGATTTACGTCGACATCTTTTATTTTGTATATGAACATTTTTGCGAATTTCCGGAATAATCATTGCTTCTATGATGTGATGACACATGGCCTATTCAATGATCATTTCTGCTCAAATGATCATTGATATATCCCGTCTGTTTAGGGTATAATTTGTGTAATGACGATAGGCATGATCATTGCTTCTATGATGTGATAGCACATGGCCTATTCAATGATCATTCCTGCTCAAATGATCCCGTCTGTCTAGGGTATTAGAGTGTAGTATACATTTTTAAGTTTTAAATGTTAATTTCATCGTATGACCGCATTTATTTATAATATTTTCAAAGCATTTATGTAAATAGTTATCCCCCGGCCAAATTTTGTCGATTTTCTTAAATCTCAATAAGTATCTGTCAAACATGTCTGATTCAATTGGAACTAATTTCAAATAAAAATTACATCTTTACCGAATTTATACGTATTTTTATTTGTTTTTCCCCTACACTCATTTTACAATAAGGCAACTTAACATTTGTCACCCTGTATAATGTATATAGAGTTCTCGTAAAACAGCAAATTGGCCTTAATTCGAAAACTGAAAAAATGTGACAAGTGGGGTTTTATTTTAGACGACTAATTGAATCAGTGAATTTCATAGATTATTTTACAAACTTTGCCGATTTTATTTTTATTTTTTAAGAACAAAATTCACCCTTTACAAATGTTCTGTATGAAGTGGGTGCCTAAGTGTATGTGCAAAAAATCTCATATTTGTAGCTTTTTAATTTTTTCTGGAAATAATTTCTAAAGCTAAAAGGCATATTAATAGATACTTCTATCTTTTTAGGAGAAATCATCACTAAGGAGGCTGCCACTTAATTTAAATTCACCTTTTTCCTCTCAGTAGACATTTAAGCAATTAACCGTACACCCCGAAAAAAAAAATTCTATCAACTTATTTTCTTTAGGCCTTTTTATTCTCCCTCCCCTTCCCCTTACACCACAGCAAGCAAGGAAATCAATTAGTGTCCTCGCCAGGAACCAACGGGGCCCAATTACTTTAACAGAATAAATTGACTCGCGGAGCCGCTAAATTGTTAATTAAAATTTTATTTTTCTCCCCCAATTAATAACTGAATTCTCTGAATTCTCCATACATTTTGTATTAACTGCTATACCAAAGTGCCATTGCACTTACACCCTCACACCAATTGGAATGCCCGGAAGTGGGAATTGGCTCGACATGAGTTTCAAACTTTCATTAAATTGCTTGTCTTTCCTGTGGGGAGGAAGGACCTCGTAAACAATGGAGGAAAATGGGGTGAGATTACAATATAAAAGAAGGGTCGGTGGTCCCAGGACCTGAGGTTAAATGTAGTATAACTGGTATTGTTTTCCACCTTACTAAAGTACCTGGCCGACCTTATCGAGGACAGCATCTTAAGTCATTTCCACTGCTTTCACCGACCACTGTCACGGACGTGTGCGATGACGGTGATTAAAATTTTCTTTTGTGAAGTGACTCGCATGTCATACATGTGCTTTACCGGAAACGTCAATCAGATAGAGTCCGGTACTGCATTTGTATTGTAGGCACTATGTGTAGGCATACGCCCATCGAAAAAGCTAATAGCTAGATGGTGGTGCTTTGAATAGTCTTTAATCAGGACCGTATTTTAAAGGTTACTCACTGGTAAGTTGAAGCTCCAATTGTTCTACTCTAAGGTTGGGACTGTTGGCGTATTTTGTATTTCAAAGAGAAGTCACGAGAAGTGAATTGAGCTTTCGAATGAACGTTCACAGGAATAAAGTATTATACAGGATAACAATTGATATGTTTTCCGACATTCTTGCCAAAGGACCTTTTACTGTAGCAATTTTAACTACAACCAATTTTTTGTGTTGTGTTTCACTTGGCCGATGGCAAATTGGTAACACATCAATTTAGCAGCCTGTATTGTACTCTTTTGAGCCATTTTCGAGGAGTTAGTGGTAGTCAGCGGGGTGAAAAAATGAGTATTTTAAATAATATGATTTTTGCCGTAGGGTAATTTATTTTATAAAACAAATTATAAATAATAAAAAGTAATTATGTTATGTCTTAACTTTATTTTACAAAAAAGTAAAACAAAATATTTATTTTAGATTAAGTTATTTTCATATTTGTTGGACCCCATCCAACAAGTAGTGCTTTTAGTAATTTACTCGCGGATTTTCAAGGAAAAATCACTAGTTTATTATTTATATAAAATATAAGTTTAAATATAAAAAAAAAAATCGTCCAATCAGGCACTAGTTTTTTATGCTTTCAATAAGTTGTATAAATTTCATTCAAATTCGTTCAGTGGTTTTTGAATTATAGGTGTCACCGACAGTGGTGGATTTACCAGCAGGCTGAGTAGGCTGGAGCCTAGGGCGGCAGATTTTAAGGGCGGCAAATTTGGGGCCAACAATTTTTTTTTTATACCTTACAGAAATTAAAAAGATTCATATTTATATACCAAAGCTAGTGCAGAGTCGTTAAAGAAAGCAGCTTTCTTCAGTTTTAATTTATTATCATTTTATTTCTCTGAAGAATTATGAATTAAAACATGAATTCCCATTCCTTAAAAAAATAATATGGAATGCATCCTATATTCATTCTGCAAAGAGAATGCATTCCTCTAGAATTCAAAGCATTCGTTGAAACCCTTCGTGAATTCACTTGCATTCACTTGCATTCAATGAATTCTTTTGCATTATTTTCTGGCTGTAAAGTAACAATTTTTAATTTAATTTAATAAATTTTTTTTTTTTTTAAATCGAATGATTCTTGTGCTTTCAATTGTTGATAAAAAAGAAAAGAAATAAAATCTTACGTCAAGATGAAGAGATAGATTTTGAAAAATAAAAGAAGTTCGTAATCATATTAATCGACTGTATAGATTTTTTTTACTATCAATTAGGTTCAAAAATGCCATTTTGATGTAGATTAATATGTTGCAGCCGCTACTGCATCGGCGGGGAATACCTCGGAATGTTTCAGAACATGTATCTGAATTAAAAAAAATTTTTTAATAAAGTAAGAAAAAATTGTTTCAATGAAAAAAAATCAGAAGTGTTCACTGCATATAAATGTGCCACACATATTTCCTAATATTTTTAAATCAGAAGCCGGTATATTCTTATTTTATTTCTGACATCAAAATGGAAAAAATCAGTGGATTCAATATGGTACACCGAAATGCTAATTTCATCAAAATTAAAAAATAAAATGGTATATATACGCATACATATGTATTAGGGTGCTTTTTTTCGCGACTATTTTTTTTTTGTCAGTCCCACCTCGAAATTTTGTGGCAAATACCTAAACAAAAATTCCCTGAAAATTGGAGCCCTTAATATTAATATTAAGTACTAGACCAAGGCGTATAAAGATTTCCCCATATAAAATACACGTAAACTTTGATTATCTTTCTTCAAAACTCTACAGCTCAGAGGCATTTTATGGTATAATCTTGGTCAATGGTAGGATTTCTTCAGAATTGAATGCTCTACAAAAGTGTCCATTGCGGTAGTACGGGTCATTGACCCCAATTTTTCAACGAAATTCTCGCTTTTTGCCCCTATCTCGTAAAGAACAAGAGGTACAGAAAAAGTGAATATGACAAACTTGAAGCAAATTCAATTTCCTCCAAAAAGTTCTCGAACACCAAATCGGTAACATCGATATTTCTTGAGAGATTGGGTTTTGAAGTTGAGGTAGTGTGGAAGTTTCATGGATTATTGAGCTAAATTGTAGAAACACTACCTCAACTTCAAAGCCCAATATCTCAAGAAATATCGATGTTAGCGATTTGGTGTTCAAGAACTTTTTGGAGGAAATTGAATTTGCTCAAAGTTTGTCATATTCACTTTTTCTGTACCTCTTGTTGTTTACGAGATAGGGGCGAAAAGCGAGAATTTCGTGGAAAAATTGGGGTTAATGACCCGTACTACCTCGCTGGTGGGAGTTAGGGTTACGCCGCAATGGACACTTTTGTGGAGCATTCAATTCTGAAGAAACGCTACCATTGACCAAGATTATACTATAAAATGCCTCTGAGCTGTAGAGTTTTGAAGAAAGATAATCAAAGTTTACGTGTATTTTATATGGGAAATCTTTATACTCCTTGGTCTAGTACTTAATATTAATATTAAGGGCTCCAATATTCAAGGAATTTTTGTTTAGATATTTGCCACAAAATTTCAAGGTGGGACTGAAAAAAAAAAAATTGTCACGAAAAAAAAAGCACCCTAAATTATGTAATATGTACATAAAATTAGCGGGTATATAAAGTCTAAGTGTGTGTTTCGGGCTAATATGAAAGTAAGGGTAAAAATTGTTTAAATTTGTTTTACAATTTCAAAACAACGGATAAAATATGATAGAAAATTCAACTTCAAGATATTTACATGAAAATGGGTTTCGAGTTTCCGGGGTCGATGATTTCCAATTTGTTGTCGAGAATTTTAAGTTTATGGTGGAATAATATGAAGACTTTACATGAAAGTGGGGCCTTTATTGCTCGAATTTGACATTATAATTTGGAAACTCCAAATGACGGTTCTAATGTTGGGACCGAAAGCTTTGTACTTCCAGAAAATCCCATGAATAGATTTTGATAAATGAGGGTTCAAATGATTTGTTAGGATTCTGCAAGTGATAAAAAGGAAGACAAAATATGTATGGATATATGAATTCTTGCGACAAACTAATAAATTTTTGGACTGAATCGATTTTGATAAAGTCTGCACAACAGCTGTTTGCAATTGTATATGTATCTACATACAAACATCTTATGATTTAATACTAGAACTACCAAGCCCAGTTAAATTGACTGGTACTCCATTTCTTCCTTGAATTAATTATATTTTTTAAAGTTATCTCTTAGGACGGCGTATTTTTAGCGATTTTCATGAATTTTTTTTAACGGCGAGGATTTTTAAGAATCATTTACAGAGCCTTATTGTTACGTTCTGTTCCTTCCAAGAATCGCAAAGAGGGAATTATTCAAATGCTTTCTACATATACAGGGTGTTCAGAGGTAAGAGGTCAATACTGCAGGGGGTGAAAGGTCAGACCGAGACAAGCAAAAAATCGTATGGGTGGGGGGGGGGGGGGCATCTCTCACCATTTGGCAGTTACAGGGTGATTCGTAAATCAGGATTTTGCCTTATATGGGAACCGCTCTTGTATTTTTATCTTTTTTTCTACGCATCGCAGCGGCCCCAAACTGATTTCAAAAAATCACTATTTGGAAGCCCTAAGCCCTAAGTTTACACCACCCCCCTATCCCCAACCCCTTGGCCACAATCCCCCCTGGAAGTTGAAAAAATTAACTTTTATTTCACGATTTTCCACCTTTCGCCCCACTTTTCTCCGAAATTCATGTTATTAACATACCTACTTTTTATTTTTTTTAAGTTGCCTATCTAATTACTTTTCCATAAAGGTGCAACATGCCCAGGTAGAAAAGGGTTGCAAAAGTCCTGAAATTAAAACATCCTCACAGGTACCTAATTACTTTATTGCACCATAATGGAAAAAGTCGTTAAGTAAACAATTTTTATGACAGCAAGTTCGGAAATGTTTGTTTAGGAAACAGAGGCAATAAATTTTTTGTATTTCAGCAAAACAGTAATAAAATAATAAATGTAATCTCGTTAAATAGCGTTATTAGTTTATTATATCCAGTATTGACTCTTAAGTATCCTGACGCTCCGTTTCTAATACCTCCTATGAATAATGGTATAAAAATGGGTGAGTTTGAAAGGACATTGACCACAGTTGAAGAAGGAAGTGAAAAGAACGGGTGTTTAATAGAAAAAATTAAGATAAAATGGCAGAATTCAGTGTTGACGAGTATGCCGATATAATTTACGTGCACGGTTTAGTAGAAGGAAATGATAGTGAGGCCGTACGAGAATACCAAAGGAGATTTCCGAATCGGCGGGTACTCAACAGAAGGGTATTTTCAAGGACTTTCAGAAGGATAAAAGAAACCGGAAGTGTAACCGCCCCCAGAGCAGAAACGCGAGCAGGAAAATCGGCCGATTCAGCGGACCCCGACCAACAAATCCTCAACATCGTCAGGAACAGCCCTGTAATAAGCATCAGGCAGGTCGCACGAAGGTCAGGATTGTCTTCAGGGAGAGTTTGGACCGTTGTAAACCGAGAGGGACTACATCCATACCACCATATCCCGGTCCAAGCACTAGGGAAGGAGATTCCGAAGGACGATTGCAATTCTGCACTTGGCTGTTCGAGTCTGACATCGAAAACAGAAGGTTTCTAGACCGAATTCTGTGGACGGATGAATCGCAATTCACCCGGGATGGCATCACAAACTTACACAACCTCCACACCTGGTCAGATGTGAAGCCACATAGGACCAGGTGTCGGTCCTTCCAGCAAAGATTTAGTGTCAATGTCTGGGCTGGCATCATCGGCATCCAGTTGATAGAACCCTTCATCTTGCCCCAAGTGCTGAATAGTCAGCTATACTCGGACTTTTTGGAAAATATCCTTCCGGATCTGTTGGAGGACATCCCCCTGGCCACCAGAAGCGCAATTTATTTACAGCTCGACGGAGCACCTGCGCATACTGGGAACATTGTTAGGGCAAGGTTAAATGAAAATTACCCAGAGCGCTGGATTGGACGTGGTGGACCGATTCCTTGGCCTGCTAGGTCACCGGACCTTACTCCACTGGACTTTTTCTTATAGGGAATGATGAAAGATGAAGTTTACTCAACACCAATCAACACCAGAGAAGAATTAGTTACCAGGATTGTGACTGCAGCCACCAAAATACGGGAGAGACTGGCTACCATAGACCTCAAACGTGAAATAAAACGAAGGCTACTTGCATGCATCGAAACTAGCGGAGAACATTTTGAACAGCTTTTAAAGGACAAACGTTTTAATTGTAATTAGTTTTTAAGCGAACAAAATGTATTTTTTAGTAAACTTAAGTATAATTTCTTAAAAATTCGAATTGTCATGATATTCTGTAAAAGGATTTTTGTAAATAAATTTTCGTATCCTTTTCTTACCTGGGCATGTTGCACCTTTTTGGAAAGGTAATTAGATAGGCAACTTAAAAAAAATAAAAAGTAGGTATGTTAATAACATGAATTTCGGAGAAAAGTGGGGAGAAAGGTGAAAATTCGTGAAATAAAAGTTAATTTTTTCAACTTCCAGGGGGGATTGTGGCCAAGGGGTTGGGGATAGGGGGGTGGTGTAAACTTTTTTGGAAAGGGCTTCCAAATAGTGATTTTTTGAAATCAGTTTGGGGCCGCTGCGATGCGTAGAAAAAAAGATAAAAATACAAGAGCAGTTCCCATATAAGGCAAAATCCTGATTTACGAATCACCCTGTAACTGCCAAACGGTGCGAGATTCCCCCCCCCCAACCATACGATTTTTTGCTTGTCTCGGTCTGACCTTTCACCCCCTGCAGTATTGACCTCTTACCTCTGAACACCCTGTATAATAGAATAAGGGAGACCATTATTTTGTCGACGATACAGCACATCCTAACGGAATACGAAGTAACCAGGAGAGCTTGTGGGGGATCCATTCCACCCCTAAATACACTATTACACCATTCTAATCCCACCGACATAATTAAACTACATAGTTACACAATTACATGTATTTAACGCATCTAACTTACTAGTAATTAACCAATTTTAGTCTACTAGTTTTTAGCTTATTATTACTTATTTATCTAACCATATTTAGCTTCTAGTATTTAATATTAATAAGCAAGGAAGAATATAGAATCCTAAAATATTTTAATTTATCATCTTGTGCATACAGGTTGATCCAAAAGTATGGAAACGGCTAAATAACTTTCGAGGAATGTATTTTGGAGAACAAAGTTTTAGCCAAAAATCTTAGGAATTTTCCTTGGCTATCCAATGGTGGCCGTAGATTTATCCTTGCCATGGCCTTGACGGTTAAGGGGGTAAATACAATTATACGGGCAAAAATTACGCATTAAAAAACATTTTTTTTCACAAAGAAGGTTTAATGCAATCATTATAAAACTTTGTACACTTTTTAAGGTATAAATGAGGAATGTAAAAACATTTTTTTTTAATGTTTGAAAACAAAATGACGGCTGTACGTTGGCGTGAAGTTGACCTACTAAAAAAAACGGCAACCACTCTGGACGTCGTGTTATTGATCTGTCAAAGCCCATAAAAAAATTTGGCTTAAATATACAAGTAATTTGTCGGTAAACCTCAAAAATTAAAAAAAGAAAATAATTCTGCGTTTGGTAGAAGTTTTTGTAAAAAATCGATAATTTTCACTATTTTTTCAGCCATTTTTCCATTAATAATTCAATTTTGCAACATAAAATTCCAAGACAATTGGGTTTACAGACAAGCCTAAGGTATAAAGAAGAAACCCTGAAAATTTCAGCTAATTTGGACTTTTTGGAGCGTATTCTACGGGAAATTTCCTAATTTTTTAGAGGAACAAAAAAAATCGATTTTTTTGACCTAATTTTATTTGACCCTTAACAAATTCGGAGTAAAATTTTATCTTTTGCTTGTATTACATCCATTTTTCAATCAACTTCAAATTAAAAGTAAATATTTTTCAAGTTTAAGAAGCATTAGATTAGGTGTTGGCCAATATGCAGAGTTCACTTTAAAAGCTCAATCGAGAACATTATTTTGTGTATTATTTGCACATATTTTGAATAAAATGAAATGAGTTAAAATGTTTGAATGTTTGCCTACTTTTTGCTATTAAAAAACAAAAAAATAATAAATTTGTTTGAGAAAAAAACTAAACATACATAAAACCTAAATATTACCTGAAATTCAGAAAAATGGATTATATAGTAAACCAATACAATTTGTATTAACTCCTTAAAACCATAGTAAAATTGTTTACCGTGTATGAATATGCATAATTTATTATTATTATTACTTTTGAGATCAGTCGCCACATCTGTGATAATCTAAGAATTGAAACCTGAAGATTGTCCATTATTCCATCCATTCCATCCATAGTCCCAAAAGAACTGCTAGTGTTAGGAGTCATCATAAGAGTATTCATAAGGCTATGTCGCGAACTCTCGTCTTCAGAGAGAGAGATTTTTGCAAGAATAGTTTGGGCTTTAATGTGGTACTAGATTCCTATTTAATAAATATTTGGGGGCTTTTTTGATGTCGATTATATTATTATCCTCGATTTTAAGATGGCAGACTATCAAAAGAATGCTTTATTTTTATACTGGATCCACAGAAGCTATGTTAGTGCCGGTGATTTCGTATGGTATTTCATAATTCAATATGTTCTAGCAACAATAGATTTGGATCAGCTACTATAAATATACACACATATATAAATAAATATCTTATATATAAAGCTGTATACATATCTTCTCTTTATTTAAATTTGATGTCTGGCTGTGTGCATAGTTTCATAGAATTGACTACTGTTTCAAGGACCCTCCTGCTGAGCAGCTAATTAAACCGCATTAATTCAAATTCTCATTTTAATCAAGCTCCCATCGTCACCACCACGCCACACAGCACTAAATGATGATTTATTGATAGCCCTTCATCGAACTGTTTAATCGAAAAGTGCCTGGTACTAGACCACCCCGACTTCTTCTATTCTTGGGCCCCCTTTTGGTGGGAAGGCTCGACGTTCTGTGATTATTGCAGCTCTTTATCCATAAGTCTATCGTTGGGTTGCGGAGCTAGATGTGAACGGGTAGAAGTGATAGTTCGCTAACAGAGCCTCGAGATAAGGATGGAAACGTGGATATGGAGGTATTGAATACTACTACCGTTCCCAACCATCAATCCGCCTGGATTGGAAGCAAATCGAAAGAAGCCGTGGAGAAGTCATTTGTATTTCCATCTTAATTGGGTCATACAAAGCACAGCTATATGTAATTCAGTCCGGAGTCCCTGGGTAGGGCCAAGAAATGAACGATTCATCGATTTTCTAATATGGTACTCTTGTGCCCGCTTATAGCGATATCCCAGAAAGGTATCCGAAAGTTTTGGTAAATTTGTAAACAGCAGCGGCGTCTGAAGTAGGCGAACTAGTTTTGGTATCAGACTGCTCGTTTTCTCAGCCCTCCTAGACTTTGGCACAGAGAGGTGTAACCACCACCTCGGGCGAGATGGATTTTAGGTCAAGCTATAAAAGTGAAAGTTTGCGAAACTTATTTCAAATTCCAAGCTAATAATGGTTTAAAGACAATTTTCTAAGAAATCTTAAATCTTCAAATTTGAAACTTTCAATTGCTGTTGCTATGGGGACCTAAGGTTATAATACCACTTTTATTTTTTAACAAGAAAGAGAAAGATGCGATTTATGTTATTCAAAATCCGTGTTAAATCAAATAAAGAATCATATTTCAATAATAAGGTGTAAATTTAATGTCCTAGTTATAAGACCTTTGGTCTTGTGTACATAATCCACGAATAAATATTATTATTATATATTAATTGAGAAAACAATGAAAATCTGATAATAATTTAAGTGTATCAGTTCTTTCTGAGATACCCTTACATGAGCAACTCAGTTGGTTACAGCATTGAAAAGCCAATTGGAAGATTGCAGGTTTGAGTCCGTCCCGTGTCCGACACAATTTTTTCGAGTAATTCCTACATATGGTGTCAGAAGTAGGGATGAGAATATGCGACAATGATCACAGCTCGGTGGTTACGTTGGTTAAGTTGGAATATGCTTTTACTCTAGTTAAGTTATAATAAGTTGAGATGTTGTGCTGTGCATTTGAGTACCAATGGAAGTGCAAGTTTTCATCAGAACGTCGCAATTACTCTAAGGCGTCGCACAGTGTGTTATTTGAACGATCTAGGAGGACAAAATTCATTTATGCTTCTAATAATTTTGGATTTTTTTACACGAAAAGAATCAACTTTACAAAAAAAATTATAGAGATGAAAATGCTTAAAATTATCCGTATGAATTTTTTTTAGAATTTTTTCGACTATTTTTGGTTTTTTGGATTTGGCCATTTTTTGAAAAATCCAAAAATGTCCCAAAAAATTCTGAAAAAATTCACACGAGTTCCTTGGCTAATTATAAGCACTTTTTGTCATATAAAATTTATTCGTAAAATTGATCCTTTTTGAGTAAAAATATCACCAAATATCGTTTTAATATACTATTATAACCCCTGTAGAGCCTGTATCTGCAGGAATCCGCAGGCGATTTTTTTATGTTTTAGTAGAGGAAAGCTTAAATATTAACGCAAAACTAATTGGTGTTTCATATTTTACCATATAGTTAAGATTTTTCTTATAAAAGAAAGCAATTAATAAAATATCAGTTCACACATTCACAAAAATTTAAAACATTTAGTTTAGCTCAACCATAAAACATATTCAACATGGAATAGATACAAATCATCACAAACACACTGAAGAATAAAATGACAAAATATTAATCGGTTTGAGGTAAACTGCGCAGGTCAAGACACATTTGAATACCGTTGTTGAATCCAAGCGGTGCAAGATAGACGTAATCGCTTATGAATCATATAAAATAAGATAAGCCTTTTTCATGAATATGGTGCCTAAAATTTATTGAAAATAGTATTATCGGGTACTTTAAGATGTTTTTTATTGACTGATACCAATAATAAGGCATTTATCTTGCCTTCGATTTTTTATTAAAATCCCCCTAGATTGTCAAAATATTACACTGTGCGTCGGTCTCCCATAGCTCAGTTGGTTAAAGCATTCCCGAGTGGAGTAGTGTAAACCTGTTTGAAAAAGGATTTTTTTTTTGAATCACTCTAATATGGATAAATATATTAGACACAGAATTTTTAGTGAGCTTACATTTGGGTCACGAAGTCTAGTCTATTCGTTGAAACAAAAAGGTTAATACCAGAACTAAGTTAAGCATTTTAACGAAGGCAATTCAGTAGATCTCTTTTCTGTTCTGTTTATTCTATTCCAAAAGAAACCACATTCCACTTTATCTGCAAAGAGATAAAACATACCATTCACAAATTTTTGAGTGGTCTTTTAGTCTAAATCTCTGAGTTACTCCACTTTTCAAAAGCAAGAAAAAACCAGTATATGGAAGCCAAAAGAAAAAAATGTACTTTGTTTGAATCACAACCCTCTTTAGCTCATCAAAGTGGTTTTTCTCTGAAGCATAATATGCATATGAGCAACAAAGAATTTTTTTTATATCAATAGCCCGAGAGCTGCACAGAACGACCCTTGAGTCAGAGAATTTAGGACTAAAGGATGTTCCAAATTGGATCAAAATTGCATTTTTTGCCTGCCAAACAGCAAGTGCATTTAATTTTTCCTCTTTTCCCCGAAGTCATTTGCATTGCAACAAGTTCTTAGGCCCATACGCATATCATGCAGCATCTCCCGACTGTATCAAGCCCACCTCGGGGGAGCATTCCTGTGAATCTTGAGAGGAGGAATCAGTTTATCTTGCTGATAGCTGTTGAAGCCCAAATACTTCTAGGGATGCCACGAAAAGCAGATTCTCTAGAAGCTCGAATAACAGATGTCTATGCAGATGAAAGAGTCTCGATGGGTATAATCGAATTTTCTAGTTGAAATAAATGTTGACAGGGAAAAAAAAATCTGGAGAGAGGAGGAGCAAAGGAGTTCTTGCCGAAAAAAATGTATTTGGAACTGAGGAGGAATCGCCCGGTTTCGGATGGGAAGGAGGGAAGGATACGATGGAATACGGACAGGATATGGAGGCGGAGCCCGGGATTTTTCCCTTTATTCGTGCGGTTCCCGTGTGGTTTGCAAAGATTGAATCCGCAAGCACAAATATTTTTCCTATGAAATAGATCCACTTGGGCATCGGGAGCATCAGAGAATAAAATTGGAAATATCTGCATGATTCTTTCTCTGGATGCCCAGCAACCTTGTCTGATCCTGCTCCTTTGCTTTTATTGCCACCCGCAGTGATTTTTAAACAATGATGGGATAAGTCTCAGATTTCCGGCCAGAATAATGCTACATATATAGTATATATGCGGTATGTGCATTCAATTACAATAAATATCGCATGTGATCCCAATGTTTTTAATATTTTACCATAATTGCACGATTCATAGGGGAGTGCTCCTCAGAACTTGTAATGAAATCTGTCCTAGAATGCCCTACAATGAGTTGAGTGCATTACGACTGAGCGACGGAAGAACTATAGAACTCCTGCGGGTGGAAACGTGTAGTAATGAGTTTTTTCACAACAGTTTTACGTCTCCTTTTTTTTTTTTTTTTTTTTTTTTTTTTAATTTTAAAAGCACAGAGATTGAGCAGGATTGGGGTACATTTGCATATTGTTCCAGCTAGATATGCACCGCTCGCTGTTCCAGATGTAGGGCAAGCACTTAATAGACTACCTCTCTTCTGTACTCAAAATTCCCTCAATTATTAAAAAAATGTTTGGATAGAAGTTCAAGGTTAAAACGGACAACAACCAGGGGCGGATTTATGTTTAGGTTAAGTAGGCCGGAATGTAGAGCGGAAAAAATATTGAGGAAATTTCTTTTTAAAGGTTGCATCATATTATAGGTCGGGATTTTAAAATGAATAAAATGAAACGAACCGACAGACGTTGAAGTTATACATAAAAAAATTTTATGAATTGCATTGAAAATATTTTTCCATCTCTAGTATTTGTTGGCTTTGTAGTTAGAGCTTTGTAGTTTGGGAAGAAAATAAATTAAATGTTATATTTTATACTCAATTATTATCCTTCCTCTAATTCACTTATACATATATTAAAATTAAATCCCTTGGAATATAACTCTATACTGCAACAGATAATTAAATAAACTGGGATTATACATAGTAACAGTAATAATAATTTAAACAAAGCAAACTCATCAGAACAAAATACAATAGGGGAGAGGGTGGCAAGATGGGGTACTTAAGGTTTGAAGATCAATAAAAGAAAACTTTACGTAGTGAGACATTCATATTTATTTTTTAATTAACAACTACAGTGGTGGAAATAGCTATAATTCCACTGAATAAAAGTTATGCCATAGCTTTGTATTTTGAGAGAAAAAAATGAAAACTGCACTCCTCGGCTTTGTGCGCATGCTCAATCAATTTAGTCAGAATTCGTGTCAAATTGGTTAGTGTTAACGGTTTCTGGGTGAGTTTTAATCATTTTCGTTGTGATTGCGCGTGGAAATTGCTATAATTCCAGAAGTGTTGAAGTGCCGCTGGCGGATTAAAACAAGGAGTTATTGATTCATTAAGATATAAAAAATAATTTTGGAGGTAATTTAAATATTTTAGCAAAAAAAAAAAAAAAAAGGGAGTACTATATTTTATCCAGGAAAATTATTAACTAAAGAAGAGCAGACGAAAGTGGTTGCGTTCAAAACAGCAAATTTTTCACTGTGAAGAATTGCTCAGATGTTGGGAAATGGAAGGACTCACACAGCTGTACGAAATTTCCTGTGTTTATGTGCAAATTATGGTAAAACTAACAAAAAAAAACCTCCGCCAAAACTTACCAACATGGACCGGCGTTCTATAATTGGGTTAGCAGGAAGAAAACATTTAAGTTCTTTTCCAATTGTGAATGACCTTAAGTTGTCCGTGACTTCTAGACGCGTTCGGCAGATTTTGCATACCAGTGGAACGTTAGAATGGAGAAAAAGAATATCAAAACCGGCAATGAACAAGCAGCATAAGGAAGCCAGACTTCAATTTGCTAAAAATCATATGTCTTGGACCAGGGAATGGACGAAAGTGATTTTTAGCAACGAAAAGAAGTTCAATTTAGACGGTCCAGATGGATGTCAATTTTACTGGCACGACCTTAGAAAAGATACAGAGGTCGCTATGAGTCGCAATTTTGGAGGTGGTACGGTAATGGTTTGGGCTGCTTTTTGCAGCCAAGCGAAGACACCCATTTTTTGGATATCTACCAGAATGAAATCCAGCGATTATATTCAACTACTGGATAGTATCCTAATTGACTTCGGCGATGATAATCTCAGCAAGGAGTGGATCTTTCAGCAAGACAATGCACTCATCCACTCATCTCGCGAAACGAAATCGTGGTTTCAGACCAGGAACATACCTGTTTTGGATTGACCGTCCCATAGTGCTGATCTGAACCCAATTGAAAATCTATGGGCAATATTGATTCGGCAGGTTTACTCAAATGGAAGGCAGTTTACAACGATTCAGGAGTTGAAAGCGGCCATAAAACATGCTTGGGCGCAATTGTCTCAATCGCAGCTACAAAAGTTGATAAACAGCATGCCAACGAGAATTTTCGAAGTAATTCAGGCTAATGGAGGCAGTACACGTTTTAAAAAAAAAAAATTGTGTTGTACTTCTTAAAATATGAATAGTGGATTTATAGTTATTTCCATGCTAAAAATTGTTTTTTTTAATATTACTTAAAATTTTGCTTTCAACTAGTGATATTTTTGTTTTTTACGTTAGATTTTAGAAATGATACAATAAACGGAAATAAAACGGCTCACTTCGAATTATAAATTAGCAGTCAGTTGCTTTCAATAGAAAAAAACTCAGTGGAATTATAGTTATTTCCACTACTGTATTTATTACTCTTCTAATATTTGGTGAAATTAGGAACTTTTAATTATGCATTTTAGAAAAAAAAATTAAAATCAAAATAAAGGTGTTTTGCCCCGTCTTGCCCCATGGTGCTGGTAAGATGGGGTACCCCCCTGAGGTAAGATGGGGTAATGAGAATTATCAGACAGAATGATGATTATTCCGACTGGCACAACTCGCAGACGTGGAAGGCTTCGTCATCATCATCGCCGATTCCTGCACAGCTATTATGTGCCCATTTTCCTCAATTTGAGCATGATATCCACTCTTCAATGGAAGCGAAATATACTTCTATACAATACATACATGGTGTGTAGTCATTACCCCATCTTGCCTACCGTGCCGTTTTTTAATAATAATTAAAACAAAAAAGAAACAGTCAGCAATCTCAAGGAAACACAATGTTTATCTTATTGTAGGTTAGTTTAAGCGTCAATAGCAGTCACACCTCACCAGCTAGTATTATTTAATGAACCACAGTCACGTGTCAAACTGAAAGAAAATGTGATAAGCACTTTGCAGTAAAACAGTTTTTTTAGAGTATTTCGGCACGCGTACACTTGCGAACAAATAATGGCTGGACAACTGACAGGTGTCATGGCGGTGCATCAAACGATGCATGAACGAGTGTGATTGGTCAGTTTAAACTACGAATTTCGCTGGGTACCCCGTCTTACCCGCTACCCCGTCTTACCCCCATCTCCCCTACAAATATTAATATAACATCCGCTAAATTTGCGAAGAGTGTAACACTTACAAAGTAAAGTTTAATTGAACCATTATTTTTGAAAGTACTAAATATAGGGTAAAACACCCGGTAGTCAGCCCCGCACCAGTACTCAGCCTTTACAGACTTTATTTCTATATAAATAGTGTTGAAATTTTTTTACACCTTCAAAATAAAGTTTAATCGAATCCGTGTCTAATTATCTATGACTAATACGCACACCTACGAACCAATAGTATGTCAGGTTGACGAACTACACTCGTTTATTTGCACTGCTGCCAAAGACATGACTAGACCCGTCGCTGTTGCAATTTTTTTCTTAAGGAAACGTGTTCGAGTTTTCGGTAAGTTTTTGTGTGCATTTGCTGTAATTTGTGGTGGATTGTTATACTGTGTTCGAATAAAATGTTTATTTTGTGATAAAATTAACTATTAATACAATTTATTTGTTTAACCCATTAATGCGCAAAACGAAGATTTTGTGCACGCAAGTTCAATTGTACGATTCGAATAGCAAATTGGGATGAATTTCCTCCAAATTCGTATATAAAGGGTTTTTGGGGGTACTCTTTCGGAATCTGGCATTTGTTTTGCATACAAATTTCAAAAACTATTATTTTTTGGGTTTTTTCAAAAAAGTGCCGATTTTTTTTGGTCATTTTTTGTCTCAAAGTCGATTATCTTGTCGTTGCTGCTATTGAATGATCTTATAACTACCAGAAATCGCGGTCCGAATGTCTACACTTTCTCAAACCATGGTTTTGAATTTTTTTTTTTGCTTTGGTTTTTGCAAAACGGCCATTTTGTACAGCAATGTAATAAAAAACTTCGCGATTTTTTTACACGAAAAGGATCAACTTTACAAAAATAATTTATATGACAAAAAGTGCTTATAATTAGCCAAGGAAAATATGTAAAATATGTATTTTTTGGGTTATTTTTGGTTTTTTCGAATTGGCCAATTTTTGAAAAATCTCAAAAATGTCCCGAAAAATTCTGAAAAAATTCACACTTGTTCCTGGGGTAATTATAAGCACCTTTTGTCATATAAAATTTATTCGTATAATTCGTCCTTTTTGAGTAAAAATATCACCAAATTTCATCATAAAAAAACTTGGTGATATTTTTACTCAAAGGGGATCAATTATACGAATAAATTTTATATGGCAAAAAGTGCTTATAATTAGCCAAAGAATATGTGTAAATTTTTTCAGAAATTTTCGGGACATTTTTGGATTTTCCAAAAATTGGCCAAATCCAAAAAACCAAAAATAGTCCAAAAAATTCTGAAAAAATTTACATGTTTTTCTTGGCTAATTATAAGCACTTTTTGTCATACAAATTATTTTTGTAAAGTTAATACTTTTCGTGTAAAAAAATCGCGAAGTTTTTTACTACATTGCTGTACAAAATGGCCATTTTGCAAAAACCAAAGCAAAAAAAAAAATTCAAAACCATGGTTTGAGCAAGTGTAGACATTCAGACCGCGATTTCTGGTAGTTATAAGATCATTCAATAGCAGCAACGACAAGATAATCGACTTTGAGACGAAAAATGACCAAAAAAAATCGGCACTTTTTTGAAAAAACCCAAAAAATAATAGTGTTTTTGAAATTTTTATGCAAAACAAATGCCATATTCTGAAAGAGCACCCCAAAAAACCCTTTATATACGAATTTGGAGGAAATTCACACCAATTTTCTATTCGAATCGTACAATTGAACTTGCGTGCACAAAATCCTCGTTTTGCGCATTAATGGGTTAATATGTTGTAATTTAGGTGGCCGACTACTGGGTTTCGAATTTTTAAGGTAGATCCAGTACTCAGCCGTAAGTGGCTGACTACTGGTTTTTCGTAAAAGTGTATTTTACCAGTAGTCAGCCGCGTACAAATGTAATTACATGTCAGGGGCCGACCAATGGGTCTTCAAATCTAGTAGTCAGACGTTAGTTCTGTTGCACAAAATAGTACCTTAAAGCCTTTTTAATTAGGGTAAAATTAAAGAATATTGGATGTGACAATTGCCTTGCATGGTATCATTTGAAATGTACTGAATTCTCTGGGGACATATATGAAAATATAGATGGTGGTTCAGAGCAAAGTGCCGCTGGGTATACCAAGTGATTCCTCGAGGTGAGCTGATAAAAAAATCGTTCCACATACCCCCCTTTTCGACTTTGATGGAAATGATTGGTCTTAGCTTGTGAATCACCCTATATATTCTGGTTATTTGTGGTAAGTTGAAAGCTGTAATAAATTTCTTTCTTTTGGTACCTCAGTTGTTGCTATCGACGAACTATTACAAAATAAAATATTACAAAAAGAATTGAAAATTTTCGATTTTTTACCTAAAATTTTGAAAAATAAATCCATTTATTTCCAAAATTTTTTTCTACAGAATGTAATTTTATTATTTGTTAACAATGCCCCCAATGTCGTCTTTCTTCCGCAAAAATCCGTAACCGGCTACCTGCAAAGGATTTCCAAAAAAAGGTAATAAAGTGTATTTACGATGGACCCAAACAATTAATTGACTGGGCACACCGGTGAGAATTAAGGTAATGTATTATGCTTAATTCACCAATTATACTCGGCCCGTTAATAACTTGTATTTAAGCAAAATTTTAGAACTATTTTACTCACTTGTGTTATGATTTCTCAATTGACCTTAGTTGGAATTGAAGGTGTATTAAAGAATAAATTTGTTTCAGTATTTTTGATATTTTACAATTACGAGCAAACGTATTTATCCAAATCTGAACACTTTTGCATCATTACATAATAATTCAGTACAAGCTAGAAGAAATGGAGAATCTTGCCTGATACAGCCTTCTGGCTAATTCTCCATTTCTTCTAGCTTCCCAAATTAAATGCATATCCGCATATTCTTAACATAATTTGAAAATGACATAGTGAAAACTACAAAAATCTCTTATTAATTACTGAAACGATTAGGTATGTGGAACGATTTTTTTTTTTTCAGCTCACCTCAAGGAATGGTATACCCAGCGGCACCTTGATCTGAATCACCCTGTATATAATAAAGAATTTGTATGCCAAATATGCAAGAATGAGTGAGAGGCTGACTACAAGGTAAGACATGGCTGACTTGTGGAGAAATGAAGCTGACTACTGGTGAAAAGTGCCATAATTTGTTTAATGTTGATGTTTTATATAATTATATGTATTATAAATATAATGTTTTGTTAATTTCTTTAGTAAATTTAATAAACAACCTTTCTGAGAATAATGATTGTTTTTATTCATAGTGTTAAATTTTTAAAATACAGTTGAATCAAATTTTAGTCCTCACTAAAAGGCTGACAAGCTGCTGCTCATGCAAAACGATTAAAGATAATTTACAATTTGCCTTGGCACTACAAAACATAAATACTCCACCAGAGAGCCTTGAAGGGCATTGAAACTAACCCTTACACTTTTTGAATGTGAAACATCTAAAAACGCAATAATTAAAAATTTAAGAATGAATTAGAGACAATACAGCAATAAGGTCCGAAATAGGTTTATGAATACTAGAATAAGTTAGAATAGGTTAGGATAGGTTAGGATTAGAAAAAATTATACACAAAGAGGTTTTTTCTCGCCATTTTTTTTCCTACATGACGTGCAAAATAATCAAACTAAATTTCATCTTGCACGAAGTGAGATATCACAGCTTTAACGATTAAATAGTAATAAATCCAAATTTTGTACATTAAATCATAATACTTATAGACATAAAATCTAGTTAACATATGGCACCGAATAAAAAAAAATTCAAAATTAATGTGTAAGCAAGTCCAAAAGAAATATTTTCAAAAAGTGGCCTTATATCATTTGGAAAAATAATGGTTTAATTATGTAACAATATAAAATTTAAAACAAGAGAAGTGGTCATTAGGTATAATTAAGTTCTAAAATGAGATGCCCTTAACATTTCCAAAAGTGGTTGATTTTGTAAAAAATATTAATTAAGAAAAACGTAACGCAGAATATAAAGTGATTTAAGATAGAATATATTATTTATAACTTTATACTTTCGTATTATACAAACAATCCTGCTAATATGTTTGAAGAACATATTTGATTATTTGTTCGTTTGTCTTAGGTTTTTGAATTATTTCTGAGGAATCAAATTTTATTCTACTGACCAATTATTATTAGGCGTTATAGTAGTTATAGTAATTCTATAAATATGAAATTTAGCACTTTTAGTAGATGATTTTTATACACTGCAGAAATGAACAAACGGACAAATTTTCCGAACTGAATATTGGCGATTTTTTTCTGAACTGTACTGAATTCTAAGGAAAAACCACTCCACTCAAATTTATTATTGGATAATAAATAATAACAAAATATGGTGAACGTGAAAAGTGTACGTCTCATATGAACATATGTTATCTTGAAGGATATCTTGATTTCCTGATTATATAATCTGTCTTTATTTCGTCTTGAAGTCAATTTTAATCCAACTACAAATAAGTAAATATTCGAATATGCTAGGTGGTGCTCATATGACTGCACAATTGTAAATGACTGTTTATAGTTCAAACGTTATTTACTTACCATAAGGTCAGAAGTAAGAGAGAAAAACTATTATAATTGTTTTATTTTAGGACGAACAGTCCTATACTGGTTAACCAAAGATGTAATCACTTATATTGACTCGTTAAGCCCCAATAACATATGCACCAATTTTTAAGATGCAATCGTTTTCCATGATAAAATTTAAATAACAAATTCTTCAGTAATTTTTAATATAAATATGACTCTAACAAAAAGTTGCGCTTTCCTCGTAGTCTTAAATATTCTTTTATCTTATATTGTTGTCAATAAAAGCAACCATATGTTTCTTGCATATTTGTTAATTAAAGTGCTCCTCGTACATAAGCATTTTAAAAATTCTTCTTTATCACAGAGATTTGTACTGATGCCAGTCTAAGCCTTAGATTTACTGATAATATTATAGTATTTAAAATGATTTGACTTTCTTCTTAATTGGAAAATTTAAGTTTTAGTAAATCTTCTATGGATAATGTTATAATGCACCAGAATCTTAGAAGGAAGCATAATTCAGTGCTGTAAACATTGTAAAAATTAAATATAATGCTTACTCACTCCTATACAAATAATCCGGAAAATCTGAGTTTGTAGAAATATTTTTTTTATTTAAATAAATATACGAATAGTATTATTTGTTGAAAGCCAGTCGAAAGGTATGCTTTCTTAGTTATTTTATAATTTCAAAATCAAAGAAGTTAATGTAAGTTATGAGTGTTGGAAGTGGGGGGCCATTTTCCATCAGATCACGTTTTCGAAGAAAGTAATTACTCAGAATTCGGAATAGTTTCGAAAATTGCGAACTAATGAAGCAGTTTTGTTTACGGACTCAAAGATATTGCAGAAATGACCTCATCTTATTATAGTTTCAATATCCTTTGTTACAAAGTGTAATAAAGGATGAAAGTTGCATGTAGCACATGAGAACAATTTCTTGACTATTCTTAAAACGGAACGAAATATTTTTCTCAGTAGCTTATATAAAACCTTCAAATTGTAGTCAAATTCAAAAATTTCTGACAATATGGAAGCAGGTCTTAATAACGAGCCTAATAATGCAGAAGTTTCATCAAGAGGATCAGCAACTGAGCAAGATTTAGAAAAGGAGCAAGACGACAGTGAAAATGCTGGTGAATCTGCTGAAGAAACTCCTGAGGAATCTAAGAATCCAGATGAAGAAACAAAAAAAGATCAAGATAAAAAATTCGATGCAGAAAATTTACCCGAAGAAGGAACAACTGAACAACATTTAGAAAAAGACCAAGACGATAATAAAAAGTCAAGTAAATCTGATGAAGAAATTCCTGAGGAACCTAAGATCCTAAATGAAGAGAAAGAAGGAATTGATCAACATAAAGCAGATGAAGATGTAAAGGATAATGATGAAAAATATGATGATGAAAAAGATGACGATGATGAAAAAGATGATGCTGATGAAAAAGGTGATGAAGTGCAACCACCTCGAGGTGACAAAAATGTCGTCACCAAAAATGTTGAAGAAGCCGAAACTTCCCAAATTGATCAAAACGAAGAGGAGGAAGAAACAAAATCAAAACGAATATTTAGCGATTCTTATCTATCGTCTATTTATGAAAAGAGGCCAGAAAAATATTGTTCAATACGTAGTATATATCCTCCCCGATCTTGGCCCTCCTCAGCAGACCTCTCCAAGGATTCGGATGTATATCCACAAGAATCTGAGTATGATATAGATCATCCAAAAATGGTTAAAGCTATTAGAACAGCCGCAACGGTCGGTAAAGATGACTCAAAATTTGATCTACATGAAAAGGCATTAACCACCCTAACTGAAGAATTAGTTATTGAGGAGATGGAATTAGTTACAGTTGAAATAAAAAAAGAAGAATATATTAAGACAGAGACTCTACACAAAAAGGTCGAAGAGGAAAAGAAAGAATGTGAAGAATTTAAAATAATAGATATACCTTATCTAAGAGAAATACTACAACTGCCAATACCAGCAAAAGCTGCTAAGAAAATATGCTTTTCTGAGACACTCCTAATAAGCTACGAATTGTACAATGAAGATGATAAAGATGGAACCTGTGGTTGCACTCCACTTTTTCATAGATCGGATCTTCTTAATCCTAAAGGCGTTCAAGAAATGGGAGGAATGAGCTTGAATATTGAAAGTAGCGATTGTTCCATCATAACATTCTGCACTACTCAGTTTTCATGCCTGGGTTCTGCGGGTGCTAGTCGACTTCTGTCTGTTGTCGATCATGAATTTAGACTACTTGACGAGAAGAAGACCGAGTGGCACTGTATGCACGATAAGAAAGTTGTAAGGCATTTTTCTAAATTAAGTTTGAGATTAAGCTCCACATTTCGACCGATATAAAATTAAAATTGATATTCAATTCCACTCGAATGACACTATGCGATCGTTTTTAAAGCTTTTAAGCTCACTTTCGAAGCTTATTCAATTATTTCTAGTTCAAAATTGATGCTATAGTTTTAACAATGTTAAGAAAATACCAATTTTCACATTCGAAATTTTGAATTTGCATTCTATATTTTAATCCTAATATTATTTTTATCTTTCAAATTCACAAAAAGGGAACTGCAGAATATAGATAAAAATGCTGTTTGTTGGCCGGGATATTTACAATTTTAACTATTAATTACATACGTAAATGTGGACGGAGTGAAGCGATCCCTGTGGAATTATAAATGAGCAGTTGCAATTCTAAAGAAGACTTTAGTGCGTTCCCAGTTAACAAATTTGCGTTCGTTTTGTTCATTTTTCGATATCCATCGGTTAAATTAACACGTACGCTACCGGAACCTAAGAAAAAATTCTTGTACCACAGACCATGGGAATTTTTCTTATAATGTGACTACAATTGGCGTTGGGGTTTTAGATATTAATATATATTTATAACACTGAAAATAAACAAAATAAGCAATTTCCCAAACTGACGCATATTTGTTGTTTTATAGTCCATTACGGAAAAGTCCATAGCGAAAATAGTAATATAATAGACACGAACAATTAATATTTATTTACTTTAAGATTTAAATATAATTATTAGTATTATTATTATTATTCAGTACATGAAATTCAAATACTATATGCGAATCTTAGTTCGGACTTTTTCTTTCCAGGAAAAGTCCCTCCATGTGGCAAGAGATGGTACGAATTTTGTTGCATTTCGTACAGATTCTGAAGATGAAAAAATTGAACGCCACAGAGGTAATATTTGTATGAATGCTACAGGTGATCTAGTTTTAGATGGAGGATTATTTGCTCTAATGCGATATTTGATAATTTCTGGTTTTTCTGGAGAATTTGAGACTTGGTCTATGCATATTACAGGTAAAACGAATAATTTTATCCTTAAATATATATTTTTATTCATAATATATTTCGACAGGTGATGTATGTCGTTGCAAATTTAGTGTTGGAAAAAAGAAGACACTATTTATAAATCAGATTCCCTACTTGACAATACGAATTAAGAAGGACTTATACCGCGATCATAGATATCCTGATGTATCTAAATCGTACTTCCTCCCTTCCGGCCACTTAGTACGCCATAAATGGAAAGGATGTAGATATATAATTCATATAAATCCTATCAGTAGTATTCCACCGAAAAGACATAACACCGAATATTCCTGGGAAGACGATATTATGCTTGTGTCAAAATATTTAGACGAAAAGCAAAAGAGACGTTCTGAAATTACAACCTATATTGGGGATCATCCTGAAATCAAAAGCATTTTGCAGGATTATATGTTGTGTCTTATGCAATTGAAGCCTGATCATGTTTTAGACTTTACAATTGACTACTTCGTTAACTTATTTAGGGAGTAGTAGTAGTAGTTTCACAGATCATTAGCATTTTGAGGAGACGTCTGAATGTATCAAAAACAATTAAAATAAAATTATTTATTTGTAGTTCATTTGGCCTTTGTAAATATATCAATGCATAAACTTTTAAAGCGCAGTAATTATGTTCATAATTTGAAAGTCTGAAAAAACATTTGTTGGAAGAAATGTGATTTTTTAATATCTTTAAAACATATCAATCAATATCCTAATCAAGAATTAAAGGCGTCCTATTACAAAGGGGATTGGAAAAAGTTTCTTTGTTTTTTTAGGGGATTGAGAATGCTTTTTTTCGGAATGTATCTGTTCCGCTTAATTTTTCGGAGGAATAGTTTATTATAAATGTTTTAGATTATTTAATTCTTTCCATCTTTTTTCTAAAACTCTTTATTATGATTAATATTTTTCGATCTATGGCTGTCCCAAGAGTGTGAATTTCAATAAATCGAGAATAAAACATTCGAAGTGACCAAACACCAACATACGGGTGATACCAGTACGAATTACAGATTTTCTTAAAAAAAAATCTTTATTGTTGGCCGTCAACAGGCAATTTTTATAAGGAAAAAGCGGCCAAGTGCGAGTCGGACTCGCCCGTGAAGGGTTCCGTAGCAGTAAGTAGCATAATATAAAAGTTCTTGTTATTTGTTATTGAAATTAAATGTTTTTATTTTTATTTTTATATTTGAGTTGATTGAATGAAAGGTAAATTGCGGTTTATGATTTATGACGTATTAAAAAAAAACTACGCACTAGATCTCGTTCAAACCAATTTTCGGTGGAAGTTTGCATTGTAATGTACATCATATATTTTTTTTAGTTTTATCATTCTCTTATTTTAGAAGTTACAGGAGGGGGGGGGGGGGGGGGGGGGGGGAGGGACATACATTTTACCACTTTGGAAGTGTCTCTCGCGCAAACTATTCAGTTTAGAAAAAAATGATATTAGAAACCTCAATATCATTTTTGAAGACCTATCCATAGATACCCCACACGTATGGGTTTGATGAAAAAAAATTTTTGAGTTTCAGTTCTAAGTATGGGGAACCCCCAAAATTTATTGTTTTTTTTCTATTTTTGTGTGAAAATCTTAATGCGGTTCACAGAATACATCTACTTACCAAGTTTCAACAGTATAGTTCTTATAGTTTCGGAAAAAAGTGGCTGTGACATACGGACGGACAGACATACAGACATGACGAATCCATAAAGGTTCCGTTTTTTGCCATTTGGCTACGGAACCCTAAAAAGACATTTTGTGTAAGGAAAATGTATAATCCGTGTAATCTGCAGCCGTGTCACCCGTATGGTGTGTCTAGTATTAGAAGAATTTTTGGGTATATATGGAGTTAATAGACATAGAGAGTGAAACTTTTAGAGCACTTCGGTATTGAAAGGAATGAGGTTGCTGCAGAAATAGCTAGGGAATCCTTTGCAGTATTGGCTGGCCTTCAACAGTCTCTATATTCGGAAAATTCCTCTGGAATAGCCAAAGACCTTGTCAGACCCTATTCCTATATGAAAATTACCGATTTAAGAAAGCGGATCGAAGATTGTTGTTAGGCTATCCGGCCATAATGGGCTAAGGAGACGGAATGTCGTCTGTGCCTTGAAGACGATGACACACCTTGGCCCGTATTCCGCTCCTCGATTCGAAAGAAATTGTTGTCGAAAACGACAAATCGGCATTCCGTAGCACGATTCCGACTCTCGATTTCGATATGATGGCATTCTTCTTCTCGATAACGAGAAGTTTGTCGTTTGATCGTTGTATTTCACGATGACTTTTTAGTTATCGAGAATTATATCGAAGGCGTTTCAAGTGCATAAAAATGTAAGTAAAATATAACATTTTTTAAGTATAAAATAGGTTATATAAATGAATTATATTCAAGGGTTAAAATGTCTACACAAAGACAATATGAAATTTTAGTGAAATTTGGTCGATTCGTTCGAGAAGCGGAATACAAATTTTTTTTCGGATCGACTAGGGGGTATTGTCGAAACGATTCAACGTTTCGAGGAGCGGAATACGGGCCCTTGTGTGCTTGTCCTGCTTTAGCACAGTCAAGAAGTCATGAGCTTTTGAACTCGGCTGGCATTTTTTACTTTAAAGGGGTTTCGGTTCAAAGGACCTTTCTGTCCCAACGCATACCATAAGAGTTACTTCTAAATAAAAATAAGAGTAATAATATTATTATAAAAATTTTTTTTATAAAATTATATTTTAAGAATTTTTTTTTTGTTATGTTATGTCTACTCGTATACAAGAATTCTTACTACTCAAAGTTTGTCTGTTTTTCCATTAGGATAACTCATTCCTAGTCGGCCAGCATATCGCCCAAAGCAGGGAATCATCATAAACCTTCCAGAAGGAGTTGGTCAGGACCATTTTACACTTTCTGGAGCACGTAGCAGCATGTTATATGATGTCCAGAAATGTCGTTACCCCAATGTCCCAAATAACTTTGAGCATTGACCATTAAGATCGGTCGGTCTAATAGGCAGTGCATTCATCTCAACAATTTCTTCTTGGTCAGCCGCACTAGATCTGTTATGCAATCAAATTTACTTAAGCGTCAGAGACAAGAAAGTAGGGCTATCCTTGGGAGATAGAAAAGGGAACAGGGAATCCCTGGCGACCGCAAGGACCTTTGTCATCCGCCTGACATTAGTGAAAACGTTTCCGGAAAGTCTTATCCATAAATCTATCCAACCGTCATCCGCCCGGTGGCTGAGACTTGGGATGGTTTCGCCTTTCTTTTCCTTTCCTCCCAATGGGAGTACAAGAAATAATTCTCGGAATGACTCTACAACTAGAAAAACCTGTTAAACAGCAAAAGGATATTTTTTTTTATTCAAACCGAAGGAGCATAGCTCATAAATTAAACTTTCCGACGACAAAATGGAGAATCCCCGGCATTCACAGAAGGAATGGCCTCGAAGGAAAAAGCGGATACTAAATGCGGCGAGAAGGACTCCGGGGGCCTCAAGTTCAGGCGCCTTCGCCCATAAACCAGGACAATTCAGAATAATTCGTTAAAGTGATTTATTATTTCATTTGCCCGCCATTGTCTAAAGAACTTTTGGTGCCAAGTCCGTTGTTGCCCGCGCCTTACGTGGGGGGATAAATCCCGGCGCTGCTGAAGTCAGAGACTATCAGAATCAGATTCAGGAAGTCATAAAAACAGGAGGAAATGAGAAAGTGAAGTTAAGGAGCAACCACCGCACCCGGGAGCTCGTTACAGAATTTTCCAGCTTTTTAAGTTTCTCAGGAAAATAAGGCAGGTTGATTTACATAAGTGAACTCGGTGCTCCACTTCCTGCAGGACTTGATATACTACACAAAGGCGACGATGACATGGACGACGCCGTGCGCCTGGCCCTTAATTGATTTCCCTCTATTGGGTGGCACTGTCTGGGGATTGAAACCTGGAGGACTTAACCTTTCGAGATTATGTGCCTTAATTCACATACTTCCGCGTGCTGCTTTTTCTCAAGGTGTCTGTTGTAGAAGTCATCCGACCCTACACTGATTTTTATTTATTATGATTGATAAAAGTTTTTGTTATAATTTGGCTTCATATTGGCACCATTTAAAAGGGACTCCAGAGAGGCAGTTAAAAAGACCGTTCTGGATATCCACCGTAGCAATCAGAACAAGTCTATGCTAAGGTGCTGTTGTTTGATGGCACACAATAAAGTCAAGCACATTCCAAAAGTTCTAGAAAAAGGACTAAAATGCAAAGATTGGTTTGCCTATACATTAAAGGGGCAATGAGAACCATGTCGATATCTGCCATCCAGATGGCCCTTTCTCTTTAGACATCATCGTGGAAAAGGAGGAAATGAAACCAGTGATGGTTTGTATGGTAAAATGCCAGCATGTTGGACACTTAATGATTTGGGACAAAATGGCTAACACCAACAAAAATATTCACTTCCCAACAAGTAACCATTGGGGAAGACAACACTATATAGGAACATATCGGCATTGAACAATGCAGTATGGTATACTAATGGGTCTTAGTGCATGGCTGTAGGTTTACTGAGGATGTCCATATGTTGGTCTCAACGGGTATCCTCACAACCACATTCTAAGCAGGAGTTTTAAGGCTGGCTTGAGCTTTAAACCAATGAAATTCAATACGGCAACATGATATTGCAACTTGCGATTTTAAGCTGGATGACAGCTTTACTCAAAGTTGAAAGAGTGACGCCAAATTTAGCCTATTTCATGGACCTCGTATTTTAAACCAAAATGTGTGCCAATTGAAAGCTTTTGATAGGATAATACTCTCTTAAAAGTTTCAAGATGAGCTTATAATGAGCTGAGAAATAATCTTTTTCGAATTTTTATAAATATTTTTTGGTATTTTTGACTGCTAGGGATTGTTTTCACCCCTTGCAGTGGTAAATATCAATGAACATGAACCGTAAATATATGGCAACTGCTATTTAATAATCAGCTTAAATTATGACGCATACACACATTTTTTTCCAGATATATTATAATTTAATGCTATTTTTCATGCATGGAGGTAGTTTTGCCATGTCTAAGGTGTGTATTTAATAATGTTTGTACATTTTTTTTATGTCACTGATATTCTACGTGATTTAAGCTTTAAAATGAGATACGACTAACTTATCTTCTTTCATTGTCGAGATATTAGATTTTTAATGCCAAAACTTTTCTTGAAGTGAAGCATTATGCAAATCAATTTCGTCAACTTTGATCGTTCGTTTCTTAGAATTGAAGCAGATGCTCATTTTGAAACTTTTGTGAGATCACTAGCCTATCATAAACTTTCAATTGGCACACATTTTGGTTTAAAATACAAGGTCCACGAAATAGGCTAAATTTGGCCAATTTTTGGTGTCAATCTTTTAAGCTGGCTTTTATCATTTCTTACAGTTGATCTGCTAGACTTGACAAGTTCGATTCTTAGTTTTGCATAGAGAAATAATTTGTATATATAGTTTGCATATTTCAAACAACAGAAGGAGACAGTACCACCTTTGAGTACAATTCCTTAACAATTTAACCCCGTTATGACAAATATCAGCTGTTGTTTTGTTTTACAGACGTTTTTCGCCAGGAATAAAGCCATAAGCTGGCTTAAAGCTCCATGAAAATCCTGGTATTGCGTTTCTGCCTTTAGGCATCATCATTTGTGCCAATCTAATTCGAGAGAGAAATATTTGCTAGAAATATATATATAGTACATTTTCTCAGACAGGCAGGCAGCTCTAAAGGCTCTGGAGTTGAACCTCAAAACACCTAAGCGAATGTAAATCGCTAAAACTTATCGCTGCAGTTAACAATGTAGTGATCACTTGGGTCTTATGCCACTGCGACATTGAAGGTAATGAAATTACTGACGCTTTGGCCAGGAAAGGATAGGCCAGAGCCTTACATAGGAGTAATACCCTCTTTTATTAACCATATATTTTATGAGTAAGCTGTAAATGAGCATAATAAAAGATGCTATGCAAGGAAAGACTGCAGACAGTCAAAATGTTTCTCAAGAAAGACCACAGCTTGAACAAGTGGTTACCCAAAATATTAAGCTTTGTGAGACGAACCAAATGTCTAAATGGCTTATGACAGACAACGAAATTTAATTAAAAGGATGGCTTTTATTTTAAATATTTTCAAATACTTTTAAAAATTTGTTAATAAGATTTTGCAGCAAAATGACACTGTTGAAGATGGATAACGCGGGTGACCTTTTTATGAACTTACAAAATAATTTTAGTTCTAGGTAAAATTTGCCTTTGAAGTATACGTAAGGAAATCGAAAAATATTTCTTTTCAATAAAATGGTGCAAGTTTGAAACAAAAATTTGTTTTCGGTAAAAAACAAAATTGCCGAAAATAAATTTTAAAAATTTTCGGAAAAAACTTTTGGTAATTTTTCGCTTTAGGGGTCTTATCCCTGGGATTGGGTTGCCAATGAAATATGTTTTTAAGGTCATTATTATGAGAGATTTCATATATATATACTATATTTACATGCACTTATAAATAATAGATTTAATAATACAATTTTGGAACTTTTTCATTCATGCAAAAAAAAGTATCCATAAAAACCAGTTTTAGATGAATGTGTGTTATTCATCATCTTAACCCTTTATGTGGGTAGTAATATGTGGGTATTCCTTCTTTAATAATAAAATAATACGAAAATTAATTAAATTTCATTATCCTTGATGATTCGCCTAATCGCAGTTTCTTACAACATATTACTAAACTGAATAAACAGTAATAACATAATTCAAAGGCAATCAGGCATGAGACCCCTAAAGTGAAAAATTACCAAAATTTCAAATACTGGAAAAATTCCCAATAAATTGGCTTCTCTTAAAATGTAATAAATGGCACTTTTGCAGGATTGGTCCATAATGAGATGTTTTTATTTCATTCCCGAGTTAACTTGAGTTAATGAGGTAAGATCACTTTATGAGCTGTAGTATGTCTATATTATTGTATTATTCGACAGGGATTTTATTTTAATTTAAAGTAACTTTCGTTTTTCTCTAAACTTTAAACGAAACTTCAATTTAATTGGAGGTACTACATATAAATATATAGTATATGCGTATTAGATATGTACAGGGAAAATCACATCCAGCGGTTCAATGAATCGTCTAGAGCTCCAGCAGCCCCCCTTTCTGTAGACTTTAAATATGCGAACTTTCATCCTTGAGTTTGCCATTGTTCAGAAACTACTCAAGCGTGGAAGGACGGACGGCTCCCGTCTTATCTGGCGTTCCCGTAACCCTTGCAGGATGTCACATGTGTTAATCATTCATGCGGGGACTGAGGATTCCCTGCCCCCCGGCCCTCTACCCTTCCCGAAAAGAGCATCTCCCACATTGGCAGGGCCGTGGACAACTTGTCTGGTTAATCTGCAGTAACAAATGCGAAATATACGTCTCCGACTAATCCCCGTTTAATATACGCTCATCCTTCGCAACAAGAAAGTTTTTTGCCAGTCCCATACTCCTCTGGAAGCGGCAAGATAAATTGACGTCATCTGTCTCTTTGAAGGCCTGGCAAATTGGAATTATTATTTTGGCTGAGGGGCAGGAGGGGCTGCCGCCGCCGCCGAGACATTTTCGCATTCGCAGCCTCCAAGTAGCACTTACTAATTCCGTCACCAGTTGGATGTCTTCCTCTTTACATACTGTCCAGCTTTTCTTTTTTCCTCTTCTAACCGGATTAAGGATCTGGTTTCCCTTGCGCTAGGCCATTGGGGGGACGTTGGCACAGGGATTATTACATAATCGTCTTTCGAAAATTTCTCTTCAAGAAGAGAAGATCAATAAAATTTTGATGTTTTTGTTTCAAAGGGCTTAATTTGAAATGGGATTGTATGGGTCAAAAGCAGTATTGTTCTTTTGATAACTGAGCAGTGGAAGGATTAGTCTGTTCAGAAGAAAAAAATTCAGTATCTCTTCTTGTTTATGTCATTAATAAACATAGACATGTTCTTTTAAAGCGCTTTGTCGGAAAGAATACAATGGGTCAATATTTGATATTTGGGCATTGTGTATCATTAAACAATTTTTTTTATGTAAGAACAAACAAATTTAATATCTTTTCTATAAGTTAGACATAAAACTTGAATGAATTTAATAAAATATTTGGGGTACTCACACTTTATTGTTGTACACCTAAAAAAATGTCATGCTCGAACAACCAATTTCACGGTACATTTAACTATTTTCCTGATGATTTTCATCAAACAAATTACGAGTAGGCATGACCAAAGAAGCCTACTTATTTCAACTCTTAGATTATATAGAAAAATGATAGGACATACATACCTACCGTGTAAAATCCGTGTACGTGAATGAAGCATCTTTTCCTCAAAATAAGCTCTGGTGGAGAACGTGATTGGAGTAGGCTAGCCCTAGCGATATAAAAAAACAAGATTTTCAATTAATTTTCGAGTGATGTCAAATCGCACCAGAGCCTTAACAGCGAAATCGTGTGAAAAATTTTACGTTTGCTGGCTACAGTAGACTTATTTCCATTTAGGGTATCGCTACATCACGAAATTGCTTCATCTAACCCGACTTTTTTTTTTTTAAGAATCATCAGCTTAGTCCAAGCAGCAAGCCTGCAAATTTATGTGACTACATCATCATCTAGTTCTCTTAGTAATCACATACAGCATGCAGAATATAAAAAGCAATTAAATTAAAACAGAAAGCGGTAACAATGTACACTGTACAGTATACTATTAAGTAGTTATCAAGCCAGTCAGAATCATGCCAAGTTAAAATTACCAATACCATATGTCCAATCCTATTCTCTATGATCTAAGTGTAAACCACAAATTTTGTTGGAATAACTTGGCAGTAGTGGCTCATACAACTAGAATGTATTATTAAATCGTCTTACGAGTAGTGATGAGCAAAACAAGACCGAGACCAAGACTATGATAGTCTTGATATTGGCCTTGGTCTTACACAGTCGGTTTTAGTCTTACAAGGAGAAGGCACCTACTCGTCATCACCGATTTCGCTCAAATCTATAGCACATGTAGGGCTTGACTACAAATGAAAGTACCCGAAGTGGGAACTCCAGATGGCCAAGCGTTTACAAAATAATAGTATACAAACATTTTCACACGGCTCTAAATCCCATTCATTGTAACACTTTCACATAGCGGCGGCTGGTGTAGTGGTTAACCCTTGGGCTTGTGGTTCAGTGGTCACGGGTTCGAATCCCTGCGTACGGAGGCTTTTTTTCGAATCTTTCCCAATTTTATAAGATTATTAAGCGAAGTGATAAATTTTTTATTTTTTTTATTTATTTATACGCAAAAGGCATATACATATAAGGAAAAAACTTGGGATTGCGGACTTTTCACCAAAGGATTGTAATTAAAGCGCATACCAAAAGACTTTTTACATTAAAATTCAAACTTTTATTATTTTTCATGATGATGATTTACATTTGTCGGGGTGATATTCATTATAGAAACAGGGAAAACAGTAATTATTTACGCATCTAGCACAGGTTATAAACGCCGCATTTTTACAATTACAACGTTGTTTCAACGTCTGTAAATGACTTTCAGCAAGTAGCACGATAATAATGATATTGTAACCAGATATTCTCATTTTTTAACTTATAATTTGATATTAATATTATTAGCATGGGAAGGTGTTATTAAAACTCATGTGTCTTGTCACATCATATCAAGTATCATATAACATGCTATGTGAAGTCATCTAGCGTAATTACAAAATATATACTAGAACCTGGCCACAGAACATATCTATAACATAAAAGTCATGTAAAGTGTCACCTAGCGTAACAAAATATGTACTAAAATCTGATTAGAGAATATACTTTAAAACTTAAAAAAAACATGTAAATCGGATCAGTGGATCTTGAGTTATAACAGTATTTACGGACAGAGCGACGTAACATTTTATATATACCTACATCTACAGAGATGACCGCAAGCTTGAAGCAACTTAATTTTTAAATACCTACATTGTATATTGACATAATAACTATTTAATAAAAAAAGAATAAATGTTTCTTGCATGCGCTCTATACGGAAAACGGTGAAATATTTTTCAAAAATGCATAATTTTACAGAAAATCGATATTGGATTAAATTTCGCGTACTATAAAAAATTCTCATTTCCTCATTTTTTGTCTATATTGCTTTCTACTTACAGAATATATTATTTATCAAATACATCCACAGTTTTTGAGTATACATTTTCTTTATTTTGGGGCGGTTAAAAGGACTTTTTGATTCTTGTCTTTTATACTATCATGTGACATGTGTTATGTTACGTGTCGTATAATGTCACGTAACATGTCATGTAATGTGGCAAAATGTGTAATAAAGTTGATTGATTCTGAAGCTTTTAATAACACCTTCCCGTACTAATAATATTAATTTGAAAATATAAATAAAGTGAGAATATCCGGGTAAAAGATCATTGTTATCTTGTTACTTGTTTTCATATAATTGTAGTTCACTAAAAAAATCCAAAATCTAGGAGGGGCAGTAATTAGGCCTTTTTAGTACTCGTTCTTTGTAAACCTGTTAGGTAGAATTCAAGTTTTGAGGAAACATTTCTCTCAGTGTTTAATAAAAACAAGCATTAGGTATATGCAGTTTTTTTTAATAATAAATAATCAAAGTTCTTGAGTAAAAAGGGCTGATACCGTAAAAATATAACGCCTTGAGGTAGTACAAATAAAAGGGAAGTTGGAAATTCAAAAACATCCGCCTATACTCAAAATCATTATTTATGAATGAAAATCTGGCAGTAAATATGATCAAAGTCTTTTCAGAAGGACGAGAGGAGTTTTCCTCTTTGAGTTTCCTGCTTCCCACGTACATATATAGGTAGAATATTGTTTAGACTAAACATACTTGCTTTCAAACATAGAAAGTAGGCGGTGAGAAATATTTTTCATTTAAATATTGAAACGATAAAATATTAAAGGTGAATGCCAATTTTTTGGACTTTGAAGAATTTTGGCAGCCTAGGATAAAGAAAGATGTGGGATGAATGAAGTTAATAATTTATATTCTATCATGTAAAAAGGAGGTGGCTAATAGAGTGTCTTGTAAAGATTATCTACAGGAAAACAACTTTTTCCTTCCCACTTTATCCGCAAACTAGTTGGCACAAGAAATTTGGAAATATTCACATTGTTAAAAAATTAAGTAAAGATTACTGAAGAAAACCGGCCAAGTGTGAATAATTTGCTGCGAATTAGAAAGGGCCTCAAAGTTACATAGTAATGATGCACTGTTCTTTTGTTAGTTGAATTGGGTGTATTATATATCTGGTTGGTTTTTTGGTTACTCCAAAAAGTTGATTGATACCGAAATATATCATATACCATATTCTGATTATCATTGTAGTTACTTTATTTTGAAAAACTATCATGAGCAAATGGATGCCACTTTTATCTATTTAATAATTTGTTTAATAATTTAATTGTTTTAAAATACACGAAAAAAATTAATTCAAAAAATTAAAATTATCTAAATAATTATTGTAATTTTCTTTTTATTATTTTGGAATTGTACTGATAATTGATCTTTTACTGATAATTGGCCTATTTCTTATTTTAAAAGTAATATAAAAAAGTTTTCGGTAAGTGGAAAAAACTTTATGATTTGGTTTGTTTGATAATACTTTACATAAAAAGAACCGGCCAAGTGCGAGTCGGACTCGCGCACCGAGGGTTCCGTAAAATATTTTTATTATATGATGTACCTAAAAATTTACGGTTTTCGCAATTTTTCCTATATCTGTGCTATAAGACGTTGCTTTGTACCAAATTTCAAGATTCTGAGTTCACGGAAAATTTCCGCAAATTTTCGACACTCGCAAAGAAACCAAAACCTACAGGGTACAGGTTTTGGTTCCTTTGCGAGTGTCGAAAATTTGCGGAAATTTGCGGCATAAACGGCTGTATCTTTTGATTGCGTTTGCTTAGTTGGTTTGATTTTTTCACAGCTCCAAGGGACAGTAGACCTGAGTATATCATATAAATTCCAGCTTGATACCTCCACGCGTTCCTGAGAAAAAGGGTCTTGACAGACAGACAGACGGACGGACGGACGGACTACAACCGTTTTTTCCTTTCGAGGTACGGAACCCTGAAAATGTAAAAAAGACACATTACCCCAAAATATATTTCTAAGAATGTTTCGTATCTCCTATTAATTTCGACAATCCTTTTATTTTAAACCAAATTGAGTTCCTTTAAATATCAAACTAACATTGTATGTATGTGGATTCAATCTCTGCTGATTTTATATATAAATATTTGACATTAAAATCTCTCGCGACCGCAGAATTTTGCTACGCGACCCCAAATGGGGTCGCGACCCATAGTTTAAGAAGCCCTGAATTATAGAGAATCATTATTACTCTTAAATATAATAGTTTATAAGCCTTATTTTTTTGCATTTTGCAGCCTGAGTAAGGTTGATGAGATCTAGATTTGCTCCTTGAAACAGGTATGAACCTGTTAATGCCGGCATGAATAATATTCAAAAATTTAGAATAAGTTTACTCTAGGTCATTAATAGTACTTAACTCTTCGTTCCAATCAAAGAAATAAACGTATTCATTAAGTTTAACATAATCACCGTTTCTAAAATTATATATATATATGTACAGTACATATATGATCGACTTTTTTTTCTTAAAAATGTGTTAAACCGACATGATATTTTATTAATAATATTTATTTATTAAATAGTTCCCCCAGAGAAAAAAGATACTGTTTACATTTTATTTCATTATGTTATCATTAATGGGAGGTCTGCGTCTACAAATCTCCAACCAAACATTTCATCGCGAATTTTAAATATAAAAAAGCCCATTTACATAAGTATGTAGATCCAAAACAAGAGTATATATATTCGCTACATTTGATGATACTGGGGTACTTTTTTCGATTGACGTATTTCTGAAAATCTTCCTGAAGTTCTCTGGCTTGTAAGATTAGACCAGTTTGTAAACTGGTTTTTTCTAATGCAGTTTTTTTAATATTAAATGTGTTCGAAATTTCGTCAGGAATATGCTTTACCTTTAAATCTTTAAAGTGATTCAAAATTTTTTTTGATGATTTTTGTATTTATTAATGCTAATGATTTCAATTTTTGTTTGTTTTTTCCTTGCAATTCTAAATTTAAATCATTTAATTTTGATGTAAAATCTGTAAGAAACGCTAAATCACTGGCTGTGATCGACCAAAAACCGATCAACTTGTTAGCCACCTCTAATATATAGTATATAATAAAATTCTTGTAAAATACTTAAAGTATACATTAATATGATTGATTGATTTACATTTTATCAATGAAAACTCATTATTTTAAACAAAACATTTAAACCACCATTTTCGTTTGAGTTTGGTTAATTATACATCAAAATATAAAACAAATGTCTTAGATATTTTATGAAATAAAAGTTATTAGCTTTTTAAGAGGAATTATAATTTTAATAAACAGACCTAAGAAATATTATTAGGGAATATATTTTATTTCATAATTTAAAGAAACTTTATTTCAAGTCAATGCATTTCAACGCATTTTAATGGCAAAGAAATATTTTCTTTGATTTTGAAACTGTAATTTTTCTGAGTGTAATTAGTAATTTACAATAAGAGAGCTTATATTTAACTTCAAAGTTAAAACGAAAAACAGTCCAAGTTGCAGAATTCCGAAAAATAATTGATTTGATTGATTTTTTTTTTGACTTTGTTACATTATATTGATTCTAATACCATTACACTTAACACTAAGTAACAGGATTTATAGAGAAAGTATATAAAATTAAATCTGAACTCTAAAAGCATTTAAAATTTTATGAGATTTATGCCTTTGTGCTGCAAACAACAAGCTTTTTATCAAAAAAGAGATTTTTACCTTAAGGGGGTAAATATGTACATACATACAATTACACGGGCAAAAATTACGCATTAAAAAACATTTTTTTTCACAAAGAAGGTTTAATTCCATCGTTATAAAACTTTGTACACTTGTTAAGGTATAAATGAGGAATGTAAAAAAGTTGACCTACGTGAAGTTGACCTACAAAAAAAACGGCAACCACTCTGGACGTCGTGTTATTGATCTGTAACAGCCCATAAAAAAAATTTGGCTTAAATATACATGTAATTTGTCAGTAAGCCTCAAAAATTAAAAAAAAGAAAATAATTCTGCGTTTGGTAGAAGTTTTTGTAAAAAATCGATAATTATCACTAGTTTTTCAGCCATTTTGCATTAATAATTCGATTTTGCAACATAAAATTCCAAAACAATTAGGCTTACAGACAAGCCTAAGGTATAAAGAAGAAACCCTAAAAATTTCAGCTAAATTGGACAAGTAGTTTTCGAGTAATCGTCGTTGCCAATTTTAGAAATGTTGGTTTGAGAAAAACGCGTTTAAACTTTTGAAAACCTGTTATGCGCTGAAAAAGGCGTTCTCGAAAAATGAAGAAAAAATATATAAGGAGTTCAATTTTCGACCTGAAACTTTTTGGAACATATTCTACGGGGAATTTCCTAACTTCTTAGAGGAACAAAAAAAAATCGATTTTAAAAATTCCAAAACAATTAGGCTTACAGACAAGCCTAAGGTATAAAGAAGAAACCCTAAAAATTTCAGCTAAATTGGACAAGTAGTTTTCGAGTAATCGTCGTTGCCAATTTTAGAAATGTTGGTTTGAGAAAAACGCGTTTAAACTTTTGAAAACCTGTTATGCGCTGAAAAAGGCGTTCTCGAAAAATGAAGAAAAAATATATAAGGAGTTCAATTTTCGACCTGAAACTGTTTGGAACATATTCTACGGGGAATTTCCTAACTTCTTAGAGGAACAAAAAAAAATCGATTTTTTTGACCTTCTAATTGTATTTAGCCCCTTAACAGACCCAATTTAAGTATTGAATAACGCCTTGACAAATGGTAGCGAACCAGAAGCGTTTCGAGCACTGTACATTTTGCATCACTATGGTCTGGAGCAACCTTAAGGGGAGGTTCTCATCTAGAACGTCAAAAAGTAGGTAAAGTTCGTGATTTTTTTGAAGGCAAATGACAAGACATAGGGAAATGATATTTGGCATTATCTTTTATTGTATATTTATCTGTACGAAAAAATTTTTTTATTAAAAAAAAAAACAAAATGGCGCCCGTTATTCAACTTCTCCGGAGGCATGTTTTTCGAAAATGGCCCAGCTGCGTACAATTTAGGGGTCGCAGATTGGTCTGAAATCAAATAATGATGACATTATTATAAACTAGACTAAATTTGTCTCAGAAAGAGTGGACGACTTTCAAAAAAAATTTAAAATTGACGGAATGGCGCGATTTTGAAATTTTAAGGCCGTTTTCGGCCGTTTTTTTCATAGTTTATCACTTACAAAAAGGAGATAATGTTACAATTTTCAAAATGTGCTCCACTCTTTCTATGAAGAAAATTGTTTACTTTAATATGCACGAAACTAGAAGTTGATCGGTTGAACCGTTTTTGAGTTATCTTGTACGCAAATTTGAAAAATCTTGAAAAACAAAGTTCCGAGATAATCGTGATTGAACGGCACGGCACAGGCTGAGCGCCCCACTACGATCATGACACCGCCAGAATCAATGGGCTGTAGAATCCGTTCTAGTGCTCGGATCGACTAAATATTTTAAAGCAACATTCTAGACATATTAAACTTTAATAATATGAAATAAAAAAAAAATCGAAAATTTCAAGATTCTAGATGAGAACCTCCCCTTAAGGGGGTAGTCCAGTGAAAAAAAAAAATTTTTTTAATTTTTTTTTTTTTTTGCTTAAATCTACTCTACTACACCTCGAAAATACTCCCTTAAAATATCTAAGCAAAATATTGAATAGTTTTAAAGATACAGAGAGTTTTCGAGAGACGTGTAATCCGAGCGCTCGAAGGTCCCCTGGCGTGTTTCGGAGCAAGGAGGACTCTTGTATTTCTGTTTGCTTCGCCCATTTTTTTTCGGTTTATAACGGTCTAGGTCCTTCTGCTTTATATTTAAGGTTAGTTATGTATTTAGGAGGCATCGCGTTATGTATGGAGCAGGCATCGCTGACTAAGGTAAAATTAATTATTTTAGCTTTTTTCCACATAAAAAACTTTAAACGCGTTTTTCTCAAAACAGCATGTTTTGAATCGGCGGACGTCAGATCTCAGAGTCTTTTGCTCCGATTGATCTAAAAATTTAGCTGTATATTTCTTGATTGTGTATCTATCGTCGGAACTAGAATTATTAAAATCCATTGTTTATTTACAAAGTTATAAACAAATTAAGCACCCGAAAAACACCCGAAAAATTCGAAATGCCGCCATTTTGTTATTTTTTATTGAAAATTAATAATTCTAGTTCCGACGATAGCCAATGTTCTACAGATTAAAACCTCGTTTCAATTTTTTGTTTCAAATGAACCGTTGCAGAGATTCGACGTCCGCCAACAAAAAATTTTTTTTTTTGGAGCGGCCATTTTGTCGGGATGACTCATCGAAAACAAAAAAAAAAATTTTTTTTGTATATTTTAATAGCTGTACTATCATATGTCACAGTGGCGTAACTATAGGGTGGCAGGGCTGGCAAAATGCCACGGGCCCCCAACCCAAGAGGCCGCGCGCTCAGAAATAACCTAACATTTTTAACAAAATTTTGTACCTAAGTACTTAAAAATTATAATTTTTTTAAGTAATTAAAATCAATCAAAGTGGGGCACAACTAAAGACCATACACAAATTCAAACTAATCATTAAAATTTCAACACATTGAAAACAAAAAGATTTCGATTTTCAGAACGCATCCATTGGTTGCTTCATTTTTTGTCGCGGTTCATTGGTGACGCGGGCGAGCTAGTGACGGTCGGGGAATTCCCTCGTTTTTTTAACCAAATAGGCTAGGCGCCGGTGTCACTGAAAGTCCCGTCATCGCGGATTTGAAAAATTTATATGTAAATCGATAGTTAACAATTATACGAATAAAATCAACTTGGTAAGCGTTGACTTAGTAAGCCGAAAATATGTTAACACTAGAACTACCGGCGCTCAAGCTTGTAATTTTGATAATTTTTGGCACCTTTACAGTAATATCCTTTCACATTTAAATTAATAATTATAAATGGAAATAGATTCGCGAGATGTCGTAATTTTGAACCTTAATAAGATTTGGTATTACTCTTTAGAGATATTTTCAAAAAATATGATTAATTCAAGCAAGAAATTTAGTACCGGTCAATTTGACCGGTCTTGGTAGTTCTAGTGTTAAATAAAATTTATTATTATAAAAAAGCAAAAATGTATCTTACTGTTATCGCGGATTTTGATGAATTTTAGTGCATTCGATAGGAAATTTCGCGATTTAACCGAAAATGTTGCTGACAAACTTCATTTGGCTGGAAGGGTATATCGTACCTATTTATACGGTGTGATAAGGGGTAAAAAAAATGTCTCTTAAATGAAATCCAATGAAATTAGCAAGAAAATGTCAAGGAAATATTAAGAAAATCGGCATTTCTAAAATTTTTAATTAAAAGAAAAAAGAAAGCGCAAAAAATTGGCAAGTTTTTTTTACTCCTTCTTATTCTAGATTAAATACATACAACATACAAAAATACATTATAAATCTCGGCATCGGCAAACACCGCTAACTTTTCAAATTTTTAACAAACTTTATAAAGTAAAAAAAAACCCATATTTTTTTATTTAAAAATTTGAAAGTTGTTGTTAGGGTTCTCTTTTCAACTGTTTATTTTACTACAATATTATTTTTAACGAATTTTATTGTTAAAAAGGGGTTTTACACCTATAAGTTTAAAATAAGGTTAAGTTTTCACGTACTTATTTTTATGAGAACTGTATACTCAAGAACTGTAATATTGAATATATAATTGCTAAACATAGCAATCTTAAAGTTCTAATGGTTAATTAAAAAATAAACATTTTATTAGCTTAAGTTTTACTATGGCAAAGTGAAACTGCTTTTTCAAATATTTATTTTTAAATTAAAAAAAAAAAATATTTATATTTGGTACTACAGTTAGAAAGCCTATATACTCAATATTATATGTAAAAACTTTCATACAGATATGTCAACAAACAAAATAGTTACAGATTTATGAGACGAAAAAGTCCCGCTGGGCCCACTGTGCGCCGGAGGGCCCCATCCGAAGAATTTGCCACGGGCCTCAGATGGTATAGTTACGCCACTGATATGTCAACAAGTTTTTTAATAAAAATTGACTTCTAATATGAAAAAAAAATCGTTGAAAAAACAGTCGTTTTCACTGGACTACCCCCTTAATTCGTAAAAGAAAAATATCTTATAGTAAAGCTGTAGTAACCCGAGTTGAACTTAACTTACGGTTTAGATACTGAACATACTTATATAGACCTAAATTAATACTTTTTATTCTTAAAGTAACTTTTCAAACTCCATAGGCTCATTAACTACTAAAATTCTATAGAAGTGAGAATTAACATCTTTTTTGAACCTCAAAAAACTATCTATAGTAATATGAGATTATTAGGCCTAAAAATTCTAGTTTAAATCTAAATATTTTACATTTAAAGAATTCTTAACGCCTAATTTAGTATTAATAGCCTCAATAGCCCGGTTGGTAACGCGACGTGTTCACTGCGAGCCAGCAGGACGCTAGAGGTTGTGGGTTCGATTCCCACGAGAAACCCTGGTCACAAAAAAGTGGTAACACAATGGGCCTGTAATGGCCTAAGTGTGTCTTCGGACAGCCACAACAATCTACATCTACATCTAGTATTTTTTATAAACTACAAACTCGAGAACTCCTAACGATTCTATCAAAGTAAAAAAATGATGATGATTTCTGATAAAATTTACAGGTAAGAATATGAAATAAATATTATCGGTTATTACTTAGAATTTTTTTAAAATAATAAACGTTTATTTAAAAACTACTTTTGATTTGTTTACCATAGTTCATCATCCCTGGTGACTGCGCAGTGTAGTTTATAAACAACAATTGATTTTTTGAAATAAATATACTAAAAAATTATTAAATATTTTTTTTATATCTTTTATTTGACTTATATTCTGAATACTACCAAATATATTTTTTTCGCAATAAAAAGAGAAATCGCGCATTCAAGGGTTTAAACTAAATTAAACCTAAATATTCCAAATTTAAAGAATTGTGAATTCCTAATTTAGTACTTTTGTATTCTTCACAAACTTGGTAATGATTCTATACAAGTGAAAATTTCATATTTTTAATATTTAACATATACTAATTAACTTCTACATATTCTACAAATTAGAAGAAGCGAGATTAAAAAGGACCTAATGAGTTTTTGTAATATATTAAGGTTTAGAGAAGCGTTCATTTAAAAATTTTTAACGCCTAAACAACTACTGAAGTGTCTATTTTTCCGGTAACCGACTATGCAACTCTCTTATGGAGAGGTTATTTTCATATAGAAAATAAATAATATTTATGTCCTTTAAATTCTAAAAAGTCGAATTTTTAGTTTTTATAAAGTAGCTCTTTAGTTTTTATAAAGTTCGACTCGGGAAGGCATGGAATTTTTTAATGATAATGCAACAAAATTTATATTGCCATTCAGTGGCAAGGAATGCAATAGTCTTTTTATTGGCAATGAAATTTTTAACATTTTACAATTGATTTTAATTTGAAACTTCAGTACAAAGTCAATACATCAAGATAACATTTACTTGCCGCTATATCTTTCAAGGGAGATAATATTTCGCATGGAGTCAGATTTTTTCATGAATATATTAAACAATCGATTTTCCTTTTTTATAGTACTTTATTTACTCTTGAAATAACAAATTTCTCTAAATATTCGTCTCTCTCTGTTTTGGCCGTCTACGAAGGTGTATTTGTGAGTTCTTCAGGATTTTAAATTAAAATAAAACACATAAAAATTGAGCAAGTGACCATACGTTTGGTTTTATTCGAAAGATAACTTTTTAAAATTTAATATTTAAATTAAATTTTTGGTATGTGGGCATGTCGCATCCTATCAGTACAATGTTAAAACCACTTTAACCACTTTTTCAAACATTTTTAATGCGTCAATTGAAGCTGGTTTGTCAATAAACCAGAGACTTCAGACATTCCAACAAAAAATAGTGCAGCGATGCCAGATCACACGATCTTAGTAGTCAATTGACAGGCCCATTTCTTGAAATAAGATTTTCGCCAAATTGTCCTTTTCAATAAATCGATAGTTTCGAGTGCTGTGTGGCACGCAGCGCACGCCTTCTTGTTGATGGCGTGTTGTCATGCAGCGTTAAACTGGAGCGCAAATCTTCAGTACCACAACGAATAGTACGTTCTGATGGGCGAATACACTGTCCATAAAATTCATGAAGTGTTTTATTGGTTTTTATAACTGAGTCCTTATTTTGGTGCATATCTTCGTATGATGATTTTTTAAACATCACCGAATAAAAATGACACTTATATTTACAACAAAAATGACAGCTCATTTGACAGTTATTTCTATGGAAGTCCGGCGCCTTTAAAAACAAAACCCTTTATTTAGGCAAAGGCAAAAGGGTAAATGAATTTTATTTAAAGTTCCTTTTTATTATCATTAAAAATGTTAGTAATAGTGAAAAGTAACTTGAATTATCACTGGATTTTCAACCATAATAAAAAACTACTTGCATTGAGATTGAGATTTTTTAATGCCAATGCATTTCTAAAATAATGAGTCCATTTTTGATCTGATGAAAAATCAAAAAAATTTACCAGGCAGATCTAGTGGTTCCTAATTAATACCAGATGTTTACTTAATGATTTTTTCAATGGCATCTTTCTTTATAAATCTATGAATTTCTAAGAATATTCTTCGAATTGTTAAAAACTCGCGACTGGCCCGCTACCGTCGCTATAGATATTTAATTTAAATTTTGGGTAGGCCTCCATAGATATTTACAAGAATGAAAAATAATTTCAAATTATCTCTTTAACAATATCCCAATAGATTGATTGTTTCAACAACTCAATAAATATATGTGGTCAAGCAAATTAAAAAATATCTTGTCATCGAGGAAAATCTCAAAAAAGCCGCAAAAACAAAACCAAGCGGACGTGGATGCACCAAATTTTCAAAATTCCTTTTCTCAAAGTGAGAAAATGTTCCACAAATAATAAATAAATAATAAAAAATAAAGTCATATACCTCTCGACATGCTTTTTAATAGACGTCCTGAACTCAAACCCAGCCCAGCCCAACCCAACTTTTATCCCGCAAGGAAGGTAGGTGGACATTATTTGTGATTTTTTGTCATCTTTTTGATTTATATGTGAAATAACTTTGAACATCTTTTCATTCGGAAGATTTCTTTTGCTCTAGATAAAAATACTCGACCTTTTATTACGGTGACAAAGCATGGGCGGATTAAACAGACCATTAAAAGTGACTCTTAATAATTTTTATTGGTGCGTCCGAAAAAACATAAAAAAATAAATAAAATGCCGGTCTGCTCGACCATTGGCAGCATAGAAAAGTATTCTAAACACACTTTACATTTATCGCACGTAAGTGGGCTATTTTAGCGAGGGATCGAAATCGAAAATCAAAACAAATAACAAAAACACATTTTAATGATACATTTCCACGTGCCGTGTGTGGTCACTGTCGCATACAATTAGATTGGCTATTTTAACCCAGAACCAATATAATTCTGCAAATCTGTTGCATATTTCATAAGCAACACTACTTTTCTCGCGACAGTTTATGAGTTCTTGCAAATATTTAGATTAGCCACGACAAATTGTGTAAGTTGCATCAAATATTTTTTCCGAGCCATGAAGACAGGACAATTTTTCAGTCTCTCTTTGTGGATTTATTTTTAAAAAAGAACTTTCGTATCGGAAATGGACGATAGAATTAGAGTTTTATAAAAAGATTTTTTTTTTTTTACCAAAAGGTTGACTGGCCTTCAGTTAATTTTGTTTTAATTGTTTTTTTCTGTTGAAACGCGTTCAACACTTTTCAATGCCTTTACCATTATTTGTTAGAAAAAAATGTGTTGATTGTTCTTATACAAGCGTGATTTGTGGGATTAAAATTTCTTACATAATTGTGAACATTTCGTTTGCCATGGGGAAATTATAAAATGTTCAGGTTGTCCTCTCCACAAGTTGTTGCTTTTGAAAATATTTTGCGAAAATAAAAATATTTTTTTTCAAACAAATTTAGCCCACGTATAATACCTCACTCCAAATAGAATTATTTTCAAATAATTTAAACCTGTTTTTCTATGAAGCATTTATCTACTACTACTACGCTACAGTGCAAAATCTATGAAATATAATTATAATATAGTATACATTAAGATCGAATGTTTTCTTTAAAAATACTATATTTAGTTGACCATCAAACATATTTTTCAGAACAAACTTCTTTTATTTTAAATCTAAAGTCCGCATTTATTACAAAGTTTGATAATATTTTAGCGCAAACTTCCTAGTTTTCTAACGATCTTCAGATTTGTTATTTCGCTTAAAAATATTGTTATTATAAATTAAGATTTATCTATCAACGCGGAATTTTAAAGAACTTCATAAGAATCAAAAGTCAATAAAATCTTAACACATTGCTGACCGGCAACTGTTCTGAAAATTTACCTCATGTGGCCGGCTACTGTTTTGAAAGCGGATGTGAAAGTAAAACAATATAAATTAACTTTAATAAATTTTGTTTATTATTTAACTCTTAATATTTCTTTTTCGTATGATAAAATGTGTAACAGTCACCTACGTGTAATGGTACACAACATGTTTTGCAAATATATCGGGTTTCACTTCGCTTTCCTTTTGAAGAACATACTCTACACGCTCTAGTTCAGGGCTTCTTAAACTTTTGTCATTCACGACCCCATTTATGATTGCGAGTTTCTTGACGACCCCATACAAATATAAAAGAAAAATAAATTAATATTTTTTGATGATTTATTTATTAGGTAACAATATACATATACATATGAAAATATATAAGTTTAGAATTCGTTTTGAAACATACAAAAATCTAAAATTAAAAATTGCACAAAAAATTATAAAATTGTATTTATTGTGGGAAGTCAGCGGCGCGCGGTTTATTCAACATGTATGATACCGACAAACGCACTAACAATGTATAGCCACAGTATAATAATAGCGATCATCGATCGTTTACTGCTGTCGGTGGAGATAGCTCAAAACCTTCAACAAATGCGCGTGTCTAGAAATTATATGTTCCTTCTGCGAACTTGATAAAAAAAACTAAATCGATTTCTCCAACTGGTTCGTTTATTCAATATTTTCAATTTTTACTTAGTTTAGTATGTTATAATTTTTACTTAGTTCAGTATGTTATAATTTTTCTTAGTTCAGTACTTATTACTATGGGATCAAATCGGGGACTGACTCTCAACCTCCGAGTCAGGTACTTATTAAATTACCCGCTTCTTTGTTCTCTTCTGGAACAAAGGAATCGCTGAGCCAGTAGACGCCTACATTAAATTATGATAGTACGGATGCACTTGAATGAAATTAAATGCCAATTGATTCGCGAAATTGAACCATCTCTTATCTGGATGGCTCAATTACGGTTATGACTGGCCCTTAGTTGCACTAAGTAACTATGGGGTGATCCGTGGGATCGAATATGAGTACCGTCTCTTATCTATGTGGCTCAATTACAGTTATGACGGGCCTTTAACGGTACTAAGTTACTATGGGGTTCCATATGTGTAACACCCCCCTCGTTAAGTTGAGGCTCCGACGAAACAATTTTCCTAGTCAGGCATCCCGGAAGAGATATTTTTTTGTATACTTTTATTATTACAAATATTATTAATCCTAGAATGAACAATGAACTTATACCTATATTTGTTACATTATATTTCTGATTTTTATTATTCAATTTTTCAATAAATTTCCTATTCTCTATGTTTTCCAAATACAAGTCACTTAAACTAAGTTCTTTCTGTACTTCTATTTCCTTCACTTTAGTCACAAAATTAGGCATAATTACTTTGTCGTAGACAATTCTTTCATAATTTTCAAAACTTGCACTATTAATTGAAATCTTACAATTTTTAAATTTAATTAAATAGTTTCCTTCTATCTTTATATCTTCTTTATTACAATTATGAATTATACTTGTCTTCCTCAAATTCTTAGTTATTACAATACCTTTATTGATTTCTTTTACATTTTCCTCATTGGATATTACTTTATTACAGAATGCCTCTTTCAGTCGTATGATATTATTAGTACAATTATCAGTTATCAGTTGTAAGTTCTTTTCCAGTCCATCCTTTATCGGAATTGTATAAACATTATTAAATTCGTCTTTTAATACTTCCTTATTTGGCAAGGCTAGAGATTTATTTTGGGAATCCGGAATAGGTTCTATGTGTATCTTTGAATAACGGAATTTCGAAAACTGGGGAATCAACAGAACGATAACAATGGTGTCCCTATATTCTGTCACGACTACTTTAATATTTTGGTAGCTTCTTATGCTAGAAATAAGTTCTAACTCCTTATTATTTAAAATATTTCTCGTTAAGACTCCCAACCCACTAGACAAGATTACCTGCTCAATGTCATCTACATGATTTCTTAACAGCATTATGTCATGATTTATGTGAAATAGACACTGTATCATCCTTACCTCGCCCTCCAGCGCCGAAACTCTTTTGCTAATTTCTCCTTTAAAATCCCTTAAGTACTGCTCAATTAAGGACTGTTGGTTGTTAATATGAGAAGTGATATTCCTTATCTGGCCGGATAATTGTTCGTTGATAGTTATTTGCTTATTGTTTTCTTCAATTAAACGTCCATTATTGTTATATAGTTCATCCAATCACTTTCGTATTTCGAGTTCATCATCATGATCCATTACTCCTGATATGTATTTTAGACCTTTTCCTAATAAGTCGATCAGACCACGCTTTTGTCTTGGGTGCGGTTTTATGTTATTTAATTTAGTTTCCAATAGCCTGAAACTTTGATTGACTGCAACGTACATAGGTTTTATCAATTCCTCATTTTGAATTAATTGCAGGTTCGTTTTTATTATATCCTTTGCCACCTCGAACTCTGTCAAGTTTATTATATGTAATACCTTATAAAAATCCCCTATTACTGGAACTTCCTCTAGCTGTAACGTAACATATCCATTATTATTGTTGAAATCGTGCGCCCAAATCTCCTGAGCCAACGAACTTGGTCCGCTTGTTATTAGCGTTATTGTCAAATAGAGCGTTAATTTATCCATTTCAGCTTCCTGCAATAAATTTATTTACTCATGGTTTCGTCTTTTTCTAATCTTAATAGTGGGGTTTTCAACATCCTGGTGTTTCTTTCTGGATCTAATATGGTTTCTATAGTACTTCAATCTATTCCTAGTATCCGTTAAATGATCGTCGTCTGTCTTATCGGTATTTACCTTTCTGAATTTTGAATGATTCTTACCTCCTCTAACTTCTTTTATAAAATTTTGTCCAGTTTCTATTTCATTGTTTTCCCTATTTTGATTTAATTTTTCGATTGCCGATCGTTTTTTCTTTTCGATTTTCTCACGGATTTGTGGATACTCGTCTTGATGTATACTACCATTTATAAAATCTATAGGTTTACGATCCGTCGTAGAATGTATTGAATTATTATAAAATGAAATGATACGAAGAATTTTCTCTTCCACTGTTCCTTGATTATTCTCAACATCGTGTTTTAACAGACGAATGTGCTCATTTATCGTGTTATGAAGCCGCTCAACGTCAGCGTTCGACGTATGATTAGTACTGGACGTAAAATGAACTTCCGTGTCAAGACTTCTTAAGTATTCCCGCAACGGCAACGCCTTAAAACCTAATTCATTATCAACTATAATTTTCTTTACTTGCCCGAGTTGCCCAAAATAATAACATAGTGCTCTTTTGAACTCGGTCCATGTTCTGCCAAGTAACTTAATTGCACATGCGTGTTTTGTGAATTTGTCTATTATTGTTAGAAACATTTGTTTCTCTAGACTGTAAAAAACGTCCACATGGATTATTTCCCTAGGTCTTTGCGGTGTTTCTGTTATTTTAAACAAAGGCTTGGGTGGCCTGCGATCATATTTCTCACAATTGCAAACTTCACAATTATTAGTGAATTGTGCAACCCTTTCCCTCAATTTTGGGTTATAATATCTTCGTTTGAGTTCTTTAAATACCTCCTCAATTCCCCGATGATTGTTCTTTAGGTGTTCTGTCCTTATTATTTCTGCTAAACTTTCTTCGTCTGTTATATCCTCAAGGATTGCTCTGCATCGGATTAACTTGAATTCCTGATTATCAGAAAAATGTTCAATATATGCCGTCACCAAAATTCTTAAAAATTCCTCATCCTCTGCTAAGACAGCATTCAAACCTTTGGGATTAAAGTGTGTTTTCAAAAGAGTTATTGCTGTTTGTTCATCCATCCTTTTCATATAAATTACTGTTCTGTTTTTATTAAATATTCTTTGTTTTCTTATTTTTAGCGATCCAGTATTAGTTTTATTTATGACTATCTGCGTTTTAAAAATATTAATGGCTGACTCACTTAGCAAGATATTTACATTCTCTTCCGCAAGGTTGAGCTCCACCTGTTCTATTCTTGACAGAGCATCGGCGTTTCCATTTTTCCTTCCCTTTTTATACTGGATTACATAATCAAACTCTGATAATTTAAGCCTCCATCTCACTAGTTTAGAATTTGGCTCTTTTACCGAAAAAAGCCAAGTGAGTGGTTTATGGTCCGTTTCTATAACAAATTTTCTTCCAAAAAGATACGGCCGAAAATATTTTGTTGCCCATACAATGGCCAATAATTCCTTTTCTATCGTACTATAGTTTACTTCATGTTCATTTAAAGTTCGACTAGCATAGCATATGGGGTGATTATCTTGAGACAACACTGCTCCCAATGCATACTGACTTGCATCAGTAGTCAGAACAAAAGTTTTCCCGAAGTCCGGGTAACGCAATATAGGGTCGCTTATTAACAACATTTTCAATGTCTCGAAACTTTGGATATACTCTGGATCGGATAAGTCAATCTTAGCACTTTTCTTCAAATACCTGGTCATTGGCTTGGCAACCTTCGAATAATCCTTTATAAACTTGCGATAGTATCCAGTCAATCCCAAAAATTTCTTTATTTGCTTATTTGTCCTCGGGATCGGAAACTCCTTTACGCACTCTATTTTTTTTGGATTAGTCTTAATCCCTTCCGATGTCACCACGTGACCCAGAAATTCAGTTTCTCTCTTGAGAAACTCCGATTTGTCCATTTGTACAAGAAGATTTGCTTCCCTTAATCTAGTAAGGATTTTCCTCAATGAGTCTATGTGTTCTTGTAAGGATGTCGAGAAAATTATTATATCGTCTAAATATACCAGACATATCCTATTAATAAATTCTTTCAGTACATGATTCATTAATCGTTGAAACGTTGCTGGGGCTGTCTTCAAGCCGAACGGCATCCGTAAAAATTCATAATGCCCGTTCTTCACGCTGAAGGCCGTTTTATGCACGTCTCTTTGGTCGATATCTATTTGATGATACCCTTTTGCCAGGTCAAGTGTCGTGAAGTACTGGCAATTACCCAATTTCTCCAAGATTTCGTCCATATTCGGAATGGGGTACTTGTCATCAACAGTTACCTCATTTAATTTTCGATAGTCGATAACAAGTCTCCATTTCATCATACCGCTGGCATCTACCTTCTTAGGTACGATCCACACAGGTGCCGAATAAGGAGAACTACTGGGGCGAATAATGTTCTTCTGCAACATTTCTTGGATCTGTTTTTCTACTTCCTCCTTATGTATATAAGGATAGCGGTAAGTTTTACTTTGGATTGGTGCATCACTAGTAGTACGTATCCTGTGCTTTATAATATCCGTAAAAGTGAGGTCCGCATTCTCATCGTAAAACGTGCCTGTGAATTCTCTCAAGAGCTTTAACAAAGTACTACGCTCTTCTGAATTCAAATGATCAGTTCTGAACTGCTCAAGAACCGTATATTCATTTAACTCCTTTTGTTCAATAATATTATAATTTTCTTTATTGACCTCTTCCACTTCCAGTGGTTGCATTATTTTAATATTGCTGGAGTCATCTTTAAGTAATTTTACTTTTGCCTGCATCTTAAAATTGTCTATATTATATATTCCTTCTTTAATGACAACTGAGTTTTCCTTTTGTTCTTTGATGTACCCCAACCCTTTTTCCTGCAACACCGGCAGCTCCATCTCAACTTCATCTGATTCTGCCTGTAAAGTCTCCTCATCCATCTCATCACCGGACTTAAAATGCAATTTAACTTTCTTTGCTCCAATTTTTACATAGTTGTTCTCATAGTCGATAACCGCCCTTAATTGCATCAGAATGTTGTTCCCAATCAAGCCATCAAATTGATCATGAAACTTACAAACGAGAAAATCAACCCGATTTGAAGTGGGTCCCAATTCTTCAAACAGCGGAATAGTTACTTTTTCTGTAATCTCTACGATATGATTCAAAGTCTTAAGTTGGAGAGGTTTCTTAAATTTTGTAAACCATTTTGGGTGACATAATCCAGGATTTATCACCGACTGTGTTGCCCCGGTATCCACTATAAACTTAAGCGGGACGGTCCTAGATTTTACCACTATATGGGGTAAGCCGGACTTGAGGCCAAACACTGAAAATTCTGCGCGACCGGTAAGTCTTTTGAGACCAACAAATCTACCTCCATCGGTACTGGTCTATCATTGCCATTATTTTGCGCATTCCAATTGGACCGATAACTATTAGTACTTGAACCAGGGTTATTGTTCACACCGCTGTTGAAGTTCGACTGGCCACCCGAATTACCTGGGCTAGCGACGCCGAATCGATTCAAATTATTATTTTGATTATGTGAATTGTGGCTTGCATAAGCAAAAGGTCGATTAAATCGCGGTCCCGACCTATCACCAAATCTACGCTGATTATTTCGATCAGTATTACCAGAATTGAAATTTCTATTGTTACCATCGTTATTATTACTATTATTAATGCCCGGACGCTGATTAGCGTGACTCACTACCGGCCTGCTATAATTCCTATTTTGATCTTTATTCCCATAAGTTTTGGCTGAATTAAAATTCTGCGTCTTCGCCGGGTTTGGGTTATAATAAGCATACCCGCACTCGTACAAAACATCAATACCCGATTCCAGGCTATCCGGATTCCTGCAATGCAGCACGGACCGCATTGGTTCTGGCAATTTATTTTTGAATATCAACAATGCGGATGCCTTATTTGCCTCTATTGTATTAATTGTCTCAACTTCATTCACCGATACCTGTTTTGTCTTTACATTTAATCTTCTTAATATGTTTTTGATGTCATTATAAAATTCAACGCTATTTGATTTAAACTTGGTCGATCTTAACTCATCAAACAATTCCTCTATAGTCAATCTATCCCCGAAATTCCGTATCAACACAGTTTTTATTTGTGACCAACTTTTAACATGAGCATTTATTTCAATTGCTTCTCTAGCTTTACCTCTAAGTTTAGCTTTAATATAGTCCGAAAATATACTTTGAGAGAGTTCGTCGTATCGTACGAGAATGGAATTTACTCTGTCGATGAGGTCCACAAAGTTCTGTAATTCTTTGTAGTCACCGTGGTATTCAGGTAACCTCGACAAGTATTTAAGAGGATCAATACTTAACGAAAGCATTGCTGACCGATTGAACAGATTACCTACGATATTTGAAATTTCTTCGGTTTTTTGTTTAGCTAATTCAATTGTCTCATTAAAATTCGCTTGAGTCATAATATAACTTGTTTAACATTCTTTCTATGCTTATTCTATTATTATTAAAGGTTCCTTACAACTAGAATCTATTGATTTCGTTTTATTTAATAGTACATATATTTATATATCTATAACTTTCTAACCTCTATCTCCTCCTACTAGTGGGTAGAGTAATGAAGTAAAGTTGAGCTGAATTCCCAGTTGATGTTGATGTTGATGGGTTGTTGATGTTGATTTGATTGTTGATTTGATGGTTTGTTGATTTGATCTCCTTGAGTCCTAGTTCTCTCCCGACATCCTTCTGTTGAAATTAGGTAGCCCCTCTTGGTCACACTTTATTACACTTTAGTGACTCTTCTTAAGTACACTTTGTTACACTTTAGTGACTCTTCTTAGGTACACTTTAACACTTTAGTGACTCTTCTTAGGTACACTTTAACTTTAGTGACTCTTCTTAAGTACACTTTAACACTTTAGTGACTCTTCTTAGGTACACTTTAACTTTAGTGACTCTTCTTAAGTACACTTTATTACACTTTAGTGACTCTTCTTAGGTACACTTTAACACTTTAGTGACTCTTTTAGGTACACTTTAACTTTAGTGACTCTTCTTAAGTACACTTTAACACTTTAGTGACTCTTCTTAGGTACACTTTAACTTTAGTGACTCTTCTTAAGTACACTTTATTACACTTTAGTGACTCTTCTTAGGTACACTTTAACACTTTAGTGACTCTTCTTAGGTACACTTTTAGGTTTTACAAATGCGCACTGAAGTATTAAAATACACACGAAAATACACACGATTATCGCGATGCGCATCCTACCGACTGCGCCAATTATATGTTCCTTCTGCGAACTTGATAAAAAAAACTAAATCGATTTCTCCAACTGGTTCGTTTATTCAATATTTTCAATTTTTACTTAGTTTAGTATGTTATAATTTTTACTTAGTTCAGTATGTTATAATTTTTCTTAGTTCAGTACTTATTACTATGGGATCAAATCGGGGACTGACTCTCAACCTCCGAGTCAGGTACTTATTAAATTACCCGCTTCTTTGTTCTCTTCTGGAACAAAGGAATCGCTGAGCCAGTAGACGCCTACATTAAATTATGATAGTACGGATGCACTTGAATGAAATTAAATGCCAATTGATTCGCGAAATTGAACCATCTCTTATCTGGATGGCTCAATTACGGTTATGACTGGCCCTTAGTTGCACTAAGTAACTATGGGGTGATCCGTGGGATCGAATATGAGTACCGTCTCTTATCTATGTGGCTCAATTACAGTTATGACGGGCCTTTAACGGTACTAAGTTACTATGGGGTTCCATATGTGTAACATCTAGACGCTGCAAGTCCACTGTATTCCGCCAACTCTAGTGATGTTATAAAATGGTATATATTACACAGGTTTACAAATTTTATATTTTTTTCTGTTGCCAAATAAATCTCGATTAATTTCTATAGGATTTTTTCCGTAGATTACGAATTCGTAAACGAAACTTCCTAGTTTTCTAACGATCTTCAGATTTGTTATTTCGCTTAAAAATATTGTTATTATAAATTAAGATTTATCTATCAACGCGGAATTTTAAAGAACTTCATAAGAATCAAAAGTCAATAAAATCTTAACACATTGCTGACCGGCAACTGTTCTGAAAATTTACCTCATGTGGCCGGCTACTGTTTTGAAAGCGGATGTGAAAGTAAAACAATATAAATTAACTTTAATAAATTTTGTTTATTATTTAACTCTTAATATTTCTTTTTCGTATGATAAAATGTGTAACAGTCACCTACGTGTAATGGTACACAACATGTTTTGCAAATATATCGGGTTTCACTTCGCTTTCCTTTTGAAGAACATACTCTACACGCTCTAGTTCAGGGCTTCTTAAACTTTTGTCATTCACGACCCCATTTATGATTGCGAGTTTCTTGACGACCCCATACAAATATAAAAGAAAAATAAATTAATATTTTTTGATGATTTATTTATTAGGTAACAATATACATATACATATGAAAATATATAAGTTTAGAATTCGTTTTGAAACATACAAAAATCTAAAATTAAAAATTGCACAAAAAATTATAAAATTGTATTTATTGTGGGAAGTCAGCGGCGCGCGGTTTATTCAACATGTATGATACCGACAAACGCACTAACAATGTATAGCCACAGTATAATAATAGCGATCATCGATCGTTTACTGCTGTCGGTGGAGATAGCTCAAAACCTTCAACAAATGCGCGTGTCTAGACGCTGCAAGTCCACTGTATTCCGCCAACTCTAGTGATGTTATAAAATGGTATATATTACACAGGTTTACAAATTTTATATTTTTTTCTGTTGCCAAATAAATCTCGATTAATTTCTATAGGATTTTTTCCGTAGATTACGAATTCGTAAACGAAAATGTTCAATTAGCTCCCGTTCTCAAGAAAAATAGAGTTAAAAAGTGCAAAAGACCAAATTTCAGCCATTTTTGAATGATGATTAAAAAATAACGGATTGTCATAGAAGATGATAATATGACTTAGATGAAAGCCTGAATCCTAATCTATGTATATGAAAAATCACTAATGCTTAGACTTTACTTAACATCTTGGGGGACACATTTTTCGTAACGATTCGCCAGGTGAAGTCTTCATTGCCTATCTGTTGTATGAAATAATCAATACATAGAAAAAATTATTTCAACACAATGTTTTGAAAAAATATGAAAATATTTCAAATTTTTATGTTATAACTTAAAGTTTAAGTCTTCATTTGAGCTATGGTACAAGTTCCTATGGCGATCCCTTATTTTTTAATGATTTTTCAAAAATAGCCAAAATATGGTCTTTTGCAATCTTTAACTCTATTTTTCTCGAAAACGGAAGCTAATTGAACATTTTCGTTTGCATATTAGAAATGATTTGTCATTTGTTGGGCAACTAAATTGGTGTTGACCAGTGTTATAATCTAATGACTTGAGTTTCAACACTTACAATAGTACCAAACATGACTTGCTCATTATGTTTCTGGACCGAATTATTGATATGGAGCAATGTAGTGAGTTCCAAGTTTGAAGTGGATAAATTAAACGTGTTTTCTTTTCCACGGAATTAAATATGCCGTCTTAGAAGTGCTTTTTCATTTTTTAAGCCACAGCACCAACAAATTTTTAAGTATATTGGGACGTTATATCGTTTTGGCATTGTGTAATTTCATATTTGTTCAACCGAATTTGGCTCTGATGCCTTAAAATCCCTAATACGAGCAAAAAAAAAGTTGAATTTAACAAAATTCCCCATTATGCAGGGGCTACATATGTTCTGTTTAAAAAATTTGCATAATTTTAATTCCGAGCGAGTACCTCTCATGCTTTTATTCTGTTGGAAAATGTACTCAAACCTCGTCATATCGATTCAATCTTATTAATTTGAGTAAAAAGAACCTTGTCGAATTCCTGGTCCAAAATGGAATTGGGGATAAGGGCGGTTGTACGAGCAACTAATTTCCCATATATATGGAAATGGATTCAATCACTCCAGAACCTTTTTTTACGTCAAGTTCTTCCCTACTCATTCACATAAGTAATTAGGGTGTAAGCGCACGAAACCGAAATCGAGGTATAACGAATCACCAAATTATACAAAATTATGCCTAGTTAGCTAATCCAGACCCTAAGAACTATTACTTGTCAGCACCAGAGTTCCGCATTTAGTGCGAATGGATTTCATTCACTTGATACACTTACCCCATCTATAGGAGTCCCTCTCCAGTATTCCCCAGACCCCCAATGCGCCGAGTTTTATGTTTCCTGAATTATTTGGATTATTTGTTCGGGAAAGTAATAAATTTCGCCAAATGCTTTTCCATAGCCGGAGCAATTTATGAGCTTCATTCTTCCACCGCTCTACTGGGGCATAATATACTCGGCTATAGACTGGAGTAGAATAAAGGGCGGAAATCGAATTGTAAATTAATTAAGGAAAAAAATCTATGACTCCGGATGGGGACGATAATTACGAGACAATTGCTTACGTCTAATTGATTTCGAGGTATTTTATGCCGCGGGGAGTTGTACCAAAAATTCAAAATTCATCGAAGCTTCATCCATTGGAGACAACTTCCGAAAATGCAAGGTATGTACATACCTCTCTTGCTATGAATTTTACAGGAAATTATATTTCGGGTGTATATTTTCCAAATTGCTATTATTTTCCCAGCTGCCTGTATGTCGGGTTAATTGGAGTACAAAATTTCCAAATGGGTCTTTGGCCCTTCAGCGTCGAAATATTAGGGTAATTCGTTTTCAAATGGATTCGCCTCTATTCCAAAAGCCCCACACATTGCGTCCAATGTGCAGCCGTGGTGCAGTCATATGCAGTCGAAGAATCGGCGAACATTGGCATTCAATTCTATGGTATATCAAATATTATATCGATGCACCATTGGCTAACAGCCGAACAAACTTAACAACTGACATGAAAGCATTGAATCGGGACGTTCGGGTAAGATAATGTGGTTATCTTAATGGCCAGTGCAGTGAAAAGTTCACTTTATGTAGTTAATGTTTGCCACTCAGTAACTGCACCCCGAATGCGGTGGGTTCTGAGGGTTCTGTGGGTGCACCAATGCCAATATTACAACGTAACGGGCGAAAAGCAAAAACCCTTTACTGAATGCCACAGCCGCGCGCATTTGTTTGACTAAAAGCCGAGATAGAGGCAAGTATTGACGGCAAACTTTATTATATTGAATTACAGGGCACTCCGCATATGTGTAGCGGCACAACTAATGGAAATTGACCGAACTGACCACTTTGAACTCGCAATCATTCAAAAGTATGTCAGTGGAAGTTTTCATTCAGTTCGTATACTGATGAAATGGGATGGGGTATAGGCATTTCAGTGCATATATACTTAATTTATGGAATTACATAAATTACATTTTCCGTCACCACTTTACAAGATGAGAGAAAATTTTATTAGTAGCCACGAAGTAAAAGTACAAATTCCAAAATCTCACTATACTTAAAATTATGGCAGATATTAAAAAATCATAACAATCAAAAATGTAATGCACTGCGAAGCATGGGAATGCAGAAATGTATTTTGATAATAAATAGAAAGATCTCAGGCCGTTTTTGAAATTAATATTGTGATACTGGAAGTAAATTTTAACTTTTATCGTAAATTGACATTTAATGAGAGTTTTGGGATATCATTTTGGTTCTAATTTGCAACACCGTTCACTTTTTCGAGCCGTATTCGACTGGGGGAATAGGAGACATGAATAATAAATACATTTGTGCGACGTTACTGACGGAATAGGGACTAAAGCTACTTTATTACTATATTTACACCATTTTAACTCTTCACTGTATTTTTTTTTGAGTCATGGTTATTATGCTGTCTCATGTTGTGACCATTTAAAAGAAAAACGAAAATGTGTGTGGCTTTTAATTGGATTTTAAGGCTCTCTATCTCTATAAAAAAAAGTTTTCCGCTAGAGTTTTAATAATTTTAGTTCAGAGGATAGAAAAATGAAATCCAGACGAATTGATTTCTTGGTGACCTAAACGGGTTTCTATAATACTTATATCCAGTTTCAAAAAGGGCAATACCTTCTCAACGTATTTGTTGCTTCCTTCTATCTCTAGAAAATTGTATATTCAAATACTACCATGATCATAAAGAACAGGGAATTTTGACCGTAGGTACAGTTGTCCAATTGTAATAATTTGTTGTTGTTGGATTGATAGAACCTTCATTGACACTCTCTATAATTTGTGGTGTCTTACATTTATATTTGCACTAATCACAGTGTTTTGTTAACATAATTTTTTCCTATTTTTGATTTTTTGTGATTTTTAAAATTATTACACTTGGACAACAGTTGGCAATGTAAGGTCAAAAGTTCACTTAATTTTTGATCACGGTAGTATATTTATTTGAAAATTTAACTTTTCCATTTCGTTGAGTTGTTTTTCATGTACCCTTTGAATACCTTTCCATTGAGGCAGATTTATAGTAGGTCACGTATATTTTCAAATTTCCAAGGGATGCAATCAATTTGACCAATTAAACGGACGATCAAATACTGAGATGTTTCTTTTCTAATTGTACCACTTTCCACGTAATGGTACCCAAAGTCACCTTTTACGGAGGTATTTTTCAACCTCGACCCGTTTGGTCCAACAAATTCTCATGCAGCGGCCCACTACCACCCAAAGGGTTGAAGTTTGTGCCAGTTGACTTCAACTGCACAAAGGTTGCACGCTCGAATGAAATTCAAAACAGAAATAGAAGAAGCTGCCGTGAAACGCAGAAGGAGTGCATAAATAAAGTCGTCGTTTTGACTCTGCATCGGTATTGGGGCTCCTATACTACGTCCCAAAGGAGTCGTCGTCTGTTGCCGGAGCTGCTTTGTTCTAATAACACACAAAGTGCCCTCTCCTGGCAGTGTAATTTCCTCGCGATTCGGAACTCCTCAAGGAACACGCTAACTTGCCCTTTGCGTTTGGGTCCTTCATCATCTTCATATTTTTGTTTTTTTTTCTTTCTACAAGAAGTAACGCACCCTGCCTTCATTGCGCCCCATTCCTTAGAAAACCAAAGTCCGCGCTGTTTGTGAATTGTTAGCATTCCAGAGTCATCCTGAGTTGGAAGTCCTAAGGGTAAATGCGCGACAGGAGCTTTGTTCCTGTCGTAGCCTGGGGATACGGCTCGAAGATTCCCAGGATTTTAATGAAGTCACGAGTTAGTGGCGCTATCTGGGGGTGAACCTGGCAGAACTCGAGGGTGCCCTATCGAGTAAATTTGCTCTTCCGGACGGACGAGGGCTACATCGGGAATAGCCTACCAATCCCATCCTGTGGGAGGAAGAGGTGGGGGTGTTGAGAAATGGGAAAGTAAGTAAAAATAAACAAGTGTCTCTAAAAGATCTAGCGCACAACAATAGACAACCCCCGGGGCTGTGAAGTAAGATGTGTGCTAGTCAGTGCCACGCGCCGTATTTTTTGTACCGTGTCGCTCATCCTCGTGGCATCTTTGGGGAATACACTCGAAAGGTCCCTGTCTAAAAGAGGTGCTCCTGGAGTGAGCTACTTGAAAACATCGTCAAGATGTGCTTCTTCGACTCTTATTTTGGAAAAGAGTTGTAAGTGATTCCGTGACACATTTCACTGAGCAAATTGGGTGCCAAACGTAGGGGTGACGTAGATTAGCTGCATGACTGCCACGGGAAATGTACCTCGCCTTGCCTGCATCCCAACGTCCCCGGTAAATATCAAAGGTGTCGTCTGACGACAACGACGACGACGACGGCGACGCCTGCTCTTAGCTGATTGACGGAGAGGCAATGTGTCCCCGCCTAGCATTTAGGATGAATTTTAGGGACCCTTGCAGGATGGGAATTAAATGATGTGGTTTCGGTTGATTTTAGACATTTTCGGCAAAAATTAACTTCATGTCATGTAGTTTAGCCCTTAGCGCCATCACATTTCGTGTGGGATCTTTACTATCACGAAGTGACACCGAGGCATTCATTGCGGCTTGTGGCAGACAGGCTCATGGGAGTTCCTTGACTTAGGTAAATTGGAGTTTTAGTTTATATGTATGCACATATATATGTATACTACTGTGATAAAAAAATAGTAAGCCTCGATAACCGTGGGGTGGTGCATTATGAAATCCTTTCGCCCTGTCGTTTGCGTGAACTTATTTGCCATGAAGCTACCAGAATTATGGGCAGACAACTCTTGTTTTTTGCATCACGATAATGAACCTTCTCGCATTGCATTGGTTATTCGAAACTATTTGGCCAAAAATTCGACTCATATCATTCCGCAACCGCCCTATTCGCCTGATTTAGCTCGTCTGACTTCTGGCTATTCCCGAAACTCGCTCCGAGGACATAGGTTTGACTCGATTGAAGACAAGAAGCCGAATCAAAGAAGGTTTTGAAAGCCATTCTGAAAATCGATTACAACAACAGTTTCGGAGACTGGACAAGTGTATTGTATTCGGAGGGGATTACTCTGAAGAAGATGAAAAAACGTTGGAAGAATAATAAGCCGTTTGTGTTTTATCTAAAAAGTCTTCCTATTTTTTGATCACAGATATGTATATATTTTACCCTTAGTTTCGATGGTGGAAAAAGTCCTGCTGAAGTATCTTACACCATTTAATTTAACTATTGCATATTTAAAGACGCATTTTCAGCAACTTGTTAAACTACTATATTATAATAGTAAGAACGCAAGAAATCACAGGCTTTTCAGATTTTTTTCCAGGAATAAATAATTGAATCTTTCAGAATTTGTTTTCAAAGAATGACGTGCACGCTTTGCGCCGTCTTTTTGTGACCATATGGTATGTGATTCGCATCAAGTTCTTCAATTCTCCGGGCTCAGAATTCACGGTTACTGGTATTCCGCGAGAATAGAAGTCTCTGGACTTTTAGGTGCGCTCTCGCGTACAGTTGCAATATTCTAAGTGGTCCTTGCTGTTTTCACACGAATATGAATGAGTTTCAAAATTCTTCAATCGGAAGATACATGGTATCCATTATATAAAGTTGCAAATTAATACTTATTTTGGACATGCAATTTTAAATTTTTTATATATTCTAGCTCTACAACCTTTTCTTTGTGGTGAGTAAGGGTTGAAAATTCGAAGATTCTTTTACACGACAAAGAAAAGGTTGTAGACCTAGAATATATAAACATTTTTAAATTGCATGCCCAAAAACCTAGTATTTGCAACTTTATATAATGAATACCGTGCATCTTCTGATTTTCATGCCTTATAACAACCAAAAAGGGATGAGAATTATTTTTAACTTTATCATAGGCTTTGGCACTAGTATTTAAGAGCATAAGTTTCAGTCTTATTTGTTTTCCGAATTTAAATTTTTCACAATTCTTTAGTTCTCAAAACAGTGTTTTTGGAAAACTGCCAATTTTACCTCTTTTGAACCTTTTCTTGGGGTGGTGATGAAATTTGAATTTAGATAAGAAAAGAATTGAGGTTCTTATCCCTCCTATTATATTTTTTCCCATTTTCACCTGTTTACAAAGATAGCGAGTTAGCGTAGAAATGTTGATTTTAGGGGTGGTTCACAACCCCTTAATGATAAAAATCATACCTCCGGGTTTAATAGCTTTATTAATTGGACATTTTGAGCAGGAGTTTTTGTGGTTTTGGCTTTTTCCAAAACTTGTTTTATATCGACAATATAATTTTTTTTTTTTTTAAAATCGACCCTCAGAAATCGGCATTTTTTTTAATTAAAAAATACAATAGGATGTGGTGCTTTTTTTAATTTTCATTCAACACACAACCTGTAAACCCGTCATCATTGATAACAAACCCGTTATATTAAAAAAAGAGGTCAGATACCTTGGGATACACCTAGACAGGAGGCTAACCTGGAAAATCCATATTGAAAAAAAATGTGAGCAGATCAAAATAGCCTACAACAACTTATACTGGCTCCTCAACAAAAAATCCAAACTAAGCTTAAACACCAAAATAATTGTATACAAAGCCATCCTCAAGCCTATCTGGACGTACGAGATCCAGCTCTGGGGCACAGCCAAAACATCAAATATAGCCAAGGTGCAGAGAGCCCAAACCAAAATAATAAGATCAATTCTAGGTGCCCCAAGGTATATACGCAATGCTAACCTACTTAAAGATATGAACCTCAACACGGTAGAGTACGAATCGGCAAGACTTGCCAAAAATTACGCTGAAAGACTCAGCAAACATCCAAATAGGACGGCAAACATGCTGGCAACACCAATAAAATATAGCAGACTCAAGAGAATCGAGCCAATCCGTCTGATACAAAAAGAACGCTCCACTGCACAAATCGACAGTTAGAATGGGAAATGAGCAAACTAAACAAGTGGACAACACGGGCGTGGTCATTAATTCAATTATCGTCAAACCAGTCGACGTAAACCCGGGGAATATCGAGACGATACTCCTGATCCTGACGACTCTAGTAGCAGTCAACCTAGCCTACCAGCTTTACAAGGACTATCGACGTTCTATTAAAAAGAAATACCTGATTAACGCCTTCAGCACTGCGAGCACCATCAGCACCAGTAAGATCTAGCCGGCAGCAAAGCAGCGAACAAAACAAAACACCGCAGCACGGGCAACGGTGTTAAAACTATTTAACTTTAAGAATCTATGTATCTTATGCTAGAGACCCATAGTCTAATTCATAAATTAAATAAAGAAGTATAAAAAAAAAAAATTCAACACACAAGCTTGGAATTATTATTTTGTTGAAATATCCATTGTTAAAGGTATGTATATTTATTGATAAAAAAGCAGTGCGTAGAATCGCATGACTTCTTTATACTCATATTACTTTGGTTGAACAGAGCCTAAAAATAGTCCTATATAATAATTTACTACTAGTTACTACCATTGTACACACTGTATTGTTCCTGGAAGATGGATGGATAGTGTAAATATATGACACAGTCGTAACTTTCATTGTCTTTACCTCATTGGGAAATATACAGGGTATTTGGAAGCTAAGTGTAAGGCCTTAAGGGTATGATAGCTCATAACAATTAGAACATTTTGAGCCATACATGACTTTAGTACAAAGTCTTATGTTTTTTTATTGCAATTTTAAAGATTTGTAGAAAAATCCACAATCTCACACTTAATTGCTTATATTGGTCAAGTCAATTTTTTCTAATGTTTATTCAATCTATTAAAAATAATTACAGGTATCTCTCCTATAGCACGGAAGATAGGTTTCTAGAAAATGTTATGTTGTGAAACCATGTTATGTGTGACTAGGAGCTAGTAGAAAAGGGGGGATGCGTTTCGAAAATCTTTTCAACCCAATATGTTTTTTTTTTTTTTTAATTCAACAATTTTCAGTAAAAATATAAAAATTTATATGAAATAAAATACATAAGTATGTAATATGTTCCGTTCCCATTTAATTCAACCACATTTTAACGTATTTTCCAGTTGCATTTGTACTCATCACAAAAAGACGGGAGCCCTTATTCGTTCAAACGATATCACCGCTTTCTGAACCCATTTTTTCTCTAAGATTTGTTTGCAAAAAAAAAATTGTTTGGTCTGTTTGCTAGTCCTTACACAAGGTCGTTATAAATTTCATTTTATAAATATCGTGTTCTTTAGTTTATGAGGGTTTCTGTAATTTCATTACCGTGTAAGAATGAAACCATGTTGTAGGTTGTCGTGCTATACGATAGTTACCTTATCGCGTAAGAACGAAACTGTGCTGTAGGAAACCGTGTTATAGGCAGGATACCTGTTCAATACCCCCAAAAATTGTTTCCTGGATAGTCGGATCGGCAGAGGTAGACCATGGCCTTGGCCTGCTCGGTCAACCGATTTGACCTCTTTAGACATTTTTGCTTGGAATCGGGTCCAGGGGCTCATTCACACAAAAGAAATAATTATAAAAAAATATATATAAATAAAAAAGCTTTTCAAACTATGAAGTATTTGAGGGAAGAAACTGAAATTTACCACCACGGATAGGTTCGAGCATGCTTTAGTAATCGAGGCTCACATTTTGAATATAAACAATAAATGATTTTAGTAAGATTTTTGATTTACTTGACATTATAAGTTAAAATTAAAGGCACTTGTGCATGGCGGCCTTTTCTCGCGTGCTTGCTTAATTTGGTTTTTATACTCTAATTCTGAGAATTGGTGAGACGTGTGCCTGACTGATACCTCAAAAGAAAGGGTAATAAGCAGGCATGTTTTTAAAAAAGTTTGCACGTTTTTTTTTTTTTTTAAACTACAAAAAAGACAATTTTTTCGTACTTCACCAATTTTCAAAAACTTATCGTATCTTTAGTATTTCGTCTTGTTAAAACAGATGCTTGCATTTGGTTTTATTAGATTGAATACATATGAGGAAAAAAAATCCTAGCTCGGGCAGTATTAGCGATTAACTGTGATATTTTGATTTTTTTTTCTAAAAATTCTTAAAAGTGAAATAAATAAAAAACTATTAGACCTTATACTAGATGTAGATATAGATTGGATGTAGCTGTTCGAATACATACTTAGGCCATTTAAAGAGCCCATTGTGATACCACTTTTTGGGACCATGATGTCTGGTGGGAATTGAACCCACAAACTCTAAAGCCCTGCTGGCCGCAGCCAAAACGTCGCACTAGCAATTGAGCAATTGAGGCTCCCTTTTTCTTTATGCTTTGTTCATGTATTGTTCAAAATGTTCTAAATGGTATGAGCTTTCATCCCCTTAAGGCTTTACACTTAGCTTTCAAACACATTTTATACACAAAAATAAAAAGTATTTATAAAAAGTTTAATCCGCTTAATCAAATAGTACGATAAACTCAATTAAGACTGACTTTGTAAATCCAATTTTAGGAAAAAGTGAATACTTTCCCATATAGAATCTTTATAAACGTAGATATTAGTAGTTTTTTTTTTTTTTTTTTTTTTTTAACTAGTAAAGATAATTAAACGCCTTAGGGAAAGCAATACCAATTTTCTATGAAATTTAAAATATCTATCTCCTCCCCAATTAGTTCCGGTCAATTTAAAAGTTGCAAATTTCGGAGCAGTAACGCCGCTTGAGGGCTTCTAGTATGGAAATGAAATCGCTAAATAAAGCTCGACTAATAGACGAACGCCTGGGTCGGTCAGATAAAAACGTTTTCGACATTTCCACTGAAAATGCCCCCCAAAAACATCGAGAGTTCGTAAATTGTCCCAGCGCCAAGTCCGTTGGAAAATTTTTGGACTCGCCTAGGTCGTGTAGTAGTAGGTTTTCGTGCAGTTGGCATTCGTTTAATGGTAATTGCTGCCAACAAACGCAGCAAATTAGCAAAGCGTTTAATTTCAATGAGCTGCCAATTTATTTATAAAGCGCCATAATGTTTGGCCGTATCCCTTTTTTGGGGAGAGCAAACCGGCCGAACGTAGGGCGGCTGTCAGGGCCTTGCGATTTGGGAATATATTCTCCATGGGTTTTCGGAGGATTATATTTCTTTTTTGCGAAAAGTTGGGGGGAAAACAAAGGCCAAACAAAATGAAGAGAGAATGAAAGAGGGTGTTGTTCCGCTGTTGCGGCATAAAATGGCGTTTCATCGAGCCGTGCCAGGTTTATGGCCTCTGATCACGCAACACATGTGTAGGCAACAAATTGGAAGTGGCGCAACTTTAAGTGGTTAGATCCTTACACTATTTCTTGGAGCTCTCCCGGCCGTTTTTTCCCGACTATCCAGAACTCCCACGAGTGTTATCGAGAGCATAAAGTTTTACGGAGTTTTAGACAATCGAGTTCACTGTGGTATGAAATGACCATGGTCAGCCTCTCCTCCTCAGAAATTCTGTCAGGTCCTGGGCGAAAAGAGTTCAAGGCAACTTGCCAAAACTCTTACCAGGGTAATTCTCTGCATAAAAGAAAATCGTTCAGATTTTCGCAAATAACACTCAAGTTTCACTTCAAATAGCAGTGGCAAAGGGCAACTTTCAGGACTAAGGAGCCAGGAGGACTCGGAGTTTATAGCTACGAATATTGCAAACGGTCGTATAGTGGAGGAGCTTTCCTCCGGGTTCTGGACCTTCGGGTACCGCACGAGTTAATGGTGCACTTAGAGGGAACTACTGCTTTCGGGCTCCTTTATTGAGCTTTTAGTGTAGTGGGCACCCAATTCGCGGGCAATTGCAGGAAAAGACAACTGTTTCTGTAACCCTTTAATGATAAATTCGGACCTTCATAATGAGTTCCAAATTAATTTACCTATTAATTTTCACGGAATTTTTAATAAAGACCACTAACACGCACCTCAACATTGTTTTTGGTTAATAAATTTTCAGTTTGATTCGATAATTCGATTTGAGCTCTAATTTTAATTAGCAATGCTACCAGAGCAGTCTGCTCGCATTAAGTTGATTATGAACCACCGGAACCGTGCGTTATTCAATTGTTTTGGAATTGCTGAGAGAGCAAATTAGCTCGGAGTTTGATAATTAATAAACTGCCAATAACTGCAATGGGTAATTGGTTTTTGATTAAGTGAACTAAACTCACACAGGACTAGCACGAATCCGCGAAGTATCGTAATCCACCATTCACCCTGTTGCTGCCCCACAAAACCTGTTTCATTTTCATTTTCAATTTGAAATTGTTTCGCATTCCAAACGGTAGTCAATTGCTTATAAAATTTCGAATGATTTTTGCGGGAAAACATATAATTTAATTTTCCAGTCATTTCACAATTTAGGTAGTCGATTTCGGATCGAATTACTGAAAAATGAATGTGTATAAATATGTGAAATTGTTTGGTATTTGGTTAGTTTCGAGATTGCATAAGTAAATCCAAAATTATTTCAATAAACACGTCATTTCACACGCCACTTGAAGTGCCTCGTTGAAATTATATTCATTTTTCTGATGTACAGTGGTGGAAATTCCATTAGCCTATTTAAGACTTATATCTTTATTTTACAAGCAACATTAAATCACGTTGGTAGCACCGGTTGTCTGATCAGCCATTTGTATGGCAATACCGTATAAATTCTGATGGCGTATAAATTTCGAAGGTTTACGTCTACACTTTTTTACCTAACTTTGAAGGTCATGTTGCATTTTTCAGTGTAAGGAAAAGTGGAAGTTCGATTGGCACATCTGATTGAAATCGCAGATATTTTTGGGATAATTCTAGTATTTATCAATCCTAAGGGTAAAATTAATAATACTACTTTAATAAGTGAACATGTTGATGTGTGTATTTTTTTTTTTTAAATTCCAAAAGTTATGGGTCGAGGAAAGGATCTGAAACCTATGAGAATTGAAAAAATTATTTTTTTTAAAGAGTAAGACCCTTCGCTGTCGAAAATTGCTTCTAAATTTTGTCGGTCAAGAAAAGTGGTAGGAAATTATTTAAAAGGTGTAGCAAATTATTAAAAAAATCGTTTTGGCCAAAATAAAAAATTAATTGAAAAACAAATGCGCGCCATTTTGAGGGAAATAAGAACAACTTCTACAACTTCATCAAAAATCGAGAAGAACTGAATTTACCGATATCTTCTAGACGAGTTCGACTAATTTTAGCCAGCGATTTGTACTTAAAATTTAAACAAAAAAGGCATAAAAAGCCAGCAGCACAAAGAGGCTAGATTACAATTTTCTCGCAAATATATGAACTGGATTCAAGAGTAGGGCGACGTCGTTTTCAGCGACGAAAAGAAATTTAACTTAGGTGGTCATGATTGATTTCACAGTTATTAGCATGATATTTGCACAGAACGCTAGGTTAAAATGAGTCGTAATTTTGGTGTGGGCAGTGTTATGATTTGGGCAGCTTTTTGAGCACATAGTAAATACAAAATTGCCTGGATTATAACGTGGATTAATGCTGTATTGTATATAGAATTGCTGGAAGAATTTTTGGTTAATATGGTGGAAGAAAATTTATCAGAAAATTTAATTTTTCAGCAGGACAATGCGGTTGTCCACACAGCTTCATTCGTAAAGCAATGGCTTGTAGACAAAGAAATCCCAAAGAAGTTCGGATCTAAATCCAATTGAAAATCTATGGGGCATCATCGCAAGGCGGGGTAATGCTAATGGGCGCCAATTTCAAAGAACATTAAGAAAGCAGTGAATTCCATTGCCCCTAATGACCTGTAAAAGTTGTCCCAATCAATGCCAAATAGAATATTTGAAACCATCAGGAACAAGCGAAGTACTACTAGGTATTAATTTCTGGAAATTATTTAAAAAAACTGTTGTTTATAATCTAATTTTTCTTAATTTTACTAAAATGGGCTAATGAAATTTCCAGGCAGATTTTTTTATTTTTTGCCGTAATTTGTTTTATTTATAATGAAAAAATATGTTTAATGTAAAATAGCGAAAAGCGAGTGACTTGTGAAAATAAAAACTAAAATGGAAAATTGTTCACTAAACATTTATTTAAAAAATTTAAAAATATGTTTGATCTGCTAATGGAATTTCCATCACTGTATTTAGTAAATCCTTGCTTTTAAACAGACTATTAGATCTTATTAGAAGGGGCACATTTTTTATTTTATTAATATACTATAAAGTTAAATTTAAAACACCCAGGTGGCAGATTTTTAAATTTCTATTGACGTTATAAAAAAAGAGAAAGGGCGAGAACAAAAATCCCTTATACATTGTACTCGTACCGACTCTTTTGTTCGCCATCGATTAAATGAATTTGATTTGATAGAATTAAAGTAGTAATTCATTTGCTACTAAATAACCAATATTGTAAGATTAGTCGAACTAAAATATTTAACATATTGTCAGATTTACAATTTTGATATAATTTTGAATATCTCTGTTCGGATGGCACTTATAAAATTTAGTTTTGCGTGGTATATTTATTATATAAATAATATATGTTTATATTACTATGTATAATAATATGTTCATTAATAACCAGGAGAAAACAACGAATGAAGTTCTTTTGTTTGATGCATTGGGCAAATATAGATCGATATAGTATTTTAATATAAACAACGTTTGCCATGCAGAGAAGTTCAAGTATTTCTAAACTTACTTGTAAGTACATGTATCAGATAATAAACTTACATTTTTATATTTTGGTTTCCATTTTAAGACCATTTGAGATTTAGCTAAGAATGTTATTGCTTTCTCGGATAAACATATGTTTAAATATATCAGTCTATCACTTATTCTGTATAATCAAAATATCTTACTGAAAATTAATCAATTTTAGGTGTCAGAAGAACTTGTGAAGCTTTTATAAAAAAACATTTAAAAAGAAAGAATCTGTGAAGCATGGACTGAAGTCACAATGCTCATCAATTTTAGATGAAGATGCTACATTCATGTTTCACATACATATTTTATTCACTTGAAGTCAATATATGTGCTAGTAAAAGACAAAATAGAAAGGCAAATAATAAGTGATTAAAGAACGCTACTCACGCTGCAACTTATGTACGAAAAAATATGCATAGGCTTAGAGTTGGAACGTGTGTATCGCAAGTTGATAAAAAAAGGGGAGATTTCAAACAGTATTTTTATCTATCCAGATATTATTCAATACGAATAATTATTTTGGTGACCATAATGGCAATGAGCCACTGCTATATTTTGACTTTTATCTTTATGATTTATTATCCTGAGGTTTTATCATATCATACTAAATGATTTTGCCTGAAGCTATGGATAAATACTTTTTTATTAACAGGTTTTCATTATATAAATAAAATCCATATTGTAAAAGGTAATTATGAATAAATTGTTCTTACAGGTACTCGTCTGTGAATTTTGATGACTAAAAATCGTTATACAGTAATACCTCGACTTACGCTACCCCGACTTACGCGAACCCGTAGTTACGCGATTTTCAAATCTTGTCGATTCGTCTTTTGTTTGAGCGCCACAAAACTCCTGATTACTCACTCGGTTCACACTATTGTTCAGCTAATGTACATGTTCGGACGTATCGCGCAGAATCGACGTATGAAATGCATGACCAAGAGCAAGACATTGAAGATTCTTTAGATCCAGCTCAATCAGAAGATCGAATGACGGTTGGAAACTTGACAGAAGGCCTCAGTTCAATTGAAAAGGGATTACAAATTTTAGACTATATATACTCCAATAAAGAGCGCATTTCTTCTACAAAGCAAGGAATAAGAAAATTATTAGCATGCTATGAGGAAAGTTTTCAACATCACATTAACTTCGGCTTGCGATTTGGTATTCGTATATATCTAAGATTTTATTAAACTTTTTTTTTCTAAATTATTATTTTCTTTAGTCTCCGGCCCCAATTAAAAATAATTTGTATGTATTTATATGCGAAATTATACCCCGACTTACGCGAATTCGACTTACGCGGCTATCGCTCAGTCCCACCTATCGCGTAAGTTCGGGGTATTACTGTACCTTTAATATTGAAATTTTTCAACCCAATTTATAAGTACGATATCAACTTATACATTGAAATTAAAAAAATTCTAATCGATTCAACGATGAAACTTTGCTAATTAATTTGGTGCAAGTTGTTTGTTTTAATCAACCAGGACCTAGTTCATCTAACTATTAAATTATCAATTTTACAATAGAATTGTTGAAATAAATGGAATACATGTAAATTTTATTATTGTAGTAGATTAATTTTAAATTCATGTTTAATTGTATAAATACATACATTCATGCACGTATTGTCGTTGCTATCGTCTTATATAAAAACTTTTAACCCTTTATAGCCCAAGATCATAAAACATTAAAATTATGTTAAAAATTGACAGGTTTAGGGAAATAATAAATACATATTTCTCAGAAATTAAAAAAATATGTATTATTAATTATTTATTTCACATTTAAGGGAGTGTAACATTACTGTAAAATTGAGTTAAACGTAAACAAAAAAAACTAATTTGGTATGGAAGGAACATATTCATTCACTTATCTATAGGTTTCCAAGAAAATAACACAATTTTGCACACTTTTTGTATTTTTTTTGTAAAATTCAAAATTTGCACGAATTTCAACTTGTCACTTTCAATTACGGGCGAAATTCTAATCGATTAACTGTTAACAGTTTACGGTGTCTATGATGATTTCCGTGGATACTACATTGTTCAATAATATGTGACAGCAAAGTGGCGCCGATTTGAATGAACTAAATACATTTGGTGCGTATTCTGGCGGGATTTTTGAGGTTTGTTACAGAAATGTCACATGGGGCTATAAAGGGTTAAACATGATTTTAACACTTTGATGGCCGCATTTTTCACAAAAAGCTTTGCACTTGCCGCCATACAAGAAAATTATGAAAATGCGAAAATGGATTTAATAATTGCCGCTCTCCATAATTGGATACCTTGTAAACGTCGCGCTGTAAATTGGTTTTACCTTTATACTGTACTATTACAAAGGCTAATGTCCATATTTTTAATTTACATGCTGCTAATCTTTCTGCAAGTCTATTTAGGAAAAATCGCCAGGAAATTGAAATCACGTATGCGTGACTCCGGTCGATAACCACCAGCAAATTGAATTCACGTAAAATGTTAAGGTGATCTCTGAAGTATATATGGTTACTTTAAGAACAAATTGGGTTAAACCTGTGATAAACATCAACATCAAACATTATTTACGAAAACACTGATTACTCATTTATTATAGTGACACTGATTGCATGCATTAAAGGTATTTAATAACAAAACTCTGATCGACTGGCTTTGTTGACTGAATTAATTTCATCATATCGTTTTGTCGTAGTTGAAATAACAAGATAGTTTTATCATTTTTAAATAGATTTCCCTAGTTATGCTTACCAGCAATCTTCTTAGGATATAAAATAATTTTTGGGGTGTACTTTACTTTATACTACAATATATGTATGTCAATATGTTAAATATCTAGTTCCTAGTCTTTGTATTTTGGAAATGTGTTTATTATTAATTCATTTTATAATTATCTTTATAACTTAATCTTATACTCGTATTATATCGAGATCAGCACTGAATTTCCAGAGAATTTTCGTAAATAAGGATCTCACAAGAAGACAACAGCAATTTTCTAATATGCTGTCATCGACAGGAATACTCCCACACTTACATTCAGCAGCGAAGGTGCGATCGAATTAAAAGTAATCATCTGCGAAGATTGTGACCAGCTTCATTACCACCACTCGCCAAAACCTCACGTCAAATTAACTCAAATTCCTTTCGCTTTTCGCATTTGGAGACTCAGTTGACTTTTGAATAATGGCAGCAACCGGCCATGAAAATTTGTTTGAAGGGGAGAAGGGTGAGGTCAGAAGTGGCCGTGGGAGTGACGATGACGGGGATTATTAAAGGCAGCAGGGAAACACATGTTCAAATTTTACACAAAAACTTTCAGCCCTTATACCCTTGTACTTAGTGAGTTTGATGCTGATGACGATAGCACCACTGTTTGTGTCGGAACAAATCCAGGGTCCACCCTTGTTTTTGTTCGCCCTCTCGACTTGTTTGTTTATTTTTATGATCCCCAGCAGATGAACTACTGGAGTTTTCATTATTAACCCCAAAAAGGGTCTTGTCAGGGTTTTGTCGTGCCTCTCTCCACCCCCCCCAAATTTTATGTGCCCGACTGGGTGTGAGTTGGACCGAACTGGATAAAATTTTAGTCAGGGGGTGTTTCAGGCATTAAGGGTTATTTCGCCTTCGGTGAGGTCCTGTGACCGGGAAAGGAAGCAACTGCTAGAAACATTGATTACTCGCTGATTCTCCACGGTCGTGAACTTTATCTGTCAGCTGCCTTATGTCGATTATCTTCTCAGGCTGTCCGGAGTAGAGGAGGGTATGAGGGTCGTGCACTATCATCCGACTTCTAAGTCAGTTGGTATTTACAGTCGAATAACATTTTCAATGGTGTCTTGCCGTTAATGGCATTCCTCCTTCTTGAAGTTATCCTCTTATATGGTCCCGACGTAAGATGATTAATTATTCCCCAGGACCAGAGCTAATTCGAAGAAAATTCAAGTGCTGAATGTGGTTTGCTATCCAAAGTGGAATCGAATGCCGATATTTGCGATATTGGAGTATCTTAATGGGTTTCTGCACTTTCTGAGTGGTGCACAACTTCTTAGCATCCGGAAGACGTATAACCAAAAGTAGCAATGCATCAATTTGTAGGAAGTACAAGTGAAATATTGACTATTTGGAGTCTAATACCTAACGATTGTAGACATTTGCTAAGAGAAAATCATTTTATCTGTATACCATATTTACAGTAGCTAGATATTCGAAGTTAAATGCAAAACTTAAAGTTGGTTGCGACTCCGACTTCTGGTGAGAATATTAACACAGGTAGAATTCAGTTTTCTCCATTCAACTTATCTCATTATTTGTGTATTACCTTTAAATCGACTTAGAAAAAAGAAGGTCCTGAATTTAAATAAATTGAAAAGAAATTTCTTGCAAAATCGTAGAGAAATTATGAAACTTATTGTAGCTGCATTTTTTTCGTCTGTCAAAAGGAAATAATGCTTTAAATTAAAATTTATCATGTATAACATACAGCAAAGATTTAAAATTTTCTTAAAAAAACATCAAATTGCTATGCCTTATAAACACTTTTAAGTCAATAATAAATCTGAACATTTTTCAGTACAAGATTTGAAGGTAGCATGGATAAAATCATAGAAATTTGATGCATTTTACCAAAAATATCAAACTTTATTCTGGGTCAGTTTGTTTTTGATTTTGTACTGTTCAACTTAGAGAACGGCACAAACATATTCAAAAGGCTTTAAAACGCTTAGTGCAATCTTTATCGACATGTTTTTTTAAGAGAACTTCAAAGATATAAGATGTACGTTAAAGATTTTCACTGAATAATGTATGTATATAAACAATTAAAACAAAACGTTTTTACTTAAACTATACCAAAAAGTAAAAAATAATTCTTTCTTCAGACACTAAAATTTCTCATTGCATTTCTGTAACTAAACATTTTTCTAACACAAATTTTAAAATTTTTAAATTCATATTATTTAAAAAAACACTTTGTAGTTTTTCATAATTTATTTTGTAATAGACAACAAAGCATAATTTACCACATCTTTAAATCGTATCTGTACTATACACATATCTTTGTAGGTGTGAAAACATATTGTGGACCTTGCCTTTTAACATGCGATCCGAGAACATTGATTTAAATTATACTAATTATGTATTATTATTTTACCAAAAAATTATAAAATTAAAATCAGGTTTTAATATGTGTATGTATTTAGTTATATAATACATAGATAATGGTTTTCCTTAAATTTTACAGTTTATTGTACAATACATACAAAGAATGAAAAAAAGGCCGGTAGTATGTCTGACTTTCCTTTCATTTTTTATAATCAAAAGGTGCAATATCTTGACCGACTAAAAATTCTGTGGACTTTCAAACGATGAGCTTAAATTTACTTTCCAAATAAGAATTTGAACTCAAGCAAATCTCTCTTAAATAACCTATCCGTCTTCTATCAAAACATAAGGGGATTAAAAACGAAAATTACTGAACTTCTGTGTTTACAGCTTCCTTCATCGAAGTATCAGAACCACACGAATAATATCGTTGCTCTGTAATCCATTATTTCTGATGAAGATTACTTCTCTTGTATCGGTGCTTCAATGTAGATGGATCTGGTTGAATGAGGACTAGGACTAGATTCCCTGTAATGCTTGCACTGACACAGAGTGTTTTTACGGAGTGTTTTTACGTTGACAGCATATCAGAATTCAATTTATCTCAAACTAGTGGCCCGTCCCGGCTTCGCACGGGTGGACATGATATTTTTTTATATTTTTACCTTTTATTTATATACATACACACAAAAATACAAATCTTTCCTCTTTATAATATTAGTGTAGATGTAGATTAAACACTTCTCAAATGTTCTAATTTGTTATATCCTAGAAATTGTTTCAACCCGAAAACCCCTTTATGGATCCGCCATCTTAGATTTCCAAAACTAAATAATATTCGAAATTAGTGACCTTAATATAATCATTGTACTAATTTTCATTCAAATTTGTTGAAATCGAGAAATTTTAGTCTCCATATTGGATCCGCCATTCTGAATTTGGAAATTTTGCTAATATTCGAAATTAGTGGCTTCAGAATATTCATTGTACTACTTTTCGTTAAAATCGGTTGAAATCGAGACATTCTGGTGGCCATGTTGGATCCGCCATCTTTGATTTGGAAATTTTGATAACATTCAAAATAAGTGTTCTCAGAATAATCATTGTACTAATTTTCATTAAAATCCGTTGAAATCGAGAAATCTTGGTCGACATATTGGATCCGCCATCTTGGATTTGTAAATGTTGATAATATTCAAAATCAGTGACCTCAAGATAATCATTGTACTAATTTTCATTAAAATCCATTGAAAGCGAGAGATATTGGTCGCCATATTGGGTCCGCCATCTTGGATTTGTAAACTTTGGTAATATTCAAAATCAGTGACTTCAAAACAATCATTGTACTAATTTTCATTAAGATCCGTTGAAATCGAGAAATATAGGTCGCCAAATTGGATCCGCCATCTTGAATTTCTAAATTGTTTATAGCCTATATTACTCAGGGTGAATGTAGCTTTCTAATGGTGAAAGAATTTTTGACATCGGCACAGTAGTTTTTGAGTTTATTCATTACAAACATACACACAAAATACAAATCTTTCCTCTTTATAATATTAGTGTAGATAAATAAATAAAAGCAGTTATAGCTTTGGTAAAGTTTTAGACTTAATTTTAGTTTCTTAAAAATTACTGAATCCTCATAACCACTTACTTATAAGCTTAGTTATTCATCATAAAGCTATTGAAATAGATTTAGACTCTTTTGATACATCAATCACTGATTGAATCAATTGTTCGATTGACCTACATTACAATTTTTGACTGCTAATTACATTGGTTAAAACTCTCTTTAATCGACTTAAAAAAATGGAGGAGGATCTCAATTCGACTGAGTTTTTTTTTTTGGTATGTTACGCAATAGCTTCGCCGATTGTGAACCGATTTTCATAATTCTTTTTTTATTGAATACTACTGACATAAATTCGAGCAAATCTTCTGTTGTTTTCAGGATGGCAGCACTGTCACTCACAGCTGTGTAAAATTTCACGCCAGTACGTCATTTGTTTGGTTAGTTTCGTTGTGTTTTCTGAGCAACTAAAAGTGAATTCTTCGATTTTTACAATGTGTGATTTTATTGAACAAAGCAGTTGCATTAAATTTTGTTTGCGGAATGCAATTTCTGCTGTAGAAATGTTAAGAATGTTGCAGAATGCCTTCAGCGATCAGGTCTTGCCTGAAAGAAATATTTACAAGTAGTATAAACAGTTCAAAGAAGGTAGAGAAAGCGTTGAAGACAAATAGCGTCCCGGACGACCATCAACATCAATCGATGAATAACATGTTAATGAAACAAAAGATTTGGTCCTCAAAAATCATCGGTTGACTATTAGAGACTTTGCTGATATTGTAAACATTTCATTTGGATCGGTCCAAACCACTTTTAAAGAACATTTGTGCTTGAGAAGAGTCACATCTCGATTGGTTCCAAAAACACTCAATATCTCATCTCACACTGCATTGGTTCTTCGAGAATTTTCCATCAAAAATTCGATGTATGGCGTTCCACAACCACCGTATTCGTCCGATTTAGCTCCCTGTGACTTCTGGTTATCTACCGTTTCGAATCGACTGATGAGATAAAAGAAAAATCGAAGAAGGAACTGAAGGCCATTCCAATCATCGAGTTTCAGAAGTGTTTCCAGGATTGGAAAAATCGTTGGCATAGGTGTATTGTATCGGGTGGGGACTACTTTGAAGGGGATGATATAGATTTGGAAGAAATTCTCAAAGTTATAAGCAAATTGGCTTTACTTTTTGATCACAGTAGTATGCTATATTTCGAGGGTGGTCCCATTTAAATTTGAAGGAAACATCGCGTAACATATACACAAGAGGGGATGTGTGTATGTTACGCGATGTTTTCGCCGATTGTGAACCGATTTTAATGATTATTTTCTTATTGAATAGGTTATATCTCAAGATGGCGCATTTAAATTTGAAGAAAATATCCCACCTCTAAATGGTGGAAAATTAGGGCATGAATCCCGCTTATTGAATTTCAGCCACTTCCAGTTAACTAGAAATTGAACAATGAAAAAAATTTTACAACAAAATAAAAACCGACTTCAAAACTTTGCCTGTAAGTACAAACTTAAGCTAAAAAGTAAAAATAATATTTTTTATTAATTTAAAGAAAAGAGCATGCAAGGAAAATACACAAAATTATTGATACTTAAATATTTACAACTAGCTGACCCAGCAGACGTTGTACTGCCCTTTCTGGTACATTTTCATTATGCCCTGTGCTTCGACCAATATCACTGTTGTACAGAATCGATTTTGAAATTTTACCTAAGCAAACCCTTTATAGCGTTTGTGAAGGACATCAAGAGGATTCATAATCCGAAATATTTAACAATTCTATAAAAAAATTAAAAAGTTTTTAACAAAAAATTGTTAATATTGAAAATTAGATATTTTTTTGTATGAGTGTATGCAGAATTTCTAGCTGATCATAGAAATGTATGATGTGCATAAAAAAATTTTTTTGTTACTGAGTTATTAAACATTAAAAAATATTGAAATTGTCTAACTAGAAAAAAAATATAAAGAGGTGCGAAGTGCGGTTTTGAGGATTAGATTACAGCCGATTACAGCTGACAATGTAAATAGTTTTAATTAATTATTCTCAACTCGTATACCAAAAACCAAGTAAATTGGACAATATTTTTTTCGTCTCTTTTAAAACTTTAAACATTAATAACTTTTTAATTTTTTTATGAATTTGCATGAAACTTGGCGAAATGTCATATTTCAATACAATGAATCCATTCTGCTTAGTCTCGACCTTAGGTAAAATTCGGTGTACAACAGTGTATTTGATCGTGTTCTTTCTTTTCGCATGTTTCTACAAATAATACCATTAATATAAGAAAACAGTGTTTCCGTTTCATAAACCTAATTAATTTATTGAACAAACTTTGTGTATTGTTGTTTAATATTAAGTAAACCGTTTTACACTGCACAAATATTGGAAAATTACCCGGTTTCATCCGACGTTGGGTAAATACTTACTAATTAAAGACTTCTCAAATGTTCTAGTTTGTTATATCCTAGAAATTGATTCAACACGAAAACTCCTTTATGGATCCGCCATCTTGAATATCCAAATCTTGATAATATTTAAAATTAGTGGCATTAAATAAATCGAGACATTTTGGTCGCCGTGTTGGATCCGCCATTTTGAATTTGGAAATTTTGATAATATTCAAAATCAGTGACCCAAAAACAATCATTGTACTATTTTCATTTAAATCCGTCGAAATCGAGAAATCTTGGTCGCCATACTGGGTCCGCAATCTTGGATTTGTAAATTGTGATAATATACAGGGTGTCCCAGAACTCAACGTCAAGCCGAAATCGAGCATTAGGCCAAGTCGTAACAGTTATCAGAAAAATATGAAAAAAAATCTTGGTCATGTACTTTTCAAATTATAAGGATTCAAAAATAAACTGACACCCTGTGATGATCTTTCAAGTCCTGTGACTGCAAATATTAACTTTTCGTAATTTTTTTTTCTACCGTATAACTATGAATAACCCTTCTGTCAAACACAGTTAAAAGTTAGAATATAACTGCCTCAGTTTCAAATAAAAAGTTAGATTTTTACCCAACATTGAATTCAAAATAATTACATCACCCAACTTTAACTTTAACCGACTGTAATTATTTTGCATTCAATGTTGGGCAAAAATCTAACTTTTTATTTGAAACTGAGGCAGTTATATTCTAACTTTTAACTGTGTTTGACAGAAGGGTTATTCATAGTTATACGGTAGAAAAAAAAATGACGAAAAGTTAATATTTGCAGTCACAGGACTTGAAAGATCATCACAGGGTGTCAGTTTATTTTTGAATCCTTATAATTTGAAAAGTACATGACCAAGATTTTTTTTCATATTTTTCTGATAACTGTTACGACTTGGCCTAATGCTCGATTTCGGCTTGACGTTGAGTTCTGGGACACCCTGTATATATAAATTAGTGACCTCAATACAATAATTGTACTAATTTTCATTAAAATCCGTTGAAATCGAGAACGCGCGAACGATCAAACTCGCGAAGTTAAAATAATCGTTAAGTTTTCTGAAATTATCCAATTTTCTGCGCAATTTTCTTAACTTTTCTTTCCGTAAGAACCATCTACAAAGTATTAGAAAACTTTAAAAAAAAATGAATGAAATCGGTAAAGTCGTTCTCAAGTTATTGTGTGACCAACAGAAATAGGGGTTCATTTTTATATATATTGATATCTAATTAGTTATTTCTGGAGTCGGTGTCAGCCAAGGCAAGTTTATAAACTCAAATTACTGTAGGTTTATAAACTTGCCTTGGTTGCACCGATCCCAAAAATGGCTGGAGTTAATGGGTATTCATTCGTTCTTATTATCTTGATTTAAATCATATCTTACCAATTACAAACATTTATAACGTATTAATTGAGAATACAAAAACGAAGAAATAAAGACTAACACAAGAGTACCTCACATTGTGCCGCATTACTATTCTTACTCTTCATAAATACTATGTACACGGTAGATAGGTTCCTCAGAAAACCGTGTAAATCAAAATCGGGATTTCGTATACGTAAAACCGAGTAAATCGAAAAGATACTAAAATGTTTATTTCATTTGTCATTTATTTTAACGTAAAATAAAAGTAAATATATTTTGAAAAAGTCCTTAAAAATATTCTTTCTAATGTTTTCTTCCTGATTGGTGTTGTGTAACTTTCATCATTCATCAATGCGATACTGGTTCGATGTAGAGAAATAATAGAAAATCTCGCATTAGTGAAAGTTGGTATTGAAATCCGTAATTAAAAATTGTAAATAAATAAATAAACTCTTACTTAGATGATTTTTATTGTAAACTGAATTAAAAAATGGTAGTAGCATATGTTAAAATATTCATTTTTACCTGTTTTTTATTTTTAAATCACTAATTTTAAAAATCATGTAAAAGCGAAATCGTATAAAAAAAGTGGAGTGCAAACTAGGGGATAGATGTTTATGTAGAATAGATTTCTGAGCTAAAATTTCTTATTATTTGCAGACGACTCTTCTCCACGGTTAAGTGTTATGTATGATGATTGCATGCAATCGTCGCGGTAAATATATCTAAAAGTAAATCCACTACTTTCGCTAGGAAAAAGAATTTAATAAATTTCATTTTGAAAATTATTAAATTCGAGCAAGTTGCACATCATTTTAGAGGTTTCTTGGACAATGAATCCATTTCAGATGACATTTTTTATCTGGAGGATATGGGTGTGAAAATTAGTAAGCAAGTTATTCGAAAATTGCTGAATTAAAATATGTCGTACAGTTTTTTAGATGACTTCTTTGGTGGGCGTATTGTTCGCAGGAGTTGGTGAGAAAGAAAAGAGAGAAAGAGAAAGAGTGCTCTATTCTAAAACTAGGGGATTGTATCTCGGGACGACTTTTTGATTTTTTCTTTAGAGTGCGGTTTACCACGACACCCCTGTTAAACTAAGTAAAACTTTTTCTCTGATTGTGAAAGCGACAAAGGCTCTATTTCATTATCAATTATCATTCCTTAATTTTATATCCATTTTCATTGAGAACTTTTAATTTTTATCAGGAATGGGGAGTCAATTTAGAAAGAAATAATTAAGCGTAACAATTGTTTTTCTACAGAATTTCTTTGAAACTTATAAAAAGCCCATGGAAGAGATCAGTATAATATGTTTTGCCATAAGTAGGGTTATATTTAAAGATTGTTTTAACAATTTTCATCGATCTTGCAAATTGCTTTATTTTTATTTCTGTGAAGCTTATTTCACTATTGAATCATTACTTTCGGAAAGACTGAAAGGTTGTTATAGAAATTGACTGCCCATGTCATTAATCTTTTCAAATTTATTCAAAGCCATATCCACGGGCGCGCCATTTAAATTTAATGTTTATAGTTGTAAATGGACATTAGCCGATCCCTTCCTGGTAATTACAACTAAAATAAATCCTCCCCCGGGGATAATGGAGCTAATTTTTTCCTTCCGAATTCCAAAGAACCTGTTTAGCCATCCATTGAGGAAAACCCGAATCCTTCGCGAAAGAAAAAGGCTTTCTTATGCCGTCCAGCAAGAAAGAAAAAAAGGAGCGTATCTTTTCTTCAAATAGTTCCTGCTGTCTGCTTTCATTTAAAGGCTGCCCGAAGGAGCCAGTCCTTTATGAGGCGGTTCCTCGGGGGGCGTCCTTTAACTCAACAATAAAAATTAAATGGTTGCGGGCTACTTTCCCGTATTCATCCCAAAATTCGCTTATTGCAGCGCCCCCTTCCGAAAAAAGACAAATTACTTAAGGAAACGGCGCCTCTGCGAGAGGGCCGAGATAAAAGAGGGATTTTCCACGGATTAACAGAAATTTATGGCGCTTTAATTTCCATTTACAGTTTTCCTTTTCTGCGCCTTCTTGTTTTTTTTTGTTTTTTTTTTTTTTTTGTTACAGCGCCACTTCACGCTATCGCCGAACAACAAAATCCGTTCTCAAGATGTAGACTTGTGACAGAAGCGGGGTGGCCAGGCGGCCAAACTCGCTTTTCCTGTAAAAGTTAAAATCTTGAACGTTTTCCGCGATAAATCACGGCTCATTAAGTGCTGCTGTGATTCTGTAGCGGTTCCGCTGGTTATCCAATTAGTCAGGCGATTCCACCCAATTCACCGGATAACAGAACGCAGCCCCTTAAAGTCGAGGGGATGCGCACTTGTCACTTAACTACAAAGTGACTGATCAGGAGATTAAAACACGCTAAAGTGTCGCATGTGCGACGCGGCGGAGAACTATGGTAAATTGCGACGATGTTTAATTAAGCGAAATTGTTGAAAGTTCATTAATTAAGTGAATTTGTACCGTGGAGGGCATTCTGCGGTGGCGGGCAACATTTCGAGGGCTCAGCCTCATGCCTGTTCCACTTACTGTATCAATTAAATGCAGATGGAGTGTGATGCTGGTGTCAGACACTCTCAGATACTTCGGCTGGGATACCGCGCCATCACATGCATTTTGGGTGCAAGTGCAGGACTATTGTGCTGCCACCTATGTCATATTTGTGCTGCACCCCCCCCCCCAATTGGGAAATTTTCGAGCGCTTAGACCAAATGTGAATAGGCTTCGCCACCCTCACTCGTCCTGGAGAAGGACTGACAAACTTAGTTTACATTTTCCAGGGATCGGCTTACAAGACTCGGTCGGTTTGCAATCTGCATGGGTTAGTGCAGGCCGACCAAACCACGACTTCTCAATTATTATACCTGTAAGTGTGAGAACCTGCGGCTGGAGGCTGGTAGGAGCCCATCCAGAGAAGAATATTATTAAGTCAAAACTTCGACTATACATAAAACTTCCCCATGGAAAAAGACCTCAGTAGGCTTTTGTGTTTGTTTGTGTAATCTTCCTAAATACATAGTTCCAAATGTATAGATACATCAGCTGACCATGAACTGGAGTTGCCCGGGAATATACCAATATTGAATATAAATATTGTGGTGTCTACCCCGCTTCATCGTTGTAAATCATGTGCCATTTTTGTTTCAACCTTTTATTGTGAATCTTGTGGATATGTTTGAAAAGAAGGTAATAAATAAATTGATAATTTACGTAGTTTTGTTTGATAACACTTACAAAAGCTACGTAGTTCAACACCTAGAAATGCTTTTGGGTTGTTCACGGTTGTTCAAACATTGTAATTACTGTAGATGAATGTAGATTTCCTTATTTATATTTTTAGAGTAGTTCAAGTGTAGGTATGGATTTAAAAAAAAAATTAAAATCAGCAGTCTTGCCTATCAAGTAGTGAAAATCATCAGAATATCATCTTATCAAATCATAATAAATAATTATATAACATACAGGGTGTTCAGAGGTGGGAGGTCAATACTGCAGGGGGTGAAAGGTCAGACCGAGACAAGCAAAAAATCGTATGGGTGGGGGGGGGCATCTCGCACCGTTTGGCAGTTACAGGGTGATTCGTAAATCAGGATTTTTCCTTATATGGGAACCGCTCTTGTATTTTTATCTTTTCTTCTACGCATCGCAGCGGCCCCAAACGGACGGACGAGGTGGACCGATTCCTTGGCCTGCTAGGTCACCGGACCTTACTCCACTGGACCTTTTCTTATAGGGAATGATGAAAGATGAAGTTTACTCAAGACCAATCAACACCAGAGAAGAATTAGTTACCAGGATTGTGACTGCAGCCACGAAAATACGGGAAAGACTGGCTACCATAGACCTCAAACGTGAAATAAAACGAAGGCTACTTGCATGCATCGAAACTGGCGGAGAACATTTTGAACAGCTTTTAAAGGACAAACGTTTTAATTGTAATTAGTTTTTAAGCGAACAAAATGTATTTTTTAGTAAACTTAAGTATAATTTCCTAAAAATTCGAATTATCATGATATTCTGTAAAAGGATTTTTGTAAATAAATTTTCGTATCCTTTTCCTACCTGGGCATGTTGCACCTTTTTGGAAAGGTAATTAGATAGGCAACTTAAAAAAAATAAAAAGTAGCTATGTTAATAACATGAATTTCGGAGAAAAGTGGGGCGAAAGGTGAAAAATCGTGAAATAAAAGTTAATTTTTTCAATTTCCAGGGGGGATTGTGGCCAAGGGGTTGGGGATAGGGGGGTGGTGTAAACTTTTTTGGAAAGGGCTTCGAAATAGTGATTTTTTGAAATCAGTTTGGGGCCGCTGCGATGCGTAAAAAAAAGATAAAAATACAAGAGCGGTTCCCATATAAGGCAAAATCCTGATTTACGAATCACCCTGTAACTGCCAAACGGTGCGAGATGCCCCCCCCCCCACCCATACGATTTTTTGCTTGTCTCGGTCTGACCTTTCACCCCCTGCAGTATTGACCTCCCACCTCTGAACACCCTGTATATTGAAAAATAAAGTAATTACAAAAATTAACAACTATTTATAGATAAAAAAAAAATAGTTCCCACAAAAAGAAGGAATATCCATCAGGACCCCTAGTCAGTACTCGAGGTTCGCCCCTCCATCTAAACCTTCATAGAGAAGTGAAATGCTTGAAGCATAATTTGAAAAGTACCGAATACTAATAAATTATGACATAATTAACTGAGTTTACCGGCGTTGCTTAGGGGCAATCAATCATACTTTTAAAGAAACGAGAACTTAACTTAAACGTAGCAGAGTTCCCGAAAACCCAAATGAAAGACAAATTTGTCCAAAAAAATGCTTCAAACCAAGACCCAAAATTCAATTCCAATTTCCCTATTTTATATTTAATATTATTGGTCACGTGTAACAAATTTCATCTCCTTCCATATTTTATGTTATGTCCTGTCATGTATCATGTGTAATGTGTTTTGTCACACTATATAATGTCATATGTCTTGTTATCTCTCGTGTAATGCGCGATGTTGTACCATGTTATGTCATGTGACATACCACGTATTATGTCTTGTTTTGTTGCGTCTTGGTCATACGAAATATCATATATCATGTAATGTTTCATCTCCAGTGCGACGTCATGTCTTGTAATATATGACATGTCACATGTCATTAATCCTGTCATGTGTCATGCCGCATAGTATGCATGAAGTGACATGTATTGTATCATCTAATATCATACATCGTGTTATGTATTGAATCATCTGCCACGTCATCTGTTACGGGTTGTGTAATGTATCACAGCATGTCATGTCGCGTAACGTTATGTACTATGTCTTATTTCAAATAATGTTATTATATAGCATGTAAAAGTAAACAAAAGGGCCCACCGAAGCAAAAAGAAGTAATCTATCTGTTATAAAAAATATTGTAAATTAGCATAAAAATATTGATTCGTCTTAATTTATAGCCAATATCCACCGGGAAACAATAGGTTTGGCAATTTTTTCAATCGGATCAGTAATTCCAGAGATTACGTCTGACAAACAAAAAAGTAGGTGCGTGATTGTTAAGCAAGTTAAATTTTATTATTGTTCAGAAAAATTAAAAAACAAACTATTTATTCACATCCGAACTTTACATAAAGAGTGGGGCTTCAGATATTTCTTTTCTCCTCTGCTAACTTTCTCTGGCAATTCCCTTCCATTCGTTTCACTTTTCGTGACGCATCCAATTCTCAACACGCCAAAAGAAGTTTCACTTCAAAAAACAATATCAGAAACTTTACCTATTTATTATATCAGGATATTTAAGTACATTAAATTTAAAAATATTCCTTCTCAAGTGCACGCTCACATTGTCCGAAGGCTAAGTAAATACTAACCCTCTTATGGTAACCTTTGCTTAAAGACCCCGCACTTTTTTCACAGAGGGTTGCGAAAATTTCTTTAAATGGGTGTTGAAACTTTCCAAAAAGTTTGTCCGGACGCTAGTCAGTACTCGAAGTGTTGAATAGTCTTTTGTTTTTGACTTACTTTTACTAATGGTTGTTCAAAATAAGATAATGTGTTGATGGCGAAGTTAAAAAATGCCAAGCAACAATATAGATGCATTCAATTTTCTTTGTTTTCTCCTTAACAAGTTTCCGTGGAGAGCCCTCTGTAGTCTGCCAGATGCATCAACCTTGCTCATTTTGCATTTAGCTGACAGTGACAAAGGCCTCCTTCAGACGGAGTCTCGGATAGAATTAATTACAGCTAGCGGCCCAAATCCTTTGTTCACATCCAGCAATAATTGTAATTCCTCCCCTCAAATTATTTTAATTATTGCCGGCTTTCAGGGCCTTCTCGTAATTCCATTGTAAACCATTAAGTCGGCCTTCTTTCAGCCTCCTCGAATGTTTAGTGCTAATTAAATAGTCGAAAACGGCTCTGTCCATCTTCCCCATTCCCGTAGGCCTATTTATACTAATTTGTCGGCAGGCGAACCTGGCCGGAAGGAAAAAGTCGCCAAACTAATTTACTGCGTACCGGCTTTGACGAACAGTCTACTCGAAAACCCTTAAATTGGCCCCAGGGATCTTGGGAAACTCATTACCCGGTATTATTCCTAATGGTCCACTGTCAGAGCGCGTGGCCATTTATCAGGAGGGAAGTGGGAATTAGCTGAACTTCAAAAACTCCCAGAAAACCGAGCCAAAAAACCCCTGTGTGTCGATTTTGGGCCTTAGCCCGGTCGGATACCAACACGATGGAAAAAAAGTGTCTGCTGCCCCGCGAAAGCAAATCAATGGCCTTTAAGATATTAAAAGGCCGTTAAATTCGGATTATTGCGTATTATTTTTTAATAGGTTGTTTTTTCTAAAAACTAATCTTTAAATGCTCTCTCAGAACCAAGATTAATGTTATAAAAATGTTATATTTAATTAGATATATGATAATAAAATAAACACGAACACTTTATTTGCAATATTCCTATAAATAATTTGTGGGATGCTTTTTAAGATCGATTTTATGCTGACAATCCAGAAACGATTCAGACACTTAAGGGTTGGTTCATAGCGAATTAGACCCATGAAAAACAGACTATTTTTCAATAATTTTTTTAGTAGGTTCAATTGTAAATATAAATATGGGAGGGGTTTTACTTCAATAAATATAGTGTCGAAATACATGAAAACAATTTTTTTTGTCTATTTTTCTGATTTTTTGTTGATGAAACAGGCGGTTGAAAAAAGTGAAAAAAAAGAGGGCTTCGCCCTGTTGATGGTATCTCCGAGACGGATGGTCTAAACTAAAAAATGAAAAAGTTTTAGATTCAGTATGATAAGGGCTATGGCATGAATAGACAGATTTTTGATTTTTTGAAAATTGACAAAATGGCGGACATTTTTCGAAAAAATTCTAAAAATCATAATTTTTTCCCCGTTTTTGCCCTTAAAAAAATACTTAAAAAATTTCAAAAAACGGTCTACTTATGCCATAGCTATAGTTATAGAGAACATGTGGTAAAAATTTGGTGAAGATCGGTTCAGTAGTCACCGAGATTTTATCAACAAGGTGCCGAAAAACGTTGTTTCGAGAAAAACGCGATCAAAGTTTTTTTTAATGAAAAATCGTAAAAAAAGCCTTCTGTATGTTCAATGTTCATAATTAACGTTTTCATCCAAAACAGCGTTTCTGCGGATGATTCTGGCTTTCTTAGAGGCAATAGTGCTGATGCGCTTCAGCATCTCGTACGCGCTGTCGGTCACGGTCATCAGCAAATTCTATGGCGGCCGGGCCGATTTTGACGCCCATTAATATAGTTAGAGTGCCAAAAATATAGTTAGAGTGCTCCGATCTTTATAAAATTTTAATATGGTATTTCTATATATATATATAGTTTCCAAAAATGTAATAAAAAAAAATAGATTTTTTGAAAATTACAATTCGCTATGAACCCTTAAGCAAAATACTGATTGAGATATTCGTGAAACCATCAAAAAAAGTAAGAGTCAAGTTATCGAAATAACTCTTATGTATCAACATTTTTGAATACCCAAAATATTTCTTAATTTGATTTTGAGTTAGTGTTAGTTTGTAAAGCTCTTTAAAAACGAGGCATGTTCATGTGAAAATATGAAATAAGCCACCGTGGAACGTAAATCGAAATGATACAGAACGAGGAAACGTAAATTGAGTCCCGAGGACTTACTGTAGTCTGATTGAATAAATTAATGCTTAATTATAGTAGATATTGTAAAATTAAGAAATAAAACAACATCCAAGCAAATTAAAAAAATATCTTACTTATTTAATTGCACGGATTTTTTTTAAATATTTATTTTCATTAAAACTTTCCTTTTTGAGAATAAAACATCATCATAACCTTTTACTGAGGTTTTTAATATAATTTTAGGAATCTGTTCCATATTGCCATCGTAATTAAGTGATAAGCAAAATACCGAGAACTTTTTTCGTAAGATCCAAACCTTCGAAAATGAATTAGCAAATTGAAAAGTAATCTTCCATACTTTGCTTTTTAAAGTTGACTTGTTGACTTGCGACGGATTAAAATTTTGAAGGCCTAGAAGTCTTTAAAATTAAAGAAACATAAGAAGTACACTTAACCGAAAGATAATGATTTTTCTTCGAATTTATTTCCGGTGTGAGGTAAACATCGTATGAAATTGAGTCCCAAAGAATTAATCGGAGTAGTTTTTCAAATTCGGATGTTTCTGAACGCACAAAAACTGATAAAAACAAATTAAGGGGGTAGTCCAGTGAAAAGAACTGTTTTTTCAACGATTTTTTTTTCATATTAGAAATTAATTTTTATTAAAAAACTTTTTGGCATATGATAGTACAACTATTAAACTAAACAAAAAAATTTTTTTTTCTTTTTTTCGATGAGTCATCCCGACATCCGCTCCAAAAAATAAAAAATTTTTGTTGGCGGACGTCGAATCTCTGCAACGGTTCATTTGAAACAAAAAATTCAAACGAGGTTTTAATCTGTAGAACATTGGCTATCGTCGGAACTAGAATTATTAATTTTCAATAAAAAATAACAAAATGGCGGCATTTCGAATTTTTCGGGTGTTTTTCGGGTACTTAATTTGTTTATAACTTTGTAAATAAACAATGGATTTTAATAATTCTAGTTCCGACGATAGATACACAATCAAGAAATATACAACTAAATTTTTAGATCAATCGGAGCAAAAGACTCTGAGATCTGACGTCCGCCGAGGCAAAAAATGCTGTTTTGAGAAAAACGCGTTTAAAGTTATTTTTGCGGAAAAAAGCTAAAAAAATTAATTTTACCTTAGTCAGCGATGCCTGCTCCATACATAACTAACCTTAAATACAAAGCAGAAGGACCTAGACCATTATAAACCGTAAAAAAATGGGCGGAGCAAACAGAAACACGCCAGGGGACCTTCGAGCGCTCGGATTACACGTCTCTCGAAAACTCTCTGTATCTTTAAAACTATTCAATATTTTGCTTAGATATTTTAAGGGAGTATTTTCGAGGCGTAGTAGAGTAGATTCAAGCAAAAAAGAAAAATCTCAAAAAAAATTTTTTCACTGGACTACCCCCTTAAATACAATTTTAGGAATAATCTCAATTTACAATGACCACTGTATAATAAATTATTCCAATTTTTGAGTACTTTTTTCATATTTAAAAATTACTGAATAAAACAATTGACAAAACAAGGAACATTTTACTATTAAAATTTTATTTCTTAAATAAGCTGCTTTAAATTCTTCAACGAGTATTCAGTTTACGACTTCGAAGAAAGGCAGGAATACCGAGTGAATTACCATGATTTGGTGAATTACTCTTTTGAGTTAGATGGGTTAAAAACTGTCCCACCTTTTGCTTACCTTTTTATACACGGTGGGATATTTTTTAGCCCATCTCAAAAAGTCGAAATTTGTCATAGTCATACAGTTTAAAATTTTATGTAAAGTTTTCCACTTTTTATTTTAAAAACAATTCTGTGCACTTGGGTTTTTTTTCTTTAAAGTCATGTGCCTTATAGAGCTAAAAATTATCTATAGAAAAATCTTTGAAGTAGAATTGAGCGGACTTTTTGCGCTTCTCCATATTTCAGTTTAATCTTACTATTTATATTATATAATATTATATTTTTTTACTTATATTTTATATCAACAAATATTTTTAATTTCATATTGTAAAAGAAAAGAAAGTCAGGTTTGGGTAGAATAGCGGCCGCTGGAGGCTTCTTAGCTTATCTGTTAATCCGACACTGTCTATACCTGCTAAGGAATAAAGACTAATTAGAAGTCCTATATAGAAAGAAAAATTGCTTCATCTTTGAGTCCCGACATTTTTGAAAAATCAAATTGCAATGCAAAACACCAAGCCAACGCGATACGATGGCTTTTTTACTTGTACGCATGCTTTATCTGGCTAGGTTAAAGTTTGACCATCAGAGAATATATTCTCTGTTGCAGAAAGACATAAGTATGTATATTCAAAAAATTATTAATTCTTAAAAGCCAAAAACAGAAGCGAAAAAGACTAAAATTTATTTTTAAAAGGAGTAATTTTCTTTGAAGCTTCATGAGGCTGGAATTTTATCTAATTGCTTCTTAAAAAAAAAAATCTAATAGATTCCTCAGCCTCAATAATTGGTCATAGGGAATTATTTTAGGGAAAAAATTTTTTTCTTATTTTCAAGGCTAATCGCAAATCTTGGCACCTTGTTTGATGGCAAATAAGATAGGGCTTTAAATGCTGATAATTCATCAGCTAAATTTAATAATTGGTGAGGCACATACATGGAATTTTTGAAGATGAATGATGAATACAAAACTTAGCAAGTTTAAAGCAAAAGCGAGGTACTGGGCTCCCGGCCACAATGTAATATCTAAAATAATATGACACAATGCAAGTTCAAACTAATTTGGTAGCGCCACAAAATCGCATTGCATCTCCACCTTCAGCTGCATGCTCGGCTCAAGCACTGCACCTTAGGAATGGGATTTTGACGCATTGAAAAATTTTGTTTTCATAGAATAATTTTTTGTTCTAGATGGGTTTTCTGATTAGTCTTTATTCTGTGCACAAAGTCTTTGAACTACGATATTTTTAGGAATTTTTATTTGCAATTTTGATGAGAAATTTTCTAATAGATGCTGCAATTTCTTTTCATCCAAGAAACCACCTTTGATTGATATAATGAGTGACAGCGACAGCGACTCTATTTGATTACTCGAAATTACTCGAAAAAGTGCACGGGAGCAAAGAGGTAAGTCAAGTACACAATCTTAAACACTTTTTAAACTGAGATAGGATCGTCGTTATAGATCAAGACACGTTTGAGTGCAATATTTCATTTTAAAACTAAACAAGCGTTATAACAAAAGATTTAAAGAAGTCTGCAATTGTAAAATCGGCTAAAAACTTGGAAATATTGTTACATGCAATAAACCAGTACACCAACCCTTTCTCATTAGAATTGTTAAAAGACCATCTTTATAATATTTCGAAAGGACAGTCGGTGGACAATGAAATATATAAATTTTTGTCATCAGTTGAAAATTGAGAACGAAAAACAACGTACCAACTTCATTACTGAGAATCGAACAACACCGGATAGGTTTGATGCAGCCATTAAAAAAAATAAAATATTTAATTTCTAGTACAAGAATATTAAAAAATTCAAAATTAATGGAAAAATCAAAGAAGTTAAGACTGTCTGATCTGATGAGGAATAATTTAGTTTTTTGTATAAACGAATAATTTTTTTTAATAAATTTTTATGCAATAAAAAAGTGAATTTTTATTTTTTTTTGTACACAATGAAATTGAAGGTATTGAACCATTAAATCTATACATATCTGTTTATGGCTATTTAAAAAAGATTTCTTTTTTCATACAAATATATTTTTATAATAATATAATATATGCCATTACCGCAAATCTATACTATAATATTATAAAGCTGAAGAGTTTGTTTGTTTGTTTGAACGCGCTAATCTCAGGAACTACTGGTTCGAATTGAAAAATTCTTTTTGTGTTGGATAGCCCATTTATCGAGGAAGGCTTTAGGCTATATAACATCACGCTGCGACCAATAGGAGCGAAGAATAAGTGAAAAATCTATATATGTATATAAAAGAAAGCCGTGTTAGATACACTATTTATAACTCAAGAACGGCTGAACCGATTTGGCTGAAAATTGGTGGGGAGGTAGCTTAAAACCAGGAAACGGACATAGGATGCTTTGTAGGATTTCAAAATGGCGGATCCAAGATGGCGGCTGAAAATTTTAAATTTGAAGCGATTTTCATGAAAATTGGTATATAGGGGTTTTGCGGGATGGGGATTTCAAATCCGCTGTCCAAATTTAGAAATTCAATATGGCGAATCCAATATGGCGACCAAGATTTCTTGATTTCAACGGATTTTAATGAAACTTAGTACAATGAATGTTTTGAGGTCACTGATTTTGAACATTATCAAAATTTAGAAATCCAAGATGGCGGATCCAAAATGGCGACCATATTTCTCGATTTCAACGGATTTTAATTAAAATTAGTACAATGATTATTTTAAGGCCACTAATTTTGAATATTATTAAGATTTGAAATTTCAAGATAGCGGATCCATAAAGGGGTTTTCGGGTTGAAACAATTTCTAGGATATAACAAACTAGAACATTTGAGAAGTGTTTAATTAGTAAGTATTTACCCAACGCCGGGTGAAACCGGGTAACCCAGCTAGTAGCAAATAATCAGTTATTTTCAGAATTTTTGTAGGACTAGCGATACACACTAATATTTTTGTAGGACAGAGAATATACTAATCTATCATGTGTTATCTTTGACCTACAGTTAGTAATGAAAAAAATAATTTCCATTAATTTGACAACTTCCGTGCGTAGGACTGGACACACATACCGCTAAATTTGTAGGCCAATGTTGTCATTTAATTTAAAATACATTCATTAAGCGCTACCAAAAAATTCAGAAGGTTAGTAGTCAGTTTGGACTACTCTTCATTTCGACATGATGAGGGTGGCGGACTACCGCCGTCAACCCACAGCTTCTGTAGGACAAAGGTTTTTTCGTTTTTGTTATCACATTATCTCTAGATTCAACTAGAAAAATAACTGTTAGTATTAAAAATTTTACATTCACAAGATCGACATGTTTGACGCCTCCGCAATTTGTTAGCTACTTCTACCTAGAATTTTCGCAGATAGAAAAGTTCGACGTCTCGGCGAAAGGAAGCTGCTCACGAAAATTTAGCCTGTTAGTAATCTACATATATAAATCAACAATAAAAAAGGGCCATGGACTGCGGACTATAAAGTATTAGATTCTGTAAAAAAAAAAGTTCCATTCAAAAGAGTATTGCAAATATACATTAAAAATTAAATGTTCGTTAGTTTTTTAATTGCGAAAATAGTAAACATTACAAATTTTTAAAAAATTATAGTGTTCGACGTCTACTTTATTCTGGTCTCGCGTTGCACTATCGTGGCGCGGCCAAGTTAAATGAAATTGGCGGGATTATTTAAGTATTATGATAAGGAATAGAGGCGACTGCATTGCATCTGTGCAAGTGGATGAGGGTGTTAAATTCACTTCATTGAGTTGTATTGCTTAATCCCGCCCAAGGAGCGGGTATCCCCCTCCATCAAAGTCAAAATCCTGGGGGCTTGAGGGACTTGGGTTTTTCCGTGATCCCAATTGATGTCATCTCCAATTTAACGCTCGGCACCCGCGCGGGATCTGTATCGGATTGCTTCCTCTTGCCATCGAACAGGGCGGGAGGGAGAAGAGGAGCCGAAGAAGCTTTCCGACGGGTTCAAGGAAAATCATATTTGTGCCCTGCAATCTAAAGATTTTCCTCGTCCCATATGAAAAACTCAGAGCTGCTGCAACGAGGCACGACGAGCGACGTCGAGGTCGAGGATGCCGGGTGAACGGAACACTTAGAGGACCTGGCGCAGTGAGGCTACTTTAAGAGGAAATCTCCTCCAGAACTGGTGTGGGTATAATCCCGGAACATGGGACACAGGACTCGTCGTCGTCGATATTCTTGGGCTACCCACATCGAGAGTGATGTAATCAACGATTGGGTATTGTGTGGGATCGGGGGGATAAGGCAGAAAATATGCTGAGCATGGAAAATTGAGAAAAATAACAATGTCAGGGGGCACATACCCGATGTGGCAGTAAATCTGAGATCGAACCGATAACTCCACAAGAACTGCTAATCTTTGTTGGCTAGGGTCCCGCGGGATCGGGACGGGAGGTGTCACGCCGGATCTGTCTGGGTAATCACCCTCTTTACTATAACCCCGGTGAAAATTACTGAGGCTGGAGCGCCCGCATGTTAATTTATGTTCGTATGTATGTATAAGACGCCTAATGAAACGAGCCGGCTCAAGATTGAAAGGCGAAAGTGCCCATCTTCAGGCTCGGGCTCCGCTCTTTGATGTTAATTGAATGACTAAGGAGGCCCCTCTCGGCTCCAGAATCCAGATGACCATCTCGTCGAGAGCCAATGATGGAAATTTATTAGCCCAACAGAAAGATTACAATCTGTGGGAAATCACTGACTGCTTTATGGAGACGGAAATTTATTCGGGGAAATTGCCTCACAGTCACAAAATCACATGCCGGCGTAAGCAGATATACTGTTTTTAAGGGGATGGGTGGTGATCTAAAAGGGGATAGCAAAAGATTTGAATTTTGAGAAAAGGACTTCTTAAATAAATTCTATATTTTGTTAAAAAACCATGTATATTTTCACGACGATGGGATTTTACCTTGCAAAAGGTCGAGTAGTCCTGATTATTGGATATGTTTGTAATACTCCGATCTGCTGACGACCTTGGCTTGACTAATGGTGCATTCGAAAGCAGTGAAGTATCGAAACAAGTACTCATTAGAGCATTCAAATCAGGGTATCGATATTTGTAGATTATCCATCGATTGCGTATGGCTCGCCTAGATCAGTATGTTTGTATGCGTAAAATATCAAATTGATTGTTTTGAATCTTCAAATTGTTGTTGATTTTTATTGCGATTGGGTAAACTTTATCTGAGGGATTTGGTTGATTTCAACAACTTCATCCCTTTAACACCTTTAAAGAATTTGAAGTTACATTTTCTCACTCCAGATTTTCTTTGGAAAATCGTTCTTTGACGACAGATGAAAGTATGGCTATTGCACTGACTCTGACATGTAAGAACTGGACCCACGTCTAAAAAAACAAGAAAATTGTTAGCACAGGCTCAATACTCACGGAGCAAATCATGCTGTTTAAAATGATCGAAAATGCTGCACAATTTGTTTAAACGAAGCAAATAAAAAACCATTAAATTGTAACGAACCGATTTCTCTTATATCACGTTCAATTCTAAGTTTTTTTACAAAAATGGTCCTCACGACAATCAGCTGGGGAGTTATGAATAACAAAGATACATAAATATAAAAATCATTATTTCTGCCTTTGTCTAGCTTTCATATTTCATGTATGAATATACCAAACAAATCTAGAATTTGCAGCAACATAGTGCCACCTTCATTTGGTTATTGGAATGATTTTTTGTGAATTTATCTGCCTGTGGGACTTATGCGAGAATGAGATAGTTAGTATTGGGTCAAAATTTGATCTTATTTTCAATTTGAGTTTTTGTTCGAGATCAGCAGTCCAGTTCTGATCCGATTCAGAAGTGGGGTCCTTCAGAGGGACAAGAAGGAAATAAGATTTTATAAAATTATATTGTGTGAAAGTTTTAAACAGAAAATTTTCTTACTAAATTAAAAAACAACTAGTAAAGTAAATACATATGTACATAGGTACACTGAGAGAAAATTCTAATAAAAATTACGGTGCTATCCCCTGTAATCCGGATATAAGTGACAAGTTCCTAGAAAATTTACGAGGGAATAACAGATAAAATACGGTTGACATAGTATTTTTTACTATTCATCCAAGAATATTTCCGAAACATCATAGAAAGTTTTACTGTACAGCACAGTAAATTTTTATGCTAAGAAAAAGCATAAAAGTACATCGGGTGTACGATCGGATTTTTTCGGAAATTGGTACGACTTGTTGTTCATAGCAAATTTGCTCGCTGCGTGGTCGCTTACGAAAAGTCTGTAAGTATGACAATTTTATTATTACTGCTAAACATGTGTTTCATGGAATCTTCAAATCGGTGTGCAGTCGGACAGGTCAGTTATCCGAAAGTCTTTGAAAGAGTTAGTTCATATAAATTTTTTTTCACTGCAAAAGTCTTTCACAGAGAGGGTTTATATGTTTTATTATATTTTCGATTGGAATTTCTTTACAATATAAATATTTGTAGTTAATATCTTATCCTACTTTCTAATGCATTAAAATATCTACATCAAAATTTACCCAACGGTGTTTTTTTTTTCCGTAGACGGAAATTTTACGGTGCCACAGCGTAATTTTATCTTGTGCACATAGTACTTTTTCCTATGCCTGTCACTTAAGTCCCGTTTACGGGAGAGCACCGTAAGTTTTCTTTGAAAAAATCGTAAAAATTATTAGAATTTTCTCTCAGTGTAGTAGAGAAATCTAGATATACCATAAGTATCATAATGTTCCGGGTCCCTTGGTGGTCTAGTGTCCGAGAATTTGGATGTTTTTTTAATGTTAAAATAATGAGGAACGGTATTGAAACTTTTTAGATATATTATTGTAGGGGAGATGGAGGTAAGATGGGGTAGCGGGTAAGACGGGGTACCCAGCGAAATTCACATTTTAAACTGACCAATCACGCTCGTTCATGCATCGTTCGATGCGCCGCCATGACACCTGTCAGTTGTCGGGCCATTATTTGTTCGTAAGTGTACGCGTGGCGAAATAATCTAAAAAAACTGTTTTACTGCAAAGTGCTTATCACATTTTCTCCCAGTTTGACACGTGACTGTGGTTTGTTAAATAATACTAGCTGGTGAGGAGTGACTGCTATTGATGCTTAAACTAACCTATAATAAGGTAAACATTATGTTTCCTTGAGATTGCCGGCTGTTTCTTTTTTGTTTTAATTATTATTAGGAAATGGCACGGTAGGCAAAATGGGGTAATGACTACACGCCATGTATGCATTGTATAGAAGTATATTCCGTTTCCATTAAAGGGTGGATATCATTCTCAAATTGTGAAAAATGGGCACATAATAGCTGTGCAGGAATCGACGATGATGATGACGAAGCCTTCCACATCTGCGAGTTGTGCCAGTCGAAATAATCATCATTCTGTCTGATAATTCTCATTACCCCATCTTACCTCAGGGGGTATCCCATCTTACCAGCACCATGGGGCAAGACGGCGCAAAACACCTTTATTTTTATTTTGATTTATTTTTCTAAAATGTATAATTAAAAGTTCCTAATTTCACCAAATATTAGAAGAGTAATAAATAGTTGTTAATTAAAACATAAATATAAATGTCTCACTACGTAAAGTTTTCTTTTACTGATCTTCAAACCTTAAGTACCCCATCTTGCCACCCTTTCCCCTACTTATGCTGCATACAAACACATTTTTTAAAGAATTAAAACATTTTTAATTATGTTAAAAATAGTAATTAGTGCTAGACCCCCTAAAACAAATGGACATGGGTGATATGGTAGATTTTGGCTCTTCTATTTATCTATTATTATTATTTACCTATTTAATAATAGGAACCAAGAAAATTATTAATTAATCGTAGATATAACTGCAGTTATGGCCAGAACTAAAGCTTTTGAAATTGAAACTCTGAAAACAGTCCTTTTTCTTATTCATTTTTAAATGTTAAAAAAAAGTTGTTGAAATAAAATTTTGATTCCAGTTCCCTCCATAGCCACTGGTGTTCTGAATAATATATCAAAATTTCAGATGATTCGGCTAGATCTTCACTTTTTATGGGGAGTTCTATATAGATCATTAAGAAATGCAGCAAGACTTGCGTTCAGCAGATGCAGTAGATGCATTATTTCGATTCAAATTTCTTTTCAAAATTCGTACTGTTTTGGCAACATAGCACTTACTTTGGAAATAAGTTAAATAAGTAAATCTATTCATTTCGTACCGCGAAGATATGATACTGCATTTTCGTAAATTTTTTGAGCCTGAAAGAATTGTCTGTGTCAAAATAACATGAACCAACATATAACCCACCCGTTACAAAAAAAGCGAAAGATAGATAGATACCTACTATAGTTATTATATATTTACAGTCCAACGAAAGATTTATACAATAAAGTTAGGTAATGTTACGAGTTCTTGCTTTGAAATTAGATTTTATAATTTGTCTCTTCCCAAAGTTGTTATTTTTGTTATAGCTGCATGATTTGCAATATGAATCACTCGATCTGCATTTCAAATTTCAATTCTCTAACAATAACCGTTTAGAAGTTATACAAGCCTGTGGACAGAATAGACAGATGAACAGACAACGAAGTCTCACCATAAGGATTTCGGTTTTTTTGCTTCATTTTCTACGTACAGGACCCTAAAAATGGTATGAAATGGCAATTTAAGTCCAAGAAATTTTGCAGAAAATTACCATAAAATGCTTTAACTATAAGGAGACCCCTCTTTCGGCGGTTAAAGAGTGCAGAAAAGCGCCCAGAAGTTTAAAGTTTAAATAAAATTTCCGTGCCCAGCCGAACAGAAAAAGTTGAGGGCTCCTGGAAAAGACGTAGCGGTATATCTATGAGTTATATCATTACTCCTTCTCGAGAAGTTGCATAGTTGAATTCTGATGAGCTAACTCAGTCCTGACGTAGTTTCAAAGTTTGTGAAGGGTGTAGTACTATGTGATGCCAAGCGATGCCTGCAAGTACCACTTTCGACCCTTTTGCATACCGAAAGAAAATTTCTCCCCCACAAAGTCTTCCTGGACACGTTTGAAAAACGTCCTCCAAGTTGTATACCCTTAGGGCATAAAAAACCCTCCCCAAGAATATGCTTAAGTGGTGGAAAACGCAACATTCCTCCAGTCTAACAATAAGAGTGCGTGAAATTCATCGCAAGTACGATTGCACTCTGTGGTGACGTGGTCCTAAGAAGTTATTAGCTGACCCCAATTGCGCCTCGAAACAAGACAAAGTTAGCTGATTTATTGGGACTGACAGGCAATAAACTCATCGATATTCACCCCCCAAGGGAAGAACAAACCCTTCAGAAAATTTCTACAACAGTTTCGCTGCAATCCCTCCAAAAGTTTTCTTATGCTTCGTAGGAATATAACTCGAGGCAATTCGTGTTGTTGTAAGATGGCGCAGCATGTTCGCAGTCGTAACAACTGTTCAACACCCCTTTATGTAGGTGTTGTGGAGGGAACGGGAGTGATATTGCAGTCGGCTAGCGAAACAAATAAGGACCTTCCTGGGGCGTTTTCAGCACTCCAAATAAGGCAAAACTTCCTTCGACGAAAGCTGCAAATTACGGTGGAATGCATCAATCACGCGAAAAGTTAACACATTTGAAGAGATTTCACACGCCAGCAGGGAAGTCGATTAAGAGCCAGTTCTTCGTCCCCTCCTCCTTCAGGAGATTTCATATAGTCAAAGTTTTGATTTAATAATATTCTTCTGGTTAGGTTACTCCCAACCACCAAAAGTTGAAACCCACCTTTTCAGGTAATATTGTAAATGAGAAATTCTGATCAGACGGTATTACGTCTAACCCAGTTTAGGCTAAATTTGGCGTCCCATATCTACTGGAATTTATCCATATCGATGTAATAGCTTTTGGAATCTTAAAATTATACTATTCTAAAGGCCATTCCAAAAGCCAAAGCTTAACTGATATGAAACATACAGGGTGACCCAAAAGTATGGAAACGGCTAAATAACTTTCGAGGAATGCATTGCGGAGAAACAAGTTTTAGACAATAGTTTTAAGAATTCTCCCTGGCTATTCAATGGTGTCCGTAGATTTGACCTTGACCATGGCTTTGAAGGTCATTTCAAGGTAAAGTTGACTTTTTTAAATGGGAACTCATACTTTTGACCACGGAAATGGAAAGAGCAGGAAATTTTAAGCGAATAGCGAATTTGGAGGCCGTTAAAATGATCATGAATAAGCAAAACACAGAATTTGTACACTCAGAATAAAGGTTGCGTCGTACAATTGTATTAAAGCAATGTTAATTTAACCTTGGAACGACACAACTCCGTACGAACTTGAGAACACATAAGGGGTCAAACTGACCTCAGAATATTTGCAAATTGCTATATCTCGCGAATTATACTTTTTTTTAGAATTAGTGTCATCAAGTTTTTTTGGTTAAGAGGGTCTACTTTTCGGTAGAATCATTGTTAGTTCAAAAAAATATATTGTTCCTTCGTTATAATTCTCACTTTGAATTTAAATCAGGTAGCTGTAGGGATTAGCTTTCGATCCCTCTCTTACGAGTGTCTATGGCAGAGAAGACAAGTGCCATATTGATGAGATCAGCTTGACTTCTCGGATCGAAACACTCATCGTTCTTCGGTAAACGAGGTAGAGTATATTTTCCACAAAAAATGTCCACCAGTCTGTCTGTCTGTCGTTAACAATACTTGAATAATCCTACTTATTCTAAGATATTTCAGATCTCAAAAATTGTTTGGAGTCCAGATTACCTCCTGTGTAGTCCCAGGGTTACAAATATTCAATTTAATATTGCAAATTGTGAAATCACAAAGCTGCTTATCAATATTTTCACAAGTGGGTTACAAAATTACCAGACAGTAACCTTGTAAATTTATTCACCCATTTACTATTTCACTATCGTTATTCGCGTTTTGGTGCAATTATGTACTAAGTACACTTTTTCTATGGTTTTTAGTTATGGAGAGTGAACATGTTCAATTTTAGTTACAAAAGTGGGTATGAATATGTCGGGATGCACAGTCAAGAGATTTACGTGAATACGTACTCTATTCACTTAGTTTACATATTTGTAAATTGAACATAAAGCGTTGCCATAAACTTAAGTTAAAGAAATATACACCTAAATAGTATTGTACAATGTATTCAAAATTGAGCATTTACAGTGCGCGCAATTTCTATAAGCGCACGTCTGATTTTCAAGTGAAATGCACAATTCATTGAAATAAAGCGATATAGTAACAAAAGTTCTTTACAGGCACAATTTTTAAAGTTATAACTATTCATAAAAGCAATTAAACAATTCCAAATATCAGGCAATGCGTGAATGCAGTAGATCAATCTATCACAATTGATCTTAGAGTGCGCAGTTTCTATAAACGCAGTTTCTTTTTGTAGTATTACTAGTTAAACGCAAAGTAATTTTGCAACTTTTTAGGAAACAATTCATGTATAATTGCTGTTATTTCTTAAGATTTATTGTAATGCCCCGAGGAAAGGTCCTTGACAACGACGATCGCGTCAGAATCCGTGCGTTTAGGGAAACTGGCCTTGGTATAAGAGAAATTGCAAGGAGAATTCGACGTTCAGAATGTGTGGTGCGAAATTTTATTAAAAAGGGCAATCGTAATAGATTATGGGATCATCCAAGAGGGAACACCAAAGTTTCCAAAAAAAATATTGGGAACATAAGAGAAGAAGTTATGAAAAAAAAATTAAGTGCAGCTCAAATTATAGCGGAATTACAACTCCCAATTAAAGGAAGAAGAGTCCAACAAATTTTGAAGGACAATACTGTTAATGTTTTATATTATTTAATTAATAATTACCAATGGGCAATTTATGCAATATAATCGGTTTTGAAAAATAAAAAGTAGTTTTCTTTCAACATGAATAAAACTGGCTGCACTTAGAGAAATTGCGCACACTGTATATACAGCGCTGTGTAATAGGTGTGAACACGAGCCTCACACAAAATATTTATTTTCTCAATAATAATACCACCAGTTGTATTACTTTTTTTTGTTGAAATTTGGATGACAGAAGAATTTGGTACCACCAATTTTCTAATTAAATATTCTTGAAATCTTGCAAGGCTTCTTAGGGTTACTGCAAATTTGCAAAGGTATTGCCGATTTAATTTCTGTAGAATTTTTGTTGTATCATTGTAAATCTCTCAAAAATCAACGTCTAAATTGCTGACAATATATCAGTAAAGATGGCCTGATTTTCGAGATAAAGGTACTTGTCTCTCTAACAGCAGAGAATGTTCTTAATACCCCGTATATTTGTTTGTTTCAAATCTTCATACGAATCGCTTCTTATGAAATTTTGCACACACATTGAGTTCCTGTGACAATACGTGAAAATGATAAAAAAAAAATGGTGAATTTCAAAATGGCCGCCATACAAATTAGAAAAAATATTCCGATCAAATTGAAATTTGATATCTAGGTAATACATACAATCCCGAAGGAAGTACATTGTAAAAGAAACAACCAAGATGGAGGATGTCACAATGGCTGCCATATATATTAGAAAAAAATTCTTATCAAGCTGAAATTTGATACATAGGTAATACATACAATCCCAATGAAAATGCAATATTATAAATTTAAGAAAAAAAAAAAAAAAAAATGGCGGATTTCAAAGTGGTCGCTTACAGGTTAGAGTATAAAAATCTGATCAAGCTGAAATTTGCTACATACATAAAACATACAGTCCCGATAACAATGCAAAATCATAAAATAATAAAAACCCAATCGCGAATTTCAAAATGGCCGTCATACAAATTAAAGAAAAAAAATCAGACTTAAAACTAAAAAATAAAAAAGGTAAACAATTTTTTTTTATTTTAAATCATCAGCTGTACCAAAAATTAGAAAATAATAAGAACACAAACCTGGGCCTTCTTAAGATTCTGACGTTTAGGAAGAAATTGTGCAATACTGTAGTGCTGTCTTCTCGTGTTGGATGCTATAGGCACTTTGTTTTGCTACGTCAGTGTAATAATCTGAGACTTTTACGAGTAACAGATTAAAATAAAACCCTAGGGTGGATAAAAATCTGTATAAACATTTGCATAATTAAATTAGAACGACTTGTCTAGGAAAATGTGTTTCTAAGCCCACAAAATAAAAAATATGTCAAATGCGTCCCACGTTTTAATTTTAAATTGTTAAAAGTCCCAGATTATTACTTATCCCGCTAACGTAGCAACACAAAGTGCCCCTGGCATCCGATACGAGAAGACAGCACTACTAGTATTGTACAATTCCTTACTAGACGGCAGACTCTCAAGAAGGCCTATGTTTGTGTCCTAATTATTTTCTGGTTTTTGTTATAGCTGATGATTTAAAATAAAAAAAGATTTAACTTTCTTTATCTTTTTTTTTTTGATTCTGTTTGTATTCTTTTCAAAATAATATTTAAGTGAATAAAGATAAAATTGTTTATTAAACCAATGAGATATTGTACATTAAAATTAACACTTAATTTCTGAAAATCTATCATAAACATTAAATTTTACATTTAATTTTTGCAACTTAACTTAAGCAGTTATATACAGTCAGAATTTTCAGAAAACCGACTTTTTTATTTTATTTTCGTAATGTACATATATTTAAGTACACCCACAGAAAATTTCATCTCAATCCGGTGAATATTCTCGAAGTTACACGCATATTTGTAATGACGTGTCCGAGTTTTTGTACTATATGTAAAGTGCTTTTGAAACTTTAAACGCATTTTTCTCAAAACTATGTTCTTAAAGTCTCTGAACAAGATTTCTTAAGCATATTTTTTAGTAATTAATCGCTTTTTGCTCACCGATAAATATTTTCCATTTTATACACAATTTAGAGCCAAAATTGTTGTTAAAAATCGATTTTTTTTTTTAAGAAGCCGCCATTTTGTTTAAAATTCTTATTTTGCTTATTCCTTCGATTAATTACAAGATAATCCAGTCCAGAGATATCATGCTCACTGCAAGACGCCTTTTTTTAGAGTTGCTCCAGGAGATCAGCTGTAGCAGCTTTTAAAATAATTATTTTTACAAATAAAAAAGTATTAAAATACACTCAAGAGTTATCATAATATTTGTACAAATTTTTATATTAATAGCTTAAAAGGTCATCTCAAGAAAAATTCTTGAAAAATCGACTTTTTTGGGCCTCCTGACTGTATATAACCCCTTAACTTACTCAAATCGAAGTTAAAGATTGTAATTAACAATGAATGTGGAATTCAATCTGAGGCTACACGACTTCTTAAATAATTTTTGATAATTTGGATTTTGCTGAACAACTACAGTTAGTGTGAAATAATAATATTGCAACAGCAATTGCAGAAAATCGAATATTACGGACGGCACTCAAACCAGTAAAAACCGAATTATGAGAGATCATTAACTCTAGTTAATTCTGTTATAATAAAAATTAATTTGTGAGTTTTGACAAATTCAAGATGGCATAATATTAAAATTTAAACTTCATGGAATTTTATTTGCTAAAAAATTAATAAAGGTTTCCAACGTCACCGATTTCAAAATTGCTATTGAAATCTACACTAATATTATAAAGAGGAAAGATTTGTATTTTTGTGTGTATGTTTGTAATGAATAAACTCAAAAACTACTGTGCCGATTTCAAAAATTTTTTCACCATTAGAAAGCTACATTCACCCTGAGTAACATAGACTATATCCAATTTAGAAATTCAAGATGGCGGATCCAATATGGTGACCTATATTTCTCGATTTCAACGGATCTTAATGAAAATTAGTACAATGATTGTTTTGAAGTCACTGATTTTGAATATTACCAAAGTTTACAAGTCCAAGATGGCGGATAAAATATGCAGACCAAATGTCTCGATTTCAACCGATTTTAATGAAAAGTAATACAATGATTATATTAAGGTCACTAATTTCGAATATTATTTAGATTTGGAAATCTAAGATGGCGAATCCATAAAGGGGTTTTCGGGTTGAAACAATTTCTAGGATATAACAAATTAAAAAATTTTAGAAGTGTTTAATCTACATCTACACTAATATTATAAAGAGGAAAGATTTTTATTTTTGTGTGTATGTATATAAATAAAAGATAAAAATATAAAAAAAATCATGTCCACCCGTGCGAAGCCGGGACGGGCCGCTAGTATTCTATAAATGCGATGCTCAAGCTAGCAAAAGTTTATTTTTTGAAAGTATATTTTTTCAATATCTGTTAAAGAAAAAGATCTTGTATTTACAGAATTTTCTTTCATCACTGAGCGTAAAAATGCCTCCCTGGCAACAGGTTTTAATTTTGGTATTTCGTAAGCTAAGTTACTAAATCTCTAGAGTTCACAGACAAATTACTTTTATCAAGATTTAGTAGGAAGAAGACTTCTATTAAAACAGGTCTACTTTCTCACCGACGAGAATTGGTTCGCTTGTATCCGGGTTAGTTTCTAATATCGAACATTCGAATTTGGAATGTCTAATGAAATGTGTCACATTAATGAACATTATTCCCATCACTTTAGTCTGCTTTCAGAATAAATAAAAGTCTATGGGTGGGCCTCCATAAATTCCGAAAAAGCAGACAGAAGCCGCTTTAATTGCACTTGGCAATGAATAGGGATTTGTTCGAAATGTACATGTGTGTGTATGTTTGTTATTTCCTCGAAAAGAGCCGCGGGACAATGGATGTTGACGGTCAGCGGTGGCCGCAAAAGTCTCGAGCCGGGAAGTTTTTCAATCAAATTATAGATGAATAAGCGTTTTTTTCTTTTGGTCTTGAACCATAAATATTTTGGTGATTTCATTTCATTTCTCAGGGTGCCTCCGGAGGGGCAAACCTTAAGGGAATTTATTATGTCCATTGAGCGGCAACTGTTCTACTTCACTGTTTCTAAGAGGGTTTTTGGTGGGTTTGGTGGGTTGCTCTAGCTACAGCCACTTACCCGAAACGTTTTAATGCCTTTTCGAAGTTGGGTTCGCGGCTGGCAACTTAATAGATTTATATTGATTGCGGAGACAGCGCGTCTAGTCAATCTCTGGAATGATGCAGACATTAAATTGGTTCTTTGGAAGTATCTTAAACTTAAAAGGTTCCCTGAAAAAGGGTCTGTGCGAGAACGGATTGCCTTATTGGGGCAACATAGCCGTTTTCGAAGTAAGATACAATACAGCTGAGAGGGAGTAGCTCTATACATTCATCAGAATGTCGAAACTTCTTAAATCAATTAATTTTGTCTAGACACAGGGATGAGTTAAGTTCCCGGAGCTGGCTCTTTACTGGAGGAACATATTTGACCTGGATTTTGAAGCTAGTTGCAGATTTGCTTCCGGTATCTATAGAATAGAAAGATTGCATCTTCGGCTAAAATGATGAATAGGAGGTCTCTTCTGGTCAAACCCGACGCAGAACGAGATTATCTTGCTCCCCGATAATATATCATCTTTCAGTCGGGCATATAAACTTCAAAATTGTTCTATTGTCTTGTGCTATCTGAAGCACCCAGATCGTCTAGGTTTTGGTGTGTGTTAACCCAAACTGCACTATGCCTATGCATCAAAGAGCTTCTTATCACCCTTCATGCATAGTCCAAGCAAAAGTTCCCATTTCAGTCCATTATGTTTATGAAAGGAAATCAATCAACAAATTATCTCCACTATATAAACTATCACCAGCTCTTGCCAGTAAATTCATTCAATTACGGCCGAAGAACAGCAAAGGGATTTTTGAAAGGTATTTCGACGTCAATCGGTCGTATCCCCCCACCTGCGTGAGGAATGATTGTACCAGGAAAAAAAAAAAACGAAAACAAAAAATTAGGAAGAACGAAGCCTTCAGAAACATTTGGGACTAAATGAGGCTACTTATAGAATTCCGGGAATTATTGGAAGATCACGCAAGGTGTTTGTTGTTTACCCAAACGATTACATTCTCATCGCGTTTTAACAAATTAAGGATAATTAGGGGCACTTGAGGAAATGTGAAATCAAAACACACTTATAAAGAATTGCCACTTTGTACGAGTACTTTTTTATGTTGAGGAAATGATCATGACTAATGGATTAATTAATTAAATTGGTAAGTTGGATCAAAAATCAAATAAAAACCGATAAAAGGAAATTTAAAAAGATTTCGTTACCACTTTGAAGTACAGAGATGACACTTTTAAAGTGCTTTTAAATAACTATTGTGCGAACTGAATTGGTCTAAGGATACGAGTGTATAAACTTTTTATAAAAAAATCGATAGTTCAAACAATTTTCCAAAGAAAAATATACTATGTTTTGTCTATTTTTAGTATAAAATGGTTATTTTATGGCAACCCTAATAAGTTTCTTTGAAAGTACTTCGTAAAATCACTGTATTCATTAGTTTTTTTTTCATATTTTTTGAACAAACGTTTGGAATATTAGGGAACACTCTATAACTGTCTTTAGCCGTCTAATAAGGAACCGTTCACAGGTGTGTCTTACCGATTTTGATGAAATTGAAATATGTTATAGAGCATCGAAAAATAAGAGACACGTATTTTTTTTATCTGCGGATACGCACTTTTAGGGGGTGAAAACTACCCCTAAAATGTACTCCCAAAAACAGTTTTTCCGAAATATTTCAAGTTCTAATGAATTTTTTCGAATGAAACAAAATAGAAATGATATCTCATAAATATATTAATCTTCTGTAAGTAATCCGGTTCCCGGGGATGGCAACCCTTATTTTTATTGCATAAAAACGATTTTTTTGTATATTTTTGCGTTACAAAAATAACAGTTCTATTTAAAAATCATTGACAAATATTTTTTTAACATACAATTTTGAAAAATAAAGTTTTTGCGTTTTCGTAAAAAAAGCTCCTCAAGTGTGTAAACAACCCCTAGCACTAATACGTAAATAATGTATATTCTTTCAGACGTCAGTTTTTACGTGAAAACCAGTATTAAGGAGTTTTTGGACTCGCTGATTACGAATCTGATGTTAAATTTAAAAAATTCAAAATGGCGGATCCAACATGGCGGACAAACTTTTGAAAAATACACCAATTTTTATTAAAAAAAAAAAAACAATAAATAAAAGTACCCCGTAAATGTGCGTACCCGCAGATAAAAAAAAATACGTGTCTCTTATTTTTCGATACTCTATAACATAGTTCAATTTCATCAAAATCGATGAGACACACCTGAGAATGTTTCCTTGTAAGTTCTAAATTTTCGTTAAAATATGGAAGATTTAATTAACAAAAACTATCAGAACTTAAGAATCATGTATGAACAAATTGTTGACAGAAAATTAGCAATTTTTAAATCCAAACCATATTATCTCTCTACTTACACCTAAAGTTATTTAAGCGTTAGTGGAAATGGATTCTCTATCTTGAAATTCGATAGCAGATTCGAAATCAGCGATCCCAACAGCTTCTAAGTACTACTGTGATCAGAAAATAGTAAGACTAATAAAAAACAAGGCTTATTAACATTCCAAATTTATTTCATCCCCTTCAAAACATACGGGTCCGGATACAATATAATTATGCCAACGTTTTTTCCAGTCTTCGAAAAAAAAAAATTTGTGTTTTTGGAACCAAACGAAATGCAATGTATCTGAAGCCCAAATGTTATTTCAAAATCGATTGTATCGACCCAAACAATATGTGTGTAATATCAATAAGGTCTCGAAATCCAAGACGAGTTTTGAGCACCAAATCCCTGACTTCTTTGACGTGGTCTTCATTGGTAAACGTGGAAGGACGGACGGCTGGGATGTTCATCATCTTCAACGCGTTCTCTGCCTTTTAGATGAAAGTAAACAAGTGTATTTCATTAACTACTAAAGATATTGGCATACAATTTGACGCAGATGTCAGTTAGATTGCTACCAACCCTAAGAAAAACAAGAACTTTCATAGCAGATTCGATTTTTGCGCTCCTCAAATATAAGTGGTCGATTTCGAGGAAATCGGTAATGTTAGATAGTCAAGAATTGTTTTATAAATTCTTATTTCATAGATTTTTCCGATTATGCTTACCAGTTATCTTGTTAGATGATTGGGGTATGCTTGTCACCGTCAGTAAGTCGAAAAAGATATTTTCCTTCAATTTGTTAATTTCAAGGATTTTTCTAGATTTTTTAGAAAGTAACGTTGGATATATATTTAATTAATAAGGTATTTACATAATTTACAATGAAATTTATAGAAAATATGTAGAAATGTGCAACAGAAAAATATCAATTTGCGAAATCCAAGCAACCGACGATATTTTTTTTACATATAGTATTCATCATTTTTCACTAAAATTAAGGTTTTCAAAACTTTTCATCAAAATCCGTTAGGAAGACCTCAAACATAATCTGTTTAAAAAATCATCATACCGTAATCCTTCCAAAAACTTATCAGTAACTGGAGTACACAAGTACATCATCATATCTAATGCTTATAATAAAGTAAAATGAAGTATACGTAATCATCACCCTTTTTCTTTGATTAACTTATTTATTATCCTCCAGATAAACAGCGGATTCTTCACCCATTATCCGGGATGGGATATAAATCCGCTCCGGCTTTCATTAAAATGTAATACATTTCCAATGAAACTTTTCAACTCTCTCTGAAGTACAAAAAGAGTTCCTTGAAAGATTAGCAAAGTCGGGGAAGTTTAAGACACAAAACTCTCCCATTTTCCAAGAAAACTAGACTGGGTACGATCCCGAAAAGGGCACTTGAAACCCCAATAAAACTGTGGCAGTGAAACCTCCTGGCAGATATTGTGTAATTTCTACGTTTTAATATTCCAACATATCGACTTGATGTATTATTGACGAGTTTTTAATGTAGAAATTCACACTATTCGTGAACGAGACGGCGGGTAGTCGCAGTCGTCCCTATAGCCCACCCTACTCTTTCCCTTGCACTTTCCAAGAGCTCTCGAGTTGGCTTTTTGGAGCTTTAGCAACATTACATTGCTTCGTTTTCCCTCCCACTAGTATCCATTTCTTATTTTTACGATTACAGCAGACATTTGCTGCTTTTATATTCCATCAGAGCTCATCAGACCAAGCGTAAGAATTTCGCACGCTTGTTTACTTCGAAATAAAAAAGTGAAAATTATCTAATCTCATTGGATAGGGAGGGAGTCGTCGTGTAGGTTGTAGACGATGACGCCAGTATTTTTTACAAACAAGAAAAAACATATTAGAAAAGGAAAATTAAGCACCGAAAGCGTACGCATTTTTAAGCTTAGCGACAAATAAAGAAATGAAAATGACCCCTTTTTTCTTGGCATGTTATATTTTCTATTTTCCCACTTTCGGAACTTCTGAATTAAGTGGGAAGATACAAGAGGACTTAACAGTGTGGTTACATGATTTTCATAAATATTTAAGCTTCCAACAAGGGGTGGTAATTTTCTTAAGACACTCTCACATACAAGATACGAAGAGTTTCTCCATAAGACCAATAACCTGTTAACCAGGCCAAATGTACTTGTCTCACATTAACTATTCGTAATTGCCCAACATTGCACAGCACACAATTCATTTGGGGCATTAAAACACCATTTTCCCACCATGGAGAGGCTCACTTTCAGCAACTGAATGACTCTACGAGTGAACACTCTTAATTAAGTAATAATGGCCGTTTCATAATAATAATTAACTTTTGCTTCATTACCGAAAGCTGCTTTTCTTGTAAACGAAAATTGACTCTCGTTAGCTATCAACAGGAAGCCGCTTTGTTAATGATCGCTCTGAAAACCAAGGGAAAATAATTTGGAAAACAACGGGTGTGTCGAATGAATATTAATACGAGTTCACAACATCGAAAAATTATTAGGTACTTTACTTATATGTAGAGATAAAAAACAAAAAAAAATCCAAAATAGTACACATCCATAGTAGAAGCTAATAATTTGTGGCTTTTAACTCTGGGTATAAAAGAGAAAAGAAAAAAAGTTTATTGTGTGAAATAAGGATTTACGACGTTGATAAATGGCAAGAATGATAACTGAAATGAAGTTTAACCCGCTAAGGTCCTACTTCATTTTTATATACACTCCAGGCCAACTAGTGCCAAATTGGCACCGCGCGACTTTGGACCGTAATAACTTCTCTCAGATTTGGTCAAATAACTTCAAATTTAATCCAAATTGTAGGGAATTTAATCAACAACACAATGAACGTAATGATTTTGATAGTATTTTTTTCATTTTAATAAAAATTACAGAGAAACGAAACAAGTTTCATGAAAAAATAGTGATTTAGTTTTTGGCGTGTCATTTTTTTACAAATCATTATAATTTCAAAATTCTTGATCGTAGTTATTCTTTAGTAAGTAGACTAAAGGCCTATTACAATCATTAAGGGAAAAAAACGATTTTAATATTTTTTAAGGTTAGTCAAAGTTGTGTGTTTTTCGGAAATGGAAAAAAACGAGTCTCGTATCTTTTCATACAAAAGTAATTTATTTTCGTACATTTTATGAAGAAAATTAATTGAATTATCAAAAATTATTATAATTCCTTATCTTTGTACTGTAGGTAAAAATCTCGTGCTCCGCAGCGTCACTGTGCGGCTGCAGCATTTTTCATCATAATTACATATAAGAAAAAAAAAATTACAAGAATTTCGTTTGAAACATACTTACTTGGATAAAAAATATCCTCTGGAGTTGCTAAAACCGTTCACTAAAATTTGGAACAGACACCGACTGCGCAACGTTAAAAGACCAACTAGTGCCAGTTAGGCACTACGAATAGTTTGACGTCCTCTCAAACCGGTTATTTGTAAGTAACTGACGCGGCATCGGTACAGAGATTTAGAGGACCCTTAGAACAAGTTTGTCGAACAATAGAAATCTTGAGAAAGTGAAAGTTCTAAAAGTTACACTTAGTTGAAGAAAACTCTGGTGCCAATTTGGCACTAGTTGGCCCTTAGCGGGTTAATAATAAAATTAAAGTGTGGGCTATCGCCTGTTTTCTTTTCAAAATTACTATAAAATAAACCCTATTCAAATTTTTCATAGAGTGTCGATTTATTCAAAAGAGTAAAGCTTCCAAATAGTTATGCAATATTATTTCATTTAAATTACTGCCTCGGTTGGCTTTGAATTAGCCAATCCTACCAACCAAATTTTACAGCACATTTTCAATGGTTTGAGGCCCTATTTCACGAAAAGTTCTATCAATATTGTGTTTAACTACCTGACTCGTTTCTGAGTTGTTAGCATAACATTGATCGACATCCTACAAAAAAAAATCCAACGGCGTTAAATCGCACCTGCGCGCTGGCCATGGCATATCTCCAAAACGGCAGAGTTATTATTATTATTATTGAACTTGGTGCGAAAAGACTGTTTGTTACATGACTTGTGTGGAACGTAGCGCCATCCTGCTGGAACTAGAGCTTACTCAAGTCCACTTCTCAAATTTCAGCAAAAAAAATAAATAAATGTATCTCCAGCGCTCTTCGTTGATCGTAACGTTGTTGCTATCTTCATCTTCGAAGAAAAATGAGCCATTTGAAAAACCCCACCAAACAGTCACACGCTGAGGAGACATTGGCTTCGCTGCGGCTATGTGTAGGGCGTTAATTTAGAGCTGCTATAGAGCCCCAATAGAGAAGCGGAAACGATTCCCGAGTCTGTTGAAACTTGCAAGGGGATAATCCGAAATCTTTGTGCAGAATTCTCCTCAGGATAGTGCAATTAATCGTCAGTTGCTCGGCACACAGATCTGAATTTGGAAATAAGTTTTCAATATTTCCAAAGTTGCTCAAAAGTAAATCTATTCATTTCGAACCGCGGAAGTATGATTCTGTGTATCTGTCAATTTTTTGAGCGCGAAAGAGTTATCTCTGTCAAGATAACGTGTAATTTAATAAGAAACTAACACATGGCTCATCCTATATAAGCTCCTTTTTTGAAATTTCATACTTTTTGCCAGTTTGTACATATTATCAAGTCATAATGTATCCATTTTCACAAATCTGTATGTCTGTATGTCTATTACGCTGAGATTTTTAAAACTCTTACCCAATTTTAATGAAATTAAGTAAACATATGCAGGATTTAGATCCCTTCAAAGAATAGGCAAGGCTCTTTATTCTTAATGAAGTCCTAATTCTCAATACATTTCTTTCTTTTGGAAATATACAGGGGTTCATTTCTTTTGATCCTTCCAGTATATTTGAAAGCAATTGAATCCACCCAAGTTTAGTTTTAAGTTTAAAAGTGTTCTCAATTTAATTTAATTCAATTTGCAATTTTACAGATTCTCTCCTTGTTTTACTTTAAAATTTCATTATTAGAAAGCAAGGACTGCATGAGGGCAGTTGGGTGAGTTTCTTTCTTTTAGTGCAGGGATCTCCAAACTTTTTGGTCCAAGGGCCACATTTACTATTCCGCACAGTCGGGAGGTCAAAGACCAAGCAGACGTACCTTGTGGAGCATCTCAAGCGCCTGAAATACAAAAATCTCGAAATCCTGTCACGTTGAATGAATTTTCATAATACCTTTTGGATTGTATTATTCATAAGGTATATTAAAATGTTTACTTATTAAAATTGTTTTATATTTAATAATAAAATAAATAAAAAAAATTTTAACAATATATAATCTAATTCAATATAGGCTTAATAAAATAGTTCTATGCATATATTATGTTAAGAATATATTTTTGTCAGAATAATATTGAAAATTAGAAAAAAATATTAATTTTGACAAAAAAAGATTACATAAAAGAAAATGTATTTATTTTCTTTATAACACAAAATTAAAAATTACTATAATAGAATTGAATTTATTTCAGTTTCATCACTTTCTTTTACTTTTATATATTTTTTTGCTTAAATTAATTTTGAGTAAATTATCTGGGGCGGAGGGTGAGTGATAGGTCATTGGAGAGGTATTGGGAAGTGATATAACGTGTAAAGGTTGCGAGTTTGGCACACATGAGTGGTTGGGGGGGATCTATTAGCAATAATTAAGAAGTCGATCTGCAAAAAGTTAGCAGTTCAGGGTAAACATGGGTGGAAAAAAACTGGAATTAATTCAAGGGAAATTGGTCGAGAAAAATTAAAAGCGAAAATGTTGAACAAAAGGGAAAGTTGTAAACGTTTTTGCCGGGGCCAGAGGGTGGGTCGCGGAATGCAGATGAAAGTTAAGTTATGAGGAAACAGCTCCAACCCTCCCGATATACAGAAAATTATTCAAATTGCGATAAAATATACTTTAGTGTCATAAAAAGTGAAATTGAATTTCCTCTTTAATAAAAAATAAATTTATAATTATGGTAGTAGATAAAAATGATGTATGAGAAAGGGTTGGAGAAAAAAGATTAATCGATTTTAGATTCTGCCTCCAAAATGAAAATCGAATCAACAATAAAGAATTAAGGACTGTAAAGGACAACAATTATATGCCATGCACATTTTGTTTCCTCCTTCGTGTATCTACGACTAGGGTTTCTGGGGTCGCTGATTACGTTCAAGGTAATTTGAAGGTCAAACGGTCGAAAAACCTTCCAAAAATCTGAAAAAAATCATGGAGATGTTTTTGAGGTCGCTGAATCCGAATCCGGTGTTTATATTTTACTTTGCATGCATCCTCGAGGCCATTTGAAGGGGTTTTGAGAAAAATGCTAAGTACCATCCGAAAACTCTGAAAAAATTCCTACGTATGTTTTCGAGGACCCTGAATCTAAATCTGAGGTCAGTCGACCTCATTTTAAGGTCATTTGAAGGTCAAACGGTCAAAAAACCTTCTAAAAATCTTAAAAAAATTCATAGACGTGTTTTTGAGGTCGCTGAATCCGAAACCGGTGTTCATTTTTACTTTGCATACATCTCGAGGTCATTCAAGATTATCTTAAGGCAGGTATTCTGGTTCTGTGGCACAATTGTGCATTTCACAGATTGAAATTGTTACCATTACTTGGTAAATATTGAATAACTTTTTGACCGTTTGACCTTCAAATGACTTTGAAATGAAGTCGACTGACCTCAAATTCAGATTCAGGATCGTCGCAAACATACGTATGAATTGTTTCAGATTTTTCGGATGGTACTGAGCATTTTTGTCTCAAAAACCCCTCAAATGACTGAATGACCTCAAAGACGCATGTAAAGTAAAAATAAACACCGGATTCGGAATCAGCGACCTCAAAAACATGTCCATGAATTTTTTCAGATTTTTGGAAGGTTTTTTGACCGTTTGACCTTCAAATGACCATAAACTTGACGTAATGGAGCCTAACCGACCCGCTCATCGTAATCAGCGACCCCAAAAACCCTAGGATACCATGTTCGATTTCCGTGCACAAGCCTAGATAAAATGTTGACCTATGTAATCTTGTAGCTAAGCGAATCTGTAACCTATGAATAACATATAACCATTATGTTTAATTATCATTGAGTGTGTAACCAACTAGTCATGTAAACCTATTTACTGCTGCGTAATAAGCCCTTAAATCTTAAAAGTCGGATTCTTTCATATATTTTTTAAAATTCAGAATCCTTTTAACCCCCATGGCAAAATTTCAAATGTAAATGCTTTCCAGTGTGTTTTTCTTCAAAATGTAATATAGTATATCGAAAACGTCTACAGAGCCAAATAATATACATAGGTAGTTACGGCGGACCAGATTTATGATGATCAATTTTGGCCCGCTGATCGTAGCTTGAAAACGCTTTGAAGGGTACATAAAATTGTACTTATTTATTTAAAAAAAAAAATTTTTTAAATAATGCTACATTTACTTATGACTAAACATTCCAAAACAAGATCTCATAAATGTGGCAATTTCAAATTATGGGAAAGAGCTAATATGTTATTATTTATAAAGAATTTATTTATACGAGTACAAAAGTAAGATGTAGAGCCAAGTTGAACTAAGAATATACCATAATTTACACAGTAAGAAATAAATATAAAATAGTTCAATAAAGTTTGGGCAATTAAACGAAAAAATAGTACACAAATTAAAAATATTAAAAAAAAGTGCAAATTAAATTACATTAAGATAAGAAAATATAATGAAGCTAATAAGAATTACTTAAAGTAATGACCTTACTTATAATTTTCACAAACTTACGTATTTAATCCAGGGTGATTATTTATTTAGGATATATCTCGCACATAAAATGGTTAAGAACACTTACGGCCCACGTTCAACGTAAAAAAACTCTTTTAAAAGGGCAAACTTACTCTGAACATCAAACAAGTCTGCATGCTTGTTCAAATATTCTGTTCCTTGCATCATTAACCGGACTGGAATACCCTTTTAAAAATTCATTACTTTCGTTTTACTTATGCTAGATCAAAAAAATTGGACATTAGGGAATGGCGTGCACAATGTACCATAAAAACATCGAAGTCTCACCTTGTCGCAGCTTCGACATGCTGAAAAGATAATGCATTAATTAGAAAAGAAATGGGAAACAAATTTACCCCATACAGTGAAAATGTCATTTTGACTTGGTGACGTTTACAATCAGCTGTCCTGATATTTAGGACCACCAAACTATAAAGCATCCAGATATTTAGGACCACCAAACTATTTCGAGCGCTAACTGCGTTTACATGAAGAAATATAAAGAATTACGGTTCAGTGTACAAAAGGATTCGTACAATCCCTGTGCACCACACGCATCCCAGTACTGCTCTATTTTGCTATATAAGCAGGCTGGGGTGCATAGAAAAGTCAGTCTGTTCTCAGGTTTATGCCGAGACAGTCTCAGGTCTGAACTCAGGTATATGCCGAGGAAGACCAATTTGCAGGTATATGCCGCAAGATAAAATTAAGGACAAAACAGGTTAGCAATTATAGGTATATGCCGTAGTTGCTTGCTGGTTTTCCCTTAAAAGCCAAAAATTCAGTAATATTGTTAGGTATACGCCGATGATATTACTGAATATACTTCGTTGAATAAAATCGCCAAAAATTCAGTAGTATTGCTAGGTATACGCCGGTGATATTACTGAATATACTTCGTTGCATAAAATCGCCAAAAATTCAGTAATATTGTTAGGTATACGCCGATGATATTACTGAATATACTTCGTTGCATAAAATCGCCAAAAATTCAGTAATATTGTTGGGTATACGCCGATGATATTACTGAATATACTTCGTTGAATAAAATCGCCAAAAACTCAGTAATATTGTTAGGTATACGCCGATGATATTACTGAATATACTTCGTCAAATAGAGTCACATCGAAAACGAACAAGCGGTCATAGGTATATGCCGTGAGTGCTTGTTAGTTAAATTAAATAGTCCCTTCGATAATATTGTTAGGTATATGCCGACAATATTATTGGACATAATACATCGCGAACACCGAGTAATTTTGATTGAATTAATTGAACAATTTTCGTTTCTTTTATTTACAGAAAGAAGCAGAATTTTTGGTAATTTTAAGAAGAATTATTTATTTCGTTATTGTTTATTTTGTTCGAATGTTAATTTTGTTTGTATTGTTTATTTTGTATTAAAAAGAAAAAGAACTGATTTTGTTTAGTATAAGAAAGATAATTAATAAAATATATATATTTACTTAAATCAGCGTGTTTCAAGCCGTAGGATTTTGACCCAACACCTTTCCTTATCCGAAAAACTCAAAAATAAATATCGTGCTACAGAGACGCTGTAACACACCTTAAGGGTTTTGGTTTTTCCATGTTGGTAGGGAACCTTAAATATTGGAAATAGAAAACAATAGAAAAATAATGTTTAATAGTATTCTTTAAATATTTATAATAATAATATTTTAGAATATGTTGCTAATAAATCTTCTATGAATGTGATAAACATTTTAAAGTAGAACTCAATAATATAAAGTTGGAGGATAAATTAAACTAAGACAATATTTGCCAACATGTTCGTCTGTTAGCTTATGGTGCAGTCCAAGAAAAATTTGGGAAGTTCTTTAATATACAAGTAGATTTAGATCTGGAAAGATAAACAAAATCTAAGATTTAAATGTGTTTGAGTGAAGAGACCTCAAGGATTTTGATAAAATTTTTTAAGAACGTTGAGGTCTTTAAATGTCATTTGCCTATATTTTGCGAGATATTTTACTTCAAAATTTCAAAACGTGTTATAGTAACTTTTTCAATTTCCTCATATTTCCATCTTTATTTTGTAAAAAAAAAAACTCTGCAAGAGTCGTGAAAATTACCAAATTAAAGGAAAACTACGCAATTTTTTCGGTTTCTAATTTTAGATATATGACAAATGCATGGTTGGCTTGTCGCTTCCGACAATTCGAATAAGGTATTTGTCTTTAAATCGTTTATTTCGAGGAATCATTTGGACGTTTTTATAATTAAAAGGTGACACCATCTTTGGTTTATTATATTTACATAATTTGCAAAGAGACTTAGTTAGAAAGATGTTACTAACAGACAGACGGACGGACGATCATACAAACACAAAAAACTGCTCATATAAACTTTAAGAAAAAGGAATCATCATCCATTATGGTACTTCAATCGAGGTGATTATTTATAGTTGAATTACGTCGAATCATATCACGTAATTTCACTATAGATGAAGTCATCTCACTGAAATGACTCAATTTCCATGATAAGGGTGCAAAATTTTAATGAAAGTATTTTTTATTTAAATCGAAAATGTTGCAGTATTTTCATCGAAATCAATCCAATTTTACATAGGTCTACTCTATAAATATATAATATATATATAAATATATAATATATATTATATAATTATATATGTATATCAGTGGCGTGGGGTCCATATAACACGATTCCTACCGGCTTCCCTTTTGGGAACTCATCCTATTCCCGTAAATTTAAAACTTGTTCTATGCCTGTAAAATTCCTGGAAAGCGCTCCCAAAATTCATCTCGTAAAGAAAACATGGCAAAACAAGTGTTACAACCAAAAACAACCATAATCTGTTGTTGCACTACGATGGAACCTTCCCTCGCACCGTAGCAAGTTCTATCAAGGGGTTGCATCGGGTATGAAGTGCTCGCTCGCTGCTTCTGTAAGCCGGTCATTTTACGGCTTACTCAAGCCCACACTTTTCTCCACGAGTAACAAAGAAATCGTGTGTGATATCCTTTGCTCACTAAAGGCAAATCCTATAAGAAAATAACACGATAGAAACCGGCTTCTCGGCTGTTTTTGTTTTGCAGAAGTTGAAATTCGGGTCACTTCGGCGGGTGGTTGTTTATTTCTTAGAATGTCAGCTGATTCGTGTCTTCTCTATGAACGGGTGTGAGTGTAGTGGTGCTCTATAACACGGTAGAAAGCGGCTTCTCGGGTGAGTGGGGTTGGTTGGGGTGGGTTTGGTTATTAAATCTCTTTGATACTGAAGGGGCTGTGAATTGTAGGAGTGAATGCTCCCTTATTTCACAAGAAAACGGCAGAAGTCGTCTTCTCGGAAGGGAGGGGTGTTGTGGTTTTGTTTATTATATTTTAATAAAAAAATTATTAACTTGTGTCTCTTTTTGCCTTGGTGCTCAACGGATTGTGACTTATGAGTGTGGTGTGGTGCTATTTTATTACCTCTCGATAACACGATAGAATCCGGCTTCTCGTCATTTCTCAGATTAAAACTCGGTATAGTTCCTTTAGTCAACTAAAATTTTTAGATTTACTTAATAAATCAAAATATGATTATTTTGCTCAATCAAGTCCTAACGAAAAGATATCATTTTTAATTACAGTTTTCCCGGGAATTTTCCAGTTTTCTGCTTTAAAAAATGAATTGAACGTTTTATATACCACTTCTTCATTACGGCAATTTGATATTCTCGCGCTTTACTCGCATATTAAATGTGGCATTTTAAAAGATACTTTTCCTCAAATTTTAAACTTGTGTTGTATATTTTTAACTCTTCCCATTACAGTTGCTTCCGCGGAAAGATCTTTTTCAGCCCTTAAGAGAATACATACTTATTTAAGAAATTCTCAAACCGAAGAAAGGCTCTCAAATTTAGCACTCTTATCGATAGAAAAACTTTTACAAATTAGAAATCAGTCGAATTTTTACAATGATGTTTTGGCCGAATTTATAAAAAAAAATCGTAGATTAGTTTTTGAGTATAAGTAAGATTAATTATATTTCATATCAACTTTTCACAGTTTTTGTTAACCGCTTTAGTTTGATTGCACGATACACGCGACTATAACGGGTTTTTTTCAAAGCCACTTATAGTATTCTTGAAGTTCATTGTATATATGTCCATATTTATTCATAATATTCATATAGCACTTAACTTCCAATGACTTTAAGTATGATAGAAGTGGCCGGCTAAATTCGACAAGAATACACGCAGTCACTGTTGAACACATTTTGTAATATCTGACTTCATTTGGTGAGTTTTTTTTCGCTATTAAGTTTCTGATTTTTGCACCGGCTTACCTTCTCAAAAATTTCACCCCACGCCACTGATGTATATATATAAAGAAATATGGTTTCACTGAGAGAAAAAGTTATTTTTTTTCAAAACTAAAATTTTGACATTAACTTTTAAATCAAATGTCTAAATGTTTGGTTGTAGTGTTTTTATTTAACAGTAAAAAAAAAAACGTTAACTTTTTGCAGAAAAAGGGCAATCGCATTTAAAGCCTGATGTCTGATCTAAATATCCAAGCATTTGAATTCCTATAGTTAGTATTTTAAACAAAAATTACCTTCAAATAAAAGCAAACACGTTTAATACAAAAGCTGGTACGTTTGGAGTAAATGTCCTACCTTTTAATTGCTTCACTTGTGCTGGCTGCGGGCGCATGTGAATTTTCCGCACACAGAAGTAAACTCAGCCAAATTGTACCCTATTGTCTTAATTTGTCCTCATCTGTGTACCATATGAATCAGATTCTACTTGATTTTATATGAATCGAGCCTCCTGGTAGTCTTGGTTTCAGTTATTCATTTCATTATTTCATCTGGTACCAGCAAATATACCATTATATATTTTAATATAGGCTGGGACATTGGCTGGTTTCTTTTTAAAAAAGCTATAAAACAAACACTGTGCAATACTTTTCGAAGTTTGTTGGGTGTTTGAAAAGAGTAAATCTTCCTCCGTTTAGTTATGGAATATAATTTCATTTAAATGATTGTCTCGGCTGGCTTAGCAGTAGTCCATCCTGTCAATTATTTGAGCGCGAAAGGACTGTCTGTGTCACATGTAATTTCAAAAGAAACCAGCAGATGGCCCACCTTACGTAGATATTAGATTGAAATATATGGGAATTTCTCATCAAATTTCGAAATTTGATTCCCGAGTCATTAGTGCCGAGTCATATGCATTAACCACATAAGTCTTTTTTTTATTTCAATGCACGCTGTCTATACCACTATTGTTTAAAAAGATAACGTATTACCTCTAAAGAAAAAAAAAGATATGGCTAATTTTTACCGTGAAAGTCATTCCCTCACCTTGTCCCTTAGTTCAAAAACATTACTAAAATGCCTATTCATCTCAAATATATAAATATTCTAAAAATAAAATTATGCTAATATATTATAAAGATGTTTGTTATTGTCTATAAAAGCTTCCATCTTACAACAACGAATTTATAAAAACGATAATTCGATTTTAAATATGTCCCGCCAAATTAAATCATTCCCTCACCCTATTACGAATATTCGATTTCTGAACGTATCGAACGATATTTAGGAACGCAACCTTAAGTTTTTAGTACCTGGCAACACTCTCAAATGATTCAAGATGACGATTTCTTCTCAACCGTAGGTGAGTTTGTGCAAAAACATATTAGTATGTGAAAAATTGTTAAGAGTTACATTTATGGCGATCATTACCTCACGATGCATGAATGTATTAAGCATTTTAATATATATATATATAAAATTTGTTATTTTTATGCGTTTTTGGGAGTAAAATGCATATTCGAAATGTAACAAGCAAATTGAGGTTATGTGCCGGTGTTTTTGTAGCTTTAGTTAAAATTCGTCATTCCCTCACTGCATTTAGGAGTTTATATACATACATATATATTATATACAAAAATATGGAAGACCAATACTCCTAAATGGATCCCTTTTAAAGCAACTTTTTTGATCTCTGCAAAAAAAAAATATTTAAGTTTATAAAAAAAAAAAAATTTCAATAATATCTCAAATTTTGAAATTTCATAAGAAATACCCACGAGTTACGTATGCAACGCAATATACACGTATATGCAATTTATTTTATTTATATTAAGGGGTCTAATTTCTGCGTGTGATGGTAATTCGCTGCGTTTGGTTCAAATGTTTTGGAATTTAGATTGAAAGTAGAAGTGCTTGATTTTATGTAATTGAAATAGAACGCGATTTTACTTGGTTCAAAAGGTCTGGCATTTAGATTGAAAGTCAAAGTGTTTGAGTTGAATACTCTAAACTTCATAGGAAGTTGAAGCGTTTGATTTAATAGTGTTTGAACTTGTCGCGGTTGGTTCAAATGTTGTTATACATATTTAGTTTGAAAATTAAAGAATTCGAAGATTTCAACTTTTAAAATGTAAAACTTTTTGATTTAAACCGCGTTTTCGTTTCTTTTAACCAGCTATTTTTCTGGGGTTTCATGTTAAAAAGGAAATCATTACATTTGATTATACTGTAAAAAACTTATTGTTTTTATGATGTTATGATAAATTTCTCTGAGTGTAAACTGATACAGTGTACATTATCTACTTACTATGGCTGCATGCATGAATCATGGTAGTTAAATAACTTAATAATAATTTTATTATAATACATGAATAAATGTTTTAGATTAATTTACTACACAATGGTATTCTAATAGAACCCGTTAATTACTGAATTAAAATCAAACAAAGGGAATTATATTCGAGCCAATAATGCATCCAAAGTATCAACTATATATTTACTGCGTGAGCAAACAATATCAGGGTATTTCTCACCAAATTCCGAAATTTCAGTTTGGGTTACATGTAAATTTTTTGTGTTAAGAAAATCATTTTTTATAGCAAAAATCCAAAGTTTTACTATGTGAGGTCTTTTTGATTTTTGTTCATAACATTATAAAAAATTGGTTTAAAAAAAATACAAAATGAGGGAACTTCTTTCGTCGTGACATATTTTATCGCTCGAAATATCTGTTTAAAATTAAAAGTCATACAATACCAGTTGAAATTATACAGTAAAGAAGTCCAAAAATACATTTTTTTTATATAGGTAGTTTATTATAATACTGTATAAATCATTCCCTCACACAATCGTCATTCCCTTTACTTTTTTAAATAATGAGGGAATGACAGTGAGGGAATGACGAATTCAGACAAAAGCTAAGAAAACACAGACACATAACCTCAATTTGATTTGGCATTTTGAACAATGCATTTTACTCACCAAAACCTATTGAAAAGAATTAAAACATTTATTTATACTATCGTCTGTATACATTCAGTGAGGTAATGATACAGAGAAATGTAATATTTAAATAATTTTAACCAAATGCATTCTTGCACAAACTCGCGGCGAAGTTGAACAAGAAATCGCCATATTGACATATTAACAGTGTTGCTAGGTTTCATAAACTGAAGGTTGCGTTCAAAAATGTCTTTCGGTACGATCATAAATCGAATATTCGTAACACAGTGAGGGAATGATTTTATTTTAAAGGACGGATAATTAAAATCCTTTTATGATTAATGTATTTGTCGTAACGTAAAAAAAAAATCTGAAATACAATAAACACTATCTTTCGAATATTTTAGCAATATTTAATTAATAAGAACATTGCTTTATTTGAGAAAGGCAGCTTTTTTATCAATTTCGTTGTCCCTCACGTGAGGGAATGATTTTCATGACATTAAATTGGCCATAAATTTTTTTTTTTATTGAATGACGTCTCGTTTTTTGAAATAATAGTAATATATAGTTATCTTGCTTTGAATAGAAATATTACATCAACAATAAGTGCATGTGACTCAGCACTAATAGCTCGGGACTTTAATTTCGGAATTTGGTAAGAAATACCCATCAACAAATTTACATATTGAATTAAATTTAATTTAAAGTATTAAATTATACATTTTTCGCTCTATATCGTGCAAACAGTTCGTTATGTGTAATTTATATAACCTATTATAATTGACCTACATGCCAAAATAATACAGATATTCATAAAAACTGAGTCTTTGAATTTTGGTCCACTCGATTTTTAATATGTTGTTTAAGACGATAAAATAAATTGATAAAACGAAAAAATTTTGATTTTTTTTCTTTGTACTAATTCATCAATTTGAACCCCAAATGAGCTTTTTAATAATATTTCATCAGTATCTGTGAGTAGATCTGAAACTCAATCTGCTCCAAGTCTAACAGGCAATGTAAAAGTATATAATTATTCCATTTTTATTGTTTAGTACAGAATCGTAAGAATTGTGGGAAATAGAAAAAAAAAAAAAAAATAGGAGCTCATTACAAACTTCAAGCCGATAGTTCCGGAAATGCTTCAACAAGGAAGTATTTCCTGCAGCCCTGACCCAAAAAGTGGGGTTTGTGGGTAAGGGAAACTAATTGCGAGAGCGCCCTCATCTAAATGGCCTGCATTACTTTGAAGCACTCCATTACCCTTTTTCGAATTGTTCCGCCTGAAGAACGAGGAGCCAGGGAAAAAATAAGCCTGTAAAATCTCGCGGGCACCATACCATCGAAGTGGCTGTCCACTGCAGCCCTAATTAAAATTCATTAGCGAGCGCGAAACTTTCAGCGGTGGCGAGCTGCCGACTGAAGGTGAAGTCAACACAAATAATCGCCGGTCGACTTTTCCTGGTCGTGAAGGTGCTCCTGGTTCCTGGCTCCTGGGTCCTAGCTCCCGGTTCCCGGTTCCAAGTCCTCCTCCGCTCGAGTCCTGCCGATGTTGAGGAAGGTTGCAAATTTCGCTGGCAACCACCGTGTCGTGCCGTATCGTGCTGCAAGGAATTGAGCTGTGCGTTGACTTACTAATCGCATTCCAGCAAAACTCCGCGCTGTGGTTAGCGTTGCGTCGCGCCCGGTCCTTGTGACCGCGCTGAAGAATTGACACCGCGACGTGCCGCGTGTCCTGTACATTTTTGGGGCACTTTGTGTACCGATTCAATGCCTGCGGGGCCAGGATTCAGGAGCATTTGGGCCAAAAGGGGTGAAAGCTTTCCACGCCAGTTTGATTCTAACGAAGGGGCATGGTTTTAATTTCGCTTCAAGATAAAGTTTTTTTGGCACCCTTCCGTTCTTAATAATTATTATAAAAATTAGAATGAAAACTTGGAACTTGATATATTATTACTGGACTTCTGTTAAGTGATAGTCGTACATATATATTTACTATAAAAAATAAAGTTTATAAAACTAAAAGCTTAATAGGAATTTCGATAGGATTTTTCCCGTAGATCAAGAATTCGCTAATTTCTCCCATATTTCTGGCAGCATCTGAATTCCACGTCGGAAAAACGACACGCCTTTTGAAGCTATCCAAGAATCGACCCATTTTTTGATATCTTCATAAGAATGGAAATCCTGCTCAGCCTGGCCATGTGCTATCGAACGGAATAGATAATAGTCGGAGGGGGCTATGTTCGGTGAATACGGCGGGTGGGATAGGACTTCCCATTTCAGCACCTTCAAAGTTTCCTTAACGAATTTTGAAACATGTAATCATGCGTTGTCATGTGACAAAATTACTTTATCGTTTTTCCTTTAGAGCTTGGCTCAGACACATCAATTGTTGTCGATAGCGTTCTACCGTCATAGTTTCATTCGGTTAGAGCAGTTCATAATGAATTACGCCCTGCTGATCTCACCAAATACAAAGAAGAAGCCTCGAACCATAGATATTTGTTTTCGCGGATGATGTTGAAGCATGGCCGGGCTTACCCCACGATTTTTACGCTTAGGGTTATCATACTGTATCAATTTTTTTATCGCCAGTAACAGTTCACACGTAAGAAAACGTAGTTCGACGTCTCTCGGCTTTAACTCATGCGAAACCCAGTGCCCTTGCTTCTGGATCATTCCTAATGCTTTCAAACGTTTTGAAGTTTTAGTGTTATCTACTTGTAATGATTTTGCAAGTTCAGTTAGCGTCTGACATGAGTCTTCATTAAGTAATTCCAATTCTTTGTCTTCAAACTTTTTCGGTGCGCCAGAGCGTTTTTTATCTTCAAGGTCAAAACCATTATTTTTGAAGCGACGACTCAACAAGAATTTTGCGTGCTTCAGCTACAGATTTCTTTTGAATAAAATAGTGTAATAAAATTCCCCGCAAATACTCTTTAGTACAAAACTCGACATTTTCAGAACTCGGGAAAAAACCTTGTTTACACTGTGACAAACTAACATATACTGCAGTTCAAGCTTATCGACAGTATTTTCTTGTAGATGTATTACCATCTGGAATTACATGCATGTAATCTTGGTAATGCTATCTATTAGGAAACAGCGAGAATTTATTTAAGATCCTAATGATTAAAAAATAACTAATTATCGCAGCAGGTATTATATAGATAAGTATTTAGGGTCTAGGAGCTTTTTTCACGTTTTCGTTAATACTTCCAAACTCAAATAAGCGACTACTCTTTAATACAGTTTCTCAGTGCCGGATCAAGCCAGCGCGGGGCCCGTAGCAAATGTGACGGGCGGGGCCCTTGAGTTGCGTTACCTATTAAAATTTATGATGTAAATAAACGAAAACATTTAGAAAAAGGCTTTTCGTGATTTAACGCAAGCGAATTTAGAAACAACACTCGTCAAATCAATATTTCTAAGGTCATTTTCTATACTCATTATAGTGAGGTCATTCAAATGTTCTTATCCCATTGTGTTCCTTAAGGTACTATTACCGTCTAGAATTTTCAAAAAATGAATTTTTTTTTTTTTACATTTTTAGATTCTTTATACCTTCAATAATAACTCTCTAAAATATTAAATCGAAATTCGAAGCCAGTGCAGAGATATAACGACTCAATTGAAGCGCGCTCTCGGCTCGCCGCAGGTGTTCACGCAGCTTTACAGGCGTTTTTCTCGAGTTTAGGTTTTTTTAACTGGCGGACAGTTAATCTCCGGATCTACTGGGCCGATTTTAATAAACTTTGAAGCATTTTGTTCGTTTTTATATCCTGTGTGATAGTTTACCACAATTTGACCACAAAAAAAAATATATAAAATTTTTGAGTCTGAAAAAAGGTCGAAACAAAGGCGATTTTTGAAAAAAAATTTCAAATGTCCGCCATTTTTTTTATTTTTAATGATTTTTCAATCGGCAAAACAGCAATAATAATACAAAAGCAAGCACGTAAAAACTAAGAAACTGTAACACGAAGTAAACAAAAACAACAAATTTCACTCTTAAATCAAAAGAAAATAAACTTATGTAATTGTGGTAGAAACGAACAACTGAGTCGACTGACTGTTGAATTAGGCTTATCAAATTAAATATCCAATTTATTATTTTCTTATTGTTTATCATTAAAAAAACTACTAGTATCGCCTGTTGTAGATATTCGACACTTAACAGCTCAAATAGCAAAAGCAGAAGAAAGTAAAAACTGCTTAATAGAGTGTGGGGAAATGTGAGTGCAGAGTTCATATACATATTCTCTCTGCACTCACATTTCCCCACACTCTATCTTTCTTCTACTTCTGTTATTAGAGCTGGTGAACTGCAATCGTATTTTATTCACTCTATTAAGCAGTGTGGGCAAAGAAAGTATCCATATAAAGAACTTGCATGTCAAACAAAAAATTTTGTACGAACATTTTCGCCTGGGGTCGCTATATAAGGACCCCAGAGAGAAAACTCAGCATTCAGCATATCGTGAGCCAACCCCATAGAACCCCAGTCGTGTTCTTGGCTCTCTTTGAGTTCTCTCAGATTTTAGTTCACCCCCGGTTCTGAACATTTGAAGAACGCGGGGGTTATATGCGCGGCAAGGGGTTCACAGCAGCTAGAACATAGTGTTTATCCGGGCCCTACCAAGAATTTTTTTTTCGGGGGGGGGGGGGGGGGGGGGGGGGGTTCCTCCCTCTGTTCGGTTCTAACCCCCTGACCAACTTGCTGGTTACGGCCGTGGTTTATAGTTTATATGTGTTCACCGGGGGTTTTGCCAGCGCTCACTGAGAATTGCTACTATGTGTGTGACTTAGTGGGTGGCTTACATTTTTTTGATTTGTAGTTTTGCGCGGGGCCCGTAGCATTTGCTGCCTCCTGCTACATGGCTAATCCGGCACTGCAGTTTCTACTTACTCTTGTCACTTCCATAGATATTTTTAAAATTTTGAAAACTAACATTTTGTAAAGTTAATTCTTAAAAAAATCCACAAAAAGAAAATATTTTATACGACTAACCAACACGGTGACAAGAATACATTTGGCCTGTGAAATCACAGAACGAAGGATTCTTCTAGAACTATTTCCACAAAAAGAATGTAAGCATCTTTAACTTAAGAATTATCTACGATTTTCATCAACACGTTCTTTAGCATGAATAGAATTTCTTCCTTCATATTTCAAAAAATGCACAAATGTTCATTAATTTGCTCCCTAAATCACCTAAAAAAATATCCACCAAAAAATTGAAAATTACTTGACAAATCAAGGTTTTAAGTTAACAAACGAAAATTAAGTACGAATAATTTGTCACCCATATCATTATGATAAAGCTCATAATGACGTTCTTCCAGTTCAAAAAATTTAAAAAATTAATTTTTGATAATTAGAGTAATTATAATAACTATAACTTATAAGTAAATGCAAAAATAATAAAGATTGGTGATTCACTCTCTAGAGGAACTTGCTTTTTCCCGCACGAACAAACAACACCAAAAAGAGCAGAAGGAATTTAGCAATTGCATTAAAATTAGTTTCAGTCTCAACTCCCCGAAATAAAAAAAGTATCGAAGTACTACCTCATATATTGTTAATTTCATTAGATTAATATCAGACAACAGAAAAACAACGCACCTACCAAAAGAAATTTTGGAACTTACTAGCAACACCAGAAAAACCCCACGACAATATTGGACGAATCGACGACAAACGATTGTAGTATTTTAGTACCACCAAAGATAATATAAACTTTTATATGATCTTTGGTTCGATGGAGAAAAGGTTAAATATATTGTAATGAATGCATTCTCCCCACGATCAAGCATTCACCTTACGTTATAGTATGGGGATTAATTACATTCGAGGGAGTTGGTTCTCTATTGATTCTCCAAGGTTCCGTGAGAAATAATTGACAATGACATCACTCGAACTTTGGAGGATCTGTTCAGTAAGATCATAGATGCTATTTTGAAGATGATTCAGCTCCATATCATCGTGCTCACTCTGTAAGTTTTCCAAGCCTTCCGTTAAAATTTGATATTTTCTAAGATATCTTATGACTTGTCTTTTCGTAGATAGCCGATTACATTGAAAGTTTAGGGATAACATCGCTGCCATGGCCTATTAACAGTTCTGATGAATTCTATTGAGTATGTTTGGGCTCATATCAACATCAATTCTTTGAAGAATTTCAAAGAACAGATATGGTTCGAGGAAATATCACCAGAATTTTTGGAAAAACTATAGGAATCCATGCCTAGGAGGATTGATGTCGTTATTTCAGGAGGAACAACATCGTACTAAGAAGAATGTATTTTTTTTTAATTTTAGCAATTTTTGCTTTCTCTTAATGTAAATAGATTATGTTCATAATTTAGAAAAAATAATAAACTATAGTTTTAATATTTTAATTAAATATTGCCTTTCCTTTTTCAACTCTAAAATGGTTATTTAATCCTTTTTATGATCTGCAACATTCAGTAGAGTCATATTTGAAAGGAATTATCATATAAATGGAATAACAAGACTCCTAATTGAATCAAAATATAAGCATAACTCTTTCAACATTTTCTTCTTAATCATACTTGGCAACAAACAGAATAAATGAGATTGCGGCGATTTTTTGGTCACTGGGTGTATACAAAATTCTAATTTTGACTTACACGGTATTCTGACGAACTTATCTGCTGTGTAAATTGGGAGGTATGTAGGTGTATGCAATATACAATTCTTTTTATATTTTTCGATTAAGCCAATCCAAGGTTACAAAGTTTTTTTTCATTAATTTAAAATAATTTTTTTCTCCAAAAACTAGTTAAGAAAAGTGACTAAAAATTGCACAGAATATACATATATGCATTTTATATTTGTGAATATATACCCAAAATCTGATTAGAAAAGTTCATAAATTAAAAAGTGGAAAAGGGAGGAGGTTGGGGAGGGGGGTGGTAGTTAACATTTTTTAACTAAACTGACAATTTTTGTAAGTAGCGTTAAAATATTAATTTAAAATAAAGTTAAATTCCTACATTTTCAATATATGTATATTTAATTAAATATTTTTAAAAATATCTATACAACTAACTCTTCTTAAAAAAATACAAAATAAAAGCTTAATAACAGTTAATTTTTTGAAAAGGATATTTTACAAACTTAAAAAGAAACGATTTCACAAAAGAAAATCTAGTTTTCGACTTTTCAAAAAATATGTTTGAACTTCTTCAGTTATCAGTTACAACCTGAGTAAATCAATAAATGCTAAAGGTTTGTTGATCGCATCTAAAATATGCTACATATTTATAATATTGCACTACTCTCAAATTGAGTAAAGGCGTCAATATTTATTGCCTAGTGGAGAGGACCAATTATTTTTTTACCTTTGTTAATGAATTTTGCGATGAGGTATCAGAAGTATTCTATTTATTCATTTCGAGGGCATTTTTGCCACACACCAATTTGTTTGTAGGACATAGCGCTTTTTATATCTTTAACATATTTCATCACTGTTCAACCCTTGTTCTGTTCTTCAAAAATCATGTAAATTTTTAGTTAAGTTTCAAAATTTCGGGGGGAGTTCTAACTCCCTGACGGCCTGACCTCCCCCGCTGGCTACAGCCCTGACCCTCATCATAATAAGAATAAGAGTATTATTTAAAAACACATAATCGTAACAATTATCTTAATATCTCAAAACGGGGGTCGCATCGGCCCAATTTATGTAGGGTGGAGAAAAAGCACAAGCCGGCCCTGTTTGTAGGGGAAAAGAGCTTTTGTGGGTGCGAACCACTCTGGGGTGCAATATCTCTCCTTCTATCCTTTCTGTTTTTTCATCCCCATCAGTCCCCTGCTTAACCGGTTGAACCGAATCGAGCGGAGGTGTTCTGCTACCAAGCGAGCGAAAGCCCGTCCCGCCGCCCGTCGCACAGATTGGCAGCCACTGGATTTCTTCAGCCACCAGCCAGCAGGGAAGTGTTCTGGTGGCGGATATTTCGCCTGGTTCCCAGTTTCAGTCTCCCGGAGACATTCCGCACGGCAAGTTGTGTGAGTTCCCACAGGAGCAATTCGTTTTTCTGGTGCTAGTTTGCGATTCGATCGGAAGTGTGAGAAGACGTGTGCCGCTGTCGTAATTTTTTTAGTTATTTTTCCTTTTATTCAAGGAATGTGTGCCACATCCTGCAGGAACCCCTGATGTTGGATGGCCGCGGTGGTTGGTTGGGTTCCTTCTTCTTCGTGGCAGCAGCACAGCAGGCTGTGTTGTGTTATGTGTGTTGGCCCGTGTGGCTTGTACGATTTTTTCACGAAAATTTTTAGTGTTAGCCCAGTCCCACACTGTCGTGGTACTTGAGTGAGGCGGTGTGGTGGGTTTTTACTGGAACACCACAGGATCCTGCTCCCTGTCCTTTTCGGGAGTGCCAGGTGGTGGGGGTGTGAGAATTTTTTTGGGATAATCAGCCGTTGTTACCGGTGTGTTGCGTGTTGCAGGGTCCTTTCGGAATCGTTTAGCCACCACACCAGAGATACAAGAAAGTGTGAAACACCGTGTGGTGGGATAGTGTGAAAATTGTACAAAACGACCTTGTGTACCTGCCAGCAGTTCGCGGCTAGACGAGGTGGATTGTTTTAATGGAATAGTGTGCTAGAGTTGGATAGTGGTATTATATTTGTGTAACGAAATCCACCACGCGGCATTGCTGTGAACGTGTGGTGAGGATCTCAAGTGCATGAATAGAAGAAGTGAATGGAAGTGAGGTGCGATCAACTAGATAGTGTGATTGATTGCCCGTGAATAATTCACCTCAAATTGCGGTGGGTGTGCACCTGTGAAAAGGATTGCTTGCGATTCAGTGCCCTCAGCCCTTCCATGGAGGAGCTCCACGGATTACACTAAGCTGCCATGCTCGGCCCTAATGAATTTTGGATAACCAGCAGGGGCTCTTCTTCTGCGTAGGTATGGATCTCTTTCATTTACAATCTTATCGAAAACGATGGAATCACGTTCCTCGTCCCGAGCTGGTTGGCCGGGCCGGGCCGGGCCTGGGCCGTGGCAATTTTTATCATGATGTGATTCGTGCAGCATCGTTATTACACTGTAAGGGCGTGACATTAGGGCTATCTGGAGAGCCGTTCCTGGGCACCTGGAAACAAGAGATATTCCTGATTTAATGAGGTTAAAGGTGTTTTCTTGCGGCTCTCCCGGCGATAACCCTCCGTGCCTATTGACACGCTATGGTCAAGGGCGACCACAGGGATCATAGCGCATTTACAAGCATATCGTAAAAGTTGATGATATGATTACATCGGTGCCAGGGTGGATTTTCAAAGGTCAATTATTTTTGCGGGGGCCGGGCGGTCTGGGCGGAAACCCACGATAAATTTTTATTTGATATTGTAATGGAATCGAATGGAGTGCTGCGGTGGAGCCCATCATCGGGTCCTCGACGCGGCAGTGTGATGTTCTTCGTTTTTCCTCTTGCTGCTCTTGCGGGGCTGCAGGGGTGGTATATTTTTGTGAAGTGGTTCTTTTATAGACTCTGATTCGGCGATTCGGTAGGAAATGAGGGTAAACACGTTTTGGGGGCGCATATTTTCACCGTAAATTTTTATGGACCCTTTAAGATGTTAATTTACCATTATTCTGGTAATTTTATGTTTTAATTAAGAGCCCTAGCTCTGGATCATCTCATCATAAAAATGCGGTACTGAGGTTTTCGAATCTGTTTCGTATAGATTTTTATTGGGCTCCAAACTTTGCGAGTTTTGAATAAAAAATAAACGTATTTTCGGACCGTTTTTAATATTTAGGGCTGTTTTATTATGCATCAAAAAACTTTTACATCAGAAGAATTTTGAGAGAGAAATTTTTGTAGGTACTTCCGATGGAAGGGTACAGATTTATATTTATTAGGGTTAAGATAAAATTTTGTTATTGCCATATTTTCGGGTTGAACTTTTTATACTTATCGTCTTAAATTTTTCAACGATTAATTACAAATTTTGCGAAATATGAGTTTAGTTTAAGAGAAGAGTTTTAAGCTTATTTATTTTTTATTGAAAATATTGATTTGTCTCAGAACTTAGTTTTATTATTTCACAAATAACATATCCTTTAAAAAATATAATTTTTTGTAACGTTATTAGTACCATGACGTATAATTTATTTATTTACCAACAAAGTCATAATTCAACAAGCCATAGCCAGAAGTCAGACGGAGGTAAATCCGGCGAATAGGACGGTTGATGACGTTTTGGAAGTCTGAAATCATTGTTTCGTAGATGTCAACGTGACGCTTTTTTTCAAAAAAATTGAGTGTTTTTGGAACCAATCGAGATTGGACGCGTTTGAGGCACAAAACATCTTTTAAAATAGTTTGGGTTGATCCAAATGAAATGCTCACATCATCAACAAGGCCTCTAAATGTCAGTCGGCGATTTTCGAGCAATAAAACTTTGATTTCCTTGACATGGCTCTCATCGGTAGATATTTATGGTCATTCCGAAATTTTTGTACCACTTGTAAATATTTCTTTGCGACATAGTCTCATCACCAAAGACCTTCTGAAACATCTTCAACGTTTCCGCGGCAGAATATTCATTCCGCAAACAAAATTTTGTGCAAATTCTTTGCTCAACAAAATCAGACATAATAAAAATCGAAAAACTCACTTTTATATGATTACAAAAACACGTGTAACTCTGCAACAATTCCACATATTGACATGAAACTCTGCACAGATGTCAAAGATAGTACACCAACATACACAAAAATAATTTCATAATTTCATAGTACCCGCGAAGTTAAAACGAAAAATTAACCTTATTTTTTGATCAGGGTAGTAGCCTATTTCCGACTACCGAATTCCTTCCATATCTATTTTCACTAAACTAATTCCGACTGCTTTAGAAATCAGACGTTTTCTCTATCAAATATAATTAAAAAGTTGAAAATGTGGATATAATATATATCTATATAAAATAACAAAAAATTTGGAAAAAAATACATAAAAAAAATCTTATAGTAAAAAAGAACACCTTTAAGTTTTTAAGCGTATAGTTCAGTATATACATAATATTTATATAGATATTCAATATATTACACTGTATTATGTAGTTCATTTTGTGTGGAACTAAAATAAAAATTAATATAATTTATTTAATTTCAAGGTCCTTAATTTTAGGCACATGATACGTTCCACGACTAGTCATCTTTGCTGGAACTTCAATCTTACAAATAATATCTCCTGATGAATAGTTTAAAATTTCGTCTGGCCACTTCCAGTAATGTCCACTCATTGTCATCGGTTTATTTTTTTAGCGTTCCTTCATTTTTATCAATGACAGTTCCGGGAAAATATTCTCCTTCGTAATTTATTATAATGAAATCATCATTTCTGTATGTTGTAGCAACTTCATTCTCTATATATTTTTCAGCGATGGATTCAGATTGGAAGTTTTAATTTCTTACAGGCTCCTTTAATTTTTTTGTTATTCCGTTTTTCAGCTTTTTTAGTTTTCTCTTCTGCTTTAATTTTTTCTTCTTTACTTACTCTTATTTGATACTCCATAAATTCTTCATTTATTGCTAACTGTTGGTATCACTTTTGGTTGCCTTCGAGTTACTGTATTGCCCATTGTCTTCTTTTTTGCATCACTTTCTTCTGGCCACTGAAGAGATCTTTTATAAGGTCTTGGTAATGTATTTTCAACATCTTTCATTATATTCTTTATACTTAGATGATGTTTTATCTGTATGACGATTATTTGTCGAAGTAGGCAAGATCACGTTAAGCTCTCCATCTGGGTTGATTAAAGCGTGAATGGAATTATTCCTATTCACCCAAATATCTTCATCTATATTTATGTGTTTGTAACGAACAGAGTTGAATTTGGTAAACTATTTTCCAGCGTGATGTAGTGATTTTTCATTTGATTTTCTTCATTTCGATTCGATTGCAAGCTTCTGCAAAAATCATAAAGAACTTTATATTCTATTTGAACGTTTCATTCACCATGAATTCACCATTTAAATTTGTCTAGATCATTTGGGCTCAATCTTTTTTCTATTGCTGTTACTGATCTGAAATTTCTTGCACTGTTGTGTCAACATGTATTTGCTGTTGTTCAGATGGTGGAGTGTTTATTTCTTTCACAAGTTTTGAATAGTCGATATTATTTTTGTCGAATGGAAAAATACCGCATGTGTGAAACGCACTGTCGACCAAATTCGAAGTCACAACTTCTTCAGAATATTTGCAAATTCTTCTCTTTGCAGTTTTTGGCCTGGAACACGTTGGTCATATATCCATAAAAAGATTCACTGGTCATCCAACCTGACTCAGTGCGTCCAATATCCCATTTTGCGGAATATTTAATATGAATAATCGGTGGTATCTTATAGAAAAGGTCGTATCTTATAGGAAAGATAACCATTGGTGGCAGCATGGCACCATCGGCATTCATTGTTAATAAAACGGTCAAGCAGCACTGTCAATAATGAGACCCTTTTCTCATCAAGACTTGCTTTTCTTTTGGCGATAAATAAAAACCACACTCATCACTGTTGAAAATTCGAGTTGGGTCCTTCAAGACTTCTTGGAAATTTTTAACTTCTAGATAGAAAGAATCACATGAAAGCCAGTCTTTTATATTTTTTTCCATTAAGTATAGAGGCTCTAGGCATGATCAAACTTTGTGGCACTTTGTTAGATATCTCGGGATGTCTGGCAAGAAAACCTTTGTACCATTTGTTCATCTCTTCATCTCCATCTTTAAATGGGCTTTCACGGTTAAATTAGTGATCAACTTGCTGACAGACTCCAAAAACTGAAATGTTGTTACAGGGAAAACTTTTTCGCCCATTTCAATGATCTTTTTTGCAAGGATATCTTCTTCACCGATAAATAAAACAGTTGGTGCTCCAATATTTCCAGATGATTCATATTTATAGTTTATTCTTCAAATTGTCGATTAGGCTAGTCTTTGGAATTTTAAATGTAACAGATCCTTTACGCATATTCAAAGTATTTGATGTACCGCTATCGGGTGATCCAGAGATGCATTTGAATAATTAATTGGTTTAGCAGGTGCCATTTCATATCTAAACAAGAAATTTTATAATGAATTTGTAATTAACTAACTAGACAACAAATTTTGTCAAATATATCTGTGCAAAAATAGGAAGGCCTCATACAGATCGTTGACTAGAGATCACTTATGAGTCTGTATACATTTTTTATAAATGTTGGGTTGTTCTGTTCTACGTTTTCTTACCTTCTTCAAATAACAAACATAACAACAAAAATATGCCAAAGTTAAATTACCGATAGCGACTGCATATATAAATGAGCTTGCACCGAGTTCCCTTTTGCCATGACACTTTTATATGAATAACAAAGAAGACTACAGTGGGCTGTAAAGAGGGAGTGAGGGAGAAGGAGTACGAATGACAACAACAAAGTGAATATTTTAGGGAGGCAAGAGGGAGCATAGCCTAGTTAGTAAGTGACTGCGGCGAATTCACAGGTTAGGCAATCTGGAGTCGAGTCAGTACTCTGACGAGCGACCCATTCTGCGGAGGGAATGGGTTACCACATTTTACATGCCATTTGCGTCGTAACTAAGCGGTTTCCCGTAGATCGCTTTATGTGCCTTGACAGCTCGCGGTGGTTTTAACATTGTAACTTATTTTCAACCTGTTTTGATTGAACAAGTCGTCAATACATGGGTACTCATTGATGTAGATGAAGATTGATGTGGCTGTCCGAAGACACACTTAGGCCATTATAGACCCATTGTGATACCACTTTTTGTGACCAGGGTTTCTCGTGGGAATTGAACCCACAACCTCTAGCGCCCTGCTGGCTCGCAGTCAGCACGTCGCGTTACCAACCGAGCTATTCAGGCTCCCTTCTCATTGAACTTTGGACCCAAACTATGGAACTCAAATTAAGTGCCTACTAATTAGTTCAAAGTCTAGTTCAATCCAAGGTGGCGCTTATCCTCCTACAGACCACTCCCTATAGAGATCTCGGTAGTCTCCGTCTGAGGTTAAACAATATTCTACTATTAATGTAGGATCCGATCCTGAAAGGAGAATAGTCAATAATAATTTAATGTTTGGTCTCAATGACCTTTATGTAACAGAAAGGGACTTTATTAGTCTAGAAAACGTAAAATACTTACCTTTATATTTGGGAATCATTTGAAATATTTTGTAATTTTTTTTTTAATTCACCAATTTCTTATTTGCACAAAAAACTTAAATACTTTAAAAGTGAGGTGAGTAACTGAAAAGTTATAGACTTTGTGATATTTGAACTGCTGGATTTCTTAATATCCGACCGTTTTAGATAATTTAATGGATTTAAAAAACTTGTCAAGAATTTTTAAATAATTTCATTCATATTTAAAGTGAATATAATTTTTCACTATTATTTGAATATGAAAAACGGAACAAAAATCAGACATTCTTCTAATCACATTTGTACAAATATTGTTTTGAATTTCTGAATAAATTAACTTTTATCAGAAACATGGAAGGTCGTAATTAGGTAGCAAGGTGGTTAACTACTGTCTTTGTGATATGGCTTTTTTAAATACGCAACAAAAATTCTACTTGTTCATTATTCGGCAACTGTCTTATACCGACCACTCCACTTTTCAAAAAATATCCGACTACAATATTTTATTGTTTTTTGTAAACAAATTATAAGAATTCATAATGAATATTACTTTCTGAGTAATCACTCCAATAAATTAAACAAATGGCATTCAATTATTGGCCATTCTCGACAACTATAACGTAAGATATGTAGGTAAAAATTTTAAGGATCATTGACTTGTTCACATGCATCGAAGAAAAGTTATTAGCAAAAATATAAAGTAGTTGGAATTAGGGAAGCGGTCAGAAATAGGCCACTTTACGTTATACCACGAAAGGATAAAGCTTCTAACTATAAATGTATAGACTGAATGTAAATAATACACAACAAACCAAAGCTATCACTACAGCACCCAAAAACAAACAACAGTGATTATGTGAATTTATAGAATCACGAAAATTTAATCTATTCATGGATATATCAACTGAACCATAAATTTAATTAAAGAACTGACAGCAGCGTGCAATAGGCTCATTCAGATCATAGTTGCTATATATAGGAATTTTAAGAAATATACCCCTGGTCCTAAGAAAACTTCTAGGGGTACATACATATATTCAATAAGGTTAGAAGATCTGGAGACATGATACGAAAACATAAGATGTCCCATATAAAAAAAATGCTACGATTTTTCTTCAAGACTCAAGGGATTCTAGGCCAAGAAGAAGGCATCTGAATTTGTACGACGGAGTAGTATTGGTTCAGTTCAATTTACGTAAAGCAAACCTAGTGAAAGACTTCTGAACTGCTTTAATACGCGCAGAATGAAACGCGGTGTAATCATCGTCGATGGTTGGTTAAATATCTGCACTCCAACTCATTCGAAATTAACAATATAAAAAAACCATTATAATTCTTTAATATGCAGTTATGATCCGACGAATAGAAAAAAACTTTTTAACATATGGCGACTGTCTAAATAGTACGACATTTTAAATACTTAAAAACTTATTTCGAAAAAAACAAAAAAGGTATTCTTAGAGAGTTAAAATATGTTTTTGCAAAAAATAAAATAAAATAAATAATAAAAATCGAAGTTTAAATCTTGAATAAGTATATGCTTAGATTTTAGATAATAAATGCAATTAGCTGCGTATCTATATTATAAATATTTTTCACACACAAAATTTCAAGAAATTCGTAGAATACACAATTTTTAAACTATGTATTTACATACAGCAGACTAACAAAGACTCCAAAGGATCTCTTCGAAATTTTTTAATCTTATTAATAAAAAGCTCTCCCTTTTCACAAATAGAAAATCGGAAGTAAGTGACGCAAGAAACTAATTATTTGCAAGCTCGCCTTCAGAAGCCTTTTAACTGTTGGCGCGCCTGAGTGTGCCAAAACCATTTCATAAAATAAAAAATGTGAAATATAAATCAACTAAATTGGTTTTAGACTTAGTTAGGGTTTTCACTTCACTTTGTAAAATAATAAATAAATAAAAGTATGATTTTTATTAGTTTAAGGGGTTATATGCAGTCAGGATTTTTAAAAAAATTTCGTAATGTACATATGTATATATTAAAGAACACTCACAGAAAATGTCAATGTCAATGCGGTGAATATTCTCGAAGTTACACGCATATTTGTAATGACGTGTCCGAGTATTTTCACTATATGTAAAGTGCTTTTGAAACTTTAAACGAGTTTTTCTCAAAACTGTGTTCTTAAAGTCGGTGAGCAAGATTTCTCGGAAATGGCTGAACCGATCAGTTTAAAATTTTGACACAAGCTTCTTAAGTATATTTTTTAGTAATTAACCGACGGTTTTTGCTCACCGATAAATATTTTCCATTTTATAAACAATTTAAAGCCAAAATTTTTGTAAAAAATCGATTTTATTTTTAAGAAGCCGCCATTTTGTCAAATGTCCTTATTTTGCTTATTTCTTCGATTAATTACAAGATAAAACAATATATTAACGAAATATATTTGGTTTTTTCATTTTGGATGATCCAGTCCAGAGATATCATGCTCACCGCAAGACGCCTCTTTTTAGAGTTGCTCCCGGAGATCAGTTGTAGCAGCTTTTAAAATAATTATTTTTACAATTAAAAAATATTAAAATACACTCAAGAGTTACCATAATATGTGTGCAAATTTTTACATCAATAACTTAAAAGGTTATCTCAAGAAAAATTCTTGAAAAATCGACTTTTTTGGGCCTCCTGACTGTATATAACCCCTTAAGAAATAAATCTAAAATTGTCAGGAATTAGGACTTTACTAAGTATTAAAATATTTTTTGAATTCATTGTACTCATTATATCAATTTAATAAATTTTAGTAAATAGTAAATAATAAAAATAAAGAAAAATTACAAAAACCCTAAAGATAAAATCATCGCTAATAATATTATCATGCGAAAAAATGTTTTTATCGTAAACGACATGTTGCAACTATCTACCATAAAATCAACGACCGTTCTGAATTTACTTAATTTGATAAATTAATTCTAAAACTGTCGAATCATAACGTAATTGGCAATAATTGACATAATTATAATTTAATTGAATTAAAAAAGAAATTTCACATTCCACAAAAAACCCCAACATCTCATGACGTCCATTGTTTGGACTTTAGAAAATCATTTGTCTTATTTCATGTAATTTGAAGTTTTTGGTATAACTTTAAATTTTTAAAATTCTAACGAGATCTTTCGAATATGAATAATTCATTAAATCATTAACATTTTAATAAAATATTATTTTATCTAAACTAAAATGGTTAACTTTTAGTATCTGAATATGCATTTACATTAAAGGTATTATAGAAAGTGGTGCTAGAACACCAATTAATAGTAAGTTATTAAATTATAATAAAGAAGCAATTAATAAAGTAATTCCATGAAAGAAAATTCATATAGAATAATCCTATTTGTATAGGTTTATAAACAAGAAAGATCATAAGCTATGCAAATTCCTTTATTAAAAACCTTATTCCGAAATATGAATTTTATTGCTCTTTCGAACTTCGTCTGCATATATTTTTAAATTTTAATAAGCACATAAATCATTCTTCAGATATTTTGTTATGTAAAGTGAAGTTGTATTTACCGAGTAATTCTTGGAACAAGCCTTCATTATCTTTTATGTATCATGGAATTCTGAAAAGTAAAATGTTTCTTTTTCTCAAACTGACATATTATGTTGAAGGTCACTTGAAACATTAGCTTGAGGAAATAAATTTCGATGTACATACAGATTTTTTTATTTAGCATTAAATTCATTTTAAAAGATGGGTATCAGTTTGCTGATTTGAGACAATCAGTAATTTTCAAATAACGCATAATTTTGACCAATTAAAATCTTGCTTATATCTTGTTCAAGTCTTACTTGCGTTTACAAAACTCCATCTGAATTATCTTGGATATACCAATTTAATAACATTCGAAAATTAAATCAAATAGAAAGAGTGTTGATCTTTATCGAATTATTTTTTGCTAGCAAGAACAATACTAAATTAGTTTGTGGTACAGTTTTGAAACCTATGAAACCAATATATGAAAAATCTTTGGAATTTTTTCAAATCAAAAACATTTGAACTGATAAATTAAATTGACAAGTGTTAGCCTCTAGAAATAATTTGGAATGAACATGGCTAAATGTATTTATAAAAATTATTGGAATTTTTACAAGCTTTCTAAGATTGGGACATGGGAAAATATTTTCTCTATCCCGAAATAATTTTCTTTTCGATCTGCTTTTCCAATTTATCAAAATTATATTGAAGTTTTAAGAACGTTTTTTCGAAATGCTAAAAAATTAAAAAAAATCTGATTTTGAATTTGAAAAATGTCTTTATTTAACGACTTTTGCAAATAAATGGCTTAGAAAAACTCATAAGTAGTAGTAGCTCTTTTCATAATTTTCGAACAAATTAAGTAGCTCGGAGTTTATTATGTCTACTTCATTACGAACCAATTTTTCTTCATAATGAAGTATAGTGTGTCGATGATAACATATACAATAGGGTGCTTTTTTTTTTGCGACTATTTTTTTTTTTCAGTTCCACCTCGAAATTTTGTGGCAACTACCTAAACAAAAATTCCCTGAAAATTGGAGCCCTTAATATTAATATTTAGTACTAGACCAAGGCGTATAAAGATCTCCCATATAAAATACATGTAAACTTTGATTATTTTTCTTCAAAACTCTACAGCTCAGAGGCATTTCGTGGTACATATAATCTTGGTCGATGGTAGGGTTTCTTCAGAATTGAATGCTCTATAAAAGTGTCCATTGCGGTGTAACCCTAACTCCCACCAGCGAGGTAGTACGGGTCACTAACCCCAATTTTTCAATGAAATTCTCGCTTTTTACCCCTATCGCGTAAATAACAAGAGGTACAGGAAATGTGAATATGACAAACTTGTAGGACATTCAATTTTCTACAAAACAGTTCTGAACACCAAATCACTAACATCGATATTTCTTGAGATATTGGGCTTTGAAGTTGAGGTAGTGTGGAATTTGCATGGATTATTGAGCTAAATTGTAGAAACACTACCTCAACTTGAAAGCCTAATATCTCAAGAAATATCGATGTTAGCTATTTGGTGTTCTAAAACTTTTTGGAGGAAATTGAATTTTCTACAAGTTTTTCAAAAACATTTTTTCTGTAGCTCTTGTTATTTACAAGATAGGGGCAAAAAAAACGAGAATTTCATGAAAAAATAGGGTTAGTGACCTGTACTACCTCACTGGTCGGAGTTAGAGTTACACCGCAATGGACACTTTTGTAGAGCATTCAATTCTGAAGAAACCCTACCATTGACCAAGATTATACCATAAAATGCCTCTGAGCTGTAGCGTTTTGAAGAAAAATAATCAAAGTTTACATGTATTTTATATGGGAAATCTTTATACGCCTTGGTCTAGTACTTAATATTAATATTAAGGGCTCCAATTTTCAGGCAATTTTTGTTTAGGTATTTGCCACAAAATTTCGAGGTGGGACTGAAAAAAAAAACATTGTCGCGAAAAAAAAGCACCCTAATATACAATACTTTTAATTTGTAGTTTTAACATAATAAGGGCATAACAAAAACAATGCTCGAAATGTTACACTATATAATAATAAAATTTGTCCAAATTTTTCATAAGGTGCTTAGCAAAAGAAAAGTGAATAAAACGAATAATGTGTAGAAGGAAGAAGTGGTTTCTATTGTTTGATTTTACGATTAAGGAAAGTTTTCATTAAAACATGTTGTTAAAATTATGGATTCTGCTAACCTTTACATATGTACATATCAAAAATAATTTTATATTTAAGTAATAAATTGTAAAATAAATAGCTTTTGGAACATACCTCGAATCGCAGTGAATAATTTTGAGGTTAACTTCATTTAACTTTTGTAATTTTACATAATTTGTCTTGACGTAATAATCAAAAGTTTTTTTTTCATTTTGTCTTAAAACCTACATACCTTATTTTGTATATTTGAACCATTACCCACCCAACGATATGAAATAATTTAGTCAAATGCCTTTTACGTAAATCTTTCTTTAGAAAATCTGTGAGAAACAGATTCAACAGGGTTTATCTGTGTCCTTGGGGCTTTGGTTATAATAATAATAATAACCATAATTCAGCAAATTCCAAGGGGACTATTTATTATGTATATTAAATACATTACTTGGTTTTAAATTAAATTAGAGGGACAGTCTTCCCTGCAGTCATTTTCCGTCGCCACAAAGTCCGCAAAGGGACTACATCAAAGTACATCGAGACAAGTTCCAGACAAGTATGTCTGTCGGTTGTGCGTTGGACTGTCGCCATCATCAGAATACCCCAAGTAGGCAAGCTTCGGATACTTTCCAAAATTCCAGGATTCTTCTCCGAACAACTACTTTCTCCCTTAAGTTTGGGAAAGATGGTATTTTCAACTGAAAAGTTGGAGCAGCGCCATCCTGTTTGTACTTCAAAGTAAATATTGCAAGGGTCGGGGACTCCATTCTGTTTGCCTTCTTTGCTTCCGGTCATCGTAAATTTTTTATAAGTTAATTTTTTCTTTTCGGAGGAAAAATAATATTTGAGCATCTTCAAATTGGCAATTAACTATAGGGTTTATAACCCAAAAGGATGTCACATAGCATGAATATCGTTTGCCTGATTCGTTATTAAATCGTACCATGTTTTTATTTATCCAATATCCAGAACGATTCGAACAAGTACAACCGCTATACATATATATGTCATATATTTCCCTCTTAAGCCAATTTTCCTCTAAGGCAATATTTCTACCCCATTCCTGTCTGTGGGTGCGTAGATCATGAAAATCCAAGAAAAGCCACAACCTGACATCACAGCGCCTTATCCTGTCTTGTGTTCTAATTAAAAGTCCCTCTTACTTTCCATAAATCACTTCGCTTTCATAATTTCAGCTCAGCAAATAGGCTGGTGTTCCTTTGCGGGAATCATAACATTCCTGCCATAGCTGCAAATGACTATTTGACTCCTATGTTTAGATAGCCCATATATGTCAGGGAGATTGTTCGCGTGCATAAATTATAAACTCGTCTTATGCTCCCGGTGTGTCTAACACAAAATGACTATAAGTACGTATTTTAATGGAAGGAACCTATGTGATTGTTAGCAAAATTTAATGTCAACATTAAGTTTTAACTGAGGGCCGCTGTAACAAGCACACGCCTATAAGTGTATATACGTGTTTTTGTGTAACTTCTCCTGTTCGCAGGATTATTGTTTATTTTTTGACTTTAGCTGAATAAATATTCACGGGCATAAATTGAGGTAAAGACAACATTTATTTTTAGCATTGCAGCAATTAACATGACTCTGTCGTTTCCATAATATTTATGGGCTATAAAAAATTCACACGGCATATTTACAGCCGTAGTGGTGGGGTAAATTAAAAATTATATAGGTTATAATGAATGCGAAAGTTATGGTTTTTTCATATATACATATGTAATAACGAGTGTAGCGTTGTGGTATTAAGTGTATTATATTTTAAAATCATTTTTATTCAAATTACTTAGTTATTTAGTCCAAACTTGAGCCTGTCAGACCCAACGAATTTAAAATCGAGTACCACTTTGTAATTATTATTACGTCTTTCTATATCGTAAAATTGAAAATATGCTGTACATATATATAATATACTAGCTGGCCCGGCAGACGTTGTACTGCCCTTCCCGGTACATTTTCATTATGCCCTGTGCGTCGACCAATATTTGATCGTGTTCTTTCTTTTCGCATGTTTCTAGAAATAATACCATTAATATAAGAAAACAGTGTTTCCGTTTCATATCCCTAATTAATTTGTTAAACAAACTTACACGTTGTTTAATATTAAGTAAACCGTTTTACACTTCACAAATATTGGAAAATTACCCGGTTTCATCCGACGTCGGGTAAATACTTACTAATTAAAGACTTCTCAAATGTTCTAGTTTGTTATATCCTAGAAATTGATTCAACCCGAAAACCCCTTCATGGATCCGCCATCTTGAATATCCAAATCTTGATAATATTTAAAATTAGTGGCATTAACACAATTATTGTACCAAATTTCATTAAAACCCGTTGAAATCGAGAAATTTTTTTTATATATATTGGGTCCGCCATTTTGGACCTAGAAAATTTGATAATTCGATAATGATCAAAATTAGTCGCACCAAAAAAATCGTACTAATTTTCATGAAGTCGAGAAATTTGCATCACCATATTGGATCCGCCATCTTGGATTAGGAAATTTTGATAATATGTATTTCAAATTATTGGTATCAGAATAATCATTGTATTAATTTTCAATAAAATCTGTTGAAATCGAGACATTATGGTCTCCCTATTGGACCTGCCACCTTGGGCTTACAAATTTTAATAATATTCGAAATTAGTGGCCTCAGAATAATCATTATACCAATTTTCATTAAAATCCGTCCAAATCGAGACATTTTGGTCGCCGTGTTGGATCCACCATCTTGAATTTGGAAATTTTGATAACATTCAAATTAGTGGCCCAAGAATAATTGTAGTACTAATTTCCATTAAAATCCGTTAAAATTGAGAAATTGTTGGTCACAATCTTGGATTTGGAAATCTCGATATTCTAAATTAGTTGCCTCAGAATAACCATTGTACTAATTTTCATTAAAATCAGTCGTAATTGAGACATTTTAATCGCCATGTTGGATCCGCCATCTTGGATTTGGAAATTTTGGTAATATTCAAAATCAGTGACCTCAAAGCAATGATTGTACTAATTTTCATTTAAATCCATTGAAATCGAGAAATCTTGGTCGCCATATTGAATACGCCATCTTGGATTTGTAAATTTTGATAATATTCTGAATTGGTGCCCTCAAAATTATCACTGTACTTATTTTCATTAAAATCAACTGAAATCTAGAAATCTTGGTCGCCATATTGGGTCCGCCATCTTGGATTGGTAAATTTTGATAATATTCCAAATCAGTGACCTCAAAACAATAATTTTACTAATTTTCATTAAAATCCGTTGAAATCGAGAACGCGCGAACGGTCAAACTCGCGAAGTTAAAATAATCGTTAAGTTTTCTGAAATTATCCAATTTTCTGCGCAATTTTATTAACTTTTCTTTCCGTAAGAACCTTCTAAAAAGTATTACTTAACTTAAAAAAAAAAATGAATGAAATCGGTACAGTCATTCTCAAGTTATTGCTATCGATCGGGGTTAAAACATAAAAAATGCTATTAAAAAGTAGCGGTTGGTGGTAGAAGGGTAAAAATTTAGGACTAAATGTGTTTTTTAATGCCACACCATAAAAAAATTACAAAAAAAACATTTGTCCAAAAAATAAAAAAACTTTTTTTAGGGTGACCCACCCTTAACATCTAGGGGTATAAAAATTAGTTATAAACCTATTCTCATACCTACTGAATATATATATTAAATTTCATCAAAATCGGTCAAGGCGTTTCGGAGGAGTATGACCACTAACACTGTGACAGAAGAATTTTATATATTAGATATATATATTAAATGCAATTTCCGAGACATTATCGAAAAAACTACCGCGGAGTTGCGGATATCGTCGAAAAATAATAAAAAGTTTTCCAAATGACTTTGGATGGCTTTGCAGAACTTTGAAATTCTCAAAGGAGGAGACAATTTGGTGGAAACCTTATTTTAAGATATGGACCTGTTAATTGGCCACCAAGATAAGTAGTAATTTGACACTGACTATTTTTTATACTATTTCAAAATGACGGCTGATAAACTTAAAAATGTCAAAACGTGGTCAAAATATAGAAGACACACTACAAAGAAAGTATTTTTGAGAAAATCGAGTGAAAGCATTTTGAAGAGGATACCTTTAGCTTTCCAATGACTTTTGGCTGTACGGCTACTGTATGGTCATTAGTTTACGAGTTATGAAAATTTTCAAAAAAGGAGAAAATACCTGCTACAAGTGAACTACTTGGATTTACTCGTAAATTTTTGTCTGAGACCATAGAAGCGATTGAACTTTACAAAAAATTAAGGGATCATTTCTTTCTTCTACTTTTCTACTTCAACTGCAGTAAGGGTTTTTTTTCGATACATGGCCTTCAATATAGACAATATAAACTTCAAAATGGACTTTCATTCATCCAAATTCGATCATTTTTCGTGAAGATACACATCGTAGCAAAATTTGTCGATTATTTCGATAATTCCTTAATTTTGATCGCCAGTGTTTGGAATTACCGCACTGTGAGCGATCAAAATAATTAAATTTTTTGTCTTTTGCATTATTTTAAGGTAAGCTTTCAAGTCTTTATCATCATATAAATTTTATTGATTTGGTTGTTTTTTTTTTCGAATGAATTGAGCAAGAGAATTTAATGCCACCGATGGAGAAGATTTTTTTACGGGTTATTACAGGGTAGAGGTGTTACTATCAAACAGTTCTTTTTTTGAAGTCCTTCAAAATTTGTTTCACATGGTTTTACAGTGATTTCAAGTTTATGGTAATAAAATTTTGAAAAATATATGTGGAACTATGGAAGTTGTGCGCTACTGTATATGAAATATTAAAATTCTTCATTATGCCATCTACACATTATACACCATTATGAAGCAAAGAATGAATACCAAAGCTAATTAATTTGTTCGAAAATAATGAAAAGAGTTCTAAGCCATTTATTTGCGAAAGTCGTTAAATCAAGGCGTTTTGACATTAAAAATCAGAACACAGAATAAGCTTGGATCAAGCTAGTCGTTGTTATGTTGTTAATTTAAAACTAAGTATGTTGTTAGGTAAAAATGATTTCCTTGATACATATGTTTTCAAATGATCCTAATTAATTTTTTTTTTAAAAGCTAAATTCCACTGTAGAAAACACTAGAGAACTGCAGTAAATTTCGTGGAATTAAAAAGTAAAAATTACATTGGTGCGAAAGGCCAATTATAAGAATATCAAATGAAAAAATGGAACGACAGCAAGAGTACCCAGGTCTCCTCCACAGTAGTGAAAATTCATGAACTTCTCACCCGGCAGCCATAAGCCTCAGAAGTAATCAGCAAAGTGACCCCGATCCCAACTCAACAAATTAACTTTAATGAGATCATTCTTTGGAAATCACCACTATTATTGCGGTTGAATACAGGGACGTGTCCTGGAGGGCTCGGACAGAACCCGGTCCCGCTGGCCGTCCGTTTTGCCTGTTTTCGAAAACAGCAGGGACAGCAACATCAGAAGGGTTTTAGACGTGATGAAATCGCCCAGGGGCTTAATTTCATTTTACACAAGACTTCATTTCTTTGGGTCACTCTTTCAATTGGGGCGGGCCGCTGCCGCCGTCGCCACCTATCCCAGTTTCATCTACCCTTTCTCCGCCAGGATAGGTCGCTTTATTTGGTGTTTTCTTATCGTCAGCATCAGTATGCAGGGAGAAAATGGAAGTGGCAAGGAGCAATTATGCAGGATTCAATAATGTTTGATTTTTATCAACAAAAAAAAAGAAAAAAAAAGAAGAAGAAAACTCCATTCCCACTTTCTGGCCCTCTGTGTATAGGGGATTGATTGAGGGCTATTTTCACGGGTGGCAGAGTTTCAACTCGAAATTGGCCCGGCTTTGTTGTGGTTTCTCTCGTATTTTTTATTTTTAGGTCAGCTGCAAACCAATTTTTGAATTCAATGATTCCGTAAACTCAAGCTTTTTTTTTAAAACTTTAAGAGATCGTCGCACTGAACTGGAAAGTTTTCTTTATATTTTTTTTTCTCGATATTTTTAATTTACAGCTGTCCTTAATTAAAAGTGGTTGGTCCATTGACCATTGAACTTTGTGGTAGATCGGAAGGCTTTTTATTTATAAGCTTGCGATTTTCACAGAACTTTATTGATGAATGGGCAATTTTAGAATAAGGTTCGGCACAAATTTAACCTTGAAAAGTTTGTTTACTTTGATTTTATTTTTTCTTGCAGAAGAAATTCATTATGGTTAATTCGCTGTAAAATAGGCATATTTTCAATAATTTTGTCGTCAGAAGGTAGTTAATATTTATTTATTTATTTAAGTAGTGTATAATAATTTATATATTTATAAAGAAATCAGCCATTGACACCATATCTTGGCAGATGTCTCAGAAAAATGTTGGATTGCTGTGAACCGAATAACTCAAGACTGAATCATTTGAAATCAAGAAACCAAAAAGATTTCATTAGTTGATAAATTCCTTGAGGTAACGCGGAAAATTTTAAATTCCACTTTTAAGAACCATCTTGACCCTGATATGACCTTCGAGGTTATGGTCAAGGTCATAATCTTTCCATTTCTGTGGCCAAAAATATGGGTTGCCCTTCAAAAAACCACCTTGACCTTGATGTGACCTTCGAGGTCATGGTCAAGTTCAAGGTTGTGGTCAAGGTTACATTCGGACGTAAAACTTGCACTCTTTCCAAATCCGCAGTAACAATGCAGGTTCCCTTTTAAAGAGCCATCTTGACCTCGATATGACCTTCGACATCATGGTTAAGATCATAATCGGGCGTGAAATTTTCCGCTCTTCCCACTTCCGTGGTCAAAAATATGGGTTCCAATTTAAAAAACTCAACTTGATCTTGAAATGACCTTCAAAGCCATGGTCAAGGTCAAATCTACGGCCACGATTGAATAGCCAGGAAAAATTCGTTATTTAGCCGTTTCCATACTTTTGGATCACTCTGTATAACCTATCCTAATTACCCTGCTTAGAAAACTAGCTAGGCAGTAGTTGCCGAATTAAGGAATTTTCAGAATTATAAGCATTGTCCTAGAAATTTATCAGTTGATATTTTTATATTGGTATTAACCAGATTAAGATAAGCTATCTTGTATAGCTCTGTGATGGAGAAGTGCTATGGCAAGTTTAAAATCATTTTGAACACTTTATTCTGTTTTAGCTCTCACGTCGAGGTTTTGCAAGTGTGCGAAAATATACAGCAAGGACTAAATATCATTTCGAATTATTTCCACAAATGGGAAATAAAAATAAATTCAAATAAAACCCAATTAAGGAGGAAACCATCTTATCTACCTAGCACAAACTTTTCCTGGTGATGTTATCCAAAGGGAAGACCACGTTATATACCTTGGAATCACTCTGAATAAAATACTTACCCGTGCTAAGCATATATCGTTGGTTCTAAACAAAACCAGTTAGTTAATTATTATATTAAAATTATGTACCCTTTCATAAAGAGAAAGTCTACACTAAGAACTATGACTAAATACCTACTTACGCTGATATCAAAATTTTAGCTTTAGAAACCTAGAAGATTAGAGGGAGGACGGTGTTTTTTCCGCACATTTTATCTATATCTTTATAACACAGGTCAACAAAACTAAACTTTTTTTTTGAGTCTGAGTTATGAATGCTATTTTCTTATTGCTTGTGTCCAAAAGGAAGGCAAAAGTGTAATAATTTTGTTAAAACTTTGCTTTTGTGAAGGAAAATTTGACATTCGTTTGGATAGTTTGAACCTCAATTACAACTAAATGCGTTGTGCGATATTTCTGATTTTTTGCCCAAAAGTACGTTATACTAGAGAAAACAGTATAGGTACACTTTTGTATTGGGTTCCAAAGTGGTGAATTAAATATGGAGTCCGAACATTTGCAATTTTATGGAGTTTTTTATCAAAATGAATCAAAGAAGTCTTATGGTCGCTGAAACTTCATCTGTTACCAAAATATATATTAAAGATGGAGGATCTAATATAGCAACCGAAAATTTAAAAAATGTCCGCCCCCAACAGATTCACAAGGAAATGAAAACATAACAATTTTGATGATTGGTCATTTTAAATTTGATGTCCTGGGCACAAAAGCAAATTTTTTTAAAAATCATGTTGATATTCTTCAATTGTGAGACGAAAGCAATGAGGAATGACTGCATATTAATCAGAATCAAAAATCGTATCGACTTGTGTAATCAATTCACAAAAAACGTTGGAATTCTTAAAAGTATTCCTTTCGAACGATACCTCACACAATAAAAAAAAGTGAGGTACGGAACCCTAAAAACTATAAAAAATAATTTTGATTCGGAAAATAAGTTCACAGCATAGCATAGGAAATTTGAATACGATTGATTGGCTCAATAGTTTTATTTGTAGTCATCTATGGATAATCTGCTTTGAGAAAATACAGTATACTAATTCTAGTATTTAATATTTTTCATACTTTTTTTTAATGCTCATTTAACAATAGGGCATTTTGATGTCATTCTGAAATAATAGGAATTTTGAATTTAATAATTACAACATATTTTTAAAAATATGCCGAATCAAAAGAAAAAACATGATTCTTTAATTTTTTGTTATTACCGACATACCCCCTTAAAAACTTTGTTTGGAAAAGTACATATCTCTTTTCGAATTACGAAGCAAACTTGTATTCTTAATTTTTTAATTTCCAAACAACAGTCAACGAAAATATTCATCTTTTCTGTCCCGGAAGAACAGACAGTCTTAATTAGTACTGCTTATACCTTCCCAACACAATATAGACTCCTCTAATTCCAACTTTTAATGATGTCTAATTAAAAGGTAGGACAAACTGCCGGAAGGCTTTATTATACTACTCTATAATTAGCTCCTTTCCGAGACGAACATCTTTTAGTCCAGATATCGACTATAAATTTAAAAGCTTTTGAATATCGATCCGACCGCAATTCCCTTTGAATTTTCCCGGTTGTTATCTTCAGAAGCCCCAATTTTTGGATACTCTTCTCTATGTGCAGCCTAGTGGAGAACGGGATAAAATATTTTAATTAAGCTAAAAGCATACCCTTGCAGTTGGGAAAGTGTTAAACCATCGATATATGTGGTATTTGCATCCTGACGTGCACGTAAGGTCTTCTTGTTACCTTTGTTGTCCCTACTAATTGCCAGCCGAAGTATCTTCCCACCAACTTCCTGTATTGTAATCAATTTTCTCTGCCACTGATGGTGGTGAAAGTCCAAAGAAGCTCAGCCAGACAAATAAGCATACAAAAAAAGCGAATCGCACTGAGGGTAACAATTTCGAGGAAATGCATTTCCCTACTGCTTCCCCAAATTTTCCTCCGAGAATCAATGGAATATTTAATGCGACCAAAATACATAATTGAGGTAGGACAAAAGGACATTTACCGACAGCTTTATTGGCGGACCCAATTGAAATCACCTTAAATAGACGTGAATAAATAACGGCGCGCCTTACGAATGGGGTCGTAACCAGACCAGAAGAAGAATTTAAAAATAATTAAATATAAAAATTATTTTAATAATTGCATTATATATGATTATCGACTTATTGCCAACTTATGCTGTATTTCTAATCTATTGTATTTCAGGCCATAATTCGTGAAGTAGTCTATTTTCATGGTAAACCGTTTTTAATGTCTTTTCAACATGGGTTTACGAAAGGAAAATCGACCACTATTAATCTCTTACATTTCTTTATTTTTTGCGTATCGGCAATGGAATCTGACAAACAAGTCGATTGCATATTCATGGATTTCAGCAAAGCGTTTGATGGTTTTCGTTCCACTTTCATTAAGTGAGTTACATCTTGTCTTTCTGGTCGTATCCAATGTGTTAGTTTCTGTGGAGACCTCTATAATCTTATTTGTGTCACATTTGGTCTATCACAGGGTAGTCACCTTGGTCCATTGTTGTTTATTATCAACATCAATGACGTGATCTCTCGTGCAATATCTGACGAATGTGATAGCTTAAACTTTGACTTAGACGCCTTCCATAAAATATTGTGTCCTATGAATAAACTTCCACTGAATACGCAAAAACCTTTAATCTTTGATTATTCCATTTATGGTGAGTCACTCTGAAGACTTGATAATGTGAGAGATTTAGGGGTTTCTCCAAATTCACGTTAAACTCTCGGGGATCATATGGAAAACAAAGTGCTTCCCTTGTGTGGCAACCATTCTATAAAAGTCACATTAACCACATCAAATCTGTTGAACGTCAATTCCTAAGGTTTGCATTTTCAGGCCTCCTCTGGGAGAACAATCTGGGTTTGGACAAGCTCAGGCTTTTATCTCTAAATTCCTCGTAGATAAGGAGAGACATCTACAAAACTGCCTTCGATTGTATTTAAGACCTTGTCAACTCTCTTGAGTTACCAGCTTTACTTTACATACCAATCCTGGTGCGCTCTCTGAGGAATTATACTTCTTGGGTTATCATGGTAGTACCATCCCGGTTTTAATGAGCCTATATCATCAATGTCTCGTTGTCTTTTAACTCGTATTATACCTATTTTGATTTTAACTTTAATAGACCAATTGAAGAGTCGGCTTCGTTTATTGGTATTCGAAGTAATCAGTATTGTTGATGAAATTGTCAGAAATAAATTCTAAATTTAAATTCATAAATTCAAAATCCGTCATAAAGTTTCTCTATACAGATGTTTATAATTGTTGCTACAGACAATTCTTAACCTAAAAGAAGCACACATTTTCATCCCTACCCATACATATACGTTTTTAATTACCCGATTATTTTGTAATATGTTTTTTTTTTTCAAATTGTTTTTGAGTTCTAACTTGCTAAATAAATTGATTTTTTCCTTTCCTGGAAAATTAGTCTCTTCAAAAAAATTCCTTACGATAAGACAAAAGCGAATTAACCGATTTTAATGAACCAAAATTCCTTTTACTCGTAATTACTTTCTCCATGACACGAACTAGGATTATAAGGGTTAGGGTACCATTAAAGATTTTGATTTTTTAGTGTTCTTTAAAATAAAATAAATAGAAATTTTTTTTTAACAGGTCACTATTTTGTTGTGAATAACTATATTTCAATTTTTCAAGTTCCGACGAAAGTGATATCCGTCTAGAATATATGGTATGTTTCAGACGATTACGAACGATATAGAACATTACCAATTTTGGACTGGTATACTTTGGGTGTCGTTATCTCTTATCTTATTATTATTATTGTTTAATGAAATCTTGTGAATTTGTTTTCTAAATATCAGATTAGAATATCTATCCTAAAAAGAAAGATCTGATTCAATTATAACCCAAAAAAATCCATCCATTTTTGTACCGTTTTAATGAAAGTACACCTTAACTTACTTTAATATTATATTATATAATCCTACTATGTATTTTAATCAACGTTTGTATGTATCCACTGCAGGATTTAATATATTATTTAGATCCATATTTCGAATTTTAAAAAATCCTGGTCTACTTTTCAGTTTATAAGTGTACTTAACAGGAGTAATTAGATCTTTAGGTTTATTATTATCTATTATATAAAAGAGGTCACCATATTTGGAATTTCAAAGAATTTGCATCATCGCATAGAATGAACAACAAATCAATTTGAGCGGGCGTTTGTTTTTTTAACTTAAAATGATGATGTCGTGTACCTAAATCAGAAACAAGTTAAAATAACCTTTTAATTATATTAAACTGTAAATATTCTCAAAATATTCCGTATGGCGCTCGTATAATCGACTTAAAATTGCAGAATAAACAATATAATTTCCTTCTACTGTGTTCAAACTACCAAAGTATTATAAATGCGAAACCAAACCATTTTTGAAGGAAAAGTACTGCTTATTTGGTGTAAAAATGGAGACATTATTCAACTATTGAAGTATAAAAACAGTATATAATTTTAAGAATATAACGTTAGGTATTTTTACTCTTATAAGAGGTGTTTTTTTTTTTAGCATACATAAAACTTTGTATATACAGGGTGTCCAGGAAATAGTGCGCCAAAATTAAGATGATGGTAGCTTGGGTCATGACCTACCAGAATATCAAAATATGACCTTAGTGAAAACCTCACCGTTTTCGAGATATTTGGGTTTTTATGAAAAATTAAATTTCAGTTTATTGACTAGTCGGTGCAGATAAAAAGACATGTTCTCATTTTTTTGGAACAAGTTAAGACTGGGGTAACCACACCGATTTTAATGAAACTCGGTAGGAACGTTCGTCTAGGCTTAGAACGAACGAATATGCAAAAAATTTTTGTCGGAAAGCTCAACTTTCTGAGAAATTCAACTTTGAATTTCTAAAAAAGTCGCTTTCACGACTAAAAATTTTCACGTTATTACTGCCGAGTTTCATTAATTTTGCGAACGGAAACTGCACTACACTACACTAAACACTATTTATAGCCTCCTAGTCCATCGTTGCAAGCATAAAAACCCCTGAAATTATAAAAATTTGCGTTATTTTCATTGTACTTACCTTTACTCCTGATGACATCTCCCTGGAACTGTCATCCACATCTCATTCCAGCTCTACTCTTCATGGGAACGTTCAGAAAATTATAAATTTTACAAACTGTTTATTAAGAGGGAATTCTAGTTAATAGACAGTTTGTAAAAGGGAAATTCCTAGTTATTAGGCAGTTTGTAAAAGGAAAATTCCCTCTAATAAATAGGCAGTTTGTAAAAGGAAAATTCCCTCTAATAAATAGACAGTTTGTAAAAGGAAAATTCCCTCTAATAGACAGTTTGTAAAAGGAAAATTCCTAGTTAATAGGCAGTTTGTAAAAGGAAAATTCCCTCTAATAAATAGGCAGTTTGTAAAAGGAAAATTCCCTCTAATAGACAGTTTGTAAAAGGAAAACTCCCTCTTAATAGACAGTTTGTAGAAGGAAAATTCCCTCTAATAAATAGACAGTTTGTAAATGGAAAATTCCTAATTAATAGAGAGTTTGTAAAAGGAAAATTCCCTCTTAATAGACAGTTTCTAAAATTTGTAATTTTCTGAACGTTCCCATAAAGAGTAGAGCTGGAATGAGATGTGGATGACAGTTCCAGGGAGATGTCATCAGGAGTAAAGGTAAGTACAATGAAAATAACGCAAATTTTTATAATTTCAGGGGTTTTTATGCTTGCAACGATGGACTAGGAGGCTATAAATAGTGTTTAGTGTAGTGTAGTGCGGTTTCCGTTCGCAAAATTAATGAAACTCGGCAGTAATAACGTGAAAATTTTTAGTCGTGAAAGCGACTTTTTTAGAAATTCAAAGTTGAATTTCTCAGAAAGTTGAGCTTTCCGACAAAAAATTTTTGCATATTCGTTCGTTCTAAGCCTAGACGAACGTTCCTACCGAGTTTCATTAAAATCGGTGTGGTTACCCCAGTCTTAACTTAAGCCCATTTTTTTTTGCTAAAATATTCTAGATAAGTTGCCCTACCTGGTAAGCATGTCATTTTTTATTACTAATACAAGACCGTCAAGAAAAAAATTAATCAAATTTTTTTTTTGCTGTTCAAAATAATTTGACTCTACTTTGACCTTAATTGGTGAAAAAAAATGTACTAGGCAGTGATGGGAAAGCAATTCAAAGAATTGCTTAATTAATGCAGATTTCAGAATCACCCATTTTATTAATGAATAACAAGATATTGCCATGTTCATTTTAAATCAAATTTAATTTTTCATAAAAACCCAAATATCTCGAAAACGGTGAGGTTTTCACTAAGGTCATATTTTGATATTCTGGTAGGTGATGACCCATCCCCTTAATTTTGGCGCACTACTTCCGGGACACCCTGTTTATTACAGTGTATCCGAGCTGCCATTCTAATAGCTTCATATGATATATATCTTAGGTCTGGCAAGTAATTATGATGAGAGTATTCATCGCTTAAGGAACAGTGAAGAATTATTGAAACATACTTTGAAAATCGGTCGTCAGTTCGCGAGGCTTATAGACGACTTTGAGATTTTTATGGTGCACATAATCCTCGCTATTAATGACTTCATGGCTTTGTTAATAAACAAAATTGTTGCTTCTGGAGTGATAAAGATCCACAAATTAATCTTGAGACCCCATTACTTTCAAAAAAATGCATGCACCGGTGCGGTTATCACGCTGCTTGCATCATTGGTCCTTATTTCTTTAAAAATTAGGCAGAGGCTCGCGTAACAGACAATGGAGATCGTGACGAGACAATGATTAATATATATTTCTTCGAAAATATGGATGACGTTGATCCTGGCGAGATGTGGTTTCAACAGGCTGGCGCTACGTGCCATACAACAACACAAACCATCGATTTATGGTAAACACAATTTGGCGATAAAGTGATTTAGTGAAATGGCCCTGTAAATTGGATTGTGTAATCTGACACCTCTCGACTATTTCCTATGGGTTTATGTGAAATCACCGATTTATGCTGATAAATCAACAACAGCTGAAAACTTGGATCTATTGGAACCATTGATTGTGTTATTAGTGATATATGGCTGACATCCAAAATCGACCCAAAATTAGACTGACAGAATCCACTTTGTTAAGAACACTCGTGGTGGTCATATGCCAGAAAAAAAATATTATTATCTTCTTTGCGTTATTTTCATTAAATAATACTATGGGGCTTAAAAAAATATTCTTTAATATGACGTATTCAAGGGCCACGTATAATTAAAAAAGAAATTATACAAAGAACTTTTTTTGAAAATTTACTAGTATGAGAATTTCCCCACGGTAATCAATGGAATATTTAAGGCGGCCAAATTACTTAACTGAGCCGGGACAAAAGGGCACTAGCCCGCAGCTTTATTGTCGGACCCAATTGAAATCACCTTAAATAGACGTGAATAAATAACGACGCGCCTTTTGAGTGGGATCGTATAACCAGATATAGCGCAGGAGAGGATGGTTCCGATGATAAAACGACTCCCCTTGCAGGGACATGCCCTTATCGTGGCCATCAATTTTTGTGCGGCCATCCCTCTCAAATAACAAAACTAAATGACGGACAAATCACTGTTTGGAAAAGCCATAAAAAAAAAAGTGACTGGACAGTGCCGGCCACTCGGAGGCTCAGGGGACTCAAGGACGACTGACATACGGTCTCCGTGGGGCGCTCGGCTTGACGGTTCTGGCAAATTACTTTTAAATACCAGCGTCTGACTGTAGCGTGCCAGATAGAGGATACGGACATGATTGAAATGGCGAGATTTAAATGGCCCATGCTATTGCCCCGGACACTTGTGGCCAGTTCATAGCTTCGGGCGAGTGGACGGCGCGAGTTTTATTATATTCGCCCTCGAAAGGATTTCGAAATGGGACAGATTATGTGAATGGCTTTTGAAAGGGCTGCGGAAATTGAGGTTTTTTTAGATTCGTTATCAAGGGTTTGCATATTGTAGCTTGTGGAACGGCATCGGGACACCACTAAGCTCGTGGTCGTAGTTCGGGCAGACAATTTTGTATATTTTCTCGTTAGCAACTCGGTCGCATGAGAATCTGGACAGCTGATGACCGCTCGTTTGCAGATTTAGGGCATCATGGGTTTTCGTATTTTCATTATGACGGATCTTGTTATGGAGGTCGTAGCTACATTTATGATTTCATGTGGAACTATTTTGATAACTTAATAAAAGTTTGGGTAACTTGGTAATAGCATACAGAATTAGAGGCGGAAAGGTTTTTGGAATTATAAATACCAGAAGCCTACGCTTTTTGTTTTGACCTTCTCAGGTAAAAGATACTTTGAAAAAGAAATGTTCAAAGTATTGTACTACTCCTAAAAGTTGTCACGCTGACAAGGAGAAAAGTAATAAAAATGACAATAAATTTACAGCAACCGTTATTTCCAAGTTATAATTTATTATAGAATTAAATATAACCTACACACGCTCAGAGAAAATGGAATTACGAAATATATATCCCTATAAATTATAGTATTTGATTTGTTAAATTATAATTTTTAGGATTTACATTCGTAATTATCAATAGCTTGTAAATAAACACAACATGTTAATCTTATCAGTATCGTTGTACATTTAATATGGATGTAGTACTTCTCCACTCAGATCTATAAAACTACAATTTTCTTTGTATTTTTAAAATTTCGATTGTAAAATCATAGGCATGTACAAAGTTACATTGAGCTAGAATGAATGTAAAGGGTGAACCAACTATTAGTTTATTTTTAAATTACAAGTTATTTTGACACATATTCATATAGCCCTTTCGCACCTAAAAAATTGACATTAACACAGTATCATATCTCCACAGAACGAAATAAATAGATTAACGATTGAACAACGTTAACTTAGTTCCAAATGGGCTCCGTGTTGCCGAAACAGTACGAAGTTTGAAAAGAATGACAATTCAAATAATGCACCAACCGCGCCTGCTGTTCGCAAAATTTGTACGCAGCTGCGATCTCACGTTTTTGGACTTTTTTTGTGAGTTTCCGTTAAAGATTGATGTTACGCTGACAATTCAGAAACGATTCGGGTACTTAAACACAATATTGATCAAGTTATTGTAAAATAGGGCTTCAAACCATCCAAAATGTGCTACAAAATAGGGTTGACAGAATAAGTTACTGCCAAGCTAGCCGATATAATACTACATGCTCGTGTATAATTTATAAATATTACAATATTTAGACATCCACTTATCATTATAAAACGTTTCCACTTATAATTATAAAATCACTTAGCCCTAACTTTGTTTCTAAACCTTTTGTTATTTTATAGCATGTATTTTGGAAGTAGATTTATAAAGTGGTTTCTTGTATACTTTACATTATTTCGTTTTAATTTTTTATATATTTTTAATAATATAAAAAAGTAGAATAGCAATTCATATGTATAGTCCAATCTTACATGTCAATTTGTATGTATGTATGTATAGTCCAATCTTACATGTCAATTTGTACGTATGTATGTATAGTCCAATCTTACATATCAATTTAGTAGTGTTTTTCAGTATTTGTTAAACAATTTGTTTTTACAATTATATACTACATACAAAATACATCTTACAGTAGAGACTTAGAGACTAGAGATTATATTCCTTGATCCAATGCTCCGCTACTATTGAAAATAATCTTTTTACATTAGAAATCTGATCAATCCAATTCGTAATAATTCTGTGTAGGCCTGTAAATACTAAAAGTAGTGTTTTTGAGTATAATCAACTTATAACTGTTTAATATTTTACCGAGAAAGTCCAAATATTTTGGATATACAAAAATTAGTAGTTTCTCTTAAGCACGTATAATCTGTGGACAAAAATAAAGTCCTTATCCCATAGTTTTTCAATAATACGAATTAAGAATACAAAGTTGGAGCGCATTTAACTTCATCATAAACTAAATCATTATGTAACAAAAAGTGATTCTAAAAAGGTCTTGTTACCCAGTTCTGGTTCATACATAGGATAGCAATTCAATTAAAATTAAAAAATTTCCTAAACGATTTGATATATTGCACATAAGTTCAATTCTTTGTTATTAACATAAAAATTACAGTACGGCCCAAATATCCACCAATTCCCTAACTAAAAGCAATAAAATATATAAATTACAAGAGAGGCATTTAAGGGGGGAACCCAGTTTAGACCGATCGAAAAATCGTCTTTTTTTTTATTGCATGAATCGTTAGTATAACTATTCAAGAATATGTGGTCAAAATTTCAAAGCAAAATTCCCATTAGTTCGAATGCAATGAGCACTTAAGTGACAGCCCGTCGGTTCTGTGAAGAAGCGCACGGTAATTATAACGGAGCGGTCGCCCAGGCCCTTCTTTTCCAGCTACCTGCCTCAATACCGCTGTGCTATTGAATAATAGAAAGAGGAGAGTTTCGGCAGATGTTATTGTTTGGCATTGGGTAGAACGTTCTCGAACGTTTACGATATTTCGACAGAGCGTCGAGTCTGGTTAGTTGAGCTCCGGCTTTCTTACCGAGAGTTTACAAACGCGTTTTTCTCGAAACGACTTTTTTTCGACTTGCGTACATTCTAGCTCAAAAAGTTATTGATCAATCGTTCTGAAATTTGGTGTAGATATTCTTTATTCAATTCCACGAAACATGAACCAAATTCGGGGATTATATTGTTATTAAAAATATATTTTTTTATGCAAGAAAGATGAAAAAATATAGTATAAAAACATGACATTGTGTTCAAACACCTCAAAAACATGCAATTTGTTTGATCAAAATTAGGTTCATATTCTTAGAAAATATGTTTTTAATGAAAAAAAAAAATCCTGATGATTACAGATAAAAATTGCGACGTCAGGGATGTACGCAAGCCAAATGCTCGGATGGCAATCGCCCATGGACTGCACGCGGTAATTCCACTATTTCCGGCGGAAATCGTTTGAAAAAATTTTAAAGTCTACTTGAAAACATAAATAAAATATCCTACAAGTTTAAACAATTTGTGATTATTCCTTCCTGGTTAAAAAAAATCCTGAAAAACACCAAAATTTCGACCTCATAAACTGGGTTCCCCCCTTAAAGTATACAATTTTGGGAGAAAAGCTTACATTATGAAACATTTACGAAAAATCAGTGACCCTCTTCAAATAAATCAGTTTTTGATCAGGCGTAGAGTTCCTTAATTTAGTTTTCGTTTGAAAATATTTTCATATCGTGACCTAAGTAAGTAAAATCTCTTGAAAGTTCCATTTAAGGATAAGCTTAGCTTACGAATTCCCTCTGAGACCTTTGACCCTATCCTACTTAAAAATGTATTAACATAGGACTGAATAAAAGATATACCCAGTTTCTTGAAATCAGCTTCCCGTTTGCGTGTTGACAGCATGACACCTGGCAAAAGTATCTTACAATTTTAAGGGCAAACTTTCTCTCTATACAACAGCCGAATTTATCTCGAAGAGGAGCAGACCCTCGGTTACAAGATTAATTAAAATCGCCCGGAATCGCACCCAAGTCAGGAAATCACTTATCCCTGGGTCATTAATTTCTCCGGCTGAAAATCGTAAATGCACTCAAAGGAGCCTATTCTATAACAACCCGAAATTTCCCATCGCGCTGTTCCGAAACGATAAGGCTCGCGGAAATTAGACCTGAGCTATGTTTGCCCAAAGGACGCTCAGTGGGGCGCCTACGAAGGAAGTGAGGCGGATTAAAAGAACTAATCGCCTGACAAGCGGTAGCTCGATTTCTAAATATAAATGAGAAAATAAAAAGAAAGCCAAATCCCCAAAATCAATAAGGGCGGTGGCGGTAAGGAAGACAGGATGTGTGCTCGTCTTCGGATGTACACGTCCGAGACGCAATCGCCCGGAGATGCGCCCGCCCAACAGTCATATATGAAAAATGCCACTCCGCCCGGTGTGTTTCGGAAGAGGCTCTTAGATAATCACTCACTCCCGGTCGTACCGAAAATTCCTTAATCCTCGCAAGGAGCCCAGCCACGCGTCTTATGAGGGGCGGTGCGGGGTGACATTTTAATCCATTAACCGTGAGTACACGTATTAATATAAATGGCCCGTCAGTTGGGCTGACAGGACCCTTTGACAGGCAGTACTCTGCCTTATAGTAGGTAATAGTGTAGCGGTCATAGTAAGACAATGGATTTGCAATATAATAGTAAATTGTTAAAATAATGCAACTTTTATTAACCCTTAGGCGGCACCAGGGGTATAATCCAAAACTGCGTTTTACATAGCATTTATACTGATTTGTTTTGAAATATTGCAAATTTCCTCATTTCGGATTGCAAAATAAATATAGTTTTTATTTATACTAAATAGCAACAGAGGTGTGTCGTTTAAGGGTTAAATTGGATATTGCTGCTAGTAGATATAATGACTTTTAAATTTTAATCTTTCGTTTTAAAACCTTTTAGTTACCTGCATTTTTTGAATCAACTGTACTAACAGAACAGACAGATGATTGCCAAGTTATTTGCATTTTCTTTTACCATTATACCCAAAAATATATTTTGTTTAAGCAACTAATTTGTTGGTTTATTTAACTAATTTTGCTTTTGATTTTTACCTAACAAGATTGTTGGTAAGCATGATCAGAAAAGTTTATTTAAAAATTGTAAAACCATTGTATTGTTTAAAATACATAACTGGTTAAAATGATATGACGGAATTAGTTCAGACTTTTGCTAAAATAACTTAGGCATGTGCCACACCAAATGTGGTGATGTAGATTTTTATAAAAATTATAATCACTTGATCACAGCACCAGTTAATGCTTCATTAGAGGTGATATAGGCCCCTATTATGGTTAGCGAGTCGCACAAATTTCATTCGAGTCGAAAGGAGCTTACGAAAGCCCATTTTGGATAAAAATTCCTAACAAAGTTCCAAAATTTTTAGTAAATTCATTTCAGTAGCCTTTGACTTCAATTAAGTTTTTCGTTCAAAGTGATTAAAATTACTCGATATAAAAATAAATTTCACTTTTTTTGACGTTTTGTGAGGAAAAATTAATTGAAAGTGAAAGGTAACTGAAATGAATTTACTAAAAATTTAGGAATTTTGTGAGGAATTTTTATCCAAAAAGGGCTTTTGTAAGCTCATTTCGACTCGTTTGAGATTTGTGCGACTCGCTAACCATAATAGGGGCCATAATAAGTTGTCAAATGAATCTTGTTATTGCTTTTATTAAAAAGATGGCGAAGAAGATTAAAAACACATAAATATTGGCTTCCCCCTTTTATCACTGGCAGTATAAAAGCCACAATAAAACTTTACAATCCAAACGTTTGCACATCAATTGATTTGTTAAAATCACTCTGACACGCAGGTCATTCGAGCAAATAAAAGTGATATTCATCTTAGCTATATCACTTGAGTATCATCGGTGAAACAACAAGCATTGAATAATACGCCATGGTGGTGATTACTACATTACTAAATCACTTGTTTGCTGTGTTACGTTCCTAACGAGCTTGTGAACCGACATGAAACTGCTAGTTAGGGAAACAACTAGTTGCAACGACTATATATGCATTTTTAAATAAACTAAAGTATGAGGAATATAATTTTTCTTGGATTGATAGAATACATTGACATTTGTAGTAATCACAAAGTTTTGTTAACATTATCGTTTTGCCTCTCCTTCTCTTTAAAATGGATATGAAAATTGAGCAATGAATTTGCATTAAATTTTGTGTTAAACATGAAATTAATGGTCTGAAAATGTTGCAATTGTTGGAGAAGGTTTTCATGGTAGTATGCTAGCACACTCTTCGGTTGCGAATACGCGTCGACAGCTCACGCATCTTTCTTGATGATTGATTATTGTTTTTTGTCAACGTGTGCTATTTTCAATTTAAATTCTTGTACGTGAGCTGTGACAGCATCTGGTCTGTAGAATACTTTATAGATATATTACAGCCTCTTATAATTATAATATAAGTTGTAAAGAGAAAGGAAAGGTATATGAAAGGTATTGGATCTACACATATTACAGATGGTAGATGAATAAAATTCTTAATAAATAAAAAGTAGGTGTGACTGATTGTGTCGGGGTGAACACTGAACAGTTGAGGCATTGTCATGAATATGTTCATAATCCACGTGGTTTACATATTTGTAAAATCAACATAAAGCGTTACCGTAAACTTAATCTAAAGAAATATACACCTAGTATTGTACAACATAATCAAAATTGAGTAAGGTAGGTGCGGGTAATAAGGCCTGTCGGCTAATAAAGCCTAAGTAACAAAAAATATAATTTAAAATGATCGAGTATTGCATTGTTCTGAGCAAACTATATTGTTTGAAACTAAAACCAACATCGTAGCAACTTGGAATCTTTATCTGTATCGATTTGAAACTTTTATAGCCGCCGAAATTTTCGTTTTGGTGGCAAAACTGCAACAATATTATACTTCAAGTTTTGTCTTCTTAAATTTGAAACTTGTCTAATAAGTAAGATTAATTTGGCCGGATACTTTTGTAAGTAATAGTATTTATCTATATCAAAGTCCGATGCGAGTGTGCTTTGTATGTCTCTTGTCCCTTGTTCTCCCTTGTAACCGGGCCTGTGTGCACCCTTGCCCTGCCCGCCGAGTTCCGACCCATGTCTGCCGCACGGTAAGAATCCTTGACAACCGGGACGGGTCGCATCTTCGCTCCATCCACCCGCACAGCGCGCTTCCCGTCCTGGTGAATAATTGGCCCGGAGGTAAGAAAACAAGTTAGTGGCACGGGGGCGGACAATGCGGGTGGGTTCCGGTCGTCCCAGATTTTGCCGCCGCACTGTGATGTGATAGCATGCAAACTGGAAATAATGCCGCTTCCTGCCGAGGGCTCGGGAGTCCTGATCCAGCCATGTGTCGCTTGTGTGCGCTCGCACTCGTGTGGAAACATGCTGTTGACCTAAACGGGGGAAATCACTGCTATTTATAGGGAAATTCCAGAAGTTGATTTGATTTTATATACTCACTGAACCCGATAATTTCTTGCTGTTTCTTTTATTTTTATTTTTTTTTACCGGAAACAAGTCGCTGCTGCGCTCCCCCTCCAGGATACAAGAAATCCGTGTGTGTTTTCTTTTGAGCGGGAGGAAATGTTTTCCCAAGCACCAGCCACTCTGATCTGAGATCTGAGATGGATGTCATGCTGATTTTATAATGAAATTTTCGCCTGAAAATTGCTTTTTTTCACTGTAACTTTGGTAAGTATCTGTCCCTCCGCACCCCTGCCACAGTATCCCCGTCTGCCTTTGTGAGCTCCGGGAAAAATGCACTGAGCGAATCGATTTAATCTGATTTTCAATTAAATGTGCCGTGAGGCCGTGTCGCTCCGTGCTGCTTTTAGCTCAAAAGGCGAATTAATTTTTATCCCTCCCAAATCGAATTCGCGGAGACCCGCGGGAGCTTGTCAAGCCTAGAAAGCGCGGGATTCATGTTAATTCCTTTGAATGGCAGAGAGCTCCCCATGAATACCGCTCGGAGTGTGATGATCATCGGTGGGTTAGCTTTAGGAAGTTCATTAAAAATTCAAAGGGAAGTAAATTTATCCATAACCCGTGCAGGAACCACTTAATCGATTTAGATTTCGATGACGATTTCAACGGCTCACATGATTTTTGTAGAAGGGTCTAATTGCATGATGGTGTCTAGCCCTAACTTTGGGGGTAGATCATGGAAAAAGTGAAGGAGGATTTTAACTCTGCAAAATGAATCTGAATGGGTTTTACTTTTTTACTTTTTGAAACGGAGACGGTTTGATAGAGGATTTTATTTGATATAACCCCGTTTTAGCGAAATAAGTACAGAGATTTTAAATTATTGATAAAAAAATAAGTATACCCATTTCACTTTCTGCTTTGGTATTTTGTGTGGTAAGTGTTAAGGTATTTACACTCAAAATACGAGGGTAAATCTTTTAATTCTTTTATTAACCCCTTGGGTACGGATTTATTTGAGAAAATATTTGCATGTGAAACTGATTTAATTTTTGGTTGCGTGGAGTAGTTTTAAAAAGCAGTACATTTTACGTAAGAATTCATTTATTTCAAGTAGGTAAATGCAGTGCTACTTTGCATTGTTTACACTGCCAGGTAGTCTCCTTCCTAATATTATGCTTATAACAAACACGGCACCTTTTTCCAGGGTGTTGCTTGGACTTAGTTAGTTAAATATTGTCTAAACTCAAATGACGTCTTAGACACGTCATCCGCTCCTAGGGCAAACAAGTGCATGACGTGTCTCATACGTCAAATGTACCCAAGGGGTTAAGTCTATGTTTTTAATCTAGTAAAAGGCCCAAAGTAATTTAAGATTTTGGCATAATTTTTGATCCAAAAATACATAAAAGCTTGCATGCGGACTATATTTTTAATAAAGCTTGTAAAATGATTGCTTTTATAAAGCGCAATACCATGGATTTTAGAGATCCTTTTACATTGAAAACAATATGTTATATGTTATAGTTCGCTTACCATGAGTGTTACTTATAAGTTTTACTTGGTAAGCTATAAGAAAGTTCCCTTGGAGAGTGGTTTACCTGATTATAAAGAGAGGTACACGCTTTTAGGTGTGCTATCTATTAAAGTAAAGAAGAAATTTTGTTGCTGTAGTGTTTATGAAAGATATTTTGTGCTTAAGAATTTTACATCTGAATTTCTGAATCTGAAGTGTTTCTATAATTTAGCTCAATAATCCATGAAAATTCCACACTACCTCAACTTCAAAGCAATATCTCAAGAAATATCGATGTTAGAGATTTGGTGTTTCGAACTTTTTTGTAGGAAATTGAATTTTCTACAAGTTTGTCATATTCATTTTTTCTGTACCTCTTGTTGTTTACGAGATAGGGGTAAAAAGCGAGAATTTCATGGAAAAATTGGGGTTAGTGACCCGTACTACCTCGCTGGTGGGAGATAGGGTTACACCGCAATGGACACTTTTATAGAGCATTAAATTCTGAAGAAACCATGCCATTGACCAAGATTATACCATAAAATGCCTCTGAGCTGTAGAGTTTTAAAGAAAAATAATCAAAGTTTACGTGTATTTTATATGGGAAATCTTTATACGCCTTGGTCTAGTACTTAATATTAATATTAAGGGCTCCAATTTTCAGGGAATTTTCACACAAAATTTCGAGGTGGGACTGAAAAAAAAAATAGTCGCGAAAAAAAAGCACCCTAATCTATATATGTACCTAAGTGTTTTGTCGAAATTTGCGAAAATTTACAATGGGGAATCAGCAATCTCGATAATACTAACTAAATGTGACTAAAAATCTAAAGCTAGTCCCCTATCTCGAATTCTTGAAACTTCTAGTACAATCAGAATTTTTCATTATCTGGGACACGATTTTTGAGTTTAGAAGCAACACTGTACAGCGAAAATATGCCACCGCTGAAATGCTGTCGTATCATGAATTTAAAGAATGTTCTAATAAGATTATTTGCAAAATGACATCATTAAGAAGTTTGAAGTGAAAAAAATGAACAAATATATACGAAAGTTTTATAAAAAATACATTGTGGGGAGTGATAATTGGCCTAGTGGTGTTTTTTTTCAAGTCTAATCTTCAAAAGCATGAGCCTGCGGAAATGAAATAATTACGAGCTGTTTACGCCGGCCGTTGATAAAGATACAAGAGAAGTAGCTTTCAATTAATCTTAAATATAATTCTAAAAATACAACATTTTTAATTTTTTGTAGAATGATAAGGCGATTAATCATATTAATTCCAACGCTACGAGCGATTTAACAGAAAAATAAAAGTACATTTCTAAGTACGCAGATACAGAGTCAGCTGTGGATTTCTATACTAATATAATACAAAGTACAATCGAAGAATCTCTAGCTTTCAAGTCTTTTTAACCCAGCTCATGAAGAAAACCGATTGGAAGATAAATCTCTTGTGTGCAGTTTTCCTATACGAAGACCTGAAAACTTGTTGTTGCTGTTTCGTTAATCTTGAAAGATTCTAGATATGTATTGGAAGTTACTATGTCTTTAAATTACTTCTTTTTTGGTAGGATCAATGTTAAGATTCGTCGTGCAGAGATCTGCATTCCGGGAGAAAGATACCATTGCTACATTTGATCCGCTTTCTGTTTCCTTCGTATTTTCAGCTTAAGCTTACTAGCTAGAGATTCTTCAGTTGTAAGGTACAGTCGCCAAATTTCGTCCCCAAACCTAATTTCGTCCCCTTCAATATCTACTCATTTAAAAACCGCCATCTATTATCAGTGACCCGAACCGACAGCTAGTTGCATCAGTCGGCCATTGTGTAGAAGTGAGTGCATCACGACGTTCGTATCGAAAGAAATTTGAAAATCAAAAAAAGTGTTCAAGGTGAGTTTTTCATTGCAATATTCTCGGATTCCATAAAATATTGAGATACCTGACTTATTGATACAATTTTGTTGTCAAACTAACTATTAATATCTCAGGTGTTAATCGATTAAGTAAAATTTTCAGGTTTATGACACGTTTTTTGCTTAAATGGATGCGGAAAAATAAATAGAAATTTCCTAATATCGTCCCCTTACGTGAACCTTATATCGTTCCCGGGACGGTATTAGGATCTCGTATGGTGAACACAACGGTCATGTCACTTAATACCTTACCAATGATTAAAATAATGAAGAAAGGGCTGATTATATATTAATATGATAGTTAGGTTCAATTTTATATAATAAAAAAGGAGTAAGTACAACTTCAGTTCACGTACTGATTATTGTGATCTAAATATCGTCCCCGGGACGAAATTAGGAGCCCAAAAATATATTTTCATAATTTGAGTACTTTTGTTAAAGCTATTTTATAACTTTTGCTAACAATGTTAACGCGTTTTTGATTATTTTTAAGAATAAAGGAATATTGAACCTAATGTTTGACGTTTCTTTTATTACTGTGGTATTTTTTTCTATTTTTTTAGATTTGTTTTACAAAAAGGGGACGATATTTGGCGACTCCACCTTACTTTGTATTATATTAGTATCGAAATCCACAGCTGACTCTGTGTCTGCGTACTTAGAAATGTACTTTTATTTTTCTGTTAAATCGCTCGTAGCATTGGAATTAATATGATTAATCGCCTTATCATTCTACAAAAAATTAAAAATGTTATTTAAGATTAATTGAAAGCTACTTCTCTTGTATCTTTATCAACGGCGTAAACAGCTCGTAATTATTTCATTTCCGCAGGCTTATGCTTTTGAAGATTAGATTTGAAAAGAACACCACTAGGCCAATTATCACTCCCCACAATGTTTTTTTTATAAAACTTTGGTATATATCTGTTCATTTTTTTCAAATAGCTCGTGTTTTTATATGGAAACTTCTTAATGATGTCATTTTGCAAGTAATCTTTGACATTAGAACACTCTTTAAATTCATGATAAGACAGCATTTTCGGCGGTGGCATATTTTCGCTGTACGGTGTTGCTTCTAAACTCAAATGTATTTGGTTAAAAAAATTGTGTCCCAGATAATGAAAACTTCTGATTGTACTAGAAGTTTCAAGAATTCGAGACGGGGGACTAGCTTTGGATTTTTAGTTACATTTAGTTAGTATTATCGAGATTGCTGATCCGCCATTGTAAATTTTCGCAAATTTCGACAAAACACTTAAATATATTTAATTTCTTGAAAACCTCCATATTGAAGTTACGCTTTTTATCGGAGGTTGGGCGGGCTGGACTCCCTTTAAAAAAGCGAAGACGTAATCGTTAAATTCCCTCTCCTTGAGGCACACGACTGGCGAGAGTGACGAGTAGGCCGCGTCAGTATAAGAAAGAGAGAAAGAGAGAAAGAGAGAAAGAGAGAGAGAGAGAGAATCGGTCGAATGCTGCATGCGTGTGGGATTCCCTGTGCCAAAACCCCCGGGAAACATATACATGTTTACATGTATTCCCGGGAGTTTTGCCTGTGCGTATAGAGTATTTTCACACTTTATAAGTATAGCGAGAGTGGCGAGTAGGTTACGTAAAGAGTTGAAGCGTAGCTTCTGTCGGCCAGTCCCGTGACTGCCACGTTTTTTTTTTGTTTTCTTGAAAATTGTATCTTAAGTTCAAAAATTGACTGTAGTTTTGAAATGAGTGTCACTGAAATCTTTATGTCCATTTTCTTGAAAATCTAAAGATAGAATAAAAAAGTTTTAGCTTGAATTCGATTGATTTCACAGCAATTTTCAATTCTCAAAATTTGATGTTAAATTTGTGATTAGCGACTACCAAAACTCCTGCATACTGAATTTAATGAAAATCTGTGAGATTTTTAAAATTTGTTGTCCGCCATTTTTGCCATTTTGAATTTTAAAAATCTGATTTTAATCTCATAATCAGTGATGATAAAAACCCTTTGGTACAGAATTTCACGAAAATCTGTACGATTTTCAGAGTTTCAGATTTTCAGAATCTGCACTATAGAAAATCCGCCATTTTGAAAAGGTTATGAGTGATTGCGATCAGCAAAGAAACTTTTTTCTGTAAGTTCAAACATTCCGATCACCGTTGATCATAGTAAGAATTGCATTGCAAAACTCTATTGACTTGAGAAAAAAATTACAAAAAAACAAAAATTCAAATTTGTTGATACTGTTTTTCCAAAAAGTCATATTTAATTTCCTATTGGAAAAAACTCAATTTTGACGACAGATTCTGAAAGAGCACACTCAAAACTAGTAAGATTCGTGGTTTTTATTGGAAAATAAATGTCCTTTAATTGTAAGAATGAGGTTTCAAACTGTACAAAAAAAATTAGCTTCTTTGGGCGTTAATGAGTTAAAGTTCCGTTTCTACTTTGTATGGTATGAGGTATGACGTTAGGATATTAATGGGTTATTTTGAAATTGATGTTGATTTTTGTTAAATAATTTAAATTTACAGATGCCAAAGTTTAAATGATAAAGTAAGTCTAGCGATAAGATAAGAAGTTTTGTTTCCAAATTGGGTTGCCATAATGTTTTCGTTTTCCTCCACTTCCCTTTACGCGTAATCTACCAGATTCCAAACGGAATGTAGGTAGAGATCTCTTGATACGTCATTAGTTCCAAGAAGTTTTGCTCTTACTCGAAATTCAAAGAAAAGTGTCGGGTGTGAAAGTTGTTGTTGTTGTTGTTGTTTCCCCAAAAGAATTGAGAAGCCTCTTCAACGTCAAGTATCTTCTCGATACGTTACCAAACCAAATCACAGGAAATGGTAGCGATTCATCATCAAAGGCATCGAGCTATCATGTTTTGAGAGATTCCAGCACTCGGCTCAATCTCGAAAATCAATCATACGCTGCCACCGGATTTTTGACTCTTGAAAAAAAAAAAAAACCTAGAAAAAAAAACAAACTTTGCGCGATGTGAAGTCGTATTGAGTTGCACGGGAGCATCTCCGTTTCAAATCCCATTCGAACTGTCGGGACAGCGACTCGTTCGGGCACATTTTCAACTGCCAATGAGTCGTGACCGAGGAGGGTTCATTTTTCAATTTGGGAGCATTTCAGCACTTAAGGAAAGCCGGGGGAAAAAAAATCTCATGTTTGTTCGGTGTGATCGTGCACATATCCCGTGTATGTTTGAGGCTCAACAACAGCACGACACCCGCACCCGCCGCTGACGACGTTTTTATGCTATACCACTCGAATATCAGCCGGCGGCGAATTCAATTCACCGACGAACGAGGATTAATCCCTCATAAATCCCACATTCCGTCGAAATAAAATTAACTCTTGACTTTGATGGCGTAGCTTGCTGCCACGAGATGACGAGATGTGCAAGCGGCAGCTGGGGTACTCATAAAAACTGCAAAAGAGGCAAAATGTGCAGGAGCATCGCAGCAGCAGCAGCAGCATCCGGGATCTGTAGCCGCAGTATAGTGCAATGCGAGCGAATCGGTGCTAGGGAATCCCCGTATAGAAGGGCTGGTATTAATAAACGATGCACAACAGACCTCTGATAACTATAAATAAATCACGGCTTTGTAGAAAGATGATGGATGATCGGATCAACCCTCCAACAAATCATTGTCAGACCGTTTTGTTGGAGGTTTTACTTCGATGGAGGTACGCCAACCGGAGTGCCAGGATAATTCCCTGCATCATTGCGACACATTTATTTGCTGGTCCGGGATGAGCATAATTGCCACCATGACATCATCATCCCCCTCCTTCAGAACAGCATTTCATGTATTCGATCGTAGACTTCTTAAAATGCCATGGCACCGTGTTTCACTCGAGCTCAAGAGGGAAGTTCCTTGCGAAATAATTAATTCGGGGGGGAGAGGAGGCTCCAGCTGAGATGTTGACACTCACGGAATCGATATATGCATGAGTGAGTTGTTTAATATCCTCTCACAAATTCAGAAATTCCCCCGTTCTTCCCGCCCGACCACACGGCCCGGACCAGACGGCATCCGACGACGATTATGTGGGGGAGTTAGCTGAGCATCGAGTTTGTTTACGACCTCTAGAGGGCTCATTACGCCCAGACTCGCAGGTATATTTACAAACAAATTAACTGTTTGGGAGCACTTAATAAGGTTCGAATCGCTACTTGGAGGAGAACGTGTTTCGGATGCTGTGTGTACTCCCGGAGCGAAGAAGATCTAAGAGATCAACTTGGAAATTCTGTTTGCTTATTTAAGTTATCCGCTGAATATACATACGTATGTATATATATTTTCGGCATTTTGGTAAATTTCGAAATGAGCATCTTGTTTTCATCCTACTTTGTAAGGAAAAATACTGATTTTCTATGAATTAATTAACATAGCTCCAAGCAAGCGCTCCTCAAATGAAACCATTCCTCTAAACCGAATTGAATAACTAAATATCACTACCAGAAATAGAAACATACAGAGTAGTAGTTCTATGTTCACAAGTCAAAGCAAATATATCTAATAGGGTGTGGCCAATTAGTGAATAAGGTCTGATATTCTAATAATATCCTTTTGTCTTAAAAATAGGAAAATTAAATAATAATTGTTGTGGTCAGGCCCCCTTAAAACAAAAAAAAAAAAAACCAAAACTTGCCCTACAAAATTTTATTCCTCACCGACGCCCATGGTCTCCGGCTTTAGGTTGCCCCTTATCATCATCAAAAAATTTAAACGGCGGCACTGTCAATCCCCGTTCGGGATTCATACCTTGAGCCTCGAGTGCCGAGATTTTGCCGCCGCCCAGGCAGAAAAATTACCAAAAGTTTCATCGCCCGAGACTCAAGGAGCGGTAAATGAAGAAGGCAAAAACTGCGACCGAACTCGTCTGGGGTGTCTAATTCTCGGTCGCATGTAAAAATTTTTTAGGGACCGAGCAAGGCTCGATGGAAAGAAAGCTCACGGAGTCGAACATCTGGGTGGCCACGATGAGCGTGAGGCGGGACCGTGGCCGTGGAAGGACAGCGGTGAGGAGACGATCGGGTCGGTGCATCGGTATGGGTGAGTGGCGGAGAGAGACGATTCGCGATGGGTGTGAGCTGAAGTACGTGGAATGGGGAGTTCTTCTTGGGCATTCATACCGATCGGTCGAAGTGCGCGCTGAAAATGAAAGTTGAGGACATTAAAAGTTTAGTTGTTCAAAATGCAAAGTACATTTTTTTTGATACTTACAGTTATATTTGCTTTAATCCTGGTGCGCGCTGAAAATGAAAGTTGAGAAAATTAAAAATTTTATTTGTTCACGATGTGAAGTACAGTTTTTTGATACTTACAGTTATATTTGCTTTAATCCTGGTGCGCGCTGAAAATGAAAGTTGAGAAAATTAAAAATTATATTTGTTCACCATGTGAAGTACAGTTTTTGATACTTACAGTTATATCTTCTTTAATACGGTTATATTTGCCTTAATACTGTTGAGCGCTGAAAGTGAAAATTAAAAGAATTATTTAAAATTTTATTTGTTCTCCATATGAATTATATTTGCTTTAATCCTGGTGCGCGCTGAAAATGAAAGTTGAGAAAATTAAAAATTTTATTTGTTCACGATGTGAAGTACAGTTTTTTGATACTTACAGTTATATTTGCTTTAATCCTGGTGCGCGCTGAAAATGAAAGTTGAGAAAATTAAAAATTATATTTGTTCACCATGTGAAGTACAGTTTTTTTGATACTTACAGTTATATTTGCCTTAATACTGTTGAGCGCTGAAAGTGAAAGTTATATCTTCTTTAATACGGTTATATCTCCTTTAATACGGTTATATCTTCTTTAATACGGATGCCCAAGTTACCTAAGGAACTCTGTAGATACCGGATCGCCCTAAATTATCCTGAAAGAGTTAAAATGAAATAATTAAAATTAGACTATCTGAAATGCAGTTAAAACCAATTGTTTTATAACTTACCATTAGACTCTAAATCTTCCTAAAGATCCTGAAAGTGTTAAAATAAAATAATTAAAATCAGACTATCTGAAATGTAGTTAAAACCAATTGTTTTATAACTTACCATTAGACTCTAAATTTTCCTAAGGAACCCTGAAAGTGTTAAAATAAAATAATAAAAATTAGACTATCTGAAATTTTTTTTGAGAATTAACATTAAATTACGTGGGCCGCATTTAAAGCCAATTTTGGGACTTACTCCGAAATGCTCAACTCTCTTGGAGATTTCTGAAGCGGTATCTCGAACTGAAATACCAACCACCGTCATATGGTACTGACCAACTCACACCACAACGGGGCCATTGAACAGGCAGGGTGTGACATCAGAGACAACGCGTTCATCTCTTCAGTAACAACCTCGTGCCAGAGAGCGACCGCAGCCAGGACAGCACCACAACACATAAGCAGCAGCAGCAAGGCGCCCAACGTTTTTTTTTTATTTTTCTTTTGTACTTAATGTCGATTTATTTTGTATAAAATGAAATTTAACATGATCCCAGGTATGTTACACTAGAATTATTTTTTTTCTTGGTTCCCTCTCCCACTTAATCTTTCAGCCAGGGTTGTGATTTAATTAGAGGGACCTCCCCATTAATTTTTATGGGCCAAGGAGAGAGGTCAAAGGGTGGTTGGGGCATAGGCCAGAGGGGGGTACATTAACACCTTAAAACCCCCCCCCATGTGGGTCAATCACGGGCAGTTGCAGGGGTTCAGCCTGCTCTGCCATTTTACCACCCTGTGCGATTCCTCTTGAATCGTGTCCCGTCGCGAGAGAATTTCGTGTTGTTGGTGGTCCGTTCCGGCGGCTCCGAGCGGCAATTTCGGCAAACCCCCCCACGCTCCTGCAAATGCTAGCCATGCCAGCTCTCGCTGCCGCATACCGCCGGACGAGGTGCTTTAGCCGGGCCCTCGAGCACCATCCCGCAACAAAAATGGCGCCCAACGGGGGGCCTTCCTATCCCCTCCCCTTGGAGCTTAAGGCTCCCCTTACTCTCACTTACCTTTCCCAAAAATTCCTTCGAGGCCCTATCGGTGAGTCCCGTGGCTGGAGCTTACTTGAGGCCTCTCGAGAATTGCGGATACTGGCTTCTTCAGCCAGTAAGCCGACTCGAGGTCTCGGGGACAGCTCCATCCTAGGGATGAGCTGGTAGTGGGGGGGCTTTATCGGCAGAGCCTGCTGGGCCTGCGTGGTGGAGACTTCCGAGGTCCTCCCTGGAATTACAGGGGTTGGCTATTTGGTGGGCCAGCCTCCTGTCCGGGAGTATACCTTGGTCGTTCTCCGCCTCGTAGTCCTTGTAGGTGAAACTGGTAAGGTCCTTTCCCTCAACATTTCCTGTCTTGCAGGCTGAATGCTCGGTAGCCTGTGATTGACCCTCGTGTTTAATTTGTAGTAGAATTTTTTTTTGTTTTCTCACCGTATTGGCTGAAGGGTGGTGGAGAGAGAGGACCAAGGTAATTTTGTTTTTTTTGAAAAATTCTAAATAGTTGGTAAGATAAAGCAAAATTGTTGTTAAATTTAACAAATTAACAATGTAATTTAAATTTAATTCAGTAGTAATATTTTTGGTGAAGACTGAAGGTAAGCTGTATTCCCATATTGTAATTTACGGAGATCCTGGTAAAGGTAATCTAAATATTGTTTCCTTTTGAGTGCGAGTTTCTTGGGCAGTCCGCGCTAGTTCATTTGGCACAAATAATTACCTAATTGGACGCGGCAAATCTAAAGCGTTGCGGGCATTGTTGATTTTCATTCTCCTTTTCACTTTCGGCTCACCTTCGTTTTCTCCTCTTGCTCTGGCTGGTCGCGTTCGACAAAATGCCGAAAAAAACTGGGGCTTCTCCTAAAAACCCGTATCATACGCGGCACGCGATTCGCCAGCGGCTATTCCCCCCCGATGCTACGGACGAGGCAGGGGCAAACACGGGTACGAACGCGATGGACGAAGCAAGTACCACACCCATTGACTTGCTTCGCGACCGGGAAATAGACACGCCCGCTACGACGCGTCCGACAGACGGTGACCCCCCGGCTTTAGCTCACCTGTCATTAAACCCACCTAACGCGACCGATCAGCAGGTTAAGCCTAAACCAGTATCAGCGGAATCCGGTTGGATACCGACCCATTCACTGTTGGTGGGACTTCAGCAACAAATATCCAATCTCGTGCGAGACGAAGTAGCAAAGGGAGTGAAAGAGATACGGGAACAGGTTTCTCGAGATGGCTCAAAACATAGTTTTATGACTTCCTCTCCGCCAATTATGTCTCAGATACCCTATACTCGACGACCTGAGGGCTGTGTTTTGCCGAACCCTCCATTCACGCGACCACCTCCACCCATTTTCGACCCTTCGGGGCATTATTCCTCGCACCGTCGCTGCAGCAGTCCAATCCGTAACTGGAAGTTGCAGTACGATGGCGACAATAAGCGGTTGAACGTGGAAGAGTTTATTTTTAGGGCGGAAACGCTGACCCACAACACATTACGCAGCGATTTCTCCCTACTGGTACGGAATTTTCACCAGCTGTTGAGTGATAGCCTGGTCAATTGGTACTGGACCTTTCTGCGAAGTACAGTTAACCCAACTTGGGAACAAATAAAGCTAGCGTTACGATCGGATTGGGGCGATCGGTCTAGAGATGTCGATATTCGGAGGCAGATGTTGGGCAGGCGACAGCAGCCTCGTGAGACTTTTGCTTCGTATTACCAATCTCTTCTTTCACTCCGCACTCAGTTGAAAAATCCGATGGCTGAAGCCGAGTTTGTCGAGACGGTGAGGGCAGGTTTGCTTCCATACATACAGGAGCAAATTTGTCTTCATCGTACCGACACAATCGGTCAGTTACGATCACTAGCTACAGAAGTTCAAACTACCCGAGAGAGGTCTAGAGCGGCGCTGTTGTCTCCTGCTCAACATCGTGCGCGAGTAGAAGAATTTAGTCCATTATTAATTGAGCCGGTTGACGTTGCCGAGCCAGTGGTTGACGCCGTAGGGTCTGTGGCAAAATACCAGCCACCCAAACCGAAATGTTGGAACTGTGATACTGAAGGGCACTTTTACCAAGACTGTGACAAGGAGCCAACGGGCTTCTTCTGTTACGGCTGCGGACGAAAGGGAACAGTCAAACCTCGCTGTCCCAGCTGTTCACCAAAAAACAGGACTCGGGTCGAGAACAACACCACCAGTTCTCGACCACAACGAGCGATTGTGACAGCTGTGGCGGCGGACGGGACTCTTCCTTTCCCTCCGCAGCCCTAACTGGAAGCCCTGAGGAATCCCCAGTCCTAGCCAAATTACCTGCCGTGACGAACTCACCCTTACGCTTACCTGACGTGTCCATTTCACCTAGGCCTGATGTCGGCAACGTAGTTATTCTAGAGGATTGTGTTGAGAGAGATGGTGAGGGCCCAGAGCCACATGATACTCCCTGTCGAGCAGTTGCGATTTTACCGAGGCCTGATCAGCCTGTAAAAACTCAAGTGTCAGCTCCAGTAGTCTACCCTCGTAAACCTTTCCATCAGCGATTGAAGGAGTATCGAGCTGCTCGGGAGAGAATTTTCATGTCGGCCCTTGAGTCCTGCACCCACTCTAAGTCCAGTGTACGAACCCTACCAAAATTTAAGCGCTCGTCGTTGCGTTTACGCACCTTTTGGAGACGCGTAATTTCTAACCGTCGCAAACTAGCCACAGCCTTCGTATCAGTTCACAAGGACGTAAGGCCTTATGCCGAAGTTCAAATATTGGGAAAAAATCTGACGGGCTTATTGGATAGCGGGGCCAGTGTAAGCATTCTCGGCCAAGGAGCGGAGCAGCTCTTATCCGAAAGGAAAATAAATTGGACAAAATATCGCTCCGCGATCGAGATGGCCAACGGGGCCAAGCCTGAAGTACACGGGCACGCTGATCTTGAGGTCACGTTTCGCGGACAAACCAAGCCTGTACGTTTCTATCTTGTTCCCAGTTTGACACAAGCTTTATATTTAGGAGTTGATTTCTGGAAGGCTTTTGGTCTGGCTCCCGATGTATTAGGGTCCTTGGCTTCGTTGGACACTTCGATCGTGGAGTCGACCGACTCCAAGTGTCATATTCTTTCTCCTAATGATCAACGTCGGCTAGAATACGTCAAATCCTCGTTTCCATCTTTCGCTACACTGGGTTTAGGAAAAACCAACTTGCTTGAACATGTGATTGATGTCGGTGAAGCCACCCCAATTAAACAACGATTTTATCCGGTATCGCCTGCCGTTCAAAAACTGATGGACGCCGAGCTGAGGCGAATGCGCTCGCTTGGAGTGATAGAGGAGAGCCAAAGCCCGTGGAGCTCTCCAGTGGTACTGGTGAGAAAGCCCGGAAAGGTCAGGCTGTGTTTTGACGCCCGGAAGGTGAACTCAGTGACGAAGAAGGATGCCTACCCGTTACCACAAATCGATGGCATCCTGAGTCGCCTTCCGTCGGCTAAATTTATAACCAGCCTGGACTTGAAGGATGCTTTCTGGCAAATACCACTGGAGAAAAGCTCCAGAGAGAAGACCGCTTTTACGGTGCCTGGTCATCCCCTCTATCACTTTACAGTGATGCCATTCGGTCTTTGCAACGCTCCTCAGACAATGTGCAGACTGATGGATAAGGTAATCCCGTACAACCTGCGCGAAAATGTCTTGGTCTATCTTGATGACCTCTTAGTCCTCTCCGAAGATTTTGATACACATTTAGAGCTATTATCTCAGGTGGCCAGTTGTCTCAAAAAGGCAGGCCTGACAATAAATGTAGAAAAAAGTAAATTTTGTATAAAAGAAACGAAGTACCTAGGATACATTGTCGGAGAAGGGGGCATCAGGACGGACCCAGACAAGATCGCTGCTATTGTAGATTATCCGTCGCCTAAAACTCTTAAACAGGCTCGTCGTTTCCTTGGTATGGCCGGTTGGTATAGAAAGTTCATTCCAAACTATGCAGACCTGACTTCGGCAATTACAGACACGTTAAAGAAGTCGAATAAATATACGTGGACTGCCGAAGCTCAGAAGGCCTTTGAAGAACTAAAGAAATTACTTACCACCGCTCCATTACTATCGAGTCCTGATTTTTCGAAACCTTTTATTATTCAGTGCGACGCGAGTAATCAAGGTGTAGGAGGTGTGCTTCTTCAATTAGACGACGAAGGTAGAGAAAGACCAATCGCATATGTCTCGCAGAAATTAAATTCTGCTCAACGTAACTACACTGTAACCGAGCTGGAATGTTTAGCAGCAATTGTAAGTCTAAAAAAATTCCGCGCGTATGTAGAGTTGATGCCGTTCAGGATCATCACGGACCATGCCAGTCTACAGTGGCTAATGAATCAGAAAGACCTTAGTGGCCGCCTGGCTCGGTGGAGTTTAAAATTACAAGGCTACAACTTCAGCATAGAACACCGGAAAGGAACACTGAATGTTGTGCCAGACGCCTTGTCACGAGTCCACTGCGAACAAATCGATGCTAGCTCGTTAGAAGATCCTGGTCCCGAAATTGACCTTGAATCACCTCATTTCCACTCTTCCGAATACCGAGAGCTTAGAGAACGAATAGAGAAGAACAAAGACCGTTTCCCTGACCTAACAGTTCGTGACGAATACATTTATATCCGAACTCAACCTCGGTCAGGTGACCCCGTTCAGGAAGAAGAAGCATGGAAACTATGGGTGCCTAGAGCATTAACGGGAAACGTAATATCGCGAGCTCATGATCCACCTTTGGCAGCTCACGGCGGAATTGGCAAAACGTTAGAGCGAATCCGTAGACATTTTTATTGGCCGGGCATGACAGTGGAAACGCGAGCATACATCCTCTCTTGTGACGTTTGTAAAGAGGTGAAACCATCTAACACCACCCTAAGACCACCCATGGGCACACAGGCCAAGACTGAACGGCCTTGGCAACGAATTTTTCTCGACCTCCTGGGTCCCTACCCTAGAACCAAAAAGGGCAAGGTCTGTATCTTAATCGCCCTAGACCACTTTTCCAAATATCCCTTGCTGAAACCTCTACGAAAAGCCAGTACCTCAAATATCTGTACCTATGTCGAAGAACAAATTTTTCATCTCTTCGGAGTTCCCGAAACCGTGGTAACTGACAACGGGACCCAATTCCGTTCGGCTCAGTTTCAAAACCTTTTAAAAAAATATGGAGTGCATCATCTTCGTACCGCAGTCTACTCGCCACAGGCCAACGCCTCTGAGCGCGTCAATCAGTCCATTTTGGCCGGAATCCGGGCGTATATTCGGGATGAGCATACCAGATGGGATGAGAAGTTGAGTTGCATTGCCAGTTCACTGCGTAGTTCGGTGCACCAAGCCACTAAGTTTTCCTCGTATAAAATTCTGTTCGGTAATAATATGATTGAGCATGGATCCGCCTATGCCTTATTACGACAACTATCGGGGTTGAACGAACCCATTGATGTGGACAGTTCCGACAAACTTCGACTGATTCGTGCCCAGGTACAAGAAAATTTAAACAAGGCTTTCGAAACGGGAGAGAAACAGTATAACTTGCGATCCAAGCCAGTTGGATTTAAGGTAGGGCAGGAAGTATACAGACGAAATTTCCAGTTGAGTAATTTCGGGAAAGGTTTCAACGCCAAGTTGGGGAAAAAGTTTTTAAAATGCCGGGTAAGAGCAAGAAAAGGTAATGCATTGTACGAGCTAGAGACCCTCCAGGGTAAATTGATAGGCACCTTCCATGCGAAGGACATTAAACCATGACCGTTTTTCTTTCTTTCGGCATTCTGACATGTGAATTATCCCAATATTGTAAAGCATTTAAATAATTTTGTTTTGACTTCGAGTGGAATCTTCACTGGCGGCGATCCGTAGTGGAGTTTTTTCCCCATTCCCCAACTGTTCTCTTTTCCGGTAGCCCTAATAAGGCATCCGTCCAGCCTCACTGGTAACGTTAGTGTGTTCATAAGCCGCCTCTGCTTGGCATTGCGGTTGACACATGTTCTCTTCCGGTAGCCCTAATAAGGCATCCGTCCAGCCTCACTGGTAACGTTAGTGTGTTCATAAGCCGCCTCTGCTTGGCATTGCGGTTGACACATGTTCTCTTTCGGTAGCCCTAATAAGGCATCCGTCCAGCCTCACTGGTAACGTTAGTGTGTTCATAAGCCGCCTCTGCTTGGCATTGCGGTTGACACATGTTCTCTTTCGGTAGCCCTAATAAGGCATCCGTCCAGCCTCACTGGTAACGTTAGTGTGTTCATAAGCCGCCTCTGCTTGGCATTGCGGTTGACACATGTTCTCTTCCGGTAGCCCTAATAAGGCATCCGTCCAGCCTCACTGGTAACGTTAGTGTGTTCATAAGCCGCCTCTGCTTGGCATTGCGGTTGACACATTTTCTCTTCCGGTAGCCCTAATAAGGCATCCGTCCAGCCTCACTGGTAACGTTAGTGTGTTCATAAGCCGCCTCTGCTTGGCATTGCGGTTGACACATGTTCTCTTTCGGTAGCCCTAATAAGGCATCCGTCCAGCCTCACTGGTAACGTTAGTGTGTTCATAAGCCGCCTCTGCTTGGCATTGCGGTTGACACAGTTCTCTTTCGGTAGCCCTAATAAGGCATCCGTCCAGCCTCACTGGTAACGTTAGTGTGTTCATAAGCCGCCTCTGCTTGGCATTGCGGTTGACACATGTTCTCTTTCGGTAGCCCTAATAAGGCATCCGTCCAGCCTCACTGGTAACGTTAGTGTGTTCATAAGCCGCCTCTGCTTGGCATTGCGGTTGACACATGTTCTCTTTCGGTAGCCCTAATAAGGCATCCGTCCAGCCTCACTGGTAACGTTAGTGTGTTCATAAGCCGCCTCTGCTTGGCATTGCGGTTGACACATGTTCTTTTTCGGTAGCCCTAATAAGGCATCCGTCCAGCCTCACTGGTAACGTTAGTGTGTTCATAAGCCGCCTCTGCTTGGCATTGCGGTTGACACATGTTCTCTTTCGGTAGCCCTAATAAGGCATCCGTCCAGCCTCACTGGTAACGTTAGTGTGTTCATAAGCCGCCTCTGCTTGGCATTGCGGTTGACACAGTTCTCTTTCGGTAGCCCTAATAAGGCATCCGTCCAGCCTCACTGGTAACGTTAGTGTGTTCATAAGCCGCCTCTGCTTGGCATTGCGGTTGACACATGTTCTCTTCCGGTAGCCCTAATAAGGCATCCGTCCAGCTTCACTGGCAACATCAGTGTGTCCTTAAGCCGCCTCTGCTCGGTTATGCGGTGGACATACCTTTTACCCCTTTCTCCCTCTTCCTAGTTAGAGTTCCTCGTCCTTACTCCCATCCTATCCTTTATCCTTGTGCAGAATTAATTGTCGTATATCCGCCATTTCATTCCCACCTTCTCACTCCAAAGGACCCTGTCGGTGGTTCTCTTGGTCGAGGCTGTTCCGAGGCCTCTTGAGAATTACGGATGCTGGCTTCATCAGCCAGCAAGCCGTCTCGAGGTCTCGGGCTTCCTCTTCCTTGAGAGGGACCGGCAGGGAGGCGCTTTGCTTGCCCACACCGCGGGACCTGTGCTTCGGAGACTACCGGGGCACTCCCTGGAACTACAGGATCTGGCCGAAGATAGAGCCAGTTGCCTGTCCGGGAGACTTCCCCGGTCGTTGTCCGCTGCGAGGCCTCGCGGGGTGGGTCGGTACGGTGGCCTTTTCCCCGAGGACATACTCTTAATCCCGAACGGTGTCGCTTGATCTGCGGATCTAGCTATTCCGCTGCCGTAGGCAAAATATCTCACCTTTTTTATACTTTCCCTTTTATATATACATATATATATATAATCTTACAAAATCTTACATATCATCATGTCTCTGTTTCATTATTTCACGACCTCTATATGCTACATATCTACCCTTCCTGCTTGTCTCTGGTACAAATGATTTTTTTTATTACATCCATCGTACATGGTACGAATTATAATCAGCCTTTTGAATATATAAACCTGTATACCGTCGCATATTGTACATCTCGTACCTATTCATGAAGTTCTTTTGTCTAAAGTGGTTCGTATCGGTTTGCGCCGCCCTCACACACCTAAACTTGTCACCCCGTCTACCATTCACAATCTGGGTTGCCCTGGGTGATCTTACGGGTTGGTCTCATCACAACTCATCTGAACGTCGTTGGCCTCTATCGACTGTAATCTCTTCATACCCCAACGTTAACGGCACACGTCAGTTACCCTTCGGGAAACGTCAACGTTTTCGTCCTGACAAGACAGTCGTTCTTGTACAGTTTTTTTTTTACCCTATCCTCTTCTCAATTTCTGCCCTTCCCCATTTTTTCATCGCCCTTTTTATACCCGTATTACCTTCTGTCGCCTATACTTGGAGATCCTGTACTCCAACAATTCCACCTGGCAAAGACTGCACGACAAGGAATCTGACAGGAGATTCCTTTAATTAGGTTAAGTTGGTTCCCCAAATTTCACAACAGCTCTCACCTCCAGACTCCCTGGAACAGCAGCGCCACATCGCTGGAGTCTGGAGGGATGCGGATCCGCAGTGCGGAGGTTCATCTAGGGACTGGGATGACCGTGGGAGCTGGTATACAGCCACCTCTAATTTTTTTTTTCGTTTGTAATTCGAATTTCCTTAGACCCAACCCCACGATCGGGGCTGGCCCGAGGCAGAATCAGCAACTCAGCCCCACTGTCGGTGAAGCCTGCCTCTCATCAGGGCTGGTTTTCCCCGCCAGTGGGAGTGAGTGGTCAAGTCAGCATTGAATCTACCGGACCTCCCATAAGGGTCAGGGAAGTTCAATGCTGACATCTGGCCAGCTGACTACGGCTCGGGTTAGTCCCGAGCGTGGGTCGAGCCACATGTTGAGCGCCCCTCATCTTCTCCGCGAGCACCCACTCTTAAGTCTATCATCCGAGATCTGGACTGACCCGAGATGGGTTAGCATCTCTCTGTCACTGCCAGGGAGGCCTGCCTCTCATTAGGGTTGGTTTCCCTGACAGTGGAAGGGGGGTGGCCAAGTTGGCCCTGGATTAACTGGCCTCTCATTAGGGTCAGGGAAGTCCAGTGTTGATTTTGGCCGGCTAGCTCAGTCTCGGGCCAGTCGCAGGCGTGGGTTGAGCCACATGTAGAACCCCTTCACAGCCCGACCATTATTCAGCTCCTTTGGCCTCGGAGACGAGTCCAACGGAGCTGTGCTGTTGTGGTCAGGCCCCCTTAAAACAAAAAAAAAAAAAACCAAAACTTGCCCTACAAAATTTTATTCCTCACCGACGCCCATGGTCTCCGGCTTTAGGTTGCCCCTTATCATCATCAAAAAATTTAAACGGCGGCACTGTCAATCCCCGTTCGGGATTCATACCTTGAGCCTCGAGTGCCGAGATTTTGCCGCCGCCCAGGCAGAAAAATTACCAAAAGTTTCATCGCCCGAGACTCAAGGAGCGGTAAATGAAGAAGGCAAAAACTGCGACCGAACTCGTCTGGGGTGTCTAATTCTCGGTCGCATGTAAAAATTTTTTAGGGACCGAGCAAGGCTCGATGGAAAGAAAGCTCACGGAGTCGAACATCTGGGTGGCCACGATGAGCGTGAGGCGGGACCGTGGCCGTGGAAGGACAGCGGTGAGGAGACGATCGGGTCGGTGCATCGGTATGGGTGAGTGGCGGAGAGAGACGATTCGCGATGGGTGTGAGCTGAAGTACGTGGAATGGGGAGTTCTTCTTGGGCATTCATACCGATCGGTCGAAGTGCGCGCTGAAAATGAAAGTTGAGGACATTAAAAGTTTAGTTGTTCAAAATGCAAAGTACATTTTTTTTGATACTTACAGTTATATTTGCTTTAATCCTGGTGCGCGCTGAAAATGAAAGTTGAGAAAATTAAAAATTTTATTTGTTCACGATGTGAAGTACAGTTTTTTGATACTTACAGTTATATTTGCTTTAATCCTGGTGCGCGCTGAAAATGAAAGTTGAGAAAATTAAAAATTATATTTGTTCACCATGTGAAGTACAGTTTTTGATACTTACAGTTATATCTTCTTTAATACGGTTATATTTGCCTTAATACTGTTGAGCGCTGAAAGTGAAAATTAAAAGAATTATTTAAAATTTTATTTGTTCTCCATATGAATTATATTTGCTTTAATCCTGGTGCGCGCTGAAAATGAAAGTTGAGAAAATTAAAAATTTTATTTGTTCACGATGTGAAGTACAGTTTTTTGATACTTACAGTTATATTTGCTTTAATCCTGGTGCGCGCTGAAAATGAAAGTTGAGAAAATTAAAAATTATATTTGTTCACCATGTGAAGTACAGTTTTTTTGATACTTACAGTTATATTTGCCTTAATACTGTTGAGCGCTGAAAGTGAAAGTTATATCTTCTTTAATACGGTTATATCTCCTTTAATACGGTTATATCTTCTTTAATACGGATGCCCAAGTTACCTAAGGAACTCTGTAGATACCGGATCGCCCTAAATTATCCTGAAAGAGTTAAAATGAAATAATTAAAATTAGACTATCTGAAATGCAGTTAAAACCAATTGTTTTATAACTTACCATTAGACTCTAAATCTTCCTAAAGATCCTGAAAGTGTTAAAATAAAATAATTAAAATCAGACTATCTGAAATGTAGTTAAAACCAATTGTTTTATAACTTACCATTAGACTCTAAATTTTCCTAAGGAACCCTGAAAGTGTTAAAATAAAATAATAAAAATTAGACTATCTGAAATTTTTTTTGAGAATTAACATTAAATTACGTGGGCCGCATTTAAAGCCAATTTTGGGACTTACTCCGAAATGCTCAACTCTCTTGGAGATTTCTGAAGCGGTATCTCGAACTGAAATACCAACCACCGTCATATGGTACTGACCAACTCACACCACAACGGGGCCATTGAACAGGCAGGGTGTGACATCAGAGACAACGCGTTCATCTCTTCAGTAACAACCTCGTGCCAGAGAGCGACCGCAGCCAGGACAGCACCACAACACATAAGCAGCAGCAGCAAGGCGCCCAACGTTTTTTTTTTATTTTTCTTTTGTACTTAATGTCGATTTATTTTGTATAAAATGAAATTTAACATGATCCCAGGTATGTTACACTAGAATTATTTTTTTTCTTGGTTCCCTCTCCCACTTAATCTTTCAGCCAGGGTTGTGATTTAATTAGAGGGACCTCCCCATTAATTTTTATGGGCCAAGGAGAGAGGTCAAAGGGTGGTTGGGGCATAGGCCAGAGGGGGGTACATTAACACCTTAAAACCCCCCCCCATGTGGGTCAATCACGGGCAGTTGCAGGGGTTCAGCCTGCTCTGCCATTTTACCACCCTGTGCGATTCCTCTTGAATCGTGTCCCGTCGCGAGAGAATTTCGTGTTGTTGGTGGTCCGTTCCGGCGGCTCAGAGCGGCAATTTCGGCAAACCCCCCCACGCTACCGCAAATGCTAGCCATGCCAGCTCTCGCTGCCGCATACCGCCGGACGAGGTGCTTTAGCCGGGCCCTCGAGCACCATCTCGCAACATAATAAATAACATACCGATCGTAAAATTTTATATTTTTAGTAGAAACAACTAACGTAACCGATTGGTTTTTTACATACAAGTAATTATTATATAAATAAACAGTACTCTTTTAGATAGATATTTAAATTAAAAAAAAAAAAATAATAGAGTTAACTTTTGATGAAAATGTTCCTTATTAGAAAGACTAATTCATGAATTTAATATTTAGAAAAAAATTGTTAACAAACAATTAAGCCGGCGAAACAAGAAACTGAAAAGCAAAAATTAAAATCAACCTTTTTAGTCTTAATAACTAAGCTCCTAAACTAATGTAAGTAACTAATTTTGAGTCGACAACAAATCGAGCAATGTTATTGTTTACCGCTGGAGATTTGACGTTGTATTTTTGTTTTATTTTGTTTTGATTATTTCTTTAAAGTAATTTAAGTATCTTCGTTGATTGTTTGTTTGGCGCCGACTCAAAATTCTCTAAAGTTCTTATCAAGATGAATGAAATAATAATTGGTAGGTGCTGTAAACCGTTGAGGAGTTCCCTCGACTGTCTTCCGTCTTCATCCTCAGATTAACTCCAGGTCTCTATTATGTTGTTGTGTCGTCAGAACTACATATGTGTGCCAAGTTTCAACAGAATCGGTTCACAGGTGAATGAAGAATCAATCAACCCCTATTTTTTTTACCCTTAGGGGTGAAAATGGGACCAACCTCGAGGTATACCCTATTCAATACAAAAAGAATCATCAAAATCGGACTATTCTGAAAAAACTTATGCGTGGTCATACATAAAAAAAAAGAAAAAGTATATACGCGTCTATTTGTCAGTCCAATTTTGGGTCACTTTTCTATATAGGTTTGTACTAAAATGGAATATTAGCCTCGTGAGGAAACATTTATATTGGACAAAATTATTTTTGGTCATTAGGCCTATTTCTAGGGCGAAAAGGGACATGTGTTACTTTTGTCATAAGGGTTTAATACATCCTTATGTCCTTATCGGGTCCCAACACGGAATTGCGTATGTGTCTTGACTACTGAATTCTAAATTCCAGTCGGATTGTCGTTTGTACTCAACTCTGGTCCTCATACGGCCAAGCATGTGGCCGAGCATGTGGCCGAGAATATGGCCGATAAAATTTTTCACCAATTATTTCTATTCCGTGTAGACGTTGTGCGGCCGTTTCACAGTTTTCAAAAATACTACGGACTGCGTACCGCCGTCTAGAAACTGTACAGACGTGGTACTGTATACCAAAGAGTATCTATTAACAAGAGGGGACACTCGTGACGTTTTTCCTTATCTTTTTTAGACCTTGGTACCGTTACAGGAATGAAATGGGAATTTATGCTAGAAATAGTTAGTAATAAAGAAAGCATAAGTGAGAGAAAGACAAATTTGGGGCGAAAAGTGGATCACTCCTGCAGAGTGCACCTCACAAAAATCTTTTATCACAAAACTTTTCTATGAGCACATTACACGCTGCCTTTTCCACAGCCACACACCAAACACCCGGTACTTTTCGTAAGCGAGCCAACCACCCGGTACTTTTCGTAAGCGAGCAGCACACAAAAGAAATTCCGCTCCAGGGCGCCTTTAAAAACGCACAATGAAAAAATGTAAATAATCTCGTCCGTATTCATGCTCGGTGTGTGCTACCTGCCTCTTCTCCCCTCTCCGATTCGGCATTTCCCTATAACTTAACATTGCCAGAGGAGGTAAACTTGAGCGACCTAGTACTGGTGCCCGGCTCCAGGGCGCCTTTAAAAAAGCGTTCATAAAAAAAGCTTCAGTTTATAGCTTACGCTGTAAAAGCTGTCTGTGAGAACTTTTTGGTGACTATTTCTCTCTCTACATTTCTTATAGGTATTTACAGAGGTAGTAGCCTTGAGCTGCTTTATCTAATGGGACATTTTGCTGGGTGTATTTGCGAGAGCTTGCATATGGGTTGGAATTTTGAGAGGGTATTAAAGTGTCCCTTCTTGTTGAAATAGATATTCTTTGCTGTATACGTGTTGTAACCACCGTTCATTCCCAGTTGGAAAAATGAGAAGCCTTCTCGAGGAAGTCATTTAGAAGCTTTGAAAACATAAAAGAAAATATGTTAAAATTCCAAGGAATATATAAATGATGTGAATAGAAGGGATGTATAGAAAAATAAATTCCGTTAGGCACGTACCGACTTCGATCGATCATAATTAGAAAAATTGCGCAATTAATTCATTCTGAGTTGAGTTTGCAACAAGTGCAGTTCTTTTGTTCAAAGTTGAAAAATTAAAGTGAAAATTAAAGGTTCGTAGCAACAAAATATTCGATTCGCTATTGAAAGGTAAGTTAAGGTGCTGCTTTTTAGTAAAAATAAAATTATAATTTAAAAAAATTGGTCTAGTAATTTAAAACTTATTTTTTGAAATAATGCATTTGTTTTTGTTATTACAGAGGCCGTTAAAAAGGAAAATTTTGGTTTCAGGTAATGTGAAGATGAAATGAAGAAAGGCTAAAAACAGATTTTACAAAAAAACCATTAAACTAAAGTCGGCAACTTAAAAGAAATATTATTGTGTATTATACGGTGTTGATCAAAATAATAGGTAATAAGAATCAAAATAGTCTAAAGAGCAATTTCGCTTTTAACCCTTAACTGGTATCGTAAATTTGACATACGTAACTGGTATCGTGGGGGCCGCGCAGCCCCTATACTACGTTTGCTTCTAGCAAGCAAATTTTAAATATGTACTTGAATAAATGCTCATAAATCATAAATAAAATAGGCTCGTTTTATGTAATCAATTAGTTTTTATTTATATAAATCTTCTTACTTAAATATTACAAGAGATCACAAAATAGTAGCAAATTGGCGAAACAAAGAAAACGTCATGCGTGGGGGCCGCGCGGCCCCCACCATACCAGTTAAGGGTTAAATTCGTTAATTCGTATCATTATTTGAGTAACAAAGTGTTCCTTATTTGCCCTATGAAAAGTTAGTCAGGCGTCAAGTTCTAGGTGTTAAACTGCAAAGTTAAAAAATCACTTCATTTTTAAAATGATGAAAAAAATAGCTATTTTTTGTGACTGGTGATAATCTCTTTTGTTAATGGGATAAAAAGGTTATTACATTGTTTTTGGAGACTAAGGTTAAACTAAATTATTTTTTGTAAAATGGATCTACTAGATTTTTTAATTAAATAATTTTAGATGGGTTGATCTAAACACTGTTTTACTGAACAACGTTGCACGAATGACCAACTTTCCATACGACAAATAACGAACACTTAGTTACTCAAAGAATGCTACCAATTACTTTTCAGAGGAACGAGATTTTAAAAGCGAAATTGATATTTAGAATACTTCTCAGTTTTATTACTTATTATTTTGATCAGCACTGTAAGTATTATTTATGTAGGATTATTTTTGTTTTGTTTTGAATTAATGACAACTGTTTTTGTTAATTTTACATTTTGAAATATAATATATTTTTATAGAATAATCAGTTTGTTTTAAACAAGATACTTTTACATTTACAGAATGTCTATTTGCTTCACGAAGACTTTGCAGCTGTTTATAATAATTTGTAAACAAAAAATTAATAAAAGACTGCAAAATCGTCATAAAGCAAATTCGTCAGAACACTTTTGTAAGCTTTCTGTAGAATAGCTTTAGAAGACTTCCCAAGAAGTTCGTGGGAAGAATACGACGAAAACTCGAACAGATGCCTTCCTACCAATGACATGGCCATATAAAAAAGATATGATATGGAGTACGGAGAGGAAGGCTTCTGACCTTCCAAAGAAGGATTCTGCATACATGGAAAAGGCTTCTATTTTCAACTGTTTTATTTAGGTTTCCAAATGTCAAGTCGATGACATGTTTATTTTGTGAGTAAAACAGCTGTGACAGATAGCCAGACAGATGCCGAAGTTTCACTATAAGTGTTCCGTTTTACCCTTTTTCCGGAACCGAAACGGGAATTATGCGAAACCCTCTCCTTTTTTTATTTCCTAATTGATCCAACATGTCTTACTCGCCTGAGAAATGATACACAAATTTTCTAAAACATTAAGTTCCTCTTTGTGTACCCCGAAATTTTTGACGATATTTTATGGACCATCCTACAAGGAATTTCACAATTTTTTTTGCGGTGCCTTTTCCAGACTAAGCCAATATTTTAACCAGGGCTGCAAAAAGTAAATAAACGAAACTGAAAGAACAAAAATGTACCTACGTTTCTGTGCACATAAACTAAACAAGTATCAAACGGAGGGTTTCTGTGCACATAAACTTATCAAACGTAAACCAGTGTATGTTTCAGTGCACATAAACTAAACAAAAATGTACCTACGTTTATGTGCACATAAACTAAACAAAAATGTACCTACGTTTCTGTGCACATAAACTAAACAAAAATGTACCTACGTTTCTGTGCACATAAACTAAACAAAAATGTACCTACGTTTATGTGCACATAAACTAAACAAAAATGTACCTACGTTTCTGTGCACATAAACTAAACAAGTATCAAACGGAGGGTTTCTGTGCACATAAACTTATCAATTTCGTTTATTTGCTTTTTCGGTTTGTGTGCACACGCCAAGGAATAGTTTCGTTTCGTTTCGAATTTCTTTGCAGGGAGTTTATTAAACGAAACAAAGCGAATTTCCTACGCCCCAAAATCAAAGACAGGGAGTAGAGCCGGGACGAAGAATGAGGCCAGCTCTGAGCTGTATATAGTACCGGCCTTTGGTGGAGGGGGAGGGGGTGAGGGGAGGGGGAGTGGAAGGGGTGGGGAGGGGGAAGGGTTAGGGGAAGGGGGAAGGGGGGGAAGGGGGTGGGAAGGGGGAAGGGGGTGGGAAGGGGGAAGGGGCGGGAAGGGGGTGGGAAGGGGAAGGGGTTGGGAAGGGGGAAGGGGGTGGGAAGGGGGAAGGGGTTGGGAAGGGGGTGGGAAGGGGGAAGGGGGCAAGCTCGAGCGGCGCCCGAGGGCGCCGGTCGATTTAGGGCGCCAAATTAATTAGGAACATATTAAAATTTCTCAGAAGAATAAGTTTGTAGAACTGCAAAATTGAGTAAAAACCGCACGTTTAATAGGTCTGTTCGTTGGCATGAAAACCTGTGGCACCCCAGGGCGCACTGGTGTGCCCTGGTGCGCCCTGAGAACTGTCAAAAAACACGGGGCAGCCCAGTGCTTTTCACGCCAGCGAACAGCGTACTAAAAAGGAGAACTGTCATCTGGCCTTTTACACAAAAATTATGAAATAAAACCACTGCTTTTTCATAATGTTGACATCGAAATGCTCAAATTAAGTTATTGTGCCCGCAACAAGAGTTAATTCCACTTTAAATACCGTATCTGTTAACAATTAAACTGATAACCGTCATTTACCCTGAGTTTTTAGCTGGGGCAAAACCAGGGTGCACCAGGGCGCACCAGTGCGCCCCAGGTTTCCCAAAAAACACAGAACTGTCACTTGACGTTTAAAAACCAGTGCAGATAGGGCGCACTGGGGTGCCACAGGATTGCCAACGAACAGACCTAATTTAATTTTCCAGCCCTGGTTTCTGTGCACATAAACCTCGTTATTAGGAAATTCGCTTTGTTTCGTTTAATCAAAGAACATATAACATAAAGAACTCTTATCGGACTCACAACTTAGTCGAAATATCCTCAGCTCGTCTGGATGCGAAGGGAAAACATGAGGGGCAAGCGAGCGAAACATCAGCACAGAATCGAAGAAAATTTTGTAGACCACCGTTCGTGTGGGCATGTAGGGAGCGCAAGCGAATTGCTTCTCGAGCCGCCGCACTGTGTTGTGCTGCAATTCTCTGCCTGATGGTACATATGATTGGATTTTTGGAAAAGAAATTAGGGGTTGAGATCAGCTTAGAAAGAATTATTGATTGTGCTGCTTTATATAAAATAATTAAACTAGGATGTGTTAGGGTAGTTAGAAAACATTAGGAGTAGCGGATAATTATTATTTTTAAATTTGTTCTGTAAATCTGTAAACAGCAAATTTTAAATATTCCTAAAAAGAACTCAAACCTAGTCAATAATACTTCTTAAAACAATTGATTTTTATTAAATATTTAATGTTCCTTAGAAAACCCTTCAAAGTTAGAAATTTGGAAGTAAATAAAAATATATAAATTGATATTAAAAATTAACAAAAAGCGAGCAATGCGGAATGTTTTCTAAATATTTTTGTTTACGCTGGTCTTTTGGAATCCACAAATGTTCTAATTGAAAAATCAATATATATAATAATAATATACAAAAAATATGTCTTCGTCTTCATTGTTTTCGTTAAATAATTAGTTTTAATTAAAATGCTTATTTAAGGGGCCTTATCTTTTAAAATTGGAAAAAAACACACACTTGTTTAAACTTTTTTTGTGTGAAAAGACTATTATATTTATTGAAATAATTTCTTTTGAACATTATTATATATTAGATGAAGAATGTAAAAAAAATGGTAAACACTTTTATTTCTTCTTGACCGCTGTAGATGGCGTCTACTTCCAAAAGGAACTTTTTAATCGATGGTACACTTTGCGGACTTCCTGTAACAATTTAAGTAAAAATTCAAAGGGGATTCTATTCTATAGGCTTAATACTAGACTATAGACCAAAAGAAGTTGGTTATGTTTTTTTATACAGAGGTAGATGGACCCAAAAATGTGGCTTTTTTTGCAGAAATATGCAAATGCAAATACAAAGAATTAATTTTTTTTCAGGACTATCGTCTAGTTTTAAGCTTTATAAATAGAATCCCGTTTAAATTTTTACTTAGACCATTACAGGAAGTCCGAAAAGTGTCCCACCGATTAAAAGGTGTTTTTTGGAAGACAGCTACAGCTGTCAAGAACCACTAAAAGTGATAAATTTGTTTTTACATAATCTTGATATTGTCCAGAAGAAATTATTTGAATAAATATAATAGTCTTTTCACAAGAAAATTTTGAACAAGTGTATTTTTTTTTAATTCTCAAAGAGAGGGTCCCCTTAATCAAAGCATATCTCTTGCTGCGATATTTTTAACTTGTTAAAATATTTAGTTTTCTGTTTGCCTTCTTTTCAGTTTTTTTTACGGCCCATGAACAATGTTTTATCAATAAAACATCAATGAAACAAGTATCATAAATTCAAGAAGTTGGATTCTATGTTCATAACAGGAATTAAGCGTATTGAACCAATCTTGTTTCAAAGTCTTGCTATTTCTGACGTATTTTTAAAAATTTCCTCAAAGACAGTTATGTGTATTTTGCACACATTAAAAAATTCATTTGATGGAGCATAAAGATTACCAAAATCTGAAATTGATTGATTATAATTTTTTGCAAATATGAATACCTTCCTCTGAAGGACAAGTTAAAACTTCGTCTTTTTTCCGTACTATTTCTTCACAACTTTCACATTTTATTTTTAAAAGCACTTTAAATACTGCGAACCTACAAAATATCTCATAGAAAGAAGCTCAATTCCAAACTTTTCAGACCCAAAAATGTCTTCTATCATACGGTCAGCATATTCAGTCTCCAATAATCTACATTTTAAACCCGATTTTTGACTCATTTTAGCATATAAGATAGCAAAAAATAAACAAAACTAATCAATCTTTCACAGAATAATTTCAGTATTTAATTAAAAAATAAACAGAAACTTCTTAAGCAAAAATGTTATTCAATATTTTAGAGTAACTATACAAAAATTCAGTATGTATCTTAAAAAAATAAGTAACATATTTAAATGATTATATATATCAAATTAGCATCCAACATTCCACGAGCAGTTTTCTCATCGAAATCTAAAAGAGAAATAATTCCGACAAACATCAGCCACTCACGCAGCGGTAACAGACAAAGGCAAGGCACATGGGCAAAAGCTCTTGCCAAACGAAACGATGTTCTGAGCTGCCGCGAGAAATGAAATGTAGGCGACTGTAGGGTTCTGCTGGCAGAACCCTAGAACAAAATTTTCAGCTCAGCTTGTTTGTTCCTAGTGCGAGTTCTTTATGTTATACGTTCTTTGGTTTAATAAACTCCCTGCAAAGAAATTCGAAACGAAACGAAACTATTCCTTGGCGTGTGCACACAAACCGAAAAAGCAAATAAACGAAATTGATAAGTTTATGTGCACAGAAACCCTCCGTTTGATACTTGTTTAGTTTATGTGCACAGAAACGTAGGTACATTTTTGTTTAGTTTATGTGCACATAAACGTAGGTACATTTTTGTTTAGTTTATGTGCACATAAACGTAGGTACATTTTTGTTTAGTTTATGTGCACAGAAACGTAGGTACATTTTTGTTTAGTTTATGTGCACAGAAACGTAGGTACATTTTTGTTTAGTTTATGTGCACTGAAACATACACTGGTTTACGTTTGATAAGTTTATGTGCACAGAAACCCTCCGTTTGATACTTGTTTAGTTTATGTGCACTGAAACTATTGCACGTTTAATTTAATTTTGCAGCCCTGATTTTAACAGAAGAATAACTCACTCAGCAGACGCATTTATCATTTCCATAAAAACTAATTAAAGCGGAGTTATCCAGAGCCGTTTAAATTGAGTCGCCCTCCAAAAGCAGAGATCCAGACGTTGGCTTTTCACACAAACGCAGTGGTAAGCTTAAACGGCGCGTCCGCTGCCACCGCGACGCTCTCCTCGCCCACTTCCCCTCCGCAAACATCCAATGTTCATTAGAGCGACTCATCATCCAATTCCATGGAATTATCCTGCGACTTAATCAGGGCTCGGGCTTTTATATTCCCACAGTAGCATTTAGAGTCCTTGCGGGCGTTTGAATAATATCTCCTGCCTCCAAACTCACCTGTCAGAGGATCTCACCTTGGCGAGATTAAAGCCCACAGGTGTGAGGGCAGTGTGGAGGGTGTTACTTCTAATTAGCAGGGGATAAGTGCAGAGATCGTGGCCATCCTCTGGAGGAGTGGTGGCTTTTCTTATACTGATCTTTTTTTTAATCCTGTAACTTTATTAAATCATGGGAGGATAAAAGCGGTTCTAGAAGAAAGAACGTGGTTTTAGCATCACTCAACAGCTCACCGAGCTCTGGTGGGGGCGGGTCGGTTTCGACGGGCAGGAAAATTTATAGCGTCAATTTTGACTCTAATTAAATTGTCGCAGAGTCAGTCCGCCCTAATCAAGCCACTATGCATGAGATCAGGGCTGTCAGTGTTGCTCCAGCACACCTCCCACCGGGTGACACATTTCCCGGGAATTGAGAAGAGCTCGGAAAATAAAATTAAGCCAGGTGTGCGGGGCCCTGCGATGTGGTGTGAATTAGCCGCCCGACTGCCATCCCAGAATATCTCTCGATGGCTCTGCCCGATAATCTTTTTGGCTTCTCTTTCTTTATTTCGTGTCGATGCTCCTTCGACCGGGTGAAATCTATCGATCGAATTTTTGAAATGCGATGATAAATGAATGAATAAGCGACGGGTGCCGGGGCTGATTGGATTAGCCATCTACGTTCGAGGACCAGAAGTAGGGCAAAATTGATGGACACGACCGAGAGATAGAGAGCGGCGAGCGGCGAGCGGGCGAGCCTGTTCTGTGTGATGAATTTTAAAAGCGAACAGAGGGATTGATACAAGTGGGCGGCGGGGGGATGATGAGAGAGTGATGAATATATTAAATTTTCACGAATTTCAAAAATGCGCCTCTGGAGGAGGTGAATCTTTCCGCAGGCAATCGCGGCCGGAGGTTTTTTTTTTTTTTATCATTTTATCGATTGGCGAAGATTATAAATAAATGCGGCGAACATGGAATGCTCCCTTGCTTCGATGATTTTTATTTTCAGCAGGTTGTTTTCGAATTTTCTTTTGCCAAAGTGCCTGTGCCCTTAAGCAGTTTCTGGCGTTTGGAGGCATTTTCAGTGCGGCTCGATGGGTTCAACAAACGGAAATCCTCCGCAGAGGATTGGCGTTAAAGCGGTTTGCTTTTATTTCTAGTGCGGGACTTGCGAGGCCTTATGCCACTGTTGACAAATGTCAGCAATATTTACATTTCTACTCAGAAAGTTTTTTGTTGCCATATTCGCGAAGAAGGGTGGCTTGGGATTTGCTTCTGTGTGCGAACCAAGCATGTTTCGATAAATAAAATCACATTTTTTTAGTGTTTCGCACTAAATATGGAAAAAACCGAACATTTTTGGAATCACGTCGATATCTTTCCGTCTGTCAAAACCTATTTTCTAAGAGAAAATGGAACGTAGTGTGCAGGACTGGGATTCCGTAACGATTTAGATTTGGAATTTAGAGTGTATTTTAAGTTAGACCGATTTGATTTACATATGAATTGTTTAGTGAGCAGTTAGCATCATCGGAACGGAGATTGAAAAATAATAAATAATGTGAGTATGGGTTTATTTAATATTATTGTTCGTCATATATGTGTGATAACATCCAGTCGCGTAAAACTTAAGAGAATCTAGAATTTGTTGATCATCTTTTTAGAAGAATCGTATAAATCGTCTGAAGTTCTAGAGTTCCTTGAAGCTAAATAAGCAAAAGTTAAAACGGCATATCAAAAAACCATAATAATATGGAACTTTTCTTCTGGCATACTATGAGGATACCTTTCATATCTCAGATGTCTCTTTGAAATTGTAAAAGCGGCCATAAAAATAATTATTAAAGCATGTCACTTATAATTTTCACCGCCATTTGTCATGAAAAAATGTAATATAGTATTTTGTTCGATCATCGAGTACATCTCTCTAAGTATTTTAGAGAATTCGAACTTGCTTCCAAGTTGTGTGAGTTAGAGAAACCTTAGGGTGCGTATCCACCAAAATTTGTCCCGTATAATTTACGCGTACATTGTTCGTTACACTGTATCCACCAAAAGCTTTCAAGTTTCAGGAGTCTCGAACTTTGAAGAGACATCAGCGCACAGGTATCTTTGGTGGAGACAGCGCGACAAAATTTGAGACAAAGTTGCGTACAAAACCTTTTCATGTCGAGACTGAGGCGGTTGGTGGATATGTACAGCGTTAAGCAGGCGAACATTATCGCATCGTGTACGTTTATGTTTTCCAATAGAAATGGAAAACTTCGTACGACAAGTAAAGTGCAAAGGCATTTTGAATTGAATTCGCTAGGAAGGACATGCAAAAGGACACGCAAAAACAATTTTAAGCTCTCCTAAATATATATCCGGCGGGATTATGTCGTCATTTTACGATAAATCAGCAGTGCTAAATGACGAAAATTCGTTATTTGGGTTTTGCAGTAAATGATTGATTCTTTTTCATCTTTTACATCCAAATAAATTAAAATTAAAATTTTACAAAATTTAGATATGCTTTAAAATACTATATAGTTTGTAAAGCTCACAATAAATTAGAACTAGCTATGTATGTGATTTTTGTAAAATTCCCCTTCATACCGAAAAATTGTTTGAATAGTATCATTCGTTGAAGCAGTATTAATTATTGTTAAAATTAAAATATCGAAAATAATTAATTTGCCTTATAAAATAATGAGAATTTAAACTTTATGGTGCAGAGCAAAGAATAAAATTTGTTGTCCGTGTAAAACAATGTGCAAACAATGCCGGACGAATATGTGTTAAGTTAGGTCATATACAAAAAAACAAGATGTATTTTTGGGGTTTTCAATTTTTTTTGTCCTCATCTTTTAACACATTCTCAACAAGTTCAAATTTTTTTTTACATTTCTAGAGTAGAATATAACTTTACTCCACAAACCGTATTAGTTGTTTAAACGTTATTTTTTATTCATTTGGTTTTGGATAATAACACGTTTAAGTCAAATCTTTAAATATTGTAAATTTTTTTATTTTCCTCATAAAAAAAATTCTGTTTTATTTCTATACCTTAATTCAGCGGTTGTTATAATTAAAAAGTTATTTTAAAATATTGTATATACACATTGCTTTGTCTATATTTGTAGTAATTTATTGAAGCTATTGCCCAGTAATTAATTTAAATAATTTTCCCCGATTTTCCAAACATACCCCCCGATTCTACATAAAAGATTTTTAATATATCTCTTAACCTCTTAAATTTCGCAAATAAGAGATATTAAAATAATTGATATTCTGCATTAAAGTTTTTGGAGAAATTTTAAGTTTTAGAGATTAAGAGGTTTTGGAGAATCGGAACGCTATGAAATTCAAACAAAGTATGCTGTGATTTTGGGTAAATATTTCATATCGGTGATAGTGAATTGAAAAAAGTGCATTCCATAGAATTTGAAAAGCTGGGAATATCAGCTGAAGAACAAAAAAGGATTTCATCATTTCAGTCATGGATATTCCTAATCTCCGAAAAGCCAAGATTCACCCTGGGGTTCTATCTCCTGAATATGATGACGAACGGCGAAAGTCATCCCTATTCCACTGCCATGAAAGCTTCCGGGGTACCTTACATTAACGGCCAAAAATATTAAATTTGAGTTGCAAACCTGAAGTTTAAAATAAATTTAATAACATTTTAAAATCCGAATTCATACCGCTTCCACATTAATGCTGCAGAAACCTTTTTCTGTTTGGATGTGCTCGTGGAGGGTGCATTTCGTTTGAAACGGCAGGGGCTATTATAGCTACAATGTGGGTGCAGTCTCTACACCCTATTGTATTTTCTATCCCGAATTTAGTACGAAAACTATTTTTTACCTCATTTATTTCCGAATTAGTAGAAGGGACCTTAACGTAAAAATTTAAATGTTCTATTATTAATTGCGAAACATAAGTAATACACCTTGAAATAGAGGATTGACTTATATCTAGTGAACTATTATGGCCAACAGGATTTTGGTAAGACCCAGTTGAGAAAAAATTTAATGCTGCTAATGAAAAGGTATTCTCGAATATTCCTGATTATAAAAAGGTTTAAGAAGAGTATCTACACTCAGAAAAATGCGTCTGGTAAATTTACAATTTTTCTGTAGTTAGTTCAATGGGACGGCAAAATACCAGATTTTAGAACAAAGCTCAATGAGGCAATCTAATTACTTCTACTATAAAAATCTGATTAAATACCAATAGTAAATATATTTAAAGTGAAAGGAAATCACATTAAAGTTTAAACAGATTTTGTTATAAATTGAAAATGGTCGTCTTATTGTTTAGTTATGGGATATTTCCCATTAAGATCAATGGGATGAAAGAATTAAAGGAATTTAAATAACCGTGGGTCCCATAGAGTTTTGGCAAATTAATGGGATTTCTTATTAGTTACCACATCAAGTCAATAGTTTGGTCCTATTGTTTTGCGTCGATTTCCGTTATCTCAGTGCAACTCTGTCACATTCAGTGCTGTGTGCTTACGGAGAGATGGTCGTTTTATAAACTACTTTAAAAATGAGTGCAAACGAAAGCGTAAATTTATTAAATGAAAGTTCTTTTGAAGACTTAGTTCAGGAAGTTTTGAATACGAGTCCTAATTTAAACAATGAAGTGCCGGAAGTTCTAGAAAATGTGAAAAATGATGAACTAAGGGAAATAATTTGTGCGCAATTCGGATTTGATTTAAACGTGTTGCATCGTGTTAAAAGTAAGTATGTTTATATACACAATATACATAATTTATTTGACGTAAATTAGTAATTATCCAACTGCATGTGCATACCCTATGTATCTTCTTTTCCTTTATATATATTTTTTCTCAAAATGGGTTTCTAATCCAGAATGTGGGCTTGACGCTACGAGTTTATTATTATTAACAGACGCCGACATAAATGAGATATTTCCAGCGCAAGAGATAGGGACTCGGGTAACATTTCGATTCCAATTAAATAAGTGGAGGATGGAAAAAGTAAAATAAATAAATTAACTATAACGTTTGGTAATTAAGCAGGATTTATATGTACATATATAGGCTGATACACTTTCCATGGATAGTTACTGCAGGAGCTGGATAAATACCCAATGTTCGACACCCATCTCTAATTTAACTTCGATAAGCAACGATGACTGTTCAAGCTCGTTATCACTTGCAGATATTTTAAAGGAAAATGGAAAGGGATCAAATATTGTTGAGTTTTATAACAAAAATAATACCCTTCTTAACACTCATCGCGATGAATTAATTAATATCATTGTTGACCATCATACAGAAAGAGATCAGGCTATGTCAATGAGAGATATAGTAAGTTTTAGCAGGGCAATCATAAGTATTTTCCCAACAGAAGATCTAGTGAGTTTCTCATTTTGGCATTATTTGTTCCTTGCTCATTTTATTTTTTCAATTCTTAAATAAAAGGACCTTAATAGCAGAGATGAACCGGTAATTATACGACTAAAAAACTAGTTATTACAATATATAATTTCATTTTCAATATACATATAAGTAAGTTCTAAGAAGCTGTAATATTTAATTTAAGCTTGTATTTTTCAAATTATAAAATTTAAATATTATTTTTATTTTCTATCCAAAAATATTATTTTAATTTTCCTAGTAGTTACAATAAGTAATTTCTGTATTTTTAGGTTTCACTGAACAATAAAAGTATTCTTCTAATTTATTTTTATTTTTCTAACTAAGGCAGTAATAAAAATCATTTCCTAAAGAATTTTTGATTTATATAACATAATACTTTTATTTATGCTTCTACCATATTTCACTTGAACTTTACTGTAATTATTTCTTTTTTTAATACCCAAATGAAAAATTCTTTAACAAATGGCTTTTGAATAGAAAACTAAGTCAACTAAATCAAGAAATTATTTTTGTTGCTTGACGGAAAAAAAAAGTAATTTTTGGATTTTATTATTTTACAATATAAGTTAAAAATTACGGTTTTTTAAATCTTAATAAAAATGATATTTTAATACCGGTTATTTTCGTGCTTTGCTTGAAAAAATATATTATAAGTAAACTACTTATTTTCTACTACTAAGACATACTTCTAATTATTTAGAACTATTATTGCCAAAGTCGTAGTTCGGGTAAAAATCCTGTTGGTAAACTGCACGACAAAGCAGTAAATGCTCGGAAGAAGTTAAAGTCAAAAATTTCCACCACAAAGAAAGAATCGAAGGAACAGAATGCTTCGCAACTGCTTCCACAATCAAGCGTTACAAATGAAGAAACTAATATTGTACTATGGTTACAATACAATAACGAGCCATGGTTGGAAGTTCAGGAAAAATGGCAACGCACATTTTATATGAGAAGAAATGACATACTAACTGGGAAAGATGTATTCAAGATTTGGCCACTTTTTAAAAACAGCATGGGATATACTCTTGTAATTTTTTATATATTTTAATTGCTTGAAATATTAATGAAAATATAAAAAAAAAATTTATAATTTTTCATTCTCTATTGTTTTTTATTTTTATTTAGGTTGAAATTGATTATCGGCTTTTACACCCAAATAGTGACCAAATATTGTTCACAAAGTGGGCAGAATTCAAAAATAAGATACTTTCTTATTATCAAAATAATATCAAAGACGTGTCATCATTGGAGCTTCTTAAGAATTTGCAAGATGGGGACCTTGATACTAGTAAGAGTTTCAATTAATGATATTTGTGCAACTCAATACGTACTCATTCCAGATTCTAGAGATTGCATCATTTTATTACTGCTTAATGCAGTTTTAAAGCCAACAGTTTTGACATCAAAAATTCATCCAGGAGGAAAACGGGTCAAGTGGAAGCCGTCAATACTGGATGCCCAGGAATCTACGGTTGTAATTGTGAAAACTGTTAGCGATTACGAGAGAAAAGTTTGCCTTATAAAGGAAAAATACATAAAAAAGGGCTTAACTTTCCAGCCAATTATTGTTGCAATTGGTGAAGACTATAAATCTCTAAAAGAGTTTTTTACTTTATATGATGGTATTTTGTACAAATTACCTTCTTTCTTAAAGTGTTTGGAGGTTACTTTTAAGTGCTACGAAGTGTTGAACTTCGAATATCCTTTTGAAGCAAGAAATGTTTTTTATTTTATAAGGCATTACTTCTATAATTTAAGTTCTAATAATGTAAACCCAAACATTACAAATCTAATCAAGTATTTAGATTTTAATCGCCAAGGAGAAACTTAACCTTCTACTGCAAAAACCACAATTTTCTTTTTTTAAATAGGAGAGAATGTAATAATGTTATTAGTTGATAGCTTGCAAAAGAACACTTTTTTTCATTCTATTGGATAGAGGCTTAAACATTGAAAATGTTTTTATGTTTTTTATGTAAGAATTTTTTTGAAACACCACAACATTTAATCAACCATATTAAATCAAATCATGTATTCAAATCTTCCGAAGGTTTCCAATGTATTCAACATAACTGTTTTCAAAGATTTCAAAGTATATATTCATTTAGGCGTCATTTGGAAAGAGTACATTTCAAATATAATGTAGTTTTTAAACCTCAAATCAATGATAGACAAACAAGAATTCAGCCAAATCATTCAGATTCTAATTCAAGCGGAAGCTGTTTCTTTGAAGAAAACTCAATACGGACGGAAATTGAAGCGAATACAAAAAATTATGGGCTCTCTTTTACTTTAGCTTTGCATAATAAGAATAATTTTAATAGAAAAGATGTAGTCTCTATTATTAATGATATTGAGTCCTTGATTACAAATCCTATCTTGGAAAGAATAAATTCATTGATTTTACCATTAATCAGAAAATGAAAATAACAGAAAACAAGCATTAACTTTATTGAATGATTTTGTTCGTCCTTTTGAAAGCATTAAGACAGAGTACAAACTTTTGCAATTTCTGGAAAGTTTCGGTCTTTATAATCGTCCAAAAACATATCTTATTAATAACGAAATATCTGAAGTTATTATCAACTATACTCCCACTCTTGAATCGAATGCTGTAACTGGGACAATAATGCCAATTTCCTTTCAAATTAAAAAGTATTTTGAGTGTAACAATATTTTAAAATTAACATTAGAGAATATTCGTAATTTTGAAAAAACCTCCAATGAATTCGAAAACGTAGTGCATGGATCCATATGGAAAAAGAAAGTCAGTAACATGAAAGGAAAATTGGTAATACCTTTTATCTTATACGTTGATGATTTTGGAATTGATAATCCTTTAGGGCCGCACAGCAAAGATCAGTCAATTTGTGGAATATACTATTCATTTCCTTGTATTCCACAACATTATCTATCAAAATTAGACAGTATTTTTGTAGCAGGTTTTTTTAAGACGAAAGATCAAAAAGCATTTGGAAATAGATGTACACTGAAACCTTTTATAGATGAAATTAAAAAACTTGAATATGAAGGGTTACATATAGAAAGTGAGGGCGAAAATTACACTGTACATTTTGTTTTAGCTTTTGTCATTGGTGACAATTTAGGGCTGAATAATATTTTAGGCTTTTCTTCTGGATTTAATTCTAATTTTTACTGTCGATGTTGTAAGAAACATAAAAAGGATATGCAAACCGATACAACTGAAGATAAAAATTCCTTACGAGATATAAGCAATTATGATAGAGATGTTTTACTGGATGATGAGAAGAGTACAGGCATTCCAGAAATTTCAATTTTTAATTCTATAGAGTCTTTTCATGTTACCGACAATTTTTGTTTTGACATAATGCACGATATTTTCGAAGGAGTATGCAGATATGATTTATCAAAAATATTGTTACATTTTATAGAGCGTAAATATTTTTCCATAGACATCCTTAACTATCGAAAACAAATGTTTAAGTATGGAGAAACTGAAATTGGTAATATTTCTCCACCCTTGCAGTTGTCTTTACTTAAGTCTAATAATTTCAAAATGACGGCCAGAGAAATGATGACTTTTGTTAACTATTTACCGCTATTGATAGGTGATCTTATCCCAGAACAAGATGAGGTTTGGAAATTTTTTATTGTACTATTAAAAATAATTGACATAGTTTTGTTACCTAGTTTGAACAATCACAAAATACATTTACTTCAGAGCTTAATCTCACAACATAATACTCTTTATAAAAATTTGTTTAATGATTGTTTGAAACCAAAATTTCATTTTTTACTCCACTACCCCACTGCCATTAGTAAATGTGGTCCACTGAGACATATATGGTGTTTCCGATTTGAAGCTCTTCATAAGACTTACAAAGATTATGCGCGATCTACGAATTCCCGTACAAATATTCAGTTAACATTAGCGAGGAAAGCTGCATTAAAATTCGCTTACTTATTATATTCTGGGTTGTTCTGCAAAGAGAATTTAACATTCGTTTCAGATAATTTATCACCTGAAAGTTTAAAAGACAAATATCCAAATCTTTCTGAATCTCTTTATAATCTCGATCTAATATCTGCTCAGATCGTTAAAAGAGCTATGTATAAAGGAAAATGTTACAAAAAATCATTCTTTCTAACTAAAACTGTAAGTAATGTGACACAACTATTTGAAATTGAAGAAGTATTCGTTCATATTAATACATTATATGTGATTTGTAACCAATGGAAAGTGGCATATTTTAGTGAACATTTGCAAGCTTTCGTAGTAGACAGTAAGTACGAAAATAATTCAATCCATAATATTGATGAATTTGAAAGTCCTCCGATTCACCTATATTTTTTAAATGACGGTAGAAGAGTGTTTCGTTTAAAAAAAATATAATTTAGAAATTTTATATGTACAAAACTTAAGTTTTACAATATATTATTATTTCAGTTATTATTTAATTTGATTAATAAAGCAAGTATTGAATTAAATAATTTTTTATTTTATCTAACCATACTTTCAGCACAGTAAGTATATTTGCGATTGATTTTATTATACAGCTTGGTGTAAATTTTATAAGGATTTTCCTTTATATTTAAAATTTTTAATCTGACTTAACTCTACATATTCATTCTAGTATTCAAAAGAAAGTTTTACTGAAATTTACAGCAAATTGTATAACGAAAAGCAAATTATAACAACGCAACGCATAGCAACGCAAACAAATAATAGTTCGCACACTTTTAAAGTAATAGGAATACCTAATAGGTTTTAATAAATGTATACTATTAAAATAAAAGTATGAACTATTACTTTTATAGTATGAACCTGGCAAATATAATCAGTTTCTCATATTAATTCTAATAGATGTGTCTTTTTAATATAACTAGCAGAAACTATTATATTTATGGTACGTATGATTAAAGTTCTACTGTATAAAACTATTAAATTAATGGGAGATTTGTACCATTGCATCAATACTTCAAATCTTATTAAAGTAACTCGATTTTTCCCATTGACCAATTTTAATAGGAGAAATGGTTCTTTTTGATAGGAATTCTGCTTAATATTTTTCTGAGTGTATAAGTTTAAAAGTAATTCGTTAAGGCATTCTAAGATTTCGTATGAATGCTGTACTGGAAACCCAAAAAGGACCAGCGATATCTCGCAGATTCCTTCACACGATTCTTTGAGAATGGTTGCAAAAAATTCTTTTGATTGCTGTGAAATGATGACATAATTTCTTTATTTCTGTCATTAGCAAATTGGTCGTTCACCCTCTGTTTATTTAAATAAATTATATAAACTATAATATTTTAAATTTAAAATTAAATAAAATCTTCAACTTCTGCGGTGTCATGCTTCATGACCATGATGTATATTAGCCCGTTTCTTCCCAAATAAATAAATAAATATAAAGTCATATGCATATCCAATACTTTCATTCAATAATTTCATTTCTCTCCGAACATTGTATGAGACAGATTCCAGTGGATACATGTCTCACACAATGTTCTTACTACTTAAGCTTTTTATTTTTTGATGTCGCGCACTGTTCGAGACTTTGGTGGATACGCACCCTTACATTCTAAATTAGTAGGGAATACCATGGTTGACCATAAGTGCATCGATGCATCGGAAAGATTGATGCATTGAACTAAACCGATGTTTTTTAACATCGTTGAGATATTTGATATATCGATTCGATATATCATCCGATCCATCGAAAATATAGTAGGCAATGTACTGTGTAATGCACTGAGTTTAAAGATTAGATTTGAACAGGCTGAAATAAAATAAGAAAGAGTAAACTAATATGGCTAACAGTGACCAATAATTGACTGACCATAGATATACCGTCTTGATCAAAAAGTTTCTGGAAGACCACCAAGCGGTGCTGTCAATCACCCGATTTGAGTTTTTTTTTTGCAAGGTTGCTAGAATTGTCATTGACATTCCTGCCAAATTGCAGCATTATAGCTTAATATTGGTAAAAGTGACGCCGTTTTGGACACATCTGCCTCTGTGCGTGTTTCGAGGTCAAGTTTAAAAATGATATCGATTTTGCATCAACGAGTTTGTATCAAATCTTGCGTTAAAAACGCATTCAACGGTGCGAAGACCTTGGAAATGTTGGAATAAAGAAACGTTCACGAACTGAATTTCATACAAAAGAGGGACCACGTTGACGTCGCGAAAGATATGATTTCATCCAACGCATAATTACTGGAGCCGACGAGACGTGGGAGATAATGGACGAGTGGACGAGAAGAGGAGATAATGTATACCGAAAAAGGAGTATCAAAAATGTTTCTCCGAAAAAGGAGTATCAAAAATTTTTCGAGGATTAGATCAAGCGCTGGCATAAGTGCGTTGTAGTTGATGTAGAGTACTTTAAAGAGGACAATGTCTATTTTGATGAATAAACTTGTATTTTTAATTTTCTGAATAAATTCCTGAAACTTGTTGAAAAAGGTGGTGTAAACCGATACGCACTGCTGTAATGTGTTACTACTGTAAACTACGAAACAAAACACATCAGAACTTGTGAAGCTAGGGCCTTACCAATAGCAATTTTTTACTTCTTGTTTTATGAAAGATGGCGATAACTAAAGTTATTCATTCATTAAAATCTTTTGAATACTACTACCATTTCACTAGTGTCCTACATTTTTTGAGTAGCAACTTTAGTCCAGGTTCATTGGTATTGCTGTGGCAATAATCTTTAAATTTTTATTCGGTCCAGTTAAGTCGGTTCCGTTGTTCATTTATTAATGATAAAGTGCATAGAAAAAAACGATTTTTCTTTTCTATGCATCATAAAATGTCAATACCATAGTGCCAATGCATTATATCGAAAAAAACAGCGACGCGTTTTTCAAATGTCCATCCCTAAGCTGAGTTTTGTTATAAAGCTATGCTAAACTGTATTATGATTGAGCTGATTTGAATATACAGAAATATACTCCCAAAACCGTTTTGAAAAAACCCGATCGAATAAAAATTAATTTAATCGCGTTTTTCTCGAAACGACATTTTTTAAACTCGTGAGACACATTTCTCAGGCTCAAATCATCCGATTTAAAAAAACCAAAAAGTATTCGATTTTTTATACAAAATATTAGGGGATATACCTCCAAAAACTTATATATATATACAAATAATTAATTGTATGTACATATTTCTTTTCTTTAAGTCAGCCTTTGACGAATTGTAATTAATAATTGTGTATAAAGTTCAGTGGACATTCCAAAAATAAATCATTCATATATCAAAAACTTTCTTGAACGAAATTATCAAAAAAGTATACATTTCTTCAGCAGCAATTTAAATCTGCACAAATTACCAGAAAGAAAGAAGCCTGCATACATTGAACGAAACTCATCAGCTGTATCCTTCAACAAATAATTTAAGGGGGGGGTAAGGTTTTCAGCGTGAAAAAAAACACTTTTCTTTCCGATTTTTTTTTAGAAATATGGATTGAGCAAAGTTATTGAAACCTTTTGTACATTATTAAGTATGATGTCGATAATACTCAGTAATTTTTTTATGCGAAAATATCCACAAACAAGCCGGTAACGGAGCTTTTCCAAGAACGTCTTTGGAAATAGACGATTTGCGGTGTACACTGTATCTCAGCTGGAAATTATCCGAAATTAAAAACCTTTAAAATTTAGTCAGAGTATCATTCAATCCTCCCCCCTACGTTCTCTGATTATTATTTTTTTCATTTATAAATTTTTGGTGGTCATTTAAAGTAAAAACTGCTATTTTTTAAGAAAAATTTCGTCATTTTGTAAGTGGAAACCCCCCTTAATGTAAAAAAAAAATTTAAAACTCAACGTAGGGGGGAGGTATTTTATATATAGAAAGTGTGTACCAAGTTTGAAATGAATCAGTAATGTAGTTTTTAAATAGCAGTGTACACGGACTTTTAAAAAGTGGTTTTGAAAAAGTTCAGTCACCGGCTTGTCTGTCGATATTTTCGTATAAAAAAATTACTGAGTATTGCTGAGATCATACTTAATAATATACAAAAGATTTCAATAAATTTGCTCAAACCATATTTCTAAAAAAAAATCGCAAAAAAAGTGTTTCTTTTTCATACTGAAAACCTTACCCCTCCCTTAAGCGTAGTATCAAGCTACACTAAATTTTGCAATGCAATGCAATGTTTGTTTCGTTAAAAAAAGTCAGCCAAATTTTGGTCAAAAGCGGTATTGAGCTGAAGACGCTAAACAGATACTCTGATACACTAGTTTTTCAGCTGCCAAATAATAATTAATGGATACTTAATAAAATTAACTTCGTGCAATTGCTAGTACTACGCTTTGTTTATAAATAAAAGATTTAATTTATAAATATACGGATTTTTTAAGTTAAAGTGCGCGAATTTAACTTTTTTGTAAATAAAAACTATTAACGACGTAAAAACAAATCTTTCAATCAAGGATTATCTTTTCGCTACATTTTTTATGTTACGCCAGGGTCGTTGGTCCGATTTTCATGCAGTTTTCTTTCTCATATTATATCATGTGATGTCGTTGCACCATCAGGTCATGCTTATAGCCTTTGTTTTTTAAAATTCGGCAAAAAGTGAGCGGTATTGTAATGATATTTATTCATTATGAGCACAGACTTTCTGCTTCCTGATATTCTGCAAATGTTATTGAAAGCCTGGTTGACAACGAATGTGACAGCAGATAATTGATATTTATAATATTTGCTTAGGTGAGAAAACAAAGCTGCTGATGAAATTGAAGCAATTTAGAAAATTATTCGAAAAATGTTTATCTAATTCTCATACTATTTTGCTTCTTATCGAACTACATGGTGAAATGTTATAGGTTTTATTTATTAACCCATTAATGCACAAAACGAGAATTTTGTGCATGCAAGTTAAATTGTACGATTCGAATAGAAAACTATGGCGATTTTCGTATATAGGGGGTTTTCGCGGACGCGAAAAAACCCTATTATTTTTTGGGGTTTTTAAAAAAACTGCTGTTTTTTTTGGTCTTTTTTCTCTTCAAAGACGATTATCTGGATGTTGCTGCTATTGAATTATCATATAACCACCAGAAGTCGCGGTCCGAATGTCTAATCTTTCTCAAAACATGGTTTTGAAAGTTTTTTCTTGCTTTGGTTTTTGCAAAATGGTCATTTTGTACAGATATGTAATAAAAAATTTTGGATTTTTACAAAATTACACGAAAATGATCAACTTTACAAAAATATTTATAGAACAGAAAATTTTAAAATTAAGCAGAAAAAAACCTGTGCGTTTTTGCAGAATTTTTTGGACTATTTTTGGTTTTTGGGATTTGGTCAATTTTTGAAAAATCGAAATGTGAAAAATTATAAAAAAATACACACATGTTCTTTGGCTAATTATAAGCACTTTTTGTCATATAAAATGTATTCGTAAAATTGATCCTTTTTGAGTGAAAATATCACCAAATTTTGTATAATGAATTTTTGCGCATTAATGGGTTAATTTGGTTTGTTATTTCCGAAGTTATAACTATATTTATGCGTAAAGGTTGCACAAAGTCTAAATTATCAGTTTCTTGAGGCAACCTCATTGTTGATTCAACCAGGAATATTTTTGCTCAGTATACTTGAGCTCTGTTCAGATCGAAAAAAGAAAAACGCCTAATGTTATCTATCCACCATTTATCATGCAAATATCATAGTCAAAAATTTATTTTTGTATGCACCATATTATATTCGCTATACTGAATTAGTAAATTTGTTTGTTCGATTTAAAATAAACGGTCCTAAACACTTCATATAGTATCTTGATTTTCATAGAAATCACTTGAAGTTTAGATTTTTGTTTACTATATTAAATATTTTGAATTTCCAATGGCAAACCCGACATCAGCAACCTTGAACATTTTGCACCGAAAGCTGCTTAAATGGTGTGCTGAAAAGGAATGCAATTTGATCACATGTAACCCCATGCACGTGAAAGGCATAAATCATTGCTTTGAATTTGTCTTATTAGAATTTGTCTTAAAATTTGTTTTTAACTCGTCACACAAGTAATACAGACAACTATAAATCACTGTCTGACTAAGATTAATCTAAACCACGAAAATACCCACAGTAATCAACATCAATGTGATTTCTCAAAAAGCGATAATATTTCAAATATTCGTGTCACAAAAATTTCAAAATAAAGTCGCTGTTTTGAAGAATTCTCTAATTTATGAGTGATGTTGCCATATTAATTTTAATTTTAAGAAAAGCCTAGGGATCGACTTTTAAGAAAAAAAGCTGAATTAAGTTCTCCCAAACGCAAGAAAAACCTGAAATTCTCCTGAAGTTTATGTTTTCCTCAATTTGTCGGTTTCATAAATCCAACAACTTTCACAATGGAAAAGTGGACCCTAATGTTCGTTCGATATAAACAATCTCTGAAATTGTTGGGGGCGATGCCCGCTTTAATTAAGAGGCCTCTCGAAAAAAAAAAACCTCTGCTCCCGGTGCTACCCAACAGGGATACTTCACATCCAACAAGCGCACCCCAGCAGCACATCTGTGTAATGGAAACGAATTCAGCGACGTATCAAAATTAATGTTTCATAAATTCCTCCTTTCCATTGGCATGAAATGGGCTTTTGGCTTGGGCATGATTTTCGGCTCTTTTTCATCTTTTTGCTGATTTATAGTCGACAGGTGCCCATAAAGATTCATAAAAATCGTGAAATAAAAAAAAATACAGCACTGGCCCTATCCACGTATCTGTTGGAACTCCAAGCTGCATAGTACATATAACCAACAAGTATCAACAGAGCCAGTACAGATGCTCCGGAATCAACCTGCTTCCAGTTTAGTGGCAAAGATACCAATAAAACACGCTTGGATCCGTGTTACTATAAATAAAAATCGCGGCGAAGGGAAGTGGATGCTGTGCAAAGATGACGGATGCTCCCAAGCTCGGCAAACACAGATCAAAGCCAAAGGGGAAGGAATCATTTTCGCGGAATTGAAGACGACTAGAGAAAACAGATGCATATCTTATCTGTCAGTGCAGTTTCGATGAGAGCAAGATAACTTCTTGAGACGTGCCGTCTGCTGGAATCAGAGGCGGTGTCAAGCCGTCACATATAAAAAGAAACGAATCCCTGTCTTATGTCCCGGGATTTCTGAGTTCTGGCTAATAACGTATCCGCCCTACTTGATGTATGACGGCAATAAAATTGATAGTGTTCTGCTGCTGCACAGCCAATTAAACAAGATTTTCCACCATGCCATACTACCGCTGTTGTATGCGACTCTCAGGAGAAATCCCAGATCGAAGAAGCATTTCAGGAATTTAGCCGACACGATTTATGTGCACGACCTAAGGAGAGGAGACTAATTACAAACAAATTAGCGATTGTTTAGAACGCTCTATGAAGTCTGGGCTGGATTTTGGCCAGATGCTATTCACGACTTCGACAGCTGTTTACATAAGCTCCAAGCCTTCAAGAGGCTTCTTTAGCATCGCGACTACGGCGACGTCGTCGGCGGCGGCGGTTATTTATTCCTACAACTCCCCTCGAATCTTAAAGGAACAACATCAGCTTCTTACCGAACCGCGCAGTTGAGGAAAGTTTCTTTGAGACGGGGGACGACGACCAGATAGATACATTGTAGTGTGCTATGACCGTTTCATGCTCCATTAAAGCCTTATGAAACGGGTGAGTAATAAACTCTTAAGTGGAGCAGCTTCTTTGAGATAAAACAAGAGGGTGTAAATCATTTCGTGATTTATGAACACCGCCGGCTATTAAGAGTGGGAAATTTGCGTGGAAAAGATAGGGACGCCAGCCGCTTTTATATATACATATGTATATATATATATATATTTTTTTTTTCTTTTTACTTTAGCGCAACGTCTTTTGGGACAAGCTTGTTACAAAGACGCTGCGTGGAGTTGGAAATGAGGATTTTAATTGCCTTTTTAAAAATTTCAACGGGTACTCAGCTGTGAAGTTGCGGATGTGCCGAAATGTTTTTCTTAACTTTCCTTTCATCTGAAAGGTAAAATAAAACTTTAATTTTCTGGGAAATTATCTTTTTACGAAGAAAATCGCTATTTACATTACTGCTTTAATTTCCATATTTAAATTTTTCTTTTAGTAGATCGTTCTAACGATTAAGACTGTTCTTTAATGTCCAAGGGGCTTTTACTTTCTTGCATACATTTAGTCGAATAGAAAGTTAAAAGAACGTCGAAAGTACTTCAATTTGCACCACAAGCTGTGCTGTACTATAATCATATTTTTTATTTTCGTTTTAAAAGCTCTTTCTTGGAAAACGTTATTCCTTGTTTGCTATGTATTAATGCGAATGCAAATTTTATAAAGTATTTATTTATAATTTTAATGGTTTAGTTGTAGGAAACCGTTCTGTCACTTTTGATATTCATTTATATTTTTTAAACGGCTGGATCGATTCTGATAAAAATTGGGTAATTACCACCCTAGAAACCTCTTTGTCCACCCTAGAAAAATTGACAGTGTTGAAGAATTACTATACTGTCTCATTGCTTTTTAATATTAAGATTCAATACCAATCCTACTTAGAAAATATTGTCGAAAATGAGAGCGAGCAAGCGAACAATCGCTAATAGATGGAAAGAAGAAGAAGAAGGGATCGGCAGGGGGCTGAAAAATCAAAGTGTGGACTTAGGGGCTAAAAACCATGTTTTTGAGTTCTACCAATGAAAACAAATTATTTTTATACTTTGACTTTTTTTGATTAAGTTTTATCTTACCGAGATAAAATGGTTTGAAGTTTGTATGAAACGTATGAAAACTAAGAACAAAACCGTTCTTGTTTACTTTAAAAAAAAAAATGTTTTGTCACCAAATTACAATACATACCTACATAACATAATAATTTCGGTCAGATGGCTTTATGCAAGTGGACTAGGCCTACTGGAGATACCACTGAAAAAACACACGCGGTAATAAAAGATAAAAATATATAAAAAAAATGTTTTACGCCAAAACGCCAAAAATCGCAGTTTGAGATATATATAGTGCATAGATAGTCAAAAAATATATACTATCATAAACTTTTACCTTTTCCTTATGAAAGTTTGAGAATTACCAGAAATTCTCATATTTTTGTTTGCTTCCATACAAAAAAAACCTTAAAATTAAATAACTCGTGAAATATGAGTTAAATCAAAAAATTGCAATCAGTATTTTTGTGTTGTATTTGATGGTAGAATTCAAAAATCGTAATAGTTTATGGAGATCTAACTTTTTTTTTCCAAATCCTTAAGTCCACTAGTGAAGTTTTTTCAGCCCACCGTGCGGCGCGCACTTGTTCGGTTAATGTCATTGCGCGCGCTACTAGGTCTTTCCAATCATTGGATTACAGTGTTCAATAAAAGCTAATTAATACAAAGTAATCGAAAAGACCTAAGGTATGTTATGTTTTTGTTTTAGTATTTAGTTGTTGATGTTGAGGTTTTTTTATTTGTTTGAGCTTAAATCAAAAGTAGGTATCTACCTACCTACTTAGTACCTACACGGTAAAAACAGACTTGTAGTACAGTTAGTAACCGACTTCAAAAAAAGAGAAGGTTCTCAATTAGAATGGTTTTTTTTTTCGTAAGTATTCCGTCGATATCTTTGCCGATTGTTTCGATGATTCTTGTTTTGTTCGATATGGTATGTTTTATAGTTGGTCCGATTCAAATTATATGAAAATCGGTGTAGTACTTTTTTAGAAAATTAACAAACACAAAAAAAAGATAGCAAAATTTGTGATTGTTGCGATTGAAGTCGATTGTTTTTAGTGTTTTTAACGTAGTCAATTATTGATCATGAAAATTGTTTTTTTTTAAATTGATACTACAAATACTATAATAATTACATTTAAACTTTAACTATTCTAATTAAAAAACAACGTATTAGATTTTCGCTTGGGAATGAGATATTATTCCGCGGTAAAATGTAGCTTATGTCTTTCCCCAGGATACTATTATATTTTTGGCCCAAATTTTATCGAAATCTGTTCAGCCGTTTAAAAGTAAAAAAGTAACACACAGCCAGGCAGAGTATTGGAGTTTTAAAAAGATATTCTTTATTGAACGTCCGTAAAACAACTGATTACAGAAAAAATAAAAGGTTGGCTGGTAGCCTACTATTAGTAAAGGGACTAGGTGGCCTACTATGGGTAGAGCCACTAGGGACAGTCCGTTTTGATCGTTATCCAACACCCCCTCTCGAGTCAAAACGGGTCTTGTTTTTTAATTTGCAATTTGCCGCTTTGTGACCCGGCTTTTTGCAGGTGTAACACTTGATTGTGAAACCTTCGTATTTTTCAGCTCCACCGCCCCGACCGTCATACCGACGACCTTTCGCCACCATCGCATTTTGTAAAACACTTTTATGGTTACTATTTCTTGCATCACTTTCTTTCACGATTTTAATTCGCAACGTTTCCGGAGTTGGAAGATCATCACGGGATTCGATGGCGATTCTGAAACTTTCGTAGTTCGCGGGGAGACTGTATAAAAGCAGTATTGATAGGAGGTCATCATTTACTTCAATCTCCATATCCCTTAGCTTGTCGACGGCATCAAAGAATTTTCGTAAGTGATCCCTGATATCCTCGCCCTCCGACATTCTTTGTAGGACGATTTGTTTCAACAAACTGCCCTTACGCGCGGGACCCTTCGACTGGTAAACTTTCTGTAGTTTCAACCAGAGTTCATAGGCTGTAAGACAACCTTTTACATGCTTTAGTTCGGACGAATGTATTGCGAGAAATATGTCCGACATCGCTTTGCTATCTCGCTCCTCCCACTGCTTCTTGGCAGCAATCGACGCCTGGTCGCCCGGAACAATTTCGGGTTTAACGATTGAGCCGCTGTCGTAACCCCAAGCGTCGTTTTTGATTAGGAGCGCCTTTGCGTGAATTTTCCACGTATCAAATTTATCTTTTGTGTGTAGATCAATCCGCACAAGACCCGCCATTTTGCTCACCATTAGCCTTGTTCTACAACTAAAAAAAAAAAACTTAACACGAAAAGGTAACTCCGTCCAGCAGAACAATTTCGTCACGAAAAGGTAACTTCGTGCACCAGAACAATTTCATTATTTTCAACCCCAGTTGTAAAACCGAAAAATTCACCGACAACAATTCCGACAACAATTATTTAATTTTAGTTTTCCCCTTTAGGCGTCCCTGGGCCTATAACCTATTGGAGTTTTAAAAAGATATTCTTTATTGAACGTCCGTAAAACAACTGATTACAGAAAAAATAAAAGGTCGGTTTATAGCCTACTATTAGTAAAGGGACTAGGTGGCCTACTATGAGTAGAGCCACTAGGGACAGTCCGTTTTGATCGTAATCCAACACAGAGTTACTTTCGCATTTATAATATTAGTATAGAAGTATGGATTTAGCAGCACCATTGCACTTTCAATTTTGCTAACGAGTTAAGAAAGACGTCAAATGGTAATAAGGAGAGTGAATGAACTGCATTATTATTTATCACTAGGCTTCATTCATTACCTCTCATTCATTTACTGTGGTTAGTTCAGATGGATGATTATTTGACAAAAAATTCGACTCATATCGTTCTGCAACCGCCCTATTCGCCTGATTTAGCTATGCCTGACATCTGGCTAGTTCCGAAATTCAAAAAACCGCTCCGAGGACATCGTTTTGACTCGATTGAAGAGAAGAAGTCGAATTCAAGAAGGTTTTGAAGGCCATTCCGGAAATTGACTTCAACAACTGTTTCAAATACTGGAAAAAACGTTGGCATAAGTGTATTGTATCCGGAGGGGATAACTTTGAAGGGGATTAAATAAATAAGAATAATAAGCCATTTATGCTTTATTTAAAAATTTTAACTATTATTTTACTGAAGTATATGTCCTTGAAGTCTTGCCTTGGGTTATAAGCCAATTCTTGTGTTTTGTTTTGTTTTTCTAAACTTCACATGTGGATCACGAGATGCAGCCTCACCGCTAAAATTTTGTTTGCCATTTTATATGATAAACATCTGTTTTCTTTGATAAATATTTATCTACAAGTTGCTGCGGAGGTGACATTGGATACCAGCTTTGTAAACTTTCTTTGCACATTCATATTTAGTATTTAAGGGGGTAGTCCAGTGAAAAAAAAAATTTTTTTCGTTTTTTGTTTTTTTGCTTAAATCTACTCTAATACACCTAGAAAATACTCCCTTAAAATATCTAAGCAAAATATTGAATAGTTTTAAAGATACAGAGAGTTTTCGAGAGACGTGTAATCCGAGCGCTCGAAGGTCCCCTGGCGTGTTTCGGAGCAAGGAGGACTCTCGTATTTCTGTTTGCTCCGCCCATCTTTTTTCGGTTTATAACGGTCTAGGTCCTTCTGCTTTGTATTTAAGGTTAGTTATGTATGGAGGAGGCATCGCGTTATGTATGGAGCAGGCATCGCTGACTAAGGTAAAATTAATTTGTTTAGCTTTTTTCCGCATAAAAAACTTTAAACGCGTTTTTCTCAAAACAGCATGTTTTGACTCGGCGGACGTCAGATCTCAGAGTCTTTTGCTCCGATTAATCTAAAAATTTAGGTGTATATTTCCTGATTGTGTATCTATCGTCGGAACTAGAATTATTAAAATCCATTGTTTATTTACAAAGTTATAAACAAATTAAGCACCCGAAAAACACCCGAAAAATTCGAAATGCCGCCATTTTGTTATTTTTTATTGAAAATTAATAATTCTAGTTCCGACGATAGCCAATGTTCTACAGATTAAAACCTCGTTTGAATTTTTTGTTTCAAATGAACCGTTGCAGAGATTCGACGTCCGCCAACAAAAAAATTTTTTTTTTGGAGCGGCCATTTTGTCGGGATGACTCATCGAATACAAAAAAAAATTTTTTTTTGTGTATTTTAATAGTTGTACTATCATATGTCAAAAAGTTTTTTAATAAAAATTGACTTCTAATATGAAAAAAAAATCGTTGAAAAAACAGTTGTTTTCACTGGACTACCCCCTTAAGAACTATTCTGCAAAAAACCTTTGTTGAGTTCGTATGTCGAAAATTTTACCTTTGAAATATAATCTAGATATTGATTGGATCAACACACAGGCCAAGTTTGATCATAATCGATTAAGAAATGCGACAATTATTGTGGTAAAAAATTATATTTTTAAATGGGTGCAGCCTTCCACTCTTTTGACTAATCTTCACCATTCCGATATACGATTGAGAAATTGACAACCGAAAAATGTGTATTTCAAGTTTGATCGACAGCGATTAAGAAATACAAGACATATAGAATCTATACTATTTTTACATATGGAAGTGCTGAATCTAAATCCTAACTTAGCCAATATTGGCCTCATCAATTTGCAGGCCAAGTTGGGTAGATGTATTAATCAATTGATTTTTGTTTCGAGAAAAGCACGTTTAACCCATTAATGCGCTAAACGAGAATTTTGTCCAGGGAAGTTCAATTGTATGATTCGAATAGTAAACTGGGGCGATTTAATTCCAAAATCTTACAATCTTTTTGGGGATGCTCTTTCAGAATCTGGCATTTGTTTTGCATAAAAGCTTCAAAAACCATATTATTTTTTGGGTTTTTTAAAAAAAGGGCTGATTTTTTAGCCAAAGAAAATGTGCGAATTTTTTCAGAATTTCTTTGACTATTTTTGGTTTTTTGGATTTGGCCAATTTTTGAAAAATCCAAAAATGTCCTAAAAAATTCTAAAAAAATTCATCACAAAAAAAAATTGGTGATATTTTTACTCAAAAAGGTTCAATTTTACGAATAAATTTTATAGGACAAAAAGTGCTTATAACACTGGTCGGCACCCAAATTCTCCTCAGAATAAGTGTTATATCATTTTTTTAGGAATTTTCCGCAGATTACGAATTCACAAACGAAAATGTCCTATCACGTCACGTTTTTGAAAAAAATAGGTTTGGCCATTTTTGCAAATTAATTAAAAAATAACGAATTCTTGTAGGAGCTTGTAAAGTAGCTCAAATAAAAGCATGAACCTTTACTTATTATATTAAAAAACGAGAGGCTATAATACCTTTCGAAATATTCCGTGGAATTCACTTTTCTTCATAAGCCGCTTACTTCATACAATAGATAAATGAATGAAGCTCACTGCTTGCGCACGCTCATGAAAATCTTATTCCCGAAGACGCTTTATAAGTGCTATAGATTAGTGCTATTTTATATATATAGATAAGGATTCACGCTCTCTTTTGAGTCATGTTACGAGCTTTTTCCACGTTCCGTTATTTTGTAATGAATGTTTAACAATGGCCGAAATACGATATTTTGTATTTTTCAACCCTATTTTTTTCAAAAATGTGATGTGATAGAATATTTTTGTTTACATATTCGTAATCTACGGAAAAAATCCTATGGAAATGATATACTATATTACTTGTTGAAGGAGAAAATAAATATTAAATTTTGCCGACCAGTGTAATTAGTCAAAGAATGCGTGTGAATTTTTTCAGAATTTTTCGGGAAATTTTTTGGATTTTTCACAAATGGGTGAAATCCAAAAAACCAAAAATAGTTCAAGAAATTCTGAAAAAAAAATTCACACGTGTTCTTTGCAAAATTGTAAGCATTTTCTGTTGTATAAATTTTGTTGTAAAGTAGATGCTTTTCGTGTAAAAAAATCCAAAGTTTTTTATTACTTTGTTGTACAAAATGGCTATTTTTCAAAAACCAAAGCAAAAAAAACTTTCAAAACTATGTTTTGAGAAAGTTTAGACATTCGGACCGCGATATCTAGTGTTATATGATCATTCAGTAGCATCAACGTCAACATAATCGACTTTGAAAAAAAAAGACTAAGAAAAATCAGCATTTTATTATTTTGTAAACCCAAAAAATAATAGGGTTTTTGAAGCTTTTATACAAAACAAATGCCAGATTCTGAAAGAGCATCCGCAAAAACCCCCAATATACGATTTTGGAAGAAAATCGCCCCAATTTACTATTGGAATCGTATAATTGAACTTTTTTGTTTTGCGCATAAATGGGTTAAAATGTACAGTGCCGCAGCTTTCTTTACAAAGTGCTTTAAAAGTCGAAAAAGTTGCAATTTCCTTCCCAGAGATACAAATTTCCGAAACCTGAAAAAATCCATATTTTTCAAGTTAAATTAGTAAAATGGCTAATGAAGAAGCATAATTAAATTTGAACTCATTATATAATTGATAGACGTCACGAGAACAACATCACGATATTGCGATTTCACCTCTAACATTATGTAGTCACACATACTTTTCTTAAATAAATATTTATTCACCAGTTACTCGGTTGTGACGCGGTATACCAGCTTTGTAAACTTCCTCTGACGTTCAATACACGCGCTTTCCACCCTAAAATTTGATATTTAAGCACTAGCGTAGATTAAAAATTTTATAAGTTACAGGTGATTTTGCAAGCACACAATGTTCCGGTTATTAGTTTTGTTCGGTCTTGTATCTGCACTTGAGGCAAGTGTTCAATATGCAGTACCATCTCAAGCAATTTATATCGTTGGACCTAGGGTTAGATGCAGTAGTGTAATTATATCTAAAACACATGCCATAACTGCAGCGCACTGTATAGGGCAATCATCGCAAGAAGAGGCTTATGTGTACGCAGGCGCTCCAAACATGGAAAGGGATGGAGTAAGAAAAGACGTTATCAGAACGTATATTCACGAGGGCTATTATACAACACCACGGAACCACGATATTGCAATACTCTTTTTAAATCCAGACAGCCCTTTTACGTTTAATGCAAAGATTTCCGCTGCTGTACTTCCATCAGAAAATGAAGATTATCAGAATATTGATACCATGGTAGGTGTCTGCGGTTGGAATATTGACAACAATTTTTCACGACATTTAGAAGTATCACTTGCTCAGTTGGTTCCGCATAAACAGTGCGACGATATTGAGTCTATTGATACCAATTTAATATGTGTTAAATCTACCGAAAAGGATTCGTGCGTCGCAGATTCTGGATCACCGCTTTTTATTACGGGAAGCAAGTTAATCGGACTTGGATCACGTGGTTTTAGTCGGCTTTGTAATAATGATAAACCTGCCATATACATCGATATTGCAAAAATGCGTGGATGGATTTTTACACATAGTGGTGTATAAGGACACAAAATTGCTTTGTAAAATTTCTAATAAAATACTCTGTTAACAGATGCGTTGCATTACCTAATTGCTTTTATGTTCTATTCTATACAGGATTCATTGCAGAAGTTTCCTACAAAAGTTATTTAAACCATCCTATTAAGCTTAAGTTGTGTATGTAAAAATAATATGTCTTAGAGCTTGTCAAAATTCTATTCAATATACCGACAGATTAAGTGTGTTATACCAAAACCCTCAGGAATAATAAATACAAGCCGTGAAGTAGACCTGCTCCCTACCACATATGTGGCGTGATGTAGTCAGATGATTGCCGCGAAATAACATTGCTTCTTATGGCGGTATAGCCCATTCACTCTGCTCCACAGGGCGAATCTGCTAAACTATCGTTTTTACGAACAAATGATGTTCCACTAATTGTAAGGAATACCGTTCTTATGGTATCAAAATCATTAAAGGAGCGAGAACAAAATGTTAAAGATATTTGCGTTGAAAAGTTACTCTTACAACCCACTGATCAAATTACCACCTACCGCTTCTGTGTTGTTCGAAGAAGTGGTAAGAGTTGTTTTTAAGTACGATAAACTCGAATATTTTATTCTTTTCACTCGTTTTTCAGATCATAAGAAAGTTATTCCTTATTATTTATGTACATAACACTTTTTTTTTTTGGTTAGCTCTTAAGATCTAAAATGAATATAGAGGTGGGGAATTCTACTTATCTTCTGATATATGATAGTTTTTTTTAAGTTTTTTGAAAATTAATTACTGGAGATGCTGACACCAAAAATGTTATTAAAATTTATGAATTCAATGCAGTCGTATTGTGAAATCATAAACTTTAATTGAATATGTATGTATTATAAATAGTAATTTTGGATTTTTGGCGATGGTGATTTGCAATATGTTTCATTTTATGAATTCAAGATGGTAGATTTTTCTAAAGGTTGTTTTATTTAAATAATCTCAAATACATATATCTGACGTTTAACTGCTTCTTTTTTGATAATATTGTGATATACACATGTTGAGTTTAATCCAAAGAGTACAATCTAATATATAAAATTCTTCTGTCACAGTTTTAGTGGCAATACTCCTCCGAAATAATTATTCTGAGCCCCCTAATTTGAATGTGATAAACATTTCCAAATTCAAAATGGCGGATCCAACACGGCGACCAAAATGTCTGTTTTAATGAAAATTAAATAATAATTATTCTGAACTAATTTCGAGTATTATTAAAATTTCTAAATCCAAGATGGCGGGTCCAATAGAAAGACCATAATGTCTCGATTTCAACAGATTTTAATGAAAATTAATACAATGATTATTATCATTAATATTATCAAAATTTCCAAATCCAAGATGGCGGATCCAATATGGTGATGCAAATTTCTCGACTTCAACGGATTTTCATGAAAATTAGTACGATTTCTTTGGTGCCACTAATTTTGATCATTATCGGTACAATAATTGTGTTAATGTCGCTAATTTTAAATATTATCAAGATTTGGATATTCAAGATGGCGGATCCATAAAGGGGTTTTCGGGTTGAATCAATTTCTAGGATATAACAAACTAGAACATTTGAAGAGTCCAGGAAAAGAATGATCAAAGTCACCCTAAAACCATGTATTGAGTTAGTACCGTCATCTAGTTCCTTAGACGCGAAACTTATCTGGTCCGAATCATAAAAAAGGCTAACAACGTTCTAAACCCCTAAAAATGAGCTGTCATTTTTTGGCAAAAAAGTTATGTTTGATCAAAGTCCACACCGTAAAAGTTAAAAAAGATCAAAGTCACAGACTCTAATGCGGTCATTTCTCATTGCTTTCGTCTCACAAGTGAAGAAAATCGACATGATTTTTAAAAAAATTTGCTTTTGTACCCAGGACAGCAAATTAAAAATTACCAATCATCATAATTGTTATGTTTTCATTTCCTTGTAAATCTTTTGGAGGCAGACATTTTTTAAATTTTCGGTTGCTATATCCGCCAACTTTAATATATATTTTGATAAGAGACTTAGTATCAGCGACCCTAAAACCTCTTTGATTCATTTTGATAAAAAATCCCATAAAATTGCAAGTGTTCGGACGCCATATTTGATTCACTACTTTGGAACCCAATACAAAAAAGTACCTATACTGTTTCTTCTAATATAACGTACTTTTTGGCAGAAAATCAAAAATATCGCAGAACGCATTTAGTTGTAATTGAAGTTCAAACTATCCAAAGAATGACAATTTTTCCTTCACAAAAGCAAAGTTTTAACAAAACAATGGCACTTTTACCTTCCCTTTGGACACAAGCAACAAGAAAATAGCATTCATAACTCAGAATCAAAAAAAAGTTTAATTTTGTTGACTTGTGTAATTAGATGACTTTGATCCTTTTCAACTTTTTTAGTCTTGACTTTGATCATTAATATAATTTGTATCTCTGACTTAATGATGATAATTTAAAATAATATAACTATAAATATATATATTTTTAATAAATATTGTTAAATAGTGTTGCAAATATGTAAGCAATGTTTTTAAGCTAAAACTACATTTACATAGTACTATTGACAATAATTATAAGTCTTCTTACTTAAAATTTGATTTTTCTTCTAAAACTCCTCAACTGACTTTGATCGTTCTTTCCCTGTACTCTTCATTTGAGAAGTCTTTAATTAGTAAGTATTTACCCAACGTCGGATGAAACCGGGTAATTTTCCAATATTTGTGAAGTGTAAAACGGTTTACTTAATATTAAACAACGTGTAAGTTCGTTCAATAAATTAATTAGGGTTATGAAACGGAAACACTGTTTTCTTATATCAATGGTATTATTTGTAGAAACATGCGAAAAGACAGAACACGATCAAATATTGGTCGACGCACAGGGCATAATGAAAATGTACCGGAAAGGGCAGTACAACGTCTGCTGGGCCAGCTAGTTTATTATTAAAATTATGAAAAGAGATGACCTTGTTATCACCTGTTCGTACGTAGCGAAGAAACCATTCTGGATGATTGTGTAGATGTAGTTCTCCATATTTTGTTGCAGTGTCTTCAGTTCTTCGAAGAGTACCAGCAATGGGAATGAGTGTGTTTAGTTCCGCACGCCTGTTCCTTAAGACAACTTTCTTATGTCCAGGAAGTTAGCTCCGCCATTTTTTAAAAAAGAAAAAGAAAAGTTGTGCTGCATTGTGCTAGAGTTGGGCTATATTGTGCTGATTTGCAAAATTCATTAACACCGATAGGAAATATTTTACACACTAGTATAAAATTTGGGATGGAAGTTGGCCCCGCCATTTTGGAAAAAAATACGATAAAAATACTACTTTGGTGTTGTGGTTTTTACTCTGTGATAGAGATCTACATAAAGAGCTCGATTTTCGCTTTGTATGGGGAGATCTATATAGACCGTTAAAAAAATGCAGCAGTTTTCTCATTCAATAAATCAAATTCAATTCCAACGCTATTCTAGTGATATGTCATATGTTTCAAATAATAATAAAACATAAAAAAGAAAAACATTATAAAGTAATGTTAAATTCTTTATTCATCATACATTTTCACTTTTCTTATCTTATCTTTCCTCAATGACTAAAATTTATAATTTTGATTTTAATAAACGATGTGTTATTCTCTGCCTTCTGATTCAAGTAGCCGAAGGTCCACAAAACTTTTGTGCTTGGGGCCACCAAAATCTTAATCCGCCGCGGATTAGAATATACTTTGAAAAGAATGAAAAGGATAAATTATTACGTTAGAAATTACTATTTTTTTAAAAGGGTGTTTTAGATTTCAAGAGTTTCGTCTTCTTTTATTAATAGAAAAAGTCAAAAACCTTGAAAAAGAGGAATTTAAACATTTTTAAGTGATAATTAATTAAAAATAAAGTAATTTTTGAGTGCAGATCTTTTATATAATATAACACTTTTTAAGTTCAGGTGTTTCTTCTTACTTTGTTCCAGACATGCGGCATTGGATACTATATATTGCGTTATAAAGGACACCAAGTATCGTTTAATTTTAATTTTTTTTGAAATTTTCCAAGCAACCTCCTAGCAGCATCGTATCGTTATTTTTTCTTAAGCTCACCAATGTGGGACTCATTCCAGGGATTTTGCTAGAAATTACGGAAATATTCCAAATAACTTGCTAAACAAAAAAATTTATTCCACGAAAGTTATTAAGCTTAAAGGAGGAATTTAGGAGAAGCACATTGCTAGTCCAAGAGTCCGAAACAAAAAGTGTTGTATATACAAGATACAAATGAACGTTCCCAAGGAGGATCACCCACCTGACCAAATTATGAAGTTTTGCCCATGGAATGGAGTGGGTTTTTTTTTTTGTGTTTTAATTATTTTTGTTTTCCACCTTTCTGGGATATTTTCACCACCTCGGATGTAATGCGACTGTATATCCTTGAGGCAGGTGGGAAAGATTCATCCTGCGCTTGGCGAATACAGGACCGTCGGGTTTCCCGCATAACATAAAATCCATTGTTATTCGCACCGTGCGAGTCCTGAGCTCCATATCAAGGGAAAGTGGAACTCAGCTCCCTAACCGGGTTTTAAGGGTAGGTGAAATTTTTTGTCTGCAAAATAACACTCAGAGGAATAACCGCAGAGGCCTACCACACTTCCGTGCTCACCTCCCTCGTTATGTTGCATGTTACATTACCAGGGTTTGGTGCCTGCCTGCTTGAGCATACTATGGAATGTACCCGAGCGCAGCACCACCTGGTCAGGCTTGGAGGGATGAAAATGAACCCAGCTGGGCCGGGGGGTGGGTGCTTGGCTTGCCCACTCTACGGCCCCAGCCATAAGGATCTGACCCAAATACCTGCAACTATGTCACTTAACCAATGAAAATATGTGGAGAATTGTTGGGGCTCCGCTGCAGGGCGGGTGCCGCCACCAGACCTGTCTGGTTTCCATCTGTGTGGAGGGAAACGGGTAAAAGGTAAAGGTAAACTCCCCTGTACAACAGTAATTTACGGGCGAATTAATGTCTGTTTTGTTCGAATTAACTCCGAATGGGATCCATGGATTCAGTTGGATTACGGATTAGTGGTGGGGGCGGTGGTGGAGGGTCTGCCCAACTCGAAAGCGCTAGGTGATAAGATTAAGTCATATCAAGTTGACAGTATTTGTTTTGTGGATCAGTGAAGTCAACTTTGCCAGTTCCACCGTGTCAACTTGACTAATAACTGCCATTAGTTGTACTTATAATGAGGGGAATCGGTGCGTGGAATAAGGTTTAAAACTACTTACTAAAAGACATTTACGAGGCTATATTTGCTTATTCTTGGAAAATGTTGGAAATAATCAGGTAAACCCTTTAACTGTTTGATTTTATTTTGCAGAATTTTTTCTGCCCGCATACTAGCGAATGTTCTAAATTGTAAATAGTTCTGTATTTGCACTTTTTCAGAAACAACAATTATAGTTGATTCATTGATTGATAATACGACTTCAATTTCTTTCACCTTTGTTCGAATAAGTAAAGTTTTTGAAATGGCGGACCTAAGATGGCGATTGAAATATTTAAACGTGAAGAGATTTTCATGAAAATTGGTACTTAAGGGTTTTTGGAGAATGCTGAATTCAAATTCGTTATCCAAATTCAGAATTTCAAAATGGGGGGTTCAAATCCGTTTGATTGTTCCTGTATAACTTAACTTATCTTATTGTTTAATTTTTATTCGGATAAAATGTAGAGTTTCAAAATAAAGAAACTTCAAGTAACTGTCCTGTACCTAGGGATCTTTTTTTGATACTGATTTTGAATATATTTTTGGAATTTCCAAATGGGCGATTCCAAAAATGGTGACCCACATTTTTCACATTCGACAAGTTTTGATACTAAAAGCGTTTTGGGGCCACTTGTTTCGATTCCATTATGAATATTTTAAGAGTCAAGATGACGGATCCAATATGGCGACATAAAATTGCTATTCATGGGATTTTGGGTCGCTTGTTTCAGATATGCTGTTGGAATTTCGAAATACAATACAACGCGTTTAATGTGATGACCCAAAATTTCTTAATTTTAAGAGATTTCAATGATAAAATTAATACAAAGAGGTTCTCAGCGCCACTTTTTCGAATCTCTCAAAAATCAGTACAAAGGAGTTTTTGGGGCTACTGCTTTTAAATCTTTTGTCAGAAATTGCAAATTAAATGTGGCGAATTCAATATAGCGAAGAATATTTCTACAATAATTCAAAGGATTTTCATGAAAATTAGGATAAAAGAGTTTTCAGGATGCAACAACTTCTAGGATATACCAAACTAGAGCATTTAGAAGTATTTATGCAACGCCGGGTAAAACCGGGTAACTCAGCTAGTCTATATATATACAGGGTATCCCGATTCAACGTAGGAAACGCTATACCAATCGATTCCTTGGAGTGTCCTGATCAACGTTTGTTCTGAGATCTCTTCCTTAAAATGCCTCCTTCTCCCTCAAAGTCGCCGCTGAAGGTTTTTTAGAGATTCCCTCACTTAAGTCCTTATAGGTCCTTTTAAGGGCATCACAGGACATAGAGCAAGATTTCATTCAAAAGAGGAAGAGAACAGGAGAACACCAATCCAGTACCTCCACTTGTTATGCTATGTCCAAACATGTAAAAGGGAGAGGGTCTCTTGTGCAAAATTTATGGTAATTTTCATAAAAAATTGTCGGTTTTATCTTGTTTTCATAAAAACTTTCTATGGAAAGAATTACTTATTTTTTATTATGGACTCTCTGCCTTTTACGAACTTACGTCAGCGAACTTTAACTTCGATTTTAGGGGAGAAGAGGGGAGGGGGTTTCTGAACAAACGTTGATAAGGACTAACGAATCGATGGTATAGCGGTTTCTGCGTTGAATTGGGACAATCTATATAATAAAATGGTAGCTTGAAACTCCTTTTTTTTTATAAAATTATTAATTTCCGGCTATAGTCTCAATTAAAATTGTTATTTGAATTTCGAACGTGAGATAGTAGTGTGGATACTAATGATTGCAGATAAGACATACAAATTCTCATCGTTCCTTTTTTCCAAAAACCCTTCTTCGTGGTTATAGTTATGCTCATGGTTCTCTTCCAATTTACAAAGTCTAAGGCAAATCTTTCCTTGGAACCGTTTTTGTCTAGTAACTGACTTTATTGTACTTACAGTATGTGAAACTTCATTATTCATTTCATTATATTCTTTAATATTTAAACATTTTTATTAGTTGATGATTGAAATGAAAACACGCCCAAACGTCTATAGAAGACATTCCCTTTTTTTCGAAGTTTTTTTTTCGGTTTTTATATACCTATTTTCTATAAATATTCCGTAAGTCTTGTATATCAAAGAATTTTGTGATTATGTTGTCAAGCTTCAATATAAATATTTAAAAGTCCATGAAACAGTTATTCTGTAATTTGTCTAAAAGAAATATAAATTCGTAAAAAATCTTGAATATAATAAATAATGGCAATACAAAGAATAAGAATACAAGAAATAAAATAAATAAATGAAATAAAAATATTTTAAATATCATTTCTCTTTTCATTACAGATGATACCATCACGGGCTAGGATCCCTTTCAGACCGCTACCAAAAATGATAAGTAAATCTGAGGCTCCTCGAAGACGTCTCCGTGACTTATGCATGAGAGGCTTATGAAAACAGATCCCTTGAAATTGAAAAATAAAGACAGCGGGAGACTTGACATAGCGCCGAAAAGAATTGATGTTCGTGCAAAAGGGATCCAAAGACTGCTCAAATATATCTAGGGTAGAACATGAAGTTACTTCTCCTGGAGTAAACATAAAAGAGGCAGAACATCACAGTGGATGTAAGAAGTCAGGAGAATTTTCAAGGTTATTTTCCCAGTTCCATGCTTGGTATTTTTAAGTACCCTCGAAGCAATGACCTTTCGGGAGGATTTCTTACTCGCGGACCTAATGATTTCGGGACTGTTGAATTATTTTGTGCAAATTTTGAAGGACGAACTCTAATTTGTGGCAGTTGTAACGACTGTGATTCGCACGTGAACTTAAGGTAGCACTTTACGACATCTCATCCTTTTTGATTCGTGAAAACATCAAATAATCATCAAAGCAGTGCTGTAGAAGTAATTATAAGCGGACATAACAGTTGCAAGGATTACTGGAACAAAAGGATTCTTTCAGGGAGATAAATAATGGATTCTGTCGAATTGCGATCAAGATGTGTTTGGAGTGTGCTCTTTATCGTGTCGTTTTTATGTCGAGGAACATTTTCAGGTGAGTCAATCTATATACATTTCGCTCAAATTGTATTCCATTCTTTTGTGTGTGGAAATATTATTCTCTCCTCCCTTAGTCCGACGAGAAAAAAACCAAACAATGGACAAGAGCACCACCTTCGAAAATCTTCCAGTCGTCAATGGAGAGCCATTGGGCATTGGGTGGGCCTTTATTCGGTCATTCTAGTGACAGAGAATTTTTCTTTCCACGTGAATGGAACAATGTACCCCGATAGCGGCCGCCCCGCTAACAATAGACTCGAAATCTTGATTACATGGAGCTCCCAATGCCTGCGGGGCCGCCCACCAGAAAGGACACTGTCTTCATATGTCAATTTAACGACTCGCCCATCCGGCTCCCCTGTTGATATAAATTTCGACAAAGATTGACTTTTTGCTTTGTGCGACAGGACATGGATGGTCCCGCTTTATGCTCTGGCACACATTCATTTCAGTTGTTCCAGAAACTGGGTAGGAGTTGTCGGGAGCTCTCGGGGATTGAAAAGTTCAAATTTTTTATGAAAAGTTCCCGGAACTGAAAATGATACCGAGATTGTTTTTTTCTGTTTTTTTTTTTTTTTTAAGATATCGCATTCAAAATTTGAGGCTGCCTCTCCTCGGGTCGATATATTTTCAGTAGCGGGCTGACCTGTAATTCGATGCCTTGCGTATCCTTCATAAAATATTAAGTGTTTTTACAGCTTTCCTTTATTTTTACTTCGCTGCATTTAATCATAAAGCTTTAATAATTCTACAATTAATTAGTATCTCCACAATTTTTACAAATATTCAATTTGTAAGTGGGGTCCCCCGCTACTCTGATGTATCCTGGATACGGAGCTTCTTCAAGCAGCACTTCTCCTTCTATCCTATCAGCTGTTCTAAAATCTCGTCAGCCGGTTCAAATTGCTTCCGCGTCCATGTCCCATCAAAATACACCTGGCTTCTCACCGACCCTTCTAGACGCTGCATAACGATAGACAACATCCGTATCTCTAAGTATAACAAGTCCTCTAAGTATAACAAGTCCTCTAAGTCAGTTAAGTTCAGCCTTAGTTCATCTAACTCTAATACTAGCCTTACCACTAATCCTAACAGTAGTCTAAATACTAAATCTAAATCACGACCATCGAGTCCACATCCCTCCTCCCTAAAGACTCGCGATAACTTCAAGCCCTCCTTGCCCAAACCTGCTAGAAAACCTAAACCACCTAGCATTCGCCAGCGTACTTCCTCTCCCGTCTCTGCTACTAACTCTAGCAACTGGCAACTTAAAGCTAGCTTATTTCCAAACTTTAAGCAAGCTACCCCCTTTAAGTACCCTAACTTCGTGTACTCTCATACTTTAAACCCCCCAACCCCATCGTCTCCGTCTGTAACTACTGGCTCCTCTGTTACTGTCCCCTCCATTTCCAATAAGCGTAACCCTACTTCAGCTCCCTCCGATCCCACTCTCACGGACCGCACCCCCTCACCCGCCACCGCCTCGGCCTCTCCCCCTCAACCTCTCCTCCTCCCGTTGCCGACAAACCTTCCTTTATTGACCCTCTTCTTCCCCCGGTTGTTAAACTAACTAGGCTATCGGCCGAATCTCCTGATGGCCGCTACTTACTTTCTCGCCTTCGTGAACGCAGGATATATGATAATGTACGACTCTACCTTGCCTACCTTCATGACAAAGCGGATCACATCTGCATTGACGGCAAAACTCGTACTAACGTCATTGTCTCATTACACCAAGAGGGTCTCCCGACCGACCCCACTGTCCTGAGACAGCTTTTCCTCAAGTTCCACGCAGCATTCGACGTCCCACCCCAACAAATTTCTGACGATCTGACCGCCTACGCCTCTTACCTCAGTTCCAAACGCATTTCCCATCTACAGAAATGTCGCATGGACTCGAAAAATTATTTTTGCTCCTAACCCCCCCACCCTCTCCTCCTCTCCTCTGCCAATCCCCACCAAATCTTTTACCTGCTGCTCGATTTACTACCAGAATGTCAGAGGGGCTTCGCTCCAAAACCCAACACGTTTTTCTAAAATCCCTATCCCTCCCCTACGACATCTTCGCCCTCTCGGAAACGAACCTAACCTCCGGAATCAACAACTATGAACTATTCTCATCCGACTTCAGTGTTTTTCGCACCGATGGATGCGCAACTAATTCCGGTTCCTCTGGTCGCGGCGTCCTTATTGCTGTTCACAACCGTCTCAGCTCCACCTTGATCAATTCCTCTAACTCATCTTCCTTTGAATGGGTATGCGTTAAAATCTCTCTTGATCGCCGCTCCCTCTTCATCTTGTGCTACTACATCCGCCCTGCTCAGCCTCTCCAAGCCTACTCACACGCAACTGAAGCACTCGATGCTGTGTCGGCTCTCGCCCATCCCCTCGACGACATTATTGTCTTGGGTGATTTTAACCTCCCTCATCTTATCTGGTCCCTCTCCGACGATGACTCCTCCTATTTCGCTACTAACGTGTCCTCTTCAACCGAGTCTCTAATTATCGACCACTTCTCCGATTCTGGCCTCTACCAAATGAGTGGCGTCAAAAACCACCTTGGCAGACAGCTTGACCTTATCTTCTCTACTAATCCGCTGGACCCAGTTGTTACTGAAAGTCGCCACCTTCTTTCTACTCTTGATTTACATCACCCCCCCCCCCCTCTTTCTATCTTTTTCCTATGAACCGTCTACCCCTCTTACTATCTCCGAAACCCGCTATCACTACAATTTTCGTAAAGCCGACTTTGCGAAACTTAACCTCCTTTTAAGTCACTCCAGCATCCTAACATCCCTAAAAGATTTGCAACTACCTATTAATAACTGCGTCTCCCTATTCTATACCGAACTCTTCAACTGTATGTCAAAATGTGTACCCTTTGAGCCCGTTATAAACCGCTCCTCATCACCACCCTGGTACGATAAAGAGCTCCGCTCCCTGCGTAACAAAAGGAACAAACTTTGGCATTCCTTCCTCCTGTCTAAGTCCAACACTAACTACTCTTCCTACTCAGCCATTTCCTCACTCTTTTCCGAACGTTGTGAATCCCTTTACAAAGACTACCTGACTTCTATGCAATCCAAACTTATTTCCGATCCTAAGCAATTCTATAAGTTCATTAAGGGGTTATATACAGTCAGGATTTTTAGAAAATCGATTTTTTTATTATTTTATTTTTGTAATGTACATATATTTAAGTACACCCACAGAAAATTTCATGTCAATCCGGTGAATATTCTCGAAGTTACACGCATATTTGTAATGACGTGTTCGAGTTTTTGTACTAAATGTAAAATGCTTATGAAACTTTAAACGCGTTTTTCTCAAAACTGTGTTCTTATAGTCGGTGAGCAAGATTTCTCGGAAACGGCTGAACGGATCAGTTTCAAATTGTAACATAAGCTTCCTAAGTATATTTTTTAGTAATTAATCGAAGCTTTTCGCTCACCGATAAATATTTTCCATTTTATAAACAATTTAGAGCGAAAATTGTTGTTAAAAATCGATTTTTTTTTTTAAGAAGCCGCCATTTTGTCAAAAATTCTTATTTTGCTTATTCCTTCGATTAATTACGAGATAAAACAATATACTAACGAAATAAATTTGGTTTTTCCATTTTGGATGATCCAGTCTAGAGATATCGTGCACACCGCAAAACGCTTTTTTTTACAATTGCTCCCGGAGATCAGCTGTAGCAGCTTTTAAAATAATTATTTTTACAAATAAAAAACATTAAAATACACTCAAGAGTTACCGTTATATGTGTACAGAATTTTACATTAATAACTTAAAAGATCATCTCAAGAGAAATTCTTGAAAAATCGACTTTTTTGGGCCTCCTGACTGTATATAACCCCTTAATGTTAAGCGCAAATCTAACGGCTACCCCTCTATCCTTAAACTCGGCGACTCATCCTCGTCCAACCCTACAGAAATTGCCGATTTGTTTGCCGAATTTTTTAGTCAATCCTTCTGCGATCTTGTCTCCGACCCTGACCTTAACTACTTCTCCGCCCTAGAAAACTGTGCTCAAACCTCCTTCTGCTCCATAAACATTGACCCTTCTCTAGTTGCTTCTAAGATCAGTGCGCTCGTCGACGATACTGACCCCGGTCCTGACGGCATTCCTGCTATTGTCCTCAAGAAATGCTTTGCCCATCTAATTCAACCTCTTACCCACCTCTTCCAACTTTCCCTTTCTGAGGGTACTTTTCCTGATCACTGGAAGGACTCTTATATTACCCCTATCCATAAAAAGGGTTGTAAAAGCGATATCTCAAATTACCGATCGCTAAACTTTCATGCATCCCTAAACTCTTCGAAAGCCTCATCTACGACTCCTTGTCGTTCCACTGCAAGTCCATCCTATCTCCATCTCAACACGGATTTATCAAAGGTAGATCTACTACGACCAACTTATCTACCTTTGTGTCTCGCACCCTTCTTTCTGTCGAGAACGGGAACGAAGTTGACGTCGTAGCTACTGATTTTAGCAAAGCCTTCGACAAAATCTCTCACAAAATCATCATTCTAAAATTAAACTATATTGGCCTCCCTCCCCGACTCATTTCTTGGATCAGTTCCTACCTCGATAATCGCCACTATAGCGTCCGTTTCGCCTCTTCGATTTCCAAACCCTTCTTATCCCGTTCCGGTGTCCCCCAGGGTAGTCACCTCGGCCCTTTACTTTTCATATTGTCCATCAACGATGTCGTGAACGTTATCAATCACTCTGACATCCTAATCCATGCTGACGATATGAAAATCTTCAAACAAATTTCCGACACATCCGATTCATCGCTACTCCAAAACGACCTAGACAATTTTCGTACCTGGTGCTCAAAAAACTTTCTCGATCTAAACATATCCAAATGCCAAGCGATCACCTTCTCCCGTAAGCGCACCTCTACTCCTCCTAGATCCTACACCCTCTCTGGAGAACCCATCCCATCTGTTACCTCCCTCTGTGATCTTGGTGTCATATGCGATAGTGAACTCAACTTCCGTTCCCACATAGATCACGTTATTAGCAGGGCCAATTCTACTCTTGGCTTTGTCAAACGATGGTCTAAGGAGTTCTCCGATCCTTACGTTACCAAATCGCTCTTCATTTTCTTCGTCAGACCCCTCCTTGAGTATGCCTGTCAGGTTTGGTCTCCCTCGCAATCCTCTACCATTAACAGAATTGAATCAGTCCAGCGTAGATTCATTCGTTTTGCCCTGCGCAACCTCCCGTGGACTGATCACCTCAACCTCCCTCCGTATGAAGACCGCCTAAAACTAATTGACCTCCAACCTCTCTCCTTCCGTCGTGATATCGCTGATATCGTCTTCGTCCACCAAGTCCTAGCTGGTCTCATCGATTGCCCCGACCTCCTACATAGCATATCCCTTAACACTAACCCCCGCAATGTTAGATCTTTCCCCACTTTTCGTCTTGCGACCCACCGTACCAATTATGGCCACTTCGAACCCTTCACTAGAATGCTACGGAAGGTCAACAACTCTACTGCCTTCGATTTCCACCTCGAGAAATCCTCCCTTAAGCGCGCCCTATCCCAGCCTGTTCCACGCTCCCTTTGACTAATCAATTTAGGTTAATGTTATTCTAGTCGTAGTTTAAGTAAATTTCTGTAGCTTGTATTAAGCGAAACAATAAATAAATTTGTAGGCATAATAATAAGAATAATTTAATAAATAATTAAAAGTATATATAAATAATATATACGCATTCTTAATATATTATGATCCTTCCTAAAAAACAATATCTCACAAGTAAATTGAAAAAGTAAACCTAACTAGTGACGGAAGTCACTAGTGATGAGCAGAATTTTGGTCTTGGTCTTGAAGAAAGTTCCAGGACCAAGATGAATACTACACTCAAAAACAGAAAAATAATGGAATTTACTGTTTTTTTTTAATATTTTCCAAAACGTAAAATTTGATAATTGACTGAACTACGATTTTTAGTTATAACTACTGAACATTTAACTAATATTCATATTAAATTCACGTATAATACTATTAGGTGGTTGCATTAATTCCCGCTGTTCACATATAGATATCGGTAGCAATTTTTACACTTCTTCAGTACACTTCTTTTTTGCATTTTTTAAAAGTGCATTTTTTTTATAGAAAAATTTATTGAATCATTTGAAAATTTTACACATTAAAATATATGTATAAAAAAAACAAAAATATTTTTTTCGAAATTTCTGGCGTTTGTACCGCAGTAACATGGCTGCCTAAATAAAAACCCCTTTCAAACTGGTCGATAAGAAATCTCAGCTCTGGAACGTCTGAAACAAAAAATTCAAAGCACATATTAAAATATAAGTCAGCTGCGTGTGAACCACGATGAAGTATTTTGGCAAAAAAACAACAAAATGGCGGAATTTTTAATTTTTTAACGTTAATTTTTAATTTTTTTTAGTCAAATATTTATACAAAAAAGGGTTCAATATTAACCTATATTAATAATAATGGTTCACACCATAAGCAGACATATATGGAATGAGTCCGCAAAATTTGAGCCCAATCGGACCAGTAGTTTTTTCAAAAAACTGCCAACTAGGTCAAAAAATTTCGAGAAAAACGCGTTTAGAGTTTTTTTTATTCAATTCGCAGATAATTCTGAAGAAAAAAGTAATTTACGCTTATTCGGCAATGCCTGGTCCATATATTACGCCTTCCTCCTTTTCAAAATACTCATCCTCTTGTATACAAATTTGATGTTTTTGAAAAATCGATTTTTTCAAAAAATAGAAGTGTACTGCCCCCTTAACTATAATTACTGTGATATGTACATTTTTGAAGCTTGAAGGTGTGTTAATAAAATCCAGTTGACAGTCGGCATTTTTATATTCATTAAGTGATACAGTGAAACCTGGATAAGTGGGACCAGGATAAGTGAGAAACCTCTATAACTGAGACTTTTTCTCAGGTCCCGGTACCTCCACACTGAAAAACCTCCTTAAATGATATCGATAAACCTCTCTAAATGAGACATTTTTTGGAGCCTTACTAGTTCTTTTCTCTCATATTTAAAGCTATTTATTTCATTGTATAGGCAACATTCCTCTCGTATGCGTTCATTAATGTGTATTTAGTATACTTTATCTGTTTATGTATTTGTAAATTGTCTATTCTAGCATTTCAAATTTTCAAGTTCAGTATTATTCGTTACTAATGAATCATCAGTCTCAGCCAAAATGTTCACCTTGTCTATCCGAGTTTTCCTCTATAAGTGAGAAACCCGGCTAAGTGAGAAACCTCTATAAGTGAGACAAAAATCTCGGTCCCTTCAAGTCTCACTTATCCAGGTTTCACTGTATTTAATATACAGTGAAAAATAGATCGCGATAAGTTTTTTTTCCGCTGTGTACTTCTACATTATTTCCATTTGAAAAAAAGTGCGGCTGAAGCTCACCGCGGAAACTTATGGGGAATCTGCTCCATCTTTAACAGTATGTAGAGATTGGTTAAAAGGTTTAAAAGCGGTGATTGTGATGTTTATGACAAAGAACGGCCAGGTCAACCGAAAAAATTTGAAGATGAGGAATTAAAAGCGTTATTGAACGATAATCTCACTCAATCGCTTAGACAATTAGCACAACAAGTTGGACTCGATAAATCAACTGTATCGCGACGTTTATATGCCATTGGGAAGATACAAAAAGAAGGAAAATGGCTGCCACATCGATTGACCGACAGTGCTATTGCGAATCGGGTAAACATCTGCATTTACTTACTTGCAAAGCAAATAAAGAAGAGTTTCATATGGCATATTGTGACCAGAGATGAAAAATGGATCTATTTTGAGAATCCAAAACGAAGAAAATCTTGGGTTGATTCTGGCCAACAACATCGACTCCAAAGCGGAACATCCACGCCAATAAGACAATTCTCTGTATTTGGTGGGATATGGAAGGAGTTGTCTCTTATGAGTTATTAAAGCTGACTGAAACAATCACCGCTGAGCGTTATGAACAACAGTTGGAGAATTTGTACAAACACTTTATGAAAAACATACCATCAATTGCATCAAATCGACGAAAAATGATTCTTCTTCATGATAACGCTCGGCCTTGTTGCTTTGAAGGTCAAACAAAAACTGATGGAGTTTGAATGGGAAACCCTCCCCACTCCAGCGTATTTTCCAGACCTGGTTGCATCAGACTATCATCTGTTTCGGCCGATGCAGCATGATTTACTGGCCAACCAGTATCGACAATATGGATTTCACATTGATCAGTCTTCAAGAAAACGAGGAAATAAGAAAATTAGTTAGTTAGTATTTAACTAGTTCAGTACACAAATTATTTATGATTAATTTCTAATTTAAATTTTTTATTGTTGACTACTTCAACAGTGTAAGTAACTGAAAGTCATCTACTCGCTTTACTTATAAGATTTTATAATTACGAGTAATAAGCTATCCAAAATATTTGAGCTTGAATACAAGAATGCGAAACCCCTTTTCTATAGTTTTTTATAAAAAAAAACCAAATAAAATTTAAAATAATCTAAATTCATTGGATTAGTAAGTCAAGTTCTGCATACCCTCATAAAAGATGTTCTTCTTTAAAATTTCAGAGGTTAAATGTTCTGATCACAGAATTTCCGAACAGAGTATTGTACTTAGTTATAAATATGTATACAGAAAAAGTAAAAGGGAAACAGCAATAAAAACTTTAAAAGCTGTTGCATCTAAAATTTATATATAAAAGTAATTGGATTACAAAATTTCTCCTCTTAGAGATATGCTTATACATATTGTATATAAATATTTTAATGATGGGGTAATTACAGAGTGAATGCACTGAACACCATATTATTCAAAATTAATTAACTCAGTTATCTTTCAGTGCTCGGTACTACAGAATAAATTATTACACGTAATGTTCCGTTTGATTTATAATAATTTGCATAATTTGCAAACAGAATATTTAGTTAATATAAAGAGTTTTTTGTATTCAAGAGCTTTTAGGAAAAGCTTGATCTTGATGGAAGTATTTAGCTAAAAAACGGATGTTTAGAGGATCAAAATTGTTTAGTTTTAAAGATTAAACATTTTCGCACTCTAAATTAAAAATGAGAAGACAATCGCGAACATTTCTACCGGAAAAAAGTAACTTTTTAAACAGTGTTTAATTTAGCGTTGACATAATGAAAACTTATAAGAGTAATAATTAACGGAACGAAATGATGTTGGGAATCGAGACAAAATAAGGCTAGTTCTATCGTATAATTTTTTTTGTATGTACATATTCTGAATTTTATATAAAAAAAAATTAGGTATGGATTTATCAAAACAAGAACATTTTGAATTTAGCTTAACATTTAATAAGAGTTTACTTTTTATATGAAAACCAATGAAATCAATCATACGAATGTTATTGAAATATAAAAAACGTGTGTCGCTTCTCCAAATAATTACCTTTAAAATTTCGAAAAGTGGCATTTTACCGTCGCTATTTTCTGCATATTCCCACAAAGTTTTCGCGAAAATTGTAGAAAATCCTTAAATCAAAGTTGTCCCCATCTTTCTGAAATAATTCCGCAAAAGTTCTGAATATTAATAATATAAAAAAGAAATTCCATTTAACAGGATAAATATGTATATGCCGGTTTGTCACCGTTGATAATGTTATATGTATTATGTTATGTTATGTTATGTTTCTCCTTTAGTTCGTTGATTTCAGGGATTCTTGCAAACATTATTACAATGTAAAATCTTTAATATAAGATAGTTATACAATTTGTAACGAAACTTTTAGGGAATGTCCAGAAACACTCTACTGAATGTCATTTTGCGAGACTTTAAAATTAATAATTTTTAAAATATTTACAAGTGACCGCAAAAATGTTGTTTACATATCCATCACTTTTGACCAACAACATTCCATCAAAATCTGTGAGGAGACCTCAAACTCGATCTGTTCTCATTTTTATGTTCATTTTCCATAAGTGCGCTGTTTTTCCGACTTTTTTTTTTTTTAAAGAAACATTAAAAATAACTTGAATTCTAGATAAATTTATTTCGCGAGCTGAAAAATAAAACCAAAAGTTACTTATCAAATGTCCACCCCCATTATTTGAAGATGCAAATGTCTATTTTATAAAAAATGTCTCGCCTGCTGTACGCCTTTGCTTCCACTTACTAGAGATTTGTCATTAGCGCAGTCCTCATGGTTACCGCAAATTGTTTTCCTGAAGACATGTCTGCAGCTGGAGGACGTCTTATGTTATAAAAATAGATATTTTTTATTAAAGACAATTCGATTTTGTACAGCTTTCTGATTTATCATATAAATGTGCCATTACATGAGTTTTTTGTATAATATGACGATTCAACAAAATTTACCTCTCCGACAAGCATATTGCTTCTGTATAATTTTTTCCGTAGATTGTCAATTCGAAACAATGATGTTTTCAAGAAAAATGGGATTGAAAATACTCAAACTCTAATTAAAACTTGATCAGCAGCTCAAAAACCACTTAAATAGTTGTAAAATCTGGAGTATAGAATAAAAAAGTTCAATTTGCAGATCGGTGAATTAAAGTTTAAGTTTTAGCGTATTATTTCCAACTGTGTGTTTAGAAATAAGCTAATGTAGCAAATAAAATAACACTGGTAAACAAAATTGGTTTCACAGAAAATGTATTAGTTTGATTATTTTGATAGATTTTTTGCTGTAGGTTAAGCATCCAAAAAAGCTAGCTTTTTGTAAAACAATGGTTTTTTTTTTCATATTTTTGAAAACTTATCGATTTTTGAAAATTGACAATACATCTCAAAGAAATTTTAAACTTAAGTCCAACATTCCTATCATTCCTCAACTCTCAAAATTTTATCGAAAAAATAAAAGGGGCGCAAGCTTTTAAAATATTATAATCGAAAACGATTAAAACGACGAATGAAAGCAATAATACCACTCTTGGATCACATTTTATAATTACAAATTCGAACATATCTCTTGTTTCGTGGAAAATCAATAATTTCAGAGGTATAAGGCTGGTAGATATTTAGATAAACAAACAGATAACTCCTCCCCTTGTGCATTTACTATTATATTAACTGATTGCGTGCCAAGCGATACCTATAAAAGGAAAGTATACCCCAACGTTTGTACAAAAATTTCCTAAATTGTTATCTATTTCGGTTTCAACTCCATTTGTCACGCATTCTTGTGCAGTTTTCCTTTACATTAATAGGTATATTGTTCTATATTAAAAAAAAAAAAAAAACTCGTCGAAGTTATTTGAATAATTACTTACTATGGAGGTAGATGCAAATTAACTTGGTTCGCCTATATCTTCGAAACATGCCTGCCATATTGTCTATAAATTAAACTTGCTCACTATCATAAGTGCCACTTTCACGATTTTTTTCAAGTTATGAATGCAATATATGAAAATTGCAGAAGAGTGGGAACACAATGTAAACATCTTTAAAATTTAATAATTCGAAAATAAAGGGTACTTACAAATAGGAATTCTGATTTTTATTTATTTGTTTTTCTCTTGAATGCAATTCCGAGATTAGTTCACTTTTATCCAATTTTGAGAATGTTTTGCTATACACATGTACCTGATATATTGATTTTTCTAAAACGGTCTCTATTGATAATTGATTAATGATTTCCAGCTGAAAATAACTCGCTTAAAAAATTAAATTATGATGAATTTGTTTGAAGGTTACTGGATTTCATGGATGATTGATGTCTTTATAATATGGAAAAATGCACACATAAATGTATAAGATAAATTGACACTATGTATTTTTGTAAAGTCTGGTTGAGAAATAAGAACTTGTCCTGCATAAGCTATTTTGCCTTAGATAAACCTCTTAATGCTTAACAATAATGTTCCATTATTTTGGTCATTTAGTATGTAGCATTAAAAATCTGCCATTGTTAGTAATTTAGATATAACTTTCATACAGTACATCTCACACGTGTATATGTACGCTAATATAGTTTCAACCAGAATTCTTTATAATTTTCAGAGTAACATCTATTTCTAGCTTCCGGAATCTTTCCTGAGTGCTGGCAAACTTAATTTATCATACCTTTTCACAAAAAAGGTGATAAAGACAACATTAGGAATGTTGTTAGTTTTGTTTCACTTTGTTTTGACATTATGGAAAGCACCAAGTAAGTAGACTGCATTTTTACAAACTTTAGCAAAGCTTTTCATTGAGTTCCTTATGACCTTCATTTGTATAAACTTTTGTGCAAGGACTTTGCCAATTGATTTTATCTTGGTTAAAGTGTTATCTAAACATAGTTTCGTTTAGGTCAGCTGTATCTGATGACGTCTACTTTTATTTGTATTATTTCCAATTGATTTTCTTAATATATAAAGGAGCTGTGGTATTCTTATTTATGCCAAAGATGTGTAGATTTGCCCATCCATTAGTTAAACCTTGACTGCATCTTGCATGCTGATCGCTCTGACCTAAATTTATTATTATGATTTTATTAAATGTTATTATTGACAAATTTAAATTTTTTAGTTTCTCTGTTAAACAATTTCTTTTAATGTTTGATTACCACTTAAATTGTACCATTCTACAAAAACTTAATGCGATCAAAGAGCTAGGAGTTACACTTGATACAACATGATTAACTTTCGAAGCCATATTGACAATCTGTCTAATCGTGCTAACTTTAGAAAGTTTATTCGATTTACCAACTACGGACTAAATGGTCCACTTTTCTCAATGTCGAGGACGTTTAAGCATTATGAGTTAATTTATTTTTATATGGATTCGTCTACTCTGAAGAGTTTGGTCTACAAATCGATATAGGTTTCTTTATTACAAAAAGTTTACTTTATATACTTTTAATTGGGGTTTTCCTCTTATTTGCATTCTATTTTTGTCTTTAATTGTCAGATGGATGTAACTCCAGTTAGTAAAGTAAATAAGTTTTCACCTATGATACCCTTAAAGTATTTTGATGATACCTTTTAAGGGTTAAAGTTATATAAAAACAAATCCTAAAGAAGTAAAATATAAATACGCTATTAGAATTCAGTTTTAAGAAAATCTTTTTATAAACCTATAAACTAAACACCTTTGTGTTTTATTAACTCTTTTTGGACAACAAACATAACTATTCCAAAGGCGTTAAATATTTAATCTGAATGAAAACACCGTTCATATTACAATTTTCGTTCCAATGAATTAAACAAATCAAAAGAATGGATCTTGTATGTTTGAAAGGGCAATTACTTATCCATTCCAACAACAATATGCCCACACCTTATTAAATTTGCACTAAAAGGATAACTTAAACACCGTTTATGTGAATAAATATAACCCCAATGGCATGTGTTAAGCACCATTAAGTGCAAATATATAACAACGGATGCACTAAGAAAAATTGTGTGATAAATTTTATTAAAATTGACATAATTTTAACTAAAAATGCAATCGAAATTTAGCTTATTACATATTTATGTAATAAATATTAATTAATTAATGTCGTTAAAATGTAATAATATAATGTACTACAGAAACGATAAATTGTATTATCGTTAATGTAATAAAACTGACTTTATGAAAGTTATTGATGATTTGAATTACTACTTGATGGAATTCACTAACAAATTGTAAAAGCTATTACAATTGTTAACTAAATTTTATTGCATTTATATAAGAAGAATAGTAAGTGTTGTTACATAAAAATCTATTAGATCTCAAAGTTCGGGATTACATTATACGATTCGATTTAAATCATATCGTAAATACAGTCTAATTCGAATTAAATGTTATAAATTCAATAACTTTTCGAATTTCCATGATAGCGCTTCTAAAATCAAAATTTGGGAAATGAAGCGAATCTCTTCGGTGGCTTCATTTACCTACCTAAAAATTCAAAACAGAAGCAATAATACGGGCAATAGACAGACTTTTTTCTGATGTTCGTAATATAGAGAAGATAATGAGCATCATAGCCCAATTAAATATTTTCTCCAACTTTAAACCCACTATTTTGTATGAGCTCAGGAGAAATAAAGAAATGCGTTGAATTCTTATTTTAAACTTACCGAAAAGATAAGAGTTTTGAAGAATTGGACGAGGAATTACAACTTTTTTAAAACTTACCACGACCTCTAATTTGGATTTAAAACTATCAGTGTTTTAAATAAAATAAATGACAAAGCAGGGGCTCAGGTTTTTCCTGAAATTTGTATAATCTTACGGATATTAATCAGTATACTAATCTCGGTAGCAACAACTGGAGAGTGTAGCATGAAAGCAAATAATATAATAATATAGAAGGAAATAACGAAGTTACTTATAATATTTTTTTATGCGCACCTTTCCTCGCCGTCGAATGTAAAATTTAAACATACTTTCAGGGTTTCACGTAGACTATCTGCCCCGGGCCCCCGCGATTGTCTCGTCGGTCCTGAATAAATAAAGCCAGCAAGATGTTTTTAAATATGTCTTTCGTTTACACAAATTGATTACTAACGGGTATTTTTTTGGCTTAGATAGAAATTTCTATAGGGATAACTGCCAATTCATTGTCATTCTGAAAGACCTATGTGATATTTATATTCAGTATAGTGTGGGAACTAATCATGAATAGACTCACGCTCGCGGAAATGATAAGAATTATCCAAATTTACTTCGTCGTTGGTTCGCGAGACTTATAGACGTAATTTGTATGGTACACATAATCGTCGCTCATTTGTGGCTTAATAAGTTTGTTCATAAGCAAGATTAGATTAGAGATCTCATTACATGCAGCAAAATTGACAGTTTGGAGTGGTTTACACGCTGATGGAATCATTGGTTCTTATTTCTTTAAAAATGAGGAAGTGGCTCACGTTATGGTCACTGGAGATCATTACCGGACCTGGATCAATCAATATTTCTTCGAAAATATGGATGACATTGATGTTGACGAAATATGGTTTCAACAGGATGGGTAACATTGCCATACAGCGACACAAACCATCGAGTTGTTGAGAAATTGTTCCAAGTGACCCACGCTTAGAAACAAAAGAAATTGCAGCATAGATCTCTATTTCCAAAACGTGTGTTCTAAGGATCCTACATGAGTATTTAAATATGAAAATTGGTGCCAGGTTGGTGTCTCGAATTCTTATCGCAGTGCAAAAGCAACGGCGAGTAGAATATTGAGGGCAATTTTTGGAGCTTTACCGTGAGAAGCAAGAAGGAGTGATGGTCCTTTACTATGGCTCAACATCCAAAAGAGATTCAATGGATTAGCATCGGAAAGGAGAACCTGTGGCAAAAAAAAGCAAAGGTCACTCAAAGCAAACAAAAATTGATAGCTAAAATTTTTTGGGACTGCGAACGAAGTATTGCTTTTTTTTTCCTTCAAGGAATCGAATACAGTCAATAACGCGGCATATTACTCTGACTTATTAAGGCAGTTGCGTCAAAAAATTATCGAGACAAGGTGCTGAAAGGTGAAGCCGAGGTGTACGTTTGCTTCATGATAATGCTTCAATCCACACTACTACACTTGAAAAGGCTACTGATCGCGATTGTGGCTTTACAAAGATTAAACATCCCCCATATAGTCCTAACTTGTCCCCGCCTGACTATTTTTCATCATGAGATTATTTTTCAAAATTAAAGTCGGATTTAAGGGGTAGAAAATTTAACAGCGATAATGAAATTGAACAGGCAGTGTATGACCATTTTGACTCCAAGGACACATCATATTTTTACAGTGGCTTAGAAGCTTTAATCAGACGGCTTGAAAAGTGTGTGGAAGTAAGGGGATTTTATATTGAAAAATAAAAACATTCTCTTTTATTTATGACCTTTCCTTCTATGTTAGGCTAAGAACCCATGGACCACACTATGTATTTTTCACACCGAAGGTATCTAATTTTGTATCTTTTGGTTCTCCTTTGCGAGAGACATACCGAACAGAGTTTATTCACTCTTTAAGGATAAGTCTTAAGGTTACTCTCCCGTCAACATTTTTGGGAAAATTGATTTTTTTTAATTATATATTTTCATTGCATATTGTTTCAAGAATGTTGTGTAAAAAGTTTAAGTCAAAATATCCAATGGTTTAGATATTAAAGGTGTTGGTAAAATAGACTGAAAAAGTAATTTTTCGTTATATAATAGAAATTTCAAGGCGTTTTTTTCAAAACAATTTTTTTTTCATTGGCGCTAAAATAAAAAATGACATTTTTAAAGTATGGTATTTCAAAAAATCTGTTTACATTCTACTTGTCATTAAAGTCGCTATGGCTTTATCCTTATAAATGTTGGTTCAGTCAAATTTGTTTTATAGATAAAATGTAATGGGTAAAAAATATTATTTTTTTAAATTTAAACTTTAAATTCGTGTGAAAAATTGAAAAGATGTTTGTTTGTTTCCGTAGTAGATAAGGTGAGATCTATATGATACATATATAAGAATTTATTTTATTTCGTTTAATAAAACTCTTTTCTTTTTTATGAAAAAAAAGAAAATTTTTAATTTAAGCATTTTGATGGGAGGGTGTCATTAATTTAAACACCAGACCTGTGAAGTTTTTTGGAATTTTATTTACTCTAAAGAGATAAAAATATAGCAATATCCGTAATGCGGTTTATTATTATTTTTGTGGACGTTTTTTTGTGTTAAATTAGATGAAAACTTCAAATGACGTAACTACAACATCACATTCTTACTATCTAATTGAAAATATTTACGCGAAATGCACCTTCAGGTTAATTTCTGCAAAATGTTTTTCCTACGTAGTCGATTACCACCTTAAAAACAGAACAACTCAATTTATTTCTTTCAACTGGATCCAATTTAGTGCCGGAGGAACCGCACCCGTACTACACAGCCCCTGTACCCGTCAGAGCCGGAGAGAGCTTTTTATATTTTGATAAAAATCCCAAGGATAACCCACATTCACATTCACATTCACAGTGATAAATTAACAAACGAGGCAATTACGTGTTTATTTCAAACTTCTTTGAGTAATTCCATGTTAGGTGGCAGTGGAAAACCATTCACACTGCAGTCCCCGGTTCTCCTTCCCTAATTTCCTGTCATGAGCATCCTGCAGCACCTATCTGCCTCTTAAAACCGGGAGACGGAGTGGAGGGGGCGGGTCAGGACCAGGAACTTCTTCCAGCCCTGGCATTCAGAAGTGCTGAAAACAGTTTGAAAAAGTTTCCTTTGAATTTTTGTATGATGCCTTCCTTCCCCCGGTCCCGCCTTCAACATATTAATCCCCTTTCGCTACAGTCATGAATTTTTGTGGATTCGCGACTCCTGCAGCTCTGAGTCCCCGCAAATCTACCCTTGCCCCGGGAACAGTAGCACATCGTATTCCTTTCTGGATGGTGCTGGGCGGTAAGACCTCTTTGAGGGTGGGGCTTCCGGGGGTGGTCGGGACCCGGGCTGTATGTTTGCAGGAATCCATTACCAAGATAAGTTGGTTCACATCCATTTCCCCTTTATCTCAACGTGTTTTTTTCTTTTTTATATCGTTGCAGACGTGGGTAAAATGTCATCATCGAGCTTACAGAATCACTTCAGTTCGTCAACTGCGTCACATTTTACAACAAAGAACAACACGAAGGTGATAGCACAGAAAGGTGGACTGGCGATCCTGCCATGCGCCGTAAAATTAAACTCTCCAGCAACGGTAAGTGTGTGCCGGGACGACTATCAGGTTCTTCGGGAACGTAGGTGTAAGTTCCATTTAATGGGCTCTGCCAGGTGTCGGAGAATGGAACCCCCCTAAAGTGGGTTACGTGAAATATAGATCGCGAGTCCCTTCCCTGAAGCGGAGAAATAGGACACAATCGTCCCCGGGACCTGGCAATGTCCAGAAAAAAAGGAAATTAGATTCAAATCAGGACGAGGCAAAGATTTTCTGCACAAAAATGTGCTGAGTCCGGTCAGAAGTCGTCCTTCCGGCAATCTGGTACTTGCTAAATCAACTCCCGAAGAGTAGATACTACGCTATACCATGCATGGTCCAACTCCAGAGACGAGGACCTAGACGGTTACGTTAAGAAGGCACCTCAGAATATTTTCCACTCATCCGGGTTTCTGTTTATTTTCGGGATTATGTCGCACCTGCGAATAGACATCGCTACTGTATGATGATATGTCTCATTCCGTTGCAGGTATCCTGGATACGTCGCAGGGATTTTCAATTGCTCACCGTTGGACTGTCCACCCACAGCAGTGATGGGCGTTTTTTAGTGGAACACACCCGTCACATGGGTCACTGGTCACTGCGAATAAAATCCGTACGTGAGGAGGACCGAGGCTTGTATGAGTGCCAATTATCCATTTACCCAACACAATCGATATTCGTCGAGCTCAAAGTCGTAGGTGAGTTAATTGACCCTATGCTTTTTCCTCCCCGCCCTAACAGTAGCTTCCATGTTCTGCACCATTTGCGCGGGTGAAAATAAGGTATATGGACTAAAAACCTGAAACTAATTTTAATAGTTTAAGCTTTAATACAGCGTATTAGAAATATTAACGTTGACTTTTAAAGGCGCAATACCGGTGATTTTTTAACCAGATATGCAGTTGTACAAAGTATAGTATTTTAAAATGAAGAATGATTACGAATAAATTTTTATTGTAATTTTGCCCGCCAAGCAGCTAGCTTTTAAAACTAGAAAATCTTTCTTCGCTACAACCCAGCGATCAACGGACAGACAGACAGATGAAGGGACATTTTTGTTTAGAATATAACTGGTCCACCGAAGTAGACGAGCTCAAAAAAAGATTAATAAGTGTTTTGATCTGAGAATCCAAGCTTATCTCGTCAGTATGGCGCTTGGCTTCTCTGTCATAGACACTCACAAAGGAGGGATCGAAAAATACGAATAAATTTTGATTGATCATTTTAAAGTAGGTGAAGTAGGAAATTACGGAAAAATACTAATCACAACTAGTGAAAACTAAACGATAACAAGAATACAAACTAATTGTTAGAGTTTTACCATACAGGTTTAACTCAATTTGTTCTTAAAATACCCTCAGACCTATTTTGTATGTATGTATAGTATATATAATCTGACATCATCTCAAAATCATATTTGGAAGCTCTTACTATAAGAAAATTAGTGGACTTCTTTGTGGAATCTTTTGCTATTTTGTGGAGAATATCTTCTATAGTATATAACCAAATTACAAAATATACTTTTTACTGAAGATCTCAATACAGACATGTTTTTTACCTTAGTTTGACCCAAAATATGCTATAAAACACAGGTATATCAACTTAACGTCCAAATCGAGCTCGAACTAAATTGCTTGCATAATATAAGCTTCTCAAAAAAATTATCCAAAATGGATAAGGCTTCAAAACCATTTTAGAACCTTAATAAAATCGTTAAACACAAAACCGGACACTACCGGTCCTAACGACGGGAAATTATCGATGTATTACCTCTAAAGAAAAAGCAGACTTATTCGCAGAGCAATTTGCAGAAAATAACAAAGTTTCCCTTGGTTTAAGCTCTAGCACTTGCACTGAGGTAACACAATGTGTACACGCTTTCCTGAACAAAGACGTCGTTGTTGATGCTAAGGATTACATACAACTGTCCGAAATAAGAGCACTTATCTCCAAGCTTAAATCGTGTAAATCTCCTGGTCTAGACATGATATCCAATCTGTGCATTAAATATCTTCCCACAAAAGCTATTATTTATTTAACTTACATATTTAACGCGTGCTTGAAATTGCAATATTTTCCTGATTCTTGGAAAATTGCTAAATTTGTGCCAATATGCAAGCCTACTAAACCAAAAGAAGATCCGGCCGGTTATCACCCTATAAGCTTATTACCAACCTTAGCTAAATTATTAGAAAAAATTATAAGAGCTATACTGAATAATTTCATTATTAAAAACAATCTACTTTCACACGAACAATTTGGCTTCAGAAGTGGTCATTCCACTATTCATGCATTGGCCGGAGTAACACAGCATATAAAAACTAATTTAAAAGAGAGAAAATCGACTGGACTAGTTTTACTTGATATCATGGCAGCGTTTGACACTGTTTGGCACGAAGCACTTATATGTATATAAAATGATATTAGGTTCGATTTTCCTCCACTTTTCACAGCCATCACTTATAGCTTCCTTAGGAATAGGAAATTCTATGTTTATGTGGGCTCAATCAGGTCAAATTGCCAAGAGATTGTGGCTGGAGTCCCCCAAGGGTCAGTTCTTGGACCCATTCTCTTCAGCCTGTTCACTGCTGATTTTCCAAGAATCGAAAATTGTATCTCGTCAATATTTGCTGACGATACCGCCTTGTACGCTTCAGCAACTAATTGTCCAGAAATCTTGAATTCTCTGCAGTCAGGATTAAATATTCTAGAAAAATATTTTCACAAGTGGAAAATAAAGTTAAATACCGGAAAAACTCCAATCATGTTTCAATCGTAGATCTAAATTAACCCTATCAAACTTTCCTGACAACCCTTTAATAAGACAACTCAGTGTAGAGTATGTAAGCTAGGTTTAGGTAGGCAATTAAGATATAGTAAGCAAGAGTAGGTAGTCTCCTTTTAGAGGTTTTGGAAACTTTTCCTCAATTTTTAAGCCAAGAAGAGAAAATTAAATTATAAGTCAATATTACATCCCAGCTGAAATATGTGTTTTGCATAAAACTACGATATTCTATATTATACTGTGCAAAACATTGTAAATTTATATTCAGAGCAAATAAATAAATAATAATAATTTACCCAAAAATGTTCTCGTATCGACTAATTATCCTAGAGAGATCCTCGACGATTTGCCGACTAATTAAATTAAAAAGAACAAAGAACTAATAATTAAAAAAGTAAAATTTCAAACGCATATTGGTACTTTGCAAATGTTGTTGCTATTTTTACCACTTTGAGATCATTGACTCCTGTCAAAAGCCTTAAATGGAGATCTTAATATTAAAGGAGGCCACACATTTTGGTATTGATTTCTTCCTTTAGCGTTCATGAATGATATGTGTATGTCCTTGCAGAAACAATGTGTAGCTGAAATTTCCACAAACATAGACGAATTCATGATAGAAATAATTTTTCAGGAAGCCTCCTTAAGAATTCACTCTTAACTTTTACGTAGAAAAACTGAGTTAGATCTCGATTTGAATGATATAAAACTCGGTTTTTCTATATAATTACTGAGACTCTGGGTCGTATGCGAAATGTTTTATCTCAGTCTTAAATTGGATTTTTTATGGTTTTCGCTCAGTTTCGTATGCAATATAAAACTAGACAAATCGAGAGAATACGGTTTGTCTCAGCTCCTGAGACATTTCTTATTTTCGAAGCGAAAAATCTAACTGCGTCTCAGTAAAGTGAGATTTACCTTATAATAAATTTAGACTGTATTTCAGTAGTCTCAGTGCAGAAATGGCAGCATATGTATATGGACATTTTGGTTTTTTTTAAAAGATTTTTTGGCGACTCTGGTTTTAGCTTCCTGTCGGTCTCAGATCTCACTCTATACGAACAATGCTTTTGCTTTTTTTCGCATATGAGACAATCGAAAAAGATTTTACTACTTTGCCAGAATGAACATAATGAAATCGGTAAAATAAACTACTTTATTGTAAATTCTAAAAATATAATACTCGGAAGAAAATTCGACAAATATAATACTCGGAAGTCCAGCTAATTCAACATATTTTCTATTGGATTAAGATATTGTTATTATTAAAAAGTAACTATAAAATCTACCGATAAGTCTTTTTCTATAAAACTCGTACCGTTTTGCCATCAAGTTGTTGAATTTACTATATCTTTTCTCTCCGTGAATTATTTTACTAAATATTTACTAAATTTCAGTTACTTAACTAGTATGCTTTTGTTGTAATACCTAGTAGTCATATAGTTAGATCTTACTGGTCGCAGCGAAGGCGAAAAATTGACATTTTTGGAAAATACATTCATATAGTAGTTTGTTTGGCTTGATGCATTAAAGTAGATCAAAAAAACAATACCAATTACCTTGTTTCCTATAAAAAGTGGACCACTAGAGTGTCCAAGACAGGTTCTTTTATCCATCAAAAGTTCCAGCACAAATCATTTTCTGTGTCAAAAAAGGAATATACCTAAGACATTTTTTTCCTATCCTAAAGTGGAATGTCGGTGTATCTCGCAATCTCCTGATATTCATATTCACTATTGATGGCACCCTAATCAGTAACGGTTACACTATCCGTGGAGTAATGGAAGCCTTCTGATGGAGAGGGCAGTTCAATTGGTTGAATTGTTGCATTGTAGTTCAAGGGTGAACGCAAAAGTTCAACATCGGAATCCTTTCCTTTCCGAGTAAAGCCGTCGTGGTATATAATTCTACTTGAAAGAATTCTTTCACCCCCACTTTGTAAATCCTGCGTTCTTTTGCTTATGTGTTTAGCATTCCTATCGTCTATGCAATGGGCAGCGGTTAGGATAACCATTGCAGAGATGATAGACCCTCAACACCACTGTCTCCCATGGTCTTGGACAGAAACAAGGAAAGGAAATTGACCAGGTCTCACTGCGACTCCTCTAATTACACTGGGTTTATCGTTGGACTCTGTACTTTCTAAAAGTGCAAAGACTAAAATACAAGAAAAAGATATCAACTTTACCATTTCGAAGATTTGAAGTTCACAACTAACTGATCTAAATTGTCGAAGACTTTTATAGGTGAAATTGACCTTGCACTGGCTTCTTGTATTGTTCGCAAATTAACATATACTTAGGAAAATTAAAATTACAGAAACAAAACCCTACATTATCAACATTGTTGGTGTAATTTTACTCCCTTTTTGGAAGGAAATAGAATACCTTCTTTTCTAGTGTAAAAGTATTACACACAAATGCGGAACATTACACATAAAAGATGTGAAGCTTACATAATAAATGTGTATTGTTTATTTCTTTAAAATAGGTAAATTTACACAGAGGAGATGTTAATTTTTGAAATTAAATACTTCTTTTAATATAGTATTCTTACAATACAGTTAAAGGGACAAGGACATTATTTCTAATAAATGGGATAAAATTATGGAAATAATAGATATAAGGTTATTTTAATAAAAAATTCGCAATAACCTATTGTTTGAAAACTATTTAATAAACCCATAAAAATAAGATATATGAAGCTATAGTACATAAAAATAATGTAACAAAAAGGTTTTTCTCGCCGTTGTATTAAGGGGTTACATGGGTCTTAAAGGTATAAAAAAAACGACTTCTTTAAAAAATTTTATTTCAAAAACGAAAAATCTGTTTTATTTAAAATTTAAACATGTGAAAGTAAAGTACTTAAAGTACTTGTAAAAAATATGAAAAAAATATGCTAAAAATATTGAAAATTTTCCATTTTCCAGCCGTTTTTCGCCGTCAACCTTTTTTTTTGCGGTGGACACGATTTCTCGAAAATAAATTGACCGATTTGGTTGAAACTTTGCACAGTTATTCTTTATAGTATTGTTTCGTGATTGAACGAAGGAATTTTCATTCGGTCAAGTCGTTCTTGTTTTATACGAAAAAGACCTTTTAAAAATGATGAGAATCGGAAAAACGCATACAAATTTGAGACGAAAATTGATTCAAACTCATGTAAAAATGTCAAATTTCATTTTTTTTTTCAATTCCTTCGTTCAATCACGAGCCAAGGGCATAAACTACAAGAACATTTTTGAATTTTTGATTTCAGATGAATCCACACCGAAATATCATGTCCACCGCAAAAAAAAAAGGTTGACGGCGAAAAACGGCTGGAAAATGGAAAATTTTCAATATTTTTGGCTGAAAATTTTTTTGCAAGTACTTTAAGTACTTTACTTTCATATGTTTTAATTTTAAATAAAAAAGATTTTTCGTTTTTGAAATAAAAATTTTTAAAGAAGTCGTTTTTTGTATACCTTTAAGACCCATGTAACCCCTTAAATAATTAAGATTAACATAAATGAATACATATCATATTTAATTTTTAAGTCCCTTAATCTAGTTATTTTATCTTTAATGGAAATTACACCGTTCAAACAAAATATTTTCGACAGCACTTCTTAACTTTGAGAAATGCCTTCACAAAATGATTGCGCATTCATTTTATTTGAATGAGAGAATTTAGGTTGTAGATTCACGTCAGTTTGACGTAATTTTTCATATTCATGTGAACGTTTACACCAATTTGCTGTAAAATCACATAACATTTACAAAGTTGAGTGAATATAACACCCATACTAAAACTTTTTTTTTCCTTCATTAGATTAGTTCATTCCAAAATAGATAATTGATTCAATTATTTATTTCAATGAGTGTATGTAATGTCCACTGCATAAATCGGAAATATATGAATTTTTTGTTCACACTAAAACCCAATTTAGTTGAATTTTTACTATGTACCTAACCTAAAAGGCAATCTTCTGCCCGTCGATTCGTGGGGAAATATTTGTTTTTGTCTGCACCGCTCAGATTCTCTGTTCCTTCGTCAATTTGCATTTCATATTAATGCAGCCAAACAGTGGTCCCTTGCAGTAGTCCCCCCAGTGATCTGGGGCGTGACTGAAAAATCTGGGCTTTTAAAAGAGCCTCAGCTCTTAGTCGCTTGCATATCTCCCCAAGGATATTCGTGCCATAAAAACGACGGCGGCGCTGCTACGGTGGTTGCTCCACTCCGGGCTGAGCACATTTAGTTATAACGGAGGCACAAATGGGCAATACCTGGAAGTACGCCATCCAGGATCCAGGCAGGACCAGCAAGGAGCTTCAAGTTCTTCCGCCAGGTTGCAGGATTTAAAGGGGGATTTTTGTGTGCTGAAAAGCATTGTGGAGTTATTGAGACCGCCTGGGGCTGCTCGCCTTATATACGCCAATTACGCCCCAATCCTGTTTGTAAGGAGCAGGACATGCACACTGACAGTGGCGGCGCATTCAAATCCCCCCCGGATGTCCGACGTAGTCCTCTGTTGGTTTCCAGTCAATTGAAGGCTTAAGTAATATGCATATGGCAATAAGCCTCGCATTCGAGTCCTTGATTTCTAGATAGCCCCAGCAGCAATAGAGCCATGTTCCAGTGGGTTATTTTAGAGTTGAGGCTCCTTGTAGTGCTTAAGAGACAATACACCCGAAGAGTCTAAGAATGCAGGCATAGGGACTCAATGACTCCGTAATTCAATATTCTTAGTACACTTGTATGCAAACGCAGCAAGCTTGGACTAGTTTACATACAACATCGACTTCTTCTCCTGTTCTCCTGGGCTCCGAATGTATAGTTTAATTATCCAGGAGCCACTGGCAAACTTGTATTGAGTCCACCTATCCTTCGACAAGTTAATTTCCGTCCCAAGTTGACCTGGGTGCTTTGCATTCCCCTAACAGCTGTTTGATGTCGTCGTCTTTGTCTGCTTGATAAGTTTATCTTATTGGAAACGTGTGGCATCAGGAAGAATTACAACCAACAATTTAGAAGTTAATGGCTTCCCACTTCATTGGACCATAAATGCTTTATTTGAAGCTTACAATGCTATTTTCAAAGATTTATCGATTTTACAGTTAAGAGGTTAAGAACTTTAATATCGATGTCTACACCAATTCACGTTTATGTAAAAGCGCCTTAACATTGATTTGGAGTGTGCAATTAAGCCGAACTAAATATGATTTTAAACTGCATTTAGTAAACAAACCCAAGTTAAGAATAGCACGTAAACACTTTAGCTAATATTAGCACGAGTGGCACTCGGTGTAATACTGTTAATTTCAACATTAAGTCAAATAAAAAATCGAATAAGTGTAAATTGTGATTTTAATAAAATATGTTTAAATAAACATTTAAAAACTTATATGGAAGAATCGCTCATTAAAAAAAATGCAATATTATATTATAACTATTTACAAATAAAACTACACTCTAAAAACTGAATGTAAATTCACACTGATCTTAAGAGCAATCTTACATTTTTTTTCTTTGTAGAAATTTATTTATCACGAACGTAAAAGCACACATTTTTGGTGTAATTAAGGAAAAAAGTATGAAATTACACAATTTCAAAGCGTTGGGTGTGATATTCACTCAACTTTGTAAAGGTTGTGTGATTTTACACCAAACTGGTACAAACATGCACTTGAAACGTGCAAACATGTACCTCTGATTGACTAAATGAATGCGATCACTTTGAGAAGGTACTCCTTAAGGTTATACTTTGTTTGAAGAGTGTAATATCCACTAAAGGTAAAATAACTAGATTAAGGGAATTTAAAAAAATGAAATACGATATGTATTCATCTATACTAATAACACTTAACACTTTAATACATCGGCGAGAAAAACCTTTTTGTTATATTAGTTTTATATACTATAAGTTCATATGTCTTATTTTTATGAGTTTATTAAATACTTAACAAACAATAAGCTATTGCGAATTTATTACTAAAATAACCTTATTTTTACTATTTCCTTCATTCTATCCCATTCATTAGGGATAACGTGCTTGTCCCCTTTCCTGTATTGTGAAAATACTATATTCAAAGAAGTATTTAATTCCATTTGCGTAATTTAAAAAAATATAGGGAAATTGCGTGATTTTCTTACGAATTAAATGAAGCGTAACATAACATATTTTTTCACCAACTTTGCCGCAGCTTCATTTTATTTAGCCCTTAGTAACCCTTAAGCCAATTTGTTTATGGGTTGTTAAAGATGAGAACTTTCATACTTTTAATTGGCAGCGCTAAGAAAATCACGGAAAATTCTCAATTTTTTTTTTACATCTTTACGTCATCATTTCAACCCTTACGACCGTTGCAGCCCTTATGCCAAACATTTGTTGACGATAAAGTCGGTGCTTTCCTATCGTTTCATGAACATGGTAGAAGCAAGAAAATTGTCGCAGTACACATGATTTTTTTTTCAAATGAAAATCTAATTTTCACAGGGAAAGCCACAAAGTTGCCGGTTAATAGTTACCCTTATTTTGCTTAGCTCTGGTGTACTCTTCGAGGCATAAATAAGAAAATCGTGGCCTAAAATCTGCTGCTGTCTCCCGGCCTATAAGCAGTTTTTGATTAATTCTAATTTACCAAAACGCCTCTCACACGAAGAAAATTATACGCATATCGTTAAAAATTACTTTGATGTGACCATAAGATTCGGAAGCGATTCTATAAAATCCCCTTCGACAATGTAATTTAAAAAGTCTAAAGCTATCTAATCATTTGCTATTGAAACTGCAACATTGGCTACTTTTAAATGGTTTCTCAGTCTTCAATCTTTAATGGATTTCCTTTAAAAAAGCGCTCGATTTAGTATAAAAGGAACATGGACTCAAGCCCAACAGAGTTAATCTATAGAAGACAAGTGTGAGCGGTATGATGTGTTAATATACATATTTGCACCATGCTTTCATGTACAGTGGATCAAACAATTGAACGTACAATCACTGAAAATTTAACGAAATCAACTTTGATCCTATAAAATAACGCAATTTGTTACAGTTTTTTATTTGTATGCATTATTTAATATGTTTTTATAAAAATTTGACAATTATTTCAAAAAAAAGTTTCTGGTAACGCTTTTAACAAAAAGAACAAGAAACACTTCTCTAGAAAATATTCATCTGGTAACAAAGAATTGAGCGTACACGACTGGAAATAACGGTTCTAGCACATTTATTGCAGCAGCAAAGTGGATTAGCGATATTGAATTTATCAGTTATCTGTAGTTTTTCTCAAATTTAAGTAAATAAGAAAAAAAACTTATCATGTCAAGGGCAGGGGCCAAAAGAACTCAAACCACTTTGGAGGAGAGAAAAATTGCTATAAAATTAGCTACAGAGGGAAAGAGCTTACGAGAAATAGGCGGTATAATTGGAAGATCGCATACTACAGTGCAGGGAATAATCAACAGGTATGGAAATTATAACAACTTAGAGGTATATAATTGCTTAAAATGAATTTAATAGTTATAAATATGAAGGTGCAATTAAAAACACACCAGGTCGTGGCCGCAAAGAAATTTTAAGTTTGCAAAATAAAAGATATATTTTGAGAAGGCTAAAAGAAAATCCAAAGGAAAGTATTCCGAAACTTACATCGGAGGTGTCGAATATAATAAAAAAGCCCTTATCTGCAGAAACAGTACGCAATACTCTCAGAAAAGCTGGGTACCGCGGCTGTGTTTCAAGAAAAAAGCCATGGATTAGCAAAACTAATAGAGAAAAGTGACTTCTATTTGCTAGGGAACACCTTACCAAGGATGAAGCTTTCTGGGATTCGGTTATTTTCTCAGATGAGTCCAAATTTAATTTATTTGGCTCTGATGGGAGGCGTACTGTTTGGAGACAACGGGGCACTGCTTTGGATAGAAAGCACCTTACACCTACTGTAAAACACGGAGGGGGCTCAGTTATGGTGTGGGGCTGCATGGCTGCGAGTGGAGTTGGAAAATTAATTTTTATCGAAGGAATAATGAATAAAATGGTTTACTTAGATATTCTAAAGAGCAACTTGCAATCTAGCGCGGAAATGCTTGGATTATCACAATTTTATCGTTTCCAACATGATAACGATCCAAAGCACACAGCTCATGTTGTTAAAAGTTGGTTGCTGTATAATGTTCCGGCTAGATTGGAAACTCCACCGCAGTCCCCGGATTGCAACCCGATTGAAAATTTATGGTGGGAGCTCGAAAAGGCTGTTCAAAACCATACAATTTTGAACCGAAACCATCTCAAAACAATTCTTCAACAAGAATGGGCCAAAATAACGCCAGATGTCACAAAAAACCTAGTACATTCTATGAAAAGACGTCTTACAGCCGTGATTGGATCAAAAGGGTACCCAACGAAGTATTAATACTGCAAAAACTATTATTATATTTTATATAAAATGAAATGTACGTTCAATTTTTTGTAAAATTTAGAACCGACATGTGAATACGCTTTCAGTTTTATTGTTATTTTGTTTATTATAAAGAATTGTAGAGAGGATATTTTTGTTCATTTTGCTTGAATTAAAGTATTATTTACATATTTGAAAAAAAAAATTAATTTTCAAACAAAAATTGCGTTTTTTTATAGAGTAAAAGTTGAATTCGCTAAATTTTCAGGGATTGTACGTTCAATTGTTTGATCCACTGTACTTTTATATGCAGTAATAGTAAATATTTAGATAAAACAGTACATGTAGGAGTAAATACTCAATTAAGGCCAGTTCCAATAATAATTTCAGGGTATACGTCGTTAAAATTTGTGTATATCTCGATATTTGAAACTACATAATTGTAAAGAATCATATGAATAAAGAATCGAATGAAATTATGAATGTTCAAAGGACTAGAATCAAAAGTAGCGATATGATAAATGATCGGATTCGTTACTGTGTCCCTTGATATGTGGACTACAATACTCTGAATCGTTTCATGACTTAAGCAATTATTTCATTTAATAAAATGTTTTTAAGTTTCTAATTTTTTTAAATCGCGAATGTTACTTCCAAATGAATGACATCCAGAGCGGATCGCCCCGTCGCACATTGGTCCCAGTAGCAAAGAGTATCTATAACAAGAGGTGACACTCGAGCGGTTATTCCTTATCTTTTTTCGACCTTGGTACCGTTACAGGAATGAAATGGGAATTTATGCTAGAAATAGTTAGTAATAAATAAAGCATAAGTGAGAGAAAGACAAAAATTTGGGTTGAAAAGTGGAACACTCCTGCACGATGCACCTCACAAAAATCTTTTACCACAAAACTTTTCTATGAACACATTACACGCTGCCTTTTCTAGTAGAAAATTTCTACAGCCACACACCAAACACATTATGTTATGCTTACCCATCCATTTATCTAAAGCACATTTAATTTAATTTAATTAATTCCTTCTAAAATAGCATTTTTTTACTCAACAGCTTTTAAGCTTCCTCACATTTCCGAACAAATCAAGACTACCCGGTACTTTTCACAAAGCGAGCGGAGCACACAATATATTTAAAACCAGGGCGTCTTTAAAATGCAGAATGAAAAAAATGTAAACAAACTCGTCCGTATTTATGCTCTGTGTGTGCTACCTGCCTCTTCTCCCTTCTCCGATTCGGAATTTCCCTATAACTTCGCATTGCGAGGGGAGGTAAACTTGAGCGACCTAGTACCGGTGCATCAAACCAGGGCTCCTTTAAAAAAGCGTTCATAAAAAAAGCTTCAGTTTATAGCTTACGCTATAAAAGCTGTCTGTGAGAATTTTTTGGTGACTATTTCTCTCTCTACATTTCTTATAGGAATTTACAGAGGTAATAGCCCTGAGCTGCTTTATCTAATGGGAAATTTTGCTGGGTGTATTTTCGAGAGCTTACGTATGAGTTGGGACTTTGGGAGCGTATTGAGAGTGTCCCTTCTTGTTGAATTCGATATTCTTTGCCAGTAGGTTCATAACCAACCATAATTCGTAATTTGTAAATTTGAAATTTCTTGTTGGAGGATACTGAGGATGCGAAAACGAAGAAACGCTCGAAGCCGTTTTTGCCAAAAATTTCTTGGGTGATTTTAAAAATTCGAATTACTTCACTTTGATTTTGAAAATTCCGCATATTGAAACTTCCTTCGTACCATCCAAGAACTTAAAGTAAAATCTGGAAAAAATCAAAAATAGGATTTTCAGGGTTTTGATGGGCCGGGTTCACCTGGCTTCACCCAAGCTTTTTTACGTTTAAAATTCTCATAATATATCCATTTTTAATCTACTGTGATTATTCGAAGCTGTCTTTGAAATAGCATTTTATAAATTGTTTTCCGACGTTCGATGTCTCTTTCTTTCAATTCATATGGAACCCAGTTACCAACTTTTTGAACAATTCCCATTGCTTTTAAACACTTTGCAACAGTTGATCGTTCAACATTTAATGCTGCAGCTAATTCTGATTGAGTTTGGCAAGAATCCTCTGCCAATAATGCTTCCAATTCAGCATCTTCAAAATTTTTTGGTGGTTTTCCATGTTCTTTGTCCTCAGTGCCAAAATCATTATTTTGAAATCGTCGAAACCATTCCTTACAAGTTGTATTAGATGGAGCATGTTCACCGTAAATCTTCACAAGCAAACGATGTGTTATCGCTGCACTTTTCTTTGCAATAAAATAGTGTAATAGCACTTCCCGCAAATGATATTAATTTGGAACGAAAACCGACATTTTCAAGGAGGTAAAACCACTTGTTGCTAATATTTCAACCAAATGTTACGTAGTGTGTTTGACAGCTGACATAAAGTACTATCGAACGCAATATCTGCGTACATCTGTCAATTTCTAGGTGTATCTTGCGAGAGCTATGTAAATATATACTGTTAATCTTATTTCATAAGCTTATTCTGATAAGAAAACCTAACTACTTATTTACAAATATCCCTAATGTATTTTTGAATGACTAACTTACTTGTCCCAAATTGTAATTGTAAGCAATTGATGCACTTGGGTGGCCAAACTTAGTATTTTTGTACTATTGTATTGTACTGTATTATACTATTGTAGTTTAAATTTTAACTTGTCATTTTTGCCACGCAGAAGAGATAATTGGATCCAGTGTACTCCAATTTTTGAAATAAATAATAATAACGAGTCACTTAATAAACTAAATAATAACAACAGGAAAATTTTAAATCAATAACTTCAGAAACCCCCATATACTTTTTGTATTCAAATTGTGCAAAGTTTTTAATAAAATGTGTTTTCATTAGTTCATGAAAAGTAAGTTAACAATAAAAACCGTCTAATACTTATTTATTTCGAAGAGTGTAGAAAACACGATATTGTTGCTTTTGTACAAAACTAATATTATTCACTTTTCGCACACTGTATGCATCATCAAATACATACTTTTTCTAAAATGTTAAGCCGTCGAACGAATGCCATATATTTAAAGTTTAACTAAATTTGGCAGCGCAATTTAAGTAGTAATGCCTTATTTTCGTAAAAACGTGTTTAAAAGCAGATGTGCTATAAAGTGGCTAAAATAAGATAATATTATCATGATCCGATTAGTTTAAATACGCTTTATAATAACCTACGCCTCATCTAATGTTTCTCGGAAACTGGACTGAAAAAACTGAAAAGATGAGCTGGGCGGCGGCGTTTGAATTGGGTAAAAATGGTGAGAGAAATAAACAGCAGTTTTTAAATCTATTAATGGGATTTTGTGTGGACGCTTTCTGGAACATACAGCGCATGATGTTAAAATCAAAATAAATAAAATACTTCGCCATTTGGTTCCTAGAAATTGTCTTAAATTGAGTAGCCTGCCTACCTACCTCAAATCCAATGAAACGCGTCGGCTTCTCAATTATGTTATAGATTTTAAATAGCGACAATTTCGTGGAATGGAATAATCAACTGTTCCATCATGCAATTTCTATAGCCTGTCATATCTTAAGGTTGTGTGTCAATTCATGATTGATTTTACTTTAATGAACTTAATTTATAAAGCTCTTGATTTAGCCTTGTAACATCTGATCAGTCTTTTAAGGGATTACATACGTAAAGCAGCGCCAAAAATGTGCTAAAAGAAAAACTAAGAAATTAATAAAAATAACTATTACACATTGTTTACTAGTATTTAAACTTTATAAAAAAACTTATTTCACTTTATTTTTAAAAAAATTACTATATATCCACGGTTGACATGATATCTCCAGAGTAAATGTTGATCGATTTTCAAAATTTAAAAAAATTCTTATAAAATTTAGTTGTAATTATGGTCTGTCGAACCGGATTTTTGAAATTCGAAAAATTTGGCAATTTACGGCAGTTTAAAAAAAAAAGTGCATTTTGTGTCATAAATTTCACACTTTAATTATGTTTATAAAATTTTTTAATCACAATATCAAAAATCCGGCTCGACAGACTATAGAGAAAACAATTTCGAATATTTAGAAAAAAAGCACAAAAGAATATTAACCCTTAACGGTCCGCAAGAATTTCAAGTTCACTTCTCACCAGGTCCAGCTATTTTTCAGACGAAGAGAAGCTTTAAAACATTTATAAATCATGTACAAGTGCATGTACAAAAAAACCAGAAAAAGATAGCAGAACATAGATCACAAGCAGAAAAAAAAACACACAAAGGTCATGACACAATACTTAACGCGTCACTTGTAAATATAGCAATAGTAATTGTAATAAAATTAATAAAATAATTTTTGGCGCAATATATGCGCCATTGGACCCAGTTAGTAAAAGTACCATGTCGCCTATACGGCGCCCATGGTCCGTTAAGGGTTAAAATCTGTATGAGTTATCATGCAAACCGTGCCGGAAAAAGTAGTTCTGAAAAAAACGCATTTAAAGTTTCGAGTGCGTTTCGCTCGAGGTCGCGCGCAGCTAAAGCAAGAACTTTATGAATTTTTGAAGTAAAACTTCTTTACGCACGCTTGACTTTGGGTAGTAAGCTGGTGAATGCACGACGAGAGCGTTAGAAAAAGTGTGATCGGACGAGACGAACGCGGCGTTTGGTGCAGTGGTGAACAGTTGGGCTTGGGATTCAGAGGTCACGGGTTCGAATCCCAGCGTGGGGATGCTTTCGAAGTAAAACTTCTTTAGGTACGCTTGACTTGGGGAGTAAGCTGGTGAATGCGTGACGAGAGCGCTAGAAAAAGTGTGATCGGGCAAGGCGAACGGAAGTTTAGAGAAAACACATTTCCAAAGCGGCGTTTGGTGCAGTGGTGAACAGTTGGGCTTGGGATTCAGAGGTCATGAGTTCGAATCCCAGCGTGGGGATGCTTTTGAAGTAGAACTTCTTTAGGCACGCTTGACTTGGGAAGTAAGCTAGTGAATGCGTGACGAGAGCGTTAGGAAAAGTGTGATCGGGCCGAGGCGAACGGAAGTAGATATAAGTTAGTGAAGATAGAAAGAGAAGAGAGTTACGTTTCGTATATTACTGTAGAAGCAAGAGAGAGAGGTGCGAGCACTAATTTATCAATGAAAACCGATAATAAATTTAAATATTTGTAGAAAATGAATATATGTATATTATATACATGTATATACTATACATATATAAACATATATATATATACATATAGATGGAGCTAAAGAAGTTTTACTTCAGACGTGTGGTCTAAAGCACACTCGTATTTTTTTTTTAATTTATATTGTTAATTTACGTCTAATCTCCCATTCCAGCTTCATATTGTATGCCTTGCTTGTCAGTAAACAATTGTTGTTATTTATTTTTTTCCGACAGGCCGAAAGGCTCCGACAGTAACGGCCAGCTGCCTAAAACAAGAGACAGCTACCTTCGCGCATCAGACTCTCGTCAGGCAGTCACGTTTTCTATAATAACTTTCTATAATTATATGGGCCTTGGGTTCCGATAAAATTGTCTACACTTGTGATATGTTATACTATGTATAAGACGTCTTGGTCTAAAAATGAACAGTTTTTGAGATATCAAGGTCATAAGAACTGAAAGTAGACCGTTTTCTGAATATCAAGGAATCATGAAAAAAAGACCTTTCGCTAAAATCTCTGAATAATTAAGTTGTAGGTAAATCGGTGGGACCTTCAATTGTGACCTTGCTATTGACCTGCAAGATAATTTCAAGGTCAAACTGAGTTTCATATAAGGATTACATATTTTTTGTGATTAAAAAATGCCGGGTGTGGTAAAAGTACAGGAACAGCAGAATAGTTGTATGATTTTTCCCTGGCTATTCGGTGGTGACTTTCAAAGTCTTGCCAAGGTCAAATGCAATTTTTTAATTCTTTAATTTTTAATAATTTAATTGAAAGATTGAAATATTGAATGAGTGAATCCCTCTCGACCTTGGGAGGTCCTCCACAAGATCAAACAACCAAAACTCAGCTACCGCTGAATTGAGGTATAGCTTTTGTAACTCTTGAGGTAGTAAGAGAAAAGTACAGTAAGAAGTGACCTTGACCATGACCTTCAGGAAAATGAAGAGATCCAAAAATTTTACGATCAAAACAAATCATTAAACTTTAGAATCAAAGGTGTTAAACAACTTTACTAGATTCCTGTGTTTTAAATGCAATCTTTTTTAAAAATCATACCATTTTACTTGTACATGCAAAGTGATTTCCAAATAATGTTGCAACATAAATCGATCGATTCTGAAGATGTGAAAGATAACTGCAGTATTATATTTTAAACGATGACCTCGACAAAGTCCTTTTAAATAAAAATATAATCATGACGATCACTCAAGTCAAATCCAAAAGATATTAAGAATTTTTTATTATCACAAGAACACCAAAGTAGGACAAATTTCTCTCTTTAATGTAGAAAATGTTCAAAGTGATCCCCATTTTGACGAATACAAGGTCTCGATCTTCGCCTTAAGGACCTGAGGACTAAATTCCCCAAATTAACAAAAATTCAATTAATGGAGGATAACTTTCTCAAGACCACTATCTCTGTCATTTATCCACGGATCATCATATGTAAGGTATTACTGGAAAGTTAAAAATGCGTACTCTACTTTCTAACATACTCTGCAATATCATTGGAAAAAGTTATAACAATTTATGTGAGCCACCCTCAATTCAAGAAAGTGGGAGAAAAAGACAACGACCAAGACTATGATAGCCTTGGTATTGATCTTGGTCTTGAACACTCGGTCTTGGTCTTGGCCTTGCATCTATAGAGTCAGTCTTGGCCTTGTGTCGCCTGTCAAGTCTTGGTTAAGTTAAATCAAACTTATACAATTCTTTAAAAAAGCTTTAACTTTCAATAATTTTATCAAGTCTTAAAAAAAGGTAGACGACATTTCCTTTGAATTAGTATAAATAACCAAGTAGATTAGTAATTTTTACCATATTTACTAGGAATTCTTACTACAATTTTACTAGTAAAAAGTCCTATATAATTAATTTTTTTCGGTCTATTGCTCCAAAATTCAATGATTTTCGTTTTACTGATTTAAAGTTATATTTAATTAAGTTGCGGTTATAATAATGATCGCCATATGATCCCGTGTATAAGATTTGGATCTTGAATTACAGAATTTTGAATTGTAGAACAAAACACTTTCAAATTTGGAGTATAAGTTCAAATAATACCAAACTTATAAATATTTTGTTAAAATTTCATAAAGTTCTGATTGTTTCCACTAAACCTTGTGTTAAAGATAGTATAGCTCTTTTAAAACTCGCGACCTTCCTTAAAGATACTAAAAATAGGTAAAAAAATGTATTTCGTCAGCAAAACCTCTCAGTATGGTCTTGTTCTTGGTTAAGTCTCGCAAAGATAGTCTTGGTCTCAGTCTTGCAAGTAGAGTCTTGATCTTGGTTTTGCTAACGCAGGTATAGTATTGATCTTGGTATCGGTCTTGCATAAAGTCTAAGACCGAGACCAAGACTGCAATACCGAGACAGATTGTGTTCATCACTACATACGACAACGATTAGTCAGGTTAATCGTGTCTCCACTGTACTTTTCAGATAGACATAAGTCTTTTTTAATTGAAGTTTAGAAAAGTTTCGCTCTTATTCCAGGACAGAAACCACATATTTTATTTTATCTGAAATAGTTTTCAGTTAAAATTCCAAATACCTTTTCCATTCACAGAAGCCATAGCTGAGATATCTGGGGCTCCAGACCTACACATTGACGAGGGATCAACTCTTCGGTTGGAATGTAAACTGAGACGTGCCACAGAGAATCCAGCATTTGTTTTTTGGTAAGAACACCTCGGCAGTGAGAACGTAAAAAGAACAATCTAAAGGAGCACATTCTCTGTTTTTACCTCGACACAGGTATCACGACAATAAAATGGTGAACTACGACCAACAGGACGGCTTCTTTGTGACATCATCTCAATCTTTAAATCCGGCGAACAATGGGTTAGACGGCGGCGGCGTCAGCAGCAATCTTACGACGGGCATTGCCGCAACCAGCCCGTTCCCGGCTCAAACTTACCTGCCCGTACAGACCGCCAGCGTCCTGACGATTAAGGAGGCGCACTTTAACCACGCCGGCAATTACACCTGTGCTCCATCGAATGCTAAATCAGCCAGCATAACAGTTCACGTTCTAAGAGGTGAGTCCCCGCGTACCAAATGGCCAATAAAAGACGAAAAAGTTTACGTGCCCTCTCCCGGGTAGGGGGACCTCCGACATAAACCGCCCCTAAAAAGCGTACATAAAAATTTCGGCTGGTCTTATTAAATTTTACAAGATCCCCGTGGCCAGGGGCTGAAAGCACCAGGAAAAACGCAACCTGTAATTTTACGTCGATTTCCATTCCGTGACGAATGAATTAATTCACTTCGCGCTCTGGGGCCCCCTTCAGGTTTTCGTTTTTTTGGGGTCCTTCCGGCTCCTTCCATTGGATGTAACGACATTACTTTTGTCAGAGGGTGCTGAAAAAATTGGACATTTATCTGAATAGGATCGAAAAATCCTAAGAGCATAATAATATAAATTAAGTAAAAGGAAAGACAAGCTTTTATTTTCTTAACACGGCGGGACATTGGTAGGCAATTGTTTCACTGGAATCCACATTGGGTTAAGATTGCCCACATATAAAGGTAAACTATTAAGGTTGGTGTTAAAGCTGAAATATTGTATTTCCTTTTCTATATGCACCTACAAAAATTAAAAAAAAATATACGTATATAATTTCTTCTCTACTCTAAAAAAAAAATTAACAAAAATTGTGTTTTCGATTAAGAAGAAAATGGAAGGTAACATTTAAGGATGATATCATTAAGACTCACAAGCTGGTGTAAATGAACTAAAAACGAGAAAGTATTATCATCGAAACGACTGCAATCGATTTAAGCTAATTTGAATAATGGTTATCGATTGCAAGATTTCATTAAGGTCGAACGGATGGATAGGCGATGTTACATAAATACTTGCAAAAAACTAAGATTTTTTAATAAAATAGATTATTTTTAACAAAGTCAATACTCCTTACAACAGTACACCGCCCGTGCTTTTAGCTAAGTGAAGTGTCCAGTTCTTTACCCCGTTGTATTGAATAGTTCTAAGCTTCAAATCTGAAAAGTCAGATTTTCTACAAGACTTTTCTTAAGAAGAAGTACGTTGAACAGCAATATGGTGGACATCTAATGATTAAGGACGCTTCATATTTAAAATTCTTAGCAATTTTTCATAATGGTCTACTTAGCTTTGTCCCTCTGGCTAGAAAGACACGTCACAATCATCCACCAATAAAGGGCTTCTTAAGTTGAAAAATACCAAGAATAAGGCATGCGAATTGAATAATATTGTACATAATAGTCCGTTGGATCTTTTCAACTTATTGAGGCTTAAGAAAGAATATAATTTTCTCCATAGATTACTTTTTGAATAACTACATACAAGCTATTAAAAGAGACATTAGACATGATAATAAGGTATCTTGGACGTTAATATCATTAATAATTAACGTAGGTTTAGTATCATTCCTTTGCGAATGCAGTACAGAGGGCACATTTCAACTAATTTAGCAGAAAGCTACGAGTTTTGTTAATCAAATTATACTCCTGACCATCTAAGGAATGGGTATTGTATTAGCTATGCTCATTATCTTTCTACATAGTTTTACCTCGCCTCTTTTTCAAGCTAATTGCTTCTTGGATAGTTAATGCGATAAAACACATTTGCAATATGAGTATTATAAGTTCATTTTTCCTGATAGTTGGAAACGCACAAATGTTGTTTCTATCCCAAAAAAGCCATCTTCTAGCTTTTCATCAGACTACAGATCTATAAGTCTGTTATGCTTTTTTCTTCCAAGATCTTTGAAAAGTTAGTTTTTTGGCAGATATCCAAGTTGTAGTTGCGAGTTGGCTTTACTTAAAATAACCACAGATATTCGCACTTCCCTCAACCGCCGCAAAATAGCTATTCTGGAAATATTCGATTCTTGCATCGCTTTTGACCCCGTTTGCCATAAAATCCTACTGAGCAAGCTGTCTAACAACTTTAAGTTCACTAATACTGTGTTTTTGATATCGGATTTCCTCCATCACCATTCGCAGAAAGTTGTGATAGATAAAGACCATTACTGTTCAACTAAATTGTGGCGTTCCGCATGGAGCTATTCTTGGTACTCAAGTACTATGGGACGTTGGCATTCACATGTGGATGACTTTGAAATATATTTTGATAGACTTTGATTGGACTCACAGAAAAACTGCCTTGCAAGAAAAACCATGTAGAGAAAGAAATTCGCTTTTGCTATTTTTTGTAGGTAACTCAATCTTACACTAAATGCACTTCGTTGAGTATACTCATCATTGCCTAGAAATAATTAAGCACACCAGTGCACATTCTCAAAACAACACAAAATGCTTAAGGGGCTAAATTTATAATAATAAATAGTAATAATAATATCCCACAATGCAAATATATATTATATTACTAGCTGGCCCGGCAGACGTTGTACTGCCCTTCCCGGTACATTTTCATTATGCCCTGTGCGTCGACCAATATTTGATCGTGTTCTTTCTTTTCGCATGTTTCTAGAAATAATACCATTAATATAAGAAAACAGTGTTTCCGTTTCATATCCCTAATTAATTTGTTAAACAAACTTACACGTTGTTTAATATTAAGTAAACCGTTTTACACTTCACAAATATTGGAAAATTACCCGGTTTCATCCGACGTCGGGTAAATACTTACTAATTAAAGACTTCTCAAATGTTCTAGTTTGTTATATCCTAGAAATTGATTCAACCCGAAAACCCCTTCATGGATCCGCCATCTTGAATATCCAAATCTTGATAATATTTAAAATTAGTGGCATTAACACAATTATTGTACCAAATTTCATTAAAACCCGTTGAAATCGAGAAATTTTTTTTATATATATTGGGTCCGCCATTTTGGACCTAGAAAATTTGATAATTCGATAATGATCAAAATTAGTCGCACCAAAAAAATCGTACTAATTTTCATGAAGTCGAGAAATTTGCATCACCATATTGGATCCGCCATCTTGGATTAGGAAATTTTGATAATATGTATTTCAAATTATTGGTATCAGAATAATCATTGTATTAATTTTCAATAAAATCTGTTGAAATCGAGACATTATGGTCTCCCTATTGGACCTGCCACCTTGGGCTTACAAATTTTAATAATATTCGAAATTAGTGGCCTCAGAATAATCATTATACCAATTTTCATTAAAATCCGTCCAAATCGAGACATTTTGGTCGCCGTGTTGGATCCACCATCTTGAATTTGGAAATTTTGATAACATTCAAATTAGTGGCCCAAGAATAATTGTAGTACTAATTTCCATTAAAATCCGTTAAAATTGAGAAATTGTTGGTCACAATCTTGGATTTGGAAATCTCGATATTCTTAATTAGTTGCCTCAGAATAACCATTGTACTAATTTTCATTAAAATCAGTCGTAATTGAGACATTTTAATCGCCATGTTGGATCCGCCATCTTGGATTTGGAAATTTTGGTAATATTCAAAATCAGTGACCTCAAAGCAATGATTGTACTAATTTTCATTTAAATCCATTGAAATCGAGAAATCTTGGTCGCCATATTGAATACGCCATCTTGGATTTGTAAATTTTGATAATATTCTGAATTGGTGCCCTCAAAATTATCACTGTACTTATTTTCATTAAAATCAACTGAAATCTAGAAATCTTGGTCGCCATATTGGGTCCGCCATCTTGGATTGGTAAATTTTGATAATATTCCAAATCAGTGACCTCAAAACAATAATTTTACTAATTTTCATTAAAATCCGTTGAAATCGAGAACGCGCGAACGGTCAAACTCGCGAAGTTAAAATAATCGTTAAGTTTTCTGAAATTATCCAATTTTCTGCGCAATTTTATTAACTTTTCTTTCCGTAAGAACCTTCTAAAAAGTATTACTTAACTTAAAAAAAAAAATGAATGAAATCGGTACAGTCATTCTCAAGTTATTGCTATCGATCGGGGTTAAAACATAAAAAATGCTATTAAAAAGTAGCGGTTGGTGGTAGAAGGGTAAAAATTTAGGACTAAATGTGTTTTTTAATGCCACACCATAAAAAAATTACAAAAAAAAAATTTGTCCAAAAAATAAAAAAACTTTTTTTAGGGTGACCCACCCTTAACATCTAGGGGTATAAAAATTAGTTATAAACCTATTCTCATACCTACTGAATATATATATTAAATTTCATCAAAATCGGTCAAGGCGTTTCGGAGGACTATGACCACTAACACTGTGACAGAAGAATTTTATATATTAGATATAAAATGGGGTAAAAAAATATATGTTTTTTGTTAAAATGAAATTTGTATATTTTAACATCAAAGATAACACAAAAGTATTCATTATACCATCAACACACAACACTTCATTATGAAGTAGGACGTCATTACAATGTTACTTCTAATGATGTGATGACACACAGCATTTTACTTCATTACAACTGACAGAACTTATTATTATTATTATTATTATTGTTAGGGGTGACCCTCATGGTGGGCACTGCGACCAGACGGTCTTTTGTGCCAAAGCCCCTTTACAGTAAAAGACGATCTGCTACCCTAAGGAACGCCAGAAGGTCCTTTACAGAAGATGAACGAGCTTCAGCCGAGTCCAGGAACTCTTGGCCGAAGATCTTTCTTCTTAACCGTGCTAAAGCCGGACAAGCACACAAAATGTGTGATGTAGTTTCGTCGTCTTCAAGACACAGACGACAATCCGTCTCATTTGACAGACCTATTTTATATTGGTGGTATCTTAGCCCATGGTGGCCAGTTAGGTAACCTACCAACAGTCTGAGATCCGCTTTACTCAAAGCATTGATTTCAGTGTAGGTGTAGGATCTGACGAGTTCTTTAGCTTGCCGGATCCCAGGGGAGTTATCCCAGTGTATGTACTGTAGATTCCTGACCCATTCTTCTATCACAGCCTTGGACGAAGACCAGCCAATGCTGCAGAAGGGTTCAGGACCCTTGAATCGAGAAGATGAACGTTCCCTGGCAAGTTCATCAGCAACCTCATTTCCCTCAACGCCGGAGTGTCCCGGTACCCAACAGAGGGTAACCCTGTTAGAAGTAGCTAAGTGTTGAAGGGTATCAAAGCATTCTTTAACAAGTCTAGACGAGAAGCGCCATGACGAGAGTGCCTTGAGGGCCGCTTGGCTATCGGAAAAGATAGTAATATTGGCACCTTTAAGTCTCTTGTTAATATTGAGAAGGGCGTAGGCTTCAATGGCATGGATTTCAGCCTGGAAAACGCTGGGCCATTTTCCCATTGCTATCGAGACCTTGGTGTTGGGTCCATAGACACCAGCACCAACACCATGTTCCGTTTTTGAGCCATCTGTGAACCAACGGAGAGTTCTGGGGTCCAGACTGAGGCCGCCGCCATTCCAGTCTGCACGTTCAGGGATGAGAATCCTGAATCTCCTCCCGAAGCTCAGTTCCCTGGTCATGTAGTCTGTTAAATAACAGATCCTTAAGTCAGGGATGCGCTGCAGGATGCTCATGTGACCATTGTCAGCAATTTGCATTTTGGATGTGATTTGCACTCTCAGAGCACTAATTGCAGCTGATTTCAAAATGAAAAAGTGCAGGGGTTCGAGTCCTACTATCGCCTCCATGGCGAGTGTTGGACAAGTCCCCATGGCTCCTGTTATGGAGAGGCAAGCAAGCCGTTGTAGCTTGTTGCACTTAGCAATTGCCATCTGCTGCTGAACTTTGGGCCACCATACAAGGGCGGCGTAAGCAACAATTGGCTTGACAATTGTATTGTATAACCAAAGGATCATCTTTGGGTTGAGACCCCATGTCCTACCAAAAAGTCTCCTACAGGCCCACATGGCTCGCGTGGCCTTATTTAACTTAGAAGGATGGCTAATTTTTTCCCGACAAGTAGTCATTAACGTTAAAATCGTTGAGTTTGAATTCTGATTTTGAGTGTCCAAAACCCCTTTTTCAACGACTTTCGCAACTAGTTGGTTTAGAAAATCTCATATGTATGTAATATTAGCACTTCTCATAATTTTCGAACAAATAGATTAATTTTGGCTACTTCATTATCGACCAATTTTTCTTCATAATGAAATATAGTGTGTCAATGGTATAAAGAAGTTAGTTTCCACAGAAACATTTACACCGATTTTAGCAAAGCATTTGATAAAATTACTCACCCTGTCCTAATTTACAAAATGAAGGCCCTTGGCTTTCCCCCTCTCTTTGTGAACTGGGTCGAGTCTTATTTATCCCTTCGTACTCAGCGAGTATTGTTCCGTGGATTTCTTTCTGAGGTGATATACAATTCTTCTGGTGTACCTCAAGGCAGCCACCTCGGCCCACTTCTTTTTAATATTTATGTCAATGACTTACCTCTTTTTTTATCTCACTCACGAATCCTGTTCTATGCTGACGATGCTAAGATTTTTCGAGTTGTCTCTTCTAGTCAAGATTGTGATCTTCTTAATACTGACTTAGACGCCCTTTTCAAGTGGTGTTCTATTAATTCTCTTCCACTTAACATTAATAAGTGTACTTATATGTCTATTTGTCGTAAAAAAACTCCGATCGTGTTCGATTATACTATTAATGGCTGTGTTTTGGCAAGACTGGATAAAATTAAGGACCTAGGTGTCAAGTATGATAGCCGTTTGTGTTTCGATGATCATATCGACTCAATAGTTAACAGGGCTAACTCGACCTTAGGATTTATTAAGAGATGGGCTAAGGAATTTCAAGATCCTTATATTACGCGGCTTCTTTATTGTTCCTTTGTTCGTCCGATCTTGGTCTCCATTTTACTCAGTTAATATCAATCGTATTGAAACTGTTCAACGTCGGTTCTTACGTTTTGCTCTTCAGGGGCTTCATTGGAGCAACCCAGTCATTTTGCCTCCTTATGCTGATAGGCTTAAATTAATCAAATTAGACTCACTCCAGCTTAGACGTGATATCTCCAAGACTGCTTTTGCATTTGAATGCCTGCAAGGAATTATTGACTCTCCGGCTCTGCTATCGTCTTTTGATATTCTGGTTCCGGCTCGCTTCCTGAGACACCCGGGATTTCTTAGGATTCCTAACCACAGGACTAATTATGGTCTTCATGAGCCAGTAGCATCAATGTCTCGCTGTATTAACGCTCATTTCGAGCATATTGATTTTAATTTGACCAAGAGTTGTGTTAAGGCTAGGTTGGTTTAACTGATTTAGATGTACGTATTTGTAGTAGTCAGCCTTTGGCGAATTGTAAATAAATAAATAAATAAATAAATAAATAAAACAACTATGAAAATATAAAAATTGACCCATTAAAAAAGTTAGAATGAGCGATGTCGGGAAGGTACTTTGTTATTGCAAAATAACTTTGATAACCCGTTATTTTTCAGTTTTCTTGGAATAACTCGAAAACGAAGCGTTTCAGCGAAAAATATTAAATACAAAAGTTGTTCAGCTGATGATTTTACGTAGGAATACGGTTTTTTGATTAATTAAAAAATTGTTTTTCCGACCGAAAACCAGCAGAAAAGTAACAAAAATGCAAAAACAATAAGCATTAAAAAATAAAGGAACAAAACGATTTCCATCGTTGATATTTGGGTTATTGATAGGTATTGGTATTGTTAACCAAATGCACCCGGTCCGGTTTTTCAAAAACAATATGGCGACCTATTGCAAAATTGTTAAGTTAAAACTTTGGAACGCTGTAAATTCTGACTGAACAAACGGATCTTGATGAAACAAATTGGAATCGGTAGGTATTAACGGCATCTTTGAGTGTGCCAAATTTCAACAATTACTTTTTTTTTTATTAACCAAAAACCATTTTCTGTGCTTCGTAATTTCGTCAATTTACAACATTAAGCTTTGCAACAAAATGCATTTGATTACTCTTAACATCCTACAGTGGTGACTAAAAACGCGAAAATAGCGAGTTTTGATGATTTGATGCATTTTGTTGCAAAGCTTAATGTTGTAAATTGACGAAATTACGAAGCACAGAAAATGGTTTTTGGTTAATAAAAAAAAAAGTAATTGTTGAAAAATTTTGAAATTTGGCACACTCAAAGATGCCGTTAATACCTACCGATTCCAATTTGTTTCATCAAGATCCGTTTGTTCAGTCAGAATTTACAGCGTTCCAAAGTTTTAACTTAACAATTTTTCAATAGGTCGCCATATTGTTTTTGAAAAACCGGACCGGGTGCATTTGGTTAACAATACCAATACCTATCAATAACCCAAATATCAACGATGGAAATCGTTTTTTTCCTTTATTTTTTAATGCTTATTGTTTTTGCATTTTTGTTACTTTTCTGCTGGTTTTCGGTCGGAAAAACAATTTTTTAATTAATCAAAAAACCGTATTCCTACGTAAAATCATCAGCTGAACAACTTTTGTATTTAATATTTTTCGCTGAAACGCTTCGTTTTCGAGTTATTCCAAGAAAACTGAAAAATAACGGGTTATCAAAGTTATTTTGCAATAACAAAGTACCTTCCCGACATCGCTCATTCTAACTTTTTTAATGGGTCACTGTACGGGCAATGACCTTCCCTTTCCGCCAGGTTTCATCAAATTCCGTCCAAAAACGAAATAACCCATTTTTTGAACCTCTGGCACCCCGACTAAGTAGGCAAATATTGTCTGTTGTATTAGTTTAGATAATGTGAAAAAGCTATGAATTATATAAGATGTTGTTTTTGCAAGTGGTATAAGTCTATTTTCGGAAAAAATTAGTTAATGGTAGTTTCAGTCAGATATAGATATTAAAATATAAATTTGAAGTCGCTGTTATGTATTTATATTTTTCTAATTTATCATATTATTGCTGAAAGTGGTATAAGCCCATTGGAAACTGGAAAAATCGTTTATTATCTTGAAATTTTATATTAATTATGTTTACATTATAAAAGGACGAGTATCAATAAGCCCCAATTTCCACCCTTCTTAGATTTTCAATTTTGCTAGTGTAAGCTTTATATGAAAACATGTAACACCATAACAATGAGCTTTTACCCGGATATTCTCATTTAACTTATATATTGATATTAATATTAGTATGGGAAGGTGTTATTAAAAGTCATAACCTCAGAATCAATCAACTTTATTACACATTTTGTCTCGTTACATGACATGTAACATAGTACGTGGCATGATATCACACGTAACATAACACATGTCACCGTGACAGAATAATAATTATCGTACCAGTTTTCCTCTATCATAAATATTATTTAATATGTATATACATGTTTAGTCATAAAATAAATTATGGTATCGTAAGTGTAGGGAAAATTAATAATATTCGAACTCTGAACGATCATATAAGTAATAAGAAGAAACATTTTGTAGATTGCTGGCAACGAATAAAAAAATAACTAATTTTATTACATTTATAAAAATAATATTAATTATAATATGTAATAATCACCCGTATTTTCCTAGTAATTTTCTTACGATACGACTAGCTGAGACACGTTTTTAAAGCTGAATTTCTATGCAAAATAGTGTATTGGGTAGTTACGTCGGTCGTAAGAAAACGTCTAACAGAATACGGGTGAATATATAAATTTTGTACTTATTAAATTCCATGAGATGCCGCCCTGGCCAGGGCCTGAGAATACAAGGAAAAACGCAAACTATAATTTTACGTTGATTTCCATTCCGTGATGAATGAATTAATTCACTTCGCGCTCGTGTCGTGGCTCGTGGGGCTCGTACAGATTTGTTTTTTTTCCTCCCATTTTTTGTAATGAGGAAAAGTGGTAATAACTTTTTTTTTATTTTTTATAAATTCACCAGGTGAGAAGCCAGCAGCCATGCAGCACGCGAATCGGAGCACTGTCGAGGAGGGCAAGTCCACTGCGCATTCTTTCCGATTCGAGCACCGGTGGTGGCACCTGCAGCCCACCTGGTTTTTTGTGACGATACTCCTGCTAATTTGCACATACCACAAAATCAATAGATGAAATTTGGAGGTGTCGGCAGCAGTGACAGCATTTCCCATGGCCATGGCGAAACCAACCCCTGTACAGGTAGACTCGAGTAGTTTAGGTATAATTAGGCATAATTTGCATCTAAAGTAGTTAAAAATTAACAGTGAGGGTCTTTTGTAAATAACCAGGTACTATCGAACTCCATGAGGTTAGCGTTTTATTTATGGAATCGTGTTAAAAAAAAAAATTAATCTCATTGTAATTGGTCACAAATTGCTCACTTACATAGTCCCAGTAATTAATCAGCGACTTCAATTTGTTTTTAATTCCTTAAACATTAAAATCTTTTGGATATGCTAATAATTAACAAGGTCAATTTACCATCCATACCACCCCATATAATGTAATGATAACATAATAAAAAAAGAATACGAACGATTGAGCTCAAAAAGTTGGTTACTAAAAATATTACATAAAATAAAAGCAATTCTCTACAACTTGTGTCAACTCTATGATTTTAGAAGTTACATCAAATACAATACTCTGAACATTAAAATAAATGAATTTTTATTCTTGTTAAAAAATCTTAAAATTCTTTATTACTTACTGATGGGAGATGTAGAACAAAAAATATTATCTAAGGTAACAACCTATTCCCGCGGGTTACAAAGTTGGGCGCATTTAAATAATTTCAGAAATTCAGTTCGTGTTATTATTGCAGGTTTTCGACTCTATTAAGACAGATGTCCAATTTCTTGAGTACACTTTTGAAAAAGTAATGAATATGCACTACTTTACGTCAGAATATTTTTTTTTTAAAGTTCAAGTAAAACGAACTTGATATGCGTCCAAAAAGATTTACCCATTAATTTTAATGTTGATACGAACATTTTCAAATACATTTTTACACAAAATAAAAATGCTTAAAATGCTGCTAGCTTTGTACCCCGTGGGAATCGGCATTTGCCTTACATAACCTCTTTTTTGTTGGTTTCTTCCCTAACTTTTCCTTCAGTTTCAGCCTTTCAGACATTACCTACGAGACACTCAATATTTGGGGAATGTAAAAAATTCAGAAGAAATATTTAAATAGCATCTGAAAAGGGAATTGCGCTGGTTACTCTTTATGATTATATGCAGCAGTTTTGCATTATTTATGAAGCTCTCAAATGAAGGCGCTGCACTGAAACCTTTAAATTTTAGTTTTATATATTCAAAAATAGAAAATACCTTTGGATTTTTAATCATTTCGTGAGAAAAGTATTACGAAAGTCGAAACATTTGGTTCGGCTTAATTTATTTAAAAGTCTCCTTTCTAACTTTTCTTCTGTATATGAAACATAAATATTCTTTAGTTGTAATGAAAGGCTTAAATATGTGGTGCTTTTAAAAGACATATTGTTTTTTACGGGTTTTTGGAGAAAAATAACTCTTAGGAATCACTAGTTTGTTTATTTGACTACAGTCTAATTTCTATGAAACTAAAAAAGGTATCAAGTTACAAACTAATAAAGGTTCAAGTCAAAACTCAAAAAATATATTTCTATGAATTTTGATACCATATATTCAGAATCTTATGTTCTTGAGGTTTTTCTGAAAATAATACTCCAAAACTAATCCTCTGCGATGTTTTCGAAAGTGCTGTCCGATTTAGTTAAGATTTGGTTAAAATTTCAATAAAACTAATCGTTTTAGAGGTACTTGTATACTTTAAGAAATATACCCATTTTATCTAATTTGACACCGTTAAGCGCCTATCCTGCAAAAAAAAACTTATTGGAAGTAAATCTTCATTAAATTCAAAGTCGGCAATATGTCCAATTTTTCTGTTAAGGATAGCGATTTTAGGCGATCTTGTCGAATTTTTAATTTAAAATTTTGCCTTATTTTTTCAATATGTTACTAATTTTATATTACCTGATTTTACTTTAACATTATTTTATTATTAAATGCAATTTTGTATCGTACATTTATAGGGACGTGTGTATATGTGTATTTCATACACTACTTATGCAATTAAATTTGTATCAGATTTGTGTATGTGATTTTTTTAATTAAATATAATTTTTTTATTTGATTTAACGTGGTTTATGGATAACATGGGCCTTGTATTTTAATACAGAAATCGTACATTTTTTTGCACCATGTAAAAAAATAGTTTTAATGTACATTCATTTTAATATACATATGCGGTAAATTTTTCGAATGATGAGAACGAATAGGTCCCTGGAGATTTTTCAAAATTCTTTAGGCTTAATAGGTTCCTATAAAAGATGAATACAGAAAACCAAAATAAAACCTGTTTTACTTATATCAGTATTTTCAATAAAAGAAAATGTTCAATTGGTTCCAGTTTTCGAGAAAAAAATTGTTGAAAAATACAAAAGACTATATTTGTGTTATTTTTTAAAAATCCATAAAAAAACAAAGTTTTTTTTCCTCGACATTAATAAAGTATTAATTAATAAAAATACATAAGTTCTTGCAACACAATTACTTTACTCGTATATCCAAGATGTAATGAGTAGAGTCGGATAATTCCAAATACTTAAAGAAATATTATTTACTCTGTAAACATTGATGTTATGGCACAATAATAATAATATTAAATAAATTAATTAATTAAAAAACAATGCATTAACCATTGATTGGCCTCGTTGACTGAATGAATTACGAATTAATATCATCAATATATAACCGATAATATTTAACATCTAAGGGAACATGTTTTTCATCAGCATGTGCCAAGTTGATCTTTATTCTTATGAAATTATTGGTTTATAGAAAAAAGTGAATTTCGAGAAATATTTGCTAATTCATATTTCGTATTTTAGCCTGAAGGCTCAAAATTTCATTTGAGCAATGTTACAAGCTCCTACGATAATTTGTTATTTTTAAATTGTATTTCAAAAATGCCCAAAATATAGTCGTGTGCATATTTTAATCATATTTTCCTCGATAAGAGGGCTAGTTGAACATTTTCTTTTGCGACTTTGTAATACACACATTTACTGAAACAATTTTTTTTATAGAATTGATCTTTGAATTTTTCGGTAATAAAGTTAATGCTGATTGGAATTTTTTAATATTTTCAAGTGATTCAAAATTTACGCAATATTTATTAATCAATGTTGACCAATTATTCGGACTATGTGACCAAATCGTGACGAATTGATTTGTATCTGCTTACAAAATTTTATAAATTAGGCGCTAAACTCATGGAGTCTTACTGTTGGCCGAGACGCCAGTGAATACCTTTTAGCTCCTTGAGGAGGAATTAAACTTCATGTAAGTAAGGTAACAGGTTGAGCCTCCACGGCACCCGGGAAACACCCTGGGCATGTCTAATATAAGGCCACCAGGCGAAAACGTGGTACAGAGCCATCGTGGAATTGTTATTATCTCTGTTCGCACATTGAAATCGTTTTAAATAGCTAACGAGGTGGGGGCACATTATGCGAATTAGCAGCCATCATGCGTCATACTCCGGGCGGATGCCCATCACACGCGTGAACGACATGTGGGTGCCATCCGGGCGTGTTACGAAAATCCGGCTTTGATTTTGTCACTCAGCACAGTCTGCATCTTTCCGGTAAAAGAATCTTCGTGCTATACGTCGCCGTAAATTGGGATGTTAATTATAAATGAAATGGCGCAATTTAATTCGATTCGGAGCGGCAGGAGCACGATACCCAAGCAGCCGCCTGCTCAGGGCTCTGTTCCCTCTTTTAATTGCGTGGGGGATGACAAGTTCCGGAAATGAGACATTTTGTGTTTTTGGAAATATTAAGCGGCTGCCACGGGCTTACTACGCAGTCAATATTAATCATCTTGTTTACTTTAATCCGCGCGCGGGGGGAAGGTGGAATTAATTTCCAGTGTAATTTCGTGAAAACTAACTATTGAATTTTGCACGAACTTGTCAAACATACTGAAGCACCAGAAATCCCATCGATTCTAAATGTGATGCGAATAAATCATCGGGAGCATTAAATGCCAATTGAGTTACATAACTTCAAGAGGCTTTGTGGGATGGGCATGCTATTATTAGCACACTATTGTATGTTTTACAGAGAATGCATTCACATGTAATGTAGCCCGTTAAAATTTGTATCGCTCATGTTTAGAATTGATTTTATGAAATGCAAACACTTCATTTTCATCTTGGGAATAATTCAAAAGGTTTTAGAGGATATCCTTCTGCGAATGCTGTAAAAATAGAGATTATATAATAAATTAATTTTAAAAAACCGAAATATGAGAATGTATGTATTTTTTGACATTGGCTATGACTTGACGTACTATTTTTTATTATCATTTTATATGTGCAAGATTATAGGAAAAATCATGAAAGTTACAGAAACATATAGACATACAGGGTGGGCCATTTAAGATTTGGAATTTGAATCGGCTATAAAAAAAAAAAAACATGAATATTTTCTCAAAGTTATGAGTTTATTAGAAAGATTGAACCTTCCCATTTAGGAATGGAAGACAACATCATTCAAATGACTGCCACGGCTAGCCTTACAATACCCCATTCGATCAGTCCAATTTTTCAGTACATTTTTGATTGTTTGGGCCTCTATTTCGTCAATCGCAACTTCGATTTCACGTTTCAAGTCGTCAATCGTCTCTGGATGGTTAGCGTAACACTTGTCCTTAACGGCTCCCCACAAAAAAAAGTCTAACGGAGTCAAATCGCAGCTTCGAGGTGGCCAATTGACATTAGCATTTCGGCTGATTATGCAATTTCTGAAAACAGTGCGCAAAAGATCGATTGTTACGTTGGCTGTGAGGCACGTTGCGCCGTCCTGTTGAAACCAAATGTCGTCTATATTATACTCTTCAATTTTGGGAAACAAAAAATCGCTTAGCATGGCGCGGTAGCGATCGCCATTCACTGTAACGACGTTTCCTTGCTCATTTTCGAAGAAAAATGGCCCAATAATGCCGCCAGACCAAAATCCGCACCAGACAGTCACTCGTTGTGGATGCATTGGTTTCTCCACGATAACGTGTGGATTTTCTGAGCCCCAGATACGACAATTTTGTTTATTGACGTATTCTCCGAGGTGGAAATGAGCTCCATCTTCGATCAAGCGGTCTTCGGCCCATTGAGCACACCGAAAACGCATCGGATGGTCATGCGGCTTCAGCTCTTGCACTAATTGAACTTTGTACGCATTTATACCGAGATCTTTATGCAAAATTCTTCTCAAAGAAGTGCGTGAAATGTTCAATTCTTGAGAACGATGACGAGTTGATGTTGATGGTTGTTCACGCACACTCTGAGCAACAGCAGCGATGTTTTCGGTTGAGCGCACTGGACGAGTACGTAGACGGGTTGTTTTATCCAACAACGATCCAGTTTCACGAACTCGCTTCACAAATTGAACCACAAACTGCGTTTTTGGCACATCCTTTTCGTCAAATATTTTTCCGTAAATTTCTTACAGTTTGAGTAGAAGACTCACCACTTTCGAAAAAAGTTTTTAATATTTCCCAACTTTGTTCAAGCGAAAAGCGACCCATTTCATAAATGTCAAACATAAAACTAACTTTTTGTCACATCGGAAATGTCATCAAACCTTCCAACCTCAAAATAACCTATAGTTCCAATTCCAAACGTTAGATGACCCACCCTGTATATGCATACAATTTTGTTTCTTCAAAATTAAGCAACATTTTTATTGCACATTGACAAACAAATATACGAATGATCTTTGTGGGCCGCTTGTACTTCCGGAGATATTTAAGTTTAAAATTTCGAAAAGTGACATTTTTGAGTCTCTATTTTTTGCATATTTCTATAAAACTTTTGGTGTTTCCATCTTTTGTTTATACATGGTTCAAAAATACCCTGAAAATAAGACAATTTTTAATTTCTTTGATCTCCCATTTCAAAATCGAGCACTCGTTTGCATCGAGTGTTTCACACAAGTTGCTGTCATCGAGTATGAAATCGATTTGAAATAAAGTGACAAAGTGTAAGTCAATTTGCTTTATGTTATTAGATTGAATTTGTTTTAATTATTTATAAACTAAAACATAAAACTTTTGGTGTTTCCATCTTTTGTTTATACATGGTTCAAAAATACCCTGAAAATAAGACAATTTTTAATTTCTTTGATCTCCCATTTCCAAATCGAGCACTCGTTTGCATCGAGTGTTTCACACGATAAAGTTGCTGTCATCGAGTATGAAATCGATTTGAAATAAAGTGACAAAGTGTAAGTCAATTTGCTTTATGTTATTAGATTGAATTTGTTTTAATTATTTTCAGAGCGCTTCATCAAAATCTTTTCCATTCAAAATATTTTTCACAAAGTTGAAAACAAAAACAGAAATGTGAATAAAGGATTGTCTAAGTGTATTAACCTTCTTCTGACCAGGTCTATTCTTCCTAAAGGACTAAATTTTTCAGGTTGTTCCTGTTCATACCAATAGAGAAATTAGGTGTATATGAGTTGATTATTTTGAGTAGTTTATTTTCCACAAAGATACGTGAAACGTGTAAAATAAATTCGTTTAAATAAAGTGTTTATACTTAAAGCAAAGCACAAAACTATGGGAAATTTAAAATAAATATTTTTAATGAGTTCAACATTTCTGGGCAACAATATCAAATTTAAATTTTCGCAACTTATTTACGATCAGTCTTGATGACCAGCAGCTGATGGTTTATAATTATAATAAATTTTGTGTTAATATGTTAATATTTGGGGTTTTAAACCAGGTAATTAGTGATTTAGAATAGTATTTAAAATTGTTATCACTTTGTGTAGTGTACAAAAATCCTTACTATGAAATTATTGTATCCATTGACTTACATTTTTCAATTCCCCTCCAAATTCATGAAATAAATAAAGCCTCTTAAAAACATTTCCATCGCACACATCTCTGCTCTGTTCGAAAATTGGTAAAATGTCCCCTACAATGGTCTATGAGAGGGTTTGTTTTCTGCATTTAAATAAATAAATAAGTACACGCGCGGCTCAGGTACATGCACAATTATATTTATGGCTTAATTAAGTTGAATTAAAATAAAAAGCCCTTGATAGTTGTTGGTGGAAATTCGGCAAACATAGCGTGCTGTGCCGTAATTGCGTGAAATCGACGAGTGTGAAAGCGCCAACTAATTGTTCACTGGCACCCCCTCCCAACCTCGGAATTAAAACAGATTTCGTTTTACATCAATAAGCGAATAATCCGCAAGATTGAAACATGCTCAGGAAATCCGCTTGGGGCTTCAGTCAAATGGAATTGAGTCATTTAATAAAACGCCCCAAATAAAAGTAGAAAAGTAAAACAAAATTTAAAAATTACTCCCACCGCCGCGGGAATTAAGGTGCTGAGTGGGACTGTTGAAATTATTTCGTTAAAGCATATAACCCTCCCGCGGCCTAACTCCAGGGAATAGGTGGGATAGCTGAAACAAGCAAATCTAGGCGGACACGGATGTTTTCACATAAAATTTGGAATAAAATGAAATTTTTCGTTTTTCCATTTATTTAGTTTTGTTTTCAGCAGCGCCGGCAACAGCCATCTGGCGCGCTTTGAATCATGTCAGCGTCATACCATCGCATAACGTACACTTCCGATGTATTCGCGCCTTTGGCCATTGCGCGCCGCCAGGATTTTTCCAGTACTTTACGATTCGCAAACGTATTTCTCTCTCTATATTTTGAGGGATTGGGTAACACGAGTCTCTCAATGCTTCTTGCGCGGCTATCACTTGCATACCACACCGCCATGTGACCAGGGCTTCAGAGTTCGCCTGAATAATTTATGGGGGACAGGTTTTACAAAAAAAAACCTTAGGCCACCACCACATGGAGGGCGGGTGGTGAGTTGGCGAAACAGCGTGGGTTTGCATACCTGTCTGCTGTAGCTTGTTTATGGCACAATTAGAGAAATATCGGCGAAATAAGAACAATGAAAAATCAAAGCATACGGTGGCTGTCGAGCCCCGAAGAAAGATGGCTAAGGTGTATTAAATTTCACCTTTTTGAAATAAGAGCAGCTTTAAGGTAGGGTGGCCAGACCCCCTAGATTTTCGAAGACTGCTCTCAATTTGAGCACAAGGTCACCGGAAACATCCTAGATATTTACATTGGGGTCTTTAGTAAGTGTCGTTTTTCAGGCGATTGGAAACCAGAGACACTGAATCGCTTAACATTTGTAGCCATTCAAATTTGGTATAACACTGTGAACGAATCAGTTGGATGTCAAGATGTCGAAGAATGGAAATTTCCTGCCAAGGATGCTTGAATGTCCTTAAAGGTTTCTTTTTTGGAATATTGAATATCAGTTAATTGTCTTACCTGATTTTGATGTTCTTTCTTTTCTTTTTAATTAATGTTGTTTATTATCTTTTTAAAATAATGAATAATTTTAATAGATTTACTTTTAAGTTCTTATAAATTAAAATACAAATTATTTCATCTTCGTTGTCGTATAACGAAAAGAATACTGGTACCTTACTACAGTAAGGATACTACTGAAAATACAAATAAGCAAATTAGACTCCTACACTACAGAAATGTACGCTAAAGCATTTCTCTATTTACATAAATTTACATAAATCATACCACGTTACTACAGCAAATGTTGCCAAACAAACTAAGCTTACGTAAACGATCAATTTATCTATTACTTTTCTTTCACACATGTTAATAAAAAATGCACTATGAAAAGCGATAACAATTAAAAGATGTGAACAGAGCTGTAAAATATTACATTACTTTGGAATGCATTAACGTAGGCATTACGATTACAAGTAATGCAATTTAAAGATGATTACCAGTACCATTACTAGAATCGAATTACCATTACAGTTACTAGTACTGGTACTTCACCATTACTGTAATCATATGATCATTACTTAGCATTACTTGGCATTACTAGCATTACTCGGAATTACGTAGCATTACATGGCAGTACTTTGTATTACTCAGACTTATACAGCAGTATTCAACATCTCTTTTTCAATTCCTATAAATAATTGAAAACTTATCGCAAATCTGAACGTACTGAGATTATTTCCGTGCATTAATATCTCGTCAATAAATGTACAAAAGCCAAAGTTGATTCGACTATTAGTTTTCTTAGAGTTTAGTACCCCATGTTGAGAAATCAAGGTCCAAGAAAAACGCCTTCAAAATTTAAAGAACATATTGTAATAAAGGGTGGGCCGTTTGTTGGTTTCTTTTTTAATTACATTTTATTTTAATACAGATAACTCTTTCGCGCTCAAAAAATTGATAGAAAAACATTATGATATCTTCGCGGTACGAAATGAGTAGATTTACGCTTGAACAACATTGAATAATATTGAAAACATGTTTCCAAAATGACTGCAGTATTGTTGAAATAGTGCGAATTTTGAAAAGAAATTTCGGTCAAAATAATGCACCAACATACGGATTTACAAAGCAGGTAACTTGCTTCATATGCTTCGACAACACAAACTATTTGTAATTTCGAACTGACATTTCGACAGTACATTATTGAGACAATTAACTATGAACAATGATATTAAAAAAATTAAAATTTTTCACAATTTAATTAATTTAGTAGTGGAGTGTACCCTAAAGCGTTTCACTCGTGTTGATTTTTAAGCACGTAAAAAGCCAGCGTCGTAATAGGATTAGGGATTTAAATTGAATATGGTGAATGGAATATACTGCTCGAGATTTGCAATTTCCGGTTTCCAACTGTGTGAACGAATTTTTAAATCATATATTTACAATATTTATGCAGAAAATCGAAATAATAAATATAGACGAGTATTTATGATTTTCCACTTCGAATTTTACCAGCCTACTTTAAGGTGCTTCAGCTGGTATATTGCTGGAGGGTACTGATTGGTCTTCTGTCCCGCAGGCTCTCTGATAAATGATGTTTAAGGCTTAAATCAATACACTCAAGAAGCCCTGAGAAGTACCTCCAATTCCGCGGTCTCTACCGTCCCAAAGTAATGAAAATGCTTCAACGGTTCCGGTGGTGGGCTCTGTACTATTTAAGCTTCCGCCTGGCACCGAACTAATAACAATTCACCAACTGGGTGGCTTGGGGTGGGGCTCCGGTATCTGTAATAATAAATTTCTCCTTTTAGGTAGTTCGAATTAATGCAAAGAAAAGCAGAAAAGTAAATAAATAATCGTTGATTACTCGTAAGTCGGCGGACGAAGGATTAGGCTTAAGGTTGTAACTAACTGCTAGCTTTAAGGAACAAGTGAATTATTTTATTTTTTTAACGGACTTTGTTAATTTTATTAATATAGTATTAATTCTTGGAGAGTAATGTTTGTATATTAAAAGAAAGTGAATGAAAATAAAAAGATTATTCAAGAACTTACCAGTCTTTGTCTTCTTAAACGGTTGGGTTACTCAATTGAGATAGGTCAGCGAGATAAATCGAAAGAGGTAAGTACATCTAAATATTTGCTTGTGTTTTATTACATTACATCTGAACTGCAGCCACAATGGTAGGTAATATGTACGTCTGGAAAGTTTTCCCATTATTAATATTCTTGCCTTTCTAGTTTATTTTAGAAAGTTGTCCAATTGAGAATGTTTCCTTATATTCACGAATGAAAAGAAAGTACCTCCTCGAAATGCTTCAACTTTGCGGCTTGCTTGTTCGAAAGTAGTCGCTGAAACTTTAAATGAAAATAATTTCATTCGCTTTTCATTGTGTTTCTCATCCATATAAAATCTATTGAACAGAAGGAGAAGTTTTACTCAGATGAAATGAAGGAACGATACTATTTATTTATTGTTCGTCGTAGAGGAGTAACGTGTAAAAAATTCTTAGGTAAAATTATACTTATTTCAAAGTCTATGAGTATAGACTACTCCATTAAACATTTATTTTGAATGCGTTAAAATAAACCACAAGTGTCTATCTTAAGACGTAAACAAAAATAGCATTATTAATATAAAAGACTGATACTCTAAGCCTCTAAGGTCTAGAGCAGGGGATTCCAAACTTATTTGTCTTACCACTCATTTCGAACAAACAATTTCAGCGTGCATTGAATCTTTATCACATATAAACTGTTTGTTCGAATCAGCTTCTCAAGTTTAAAAAAATACTTTACATGTAGGTATAAGAGATTTTTCGATCTTTACATTTACATTTTCATTTAAACTTATTAAAGCTCTCATAAATCTCTTTTCAAAACATACAAAAATAATAATTCATAAAAACAATTTCTAATGAGAATGAGAAATTGTTTTTATTATTAAACAGCATACTTAAATAACCGCGGTCAGCTATTTGGCTGTAATAACCTACAATAAAGAATAAAATGTGGTTATGTTTTTTATTTACTTAGATTGCTAGATTGCAATTTATACATGAGTTTGGCTGTGGTAAGTACCAGAATAAAATCTGAATTGGTTTATAAGTAAGGAAATTACTGATATTAAATATCTTGATTCCGATGCAACAAATATATTTTTTTTTTTATATTTAAGACCTGTATTCAATTTCTCATTTGATTAAAGGGCGCCATAAAAGTAATCATGCTAGTTTCTATGGGAAAATGCCCATGCCCATTAACCAAATATAAAAAAAAATCAGTTGCTTAAAAAAATTATGATTTATTTTTCTTTAAAGGTATTAAATGATTAATAAGTTACGCTTCTGAACGATCAGTAATTTTAAGTTTTTTCCCTAAAGTACTTTAAGGTATTAGTATTTTTTTATTTGAATATCTAAGTCTTGAAATTGACAACAAAAATTGTTTTTCTTTTTTTAGTACTGTATTACATATATAGAGGGCTCTCAAAAATGACCAGTCCAAAAAAAGAGGGTTCCATGGCGGACACTCAATCTCAGAAACGGCAAGTCCGAAACAAAATCACTGAAAAGCATGTTAAAAAGGAAGATATTTTATAAGGCAATTCACCACAATTAGTAAAAAAAAAATGGCGGATGTTTGAAAAAAAAATTTGAAAAAACGCATTTTTTTTCACTTTGTTCGGTTTGCAAATATGTCTTTTATCAACTTTTTCGGAATTTTCTGGTGAATTGCCCTACAATAGAACTTAACAAACAAAACGCTATAAGGTTTATTCAAATCGGTTCAGCCAATCCGGAGATTGACTGTCTGCCGTTTTGAAAAATTTAGTTTCGAGAAAAACGCGTTTAAAGTTTTTTTACGATATATTTATGTGTGTATATTCAAAAATAGCTCTTCGATTTTTTCGAATTTCTTTGTAAAAATTTACCAGATGATTTCTGAAGGTATAAGGAATCATAAAATGCAAAAAAAAAAAAAAAATCGATTTTTTGGAAATTTTTAGGGAACTAGTACCTTAAGGAGCTACATACACCTAGTGGCAGAAAAAATACGGTTTGAGGATTTTTGTCCATATTAAAAAAAATTTTTTTATTCTAAAACTAATGCGCACATATTAAAGTAATTATACTTAGCAATATTTCAAAATATTTTCACTAATAAATATTAAAAATTACGCCGTGTAGATATGATCTTGTAAAGGGCTGTCGATGATCACACAAATTTAGTGATTTATAGACCCCTTCCTGACGTCACGTAATTTGACCTATATTAGGGAACTGTAGGGAATACAATTTGTAGGAAAATCTCCATATATGTATAGTACTCACAGTACAACATTCAAGTTTGTCTTACAAGGTAATAAAGGGTGGGCCATCAGCTGGATTCTGGTATTGAAGTTAGTGCGCAAAAAATCGTTTATTGCACGACTTGTGTGGCACGAAGCGCTATCTTGCTAGAACTTATGGATAACTGTGTTGAAAATTAGCATGTGTCAATTTCAAACTAGCTCGTAGCAGGATAACCATGGTGCCCACACGATATTTTTAATGAAATTTTGGTTATACAATCGCACGTATGGAATTTTAATTAGTTTTCGAGAAAAAACTGATTTTCGATTAATGACAAAAATATTGTATCTTTTGATTGGCTTAACTGATCAATAAAAAAAAATTATACATTTCATATACTTAAAAATATCCAACCCTCAAAACTTACAGGATTGTTTTTAAAAAAATAGATTTTTTCTTTTATAATTTTCTTTTTAATAAATGTTGGCACAGGAACGACATCTTTATTACAGTAATTAAACGGTGACCTTAGATCTGACCTTGACCTCGGTCTTCAAGGTCAAGTAGATTTTTTAAAATTTCAAGCCCTACTTTTGACTCCGGAAATTAAAAGAGCAGACAATTTTACGTTCAAGTATATGACATTGCGCACTTTAAAAATTTGATGAATTTGAAGGTAATATCAGAGAAAGATCAAAGTACGGGAAATGCAGAATAACTCATCAGAACTAACTAACAGAAGTTGTAGGATTATTCCCTGTCTATCTGAAGGTAACTTTTGGTTTGAGTCTGATTTTAACCTTCAAGGTCATTTCGAGGTCAAGTCTGTTTTTTCAGGTTACTTTTGCCGCCGGAAATGACCCGGTGAATTTTTAGCAAGATCAATTAGCATTTTGAGATTCAACCAAAAAGGGTGTAACTAATTATTGAATTTTTCAAAAATTTTAATAAAACTTTATTTATTAAAGTATACAGGGTGTTCAGAGGTGGGTGGTCAATACTGCAGGGGGTGAAAGGTCAGACCGAGACAAGCAAAAAATCGTATGGGTGGGGGGGGGGGGGCATCTCGCACCGTTTGGCAGTTACAGGGTGATTCGTAAATCAGGATTTTTCCTTATATGGGAACCGCTCTTGTATTTTTATCTTTTTTTCTACGCATCGCAGCGACCCCAAACCGATCTCAAAAAATCACTATTTGGAAGCCCTTTCCAAAAAAGTTTACACCACCCCCCTATCCCCAACCCCTTGGCCACAATCCCCCCTGGAAGTTGAAAAAATTAACTTTTATTTCACGATTTTTCACCTTTCGCCCCACTTTCCTCCGAAATTCATGTTATTAACATACCTACTTTTTATTTTTTTTAAATTGCCTATCTAATTACCTTTCCAAAAAGGTGCAACATGCCCAGATAGGAAAAGGATACGAAAATTTATTTACAAAAATCCTTTTACAGAATATCATGATAATTTGAATTTTTAAGAAATTATACTGAAGTTAACTAAAAAATACATTTTGTTTGCTTAAAAACTAATTACAATTAAAACGTTTGTCCTTTAAAAGCTGTTCAAAATGTTCTCCGCCAGTTTCGATGCATGCAAGTAGCCTTGGTCTTATTTCACGTTTCAGGTCTATGGTAACCAGTCTCTCCTGTATTTTCGTGGCTGCAGTCCCAATCCTGGTAACTAATTTTGCTCTAGTGTTGATTAGTCTTGAGTAAACTTCATCTTTCATCATCCCCCATAAGAAAAAGGCCAGTGGAGTAAGGTCTGGTGACCTAGCAGGCCAAGGAATCGGTCCACCTCGTCCAATCCAGCGCTCTGGGTAATGTTCATTTAACCTTGGCCTAACAATGTTCCCAGTATGCGCAGGTGCTCCGTCGTGCTGTAAATAAATTGCGCTTCTGGTGGCCAGGGGGATGTCCTCCAACAGATCCAGAAGGGTATTCTCCAAAAAGTCCGAATATAGCTGACTATTCAGCACTTGGGGCAAGATGAAGGGTTCTATCAACTGGTTGCCGATGATGCCAGCCCAGACATTGACACTAAATCTTTGCTGGAAGGACCGACACCTTGTCCTATGTGGGTTCACATCTGACCAGGTGTGGAGGTTGTGCAAGTTTGTGATGCCATCCCGGGTGAATTGCGATTCATCCGTCCACAGAATTCGGTCTAGAAACCTTCGATGTCAGACTCGAACAGCCAAGTGCAAATTGCAATCGTCTTTCGGAATCTCCTTCCCTAGTGCTTGGACCAGGATATGGTGGTATGGATGTAGTCCCTCTCGGTTCACAACGGTCCAAACTCTCCCTGAAGACAATCCTGACCTTCGTGCGACCTGCCTGATGCTTATTACAGGGCTGTTCTTGACGATGTTGAGGATTTGTTGGTCGGGGTCCGCTGAATCGGCCGATTTTCCTGCTCGCGTTTCTGCTCTGGGGGCGGTTACACTTCCGGTTTCTTTTAACCTTCTGAAAGGCCTTGAAAATACCCTTCTGTTGGGTACCCGCCGATTCGGGAATCTCCTTTGGTATTCTCGTACGGCCTCATTATCATTTCCTTCTACTAAACCGTACACGTAAATTATATCGGCATACTCGTCAACACTGAATTCTGCCATTTTATCTTAATTTTTTCTATTAAACACCCGTCCTTTTCGCTTGCTTCTTCAACTGTGGTCAATGTCCTTTCAAACTTACCCATTTTTATACCATAATTCATACGAAGTATTAGAAACGGAGCGTCAGGATACTTAGGAGTCAATACTGGATATAATAAACTAATAACGCTATTTAACGAGATTACATTTATTATTTTATTACTGTTTTGCTGAAATAATAAAAATGTACTACCTCTGTTTCCTAAACAAACATTTCCGAACTTGCTGTCATAAAAATTGTTTACTTAACGACTTTTTCCATTATGGTGCAATAAAGTAAATAGGTACCTGTGAGGATGTTTTAATTTCAGGACTTTTGCAACCCTTTTCTACCTGGGCATGTTGCACCTTTTTGGAAAGGTAATTAGATAGGCAACTTAAAAAAAATAAAAAGTGGGTATGTTAATAACATGAATTTCAGAGAAAAGTGGGGCGAAATGTGAAAAATCGTGAAATAAAAGTTAATTTTTTCAACTTCCAGGGGGGATTGTGGCCAAGGGGTTGGGGATAGGGGGGTGGTGTAAACTTTTTTGGAAAGGGCTTCCAAATAGTGATTTTTTGAAATCAGTTTGGGGCCGCTGCGATGCGTAGAAAAAAAGATAAAAATACAAGAGCGGTTCCCATATAAGGCAAAATCCTGATTTACGAATCACCCTGTAACTGCCAAACGGTGCGAGATGCCCCCCCCCCCCCCCCCCCCCCCACCCATACGATTTTTTGCTTGTCTCGGTCTGACCTTTCACCCCCTGCAGTATTGACCTCCCACCTCTGAACACCCTGTATATTGTTTTTCTGCAAAAACCTTAGGATCTTTACAAAAAATCGAACTTTTAAATATCCGAAGTTTAAATTTAAGTTTTGTACTTAAATTTTCATTTATGTCAACATTTAAATGACAAACGAATTATGACTAAAATAAAAACCGCATGCTCACCAAATTGTTGTCACGACTTAAGGGGGTAGTCCAGTGAAAAAAAAAAAATCGTTTTTTTTTTTTTTTGCTTAAATCTACTCTACTACACCTAGAAAATACTCCCTTAAAATATCTAAGCAAAATATTGAATAGTTTTAAAGATACAGAGAGTTTTCGAGAGACGTGTAATCCGAGCGCCCGAAGGTCCCCTGGCGTGTTTCGCAGCAAGGAGGACTCTTGTATTTCTGTTTGCTTCGCCTATTTTTTTTCGGTTTATAACGGTCTAGGTCCTTCTGCTTTGTATTTAAGGTTAGTTATGTATGGAGAAGGCATCGCGTTATGTATGGAGCAGGCATCGCTGACTAAGGTAAAATTTATTTGTTTAGCTTTTTTCCGCATAAAAAACTTTAAACGCGTTTTTCTGAAAACAGCATGTTTTGACTCGGCGGACGTCAGATCTCAGAGTCTTTTGCTCCGATTGATCTAAAAATTTAGCTGCATATTTCTTGATTGTGTATCTATCGTCGGAACTAGAATTATTAAAATCCATTGTTTATTTACAAAGTTATAAACAAATTAAGCACCCGAAAAACACCCGAAAAATTCGAAATGCCGCCATTTTGTTATTTTTTATTGAAAATTAATAATTCTAGTTCCGACGATAGCCAATGTTCTACAGATTAAAACCTCGTTTGAATTTTTTGTTTCAAATGAACCGTTGCAGAGATTCGACGTCCGCCAACAAAAAAAATTTTTTTTTGGAGCGGCCATTTTGTCGGGATGACTCATCGACAACAAAAACAAAAATTTTTTTTGTGTATTTTAATAGTTCTACTATCATATGTCAAAAAGTTTTTTAATAAAAATTGACTTCTAATATGAAAAAAAAATCGTTGAAAAAACAGTCGTTTTCACTGGACTACCCCCTTAAAACATTCAACTCAAAGCTAAATTCCAGATCCAGATCAGATAATTAAAAAAATTTAGCTTTAGTTAAATTGATAATGCAATTGGCTTAATTAATTAATTAATTGTTTTTTTTTTGATCAGATTAATTTTACGTACTCGGTGAATAAGAAGTTCTATAAAATTGTTTAACATGTAGTTATTGGACAGTCCAATCTTAGGGTTTGAAATAAGAATCCTGTGACTAAATTTTACACATAAATTGTGCAAGCCCGAAGTTTAAGATTAAAATTTATGTCACCAAGTAGAAGCATTTTGTTTCACATTGGATTTTCTTTGGCAGTCTGGTTTTGTTCTATATTCCATTAAAGCTTGCTTCATATTCGAAATGATGAAATATGATTCCGAAAAGTAACAAAGCCAAAGGTATGCATACATTAAATTGGTTTATCAGCACAAAAGTACGAAACTTATGAAAGAACAACATATTAAATGATGCCAAAATTAATTATGCTTTTGAGAATTCCGTACTCATATTTCTCAGAGAAAAGAATTAACAAAACAAAAAAAAATATGTTTTCAGTATATGACGTCAAAGAAGGTTTCTATATTTTAATGACTACGAAATGGAAATTTTGTAAATTTAGCAACATGCCAGAAAAAAAAATTATTTTTCCCTTGGTGGAAGTCTACACGAGTACAAAGCTTAATGAGAAGCGACTTCCTTGTTTATATTTATAAAAGCCAAGTTTTGCAAAATGAAAATTTTCGGCGGAAGAAAAGGGTCGGCCGCCATAAAACGTTCCCCCGGAACAAGAAAAAAAAAAAGAGTAAATTAGCGAACAGAAGCGAAACGAGAGTTGGCTAAAAGTTCCTCGGGTCGGGAATGTCGAGTTAAAATGCAAATTCCGTCCGAGTATAATGGAATAATTCGCTTCTTTGATTTGTTATAGATTAACAAGGCTAGGCCACGAAATGTCCTTTTTGTGAGTTTTATCCATTCCTTTGGGATTGGAGTGGGGATAGGGCAGTGCGCGAAAGGGCTCACCGAAGGCGGAGTGCGGGCGGGTCCGATGCAGCGGAGCAAGTTGATCTCATTACGTTGAGGCAGCGCGCGCGTTTCCAGAATATATAGCTCCCCACTGAATCTGCATATTTTATACCCCCCGGCGAAGTCCCGGAAGCATTTGTAATCCTGGTGCACAAGTTCATTCCCCAAAAAGTGCACGGCAGAAGGCAAATTAAATTAGATAGATACATATACCTATGTTTCCTACAGGGCGAGGCGGGAGTCGGGAATAGGCAACCCATCGTTGTCGGGTTTCTATGCGTTATCAGTATAAAATTACTGCATTATCCCGTATAAATCCTGGGAAGTTTCCCGGAGGCCGTGGCTCAAGTCCCCCAGGACTGGTCTCGGTTCGCGTAAAGTAAATTTTTGCGATTTTATAACAGCCCCACCTTTCCCGGGCGTTGCAGCAGGAAGAACCGCACATTTCCACCCCAGTTTACCACTGCTAAAGATAAAACAATTTACTCTCCATGGTCCCCACAATTTCGGGGGAGCCCCAGAAGACGACGACGACGCCCTGGTTGCAGGGAAACGTTACGTTACGTTTACCGCCCAGGCCGGGGCCATAGGGAATACCTCTGCAGTGGTATCGTCATCGTCGTCGTCGTTTCTCCTCACATTTACGCCTTCCTTCGGCACGATAAGCGGGAGCGGAGCACGAATCTTCCCTGACGTCTTCATCTGGAGGCTGCTCCTGGAGTCCCGGCGCAGATATATCCACGTCACTATTTGTATACATAATATATTTGGTTTTCCAGCACCTGCCCTGCTGTGTATGCCGTGAAATTTCCTGGCACCGAAATTGTAATCTGTAATCTTGGCAGGATGTGACGCGAGCGAATATGAGCGGGATCCTGGTTTTATCTGGAAGCGTTTTTAAGGCTTCGATAGATCTCCCGGAGCCCGACAGGCAGCATGCTGCATGCAGCACTAACTGGCAGGGACTTCAAGGTAAATCCCAGGAAATTGGTGATTACTTATAATCAACGATGCATGATAATGCGGCCATTGTTTCTCCCGAGTTCCAAAGCATATCCAGTTTTTGATAATACACAGCCTTACAGGCGGAGGAGAGGAGCAGCTCCCTGGGGAGCTTTGGAGGAAGGATTAGGCCTCGAATAAAACTGAAGAATTGAGAACGCCACACCGGGTAAGCCCAAAGCTGAAAAGGTTTTAAATGTTGTCTCACTTAATCCCGGATGAGATTGGGTGCGCTGCCGCTTTGTTCCTAAATCATTTTTGGTGAAGGACTATTTCCTCCCCTCATTCTCTTCACGAAAATAGAGCTCCAATAACAATCTAGGCAAAACTAAATTGTTCCCGCCGCTTTGATAGCATCCTTGGCTCTTTTATGGCAGTAATAAATCAGCTCAATAGTGAAATCCAAATGTTCCCAGAGGCTTTGCAGTGACTTCGTCGTTTAAAGTTTAGCCCCGGTCTTTGGATCGTTGTCTTCCTGCGATGGCCTATTTGAGGCTTTATGAAATTTTTATTACTCGAAGATCTAAATCGAAGTTGATCGCCGCATACCGGTGCTATTTGTGTGATCTGAAAGACGTAAAGTCCTTCGTGTTACGAATGCAGCTTATCTGTATCAATTACCAATTTGTTTGGACACAGTGCATAATGTAAATACGGTTTTTGCACCCAATTTCAAATTGGCTATATGGCACTAGACGAGTTTTTGGATAACTATCTATCTATTAGCAGCGGCCCGACGTAAAATAAAATCGAATCTAAAAGTATTACATAAAATGGTTTCGATAATAAAAAACAGGTCAAGTGCATACCAAAATACACACAAGTAGGGTTCCGTAGATTTAGTATGTTCCACGAAAATGAATTTTCAAAACTTTTCAGGCAGTTTCCATTGTATTTTTCATTGAGTGTAGTTACTTTGAGCTATACTATATTGCTGAATTGTTTTTAGATTTCTTATAGTTATAAAGTTAAGAAGGGACGAATTTTAAAACGTAAAAGTCGCAAAATATTTTTTAGTTGAATTTTGATATCCAATGATACCCCACTCGATGGGGTAAGGAACATTTTCTTTTTAGTTTTCACTGTGTGAGAGGGGTGCCTATGAAATTGTTTTTTAGAATTTTAGTCTTTTCGAATTTTGGGTTTTCAATATATGAGAACACCCATTTTTGTGCCTCCGAATTTCATTACAAATTATGGGCTAAATAATTGTTTATGACTAGAACATGCTGTTCACAAAGTTTCGAAAGTTGTATATATCTGTGGTTTTTGAGATATGAGCGATGAAAGATGTAATATACGTAATGTGATGTGTGAGCATATCAAAATGCACACAATTGCTTTAACCACATTTTTACTAAGATTCGGCAATTTAGAGTTAAAATAATTTCAGTTTTAAGTTTTTTAAGTTTTTTAAGTTTTCAAAGTGTATTTTATTTGGGTCTTATACATAATTTTGCTTAAACCTAAAATACATTAAAAGCTTAACTTAATCTAGTTTTTCTTGTGACCCCTATGGCCCTTAAAATAATTTCACTAAATGATAAAATGATCTGTTCTTTCCAATTCCAGCATTATCTCTTAGGTACAACCCCTCCTAAGGGTTGAAAAAAATGGTGTTAAGTTAAAAAGGAATTTTCGTGGGACAAACTTTTTTAATAGCTCAATTTTGGTATAGTGTCTTTCGTTTTAAGCCGGGGTGGTAGGGTATTTTTTTGCGATTTTTGTAATTTTATATAAATGTACAACAAAGATTATTGTGTTAAAATTTGAAGTCGATTGGAGTAAAACTAATGGATATGGAGTTGTAAGTCTCCGCCGCTCCGATCCGGGTTTTGAACTATTCCTGTGCCTTATAAATTTAGTGTTTAGACTTTAAACGCGTTTTCGCCCACTTAGCATGTTCAAAGTCGGTGGACACTGTAACTCAAAATCTACTTGACCGATCCTCTTCTTTGACACACTAATAAAATATGAGGTTGACGTCAAAATAATAATTTTTGTGCATTATAATTAGTTTTACTATGAAAAATAGGCTGATTTTGACCGGTTGTTTTTAGGGTTCCGTACGTCGAAAGGAAAAAACGGAACCCTTATAGGATCACTTTGTTGTCCGTCCGTCTGTCTGTCTGTCAGGACCCTTTTTCTCACGAACGCGTGGAGGTATCAAGCTGGAATTTATATCAAATACTCAGGTCTACTGTCCCTTGGAGCTGTGAAAAAAAACTTCTAAGTCAACGCAATCAAAACATACAGCCGTTTATGCCGCAAATTTCCGCAAATTTTCGACACTCACAAGGGAATCAAAACCTACAGGCTACTTTCCGTGAACTCAGAATCTTGAAATTTGGTACGAAGCAACGTCTTATAGCACAGATAAAGGAAAAATTACGAAAACCGTAAAGTTTTAGTTACATCATATAATAAAAATATTTTTAATAATTTTAAACTTACTACCCCTTTCCTCATGAACGCGTAGAGGTATTAAATTGAAATTCATATCAAATACTCAGGTCTATAATACCTTTAAGCTGTAACAAAATCAAACTTCTATGTCAACGCAATCAAAAGAAGCAGCAATTTAAGCCGCATATTTTCGAACTCGCAACTACTCGCAAGGGAATCAAAACCTAAAGGGTACTTCCAGTCGACCTAGAATCTTGAAATTTGGTACGAAGCAACGTCTTATAGCACATATAAAGGAAAAATTCCGAAAACCTTAAATTTTTAGTTACATCACATATTTTTTGGGTGAACTTTTACTTATATACCTACATGTTTGTACGGAGCCCTCGGTGCGCGAGTCCGACTCGCACTTGGCCGATTTTTTAAAATTTGTTTTTCTGACTTCAAAATTATGTCAAAAATTGAAAAATTGTCAAAAAAGAACAAAAAATTTGACGTCATTACCTCGAGAAGCTCATAAACTTAACAAATATTTTCAATTTTTTAATTTAAGATAATGCAGTAATGATGTCCACCGCAAACTGTTTTTTTTTTTTTTTTAAAGAGTATCCGAAGATTTGCTCTCAATGGCTTATTTCTTAATATTTTAGGCTAAAAATTTAATTGAATATTCTTGAAATGATGCTTTATTATATTATACAATTTGTACATTCATTTTTTACAATTATATGTCTTAACGGGTATAATCAACGTTTATGAATCAGGATTGAGTGTTTCAATCCCTTTCTGTTGTTCATCCCTTATTTGGAGGTGTAATACAAATTAAAACTGCAAAAATAGGCCAAAAATAGCCCTTTTTTGCAACTCCGAATTTCGAAAAATTTCCGAAAAATAATATAGGTATACATTACATATACAATAACACTGACTTGATTAATTTTTTAACCAAAAAATAAATTTGAACCAACCAAAATGACAGAATATTTTAACAAAGCCGTTTGCCCAGCTAGGTTGCTTGAACAAAAATAAATTGGTTAATTTTCAATTTGTCTATTAAGTTAATTGTAACAAAATTATTCGTTAATATGATTAATTTTAAAGCAATATAACAATAACTGTTATAACTTGTTTAAAACTGATCCGTGTACTTTTAAACAAGTAAGCTTGGTTAAGCTCAAAATTTATCGAAAGACCATAGAGGGATAAGGGTTATATTTTTTTTAGTCGTCAGGACTCAACTCAAGTAACAATTTAGCCAAGTTTCATCCCTTAATAATTAACTCACCCAAGGGGTGAGAATTAATTGTAAACATTTTAAAAAAAAATTAAAATCCTTTGAACGTGTTGACCGATTTGAATGGGGTTTTGACATCTTATAAATGTCACTGATATATAACGATATATATAACCTTAAAATCATTTTTTCTTTATTCAACAATCTTTTTCAGCCATTTTGTAATTTGGTACAATCACACAAATTTGTATAGCTTCCTAACAGTTTTTTATAACACATATTTTTTTCAGATTTTTTTCCACAGGCGTGACACCTAAAAATATAAAATGTCGATTTTCATTGGTTTTTTGTAGGTTATGGCTGTGCGGTAAAAAAGAATTATGGTTACAAATTTACCTTATATTGGTTTAGCTGACCAAGCTCTTGGTCAACATTTTAACCAAAACTAGGTAAAATTAACTGCGGCTTTGTTAAAATATTAACTATAAATTTTTTTGGAAATCACCTTAAACTTGATCAAGGTAACAACGGGCTTGGTTAACATGTTAAACAAAGCTTCGTTGAACTAACCAACAATTCTGTTGAAAAAATTACTAAAAGCTTTGTTGAAACTTTGTAAATTCAACCAAATGTTTTAGTTATTAAAAACCTTGAACAAAACTTGGTTAATTTTGCTAGTGCAATTTGTTGAGCAAAAATCAATAGAATTCATTTGTTTGTAACAACTAAAATCACGGTAGGCTGAAAACCTGCCAAATTTTTGTTTAGTGTAAACTTGGTTTTTAGTACTATTCACCATTTTTTTTTTTTCAGTGTATGTATTTTTTTTAGTTTAAACCATTTTGTATTTAGCTTGTATTAAGCGATGTGAAATAGTGTTTACGGGGTGGTTTGACCCGCAGTACGTCTCGAGCGATGTATAACTCGTAAACTACTTATTCAATTGTATCGCGTTAGCGAAGATATGTAGAGAGAAATCGTATAAAATATCAGTTGAAACGATAAATCCCTTTCCTATATATTTTGTTCCCTACAATCCTTTCCAAGAATAAGTTTTAAAGTAACGCACAATGTATACAACAGACATTATAGTATATCTTAATAATTGAAAAAAAAAAAATTCAAAAGGAAATTACTTTGCAATATTCATTCCAGTAGTCTGTATGCCTTTTATTTAAAACAATGTAACTAATTTGGACTACTACCCCACATAGCTTGCTCGAATCCGGCGTTAAGCAGGAGAGAACGAAAACCCCTTTGAAAGAGACATTATTTAATTTTTGGCCTAATTAAAGCGCCACTTCGTTGGCTCGAAAAGCCCACTGTAGCTCGCCCTATGCAAACAATAAGTTTCGCAGTGGAGGTATAAAAAATTACACTCTTATCCGTCGCCAGCGCTTTTTAATCTGTGCCTCGTCGCAAAAACGTGGATCGCGCAAAAACCAGTTAAAAGAAAACGGCTATACATCAAAAATAATGGCGCGCTAAGGCGAACCGTGTGAGGGTGGTGGGGGTGGCTGGCTACGACGGGTTTTATATTGAATGCCAAAGCTTCTAGTCTAGCGCGCTTCGGTCGCATTTCACTTTTCTACAGGAAGGAGAGAAATTTTATGGAACGCTAAAATGATGGCTGTTGCAGTAATCTTGGACTACACTCGACGACGGTGCCTCCACAGATTAAACTAGTTCGTTGGGGATTTCCCTTAAGCTTATTAGATAAAATCATTATGGTATTAAAGCGGAGATATCGTTTCGCCGAAATTAATCTTTTGTGTTTTGCGGCTGCACTCTCTACGGAACGGTGAAGGTTGCTCCACGGCGCGATGACGACGCGGTGGATCTGGTCTGGCCCAGAAGAAGCAGCAGCAGCAGCAGCCTTGGACGACACAAAAGAAGCTAAGGAAATGAATTCCTGCTGCTGAATTACGGACACATTCCTTTTGTCCGGACGTTCTATGTGCTTAGCAGGTAATTAGTGGGTTTTATTAAGATGTTTACTTTCTCCACAGTCGTGTTTGCTGCGAATTATTAGCATTCGGATTCACAGCGGAAATTAGTCCGGGATTGTAGCACACAGCCACCACATTAGCAGAATATTGTTGACTGCATTTATTAGAGGGCTTTCTTATGTAGGCTTCATACAGGATGAGCTCACACAATTCATATGCGATGCGAGCTGCTCAGAACGATGATATATAATAAACTAATCATAATGCTGGATAGAAGCAATTAAAGGTAAATGGTTGGAGGTAACAACAACGAAATGCCAGTGGTTTTCATTTATTGCATGGTTTCAATATAAGTTTTAGTAATGATTTATATTTAATAGATACGAGTAGCAAGCTAAATCGGTCTTGGTCTTGCAGAAAGTCCAAGATCGAGACCAACACCAATAATATACCTGCGTTAGCAAGACCAACAGAAAAACTTGATTTTCAAGATCGAGACCAAAAAAGATACCATGTTTGCGAGACTTAATCCTTGACGGGTAATGAGGGCATTTTTGACCCATACAGAAAATGCTATTGCCCGGAGGAGGTATTAGACGCTTCGCCAAATGATTCGCATTTTCAACCCCTTAAACGATTCTGAATGAGTTGTAATTAGGCTCATTTTACGAGAAATCGTACCATCTTTTATTTGAAAAAATCAACTCGCTAGGTCAACAGCTGAGATATATTAAAAAATCACAGCTTGCATTTTTTACACTCGCTACCTGTAAGGGGCTAGTAAAAAATATGTTTACCTGTCAGGGATTAATCAAGAACAAGACCAAACTGCGAGATTTTTGTTGACTGAAAAGCATTATTTCTCTTTTTAGTATCTTTAAGGGGGGCCGGGTCGCTAGTTTTATTTATTTAAGCAGTTTCATCAATGAGCTGATTACATTCAATGTTTTATGTGAACCATTAACGAAGCCGACTTTTAATCTGGCTTTTAGATAAATGGAAGTCAATAAAAGGGTAATTTAAATTGAACGAACGCGACATTGAAGTCAAGGGCTCGTTAAGACCATAATTGGTTCGGTGGTATGAAATGTGGAGGAAGTCAGTGTTTCTCAAGGAGCGTGCCGGCACAGAGATATCAAAAAGAGCCAATAACTCAGAAGAATTAATGGAACCCTGCAAACAATCGAAAGCCAAGACAGCTCTGGAGAGATTACGTCTATTCGTCAACGAGTCAAGCGAAATGAGCTTAAGTCTATCGAGATAGGGAGGCAAGACCTGATCATTCTCCCAAGGAAGACCACGAAGAGAGAACCGTATGAATCTACGTTGAATGGCCTCAATACGGTTAATATGGCATTCATAGAATGGACACCAGACTGGACTGGCATATTCTAGAACAGGTCTCACAAAAGTACAATATAGTAGACGAGAGATGTACGGATCATCGAACTCTTTAGACCATCTCTTCACGAATCCTAAAATTGAATTAGCTTTGATAGCAATTGATTCAATATGATCCTCAAAAGAGAACGATGAGTTGAAAACAACTCCCAAATCTCTCACCTTAGTCAGTCTAGAAAGACACTGTCCATTAATTGAATAGTCAAAAAAGAGTGAATTCCTTTTACGAGAAAAAGTCATACACGTACACTTACTAACATTAAGTGGTAGATAATTAATAGAACACCATTTATGAAAGGTGTCTAAGTCAGAGTTTAAAGCATCACGATCACGATCGTCAGATATTATCCGAAAGAGTTTCGCATCGTCAGCATAACAGAGAATTCTCGAGTGGGTAGGGATAAAAGATAAGTCATTGATGTAAATGATAAACAACAAAGGTCCGAGGTGACTACCCTGAGGTACGCCAGATGTGTTATCAATTAAGTGAGAAAGTGCACCGCGAAAGCAAACGCGTTGAGAACGACCAGATAAATAAGATGCAATCCAGTCGACAAAACTGGCGGGAAATCCCAGGACAGACAACTTATATACAAGAATGCGGTGATTAATCCTATCAAAGGCCTTGCTAAAGTCTGTAAAAATACAGTCGACTTGTTTGCCAGCCTCGATACCAGATAAACAGTAATTTGAAAATTCAAGCAGGTTCGTTGTAGTCGATTTTCCCTTCATAAACCCATGTTGAAAGGGCAGTAGAAAGGGTTTACAGTGAAAACTGAGGTAGTTTTAGAAAAATAATCCTATCTTTAACATGGGGTTAAGTCAAATAACCACAACTTTATGAAATTTTATCAAAATATTTATTGATTTGGTATTAACAAAGTATAATATATTGAAGTATAACAAAGAGTGAGCGCAAAGTTAGCCTATTTTTCAAACACCTGTAACTGTAAAGGGGTATCACCCTTAGATTTGATGAAATCCACCCCCACAAAGAAGGTTAAACTATCCCCAAGCACAAAAGAGATATTCCTAAAGTATCTCAAGAAAAATCGAATTAAAGATTGTTTTATATGTTAACTTTGGCATATGCATGAATGAAGAATATGCGCGATTGAACTAAGTACGGAAAAATTAGCAGAAACCACTTACCTCTCATTCGTTCCTTAATTACGAATAAATTGCTTTGAAAGGTTCTTAAGTTTGGCTTACATAACTTTTATTACAGGTAATTGCTTCAATTTATATTATTTTAATCAAATTTTGTTTTCAAAAGGGAGTTTTACAGAAATATTTGTAAAATAAGGTTAAGTTTTCAAGTAATTATTTTTATGGTTTTCTTGTACTCGAGAAATGTAATATTGAGGTTTTACTTGCTTAACATAACAATCTCAAAGTTTTAATGGTTAATTAAAAAATAAACATAATATAAGCTTGGGTTTTGCTATGACAAAGAAAAACTATTTTTTTAAAACATTAGTTTTAAAATTATAATAATATATATAATAATATTTGGTACCGTAGTTAGAAAGCCCATATACTCAGTATTATGTACAACAAATTTCATAGAAATATCTCAACAAACAAACAAGTTACAGATTTAATACACGAAAAACCCCCGCTAGGCCCACTGTGCGACGCCACGCTCAGCGTGTTAAATATATACCATTTTCAAACAACATTTCACCTTTTCGCACGCAAAAAGTCCTTTTTCCATTTGAAATGTATAGACATCCATTTCAAAATTGCTCTTTTTTGTATCAAAAATACAAAATTCCAAAACATTAGTATCGATGCTTATAAGAGCTTATTATTCCAAATGTAAAGTATCAGAATTCAATTCAGAAGTGCATTTTTATTCAAAACAAAAGTACAAAATTTGTTTGTAAGACCAAAAAACGATTGGGCCACCAATGATTACTATGTCTGAAAAAACTAAGACCAAAGTATTTTTTAAATATTTCTTTAAAAAATGTTGATGATTGGTAATCAATTTTTAATTAAGATGATTGAAGAACTTCCTAGTTTTATTTTAAGAGTAAAATAAAGACAGGAATTTTATTTGCAATTCATTTAAGTGTCCGGGGCTACCCGACTTTCTCCTACGTGCTTTAGATTAGTTATATTTCCTATATGTAAAAAGATAAGGATTTAGGCTCTCTTTTGTGTTTTTTCTTGTTCCGTGATTTCTTAATAAATTTTCAAAAATGGACAAAATACGATGTTTTGTAATCTGGATAAGACATTTATGTTTGCGAATTCGTAACCTAAGGAAAAAATAGAAATGACTTGTGCTGTGCACAATTAAGTATTAAAATTTGTTGTCTAGTAAATTTAAGGGGAGGTTCTCATCTAGAATCTTGAAATTTTCGATTTTTTTTTATTTCATATTATTAAAGTTTAATATGTCTAGAATGTTGCTTTAAAATATTTAGTCGATCCGAGCACTAGAACGGATTCTACAGCCCATTGATTCTGGCGGTGTCATGATCGTAGTGGGGCGCTCAGCCTGTGCCGTGCCGTTCAATCACGATTATCTCGGAACTTTGTTTTTCAAGATTTTTCAAATTTGCGTACAAGATAACTCAAAAACGGTTCAACCGATCAACTTCTAGTTTCGTGCATATTAAAGTAAACAATTTTCTTCATAGAAAGAGTGGAGCACATTTTGAAAATTGTAACATTATCTCCTTTTTGTAAGTGATAAACTATGAAAAAAAACGGCCGAAAACGGCCTTAAAATTTCAAAATCGCGCCATTCCGTCAATTTTAAATTTTTTTTGAAAGTCGTCCACTCTTTCTGAGACAAATTTAGTCTAGTTTATAATAATGTCATCATTATTTGATTTCAGACCAATCTGCGACCCCTAAATTGTACGCAGCTGGGCCATTTTCGAAAAAAATGCCTCCGGAGAAGTTGAATAACGGGCGCCATTTTGTTTTTTTTTTTAATAAAAAAATTTTTTCGTACAGATAAATATACAATAAAAGATAATGCCAAATATCATTTCCCTATGTCTTGTCATTTGCCTTCAAAAAAATCACGAACTTTACCTACTTTTTGACGTTCTAGATGAGAACCTCCCCTTAAGGCTTGAAATATTAGAAATTATTATTCTATTCATTAAGATCTCTTATATTCCAACACTATATGTACTAAACAAATTTTTGCGTCAATTCAGTATAGGACCTCATGCATTCCAGAAACTTCTTGGTAATATATGATTGGATTTACAGAAAAAGAAAAAATAAATTATAATAAAAGATATATCGTCTGAAATGAGAATAACCTGTATTTTATGTACACATAATAGAAGTTATTTGCTTTTTAAAGCTATTTCCAGAGCCATTACTTCATTACCCCCTCCCTATTTAGCAGCAATAGTCACCGAAATCAGTTGAACTCGGAGCAGACAACCACCCTGAAAGTATTTTGTTGAAACGTTTTTAAAGTTCCCCCTAGTGACCACTAAAACCTACTAAATATAATCAGCCCTCAGAGCGAACTATTCCCGCCAAGTTTTTGCCAACAATTTCAGTAAGCCGGCACTGTCGCCAGTGCAAACTGCTTAATATATCTTCGAGTTTTACACACTGCACAAATTCGTGGACATCAAAATAATTTCGTCGGGGCGAAAAAAATTAACTCAAAACCACTTAACCCAGTTTTGGGCCGTTTTAGTTTGGAAACTTAGTTGCCTCGTTTGGGAAAACAGGAACGTCCTGTGGTATTGCGGGGATGGTGGCGCCTCCGTATATATTGCACTGTCTCTATTACGAGGTGACAAAAAATGACGCCACCACAGAAATGCAATTTGCCAAATTACAAAACTGGCGGATGCCTCTGAAGGTTGCTGCAGAAATTTTATCAAGCTGAACAGCCGGATGCAGCCGTCCTCCAGCTCCAGGCTGCCATTGTGGGTAGTGGGGAAAATCAGCGGCTGTTGAGGCGAGCTGCGAAAAACTTTTTTAATTATCTCCTGCAACGTTAGCGCTGGTCCTGCTCGTCACTAGTTCCATCTTTGGGGCAAAGAAGAAAATGTTCGCACTTCCCCCCATCCCGCAAAACTTCCTCTAGGGGCACAAGAAATCCTCACTTTTTTAGCGCTATATTTTTCTTTCAAATTTCACTAAAATTTTATACAAACTTTTCAAGGATTAATTTGCTTTTATAACCTTTCGGACTGGCGCACTCAAATAGCGCCTCTCTTGTCCAGGTTAATAAATCTGTCTGGCTTTAAACAGGAATAATGCCAAGATCCGCTTTAGCGGAGTTAACCTTTGCGTGGCATTGAGCCATCTACTTACTTTAAAGAGGTCTAGCATTATGTCTCGTTGAAAGTTAGAGATAAAGTGGTGTTTTATTATATTCATTATTTCATATAAAACTATTTAACCTTTCGTCAGGAATAATTCATTTACTAACGCGTTCACTTATCCTCGTCTGATAAGGACATGACATAAACTCAAGTCTTTTTTGGTGCCAAGAATAATGACCGCATAAAAGAAAATGCAAAAAATATATACAATATGTCACAATGGAAACAGTAAAATAACTTTCGGAAAATACATTTTGGGAAAAAATGTTTCAGACAATAGATTTGGAATTTTTGCCTGGCTATTCGAGGTTGACCTTGTATTTGACCTTTACCTTGACCTTTGAGGTCATTCCAAGGTTAATGTCATTTTTTCAAATGGGAACTGTAGTGGAATGAAAATATGCAAACTTCAAAATTAAAATTTGAATTTGAAATTTGAATTTAGCGCTTCAACTGACTAAGCCCAAAATTACATGCAGCAAACTACATCCGCTTTCGAATTGCATTTCCGATCTGAGTAATAAATGTCCATTGTCCAGTCTCAGTCTTTTACTAGCAAGCAATACGGGTAGATCGTACTTATCTCTGATAAGTACAAAAGGTCGTAGCAAGTAGACGGTCGGTCACGCGCTTATTTTGATAATTTAAATAGATTAAATTTATTTTAGTAATAAAAGTAAAATAATAAAACTAGTAAAAGTGCTCGCCGTGTTTTATTTTAAATTATTGTTGAGGTTAAAAACAAAATATACACCCCAACAACTGGTGACCCCGACAGCACGCGGCACATAAAAATAATAAAGTATTTGGAGCTATTGTACAGCGTACGCTAAAAAAACGCAAAACTTCAATAAAAACCCATCAAGTGACCACGAGAGCACCGCCAACAAAAGCAAACCGCTACATTGACGCCGTAACCAGAAGTTTACAACGTTAGCAGATCATCATCCCAGCAATTAGAAGCCTCTGAAGTCAGCACGTTCCAGAGATAATCCGCAGTAATCGAAGAAGCAGATTCACATATTGCATCAATCCGCTGCACATCAATCAACATTTCCACCTACTATATCCACATCAAGCAAGATTTCCAGCCTGCAATTAATTTTTTCATTTTGAATTTTTCCACATGGACACAAGTAACAGCTTTAACCATTTAATTAACTACTTTCTCTACCTTAACTTTTTCTAACTAACCTAAATACAGATACTGAATTAACTAATTAATAAATACTTATAGAATAATATATTATATATAAATTATAATATTATAATGCAATATAATTAAGATTTTTATAATTTTGTTAACGCGTGGCCTATCATCTACAAAATATACAAACATACGGGCAATATCGGTAGAATTGCAAGCCAACTGCTGCAGTGATTAGATAAAAGCTGCATTTAATTTTTATATGCGTAAGGTCTTTATAAATCTATACAATTTGTTTTCTTAAATACATTACGTGCATATTTTCATCACTATGTTAGAAGAAGAAAGAGTAGAACGGAAATCGATAATGCCAGAAACTGAAGTAGTATCGCGAGTTAAAATGCCTACTTTTTGTCATAGTAGTCCCTCAACTTGGTTTGCTTTAGTAGAGTCCACATTCATCATCAACTCTATAAAAAGTGATGACCTACAATACCATCACGTTCTAACCGCTCTACCTGAGGACATATTAATGTCGATCGTCGATTTGATTAATAAGCCGCCCAAGGAAAATAAATATCAAACAATTAAGACGACAGTAATTACTAGACAAACCGAGAGTGAAAACAAAAGAATCCGAAAATTATTAGACGGTGTTGCTATCGGTGATAATACGCCTTCTCAATATTATAGGAGATTGCAAACGCTTGCAGGTAGCTCACAAGCACTTAACGATGATCTCCTAAAGCAAATCTGGCTTAATGGTTTACCTACTAGTACTAAGACCATTTTGGCAGCAACTTTTGAAACCGACATGAATAAATTATTAAATACAGCTGACAAGGTTCATGAAGTCAGTCAGGCACCAGGTATAGGAGCTGTCGATAAGTGCATGAGCGACCCAATAGCTAAGAAATTAGAAACCATTGAAAAAAAACTAAAAAACCTTTCCTTAGCTACAGCAAACAACAATACAAGATCTCGTTCACACAATAGATTTTCGAACAGAAAGAAATTTGATGTACGCCGTAATAATTCGCGAAATCGTTCTCAGAACCGTAGTGCGAAACAGGTATCAAGATATCCTATATGTTATTTCCATCATCGTTTTGGAGAAAGTGCTAGAAAATGCCATAAACCCTGCAACTACACAAAAAATAATTCTGAGAGCAGCATGTCAAAAAACTAAGTACTGCCGCTGATGAAGCGGCTATTAAAGAACAACATTCGTCTAACCGCTTATTTATTAAATGCAAGAATACGAAACTTACATTCCTCATAGATACAGGAGCTGATGTATCCGTTGTTCCATTAACCGATTTTCCGCGATATATTAAAGACCCTGATTATTATTTGTCAGCCGCTAATGGTACGATAATACCTACCTATGGTTCGCAGCTACTTAAGTTAGATCTCGGACTTAGAAGAAATTTTTCTCATGCATTCATAATAGCTTCAGTCAATCGACCAATAATAGGAGCCGATTTTTTAACGAAGTTTAGTCTCTTAATAGATTTAAAAAGGCAATGCTTACTCGACAGTTTAACATCCTTAGAAATAATTACGAATTTAGCCAATGTCGATACACCTACACCAAAGGTATTCGCAGTAAATAGCGATTATTCTAATATAATCAAAGATTTTCCCAGCCTCATATCTCCACCGAATTATAATTTGCCAGTGAAACACTCAGTTGTTCATTACATTAATGTAAAAGGTGAACTTCCATTTGCTAAACCACGCCGTTTGAACAAAGCTAAATTCGATTTAGCCAAACATGAATTCGAACACATGATATCATTAGGGATCTGTCGACCATCTTCGTCTCCTGTGTCTTCTCCTTTACATTTAGTAAAAAAGAAAGACGACAATGACTGGAGACCTTGTGGCGATTTTCGTCAACTTAATTCTTGCACGATACCGGACCGATATCCTATTCCCCACATTCAGGATTTCACATTGCATCTCAATGGTTGTACAATCTTTTCAAAAATCGACCTCGTGAAAGCTTTTCATCACATTCCAGTGGCAGAACAAGACATCTATAAAACTGCTATAACTACACCATTCGGCTTATTTGAATTTTGCAGAATGCCATTTGGGCTTAGAAATGCGGCACAAACCTTCCAGAGGTTCATTAACGAAGTTCTTAAAGGTTTAGATTTTATATACGCGTATATTGATGATATCCTAGTAGTCAGTCACTCAAAAGCAGAACATGAAAAACACTTAAGAATTCTATTTCAACGTTTAAGCGACTATGATGTCAAGGTCAAACTCTCTAAATGTGTTTTCGGGGCCGAAAGCCTACCTTTCCTCGGGCATGTAATTTCAAAAGAAGGAATTTCACCTTGCACAAAACGAATCGAAGCTATTTCTTCATTGCAGCATCCAAAATCTATTAAGGAAACACAACAATTCCTCGGAATGATTAATTTTTACAACAGATTTATTCCACGATTAGCGGAATTGTTGGCACCAATCTATTCGCACATAGCAGAGTTACAAAAGCGTAAATCTTCAAAACATTTCGAATGGCCCGAAGATTGTAAGGAAAGCTTTGATAAAGCAAAGGCTGCCTTAAGCGCTGCTACTATACTAGTACATCCAAGCGAGCATGAAAAATTCAGCATTACCGCAGACAGCTCAAACATAGCAGTAGGTGGTGTTCTACAGCAATATGACAAAAACAAAAAATACTGGAAACCTCTAGCCTTCTTTTCAAAAAAACTGCAACCGGCTGAAACTCGCTACTCAGCTTTTGATCGAGAATTGTTAGCAATTTATCTTGCTATCAAGCAATTCAAACATTTTGTGGAAGGCCGAGAATTCACAGTTTATACCGACCACAAGCCTTTAACTACAGCTATTCCATCTAAAACAGAGCGAAGCCCCCGTCAAATTCGTCAACTCGAATACATTGCTCAATTCACAAGCGATATTCAGCATATATCTGGAAAAGACAATGTTGTTGCTGACTACTTGTCCCGTGCTAGCTACAACGAAACATCCAGCTTAGAATTTACTGGAATCGATATCGGAAACTTGCTTAAATCTCAAGACGACGATGACGAACTCAAATCATTGCTCGCGAAACAGGGGAATTCCAAATGGAAACTAAGTTTGACCGAATTTCCAAATTCTAATATAAAAATTTGGTGTGAAACATCTAAAAACAAACATCGTCCCTATTTACCTAACAATCTTAGACAAAATGTGTTTGAAAAACTTCACGGAATTTCACACCCAGGAATTCGCGCAAGTAGAAAACTCTGCTCATCACGTTATTTCTGGCCAAGTATGAATATTGATGTGGGTTTTTGGGCAAAAACATGCGTTAGTTGCCAAAAAGCAAAAGTCATACGGCACACCAAACCACCATCAGGAAAATTTGAAGTACCTTCAGGCAGATTCGATCATATACACATGGATCTAGTAGGCCCTTTACCACCATCAAATAACAATTCTTATATTCTTACTATCATTGACCGTTTTACCCGTTGGCCTGAAGCTTATCCGCTTAAAGATAGTACAGCGTTCGAAGTCGCTCAAAAATTCGTGCATGAATACGTCCCTAGGTTCGGTTGTCCGTTAGAAATTACGACTGATCAAGGCGTGCAGTTTGAATCAAAACTGTTTTCAGAACTTACTAAAATCCTCGGTTCACATAGAATTCGAACCAACACGTACCACCCACAAAGTAACGGCATGGTAGAAAGAATTCATCGGCAGTTAAAAGACGCATTAAAAGCTCGAGCGAATACCAAACAATGGAGCGAAGAAATCCCTTTTGTCCTTTTAGGCATGCGCACTTCTTTCAAAGAAGATTTAAAAGCATCACCAGCTGAGTTAGTATACGGTCAACCCTTGAAAATTCCTGGAGAAATGTTTGTTCAAGCTCCAAACATAGAACATGCTGACCCTAGTAACTTATTGCAGAAACTACGAGACAGAATGAGAGTTATTAAGTTTACTAATCCTAGATCGAGTCCAAATCACAATTTCTATGTCCCTACCGATTTAAACAATTGCGACCATGTTTTTGTCAGAGTCGATCGAGCTCGAATAGGTTTAGAAGCCCCATACGAAGGTCCGTTCAAAGTTATACGTCGATTCCGTAAATCCTTCATTATTGATTTTAAAGGCAAAAATCAATCAATATCGATAGATCGACTTAAACCAGCATACATTAACAAATAATTTAAGAAAATATAACATTTTGCTATAGCTAATATGAAATTAACAACGAATTACTCTTTATTAATCCTTAATAACATCTTCCTTTTCTCGGAGGGGGGTGATGTAGTGGAATGAAAATATGCAAACTTCAAAATTAAAATTTGAATTTGAAATTTGAATTTAGCGCTTCAACTGACTAAGCCCAAAATTACATGCAGCAAACTACATCCGCTTTCGAATTGCATTTCCGATCTGAGTAATAAATGTCCATTGTCCAGTCTCAGTCTTTTACTAGCAAGCAATACGGGTAGATCGTACTTATCTCTGATAAGTACAAAAGGTCGTAGCAAGTAGACGGTCGGTCACGAGCTTATTTTGATAATTTAAATAGATTAAATTTATTTTAGTAATAAAAGTAAAATAATAAAACTAGTAAAAGTGCTCGCCGTGTTTTATTTTAAATTATTGTTGAGGTTAAAAACAAAATATACACCCCAACAGAACCCCTATTTTTTGTTGCAAATTTGGAAAAAGCGAGACATTTTAGGGTCAATATGACATTGACCATGACTTTCAAGGTCATATCAAGGTGAAGTCCATTTTTTACATTAGAACCCATATTTTTTCGCAGATTTGGAAAGAGTGGACATTTTGCGTTCTAGTATGACTTTGATCATATCCTTGACCATAACCTTTAAGGCCATATCAAGGTCAAGGTCATTTTTTACATCAGAACTGTTACTTTTCTCGCTGAGGTAGAGAGAATGAAAAATTAAACCGTGCTATTGGCTATGAAGCAGTCTTTGAATATCATTTTAAAGTGATTTTTTTAAGAACTTCAAAAAATCTCAGTCATTGTAGGCAAGCAGCGAAAAATAGATGTTCCCATTTGAAAAAATGATATTGACCTCGGAATGACCTCGAAAGTCAATGTCAAGATCAAATCCAAGGTAACCATCCAATAGCCAGGGTAAAATCCTTAAACTTTTGTCTGAAACATTTTTTCCCAAAATGTATTTTCCGAAAGTTATTTTACTGTTTCCATACTTTTGTGACACCCGGTATTTATACCGAAATTTCATGAGTGACTTTAAAAAATATTGTTCGCAATACATTAAAAAAAAGAACATTTCTCATGAAGTGAATATAAAAAAAGTCTCACATAGAAAATAACTCAAAACCTCATGATGTAACTAGAATTTGCTTTTCTAAACAAGATAAAAAATTATATATTACACATATGAAAGTACAATGTTAAAAATAACTGAAGTTTTGCCCCTCCGATAAAAGTTAATTGATAGCACAGCTATAAAAAATGGCATTACCATTACAAGTAGTGCAATTTAAAGAGGACTACTAGTACCAGTACTGGTAATGGTAATTAAAAAAAAATATCCAAGTGCTGTGGATCCTTCGCCTTCTGTTATTCGATTTCAAGTGGCAATTTTGGATTATGTCTAAACAAAAGACATAACAAAGGATATCTAAATAGAATACAATTTAGCTCAATAATCCATGAAAATTCCAATCTACCTCAACTTCGAAGCCCAACATCTCAAGAATTATCGATGTTAGCGATTTGGTGTTCAGAACTTTTTTGCAGGAAATTGAATTTTCTACAAGTTTGTCATATTCACTTTTTCTGTAGCTCTTCTTGTTTTTTGCAAGATAGGAGTAAAAAGTGACAATTTCATGGAAAAATTGGGGTTAGTGAACCGTACTAACTAAACGAGTTGCGAAAAAAGCACCCTAATGTGCACACTTCAAAGGATGGTAGATGATGCAATATATATGTATGTAATTGAATGGGCAATATTACTGACATACTATATATGTGGCGTTCCACGTCAAATCGGACAGGTTGAAAAATTTTTATTTTTGATTTCCTAAATTTGTTGACATTTTTTTTGTACCCTTCGAAAAAACCTTCCACGTAAATTTTGAGATGTTTTTTGATCACCCGTTCAAAAGATGTCAAATTTTGGACAAAATCGCACTTTTTTCGGTTTTTTGCCCATAACTTTTCGAATAATGGACCAAATTAGATTTTTTTCGAAAATTTAAAAAAAAAAATTCAAATTTTTTGCAAATATTTTTATATGTGATATTAGATTTGATATTTTGATTTTTCGATATTTTTTTTATCAGAAACTATTATCAATTTAACAACTTTTAAGCCCGGTCTGATCGTGGGATCTTTATAATTACTATTTTTTTTCAATATTTGAAAATTTGAAAAAAAAAATAATATTTCTCTATTAATCATTATGAATAACAATTTTTGTCACTGTGTTTTCTTTTTTTAGTTATTTTGATTTATTTTTTACAATTTCTCATTGTTAATAGGCGTTTAAAATTAATAATTATTTGTAAAGTCTGTTAATAAATATAATAATTTTTTTTAAAGTTTTCTTGAAATTATTGTTATTGTTTTTTTGTCCGTATATTTATAACCTTCGTTACATTATTTAATATTGGTCGGTTCAGTCAGTTTTGTGCGTTTTATTTTAGTGGTTTATAATAAATATTCAATTATGTAGTCTAAACCGAATTTTGGCCAAAGAACACGTGTGAATATTTCCAGAATTTTTCAGGAACTTTCTGGATTTTTCAAAAATTGTCCAAATCCAAAAAACCAAAAATAGTCCAAAAAATTCCGAAAAAATTGACATGTATTCTGTAGCTAATTTTAAGCATTTTCTGTTCTTTACATTTTTTATGTAAAGTTGATCATTTCGTGTAAAAAAGTCGCGAAGGTTTTTATTACATTGCTGTAAAAAATGGTCACTTGGCAAAAACCAAAGCAAAAAAAAAAACTTTCAAAACCATGGTTGACAATTCCACTAATTTCAGAAAAAAAAAAAATAATAATAATTTTAATCAGCAAGTTAACAGCACGTTATTTTTAGCGAAAGCATTAAGTGGCTGGAAATGAAAACATTTACTTAACATTTCGAAAGAGGGTAACCTCTCCAGGGAATTAATCTTACAGAGCAAACAGTTTGAAACAAAAGATAATCTGGAGTTTATTCTTAGGTTCTCAAGGGTTTCTAAAGAGATTATGTAGAATCTTGTAGGAAGAAAGAAGAGAATCTTTTTATTCAATTAGGAATTGAAGTGCAGCATTAATAAATCGAGTTTGAATCGACAAAATATTATTAGTACACACATACCTGACCAAATTGGTGTATCTTAATATATGTCATTCGTTGCCCAATAAATAATTGACCTTATTAATAAAGTTTTAAACGTGTAATTAACCCATTAACGCCCAAAGAACCTAATTTTTTTGTGCAGTTTGAAACCTCATTCTTACAATTAAAAGACAATTATTTTCCAATAAAAACCATGAATCTTACTAGTCTTAAGTGTGCTCTTTCAGAATCTGTCGTCAAAATTGGGTTTTTTCCAATAGGAAATTAAATATGGCGACTTTTTGGAAAAAAAGTACCAACAAATTTGAAATTTTTTTTTTTTGTAATTTTTTTCAAGTCAATAGAGTTTTGCAATGCAATTCTTCCTATGATCAACGGTGATCGGAATGTTTGAACTTACAGAAAATTTTTTTTTTGCTGATCGCAATCACTCATAACCTTTTCAAAATGGCGGATGTTTTATAGTGCAGATTCTGAAAATCTGAAAATCGTACAGATTTTCGTGAAATTCTGTACCAAGGGGTTTTTATCGTCACAATAGGGTTTTTGAAGCTTTTATGTAAAACAAATGCCAGATTCTGAAAGAGCATCCCCAAAAACCCCTTATATGCGATTTTGGAAGAAAATTCAATTCGAATCGTACAATTTAACTTGTGTGCACAAAATTCTCGTTTAGCGCATTAATGGGTTAATATGGGTACTGGATTGATATCAGTCAGGTATATACACCTTCAAACATTTGGTCAAATCGTCGGATTCAATATTAATAATAGTAAGAAATAATCTTCAACTAAAATTGTTTGGAGGTGGTTCTACTTAACAAAAATGTATTGTAATATTATGTACTATATATAATGTAATATTGCACGTGCAATCCAACAAACGTAATTTTTGATTAGGGGTGGTTTTTATAATTTACATAAATGTCCTCTCAAAACCGTTCAATCGATAATTGAAATCCTTCACTACGTACATACATACAACTGCGCCTTTCATTCCCAAATTTAAAGTAATCGAATGTTAAATTTTATTATACACGTACTGTATATTCTGCACAAATTCTATTTTAAAAATCGGTCAGGTCTTGCCTGAAGCACTAAGCGTTCTGAAATCAGATCCTCTTCTATAGCCTGACAATTTTGTACACGCTGCATCTCATATTCAAGATATGACCTAACTTTGAACTCAGCGTGTATCCCCCTGATTTTTCTATTGTCAAAAACTGAGACATCGTTTCTTTATAGTGGTATTAATGGAAAATGGTATGAGTTGGGGGTGTAGGCCCACATTACCTCCACCGCGAAAGATACTGAATAAAAGAGACTTCCACAAGATTTAGTGCACAAACTGCTTGGAGAATTGAGAGAAGATGTAGAAGCAAGCCAGATCGGGAAAACAAAGGCATAAATAACTAGACGCGATGTCAAGATAGATACCGGTGACATTGACAGCAGGAGGAGGGCCTCCGGAGCCGAAACGGGCCATGGATGGATCCCTTGTGCTTTTTTCTCTTTTTTTACTTTTATACATACATACATTTTTTTTTTTTTTTTTTTTTTTGTACTATTAAGAAGACCTTGAAATGATTCGAGGTGGGACCGAAGGGGTGCTTGTCTTTCCAGCCGGATAGGTAGGCAGAAACGCATTTGTGACATTGGGAACGTTCCTTGTCCGTGTTCTTGGAAAATTTTTGTGTGAGAGCATAAAGCCGCCACCGCCCTCAAATTTTTTTTTGAATAAAATTTTCATAAATTTTCCATGATGGTGTTCGGATAGACGGATGGAGGGGCGGCTTAATGATACTTGAAACCCAATTTCCAGGGAATAATAGAAATGAGTTTCGTTGGTGCGTTTCAGCCTTACTCTCCTCAAAAAAAAAAATTGCTCTGAATGGCTTAAGCATATGAGGAGAACGCTAGTGATACGCCACACCATGCGAACGCTTATGCAAACGACTTCTGTTTTTGCTTGAGTCTGCTCAAGATGTTTAAATATTGATTCTGACGGAAAATCGAAACGTTATGAGCGTTCTAATGTGAACATTCGAAATTTTCGCATCTTATTAAGGAGTTTGATAGATTCCCCCCAAGGTTCAGTCCCTGGGGACAGTTGGGTACTCGAGATGGGGACGAAAGGACTTGTTCAAATGCATCCGTTTTTACTTCTGACTAGAATTACAAATTCAAACCTCCCGAAAATTGCCAATTCACCCTATCCGATTGAATCTTGCCTTAACCCTTTAATCATGCCTGGGTGGCGTTTATTTTTCCGACAGCAGCAGGCACGGATAATGGGTTTTCGTGCGCTAACTCCCTTCCAACTTTAAAATGCAAAGGACATGCGGCCCTTGGAAGGAGGCTCCAATTAAAGTGACGACAGATGTTTCGCGAATGTCGCAATCTAGCACCGCTCTAGCCGCTCTCACCCTCCCCTGTACTCTGCTGAAGTGTGAGGAAGGCGATAACAAATCGCCTTTAAAAATAGACTGTGTCGCAGGGAGTTTCGTCTTGCCCACCGCAACCCAGGGCTGCTCTCCTACTTAAAAAAACCAATTTTAATCAACTCAATAGAAGTGGTTGCGCCAGCTCGGGCGGGGGTTAATGATGTGAGCGCACGCAAAACTGTCAGCACTACTGATGTAGAGAATTTCCTCTGAATTATGAGGATTTTTAAATTTCTACCAGCACGCACTTGCTGGACTGGCGGGACACGTTCCCAGCCCTCTTGTAGGAAATTGCTCAATAACAATTAGGCTATCGTAACACGGACTGTAATGTCTCGAGGCGAGTAGATGACTAAATGCCGCACAAAAGCGTCACCTCAACTGAAACGGATCCGGGAATTATTCTTGTTTAAGGCTAGACAGATTTATTAACCTGGAGTGGAGGTATGCCCAGAGCCCTATGAGAGAATGTGGAGGCGTTTGGACATTGAAGAAGTGAAGGACGTTCATAAATGTCTAACCAATTTTCAAATCGTTACAGTATTCAGATAATTTTTTACCAAATAACATTCCATCATGCCACATACTTAACTCTTAGGTTGCTCTGTTACGAATTTAGGACGGCACATGGGGTAAAATTCACCCCAGCTGTTTAAACTTGAAATAAGTTCGAAAGTACTGATTTTTTTGAAAAAATTGTAGATACATTTTTTGTAAATGAAATGCAAGCTCTTTAACGTGGCATCAATAGTTTAAAAAAAAAGAATACTAGAGCTAGACAATTCCATTTGAAAGGCATGAACTGCGCAAAAATGGGTGATTTAATTAAAAAATTAATAGTTTTATTGTTTAAGATAAAGCAAAAACTCGTACAGCTTTTTGAAAGCTGAAAGTCAGTACTTTTATGTAATAAATATAACCTATATTTATTTTGCAATTTGAAGTGAAGAGATTGAGCTTACTCGAACCTCAAAAACTCAACTTCGTTTAGCGAAAGAGGAGTTAGTATGTTGAGTTGCGCTAAACAGGATTACCTCCAGCTTAAGCCTAGCTTAAACTTCAACTCAAACCTAGGCCAAGCTTGAGTTGGTTCAAACCTGGTTTAAGCTTGACTCATGCCATGAGCTAAGAGGAAATTTTCTCCCTTTAGTTTTCACCGGAAAAACTGATTAGTCATGCACGTCAAAATCCCATTGGCATAAAACTTTTGTGTCAACCATTAGTGAAACCGCTTGCTAAACGCGACACTGGTAAAAATCTCGTCGTCTAAATTGGGACTCATAGTTACGGAATTTTTAGTAGTGAGTTTAAAAATACATAAAAATGAAGTGTAGCAATGAAGGATAGAATGATTAATAACAAACAAAAAAGGACTAATTTTACAACACAAAGTTTTTAGTGTTAAACACATTGATGTTAAATAATTATCATTATAGGGGTATTCCGGTTTTTTTTTTTTTTTGTATTTCCTATATCCTAGTACTCACTATTGTTTCTTTGTGGGAAGTGTAAAATTTTATATTTTCATAGTTGTTTCTGTGATAACCAATTTATTTATATCTTTTACAACGATGCAGTAGAAAATTCAACAAAGCATGAATTCCCTCAGTGACTTACAAAAGGAAACAAGCTGGGAAGCCTATGTTCATATCTAGTAGCAATGACTATATATGCGTGTAGAAACAAACATCTTAAGTTATGAAGAATATCTGATCAAAATATACGTAACATGGACTAACAGTTTAATTGAAATGATTTCACATTTAGTGTTTAATGTTTAATGTCTAACGTTTAATATTTAAATTTAAAGTTTAAAGTAAACGCTAAAAAATAAACTCTGGATGTCCGTTTTCAAACTAACTTGAGAGTATTAATGTTTAACGTTTAATGTTTAACGTTTAACTTTTAATGTTTAATATTTAAAGATTAACGTTTAACGTTTAACGCTTAACGTCTAACTTTTAATGCTTAACGGTTAACGTTTAACGGTTAACGTTTAACGCTTATCGTTTAACGTTTAACGGTTAGCGTTTAATGTTTAACGCTTAACGTTTAACACTTAACGTTTGACGTTAAAACCCTTAAGCCCTGCTCGAGCCTGGCTTAAACCCGGCTCAAGCTGGCTTAAACCCTGCTCAAAACTGGCTTAAACCTAGTTCAAGCCTAGCAAGTTTAAGCCTGGCTTAAACCTTGCTTAAGCCTGGCTTAAACCTTGCTTAAGGCCGGCTTAAACCTTGCTTAAGTTCGGCTTAAACCTTGCTTAAACCTTGCTTAAACCTTGCTTAAACCTTGCTTAAGCCTTGCTTAAGCCTGGCTTAAGCCTTGCTTAAGCCTGGCTTAAGCTTGGCTTAATCCCGGCCCGAGCCTGGTTTAATCCTGGCTTAAACCTTGCTTAAACCTTGCTTAAGCTCGGCTTAATCCCGGCTCAAGCTCGGCTTAATCCCGGCTCAAGCCTGGCTTAAACCTGGATTAAGCCTGGCTTAAACCCGGATTAAGCCTGGCTTAAACCCGGATTAAGCCTGGCTTAAACCCCGTTCAAGCCTGGCTTAAACCCCGCTCAAGCCTGGCTTAAACCCGGCTCAAGCCTGGCTTAAACCCGGATCAAGCCTGGCTTAAACCCGGATCAAGCCTGGCTCAAGCCTGGCTCAAGCCTGGCTCAAGCCTGGCTCAAGCCTGGCTCAAGCCTGGCTTAAACCCAGCTCAAGCCTGGCTTAAACCCGGCGTTAACGTCTAGCGTTTAACGCTTCACGTTTAACGTTTAACGCTTGACGCTTAACGTCTAACGCTTGACGTTTAACGCTTAACGTCTAACGTTTAACGCTTAACGTCTAACGCTTAACGTTTAATGCTTAACGTTTAACGCTTAACGCTTAACGTCTAACGTTTAACGCTTAACGTCTAACGTTTAACGCTTAACGTTTAACGCTTAACGCTTAACGCTTAACGTTTAACGCTTAACGTTTAACGCTTAACGCTTAACGTTTAGCGCTTAACGTTTAACGCTTAACGTCTAACGTTTAACGCTTAACGTCTAACTTTTAACGATTAACGCTTAACGTTTAACGTTTAATGTTTAACGTTTAACGCTTAACGTTTAACGCTTAACGCTTAACGTCTAACGTCTAGCGGTTAACGCTTAACGCTTAACGTTTAACGCTTAACGCTTAACGTTAAACGCTTAACGCTTAACGTCTAACGCTTAACGCTTAACGTCTAACGGTTAACGCTTAACGTCTAACGTTTAACGCTTAACGTTTAGCGCTTAACGTTTAACGCTTATCGTCTAACGTTTAACGCTTAACGTCTAACGTTTAACGATTAACGGTTAACGTTTAACGCTTAACGTTTAACGCTTAACGCTTAACGTTAAACGCTTAACGCTTAACGCTTAACGCTTAACGCTTAACGCTTAACGTCTAACGCTTAACGCTTAACGTCTAACGGTTAACGCTTAACGTCTAACGTTTAACGCTTAACGTTTAACGCTTAACGCTTAACGTCTAACGTTTAACGCTTAACGTTTAACGCTTAACGCTTAACGTTTAACGCTTAACGCTTAACGTTTAATGTTTAACGCATAACGTTTAACGCTTAACGCTTAACGTCTAACGTTTAACGCTTAACGTTTAACGCTTAACGTTTAACGCTTAACGTTTAACGCTTAACGTCTAACGTTTAACGCTTAACGCTTAACGTTTAACGCTTAACGCTTAACGTTGAACGCTTAACGGCTAACGCTTAACGCTTAACGTCTAACGCTTAACGCTTAACGTTTAACGCTTAACGCTTAACGCTTAACGTTTAACGGTTAACGCTTAGCGTCTAACGTTTAACATTTAACGCTTAACGTTTAACGTTTAACGCTTAACGCTTAACGTCTAACGTTTAACGTCTAACGTTTAACGCTTAACGTTTAACGCTTAACGCTTAACGTTTAACGTTTAACGCTTAACGCTTAACGCTTAACGTTTAACGCTTAACGCTTAACGCTTAACGTTTAACGTTTAACGCTTAACGTTTAACGCTTAACGTCTAACGTTTAACGCTTAACGTTAAGCGTTAAGCGTTAATCGTTAAGCGTTCAACGTTAAGCGTTAAACGTTAAGCGTTAAAAGTTAAGCGTTAAACGTTAAGCGTTAAACGTTACACGTTAAGCGTTAAAAGTTAAGCGTTAAACGTTAGACGTTAAGCGTTAAAAGTTAAGCGTTAAGCGTTAAACGACGTTTAACTCTTAACGTCTAACGCTTAACGCTTGACGTTTAACGCTTAACGTCTAACGCTTAACGTTTAACGCTTAACGTTTAACGCTTAACGTCTAACGTTTAACGCTTAACGTCTAACGTTTAACGCTTAACGTTTAACGCTTAACGCTTAACGCTTAACGCTTGACGTCTAACGTTTAACGCTTAACGTTTAACGCTTAACGTTTAACGCTTAACGCTTAACGCTTGACGTTAAGCATTAATCGTTAAACGTTAGACGTTAAGCGTTAAACGTTAACGTTAAGCGTTAAGCGTTAAACGTTAAGCGTTAAACGTTAAACGTTAGACGTTAAGCGTTAGACGTTAAGCGTTAAACGTTAGACGTTAAGCATTAAGCGTTAAACGTTAAGCGTTAAACGTTAGACGTTAAGCGTTAAACGTTTAGCGTTAAGAGCACGTACACACTAGGCGTTTTTCAACGCGCGCTTTGGTAACGCGCGTTTTAAGAACTATGAAGTGCCATTACGGTGTACACATTCAAACGCGCGCTTCTGGCCAAGCGCGCGTTAGACGCGCGCTCTCAGATTTTGGTAAGAACGCGCGTTTTGCGGGCGTCAGCCGAGCGCTTCTAGATACATTGGCCGCTATTGTCTCGTACATGTTAACGCGCGCTTTCGTGTAGAGTGGACCCACGTTCGTGGAAAATGGTGATTGATCATTTTGGATTTTGGAGGAGCCAGACAGTACGAACGCTCGCAAAACGCCGTGTTGAGCGCGGTGTGTGTACGCTCTCAACGCGCGCTGAACGCAACGCCAAGCGCCGAGTGTGTACTAGCTCTAAACGTTAGACGTTAAGCGTTAAGCGTTAACCGTTAGACGTTAAACGTTAAGCGTTAGACGTTAAGCGTTCAACGTTAGGCGTTAAGCGTTAAACGTTAGACGTTAGGCGTTAAGCGTTAAACGTTAAGCGTTAGACGTTAAGCGTTAACCGTTAAACGTTAAACGTTAGACGTTAAGCGTTAAACGTTAAACGTTAGACGTTAAGCGTTAAACGTTAAGCGTTAAACGTTAGACGTTAAGCGTTAAGCGTTAAACGTTAAGCGTTAAGCGTTAAACGTTAAGCGTTAAGCGTTAAACGTTAGACGTTAAGTGTTAAGTGTTAGACGTTAAGCGTTAGACGTTAAGCGTTAGACGTTAAGCGTTAGACGTTAAGCGTTAAGCGTTAAACGTTAGACGTTAAGCATTAAGCGTTAAACGTTAAGCGTTAAACGTTAGGCGTTAAGCGTTAGACGTTAAGCGTTAAACGTTAGACGTTAAGCGTTAAGTGTTAAACGTTAAGCGTTAAACGTTAAGCGTTAGACGTTTAACGTTAGGCGTTAATCGTTAAGCGTTACACGTTAAGCTTCAAGCGTTAGACGTTAAGCGTTAAACGTTAAGCATTAATCGTTAAGCGTTAATCGTTAAGCGTTAAACTTTAGACGTTAAGCGTTAAACGTTACACGTTAAGCGTTAAGCGTTAAACGTTAGACGTTAAGCGTTAAACGTTAAACGTTAGACGTTAAGCGTTAAACGTTAAGCGTTAAACGTTAGACGTTAAGCGTTAAGCGTTAAACGTTAAGCGTTAAACGTTAAACGTTAAACGTTAAGCGTTAAACGTTAAACGTTAAGCGTTAAGCGTTAGACGTTAAGCGTTAAGCGTTAGACGTTAAGCGTTAAACTTTAAGCGCTAAACGTTAAGCGTTAAGCGTTAAACGTTAAGCGTTAAACGTTAAACGTTAGACGTTAAGCGTTAAGCGTTAAACGTTAAGCGTTAAACGTTAGACGTTAAGCGTTAAGCGTTAAGCGTTAACCGTTAGACGTTAAACGTTAAGCGTTAAGCGTTAGACGTTAAGCGTTCAACGTTAAGCGTTAAACGTTAAGCGTTAAACGCTAGACGTTAGGCGTTAAGCGTTAAACGTTAAGCGTTAGACGTTAAGCGTTAAGCGTTAAACGTTAAGCGTTAAACGTTAGACGTTAAGCGTTAAACGTTAAACGTTAGACGTTAAGCGTTAAACGTTAAGCGTTAAACGTTAGACGGTAAGCGTTAAGCGTTAAGCGTTAAGCGTTAAGCGTTAAATGTTAAGCGTTAAACGTTAGACGTTAAGCGTTAAGTGTTAGACGTTAAGCGTTAGACGTTAAGCGTTAAACGTTAGACGTTAAGCATTAAGCGTTAAACGTTAAGCGTTAAGCGTTAAACGTTAGGCGTTAAGCGTTAGACGTTAAGCGTTAAACGTTAGACGTTAAGCGTTAAGTGTTAAACGTTAAGCGTTAAACGTTAAGCGTTAGACGTTTAACGTTAGGCGTTAATCGTTAAGCATTACACGTTAAACGTTAAGCGTTAAACTTTAGACGTTAAGCGTTAAACGTTACACGTTAAGCGTTAAAAGTTAAGCGTTAAACGTTAGACGTTAGGCGTTAAGCGTTAAGTGTTAAACGTTAAGCGTTTGACGTGAAACGTTAGGCGTTAGACGTTAATCGTCAAGCGTTAAACGTTAAGTGTTAGGCGTTAAATGTTAAGAGTTAGACTTTTAGCGTTAATCGTCAAGCGTTAAACGTTAAGCGTTAGGCGTTAAACGTTAAGCGTTAAGCGTTAGACTTTTAGCGTTAAACGTAAGTAGGTAAAGCGTTAAACGTTAAGCGTTAAACATTAGACGTTAAGCACTAAGCATTAAACGTTAAGCGTTGAACGTTAGACGTTAAGCGTTAAACGTTAAGCGATAAATGTTAAACGTTAAAGGTACGGACACACCAAAAGCGAAGCGAGCGAAGCGAGCGAAGCGGCGCGAATAATTTAAAATTTGGGAACATTCTGTCGCAGTAGACGCTTCGCTCATGTCGCGTTCTATTCGGACACTTCAATTGATTTGTACGGCACCCAAATTTTTTAAATTGTTCGCTTCGCCCGCTTCGCTTTTGGTGTGTCCGTACCTTAAACGTTAAGCGTTATGTGTTACACTTTAAGCGTTAAACGTTAAACATTAAACTTTAGATCATAAAGTAAAATGAATGTAGGAAAGTTCTAGATATTCGGAGGTAAAAATGGTGGTGGTTTCTGCACTAACAAATCAAGTGATTCCTCTGCATCTTTGACGAGCTTCCTCAATGTCGCTCTTGGTACTGAAAAATGTCTGGCAACGTTCTTAAATAAAGGTAAATTCTTGGCAACTGCAGCAATCTGGCTACTTTTGAAATCCTTTTTGGTAACTGTGTGATTTAATACGATGTCTAACCTCCGCAATTATAAATGGGCTGGGGGGCCACTTTATCTGCAGGGGTCATATTACCACCTTCTCCTCTACTATATTTATACGGTCGGTATTCACCCTTGCAAAAATTCAATGGGTGAATGCAATGTCGAACGCGTGTGTACATAAAAACACAGGATTATAAAAAAAAAAAAAAAAAAATGCTACAGATTGTGTCAATGCAAATTTTTTTTTTTTTTGGACCACTGTTCGTTAGTTCTGTAGGGAACTGAGCAGCAAGAAAAGCAAACTGATGTTTTCGAAGGTCGGAGCTTTACTGATTTCGCTTACTTTAGTTCCTACAGTGCGCGCAATTTCTATAAGCGCACGTCTGATTTTCAAGTAAAATGCACAATTCATTGAAATAAAGCGATATAGTAACAAAATTTCTTTACAGGACAATTGTTAAAATTTATAACTATTCATAAAAGTAATTAAACAATTCCAAATATCAGGCAATGCGTGAATGCAATAGATCAATCTTTCACAATTGATCTTAGAGTGCGCAGTTTCTATAAACGCAGTTTCTTTTTGTAGTATTACTAGTTAAACGCAAAGTAATTTTGCATCTTTTTAGGAAACAATTCATGTGAGTTTCATTTTTATTTTCGAACTCTAGCTTAATTCTGTATAATTGCTGTTATTTCTTAAGATTTATTGTAATGCCACGAGGAAAGGTCCTTGACAACGACGATCGCGTCAGAATCCGTGCGTTTAGGGAAACTGGCCTTGGTATAAAAGAAATTGCAAGGAGAATTGGACGTTCAGAATGTGTGGTGCGAAATTTTATTAAAAAGGGCAATCGTAATGGATTATGGGATCATCCAAGAGGGAGCACCAAAGTTTCCAAAAAAAATATTGGGAACATAAGAGAAGAAGTTATGACAAAAAAGTTAAGTGCAGCTCAAATTATAGCGGAATTACGACTCCCAATTAAAGGAAGAGAAGTCCAACAAATTTTGAAGGACATTACTTATATTAAATATAAGAAACCGGCCAAATCTCTCCAACTGCAACAGCATCATAAATATGCGCGCCTAGATTTTGCTAGAAGCCACATGAACTGGGACGAAAAGTGGCAAAACGTTATTTTTTCTTACGGAAAACAATTTAATTTAGATAGCCCAGATGGATTGAGTACTTATTGGCATGATTTAAGGAAGCCCGATTCACCTCGTCTAAGTAGTAATTTTGGTGTTGGTAGGTTAATGTTACGGGGTGACTTTTCTTATCAAGGAAAGTTATTTTTATGCTTTGTTCCCACCCGAATGAACTCTGCCATATATACAGACCTGCTGGAGGAATCTCTTATTCCATATTTAAAAGACAATATGGAAAAAGATTTGATTTTTCAACAGAATAACGCCGCTGTGCATTCTTCTGCCAAAACAAGACGATGGTTTAGTGAAAGAAATATTCCTGTAATGGAGTGGCCATCACGTAGTCCGGATTTAAATCCAATGGAAAACATTTGGGGAATCATGGCACGAAGAGTTTACGCAAATGTTGGACAATTTTCTTCGTTATCTCAACTGAAAGCCGATATTTTGAAATGCTGGAATGATATTGATGAACATTTGTTTAAGGGGGGGGTAAGGTTTTCAGCATGAAAAAGAAACACTTTTTTTGTGATTTTTTTTTAGAAATATGGTTAGAGCAAATTTATTGAAATCTTTTGTATATTATTAAGTATGATTTCAGCAATACTCAGTAATTTTTTTATGCGAAAATATCAACAGACAAGCCGGTGACTGAACTTTTTCAAAACCACTTTTTAAAAGTCCGTGTACACTGCTATTTAAAAACTACATTACTGATTCATTTCAAACTTGGTACACACTTTGTATATATAAAATACCTCCCCCCTACGTTGAGTTTTAAATTTTTTTTTTACATTAGGGGGGGTTTCCACTTACAAAATGACGAAATTTTTCGTAAAAAATAGCAGTTTTTACTTTAAATGACCACCAAAAATTTATAAATGAAAAAAATAATAATCAGAGAACGTAGGGGGGAGGATTGAATGATACTCTGACTAAATTTTAAAGGTTTTTAATTTCGGATAATTTCCAGCTGAGATACAGTGTACACCGCAAATCGTCTATTTCCAAAGACGTTCTTGGAAAAGCTCCGTTACCGGCTTGTTTGTCGATATTTTCGCATAAAAAAATTACTGAGTATTATCGACATCATACTTAATAATGTACAAAAGGTTTCAATAACTTTGCTCAATCCATATTTCTAAAAAAAAATCGGAAAGAAAAGTGTTTTTTTCACGCTGAAACCCTAACCCCCCCCTTAAAAAGTTAATAAATTCGATGTCTAACAGGTTTTTTCAAGTTATAACTAACAAAGGAGATAAAACACAATACTTAGAAAATATAAAAAAAATTTCTTTTCGTTAAGCTTTTAAAATAAAGACTATAATATAAAGTGAGTTTATAGAAATTGCGCAGACAAAAGAGACTTTTAATTATATTTATTTTTATTATAAAGTAATTACTTACTTTAATGAATGTTTTATATTATTTAATTAATATTTACCAATGGGCAATTTATGCAATATAATCGGTTTTGAAAAATAAAAAGTAGTTTTCTTTAAACATGAATAAAACTGGCTGCGCTTATAGAATTTGCGCACACTGTATGCCTTGGAACACAGAGTACAGTGATTTCGAAATGGCTGCCAGACCTGACCAGGAGATCTTGACACTGTTTCATCAGTTTTGAGGAAGGAGTAGTCGATACGAGGGCTCTCATAGCGCCTTGGGAGTCAGTAAGGATAGCTATGTGTGCATTTCATGTACGGTAGGTCTTCTAAAAACAAGCATGCCTGCTTCTAGAAATAAGCATGCACACTTCCGTTTGAAAAACGCTAGTATGACTGGCGAGGCGGAAGAATCTTTCGACACTGAGCTCATTCGAATAAATTCCGGCACTAACTTACTTCTCGGTTTTGGTGGAAAAAAAAAGCGTTGCAACAAGTTACCGTCTCCCCACTTCGCTCTAGTGGAGAAACTTCAGGGTGTGAGTGTGCTAAACAAGTACATGACAAAACTAAACTTTGCTATTTTATACTGGTTGTCTTTATTAGAATAATCTTAAAAAAGTTATTTTGATATTAAAAGCAATATATGTTTATAAAATTCGCTGGAAACTATACTTTATGTATGTATACTGGCATGCCCCGAAAATGTATCGGCTCAGTTGTGAAAATTGTAAAGAAAATAAATATTATATAAAAATTAAAAATTATTTATTAAAGACACGCACAAAAAATGCCTAGAATCACTTTCTATACGGTGCGCAGGATTGCAGCTTATGGAATCAAAAGCTTATGCATTTTATTTTGAAAACCGACCACTTTGCTCTTTCGTTGTATGCTTAGAGGTTTTTAAACCAATACAAATTTTAAAGTAGACCTGTGTACTAAAACAATAAAAGGGTATTTGTGGAGTCATCCAAGGGTTAAAATAATTAAATGAATTTCCCGCATTTCGCATTCAGCTCTATGGAGCATAAATCTATTTCTGGTTATGAAACAGTGCTGAACCTAAATCTTCCTTTTCAATGCCGATGCGCTTGGGTTAGGGTTTTACAAAGCAATTGTCAGAGTAAATACGGATTAGTTGAAAAAAAAAGGAAAAAATATTCAGATTAAGGGCAAATAACGAAAAGGCGCTTAGTACTTTTGAAAAGTGCAGAGAGTCGGACTAATTAAAAGAAACGTAAACAATTTCCCTTCTCTTGGAGTGCTGGAGCGCCCTTATATTTCACTTTAGCCTGGGATCCTGTTTTAATCGCATCACAAAAGTATCCTTGAGCTAGCTGACTTCAGTCAGAGACACAAAGCCAGAGCTCTTTGGAGTTGTACGCCACGACTAAATTGGAGCAACCCCAGCTCCAGTGGTATGGCATGACGGCGGGCAATAGTTTCATAGTTTTCACGAAAATGTGCTGAGATAACATCATTTCAAGTCTTGAAACTGCAACTTTGTGTTTCCTCAAAATGTTTGATGAAATCGGCAAACAAAACCTCTGGAGAGCTTTTGATAAAAATAAAAACTGTAGCGAATAAAACAGTGCTCGCGCTAAATCTCGTTGTTCCGATTTCCTCTTCTGCTTTTCACACTGTGCGTTATTTAGAACTTTGGGAGACGGAGTGCCGCTGGAGTTTTCCGGGCTGGAAAGCTAAAACACTTGCCCCGTCCTCTTCTCGCTCCTCAAATAAATTTTTAAAAGAAAAATCAATATTAAAGTATATTTCTGTGAAAATTGCGAGAAACTTTTCTTATTTACAAGGCCTGATAACAAAATAATGAGAACAATGAAAAGGCAGTTGAGCCCCCGCGGGCTTCGCCCCAGGACCCTATAACGTCCCGGGTCCGGGCACCTGCTAACTTCGACAAGTAGTTTTTGGAAATAATTTCCTTGATGACTTCGTGACCTGTAATACTTTTGGGATTTCTCCAACAAAAGAGGAAAATTTGAAATGAGCACGTCCCCATGGCAAGTGATTCAGCTGCTCGCGATTTCTAGTTGCATAAACCATGCTTGCGAAAAAGCTATCGCTCTGGAAATTTTTTGAATAAACTTTTAATTACAATGACTCAAGAAAGGAGAAATGTTCAAGTACAACAAGGAATAAGACTTGTCCTTATTTACGAAATAAACCCTGAATTTTTTAGGCATTTGAGAAGTTAAGATTTATTAAGTAGAAGTAATCTTACTTAGTTTAAAAGCAGGTTTTAGTTATTATTACTAACCAATAGGCACATGTTAAAAACCTAAGCTTAAGTTATTATTTAAACATTTTCAAAGTTATTTCTTCAAGTTTTTTACTTGGCTTACGAGATATTTTTCTGAAACAATTAATTGAGATAAATACAATTAACAAAATAATTTGAAGTATGTTAGTATAATATAATTACAATAAAGTAATTCAAGAAATTGCTGCGAGAATTTATGATTGACTTATTAGAGTCATAATCATGAATTTAAATTAGTTATTCTGCCTTAAAAAAAAAAAATGCGATGTTAATTTATCGTGGCTTCATTTTAATTTAACATGGCAATCTCATCAAGTAAAACAAAAAGATTTTTTAATATCACTTTAAAGAACCACCGAAAAAGCGTGTGTTTTCGGAGCCTTAAATTTACATTTAATCAAATTATGTGTAAAATGATTAGTTATGATGAAGCAAGAATCACAGAAAAATGTTACGTTGATCGTATGAATGGTTTTAGAAATAGAGTTGTCCTTCATTTAGAAACTGATGTGGACGCAGTGGGAAATATGCTTGAATAATCAGCAACATAAAAAAATAAAATTAATAATTAACAATCTTAAAAAATGTACATAATTTACATTATGAAACAACATAAATCATAAAGCAACATAAATCTAATAGTTAGATGGAGGACGACGGTGATCTTCTGTATTTCCGAAACAAATCATACGCTCAATGAAATAGTAGTCCTTCACTCAATAATGGAAAAAGGTATTTCAGAAACACATAAAAACAGTTCAAACATTTAGTTATTTTATTTCAGGAATTTCGTGCAGTATACATATAAACACAGATAAGTATATACAGGGTGATTCAGATCAAGGTACCGCGGGGTATACCACGTAATTACCTTTCTTTGAAAACTGGTGCAAGTAGCCAACTACGAGTTTTTGCGGAAGAAAGGCGCAATTGGCATTGGGCATTGTTAAATAATAATAAAATTACATTCCGTAGAAAAAAATGTAGGAAATAAATGGATTTATTTTTCAAAATTCTAGATCAAAAATCGAAAATGTTCGATTCTTTTTGTAATATTTTGAAGAATAGTTCATCGATAGCAACCAGTGAGGTACCAAAAGAAAGATACTTATGACAGCTATCAATTTACCACAAATAACCAGAATCCATAGGGTAGTTCACAAGCAATGAGCAATCATTTCCATCAAGAAACAACCAAAGTCGACAAATCTTTGAGGGGCTATAACTCAGGGAAGAGTTTAGGTTTTCAGGTTTTTTATCAGCTGACCTCAAAGAATCACCTGGTGTACCCCACGGCACCTTGATCTGAATCACCCTGTATATATTATATAAAGAAAAAATTACAAAAGCTGCAATTGTTATGATAAATATAATATTATAATTATAACAAAAATATTATAATATTAACAAAAGAAAGACGTTTTACATTTTAAATACAAATATAATAATAGTCCCCAGTACATCGATCTCGCGGAAAGTTTATTGCTAAAGTTTTGTAATCTTATGGAATCGCTTATTTATGACTAAAATTTTAATTTTTACAGGGTTGTTTAGTGAAATTATTTAAAAAAAAGTGGTGAACTTAGCCACCGATAATCGTGTGGCATTTGGGGTATCCACCGCCCCCAACATTTTGCATGTAAATAAAAAAAAACGCCCCGGTGCCAAAATGTCATATACCTAATTCATCGGTGGACTCGTCATAAATAAGCAATGTTCCTTCGGTCTCTCCTGTCCTATCTACGTCCCTACCCCCTTTCCAAGGTTCTTTGTATGAACTTACGTATGCTTTGCATGTAAATCAGGGAGGCATCCTCTGTCACGCACACACAGAGTTCTACGGCTGCAGTTTCTCTTAAGGGGTCATATACAGTCAGGATTTTCAGAAAATCGAATTTTTTTTTATTTTATTTTCGTAATGTACATATATTTAAGTACACCCACAAATTTCATGTCAATCCGGTGAATATTCTCGAAGTTACACGCATATTTGTAATGACGTGTTCGAGTTTTTGTACTATATGTAAAGTGCTTTTGAAACTTTAAACGCGTTTTTCTCAAAACTGTGTTCTTAAAGTCGGTGAGCAAGATTTCTCGGAAACGGCTGAACCGATCAGTTTCAAATTTTAACACAGGCTTCCTAAGCATATTTTTTAGTAATTAATCGAAGCTTTTTGCTCACCGATAAATATTTTCCATTTTATGTACAATTTAGGGCGAAAATTGTTGTTAAAAACCGATTTTTTTTTTTTAAGAAGCCGCCATTTTCTCAAAAATTCCTATTTTGCTTATTCCTTCGATTAATTACAAGATAAAACAATATACTAACGAAATATATTTAGTTTTTTCATTTTGGATGATCCAGTCGAGAGATATCGTGCACACCGCAAAACGCTTTTTTTTACAGTTGCTCCCGGAGATCAGCTGTAGCAGCTTTTAAAATAATTATTTTTACAAATGAAAAACATTAAAATACGCTCAAGAGTTACCATTATATGTATACAGAATTTTACATTAATAACTTAAAAGATCTTCTCAAGAAAAATTCTTGAAAAATCGAATTTTTTAGGCCTCCTGACTGTATATGACCCCTTAAACCAATTACGTCACGGCTCTTTGTATGTTTTGCTTCGTCATAGTTTTATTCATAAAATCGTCGGAGATTAGCCTCCTCAGAAAGAGGAATTTTTCACGAGAAATATAGGTACTGCCATTACGTTAAAAGTTGCTTGTGTAGAACAGTGGTCATAAGCAATATAAATATTGTCAGATTTAATTGTAAGACTGTTTTACAAAATTTATATGTCTCATGTGCATTCTATTCCAAAAAATATTCTTCCTTTTGTTTTTGTGTTTAGCTCACCAGTCTAAGAACTGCGAAACTTGATAGAGGAGGCACATCCTCTTCTGCCTCCTCTGACGAGTTGCTGATTTATAGTATTACAATAGAAACCTCCCAAAAACCTATTTTTAAATAAAATACATTGTAAAAAATGCGCCTGTCACTCAAACCGCGTTTTAAATTTTTATTAAAAGTCAAGACCATTGCATACCTATTTCCTAATTAGCTTTTTTCCACACTAAATCTTTGAAACTCTTTTCATATTTTTATATTGTATAACATAGGACCCATTAGTAATTCCTGGGGTACGTCGTGTTGGGCAGTAACTTGCGCATATCACCTGAACAGGTTTAAGCTGAAAGATACCAAAACTGGAAACTTCTCACTTGCTTTGCTGTTTTACGGCAAATGAATCAATACTTTGGCAAAACTGAAGGATCAACTATGAAGCCACCCACTTCAGGTCGTGGGCGCCATGTTTCTGTAATTAAATTCGTTGCATCGTGCTTGATGACGGCAGTTGGCGTTTGCAACAACTATTTGTTATGAATAATTAAATTGTTTAAAGTTCATTAATTAAGAGAATTTACACTGTATAGTCCTCGTGCTAGCTTAGGATGGCACAAATCAAGCTCTCTCACTGCCTTGCTGTAATGAGTAAGTCAACAGTCCTTGGCTGCACTTAACTAAGGGACTCCGCCAGATCAATTATACACAGCTTTGCTCATGGCATAAATTTAAGAGTTCTCCAGCTGCCCGGAAAGAAGATATGGGCCGGGATTTTGCCATTGCCCCCCAAAATGTGCCACGGTCCGTCTGTCCAGCCCCTCCTAGAATTGTGTATTATGTTTCACGGTGGATGATTTGGTTTGGAATGTTCAGAGATTAGCCAACAAGTTCGCTTCGACTGATCTGATAGGTCCCCGCCCCTCCTGCGCCAGGGAATTTATTATTCAGCTTCTAGCTGGCAATGGTGCAAGCTGCTCCCCAGTTGGATTATGAGTTGGAGCCCTGTTCTCTGTTCGTGCGCTATTAAATCAAAACTTTGCCTTTTGATTCTATGCGGGCCCGGGACCTACCGCCGCTAAAATCAAACTTGTATGAAAGTTTCAAGCCGTGCATTGTAGATACTCTTGATACGTATAACAACTATGTGCAGCCAGCTACTCCAGGTATTGTATAGGCTCCCAAAGGATAGAAGGGAGTGTGACATGCAATTTGGATGGGTTCCCACGCACCCCAACACCCCCAGAAGGTGACGCCACTTGAACTGCCTGAAGTGACGAAAAGGTTTAAGGAGGCATTCACATTCTCTGACACTGCACAAGGTTTTCCCTAAAGTTTCCCGGAGCGTGTGCAGGAATAAGAAACTTTTCATCAGTCTTTTGAGGCCGGCTCTCACATGAGATTTACATAAGCGTAGATCGCACGTATCTTGTTGCAGTTAATTGGATGAGAGCAATTTGCATAATGGATGGCTCTGGCTGTCGTTAATTTCCGGGATCACAGGGGGCACCTGAGACTTCTTTGTGGGATACAAATACCTTAAGAGAGAGATTGTAGCAAGGTATCAATTTGTATAGCTGACCTAAATGTCCCAGGAGCACTTAAGCGCTGAGCTGCGATTGAAAGGCATTGCAAGTTGAATGCCGTCCGTTCCTGGCAGTTCATTTAATTCGTCCCGCCACCCCCCAAAGAGGAGCATTCTGAATCTCTGGATTTCGAAATGAAACATCTGCTCTCGACTATTGTCTTTCTCGAAGAATTTTTGGTCAGCACCATTTCATTCCCTGGAGAATGGATGGGATGGAAGCCTGCTCCCCAAAGAATGAGAAATCGATTTTTCCGAGGGGGGGCAACAAAAAAATTGAGTTTTAATTTCCATTTACGATTTCGATTGCGGTGCGGTGTGACAAATGGAAGCGCAATTACGGCCCCCGAGGCTCTTAGGTGCCCCCCCCCCCCCCCCCCCCCCCCCGTATGGGGCAAGGAAATTGAATTTCACTCGGAGTTTCAGCAGTGGTTTCGGTTTTCTGGTCATGTCCTTTCGAACGAACGAAAAAATGCTTTATGTGCAGGCCGTGTCGACCAGTTCTGTCTGTGGGACCCCACGGGTGATCCATGTCGATGCGGAGACCACAAAGCGGTTTTATGGAATAATTAAACCAACCGGGTGTCACTGGTTCAGCTGTTAAGGACCAAACGTCAGATTCAGAGTTATTCTAACTTTATTCGGGCTCCTTTGAGAGCTGCCCAGTATTAATCCAATACATACATATAACGCTAAATCGCTGTTTATGTTCAGAAGTGCTTTTCTAATTCTCATCGTCCTTTGCATTCATAAACGATTTGCAAGCAAATGTTTGTGGAGTTGATTGACAGCATACCATTAAATTATTATTTAAAAACGAACCTCCAAAATTTTCAACAGTCAGTGGCCAAACAATTACAAGCGCTTGTCAAAACTTATTAAGGTTCAATAATACAAAATATTCAAAATGTTGTTTCAATTTGTAATTAAGAATTTAAAGTTGAATGAAGACATATTACAATACATTAAAGGTGCAGAAAAATTGTTAAAATTGCAATATTGATCTCTGGTAGTTTTAGTATATATGTATATAAAATATAAAAAACGGTATTTTTATAATAAAAATGTAAATTGTTAAAATTCTTGAATTTGATGACAAAGGTAAAATATCTTAAACATGAATAGTGCTGAAATGTGGTTTGAAACCGATGAAGGAAGCGGTACCTTAGAAATAAAAATGAGCCGCTTTTGCCGGAAGAAGTATAACTAAGTATGAAATTTATATTTGAAATTAAAAAGATTATTTTAAATTCTTATATTGTTAAGGATTACTTCATACTCCCAAAAAAGGCAACGCGAACACTACTTTGAAAAAGCCAAATGACTCAAAATTCCTTACAAGTTTGAATGTGTCATACATAATGCATATATCCATATATCATAATGGCATTTATGGCATAGCTTTAAATAAAATTTAGTAAAATTTGAAGTTTTTTTTCTATTATTCGGAGAATGAGAAAAGGGTATTAAGTTTGAAGACCACATAGTAAATTTTATACACGGCGCTCCACAGTATTCCAAATCATTAAAAAGCTGGCCAACACTAAAAAAACGGACGTGAAAGGACAAGATATATATACAGATTTATGACGGACAGTTTGGCACTTCACATGGCAATAAAATGTCTGCTTTAATACTAAATATATGTATTTTACTATGTTTTTTTTTTTTTTTACCGTTAAAATAGATACAATTATGGATTAAATTTTGATATTTCAACCGAATTTCTTTAAAGCTGTATGATTCCCCTGAACGTCATTGATTTAAAATATACAATATATACAAAATATACACTTAAATATTGTTTAAAGCAAGACGTCACGCTAAATTTAACCCGTAATTCGAAGGAAAATATCTTATTATGTTAAGGCCTGCAATTGATATACCATACAGTACATATATCAATTTTAGTTTTCAAGTTTTGATAACAGAACTCAGTAAAGTGACTCCTAGAGCCACTAGAAACCAATTTTTGTGAAGGATCATCGACCGTATTAGTTTCAAAATGTTTAACTTCTCCATTTCGATATTAGAATCGATATAAATGACTCCAAAACACCAATGTACGAACTCTTATTTAAATTCGATTGAGTTAAGAATTTCTAGTCCGCCATTTTTATTCGGCCACATTGAATTTTTGAATTTTGATATTGGAGCTGAAATAAGTGATCGTAAAAACCCGCACATAACAAATTTTATGAAAATCCGGTCAAATTTTATATTCTTGGTTCGCCATATCGAATTTCTGAATTTTCAGAACAGATTTGAAATCAGCAACATTAAAAACACTTGTATACTGAATTTCAAGCATATCCGAAGGGATTTCGAATTTTGGCCAGCTTTTACCATAGTTCCAACGAGTTTTGACAGTTCTCTGAGCAATTTCAGAGTATGGAAATTATTCCCTGAAATATTAATTTTTGCCAATTTGGCACTTTAATTTGTTAAAATTTGTCTTTTGTTAATACTGATTGTGTAAAATCGCTATTGGATCTCTGGAAAGCCGAACTTCTCGCAAATCCAACTCGTCTGACGTTAATAATACGGGTGACAAGTAATCTCCTATTTTCGTCCCTTCTCATTCCCTCTTATGTGCACGGCGTTTCATATTCTGTACTCTATAATCTAAAATTGTGACAGTTGGAATAAAGGCTTATGATTACACGATTCGTGGATACGTTCGCTACCACATTCCTCTTTTCTTTGCCCTTTTCGTGTTCACACGTATTTGTGGAAGCGCACGGCATAATTTGACATTGCATCATTTGGAAGTGAAACAAAGCAAACAAACATACATACCTAAGTCGCTGTGTCACGAATACGGATTTATTATTAAAAAAACAATATTAATGATGGATAAGGAATTGTTATTGGCGGTTGCGTTAACCTGTTGTTTGTTGTGGTTGCGGGTCTTTGATATTCACAATTAAAGAAGGTAAAAAAAGAGGAAACAAGAAAATGGGTGCAAAAGACTGGAGATTAGAAAGGGGCGAAACTTGTTTCATGAATAATTAAGACTGTTGTTTTTTTAATACGAATCACATTGTTATTTCGTGGCATTTAAGCTCTGCGCACTACCTTTGACACTTTATCAATTTCAAATAGATGAAAATGGGAAATGTCATAGAGTCCGTTCCGAAGCGAACTTCACTTTAAGTTTTCGTCCGCATTTTGTAAATCTCATTCCCACTTCTCCCCTCGCAAATCATTTCGTGCAGAATGTACGCTCCGGCGAATAGTGTTATCATAGCCTCATATTAATTTTGAAATATTGTTATCTCTTTCCTAATGTAGTATAAATACTTTAATGATATATATATACCTCAACGATGTTTACAAGTTTTGACCAGTGACGGTTTTCCTACCGTAACTGGTGATAAGATCGATTTTAAAATAAAGGTTATACCTTTATAATTTTTAAAATGTAATTGTCAATTTAATATTTAATCATATCTTATAGAATTTGTTTGGCACTTGTTCGACTGGAATATTTGGCCTGTAAAATGAATGAATGCATTCCATGCATACGCAGAATAACTAAATCTGCACAAAATCTTAAAAAGATTCCATAAGTATTATGACATTGGTTGAATATTTCAACTAAGTTCGGAATTAAGAGTATATTTGGAACGCTTCGAAGTTTACCAGCTGAAAAGTTCCCGAAAAGATACACGGACCCACACTTTTCCAGCACTTATTGGAAATTTATTTTGAAACGTATTGACTTCCTACGTCATTTTAACGGTCATGTTTAATTTGAAGACAATGCACTTTTAAGTTTGAGACAATTAATTCTGAGTTTATGGGATTTATAAAAATAGCTATTAGAAAATTAGATAGCTTTTACATTTTGCTATCCTTACGTATTGCTTAAGAGTGTAAAAGAACGAGAATTTCAGGCCTTCAGGGTTAAGACTCTACTTGTTCCTTTATGGGGCACCACTAGTATGATATTTTGATAGTTTATACCTTTAGAAACAACATATTAAAATTTCAAGTGCATATCTCAAATGGTTTTTTAGTTACAGCCATCTGAAGAGCAGCCGCTCATCGTATCGAGGTAGGCCAAAAATCATCAAATTTTTGCGCGAAATTTGAATCTCTTTTTTTAAAACTCCGCCATTTTTTAAAATTTAAATTTTTATTTTTCGATTGTGGTTCATACCACGGGAAATACTTCCTAGTTTAATAAACTATTTGTTTTTTTTATGATTTCACGCACAGTGAAGGTTGCTATAACTGCAGCAGTGGGGCACTTGTTTTTTTTTTTTTTGAACCTTGGGAAATTGCGAATAACTCGCATTTTATCATGTATTTATTATATATTCACAAATATGTCCTTAAAATATTAAAATATTCCATGCAGTAGTTGTCTTTAAAAAAATTCCCAAAAATCACTAGTGGTGCCCCTTAACAGTCTATTATTTGTAATTATGTACTCTAATCATTCATTTAATTTTTGTCGGGAACATTATTATATTGATGATTTTCATTTTAGGATTAATAACAGAAATAAAAATTGCATATTAGTTGTTTTTATTCAAAAGAAGTCATGAAGATTGCAGAATGCAGCGTACAGTGTAACACGGATAAGGGCATTTAAAAAATATCATTTTACTAAGGCATTTGTCCATATTGAGCAATTATTTGAATTTGCATAAGTGCCTGATAAAAGCATTGATCCAGTTTTTGTTTAACAGCTTGACGGAGGATACTTATTGCATCGAAATATGAACACAATTAAAATATTGTTACAGAGAGATAAAATAAAATTTGTTCAATAAAATCCAAACAAAAATTAATAAAGCTTTAAAAAGAAAATAAAAAAATAATAATAATGAAATGTTTATAAAAATCATTTCTTTAAAAAATAAAATAAAAGTATAATATAGTGGCCATAGCATTTGGCCTCATTCCTACCCAAAATGCACTTAAAAGCGAGTGAATTTATGGGAAATACCATAAAGATGCGGTAGTTAAGTGATTTAGGTACACACCCCAAAAGCACATAAACGAGAATTTTTAGATATAATTTAGAGAAAAGGTAAACTGACTTCAATAGGTCGTTCAATGAGAACTGCAACTGCAATTTAAAAATAAATTAACTTAATTATTTATTTCTGCATCAAACAGATAATTCTAATTTGTTCTTATTTCCTCTAGGTTGTGGTGTAGTCCGTAATTTGTTTGATGCCTATATTTACTTGTGAAAATGGATCTAGGAAAAACACAATTTCCTCTATATAACATTTTGTACTACTAAACCTAACTACCCGGTTATGTCCTTCGCAGCATGCACTAAAACCGCCATCAGCTTCAGGTTCCGGGTCAAGGAAATCACAGCATCACCCAGGATCTAGAGGTCTGGGAATAGGAATAAATTGCCGCATTTAAGTCAACAAAATGTTTCCACATGAGGGTAAGGATTTGTAAGTGACACATGGTTTCACCGCAAGATCTCGCAGGAAGTGACATTATTTCCACTTTGCACGCCATCACATCAGAGCAATGTCACACTCCCGCAGACTGGGCGGCGGGTGAGGAGAGGTCTTGGTCGCACACTCCTTCGGGACCCACCTCAACCTCGGCCACAGTTCGCAGGCAATTATTCAATATCAACTGGAACATCAGGAATTCTGCATAAGATCCTTTAAGCCTAGGCACACATATTTGGCACAATCTGGGCCCCATTTATGGGACGTTTGACGGTCGCCGGATGCCTGGCTGGGCGGGGGTCATAAATGCATCACTGCCCTTGCATACATCCTGCCAAAAGATCCTTTCAGCTAACTTGACGGGCAATTTATTCTAGCACGGACCCGCACGGACAGGGCGGCTAATAGATTAAATTGTCGCCCGCTGTGCATGCAGAGAAATGCCCTTCTTCCCGGTGCCTTTGGAATTTTCTCGAGGTCCGGGTGAGTAATTGCAGGTGTACATGTTTACGGGGGCGACTTCCACCTAGGCCAGAATGTCTGCAGTGATTTGTTCCCAGGTGGTACATGTAACCCAGGGATGTTCAACCCGTTTTGGTGTTTTGTTACAACAAGTAAAAGTACTTGAACGAAGACAAGAAAATTTTTGAATTAAAGACGAAGTTGTTGATTTCTAAAAGTTTTTCGTTGGTTAATTTAAGCATGCTGCACTTGATTTGAGAATGCAAAAGTTGTTGAGGTATTAAGAATAACACTTTAACTTGCAACAAGAAAAGTTTTTAGTTCAACAGTCGCTTTTATTGAATTGACTCAGTTTTTCATTCAGATAGCAATTTGTATTTTTTTTGGTCTTCGTGTGCGCTGGATCGTGACGGCCGCCAAATTTTATAATCACAATGTAAACTTTAGTCCTTAATAAAGAAGTATGGAAAAAATCAAAAAGTTATCTTTGATAGTTTTTTTAATCGATTTTTTAAAAAAAGTTTAATTTTTTGGGCTTCAACAGTGGGTTACCTCCATAAACTCGGGCTCAATGCCCACCAGAAATCCTAATCACAAAAAGTTGTATCACAATGGGTCTATAATGTTCTAAAAGTTGTCACGGAAGTTTTTATTTAACAACTTACATTGTTAAAACAAAAACCTTATGTTGTTGGGTACAATCTGTCCAATAAAAGTTATTGAAATCAACAACTTCTTTTTTGAAAATATAGTGTTATTTCTAAGTGAATAGAATGTGTAAAGAATAATGTTCCATTTAATACCCCATTTAGAGGACTTGGGGCAGAAGTGATCCAAGTCTCATTTTAATGATTTTGAGAAAATGAGCCAAAGGCGTTTTATATAATTATGTGAAGGGGGATTTGTGTAATTCAAAAATGAAAAAAAAAATACAGTGTTTAAATATTTTTTTATGAAAAAACTATTATATTCAGATCCATAATTCCTTTTGGATACTATTATATACATTATGGAAAATATAAAAAAAAGTTTTTTTAGGACTTTTAATTCATCCACGACCGCTGCACAGGGCGTCTTCGAAAAGGCACGTTTTAATCGGTGCGACACTTTTCGGGCCTCCTGTAACAGGTAGAGTAAAAATTCCAACGGAATTCTATTGCAGAGACTTAAAACTAGGCAATAAACCTGTAATACATTTTTTTTTTTTTTTATATTTTAATTGTTTTTCCTAAAACTTAGAAAATTCTGTTTTTTGGGGCAATTCATCCCTGTATACAAAAGAGGTTTTAGAGGTATATTGTATATTATTTTCCATAACGAATCGTAAATTTTTGTTGAGTAGATTTTGAGAGATATGTCATATCGGTTTGATAAACATTGTTTCGAGAAAAACGCTTATAAACGGCTTATTTAAAGTATGTGGTAAGGAACATGTCACTCAAAGTATTGCCCATCACTTGCCCATCTTTCCGGCAGTATCTGAATTCCACGTCGGAAAAACGATACGCCTTTCGAAGCTATCCAAGAATCGACCAATTTTTTGATATCTTCATAAGAATGGAAATGCTGCTCATCCAGGCCATGTGCCATCGAATGGAATAGATGATAGTCGGAGGGGGCTATGTCCGGTGAATACGTCGGGTGGGATAGGACTTCTCATTTTAGCGCCTCCAAAGTTTCCTTAACGACTTTTGAAACATGAGGCCGTGCGTTGTCATGTAACAAAATTACTTTGTCGGGTCTCTGCTCGTATAGCGGCCGTTTTTCCTTTAGAGCTTGCCTCAGACACAGTAATTGTTGTCGATAGCGTTCTCCCGTCATAGTTTCATTCGGTTTGAGCAGTTCATAATGAATTACACCTTGCTGATCCCACCAAATGCAAGGAAGATGCTTCGAACCATGGATATTTGGTTTCGCGGATGATGTTGAAGCATGACCGGGCTTACCCCAAGATTTTTTACCCTTAGGGTTATCATACTCTATCCATTGTTCTTTCGCCACTCGACAAAAGTGACTTATGGTTGCTTGAATCACTGCGGGAAAATAAATTTCACATAATTTACTGCATAAATGACATTATATCCACTTTGGCATGACTGTTTCTTGGATCACTTCTTCTCCAAGCTATCTACTTGACCAAGTGAGAGAACAAAACATCAGAATCCCTATTTTTGACCGAAATAAAGTGAACGAAAAATATATTCTCTTATTTTTACTTTTGGATTAGGTGTAGGCTGTATAATTATTAATATTACTTTATGCTAAATTTCAAGTCAATGGCATTTGTAGTTTCTTTGAAAAGAAAATACAAAATATTCTTATAATTTTACTCTCCTTCTTTGGAAAAAATTTTAATACTTTCCATAATAGTAGTAAAATGCCACTTAAATTACATAAATTTCTATATTAAAATCCATTTTGGTTGGGTAAAAGTGTTACACATACATCGGATAATTAAACATCAAAGGTGTGAAACATTTTTACTGCTGTAAAGTAGCTAAATTTACATGGCAGATGTTTATTTTTGGAGATAAATATTCCTTTGAATGCTGTTACACTTCAAATGCTGATTTAAGGGGACTGGAGGAAAACCACCTTATTAAATTCTTCGCTTCATATGGTTAGTTAATATAACTCGGTTCCTTGATTATTTTCAAGTAACTGATACAGTATATTTAGATGAAATATTTAGAAATTTGTAATGATTGTTAATGTATGTAAATTTGGTTAGATAAATTTCTAAAAGTAAGATAACTCCTTTCTTATTCGTGGACTGAGTAAAATAGCAAATGATTCTTATTTTGAAACTACATTGTTTATAAACAAAAAAACAAGTCTCAGCACGTACAGAACTTATGAGAATCATTTTAGGAGCTTGTTTTACAAACAAGACACAGTTCTAAGCAAAATTTTCCTAATTTAAACACAATGTAATTAAATTAGGAGAAATTGTTCAAAACTTGTAAAATAAAATTTAACAATTAACATAATGGATCTCCATTACCGATCAAGGATTTTGTTGGACTTAAAACCCAAAAACACAGATTTGAAAATGATAAAAATGAATACTTTTGAGAGAGTAAAAAAGAAAAGAAGACAAAGGGTAGAGAGCAGGATGGATGCCTTAAATGGATAAATTACTATATTGTATTTGCTATCCTAGTTACATTAAACTATTTTTAAAATCTGTTCTAGATTGGCGTTGGCAACACATCTGGTGACTACTTCTTGAGACCCATAATTAATTCTGTGTGAAAAAGCAATTAAAAATCTCTCGAACAGAACGGTCTTCCCGATGCATAAATATTAATCACAAAAAGTAGTTCAGGACAATTGATTTCATTACAAAACAAATCTTTAATAAATAAAGCACAATATGTTTAGGTGTAGATAAGTTATTTAGATCTTCCTACAATTTTAAGCAACAGTAATTAATTATTACGAATTTGAAGAAATATTTTTAGGTAATCTGCATAGATTAAGCACTTAGCATGCAGGAAATTTTCGAAAATGTCATTTATGAAGAGTGTAAATAGAATAGGACCACAGTGGCTTCCCTGAGGTACACCAGAACAGGCGTCAACGACACGAGAATATGAGTCATCTATTTTAACAATGTGTTTCCTGTCCGATAGGTACGAGGAAGTCCATTGAAGACAATTAGAATGGAAACCTATATGTTGAAGCTTATTTAGAAGAGTAGATATGTTGAACTTGTCAAAAGCTTTGGAAAATTTAGTGTATATGGCATCTATTTGAGAACCGTTTTCAATCAAATTCAAACAAAAATTTGTGAAAATTGCCAGATTGGTCGATGTTTGTAGTTGATTTTCCTTTGATGAATCCGTGCTGCTGCGGGCAAATAATTTGCTTGCATATAAAAGAAAGCTTATTTGCAACAATAGAGTCAAGTAATTTTGGAACTGTCTTCATTAAAGAAACAGCTCTGATTATTAACCATATGTTTAGCACTATTCTTATAGATTGGCTTAATCATCGAAGTTTTGCAAGTATTGATAAAGTGCCCACTGCTTAGAGATTATTAATATTACAGTTAAAAGCTTAGCTAAAGATAGCTATACTATAATATGCTAATATACCAATCTCATAAACTATTAATCATTTCTCGTAGAGGCAAAAAGAAATTGGAAAAATTCCAAGTGGATTTTGAAGGGAAAGAGTACTATTTCAGATATGGCAACGAGTTTTGTGGAGAAAAACTTACTTCGTGATGTAACATAACCTAAAATATAGCAAAAAAACGGGTTCTTTCCATTTTTAGATGAGAATCTTTCGAAAACTTTAAGCGATGGAGAAATTCTGAGGTCGGATTCGGACTCAGCGCTTCAAAAATCTCGGGAAAAGTAGGTATAGTCTGGATTTTGGTTTAAAAATGTGTCGGCCTGTGTTATTATTTTGGTACGACATTTTACGTATTTGTAATGGGCAATATAATATATTTTGTACGTTATTTACTATTTCGCTCAACAATTTTATCGTTAGAAGTTTATATTCTGCCTCAGATAATTATTTTTTCAAAGGTGGCCCAAGGAAAACAAAAGGTTGCACATCCCTGCTATAACCTATAATAGGGCTGCATAGGCCAGGTTACTTTTATTATCCTGTGGAGGATCGCACCTTATTCTCCCACAGTTGGGGCCCTAAACGTGGAGCGGACCTGGCCATGCAACAGTCAATTTGTCGTCTTAATTCACTTAGGCCTCCGCAAATCCCGACCAATGGCAGAGGTGCTGAATGTGCCTTCAGCCCTTTGGAAAACAGCTCCATTATAGGGCCATTTTGGTGGCATGGGTGGGGAATAGCGTGAGCTTTATGAGGATTAGAAGCATTTGCGGTCTTATCGAAAGAAATGGGCGCGCAGAATGGCAAATAGTGAGCAAACGTGTTCCATTGAATTGTCTTCCAGAACATTCGCCCATAAAGGACGCAGTTAGATATTCTAGGGATGCGGCAAGGCCTGAACAATTAAAATAATTACCGGGCTCGCTTTACGTGTTCGGGGAACAAAATAGACCCCTCCGATGGAACAAAATACATAGTATTATTAATTCACAAATATTTTAACGAGTCTAATAACCACTGCAAGGAGTGCCCCTCCACTGCAGATCCTTTGAGTAGTCCGCCCGGACGATGCATGAACGGCCCCCTGGTGGCATCATCGACTTTCCTGGGGGCACGTATCACGTTCCTGTGGCGCTTCACTCCGAAACTAAGTAACAATGTGGAGGAATTTCAGCTTTTAAGATTCATGAAAAACTATTTTCGCCCATGAGAGAGCTGCCAGCCGGAACGATAGAAGGAACTCTTTCTGAATTCGGGGTTGCTTTTGGGGGTCGGCTGCCCGGAACTTCCCGGCTGCGGAATAAGAGAAAGGCAGCTCGAGGGGGCTTAGCGCTTAAGTCACGTATGCGGAACTGCTTTTCCAGTTTGCTTACTTTTAAACTTTGCTTTTATAAAGGCCACGACATGTGGAGGGTGTAGCATTCTTTAAATATGTACGACAACTAATAGCACTCTGCCTTTTATGAAGAGTACATATACTGGCGAAGTCGGGGAATATCCAATTTACCAGAGCCGGGGCTGGGTTTCGTTGCAAAGAAAATATGCTAAATTATGTCTCCCGTCGGCGAGAAAATAAAGGAACTGATTATAATTCTAAAGCAGCTCTCCGACGTGGTTATAGTGCATGATACTGCACTTTGTCGGGAAAATATTCCTAGCTCCCTTTTTTGCTTTCAGAGCTCTCTTCGGCCAAATGAAATACGTATGCGTGGCACCTCAAGTGGAAATTAATTTTGCGTTTTCTCCTCTGGAAAATATTTTCTTTTTTTCTGTATAATCCGATTTCTGCAAAAATCTTTCTCTGTTATTGCAATTCTGAAAAAAACAGTGCCCTGGCTTTAAACTTAAGATAAATTCTAGTTGCTGGTCTACTGCATTAAATTATTATTTTATTACATCTTTTCGGTTCCAATTCCGTGGCAATTAATGTGCAAACACACACACTTAGAAAAATCATCCTTTGTAATACAATGTTTTTGCGAGAGCTTGTATATAAATAACTAAAAAAACATTATATTAGTCAGATTGCATATATTACCACATAAGGATAAAACCTTTTAATTATAAAAAAGACACATTTATTATATTAAATAATATAAACACACAGTACAAATCTTATCGTGTACCTCATACTTAAATAACAAAGCGTCACTTTGATAACTCAGAATTGATACCTATTAAATTAACATTTTGTTGCATATCAAATCAAATTAATATGAACTGACTGTTACTAGAATAATGTGCAACCACATTAATTTGACAGGACTTCTATGAAAAACCATGCCGGTGTTCCATAATGTAGTATCATGAAACCTTAAGGGCTAATATACAGTCACGAGGCCCAAAAAAGTCGATTTTTTAGGAATTTTTCTTGAGATGACCTTTTAAGTTATTATTGTAAAAATGTGTACACGTATTATGGTAACTCTTGAGTGTATTTTAATGTTTTTTTTTTGTAAAAATAATTATTTTAAAAGCTGCTACAGCCGATCTCCGGGAGCACCTTCTAAAAAAAGGCGTCTTGCGGTGAGCATGATATTTCTGGTCTGGATCACACAAAATGAAAAAAACCAAAAATATTTCGTTAATATATTGTTTTATCTTGTAATTAATCGAATAAGCAAAATAAGAATTTTTGAAAAAATGACGGCTTCTTAAAAAAAAAAAAAAACAATTTTTAACAAAAATGTTGGCATTAAATTGTGTATAAAATGGAAAATATTTATCGGTGAGAAAAAACCTTCGATTAATTACTAAAAAATTTACTTAAAAAGCTTGTGTTAAAATTTAAAACCGATTGGTTTATCCGTTTCCGAGAAATCTTGCTCACAGACTTTAAAAACACATTTTTGAGAAAAACGCGTTTAAAATGTCAAAAGCACCTCACGTATAGTAAAACTTGCATTACAAATATGCGTGTAACTTCTAGAATATTCACCGGATTGACATGGAATTTTCTGTGGGTGTAATTATTAGATTAGTAAGATTACGAAAGTAAAATAAAAAAATCGATTTTTGGAAAATCCTGACTATATATAACCCCTTAATGTTACAGCACTTTAAACCAAAATGGAACAGTGAAACACCGTCGTGCTAGCAATGAAGTATTCCGTTTGTCTTGTGTGATTTTGTCTCAAAAGGGAATCAGATTTGCGCGTCATTTGCTGTCAATGAATAATTCTTTATTTTTATGAATAATTAAATTCGTACTTTGAAAATAAATTTAAAAAATACATATTACTGATTCTACAAACAGGTGTGACTTTGTGACATGGGGACTTCACTAATCGTCTGGTTTCCCACTCAAAGTCTTTCATTAAGATAATTTAAGATAACTTCTTAAATTGTCATAATATAACATTAGTTTAGTGTATGTTTAATTACCACTTATTATTTCAGATATTCTAGAAAAATATATAGAGAAATAGTGTTTAAAACATTAACTCAATTGAGGTTGTACCGTTTTAATAATAGTATGTAATTTTTAATCAATATTCTAATCCGTCATTCCTAATCTGGGGATAATATTGCAGTATGAACCTACTGGTATTGTCGAGAGGCTACAAAATCCATCTTTGCTATAATCAGCGACAAACGGACAGACAGACAGACGAATATTTTTGTTAGGAATTTTACTCGTCGATCGATCCGAGAAGGCAAGCTGATTTCGTCAGTTTTTATTAAAATATGTGTAAAATTTCTGCGTCATGAATTAATAATTTTTCGAGTCATCGGTTTACGCCAATTTGAAAAACTAAGTTTTAAGAAAAACGTGAATTAAGTTTTGATCTATCTACGGCGCACAGAGGGCTTAGCGGGCGTTTTTGGTGTCCTAAATCTGTAACTTTTTTGTTTGTTGAAAAATTTCTATGAAATTTGTTTACATAATACTGAGTATATAGGCATTCTAATTACGACATCAAATATTAGTATATATATTTTTTTAATTTTAAACATAATATTTTAAAAATTAGTTTTTCTTTGTTATAGCCAAACCCAACATTATATTATATTTATTTTTTAAGTAACCATTACAACTTTGAGATTGTTATGTTAAGCAAGTAAAAACTCAGTAAGGTACAGTCGCCAAATTTCGTCCCCAACCCTAATTTCGTCCCCTTCAATATCTACTCTTTTAAAAACCGCCATCTGTTATCAGTGACCCGAACCGACAGCTAGTTGCATCAGTCGGCCATTGTGTAGAAGTGAGTGCGTCACGACGTTCGTACCGACAGAAATTCGAAAATCAAAAAAAGTGTTCAAGGTGAGTTTTTCATTGCAATATTCTCGGATACCATAAAATATTGAGATACCTGACTTATTGATACAATTTTTTTGTCAAACTAACTATTAATATCTCAGATGTTAATCGGTTAAGTAAAATTTTCAGGTTTATGCCACGTTTTTTGCTTAAATGGATGCGACAAAATAAATAGAAATTTTTTAAGAATAAAGGAATATTGAACCTAATGTTTGACGTTTCATTTATTACTGTGGTATTTTTTTCTATTTTTTTAGATTTGTTTTACAAAAAGGGGACGATATTTGGCGACTCTGCCTTATTACAGTTCTCGAGTACAAAAAAACCATAAAAATAATTACTTGAAAACTTAACCTTATTTTACATTTATTTCTGTAAAACTCCCTTTTAACCACAAAAATCGATTAAAATAATATTGGAATAAAATTAACAGTTAAAAATAGAACCCTGACAAAAACTTACAAATTTTTAAATAAGAAAATATAGGGTTTTATTCACTTTATAAAGTTTGTTAAACATTTTAAATGTTAGAGCTGTTTGCCGATGACGAGATTTATCCTGCATTTTATTTTTAATTTTATCTAGAATAAGAAGGAGCAAAAAAAACTTGAGGGTTTTTTGCACTTTTTTTTTAAGTTTAAAAATTATAGAAATTACGGATGTCTTAATATTTCCTTGCCACTTTTTCGCTAATTGCATTGGTTTTCATTTAAAATTTGCAATATACTATCAATAAGCATTCAACGAATTTATTCAATAAAAAAATAATAATAATAAATAAGAAAAAAATTAATTAATTTATTTAACAAAAATAATTACAAATAAAAATAAAATTATTAAAAAGAAATATTTTTTTTTATTTTGTTCTTTCTGTTGAATCAGCTCCAATTATTATTTTAATTTTTTTTTTAATTTTTGTTTTTTTAATATTTATGATTGAATTTTATTTTATTTTTTATTTTTTTTTCGTTTGATGCTTACTGATAGTATATTGCAAATTTTAAATAAAATTAGCGAGACAATCAACTCTATTGCGATTGTCGATTGGATGATCATTCGACTGCTGTCGTTCGAAACGATAAAATTTTGTTTGGTATTGTGTAAGCGTTTGTGACCGTCAGTCGTCGTTCATGTAAAAAACCATCGATAACAAGCGTCTGTCAAATCGACACTTAGCAATCACAATCGACATTCACAATACCAAACTTCACAATCGACGAACGATAATCGATGAGCATCGTTTATCGACTGTTTTTCGACAATCACAATAGGTCCGAATGTTAAGGAAATACTAAGAAAATCGTAATTTCTATAATTTTAAATTCTAAAAAAAAAGCGAAAAAAATCCGCAACTTTTTTTTACTCGTCCTTATTCTAGATAAAATTAAAAATAAAATGCAATAAAAATGTCGGCATCGGCAAACAGCTCTATTATTTAAAATGTTTAACAAACTTTATAAAGTGAATAAAATCCTATATTTTCTTATTTAAAAATTTGTAAGTTTTTGTCAGGGTTTTTTTTTTTAACTGTTAATTTTATTCCAATATTATTTTAATTGATTTTTGTGGTTAAATATGTAAAATAAGGTTAAGTTTTCAAGTAATTATTTTTATGGTTTTTTTGTACTCGAGAACTTTAATACTGAGTTTTTACTTGCTTAACATAACAATCTCAAAGTTGTAATGGTTACTTAAAAAATAAATATAATATAATGTGTATGCTATAACAAAGACAAACTAATTTTTAAAACATTAAGTTTAAAATTAAAAAAATATAAAAAAAAAACGCCCGCTGGGCCCCCTGTGCGACGGCCAAGCGTAGATGAGTCACGTTCATAGGGTTACAATATCAAAAGTACATCGGTGGCATATTTTCGGGATGTTATGCAAAGATTTTATAAAAAAAAGAAGATATTAATTGATGCAGCTGTTGCGTGAATGTAAGTCATTTTTAAAACAAGTATGTAGTAAAAAGTCAAGTTGCATCTGCGCTTTATAACTCACTGCAGTAAAAGCAAACCAATTGGAACATAATTCGCGGAACACGATCGCCCACCCGCACTCAACCAAAACAAGACTTTTAGTAGGGATTTTGAATTTGAATTAAAAATTATCGCAACATTGAGATCTCTGTCTGCGCGAATTAAGGGACACATGTAGGCGATAAAATATCGATGCGCTCCGGTGCGGGCGCGCACCGCGCTGTCGCTCCGGTAGTAAACTTGCAGAGTACATTTCCCGGTGGTTGTTCGTCCGAGGCGCCACATAAAACTTACCACCGGTCCTGGGCCTTTCCTGCACTTCTTGCGGTGCTATTAAAGGTTCTATCATAAATTTCCCTGACATAAACGGAGGTCTGTGCATATTTTACAGTGTTCAGGGACGATGAGACTGCCACTGTGTGGCCCTCATTAATTTGCATGTGTGCTCAGAAAGGAGGAGACAGGGATGTTTTTACGAGAAATTCCGAAGCAGCTCTTAGTTGCGGCCCGGCTCCCCGGTTATAATTTTAAAATCCAGAAATTGGTTCTATGTGCCGCTCACGAGCCAGAGCCACATAGCATACCATACTTGTTGACTGTGCGGGAATAAATTAGGAGGAGCATAAACACGAGCTTGTCCTGCAGAATGTTCTGTTCCTCGGCTGCGGCGGAAGTTTAGTGCAAAACCCTACTTATCTCTATAAACAGCAGTTTAGGAAGGCTAATGCACTGGGAGGGATTCCACTTTATGACGTACTGCCTCCTCAACTTGCCCTTGTTATTTCTTTTCTACACTCTGCTAATATTTTGGTAAAAGCATTTTTTAGTCTGTTCCTGGAGAGTTTTCAGGCTAAGCAAATTTTCGTGCATGCAAGGATTACATTGTTGGAGCCCGCATCAAATTCTTGGAAATTTATCGTTGGTGTGGGGAAAATTAATGACTATGAGGTAGTGTTGATAACGCATCATTTGCGGCTGTAATTTATTTTTAAATATTGCTTAGAAAGAGTGACAATGTTGAAGAAGTCTGATGTATGGTACCTGTGTGCACTATATAGTGAATTATAAAGCCTGAGAACAGAAAAACATACTTAAAATTACCACACGCAGTTATAAACCTTAAAACCTTACAGTAGTAAAATAGGTTTAAGGCAATGCAAGAGGAATAAGGCTTTTACTCTTTGCGATAGCCATAATACCACTTATCTCTTGAAATGACTTATTTACTTTTACTTTTAATTGCCCTCTTATTTCTTATGTCAGTTAGAAATTAAAATAGGTGCTTGATTATTATTATTGTGGCAGTTAGTAAATCAAATTTTGAACAGGATATACAGGTGAAAACTAATATAACTGGTATGCCTACACTATTCATTTCTAAAATAGAATCTGAAACCTTACACTAATACCACATGAAAATAGAATAGGTAGATGAAATGGCTTCCGTGCTTACACCAAGTTGCCTACAATTGTGTGGATTTTCCTTTCAATATTAAAGCATTAAATCTAATTCATCAGAAACGCCCCCAGTGTTATTTAGTTTATATTCAATTTTATACAAGGACGAATAATTGCAAAATATTGCCCAATACCTCAGTTAGTGTGGTCTGTCCCTAAACAAGCTCGAAAATACCCAAATCATCTGGTATAGGGCTCCCACAAATCTGGAATTAATTAATTTGAGAGTTTAATTACCACCGGTTTGATGTTAGTGTCTCCCCTTCATCTTTTTATTGATTATAATGGTAGAAATTCAATTTTAATGGTACCTAACACTTCCAATTTAAACTTAGCGATGTTTAGAGGGTAAGTATAATTCTTTTATTTATCACTCAATTTTTTATAAAGTGGTTTAGACAGTAAATTGTTCAATGTCGATTTTTATTTGTTTATTGTAGATTATGACTGTACGGCAAAATCGCTAAAAATTGTTTGTGACATTCTGGCGTAGTTTTTTACAATATATATTTTTTCCTGGGTCTTTAGACTGAGAATTAGGTACACACGGATTAACCACGAATACCTCTTACGGCGCCAAGTCCAAGCCCTTTGCCCACACTGTACACAACCCCTCACAGCTAACACACTCTAATCTCATGTCCCAAATCTTTTAGTTATATTTCTTCTCCAAACCCCACAATTCTATTTGATCCTAACTTCCTGGGACTCCTCAATCTCCAAAATCTTTTTAGGTTATATCAAGTTTTCAGCTGCACTGATTTTTTCTGTCATTCGCCTCATAACATGTCAAAATCTCATCCAAATCGGTCAACGCGTTCAAAAGATATTTATTTTTTTTCGAAATTTTTATAATTAATTCTCACCCCTTTGGAGTTAATTATTAAGGGATGAAACTTGGCCAAATTGTTACTTGTGTTAGTCCTGACGGTAAAAAAATATAACGACCACAATCAGCGCGGGGATACTTTACCCCTTCTTATCCCCTATGGCTTTTTTAGTTTTAATAAACGAATTTGCAACACAAATTATTGGAAAAACATTAACCAGTTAACTGTGGCGCCCTCATTTAAAAGTGCGCACAGTTTTGTGTCGTCAGAATCGAGCCATGACGAGTATATTCGTCAATCACAGAATAAGTTGCGCTGTTAAGATAAGGCCATGCACAAAAACTTGTCCTCAGATCGTGATAATTCTATGAATTTTTGAATGAATCGTGGGATAGTCAGTAACGTTTGCTTATTTTTGGTAAACAAATTGATTGAATTCTTGGAACACTAAACCGAGGGAGACAATTTCCAAGAAAATTTTGTGCCTCTCAGTTCATGTGCTTTGTATTTGGAATGGTTTTTTGTTGACATTCATGCAATTAGCCAATCTAAATTATTTTCAGACTGACAAGAGTTCTTGTAGTTTCATATGTTTTGGTTAACATCTAAAAAACGTTATCATCGCACATAAATAAATTCATTATGCGAACTGGTAAACTTTTTCAACCAGTACATACCGGGACGCATGAGATCATCTCAAACTGTTTATATTTTCTACTTGTTTGTTTTATTCCGGCATAGCCTCAAAATATTCTAAACATCTTTAAATTTGAGAATATGTTTTGTTTTTCTCAAAAATTGGAATTTAAATAGCCAATGGTCACTGATTTATACGCATGACGAGTATACTCGTCAATACACAAAACTTTGCCCCTTCTCCATGACGAGTATACTCGTCAATCACAGTTAACTGGTTAAACATGTTCGCTAAATGCAAGTCTCCTTAGTTTTCGCTAGAAAAAGTTTTTAGAGTGATTATTATTATTTGCGGGGCGATGTGTACGAAAGATGACGTACAGTAAGAAGGGACTTCGTTCTCAAAGAAAGGGCAATATTTGTTCAATGCCACAAACTAAGCTCTATATGTATTGCTCGTTTATATAAAAACATATCCCGAGCAACAGGATTAATTAGGTCTCGAACTAAGGTCATTTAGAATGCAAAAGTACCCCCTGGAGGTCGCGTTCTAATTGCCAGAGCTCCTTCCCACATACGCACAGAGGCCAAGGATTAATACGTGGAGCAGATGCTGTCATACGTATTGTAAATTTGTAGAGTAGCGCCCTTTAGTGGCTAACAGGGTGCGCCGCATTACAAACATTTAGCCCGAAGGTATCTTGGCTTTTCATTCGACTCCCGTAAATTCGCAAAATTTAATAACTCCGCCCGAGCACCGAGCTGTTCCGTCGCTGTGCATTCACTTGCATCTGAATGCAACGCAATTTCCATTTGAGGTTGCGATGCTCGCCATGCCGCCAGCCTCGTGCGGGAGACGCTTTTACTACATATATAGGGATCCAGCGGGGCTTATCCAGGCGAGAAGGAGATTCCTGGGTCTCAGCCGGATAAGCCCGACAGGGCATGCTAAGGTGTATTGCCTTGACATTATAATTACATATATTGGATAATAAAGACTACCTGCCGGCCGATGTAGCTGTCAATCACATTCCAAAGTAAGGGAAATATTGGTTACGGCAATATTTGTGCAAAACAGGGCAAATGGAGAGCAAACAGGCATCACTCTAGCCCCCCTAAGGCTCAGGTGCATAGACATTTACCCTAGAGTAAGCAAACATGCACTGTATTTTGTTTAAGGTCTCTTTAAATTTGCATTGTCCCATATAAAGCTGTTCTACTTGAATTTTTATTGATTTGCATAAACATTGGGGGGCCTGACAAAACATAGAAGCCATGCCATCCTCGAATCAATTTTGCATTATAATAACATGAGGACCCTATTTATACTGGCGGCCATACATCAAACACCTGACCAAAATGAAATAGTGCCCCCCTTAGTGCATGGACAAATGTAAACAAGCACTTCCCTCGCCCCTCCCTTAAAGTGTTACATTGATTCTGCAGGGCAATTCTATGCACACTAGTTCTCCTATCGGTCACTGCGCAAAGTGGGTTCCGGGGCGGTCCCTTGTCTGTGTAAATTTGATACTTATAATTTACGAAATTTAATAATGGCGCCCAACAAGAGACCTCTCTGCCTGGCATCATAAATCAATTGAATGCGAATGTACAACTTCGAGTAATAATATCAAAACTAGAGAGTTGTATCTTCGAGACCTAATACAGTTCCTTATTAATTAATGAAAGTGGGTAACCTCGCTTAATGATAGGAAAAGCAAGACCTAAACAAGGGTAATTTTAATTTATTTATGTATTGTTTAATCAGTTTTGCTATAACCATAAAGAGACCATAACATTAATTAGCAAAAACATAAGAGTCGAATTAAAGATACTTCATGAACTCCATTTTTGTAAATTTTTCGCTTTAAGGGTCTTTTTAAATTATTATTAAGGAAGAAATATTTGAACTGAATAAATAAAAATAAAATACCTATATATTGGTTCCCATATAAAGGGGTTAGGTGATGATTAACACACATCCAACTGATATAGGTTTTTATGGATATATTTTTTTTTGCATGAGTTCAAAAAATCCAATATTTTGCAAATTGCCGGCGAAATTCAAAATTCAATATGGCGACTCCAATATGGCGGCCGGAAGCTGGAAAAAATTTGAGTATGCGACAAAAAAAGCTTGTAGAAAAAAATATACGCGATCGATCTAATCGTTTTTGGCTCAAATTGTAGCTGAAGGACATCCTATAAAAGCTAGTGTGGTTGAATGGAAAAATCTAACATAGCGGTTCCAATATGGCGGTCGAAAATTCAATATGGTGGACGAATTTTTAGAAACCAACTAATTTGCACCAAATTCGGTATATGGGGGATTTTGGGGTCGCTGATTACGAATGCGGTATTGGATTTACAAAACTCAAAATGGTGAATCCAAGATGGCGGCTAGAATTGTCAAAAATGAGCCGACTTTCCCCAAATTCAGTATACGGGGTTTTTGTGGTCGCTGATTACGAATTTGAAGTCAGATTTGCAAAATTCAAAATTGCGGATCCAAGTTGGCAGACATTAATTCAAATTCAAATTTCGCCAGTCATATTTCGAAAGCTCTTGGCCAGACGAACATTTTGATATCTCGAACGTCAAGGTTCATTAACACCAGTTTTGGGTATGCAGGTGATTCGTTCCACGTGAAGAGCCAAACTCCTCACGGTGAATCCCATTTAAACATAATGCCATTTTCATACTTGTAACACGCTTCAAATCTCAATCTACTCTAATAAAATATAGCTTAATATTCTGCACTAATTCCCAAACACCTACTCACCAATTATTAATTCATTATTTAAATTTAATTATCAGCTCACTGTATTCTTTTCATTTAAACTCTATGCAACCAAAACCAAGACTGAGTTATTTATTTTCTGCCACAGTGTATCTGCGCACCTTCCTAGTTTTATTCCGGTGCAACCCTTCCGTGCCTCGAAGGAACCCGAGAGATAAGACATTAGCACACATGCTTCGACATGTTTTCTTACCCTTTTGCACATCCTAAAGGGATCCGATCTGGCGACGAAAACAACTGCAGGCCAATATCCTAACTTAAATCTACATATGCTCCTTGTTTGAGCATTTGCCTAAACTTGGACTCGCTTCTTTCGTAAAATATATGTTAATGTTATAATAAAAAATAGAAAATAGAAATACTCAGTTCAAAAAGTTTCCCCTGGCTAGTAGTCTCATATAACATGGTTACACGCAACACGACATTTTCTAGCAACTTAACTACCATGTTATAAGAGGGTTACTTGTATTTACCTATTATCAAAATTATAAGGGTTTGCAAGTTTTATCCTATTCATAGTATATAAAACCTCAAGAAGATGATTAAGGGATTAAGATTACATATTTCATAATACCTTTTCAAAATGACATAAAATATAAAATAGAGGACCAACCTTGCAAATCCCTTTCCAAGTTGCTTCATCTATATTATTTGTAGCTTGCGCATCCTTAAAAGCCCTTGCTTGATCCAGTCGTCGCTTCAGCCTTCTTTCACAGGAGCTCCCCTCAGTTTCCTGCACTTTCTTGGTCGAGAATTGCAATTAAAAAAGAAAAGCACTGAACCAATTAGTCTCCCACCAGAGTCCTAAGCCTTTCTAGAAAACGCACCAAAATGCAGTTAAGCTGTAAGTAGTCATCTTTTCTCACAGAATCCTTTCCAGTGTTAACAGAGAATCCCTTTTCGGAATCAGAAACAGAAGGAGAAACACGAAATGCTTAAGCGCGAATCCCTAAAACCATTTGACCCAGTTCCTCGAGAAGTGTGAAATTAAAATAAATTCCTCATTAATATGTAACGTTCCCTTGTGGGTGGGTACCCGCCCCCGGCGTCGTCGGTTGCGCGGGTAATCCAGCTCACCTTCGCAGAGAAGGCGCTGGCTGCGATCTACGCTCCGCACAGCTGCTCCTTGCTGCATGAGGTACTCAAGGAATAGACATGAATGACATCGCCATAATTTTACAGCGAACCTTCAAACTTGGGTGCGTTTTAAGGGCGCTCCTGCTCTTGAAGAGTGCCATATTTTTTTCTCTTCGTGGTTTGTACTTTTTCAAGGATTCACTCAACTTCGTAATTAACAAGTGGAGTAGCCTAAACACGCTTGGGCATCACTTAAGGCGGCTGAGCATATTTACGTAATTGTCGAATTTTTTAACTGCAAAGATGCTGGAATAGGCTGAATATAAATAATAAGGCCCTAGCCCACCTCAGATAAATACTCAGAGAAAAAACCACGTAAATTCGTAAAACACAGTTTCAACTGAAAACGTTTTCACAGTGATAGTGGCTTTAACAAGGAATGTTCTAAAATTGAAATTTATTCGAAAATAAAAGCAGTGTTCAAAAACCGTTTCAATTTAAATATGATTTATAATATTTTGGAAATTACATTGGCTTTCGAAGGATTTAAAGTTCTTAAGTTTCGAATCAAAAACGTTTGTTGCACTGAAACAAATATTTTTAAGTGACTCAACAATGAGGGCCTCAATTCATCCTTTACCTTCCATAATGGTAATAAAATTACATTTTAAAAAATTACACAAATGTCTGTGTAATAAACAAGTTTTTACTAAAAACCGACTTCAAAACTTTGCCTGTGTGTACAACCTACAGTAATTTGAGTTTACAAACTTGCGTTGGTTCGCACCGACTCCAAAAATAACTGATTGGATATTGTAAATATTTAAGTATCAATAATTTTGTACATTGTGCTTGAACGCTCTTTTGTTTAAGGGGGTATTCTAGTCTAGAGGCATGAATTTCAGGCAAATTTTTGAAGTGTCGTAAAAAAAGGCAATTAATATTTTTAGTATCCATTTTTTTATAAGTTATTTATTAACATTATAAGAATACAGGAAAAAATTAAAAAATAAAAAAATTAAAAAATTCCAAAAATTAGCAGCTGATGAAGTGGGGGGTCTCAAAAAATTGGCACGTGACCATACCCACAATTTCAACCCTCCTAGCAATCTGAAACCAAGAAAAAAAAAAACTTATTAATCTAGAATAATGTCGCAAAGTCTGGAACTACGAAAAAGTTGGAAAAAATTTTTTTCACGAAATGGCGACTGCCTGAAAAAAAAAACAATTTTTCGAATTGTTTCGAATTTTTTAAAAATAGTAAAAATTGAAATTTGGGGATGGGGATAGTTCCAACCATAGACAAGTCTATAAAGAAGTAAATCGGTCCAGTAGAACCTGAGAAATAGTGGGTATCGTTTTGAAAAAGACAGTTTCGAGAAAAACGCGTTTAAAGTTTCGTGTAAAGTTTTTCGCAGTCATGAAATGCCGGGTCAGCAAAATACCTATAACTCCGAAAATAATTTGAATTTTGAAAAATCCTATTTTAGACATATTCTTGAATAGTTAAACTTTGAAAAGAGCAAAAAAAAAATCTATTTTTTTTAATTTCAAGACTAGAATACCTCCTTAAAGTAATAAAAAATATACTGTTTGTACATACTGGCAAAGTTTTGAAGACGGTTTTAATTTTTTTTTTTTATTTTTCAATTCTTAGTTAACGGGAATTGGCTGAAATTCAATAAACTGGATTCATCTACTAATTTTCCACCTTTAGAGATGGTATATTTTCTTCGAATTTAACCACCCTCAAGATATAGCCTATTCAATAAAGAAGAATCATTAACGTTAATTCGGGCAAAAAAAGGCACATATTTATGAATTTTTCTTGATGATACAGTTAAAATCTATTTATTAAAATTTATGCCACATTAGAATATAACATTAAAAAAATATCGTGTAAAATGTTTATGAAAAAATATTAAAAAATACGGCAATGGCAGCCATTATTCAAAAGCGTCTCAGAAAAAAGTACAATTGCCGTGTTCATCATAACTCGATGCTGGATCATCTTAAACCAAAAAATCAAAGTTTCTTTTGTTAGATAATCGCTTTCCCAGGTAATGCTAGGAGGGTTTCTAAAATTTCAATTTTCCACTTTTTGGGAATACTTTGAAGTGAAAAACGCGATTTTGGCGAGAAAACATCGGCTAATTTGATACTGTAAAAAAAAAACAAAAAATTATTAACAAATTTGAAAAAAAACTCTCCAGCGTTACCTGGTAAATTATGTGCAGAAATAGTGTTCAAAATTTCAAAAGGATCGGTGCAGTAGTTTTTGAAGTTATGAGGACTTTGCAAACGTGAGTTGTGGGAAAAAAGCTTTAAGGGGACATTTACTTTCTAAATTGGGAAAAAATCACATTCTTAAAACTTTTATAAAAAAAAATGTATAGTATTTATTGACAAACTGTTTTTTGATTGTATAAATATACATATATATTAAACTACATACAAATTTTTTTTTTTTGACTATTTTTTACTCTTCGTAGTGACGGTAGAGGGCGCATTCCAAAAGGCTCGTTTTTTGAACTTAATAAAAAAAATTAAGACAAAATTCAAAATAGGTTATGTTCCTGAGACATTTTCCTAGGGGTTATGCCAATAAAATTATGAAAAACATTTTTTTTCGTTATTTTACAGATGATTTTCAAAAAGTGTTGAAAAATCGATTTGTTGGTGAACTACCCTCGTAAAAGAGGTGGATTTATATAAATATAAGTTTTTAGAGGTGTAACCTCTAGTATATTGTATAAAGAATTGAATACTTTTTGGTTTTTGGAAATCGGATGATTAGAACCTGAGAAAATTGTCTTACGAGTTCGAAAAATGTAGTTTCGAGAAAAACGAGTTTAAAGTTTTTATTCGATAATTTTAAAATACGATAAGCGTAAGGTACCGCTAGAAATGTGTCTATAACTTTTTTTATATATTGAATTTCTCAAAACGGTTTTGGGAGAACAATTCTGTGATATATTAGAACACATTTATGAAATTAAAAAAAATCGGTTGTTTTTTCAAATTTAGAAAGTAAATGTACCCAGTTTTAAACACTAAAAAATTTGGAATAAAACGTTCATAAGCGAGTTTTATCGACTTACCTCACACTGAATCATCGATGCCAGGTCCATAAAGGATGTCCCTATCATCGATGATGTTTAAAGCATCTTTTTGCTCCTGTCTACGACGAATCCGGCCTTCTTTAGACTGTTCTTCAGCATCAGAGCGAAGCAGCTGCCTGGTAACAATAACGCGATCGGGGGCTGAGCCATGTATGAGGCGCGGTTGCTTAAACCGCTGTATCTTCGTTAGTTTTGCTCCGATTTATCTCAAATTTTCACACAATTCCAATTCTCCAAAGGTTCTCCATTCAGAAAATCAAATAAAAAAAAAAGTTTAAACACGTTACCCCGCGCGAAGATATCGCATAACTACACACATAAAATAAAAAAATACAGTCGAATTGAGCACCTCCTTCTTTTCTTAAGTCGGTTAAAAATACACTTTTCTTGTGTTATTATAAACATTACAATACACATTCCACTAAACACTACATTACACATTTCATTGCTCATAAAATATGTGAAGTTCGCCTAATAAATGTGTATTGTTTATTTCGTTAAAGTAGGTAAATACTCTTTTTAATAAAGCGTATCAATTAAGTACCGGGAAGACAGAATAACTAGGAAAGTAGACATCACAGAGAAAAATATGTAATTCAAACAAAAGCTGTAGGATTTTTCCCTGGTAATTAAACGGTGACCTTAGATTTGACGTTCTTCCTTCCCCTAATTCTGACGTTTTCAAGCATTTTCTGTTCTATAATTTTTTTTTGTAAAGTTGATCCTTTCGTGTAAAAAATTCAAAATTTTGTATTACATTGCTGTACAAAATGGCCATTTTTCAAAAACCAAAGCAAACAAAAAAAAAACTTTAAAAACCATGGTTTGAGAAAGTTTAGACATTCGGTATGCGATTTCTGGTGGTTATATGATCATTCATTAGCAGCAACGTGAAGATGATCGACTTTGAAAAGAAAAAAGACCAAAAAAAAAATTAGCACTTTTTTTTAAAAAACCCAAAAATAATAGGATTTTTGAAGCTTTTAAGTAAAACAAATGCCAAATTCTGAAAGAGCATCCCCAAGAACCGAAATTACGATTTTGGGAGAAAATCGCCCCAATTTTCTATTCGAATCGTACAATCGAACTCACGTGCAAAAAATTATCGTTTTGCGCATTAATGGGTTAAGGAGCAGTCTGGAAGCTGGAGTAATAAAGATCACATCGAAGCAGACTTGAAATTTCTTTTCCACCGAAGTACACCACAGGTTCCATTTTTATTCCAAAGCCCAAAAAGTTACTAAACTATTATATATAAAAAATCTGCTAAAGGTGACAGTAAAAAATTACCTTTATACTGGAGCGCAATAAGAAAATATCAGCAGTGTCAGCACATTTGACTTTCCAATGGAATAAATCCCATATCAAGTTCCACTGAGAAAGGCAAAGCTAATGAGAGCTAAAGCGTCGTGATATTGATTTCCGTTTGGTTTCTAATCAAACAAGGATAGGTCTTACGTATTTATTTAAGTAAAAGCAGTAAACCTCGATTCCGTTCGACACAAGGAAATTATACCAAAGTTTACACTTTACGCTGTTCCTAACTCAGCCCAGAATCCAATTTCCTTCCAAAGGAGCAGAGAAAACAAAATTCTTGAGGTCTGGAACTTCGCTGTATTTGTGTGCCAAGCGAAAGCGACAAGCCCTAGACACTATTTCCGTTATTAGGGCCTGAATGAAATAGTTTCTCCGAGTGTCGGGTGCAGGGAAAAGACAAAAGCCCAGCAAGGTATATAATACTAACACCGCAGAAAAGTTGTGTTAACAGGTGAGGATTACGTTTCAATTTAGAAGTTCTCTCAATATCCGGGTTGTAACATAATCTGGATCTTTGCCAACGTCCACAAAGAAGACAAGTGGCAATGTTCTGGGAATGATGACGTTCGCAGCCGAACTGCTCGAACTATGTCCTAAAATAAAAAGAAAAAGAGGAAAAAAAAAAAAAATCTGGGAAATTCTCAAGGAACTGCGACATCAAAAAGAAAAACATGTTCCTAAGTCTGGACAAGGAAGAAATTTATTCCATGTCATTTATTTTTTTAGAACGAACTATGGAACTAAGCAAACCGGGAGAAACGCATGCACTTAATGCATTGGAAACGCTAGAAGAAGGCGGGCTTTGCCCTACTTAAATGGCATATGACATTAACAGAGCCCTTTCGTGCCAACTTTTAAATTTCTCGCAATTTCTTTCCAGTCTAGGCTTTAATTCACTCCCGCCGGAAGCGGAGGAATTTGGACGGAAGGAAGAAATGGGAGCAGTTTTCAGAAGGGAACTTTATTTCCCTTTTCCAGCTTGCGCAGATGATTCAATTTGGGCAGGACGGAATGGGGCTTGTAATTAAGCGGACGGGCTTTTCAAATAAAAGCTGTTGTCCATATGCAGCGGGCTGTAGGAAATTTTATAGTAGATGAACAGTGGCGGAAAGGAGGCTCTGGCAGTCTCGTTTATTTGAAATTCAGATTAAAACTAATTGAAATCAAACTTTCAAACTTAATTTCGCTATACAGGGTGATTCGTAACTAAGTGTTCCAACATGTACCGATCTATTTTATTTGGTGTCCTGATGAACATTTGTGTGAAAAATCCCCCTCTCAGATCAATCCTTCAAATTAGCGATTGAAATCTTATGATCTGGAATGGATCATATAAAACATAAATTTTTTTCAAAGATATTGTAGGATAATAAAGAAGGGTGCTTTAGAAAGTATTTATAACTTTCGAAAATTGAAAATTTGAAATCAATGAAAACTCTGTGTAAGAATTTTACATTTAACTCGTTAATCTAAAAAAAGTTTTAACGATTTATGTGAGCATACCTCTTTTCGAGAACATAACATTTTCAATCGCGATTTTGGGGGTGAAGGGTTATGTAGAGAGGGTTGTTCTCACAAATGTTCATCAAGACACTTCATAGAATCGATCGGTATATGTTGGAATTCCTAGATACAAATCACTCTGTATACCACTGCACGTTTATTGTAAACTGCAGTAATTTCATTAACACTTATTATCGGCTTTAAATAAATTTGAGGTCTCCTTGCAGTGAAACGTTGTGGAAGAGCCCTTATATTGCTATCGTGCACTTTCCAAACTAATATTCGAAAGTGAAAATTTTCCGCCGAGATTTTCTGCGGGTTCCTGTAAAGTTTCGGTTTAAAATTGAAAAATACTTAATTTAAAGATGTGTTAAAGAAAAAAGAACTATTTTTCTTGTAAAAGAAAAAGAGTTCTGAAAATAAATAAATTCAAAGGAAAATCTTCTATTTCTTCGATCTGCTACCGTTGATAATCTTTAAGGAAAATTTCTTCTCTCCAGTTGTAGATTAATATAAAATAAATTTGAATTTTATGTTTTAACAATATATATACTCACACAGAAAACTCTTCCAAAATACCATTAAAATTGGTTGGAATTCAGACTGGGACACAGCGCCGCAGAGGCAACACGAAATATTAATATGGCATTCGACGAAGGTGTAGCTAGTGAGAGAACAACACAGCGTTGGTTTGAAAAGTTTCGTTCTGGAGATACCGACTTGGAGAACGAACCACGCGGTAATCAAGAGGTAGCTGTCGATGACTGTCAATTGAAGGAAATTGTCGAGAGTAATCCTCGTTTAAATACGCGTGAGATAGGAGCGATTCTCGGAGTACATTACTCAACCGTATCTAGACATCTTTAGACTTCATCGTATTATTACATGTCATGAAAAATAGATTATGTATGACAACAGAAAACGAAAGAGACAGTGGTTGGACGTTAAGGAACCGCCAAAGCGCATTCCGAAACCAAGTAGCCACCCTAAAAAAATCATGATTTCAATTTGGTGATCTGCGGCTGGAATAGTCCACTATACTTTTTTAGAACCCGGTGAGACTATGAACAGTGAAAAGTACTGTCAGTTACTTGACACTGTTCGCACCAATTTGTCATTAAAGCAACCGGTTTTAGTAAAAAGGCATGGTGTCATATTGCTGCATGATAATGCTCGCCCGCACATTTCTTCATCAGTCATTAAAAAAGTTAAGGAATTAAACTTTGAGACATTGCCACATCCAGCATACTCTCCAGATCTGGTTCCGACGGATTATCACTTATTTTCGCAATTGAGTCACTTTGTGGAAGAAAAAAACTTCTCGGACCAGCCTGAAGTTGAAACAGCCTTTATGAATTTCGTCGCATCTCTATTTCTAAGTTTAGAGCAAAATTTCAAATAAAAGTTACGAGGAGAAATGCAATAAAGTGGCATTCCTCAATGATTTCTAAACATTCTGGATCAAACGAAGTTAATTTTCGTTTTCATAATTTTTGTAATTTTATGGAGAAAAAAAAGTACGGTCTTCGCAGATTTCGTGATAGAATCGTAGATACAAATACAACATAACAAAAAATTGTTCCCCCAGTATTTTCCGCTCGAAATTCAACGTTTGACCGGAATGAGCTTATTTATTTAATAATTGCAGTGGGATATATTTATCTTTTTTAAGTTATTATAATGTTATTATTATTGTTTTGCTCTAGGACTGGTCTAAGTCATTGGGTATTGTTAAATTGGAAAATTGGAATAGCCTTCTGAAGAATTGGTGATATACAGTTGCATTGAAGAATAATATGAAGAGGTTAAAACAGGTTAAATAAATATTGTAGGGGAATCAAAGAACTCTTTCATGCTATCTTAATCAAGTTCAACTTGAGCCTTGGCAGGGTGTTACTTACAACACTTCTTTGTGAAGAACTGTATTTTCATTAATTAATAAGTAAGTGTCCTCTACTATTTCCAAGATTTATGATTAAAATCTCTTACACAACTAAGCTATCGCTTCATTTTACGAATCAAATAGCCTGGAGAGAGGCATTTTTGTTGTTTTTTTCCATTCACGCGAATGAAAAGCGGAGACACCGTGCATTTTTCCTCTATTTCTGAAAAGTACCTGACGGAATGTTTTATCGCAATTAATCTATCTGCAAACTGCACACCAGCTGGAAACTACTTTAATCATCCACACATCCCAGTGAGAGTGGCTATTATATCTCTTCCTGTAGATACGCATATGTGGAATAGCTGCGAAATGAATGCACGGCTTTATCAGTAATTAGTATCCTTTGTGGCGCACCAGCAGTACCATCTACAGGAGTGTGTTGGTGTAATCAGAGCCAAGTGGTGATCTCTCCCGCGCTAAGGACGCTGCGACAACACAACTAAGAAGGCTAAAAGATGAATAGTGTGTGAAGCGAACCCTTTTGCCAGAATTTTTCATTCGGCCCAGGCGACACACACGAGAGAGGATGTTCACTTTCAAATTTATGCATAACATGAAATGGAATCAACCTCGCGAATGTTTTCAGACGTATTCAAACGTACTTCTTAGCGATTCTCTTTTACACTCACAAAAAACGAACTTTTTTTTTGATTCGAAATCAGGCAAACGTCCCAGAGGAGCGTGCTCATATAACGTCACAAAAGTCCAGACAAACACCATCAAGTTGTGTCTTTTAAATTCCATCAGCTGAAGATGTTCGCGTAGCGATAAGCAAGTACGGGAAAAAGCGCGAAGGTCTTCAGCCCCCTATGTTTTTCCGGACCCGTCCTCTTACCAACCCGCTCTTACTGTTGTCGCGTGGAATAAATCCTTTTATTTTTTGTTTCAGGACGGGATCCTGCAAGGGAACCCAAAATGAGAGCATCATGAATTTCATATTTTCAGTGACTTGACATTTGTATCAAAGCGCGCAAAGAGTAAATTTTCCTATTCCGTCTGAAAATTTAATACGCGCGACGGCAGGAAGAGAGATAGGGGCATATTGTTTGAAGTCGAGAGAACAAAAACAACGAGGAATTAATCTTAACGGAAGTCGTCACTGTATATCCCTAAGGACGTCTTACATTTTCTTGCAAGTAAGACCCGAAAACATCGGACTGCTTCCGGGCGTTTTGGAACAAACCTGAGTTCGCATACATTATATTTTGAAGGAAGTTAGCAAGCTTCCTAAATTTTCAACATAAAGCTGAAGGACAATGAAGGGATAAAAACAAAAAAGCATTGTATTTCTTAACTGCCACAACGAAGGACATACATATCAGGCTAATTTTAAAGAAGCTAATGTCGCTGCTTGTTCAACTTTCCTCTAGATGACAAGCTTAGAACTCTATACTTCTGTAAACCTTCACTGGAAAATATATATTTCCATACTTGTCATTTAATATTCCATTTCGTGACAAAACTTTTTCTCTTATTTATTTTGTTGCATTGTTTCTAACATTATCATTTACATAAATAATATTTAGTTTTTTATCACAGCTTCATTCAAATATCTGAATATGTACTGTACAATGTTTAAGGCACCAACAATGGAAGAAAGGTAAATATAGCAATAATCGATTGAGTGAATGTTTGTTATGAATTGTAAATGTGGGAATTGCTTTTTAAAATTAATTACCTTGGCTGAGCTAAAAATTAACTGTAGGGAATGACATTCATTTCAGGAAGCTATAATTTGAATAAAATAGTATAATGGGTAACAAGATTTACAAAGTGAAATGTTAGTGGTTGATTTGAATTGATGGAACCAGATTAAGCAGCAATATTTTTAAGATGCAAAAAAAAAAAAAAAAACAGCCCAAAAAAAAGAAAAATGGTCAGGTAAATTTTTGTGGTGAACACTGAAGCTACAGCATGGACGAAGCCCACGGAGCCCTACAAAAATAAACAAAGAACTGGGACCTAAGAAAATAATAGAAAAATACTTATCTAATTAATGTAACTACATATAATCGTCAGTCATATATGTATAATGAACCAAATAGGCAGAATCTTGTAAATGTATATATTACGTTGCCCCATTCAAAGTGACACCTCATAATCTTGAGTTTTCTCGAAATTTCTAAAGTTTATTTGATCAACTATCTACGCGACCAAATCAGTCATTCAAGAGCTGTCAGTGGCACCGCGCGTTCAAATTGTCTGCTTCGGGATGGATCGCGAAAATTTAATTAATTCTGTCAGCGATATCGAAAAACGTGTTTTCATAAAGTTTTGTTTTTTGCTTCGACGTTCAGGACCTGACATCCACCGTGACCTTACAGTCGCAATAGGTCGATGAGCTTATCCTCTAAGGACGGTTCAGCGATGGCTTGGTCACTTTAGACAAGGCCGAACCAGCATCGAAGAGGCTCGTGGTGGACCTCACAACACAGCTCCAGATCACGAGGATCGTGTAAGGGTTTAGAAGGATCTTCTTGAAAATTCAAGAAATTGGTCTGTGAGGGAGCTTGCCTACAGATTTGAGCTCCCTAAGTCCTCTGTGTACCGTATTCTCACTGAAGGTCTGCAGTTGATAAAAAAATTGGAAGAGTGGGTACCACACGAACTCACTGATGAATAAATGGGACGTCGTTGGCTTTGCTCTCTCCATAACATACTGCTTCTGAATGAACACCCTAACTGGCTGAAACAGACTTTTGCCATAGACTCTTGCCTAGGGTTTATTCTGAAATCTATAGAGACTTCCTGGCTAGCAACATCACTCAGTGGTTACGAGGTAAAAACTTCCGCCATCCGGTGCTTCTTCACGACAATGCCAGAGCACATAAAGCGGCCCTAATTCGGGAATTTCTTAAAGCACGACGGTATAAGCTATGGGATCATCCAACTTATTCGCCGGATTTAAAACCGTGTGATTTCAGCTGCTTTGGTCCTCTTAAACGTCAGCTCAAGGGTACTCGTTACGCTAACTGGGATCAGCTTCAGGAAGCTCTTGAGGCTGCCATAAGGGAAGGTTCTGAAAGGGGCTTGTTTCACGGTGTGCAAAAGCTTCCAGAGCGATGGAATACCGTGATTAATAACGACGGTGCCTATTTGTAATAATAATAAAATATCAGTTCATAATTGTTTTTCTTTTCATTTATATAATATTTTTCTCAAGTGTCATTTTGAAGGAGACAACGTGATATAAAGTAATGAATTGTATAAGTAAATGAATTTAAAGTACGTGTAGAATAAAAATCGAAATGTCAAGTGTCACCAACACGATCAATCAAGTCAAGAATGTTATAAACGGTAGCACAATCTAGTACTACAAAGGAGGAGGGTCAATAAGGTTTTTCGGCCTAAATTTTTTGGCAGGAAGAACTTGAAATTTCTTTGAAATTTTTTCTGGGTTTTTATCTATAATCAATATATAGTCAATTTCAACCAATACGAAACTTCCAAATACTCTACTCCCTTCCCTCTCTGCCATCTTTGTGACTTTATATTGATTCTGATATCTGTACATTTAGTTGTTTAGAAGTAATGGGAAAATATAGAAATGAAATTATGCTATTTTAAGTTAAATTATGTTAGTATCAACATTTTGGGCCACGATTGTTCTTATATTAAACTTACTTTATGTTCTATATATATAAAAATCTCGTATCACAGTGTTTGTTATCGAACTCCTCCGAAATGGATTCACCGATTTTTCTGAAATTTTTTGTGTATATTTGGTAGGTCTGAGAATAGGTCGTAGGCTGTTTTTTATACCTCTAGTTTATAAGGGTGGTCCTCTCCAGAATTTTTATTTTTTATTTTTTTATGATTTGGCATCAAAAAATACTTATAACCCTAAATTTACATCCTTCTACCACCAATCCCTATTTTTTAAGAGCGATTGTCATTGTCGTACGATCAATTTTTATGTATTTAACCCAGTGAAAACAGAAAGTGTAATTGTTATAATCGATTGTAATAATCGAATGACGTCCAGTCGCATTTGCAACTTTTAAGTTGAAATCTTCCTCTCTCAGTGGTCGATAACTGATCAATTATCAACCGATCAGTTATCCCCGCCAGGCGTCTACAGGTGTCTCCTCTCACCCAGTAAACAGCATGGAGTAGGGATGAGAAAGAAGCCGGTCTCCTGGCTCTCTCGCACAATAAGCTTTCATTCACAGTTTTCGGCCATTTTTATTGTTTGTACATCGATCGTAGCAGTGACGTTTTACTTTCTCAGTGCAACTCTCATGTTAATTATATTCTCATAGTAAATTTATCATCAATTTTAGTTATTTATTTAGTTATTTTTTATTTAACTACCAAAATATTCACTAGAAATAATTAATATGGCAAAACAACGTTTGCCGGCTCAGCTAGTAGCTATATAAAATTGATATGCTTTTAGCTTATTTCAACCATTATCTTGTAAAATTGATATTAAAATAGTTAGATCAATTATGACGTAGTGATTTTGATGTAATTTTCGCTATTATTTAATCAGTTAGAGATTTTCTGGAGAAAGTGTTTTGTGTACTAGTAAGCTATCACAATAGGTAGCCGAGTAGTGGCGATGGCAAGGTCAGAATTATAATTTCCACGCGTTTTGCACAAAATTCTGCTTGATAACTTTAATGTCTAATTTAATATGTAACAAAAGATGAAACAAACGTCAAGTTATATAGCATAGGTATCATAATCAATTATAGTATAGAGGAAATGTAGAGGCAGAAATATTGAAAATCGTTTAAGTGTCATCTTGTATGTTGTGATCTAACCATATTAATTTATTTGTGGATAAAACAATTAAAATTAAAATTACAAGAAGAAGGACAATTATCGAAGTTCTTTAATACATTAGCAAGTATCCAAAAGAGTTATTAAAACTAGTTTATGAGCCTACCCCCAAATATCCTATGTATAAACTGGAATATGGATTTCGGCAAAATAATTTTCACTGAAAGCTACCAGAAAATTACCCTGCATTTAGTTTTTTTTTAGTGATATTCGTATAAAAAATCAAAATAATTTTTGATTTCGGTTTATTGTACTCAAGTATATTAGAGTGAACAAAGCTGTGGGCTCAGCAAGTTTACAATAATTTACAATAAGTAAAAAAGCTAATTGGTTAGCCGCACATTTAATTGAACGGATCCAATCGATTGCCCCTGTTCATTAGGAAATGCGGTATTGTCCGTTCACTCAAATCCAGCCATTCAATAAAATCAAATAAAAACTTTCCACCGAAAAAAGGTTGAAAAATAAATAATAAGTTATGAGGTCGACCCTTCATAGACGTTGAGGCCGCCATCATTTATCCATTCACACTTTATCCATCTGTTTACCGAACTTCATGGGACCACATTGAATATTTTTCCTCGCCCGAAAACTTTCGGGGCTAATGGCAGGATAATGCTCCGATATAAAATAAGATTTATATCCTGCGCTACGTCAGTTATTCACATTAAGCGCGCAATAGGTTTTAACGATAGAAAAAACAAAATCCTCAAGTAAAGAGATCTATTTTATTGATAAGTTTTTGGAGGAGGTGGGAGGGCGGCACGTCCTGCGCCAGTCTATTAGGCGATGTCAAAGGCGCCCCATTAATAACCGAGCGAATTCCTTTAATATGCGAAAATGATGATCCATACCCTCGTACGCCAGCAGAACGCCGGGATCAGGGTCTTTAATGGAAGAGTGACCTAAAATCGGCAGTTTAAAGAGCTCCTGTGCGCATGGATTATGAAATAAGTGGAAAAGACGAAAATCCATACGAAAGCAAAAATCGCTTTCGAGCGCAGGCGGATGAAAAGTAGACATGTATCAAATTTTTACAAATAAATATTTCTGGAGTAAATAATTTTAAGTTTTATAGGGAAAATTTTAAGTTTGGGATAGAAAATCCTGATAAAAGTAAAGATTAATTTCATTCTTCGGGACAATTTTTAATTTAAAAATTGATCTCAATAAAAGGAACCAAAAACACAGGAATTTTTCAGTTGGTTCCACGATTCGTGAATAATGAATAATATTATAATCCGCTAAGAATACGGAATTACTTCAAAGAAATCTAGAAAAGTCAACATTAACATAAAATCTTTAATCGTCTTCGTTACTTATTCATCCTTTGTTTTGATCATAAAACCCAACCATGGTACGAAAATGAATAGAGTTGTGTGAGAGAATGACATCGAAAAAGTGAGGTGTCTCCAATATTTTCAATAAATTTCGAAACAATTTTCAAATCGTTACATTGTCTAGATAATTTTTTGCTAAATAACTTTTCATCAATGCAAAATAAGTAAATTATATAGATTACAAATAGTACCTGCAAGACTGAGTTCCAGGACCGTAGTTAAAGGCTCTGGGGACCCAGGACAGGACATGATCGAGAGCCCTTTATTTGCCCACTTTCGTTTAAGGGTTCATAGCGAATTAGACCCATGAAAAACAGACTATTTTTCAATAATTTTTTTAGTAGGTTCAGTTGTAAATATAAATATGGGAGGGGTTTTACTTCAATAAATATAGTGTCGAAGTACATGAAAACAATTTTGTTTTGTTTATTTTTCCGATTTTTTGTTGTTGAAACAGGCGGTTGAAAAAAAGTGAAAAAAAAGAGGGCTTCGCCTTGTTGATGGTATCTCCGAGACGGATGGTTTGAAACTAAAAGATGAAAAAGTTTTAGATTCAGTATGATAAGGGCTATGGCATGAATAGACAGATTTTTGATTTTTTGAAAATTGACAAAATGGCGGACATTTTTCGAAAAAATTCCAAAAATCATCATTTTTTCCCCGTTTTTGCCCTTAAAAAAATACTTAAAATCAACATTTCAAAAAACTGTGTATTCATGCCATAGCTATAGTTATAGAGAACATGTGGTAAAAATTTGGTGAAGATCGGTTCAGTAGTCACCGAGATTTTATCAACAAGGTGCCGAAAAACGTTGTTTCGAGAAAAACGCGATCAAAGTTTTTTTTAATGAAAAATTGTAAAAAAATCTCACCTGCGCTTAAAAAAATGTAATAAAAAAAAAATCGATTTTTTGAAAATTACAATTCGCTATGAACCCTTAATAAGCTATTTTAACATTGGAGTTTTGGACTCTAGGGAATTCGGACGTAATCTTAATCTTTGAACACTTCTAGCAGTGTTGAAAGCTTGAAATTTTAATAGGAATGCTATATAGTGAGATTTCCTCATTAAGTATAATAAGACAAAATACATTTAGACTTCTCAGACTTAATTAATATAAATTTACGGAATTACAATCAATCGGTCAAATACAATACAGGGTGTCCCAAGAAATGGTGTTTAGCGGAAGTCTAGAGGTAGAGCACCCGAATCACCCCCATGTTTATATGTATGTTCCGCGATTATTTTTAGTTTATGAGTTATGATTTTTTTTCGTAATTTTTCACCAAATTACGCCTTCGAAGACGTTTTTCGTGATATTTGTACAATTGAGATAAATGCTTTATTTTTTGTTGAATCTATCTTTAGACCCAACATCCAGCTAAAAAAATAAAAAAAATATAAGCATACATATTAGAAATTTCATCGTGTACTCCATAATTAAATAAGAAAGCGTCACTTTGATAATGCCAAATTGAAACCTATTAAACAATAGTCGTTTATTTGGCATTGTTTTTTGAGTAATGATGCACACCATCGTGCCATTCATTTGCAAGAAGTTAAGAAATTTAAAAATGAATGGGAAAAAGAATTCATTGTCGGTTGTCCTTTTTAAAAAGTATCAAGAAGTAATTCAACTGAATAATAACTAAAAGTTCACTATTTTTAAATGGTTACTGGTCATATCGAATGTACGTTAGTCAATTTTAAATGATTATTTATTTAGAGTACGCATTTTATGGAGATTATTAGCAAAACTACATGGGACTACGAATGTGCAATTATAAAGATTACTTTTATTTGGTAATTTTAGAATTCCGTCAAAAATATCAAATTCTGCAAGATCCCGTCTTTGATATCAGGCAAAATAAAAATTTTTTCTTTCTCAACACAATGATCGAGCAGTAACGATTTTGATGAAAGCAATGTAATTTGCAGATGCAGCAGTTAAATGCAAGATACAAATATAGTTAAAAATTTGGGTTTAATTCCTAACAAAGTGAATTGCATATAAGCTCACATCAGGTTCAGATAAGATTTTAATAAATGCCGATGTACAACAATTTCGTAGAAAACTTCATTATACTGATTTTAATTCGCGTGGTATATTAGCCATTTTTAGCGATGTTTTAAACTGTTGTAGGCTATTATTTCTTAACTTGACTGAATGTTTGAACGTTAAACTATTAAATGAACAAACAAGAGTCTTGAAAACTTCTACAAAAGATTCCAGGAAATTCAATTCTTTTTTATAAACGTTTACGATTAAGAAAAAAATTGGCACGTTTTCGTAAAAATTCGATTTTAAATTACACTTTATATATGTATTTTATAAATTACATATATATACAGCTTAGATCTCAAGCTTTCATTCGACCATTCTGACATTCTGCGAAGCTCCATAATTTCGCAACAAATTAAAAATAATCATTATGTGGATTTTTCTCGAAAACATGATGTCATGCAAGATTTTTCATTCTCAATTTACGGAAAAAATCGTATAAAAATGATATGCCATTTATAAGGCAACAAAAGTGTTGTTGTTCTGTGTAATCGTAGTTTGGTTTACGTTTCAACGCATGTCCCATTACATTTCCTAGGTTTACCAATTCTAATACGTAAGGCTTAATTTTTAACCAGTTAACTGTGGTGCCCTTATCGAGCCATGACGAGTATATTCGTCAATCACAGAATAAGTTGCGCTGGTAAGATAAGGCCATGCACAAAAACCTCTCCTCAGATCGTTATAATTCTATGAATTTTTGAATGAATCGTGAGATAGTCAGTATCGTTTGCTTATTTTTGATAAACAAATTGATTGAATTCTTGGAACACTAAACCGAGGGAGACAATTTCCAAGGAAATTTTGTGCCTCTCAGTTCATGTGCTTTGTATTTGGAATTGTTTTTTGTTGACATTCATGCAATTAGCCCCTTTCTCTGCCCGACAGCTTCCAATTCTTTTATCAAATCTAAATTATTTTCAGGCTCACACGAGTTCTTGTAGTTTCATATATAAAAAACGTTATCATCGCACATAAATAAATTTATTATGCGAACTGGTAAACTTTTTTAACCAGTGCATACCGGGACGCATGAGATCATCTCAAACTGTTTATATTTTCTACTTGTTTCTTTTATTCCGGCATAGCCTCAAAATATTCTAAACATCTTTAAATTTGAGAATATGTTTTGTTTTTCTCAAAAATTGCAATTTAAATAGCCAATGGTCACTGATTTATACGCATGACGAGTATACTCGTCAATCACAGTTAACTGGTTAATTAAACAAGTATTGAGCCAAACATATATGTCCGGATGAGAACAAAAGTAATCCCCAAATGTTTAAACTTTTTAGGTTGACTGTAAATCACTAGAGGATTATTTCAGTTATGGTAACATTGCATTATTAAACATTCAAAATGTTGTAAGGGAGTGACTAAAATAATTCTTAATGAATTGTGAAGTTTACATTTACTATAAATTGTGTTTATTACAAATATTTATAATTTAAGTGAAAAAAAAAATGCCGACATTTCTAATGTTTACTCGTATTGCTATCATAGGAATTATTTCATGTATGTATCATTTGCTTTGTTTCAAAGATATGCAATTACTAGAATTCAGTAAAGAGCATAGTAGTCCAGCTCCTATCGCACAAAAAGGGTCGCCATCGAACACAAATGTTACGTTTGCAGACTGGTAAACATTTGTTAATTACTATTTTTAATAAATTTTTAAAATTAGATGAAAATTTACTTTTCAAAACACCTGCTGGAAATTTATACAACTTATGCTAAATAATGTATCATTTTTGAGAAAATTTGTCTAGCTGACATCTGATAGACCTTTTTTCATTTCGTAATAGGTTTTTTTTTGAAGCTATGCTTCTTATCGGAGGTTGGGCGGGCTGGACTCGCTGTAAAAAGCGAAGACGTAACCGTTAAATTGCCTCTCCTTGCGGCACACGACTGGCGAGAGTGGCGAGTAGGTCGCGTCAGTATAAGAAAGAGAGAGAGAGATAGAATCGGTCGACTGCAGCATGTGTGTGGGATTCCCTGTGCCAAAACCCCCGGGAATACATATAAACACAAGCCGTGAAGTAGAAAATGCATACGTAGTGATGTAGTCCGAGAATCGCCGTGAAATAACATTGCTTCTTATGGCGGATGATCCAAAGTATTCCACTCCACTCGCCTGAACTGCTAAACTATAACTTTTACGCGAAAATGATGTTCTACTAACTATAACTATGGAGGAATACCTTTCTAGTGATCTAAAAAACTTTAGAGTGACAAGAATAAAATATTAGAGTTTTTTGCACTTAAACACATCTCTAACCATTTCCTCGAACAAAACAGCAGCGGCAGGTCGACTTGACAGCACGACTTTCCGTGGTAATTTGTTCGATGGGCAGTAAGAGTAACTTTTGAGCTCAAATATCTTTAATATTTTGTTCTTACCCCTATAATGATTTTGGTACCATAAGAACGGTATTCCTCCCCAGTTACAGTCAGTAGAACATCACTTTTTCGTAAAAGCGATAGTTTAGCAGATTCGCCCTCTGGAGAGAAATGAATGGGCTCTACCGCCATAAGAAGCAATGTTATTTTGGTGCAATCATCGGACTACATGACCCTATAGGTGGGGTAGTGAGCAGGTCTACTTCACGGCTTGTATTTATTATTCCCGGGGGTTTTGCCTGTGCCAAAAAAACCCCCGGGAAACATATACATGTTTACATGTATTCCTGGGGGTTTTGCCTGTAAGCGTCAAGCGAGAGTGGCGAGTAGGTAACGTAAAAAGTTGAAGCGTAGCTTCTCTCGGCCAGTCCCGTGACTGCCACGTTTTTTTTTTTTTGTAATGAAGCTAATTTCAAAAATTCATTTAAAATAGTTATTAACAAACTTTTACTAATCTTGCAGGTGTAATATATTATTACATGTGTTTTGGCCATTCTTACTTTTTAAATTTAATGTTTTCGATTGGGTACCTTTTTGTGCCATGAGAGCTGAGATTATACACTGAGAAAAATAATATACAGTAATACCCCGGACTTACGCGATAGGTGGGACCAAGAGATAGCCGTGTAAGTCGAATTCGCGTAAGTCGGGGTTCAACCTTGCATATAAATACGTATAAAGTTTGTGTAATCGGGACCAGAGTCTAAAGAAAACAATAATTTAGAAGAAACATGCTTAATAAAATGTTAGATAATTAAAACAATTTACATTAGTAGGAATAAAACAACGTAAATCAAAGTTATTTTGATGTCGAAGGCTTCATATATTCTAACAATGTCGTCTGACGAGTAAAGTCTTTCTTCTTCTCACGTAAAATTTTCTCGTAGCATGCTAATAACTTTTTTATTTCCCGTTTTGTAGTAGACACTCGCTCTTCATTGGAATCTACTTTTTCTAAAATTTGTAACCCCTTTTTAATTGTACTGAGGCCTTCTGTTAAGTTTGAAATCGTCATTTGATTTTCCGATTCAACTGGGTCTAACGAATCAGTTTGTTCAATGTCTTGATCATGCTCATACATTTCTATAAGCTCGTCAATTGTTAGCTCTTGATTGTGTGAATCCAGCAATTCTTGGACGTCATCAGCATTCACCTCTAAATTTAATTGTTTGGCAATATCGATCACTTCTTCTATTATACCATCGATTTGTTCAGGATCTGAGGCTGATTCTCCTGAAAGAAAAACCGCGTATCTCCGAATTCGCGTAAAACGGGGTAGCGTAAGTCGGGGTATTACTGTATTGTAAGTATATACAACAAAACTGACTTGGTTAATTTTTTAACCAAAAAATTAATTTGAACCAACCAAAATGACAAGATTTTTTAACAAAGCTGTTTGCTCAGCTAGATTGCGGGGGTAGTCTAGTGAAAACGACTGTTTTTTCAACGATTTTTTTTCATATTAGAAGTCAATTTTTATTAAAAAACTTTTTGACATATCATAGTACAACTATTAAAATACACAAAAAAAAATTTTTTTTCTGTTTTCGATGAGTCATCCCGACAAAATGGCCGCTCAAAAAAAAAAAAATTTTTGTTGGCGGACGTCGAATCTCTGCAACGGTTCATTTGAAACAAAAAATTCAAACGAGGTTTTAATCTGTAGAACATTGGCTATCGTCGGAACTAGAATTATTAATTTTCAATAAAAAATAACAAAATGGCGGCATTTCGAATTTTTCGGGTGTTTTTCGCGTGCTTAATTTGTTTATAACTTTGTAAATAAACAATGGATTTTAATAATTCTAGTTCCGACGACAGACACACAATCAAGAAATATACAGCTAAATTTTTAGATCAATCGGAGCAAAAGACTCTGAGATCTGACGTCCGCCGAGTCAAAACATGCTGTTTTCAGAAAAACGCGTTTAAAGTTTTTTATGCGGAAAAAAGCTAAAAAAATTAATTTTACCTTAGTCAGCGATGCCTGCTCCATACATAGCGCGATGCCTCCTCCATACATAACTAACCTTAAATACAAAGCAGAAGGACCTAGACCGTTATAAACCGAAAAAAAATGGGCGGAGCAAACAGAAATACAAGAGTCCTCCTTGTTCCGAAACACGCCACGGGACCTTCGAGCGCTCGGATTACACGTCTCTCGAAAACTCTCTGTATCTTTAAAACTATTCAATATTTTGCTTAGATATTTTAAGGGAGTATTTTCTAGGTGTAGTAGAGTAGATTTAAGCAAAAAACCAAAAAACGAAATTTTTTTTTTTTTTCACTGGACTACCCCCCCCTTAAACAAAAATAAATTGGTTAATTTTCACTTTGTCTTTTAAGTTAATTGTAACAAAATTATTTGTTAATATGATTCATTTTAAGGAAATATAACAAAGTACGTTTAAAACTGATCTGTGTACTCTTAAGCGAGTAAGCTTGGTTAAAACAACCATAAAGCTTGTTAAAAGGAGCGACAAGAAACTAAACTAAAAACATGTAAGAGGCAGAGGGTCTTAAGCTCAAAATGTATCGAAAGGCCGTAGGAGTAAGAAGGCGTAAAGTTCCCCTGCGCCGATTATGGCCGTTATATTTTTTTATAGAAATTTCGAACAAAAAATTAATATCTTTTGAACGCGTTGACCGATTTGAATGGGATTTTAACATCTTATAGAGGTGCACCACAGAAAAAATCAGCAGACCTGAAAAGTGTAAATAACGTCGAAAAAACGGTATTTTTGCGTTTTTTTTTTCATTTTTCTCATAAGATTATTGTGTTAAAATTTTAAGTCGATTGGAGTGAAACTAACAGAGATATGGAATTGTAGGTCTCCGCCGCTCCGATCCGGCTTTGAGCTAATCCTGTGCCTTATAAATTTAGTTTTTAGACTTTAAACACGTTTTTCTCCCACTTAGCATGTTCAAACTCGGTGGACACTGTAACTCAAAATCTACTTGACCTATCCTCTTCAAATCTGACACACTGTTTAAGGTAGTGACGATTATAATTTTTTTTTTGTGCATTATAATTAGTTTTACTATGGAATACCGGATTTTTCTTTTTAAATCTGTTTTTTTTTACTTTAAAATTATGCTAAAAATTTGAAAAATCGTAAAAAAAAATCTCAACGTCATATACTTCGAGAAACTCATAATTGAACCAAATATTTTTTGATTTAAGACAAATCCATTCTGTTGAAAAAATTACTTCAACCAAATATTTTGGTTATTTAACATATTGAACAAAACATGGTTAATTTTGCTAGTGCAATTTGTTGAGCAAATATCAACAGATTCAATTTGTTTGTAACAACCAAAAGCACGGTAGGCTATAGTTAGCGTAAACTTGTTTTTTTTTTTCTTCTCAGTGTATTCACTGTTAAAAGAAATAGTACCCCCTTTCTCATTCCATCACCTTCTCGGTGCACCTCTGCAAATAATTTTGTCGTCGCCGATGTCGTGGATTTTTTTAATTTTGCAAGCCCGGGCTGGGTCTCAGGAGTGTGGCTGGCGGGAAGGATTGTCAGGGTGCAACTTTACTAAATGGATTTGGGAGCACGCTTGTCTTTTTAGGGTAATTGGAGAAGTACTACGCTTAAATATTTACACAGCTGTAGACAATAAGTGCACTTTTACAAGTTTGTGAAAAACTTTTTCCTCCGGAAAGCGATGGCCTAAAATATCAAATTAATATCCCGTCTTTTCGTTTTTTTTTCCCAATTTTAGCAAGAAAACGTTAACCGATGGTGCAGCATTCTGTATATAAGTTGGGAGGAGGGGGCGGCCAGGCGGACGGTTGCAATTTGTTTTTATACAACAATAAAAAGCAACCCCGAGCAGCACAAATGTGCGCATCCCTCAAGTTTAGCGGAAATAAATGCTTCGGAATCCCCATAAAATAAAAGGATCGTCAGTTTTTATATTTGCCCGACTGTTCCCAACATCGCAACATATCACTGCAGATAATATAGTGTAAAAAAAGTTGATGCCGGAAAGAGCGTAAACCATAAAAACACGGTGCCCTACATACGTGTCACTCGCGAGCGACTTCTTTGGGTCCGTCCAGGGAGGAAGGGGTACAACAAGGGGATCAAATAAAATTTCCACGGGACGCTTGGCAGCTTTTTTAAAGACGGGAATACGGGGAAAATGGTTATTTCGTGCATTTTTTTTCTTATAAACAGAGCAGAAAAAAAACGTCACTCGCCGCCTCTCAAGACAACAGCCCCAGACAAGAAATATGATTTATTCCGTTTGTGTGCTCCACTGGTTTATGGGACTTTTCTGAGTGTTTACAAACTAGTCCCGCCAACGAGCGGGGGGACCGAGTGCTGGAGTACACCAATACTAAATACATGTCAACATCCTTGGATGCATCCGCTGACTCCGCCGGGGCGGACAAATCTCCCATTGGAGGTCGTTCCACACTTCTCCAATAATTAAACTAATTTGATGCCCATGGGGAGCGCAAAGGGCTCTGGTAATAAACCTGGGGGATAAACGTTTTGAACTTAATCAAGAGGAAGTTGCTGGGGCAAAAGGTCGGATCCCTTTTGCAGCCCCACTCTTCCCCGCTCCCACCAAAACCACCATTAAATACCTTGCAGTGTTTGCTCGGCTTTAGAGTGCATTTATGTTAGGACCCTGACACAATCAGTTCGCTTGTTTAATTCCGGACACCTGGAAACAGACACGCTTGATTCGAATTTAGTTAGCAATAAATTACACCCACACACATAGCCTTTGGACGTAAATTGATTTTGGCGACGAAATTTAACCCTCAAGGGGGTGGGTGATTGCATTGCATCTGTTACCTAAATGTGAAATCGAGAGTTAGTTGCATTTTATACTATTTTTAATAGAATTCGAAATAGGAAAGTTCTCATATATGAGATTTTGTTTCATTTCCTCTATTAACCTCTGGCATTGGAAGGACGTTCTATGCACGTTACTTGTTATCTTCTTCTAAAGTGAAAATTACGATAGGCACGTCTTCTGAATTTACTGTTAACCAAGTCTATGGGAAGAACTAAGGAAGGTTTAGATATTTACACAATTATTAATTTCGCAGGCACTTGTAAGGGCATCGTAGAACATCGAGTAAGGACACATTCAAAAGAGAAGAAGAACAACTTTCCAACGATACCCCACTCCTTAGGATATCTATAAACTCCTTCACTTTTGGGTGTGTTCTTTCTCGTTGTCCTACGATGTTCTTACTAGAACCTATAAGGACTTAAGTGAGCGAACCTCTAAAAACTCTTTAACGGCGAGTTTGAATTTCGTTTTTCTGCTTCATCGTTTTTACAATGGCAAAGGACAATGTTAAAAATAATTATATTTTCGCCCCTTCAATAAAAGTTAATTGATAGTATAAAATAGTTATTTTTTTTAAATGTACTATTGCGTAATATATTGTAAATGTGACATTATTACATATTCGTTTATACATCATATATATTTAATATTTATTCTATTTTGGTTTAGTCAAATGAAAATAGTTGGTCTTTGAACATTTGAACAGATTTTTATGTAAAACATTCTGAATACATCAACTCGATATTGTTCGAAGAGTGTTTTATTCTAATTATAATAAAAAACCCGATCAAATGCGAGTCGGACTCGCGCACCGAGGGTTCCGTACAAACCCGTAGGTATATAAGTAAAAGTTCACCAAAGTTCACTTTGGGTTTTGATTCCCTTGCGACTAGTTGCGAGTTTGAAAATATGTGGCTTAAATTGCTGTTTCTTTTGATTGCGTTGACATAGAAGTTTGATTTTGTTACAACTTAAAGGTATTATAGACCTGAGTATTTGATATGAATTTCAATTTGATACCTATACGCGTTCATGAGGAAAGGGGTAGTAAGTTTAAAATTATTAAAAATATTTTTATTATATGATGTAACTAAAAATTTACGGTTTTCGCAACTTTTCCTTTATCTGTGCTATAAGACGTTGCTTCGTACCAAATTTCAAGATTCTGAGTTCACGGGAAGTACCCTGTAGGTTTTGATTCCCTTGCGAGTATCGAAAATTTGCGGCATAAACGGCTGTATCTTTTGATTGCGTTGGCTTAGAAGTTTGATTTTTTCACAGCTCCAAGGGACAGTAGACCTGAGTATTTGATATAAATTCCAGCTTGATACCTCTACGCGTTCCTGAGAAAAAGGGTCTTGACAGACAGACAGACGGACGGACAACAAAGTGATCCTATAAGGGTTCCGTTTTTTCCTTTCGAGGTACGGAACCCTAAAAACGATATTTTTTTTTAATTTTTAATTCTTTTTTCTTTGCTCCTTTTTGTTTTGTTGGCTTTGTAATTATTTAATTAATAATAAAATTGTGACTGTGTTCTTATAAAACGCTAAAAGAATGACATAGGTGTTGCAGTTTTATTACTCTCTAGTTCCATTTCTCGTCCCTACTCGATTTCGCAATTCATCCTTTAGATCATAAGAATCTTTTCATTCTGATGAAGATTAATAAAAATATTGTTGTGCATAATGTGTATATAATTTAATAAGGTGTAGTAGTTAAGATTTTTTGAAAAAGTAAATCAGAAGATAATAATAAATAAAAAGCAAAGGAAATGCTTCACTGATTGAGATTGAAAAATATATATTTAGCTTCATTGATCATAGTACTTATGAATTATTAAAAAAGTAGAGCTGTAAAACATAAAAAAAATAAAGAGTCTAAAAAAGCATTTATTATTTGAATCTTCCTACAACCATATCAATCTAATGTCTCATGAAATTGAATTGTAGGTAGGGTAAGCTGCCCAGTGATGGCAACTGTACCAGTGATGGCCACTTTTGTCTTTGGGGTGGATTTCCAGCCAACCAAGCGAAATTCAAGATGCGTGCCTTTGCGATCCATATTCTTTCACATGTTGGCAGTAAGATTCCAATCGGGTTTTGGTTCGACCATTGCCCGGCTGAGCGCACGAGCGCATCGCGTCGGACGCTGCACAGTCGGCAGCCTGAGCGGTCGTTTTCTTAGTCAGAGTGTTAAGAGAAGCCGTTCATTAGACACGCTGTCATTCGACTCACAGCAATCGCACGAGTCTCGGGCAGCTTCTTAATTGGAAAAGGATAGGTAAGTTACTGTATTTTATACTGCTTTTCAAATTTATTCAAAATTTAAAGGGGGAAAGCGGGGTGGCCATCACTGGGCCAGAAAAACATAGTCTGCCCAGTGATGGCCACACTTGAACTCGCTGCAGTACTGGCGCCGCCGAGCGTCTCGTAGAGAAGAGAGCCCATAAGAGTAAAATCAGACGCGCGCTGTGTTTGTTGTGGTGAGAAGTGGACATGGGAGGAAGAGAGATGGAGCAACGCGTCCGTCTCACACGCAAAGCTTGAGTCGGTGGGCTACGAACGGTGCCTGTCGTCTGCTGCGCTTGGACCGGACCAGGCCCCTATCACTCGTGTTCAAGGACGAATTTTTAATGACCCCATCCGCTACGCGGCGCTGATGGTACTTGTAGGCAAAATATGGCGGGATTTTGAAAATATTTTTTTTTGCCATATAATATCAGATGGTGGAAAATGTTTTCCACAAATTCTATGATGATCTTTAAGATCTTTTCGATCCAATTCCGAATCCATTTAATAAAATCCAAAAAGTAAAAACTAAATTTGCACAACTTCGAAATCACAATTGCGATGACAACCATTCAAATAACTTGATATTCGCGCTCGTTCATCCTACAAGGACAGTATGCGCCACCTAGCGGAGTAGTTTCCGGTGGCGACACTAAAAGTCCACTTTTTTTTGACAGCTTCATAGAGAGTGATAGGGGGCTGGACCGGACCCGGACCTCTCCTGACCGAGTGACAGGTGTCGTTCGCTCAACGCACAGCATTCCCCCAGAGCTCCCCAAAATCGCCAAATAAAGGCACAGGAGGCAGAAAAGGCTGCTAAAGCAGCTGCCGCAGCAGTAAAGCGACAGAATACAGCAGCAGTAAAGCGACAGAAGACCGCAGCAGAACCTCCAGCTCGGAGAAACACACGGCGGAACAAGTAGATTTAAGTATGAGAAGGGGAGTGGCCATCACTGGGCAAGGGGGTGGCCATGACTGGGCTAGGCCTGGCCATCACTGGGCAGATTGTACTTTTTTGTTTATAATTATTTTGACATCAAATAAATTTTATTTTTCTGTTTTTGAAAAGCGTAGCACCTTTCTCAAACCCTCTAGTATACCCGTCATTTTTTTCATACCGCTGAGTTGTACTGGAGACGCATGGTCGTGCAAACTATGAAGCACCGCGCTTAAAGTGGCCATCACTGGGCAGGTTACCCTAGTTTATTTACAATTTAACCGATTGTAGTATTAACAATTTCCTGACAAAATGAAACATTACAAAATGCACGAAAAAATAAACAAAAATTAAAAAAGAAATAAAAAACCAAAAATGGTTGACGTTCATAACTTATAACATGTATATTGTATATAGAGTTTAAGGAATTACATATGTGCATATGTAGTACATAGGAATTATACCGGAGCATAGAACTACTATTTAAAATAATAAAAATAAATAAAACAAGATAAAGTCGTTGACTATCATGTCTAAGAAGATTGTATTGAATACAGTTCCAGTGATTGCAGAATTTTCGAGTTAAAAGAACAAGCAAAACAACAAAAAGCTAAGAAAAATATCAAAAATTAGAAAAATATTTATTATTATAATATTGTAAGTAGAATAAAACTCTCTTCGAACAATATCGAGTTGATTATCGAGAATGTTTTACACAAATATCTGTTAAAATGTTCAAAGACCAACACTTTTCATTTACCTAAATCGAAATAGAATAAATATTAAATAGATATGATTTATTAGTGCATATGTACTAATGTTAAATTTATATTACGCAATAACACATTTTAAAAATGTTCCACATTGTTTGCCGCTAAATAAGTATGTTTTACACTTATTTTGGGACCAGAATAATTATTTTATACTATCAATTAACTACAATCGAAGAGGAACAATTATTTTTAACATAAATCTTTGGTTGATCAAAGAATTTTTTTGAAGTTTTGTGTTTCAATTGAAATTTCATGTGCCGAATCGTTGAAAATGTTACTAAAAGCATTTGGGGAGTCTGCTGTCTGAGAAACACAGGCATAATAAATGATATAAGGTATTCAAGAGTGGTCGTGATATTGTTGAAAATTTGCTGAGTTCTGGACGCCATTCGACATTAAATTGTGAATGAGGGATGCTGTACATAAAAACGATCGTATTTAAGGGAAGTCAATTTGTGGATTTTGTATCACGATAACTCGCCTCTAACAAAGCACGCATTGTGCTGGATATTATTTAACCAAACATCGAACAAATATCATCGAATGAGCATCGTATTCATCAAATTTGGCACCATGCGACTTATTTCCCTTCCTTACTCTCAAATTACTTCTCTGAGGAAAGAGATTTGAGACTGTAGAACAGATTAAACAAAATGAGACAAAGGAGCTGGAGGCAATCCTTTCATCAGCTTATGAAAAATGTATGGTTGATTTGATTAAGCGGTAGCACATGTTTCTCGCTTCAGATGAATGTTATTTTGAAGGTGATAAAATAAATATACCTGAAAATTAACCATAATGTGTTTTTTTTTATTAATTATTATATTACTGATTATTTATAAATCCCGGGAACTTTTTGATCATACTGTAGGTCCTATATCCTGGCTCGACAGGTATTAAGTTTAAGTTTCGACCGAAACATTGGATGAGGTTTTTTGTTTTTGTTTTTAATAATGTGAATAAATAAATTAGAACAAAAATGAAAGGTTGTAATCTGCTTAAAACTTAAATATAAATTATTCAAAGTAAAAGCTCGTTTGGAGTTGCTTTGAAGGAGTTAGTCACGGGCTTCTGCCAATTAATTTCCAGTACAAGAGCTTAATTGACATATTTCAAAAAATTGAATTGACATTTAACATTGACATATTTCAAAAATTTGAATAAGGTTAAATTACTCTCAAAATTTTTAAATATAAGTCAACCAAATAGAAAAAGTATTACTTGCTCACAGTCTTCTATATGATTTTTGGTATAGTAAAATTTTTTAAAAGATTCGAACATTAATTGATCTCGTTAGAAAAGCTTCTCATTTGATGCAAAATTTCAAATAAAATATTTTCAAAAGTTTTGGAAGGTAAGAAAATATTATATACGCTTTTAATCTTCCTGGTTTGACAAAATAATATTTTTAACTTTTATTAATACACTGCGCAAAATAAAAAACGAGACATTTTCAAATTTAGCGTTTTTTAAACAGGATATAACGTGTTAAATTGTGCTCTAAAGAAAAACCTAAAAAGTTGTTCGGATATACAACCACCTAGTTCAGGAATAGCACTCTGGGACTTTTCCTCGCCAACTCCTGCACAAAGGGGCACTTTTCTAAATTGCAAAAATTGAAAGTTTGGCGACAAAAAATAATGCGTAATAAATGTCGTATTTACCTAATTTCCCTGTGAATGGAAAGCAAAAGCATGCTCTTGTCTTTAGACTTTTATAGAGGTTGACGGCGAAAAGTTCCAAAGTGCTATCCTAAACTAGACAGTTGTATCTAGGGACGATTTTTTTAGAGTGCATTTTAGCACGACGTCTCATGTATAAAAACCGCCAATTTTCAGCTCTGAAAAGGTGCCCTGTTTTTATAAACTTGTGTTGAAGTTAGCTACATAATCCAATTAGATGACTGTGAACTTTTTTTCTCCGGTAAATTAATTAACATTTAATTGGTAAGTGTCCTTTGAATTCATATTTAAACACAACATATCAATACAGCAAAATTACACTTAGGTACGGATTTGGTTATCTAAAATAATGAAAATATACAATATTGAACCGCATTTCTTAATAATTATTGCAATACGGTGATCATTGAATTTCTAACAATGGCCAACGTTATTTGCGAACGTTCTCAAATATGACATATGTTCCCGAAATGATTATGGCGTTTAACGAATGATATCTATAATGGAAAAGCGAACTATTAAGAGTTAATTATTATATATTGGATTAGCATTATAACTAAATACCACCTTCATCAACAAGTTTCAGAAATTTATTCAGAAAATTGAAAATACAAGTTCATTCAACAAAATAGACATTGTCCCCTTCAAAGTACTGTCCATCAACTGCGAGGCCAGCGCTTGATCCAATTCTCGAAACATTTTTGATACTTCTACGGTACGAGTTGCTTGCCGCAAAATTCGGTCTTTTTTGGAGAACTACTTCACGCAAGCGTCTCATATCTCACAAATAATAATCCTTGCTAACTGCGTCACCTTGTGGCAAGAGTGCATGATGCACAATTCCGTTATAATCCATGAAAACCGGGCGCATCGCTTCCATTTTCGACTCCATCGTGAGTCATTCGGTGAACGCCATTCACTCGCTTGATGCCTGGATTGCGTGTTATAGTCATAAACCCACGTCTCATCTCCAGTAATTATGCGTTGGACGAATGTGGGGTTGGATTCAGCCATCGAAATCATGTCTTTCGCGACGTCAACGGGGTCCCTTTTTTGCATGAAATTCAGTTCTTTCGGCACCAGCTTTGTAAGCCCAAATCACTAACCAAAATACTTTGAACGGATCCATAAGCCATGTTCAAGTCCTCTGCCAGCTCTTTAATAGCCAATTTGTGGTTTTCGGCGATGTTTTCGTTGGTTCGATTCGTCGTCCTGGACGGACTCACGCCCATCTCTGAAGTGTTCGTGCCACACATAAATGTTTTTTTTATATAGAGTATTGTTGCCGATACACTTCTCCAACATTTCCAAGGTCTTCGCACTGTTGAGTTTGTAAACTATTCGTTTCGATTCAAAAACGCAAAATTGAATACAAACTCGTTGTTGCAAAATCGTAAAAATCGAAACACGCACAGAAGCAGATGTATTCAAGACGGCGTCACTTTTACAAATATGAAGCTACAACTCTGCAATTCGGCGGGCATATCAATGACAAATGTGGAAAACTTAAAAAAAAAAAAAAAAAACTCGAATTGGATGGCTGACCACAACACACGGTGGTCTTCCTGACACTTTTTGATCAATGTGGTATTTATTTTCAATTTTATTTCCAAAAAAATATGGAGTCTCGCAAAGAAGCAACCAAGAAAAAAAATACTTAATAAGTAAAAGAGTTTAGAACAAGTTTAATTAATGCTTTAAAACATATTTACGCATTTATTATTTATAAAAACCATTAGTGTACCTACTTGTTTCGTAATTTCAGGAACACGATTGTCATAAGTAGGCGCTGCATTATTTACTAGAACATTAAAACAAAGTAAATAAAATAAAACAAAAAATAACAGATTTTCTTAACATAGAAGATTAAAAATTTAAAATACAAGATTATTTTTTTGTACATAAAAGTTTTGGATTTGACGCCATTAGCTTTTTTTTTGTCCCGTTTGGGCTGCCATTAAAAATCGATGTTATCGATGATATTCATGGTTCTATGCTCCAAACCATCGAAAATCTGCTAAAAAATTGTGATGAGAGCAATGGCTATTGTCAAGCCAGCCGGACCAACCATTTAAATGAAGTCATATTCCATAAATAATCGGGAGGTTTACTCTTTGCAATAAATCAAAAAACTCTGAAAAATATTGAACAGCTTTTATTTTATAGCATTTTTAAAAAGGAACTAGCCGATGGCTCACCCTTTATTAATATAGATTAAAGAATTGGAATAATACGACATTTCTAACCACATTCCAATAAATAACCCGACAGAATATTCCCACTTATTCCTCATCCCCTACGAAAATATCAAGATATCGAAATCTTTTCGCACGAATCTGGGAATTTCACCCCATCGCATCGAGAGCATCGCTATTCAGAGGCTCTATAGACAAAAATAGCTTGAAATTTCTGATTACATCAAGCTTTTCTCCCAAGGGCTCTCGGAAGAAAGATTTCGACTACCGTCCATACGTCAAGCTAACAATGGCATAGCACGGAGTCGTCCTCCTTCATGAATTTATTCAAGATTGACTGCTTTTTGTGCTGAGGACGTATGAATAGTCGCAGACGGTGTGTTTGGTCATCTCCGGGCACCAAACAGCCTTTTCATGTAAAACACCGCAGGCTTCCACATATTTTATCTGTGGAAGGTCACATTCAATAGATCTATGGGGAAATGTATTGATTGCGGCGAGCGGTGGGTGTGACGAGGTATTTACTTTGAGGAGGAATTTCCTTTCTGTTACCTCAAAAAATGATTTTTTTTCGAATATTTTTTATATACCGGGTGAGTCATTTAACTTGAGACAACCTAATAACTTTTTAGGATCACATAATATTGAAAAAAGTTTAACATTAAAGTTGTAGGGTATCAAAAATGGCGTTTGGTGATGATCTTAAAAATGACCTTGACCTTGACATTCAAGGTCATATGAAGGTCAACTTTAAAATTTCAAATGGGATGACCCCCTATTGACCCCGGAATTGAAAAGAGCGGAAAATTTTACGTTCAGATATGACCTTGACCCAATGGTCAAGGTCAAATTTCAAGGTCATTTCACGATAATTTATCTTCATGTCCAATAGCGAGAGGCGATGACGTTTTTTGAAATACATGTTAAACTAATGTTTTTGATGTGAAGAGAGATATCTGACCACGACCTTGAAAATTACCTTGACCTTCAAAGTTATTTGAAGGTTAAACTCAAAAATTCTATTGGTAATCCCTATTTTTGACGCCAGAACGAAAAAAGCTTTCGACCGAACATGCGATAAAGTATTTAACTACATTTTGCATTACCCAGGAACAACGACGTGGACGTAGTAGTTTTCTGTTCCCTTTGGGATGCTTGATTTAGGTGAGTCGAGTCCCCTCGCCTCTCACCGTCGCACAGTGGGGCCATATTGCTAAATTGGTTCAAAACCACCCACAAGTCATAATTTTTAACGGAATTTGAAAATTCTTGTTTAAGGATACTCGTGATGAGGAAACAAAGAGACTCACGAAGCCCTTTTTGCCAAAAATTGCTTCGGTGATTTTAAAAATTCAAAAAATTTCACTTTGATCTCGAAAATTCAGCATATTGAAAGTATAATCTTATGATCCAAGAACTTAAAGCAAAAATGAAAATCTGGAAAAAAACTACAAGTAGGATTTCGAGGTTGCTGAATCTAAATTAGTCATTTACTTGATCATACAAGGTCTCCTAAAGGTCATTTGAAGGTCAAGTGAGAATTTTTAAAATCACCGAAGCAATTTTTGGGAAAAAGGGCTTCGTGAGTCTCTTTGTTTCCTCATCACGAGTATTCTCAAACTAAGAATTTTCAAATTTTGTTAAAAATTACGACTTGTGGGTGGTTTTGAACCCACTGGGCCCACTGTGTGTCGGGGTGCTTGATATAGGTAAGTCCCCTCGCCTCTCACTGTCGCGTCGGGGTGATCGATTTATGTGAGTACTCGCAATTCTCACCAGTTTAGTTTAATAAATGCTCGAAGTGATGTCCATCAACTTCAATACACTTATTAATGCGCACCTCAAACGATCTTACACAACTTTGAAGCAGATCAGGACTTATTTTGTTGCAAGCATCAATAATTCTTTCAATCATATTTTCACGAGTAGTTGGTACTTCGTTGTAAACTTCACCTTATCAAGCATCCCGACGGTGAGAGGCGAGGGGACTCACCTAAATCAAGCACCCCAAAGGGAACAGAAAACTACTACGTCCACGTCGTTGTTCCTGGGTAATGCAAAATGTAGTTAAATACTTTATCGCATGTTCGGTCGAAAGCTTTTTTCGTTCTGGCGTCAAAAATAGGGATTACCAATAGAATTTTTGAGTTTAACCTTCAAATAACTTTGAAGGTCAAGGTAATTTTCAAGGTCGTGGTCAGATATCTCTCTTCACATCAAAAACATTAGTTTAACATGTATTTCAAAAAACGTCATCGCCTCTCGCTATTGGACATGAAGATAAATTATCGTGAAATGACCTTGAAATTTGACCTTGACCATTGGGTCAAGGTCATATCTGAACGTAAAATTTTCCGCTCTTTTCAATTCCGGGGTCAATAGGGGGTCATCCCATTTGAAATTTTAAAGTTGACCTTCATATGACCTTGAATGTCAAGGTCAAGGTCATTTTTAAGATCATCACCAAACGCCATTTTTGATACCCTACAACTTTAATATTAAACTTTTTTCAATATTATGTGATCCTAAAAAGTTATTAGGTTGTCTCAAGTTAAATGACTCACCCGGTATAAAAATCTTCATTCAATAAAATGTATCTTTGCTTTTAAAATGGCTCGGTGAGCCACTGGTTGGAGAGGTAGCTTTCGCAATTTTACATACAATAACTTTCTCAGAAATGTAGAAATTGCAGAGATTTTGATATTCCGATAACTCTGAGAAAATGTTACTATATCTTCACTGATTTTTGACCATGACTCCGAAAATACCATTTCTTTAAATATTTATAATCTATACTTACGAAAATTCAAAAAAGCCCAGTTTTAAATCACAGAAATTACATATTAATTTAATAAAGTCAAACATTCAAACAAGTCAAATTGGTCCACATTTTTAAGTTAAACAAGTTCTAATTTTCACTTCAAAGTCTAAATTTTGTAAATTAAAATTTCTCGTTTTATACTATCGATTCTTAAACGTGTAATATTTCGTATTGTAGTAAGTAAAGTGCAGGATTCCTACTATGTCATAGACCAAAATACTTTCTTCTCTCCAGAAAGGATGTAAAAAATTATGAAAAACAAATCTTGCCACCAAACCCCATTATTCTATGATACTAAACATTTTCTTACTACATAAGAAAAAACAAATGCACTAGCAGATAATGTTTGTAGGGCTAACGGAGCTACCGTGAACTTTATCGATGAGGACACTATAAATAAGGTAAACAATATCTTAAAAGACCTACACCTACCAATGTTAAATAAACTACATTTCACCCTTAAACAATTTTCTTGGGCTTGGTAAACAGCTACTGACATAAATCATTATCTCTCTTCATGCCTTCTTACAAACCTCATATTTTCCGAAAAGGTGGGAAACTGCTAAAGTTATTCCCCTTCTTAAACCTGGAAGCCAAAGGAACCAAAGATGTCTCCTGTTTGCGCTAGCTGCGCTAAATTGCACTAAAAGAAGCTAAAAATGAAATTGAAAAAAAATTTGGAAATGATAATGAAAAACCTCAATAAAATTATAACATAACCACACAAATTCAAAATCAATATAGCATACACTGCATAAATGCATTTGCGTCAATTGCATCATTCTTAAGGAATAGTTTTATTTTATTTTTTAACAGATAATAATTCATGGAAAATGTTTAGCAATTAAATACCTACGTTTTTAAAATTCTAAGAATTATTTTTCTGAAAATGTATACCTATTTAAGCGGGGCAAAAGGGTAGGTTTGGAAGTAAAATTATTAGGTATTTCAAAAGGTCTATAATAGTATAGTATTTTAGATATTAATGTACTATATTTTATTATTTAATAATGTGTGCTCCTTCCATTTTCATTTATAACTTCAAAAATTCTTGCTGTCGTATAACAAAGTTTTAATATTTACTGGAATTTTCATCCACTGCTCGAAAAATAGGTAATTATTATGATTTTTCCAGTGATTGATACACAATATATAATATAATTATTTTTGCGGTATATAAATACAATCTTGAAGAATACGAAAAAAAAAAATTTTTAAATTTTTTTACACAAAAACCGGCTTGCCTTGAAAATACACAGCTTGGTGATGATATTGATGATTTTGTAGAAATAGCGTATCTAAAACAAAAAAACAAAAATCAAATGGTTTCATGTTTGACTTGACAGTGGGTACCGTTCCACCCTCAATTGTAAATTTTTATTCAAAAATACCAAAATGGGAGATGTTTAATCAAAATGTTGAGAAAAAGGTGTATTTTTGGAATAATTTGGTGGCAAAAAAAAAAAATACATGTTTAAAATTTTTTTATTTTTTTTTAAATTGGGACAATAGCCCTATATGTATAGAATATGTGGTTAAAATTGATGAGGATCGGTTGAGTAGTTCCTCCAACAATATCGTATAAAAAAATGTTTCGAGAAAACACGTTTAAAGTTTTTTTAATGAAAAAAGCTAATTAAACCATATCTAAAGCTAATGTATGATACTAGCCCTATAAAGTATTCCTTCTACCTCTTCATACATCTCATTTTCCTTAAGACGAATTGCTATACTTTGAGTTCTGTTGAATTGCTATACTTTGAGTTCTGGCTTCCTTTGAAGCTTCAGAGCTGCGGCGGCTAGTATGACATATGCGCGACGAGTCTCACGATTGTGCAAAAATTCATGGCATTTCGACCGATTCAACCGCCGCGATTACGTGATAATGCTTTATACAATAAATACTTAAGAAAGGTTCCGATCTTAATGAAATTATCAGAAAATATTCTTGAATACTTATACTTTACAAAATTGCAATAAAAAAACTCAATTTTTTTTTTATTAGGTTGCCCCATTAAAGCTAAAATTAAATTTCTTTGCTTCGAAATTGCTTTCCATTTTCATAAGTTTTTCTCGGAAGACATCTCCACAGGTTCCCAATAATAGCTGCGTTTTTTTCAATCGGATCAGGATTTGGATCAATCTCTTAACATTGACATACAACAACAAATCGTGATCCACACCTTCATTCGGATTATAATCAATGATCCACAAGAAGTGGTTACAAAAAATTCTACGAGAAGTGCTAGTGTCGGATGAATAGTTTGGAAATTTCTAACAAAGTCGCTGCTGTAGTTTTTCTTTTCTGAAATGATGGCAGCAATGAAATTTGTAGTCGATTGTTTCTGAGCACACAAAGAAAAAGTAATTTATAGTAACAAAATAAATCAAATCGTTTTCTGATTATGGTATTTAATAAAAAACAAAACTTTGAAGGCCATTTTTGAATTTTCTTTGACGAAGGCTGTCGTCTAATCCCCAATTCTTATTAGATTAGAAAAAACAGGAATTCCAGCTCCTCAAACCCAAAATCGTTATCCCGGTGATTAACCTGAATCGTTTTTTTCATTTGATACCGATCCAGAACCAGAGCTATTAGCAGCGTTATTTTCATCTGGATCTGGTTCTGGAATGGCGACTACAACCTTGAAGATAAACCTCATGAAGGGCGGCCGGTTGAGGTTGATGTCGACCGACTAGCGCAGCTCATCGAGGAAGATCCAAGGATCCTACTCGTCAACTTGAAGAAGAACTCGGATGCTCCCATACCACTATCGCTCGACATTTGAAAGTGATGGGTAAAGTGTACAGGCACAATCAATGGGTACCCCACGAATTGACGGGTGGTCAACGGATGATGCGAGTGGCGGTTTGTACGCAATTACTCACTTCACATCGTACTTTTGCTTGGCTTCGTAATTTGGTTAACGGGGATGAGAAGTAGATGCTTTATGTTAACCATAAGAATAAGCGACAATGGCTTAGCGTGGGTCAAAGAGGAGTACCGACAGTTAAATGTAAAATTACTAAACACAAGGTTATGTTGAGTGTTTGGTGGAATGTGCACGGCACAGCGGATAAGGTAGCTTCCTTAAGCGAAGCTTCTTTAGTATCGGAGAACGTTTAATTTCGCGCCGTATCGTCCAAGCACTTGCATAGATGCTCATATCTTCCTTAAATTGCCGAGCAGTCTTCGTGGAATTCGACGCTTTCTCAAGATGAGATGATGTTCTTGTTCAGTTGATTCTCTGCTTGTCCTCTCCTTCTGGTTTTTTCCACTGTTTTTTGGATCTTACAAATAAATATTCACAACATTAGCACTTTTGCCGATTTTCTGTGCGATCGCCATACTAGAGTAGCTTTCTGCTTTGAAAGCCTCAATTTTCCCGATTTCCATACTGTTCAGTGTTTCACCTCGACCCATTTTTTCACTTTTATACTATAAACTAGAGATGCCACGAATAGTAATTTGGCCGAATACCGAATACCGAATATTCGGCGAGGTTCTTGGCCGAAGCGCCGAACATTCGGCAGCCGAATATTCGGCCACACTTAGTACTTTCCGCGGGCGATAAGTCACAACTATCGCTGCAGAAAATGTTCGTTCAGATGAAGGTGTGGAACAGAAAAATTCTGTTGCAAATGAACTTGATTTTTACATGGTATCTGTTCGTTTAGATTGGACAGCAGACCCTTACAAGTGGTGGTCAGCAAACGCGAAACAATATCCAACCCTTTTACAATTTGCTAAGATGTATTTATCATCTCCCGGTAGCAGTGTGTATAGTGAGTGGCTGTTTTCGGAAGCAGGTATAATTTATGAGGAAAGACGCAATCGTCTGCTATCAACAAACGCTGAAAAAATTGTTTTCATTCATCATAACTTACCACTGGTAGATTTTAAATATTAATTTAATAAAATTTCTTTTTTTTTGGTTAAATAAATATATCTTTGTGAGTAATATTTTGAGTTCTTTTTTCATGATTTATTTGGTAATCCTTACTATATTTTATCATAAATACGAAAGTAAATCTGTTTATCACGATTTCACGCCAAAACTGCTGAACCGATTTAAATGAAATTTGGTACACAGATACTCTAGAGCCTTAGAAAGGACATGGGCTATAATTTACTCGGATGAAGTCGCGGGAAAACAGCTAGTAATAAAAAAATAATAAATAAATTGCTATTCGGTATTCGGCCGAATAGTTAACCATATTCGGCCGAATACCGAATAGCGAAAAAAAGTGGCCGAATAGCCGAATACCGAATAGTTGCCGAATATTCGTGGCATCTCTACTATAAACATTTCTAAAATACTATAGCAAATTAATAAAAAAAAAAAAAAACTACTGCAACTTATAACCATTCAAAAAAATATACCTTAAACCATTAACGCCCATAGAACCTAATTTTTTTGTGCAGTTGGAAACCTCATTCTTACAATTAAAAGACATTTATTTTCCAATAAAAACCATGAATCTTACTAGTTTTGAGTGTGCTCTTTCAGAATCTGTCGTCAAAATTGAGTTTTTTCCAATAGGAAATTAAATATGGCGATTTTTTTAAAAAAAAAGTATCAACAAATTTGAAATTATTTTTTTGTAATTTTTTTTCAAGTCAATAGAGTTTTGCAATGCAATTCTTACTATGATCAACGGTGATCGGAATGTTTGAACTTACAGAAAAAAGTTTTTTTGCTGATCGCAATCACTCATAACTGTTTCAAAATGGCAGATTTTCTATAGTGCAGATTCTGAAAATCTGAAAATCGTACAGATTTTCGTGAAATTCTGTACCAAGGGGTTTTTATCGTCACTGATTATGAGATTAAAAGCAGATTTTTAAAGTTCAAATGGCAAATTCAATATGGCGGACAACAAATTTTAAAAATCTCACAGATTTTCATGAAATTCAGTATACAGGAGTTTTGGTAGTCTCTAATCACAAATTTAACATCAAATTTTGAAAATTGAAAATTGCGGATTTTGTTTTTCCAAAAAGTCGCCATATTTAATTTCCTATTGAAAAAAACTCATTTTTGACGACATATTCTGAAAGAGCACACTCAAAACTAGTAAGATTCGTGGTTTTTATTGGAAAATAAATGTCCTTTAATTGTAAGAATGAGGATTCAAACTGCACAAAAAAATTAGGTTCTTTGGGCGTTAATGGGTTAAGAAAGATGCAATATAATTGACGCAGGTATATTTATTAAGGTAGAACTTTCATATTGTCCAGCAGTGTACATGTATGCTCTTAAAGCATTAATAGATACAATAACAATGAAATATGTTAATAGCCAGAATTTAGATAAATTTATATTAACATTAATAATTAGGTAATTTAGATAAGTTTTAAATCTTGACACTTGATATGAGGTTTTCCTCAAATTGTCATTATTTGAGGGGGTAATCTACTGTTAAAAAAATTTTTGCTATTTCCTTTTTTTATTTTGTCAGAAGAGTGTCTCAATAATGCCTCTATAAAATATTAGGTCGACATGTATTAATTCGTTTTCATTCCACAGCGCTCTTTTTCCTCATCCGTTCTGCTATACTTTGGTGAAAAGTAAAAACTTTAAAAGTGTTTTTCTCAAAACGTACTCTTTCGGCGCTCGTTGTAAAAATGTGAAAAAAACTGATCAATCGTTTCACTTCAAATTTTTCACACATATTTATTGACTATTTAGCTACCGGGTGAACCTTACTTTAGAGCAAAAACATAATAATTCGTGAATTGGGAACTCTTTTTTCAATTGGAAATATGTTCAATTCTCGGAGACCTATGTTCAAACGTGTGTCAAATTGAAAAAAATTATGTTTTTGCTCCAAAGTTAGGTTCACCCGATAGGTTTTGGCCAAAACTAAAAGAAAATGTTTTATATTATGCTTACAGATGGATATTTTTGCTAGAATTTTACGAGGGTCAATTTTTTTAACGAGGAGCGCTGCATCGCCATGCTGGGACGGCCGCCATTTTGTTTTTAAATTTTGTTTAACAATGAAAATATTAAATTCCAACCTCAATAAATAAGCTTGTAAAATTTCAAGTCGATATTTTCCGTAGTTTTTTTTTTATATAGCAGTTTAAGAAAAAGTCCATTTTTTGCAACAGTAGGTTACCCTCTTGACCCGCATATGTACTTTATAGCAACTATAATGCAAGATCAAAGTGGTAAGAAATTTTGTTGTATTTCGTTTCCTTTAATGTATAAAATTAGTATGTATAACCGACACCTTAAAATACAGTTAGCTCTGCTAAATAACTGAACTGAATTAAATAGAAAATAAAAATTGTTGACTGAGTTATGGTTACTTAAAGAAAAAAACTTTTTTCACCAAAAAATTAGTATCTTTGTTTTTGTATCTAAATATATTTCTTTTATTATTCTAGTTTATAAAACTTTTCTGAAAATGCTAATCCCAATGCCACATCAATTGTGTAATTTAGCAGGCGAGAAAAACACTATTAAAATGTTCATAGAAGATAACATGTTTAAAGTCTGTGGCACGACTGCTGAACACGGTGTTACTCGGTAAATTTTACGAGATTTGACGTGAAATTTTTACCAAGTACTTTTAAGAGTTGCATTGTTAAGAGTTTGTGAAAAAATATATAGTTTATTCAACAAAGCAAATACGTCACCTGAGAAGTATTCACCCTGCCAACATAAAAATAAATTAATTAAAATTATTAGCTAGCCCCCGACATATAGCTCGAGGATTGCACATACAACCAGATTAAAAAGTTGTACAGGAAAAAAATGCCAACAGAACGTACTTGTCTTCTCAATGAACTCTCTAAGCAAACAATTTTTTAATTCCGTTCAAAATGCAGTGCTTAGCTTTGGGGGGCTTGGATGCTGGAGCAGTGATTTAGCGGAGAGCTCCTTCAAATGGATACAAATAACCATTCACACTCAGCACATAGAGCAGTGAAGAGTGGAAGAATAATTGACGTTCATATGAGCCTCTGGAATCCACTTGACACTGCAATTTTTTCATCCTTTTTTCTTGCATCCCTACAGAGCCTGGATTGTGGATGACCTTTACAGAGAAGGGTGCCGCAACTGCAGAGAAACGAGCATCGTTCGCATTGTGGTCTGACAGGGTAATAGTGAGAAAAATGGCAGTATCGACAGTTTGCTCCGGGTAGCTGCCATGCTAAATGTTGTCTCTTTGAATTCGCATAATTTAAAATATCCAATCGATTGCAAAGAAGAGCCATTGCATGAGCATTACACATACTGCCAACTGCAACGGGACGATATCCCCTTGTAGGTACTTTAAGCCAGTTTTGCCAAGGGACTTCGGTTTTATTGTGTCCATGAGTTCTTGTTATGGCTGAGCATTTTTCCCAGATGTGGGTATGTATGCACTCTTTTTTATTTTACAAATGTATTTCCGTACGACATTGCATGTTGTCTACATAATTGGAAAAACAGTTTATCCTTCCGTGAGGCACTCTAAATGATATAAATAAATAAATTCCCAATGATAAATGTGCATGTTGCTTTAGGCAGAAATATGCATTTGGTAAACGTTAAAACTAGAACGCTCAAGATAGCTTCTGTAAAGCATTCCAATTATAGAAAGGTAAAGAAGGAAAAACCTGATTTTTGAATGTTCAATTTTATTTTCTATCTTTTTTACACATTGCTTTTTTTTATTGTTTTAATATTATAAATAGTAGCAGGCAAATTTGAAATAAAAAAGTCAAAGTAGATCTAGCTACTCTAAGTTTTAACGTCTAGAACTGACACTGTTGTCTATTAAGTAATTTTGTTTTAAAAATAGAATTTTAAGTAACAGTTTCAATTTGTTTAAAAACAATAACTAAAATATATTTTTGCTTGGAGATGTTGTTATATACTTATAGAGGGTGTTTCAGCTAAGGAAAATTTGCTTTATATTGAAAGATTGCTCATAAAATATGTTTAAAAGAACTTAGTGGGCACTTTGTGTTATGACATACACTGGATATTTTTAAAATCTTAAAAGTATTGACTCTTCGTTTAAAGTCAAGTTGTTGTATCTTATATTTCCTTATTTTACCGTATTCATTGTCCATTAGGCCGTTTAGGTAATAGGAGGGAACGAAAAATCAGACATTCATAAAAATATACAAACATACACTCGAAAACATTGCGTATTTATATTATTAAATTTGATAAGCCAAACAATATTGTCCACAAACATATTTTTTACAACCAGTACAGATATTTGTGGCTTTATTTCCATTGCAAAAACCTATTTGACAACATTTTCTTCTAAAATTTCAGCTGTGTATGGAGGGCTTTTTTAAAAAATTGAATTTTCATCTTTCTCCAAAATCACAATATGGTTCAGACCCAGCGTAATTCAGTAGAAATTTCTTCTGCTAATTGAAATAAAAGAGCTCTTCTGGTAATATTTTTTCCTGTGACTTCTTTGTATAAAATCCGAGCGATTGCAGCTATATCAGGAATATTAAAAAACACTTGTAAAGGCCATCTCCGAAATCCCGACTTGAGGCTATATCTTTTACCCATTTGGTACACCAAATTTGGTGCAATTGTAAAATTAGATTACTTAACGTTTTATGGTTTTGTTGAATTTTTACGGAATTATGCGTAGTAGTTTAGTTTTATATATTTTTAGAGTGCAATTATTAGATTTATAAAGTGAACTTAAAAATTTAGGCATATTATTTTTTGTAGGGTTCTGTACGTCGAACCAAAAAAAAACGGAACCCTTATAGAAACACTTTGTTGTCTGTCTGTTTGTCCGTCAAGACCCCTTTTCTCTGAAACGGCTAGAAGTATAGTAGAAATGAATACCAAATACTACCAAGTCTACAGCCTCATAGTCCTGTAAAAAATTCAAGTTCCTCACTTAATGCAATAAAAACATTTTTTTTTTTAATGCTAACAGACTAATTAACTGACTGACTGACACATCAAAATCTATAGGGTACTTTACGTTCACCTAGAATCTTAAAATTTGGTACGAAGGAAGGTTTAGCACCAGTCTAGTTAAAATTCTAATTCTATTTGGAATTATTACTTTTTTGCGGTTTTCTCGCGAATTTCCAAAATTTGTTCAGTTTCCGAAATCAAGTAACCCCACAAAATTCTTAGAACTAATTTTTTAATACTCTATACAGGTATCCCTCGAGATACACGGTACTTGAGTTGCACGATTTTCGAGTTACACGGAAAAAAATTGCGACGTTCCCTCAAGTTACACGCTATTTGAGTTAAACGGTTTTATACCAATTTTCATAAAAAGGGAAAAATAATAAAGATTTATCATATATTCGTCAATGTTAGCTATCTGCGGAATCCTTTCGCTTCCTGCTCTTGAAATATACAGGTCACTAACAGTAGTACTAAATCTGAGTTTCCACTTACACAGTTTCGAGTTACACGGAACCAATTAATCGTGTAACTTGAGGGACACCTGTAAAAGGGTATGGAATCTACTCACACTTACCCATCTCTTTTTGTTTCGCAACATTTCACATTGCGTTGCAACATTGCTGTTCGCCTCAATCACTCACAATAAAATTGACTGATAATGACAACTGTAAAATTGGTGATTACCCGGAAATATGAAATTTCAGTAACACTTTTAGCGTAGAAACTAACTCACATTAGGCAGACAGCCCATAGGAAATGCACGCAAGAGATGGTATGAAAGCAGAAAAGATCTTTTGCCTCATTTCTCTGCGTACAAAAAACCCAAATATGATAAGTAATATCTTAACACTCAAAACGACGTAAAGTGATAAAAATAGGGACTTACCCGGAAAGACGTTGAAGAAAATGCAGCTATATCAAATACAAACCGGTAATTTTGACCGGTTGGTATATGTATGTAGATTAGGGTGCTTTTTTTTCGCGACTGTGGTGGTTGTCTGAGATTTTAAAAGTTCAATCAAAAAATTCAATAGTCTCCACATGAAAAACTTTATTGTAATTGTCATGTGGTGATGGTTGTCGTCGATTAAAAAGTTTTAATAAATTTCGGTTTGAGTATTTGATTTTAAATTTAAATAAAGAATGGAAATATTAGGTAAATGTAAAAGTAGTTAAATGTAGATTTTTAACGTAGTGTAGATTTGGTTTGGCTTGTTGATATCATAAAGATTAGAAAATACTTGTAGAATTGTAACTGTAGTAAAGTTATTTTATATAAATCTAGTTAGTGTAGATGTAGTAGCTTTTGTAAATTTTTAATAATTTTTGTTTGTGTGAAAATATTTTAGTTCTTCCCTGTCATTCGGTCGAGAAAGTTTGCCTTAAAAATATTTTAAAGATTATTTGTAAAAGGAACTAAAACTAAAAATAAATAAAGAAGAAATAAATAATATTTAATTTCGTTTCGCTTATATAAAAAAAGGTGTTATAAAAAAATATATAAAATATAAAATAAAAGTTCTTTAAAAATAAAAGGTGAATTATAATAAAATAAAAACCGAACTAGGAAGAACCCCACACTGGTGACCCCGACATCTGCATATAGCAGGAGCATCAAAAACCCAACATCTGCATATAACAAGAGCATCAACAATCCAATATCTGCATAACAATAAAAGCAGAAACACAGCTACAACTCGGCAGAGCCTAATTCTCGCTGAAACAATTTGCTGACCTAACCATTTACCAACGTCTTGAACATCTGGACGTACAAAAAAAGAAAACGTCCAAACAGCCGACAAGCAACAATCAAAAAAGAAGAGATTTTCAACAATCTTCAACAATCAACATTTATCTACAGGTTTAGTTCCTTCTTTAAAAAAAAAAAATTTTTGCATTATTATTTATTATATTTGATTTGTTATCCATTCTTTATTGTTTTCGGTCGCGTTCTCTATCGTGTTCATTATGAATTTGAGTGGTGACTCGGTAGTCTCCGTTTCCGAGAATACAAGTTTCGAAGGTTCGGTCAATAACCTCGAAAATTCGTTTGATTTACCTCAGCCATCACCACGTATTATGGCAACATCCCATACACCATCCATTTCTACATTTTCCGTTCATACACCCTCTTTTTGGAGAAATGCTCCGAAGTTTTGGTTTCAGCGGCTGGAGGCGCAATTTGAACTTGCCAGAATAACAACAGAGATTGCAAAATTTAACTACGTTCTCTCCGCGTTGGATGAGAGCTTAGTTTATATTTTAAGCGATGTCTTGGAAAGTCCGGATCCTAGACATCCATATTCTCAACTAAAAGAAGCATTAATTTCACGGCTTTCCGCGAGCGAAACTACCAAATTAAACCAGCTTCTCGGAGATATTGTGATGGGGGATAGATCTCCATCACAATTTCTTCGAGAAATGAGAAATTTATCTAACGGAAATTTAAACGATGACATTTTGAAGACTCTTTGGTTACAAAGATTGCCAAGTAATATGAGAACGATTTTATCTTGTAATTCAGGACCACTTTCTGAATTAGCAAATTGTGCTGACAAAATTTTTGAAATAAATAATAAATCACCAATTTTATCTTGTTCATCTATTAATTCAGATAACAATACTTTGGCAGAACTCACTTCACAAATTTTACGTCTAACTAAACAAGTGCAAGAAATGTCTTTAGAAATTAAATCATTAAAACATCAAAACAGATCTAATAGTAATTCTTCTAGACATTCTTCCAGGTTTTCGTCAAGTCGTTCACCAAACAGATTCCGACAAAATTCTCCTCAATCTCAATCTCAATCTCATGGTAATCCAGATTGGTGTTGGTACCATGCCAAATTTAGAAATAATGCAACTAAATGTATTCCTCCTTGTTCCTTTAATAAAATTCCAGATTCGACAAAAAACTAATTTGCATGTCATCAATGGCGACGGATGATAAAAGCGAATATAATAGTCGCTTACACATTTTTGATAGATCTACAAATTGTTATTATCTAATTGATACTGGAGCAGATATTTCTGTAATTCCTCCTCCACTAAATTCAAAATTATTACCAACTTCTTTGAAATTATCTGCAGCTAACTCATCAGTTATTAATACTTATGGAAAGAAAATTCTTTCATTGGATCTCGGTTTACGAAGAAATTTTCAATGGGAATTTTTATTAGCTGATGTGGAGAAACCTATTTTGGGTGCAGATTTCTTATTTCACTATAAATTAATTATTGATTTGTCAAAAAGAATTTTAATTGACCCCTTAACCAAATTAACTTCTAATGGTAATATTTTCAGAGGACCATCTACTGCTTTATCAGTATTAATCAATACATCTTTAAATGATGAGATACAAAAATTAATTCGTGAATTTCCAACTTTAACTATAGATTCTGGTTTTCCTAAACCAGTTAAACATCTAATTACACATCAAATTAAAACAGTTGGTCAACCACTATTTTCAAAAGTACGTCGTCTTTCTCCTGAAAAACTTTTAATAGCAAAAAAGGAATTTGAATTTATGTTAAACCAAGGCATTTGCAGACCTTCTAACAGTTGTTGGTCTTCACCGTTACATATGGTTCCAAAGAAAAACGGTGAATGGAGACCTTGTGGTGATTATAGGCGTTTAAATTCTATTACAATTCCAGATCGTTATCCGATCCCCTTAATTCATGATTTCACATTTCAATTACAAAATTGTAAAATATTTTCAACTATAGATTTAACAAAAGCCTATCACCAAATTCCAGTCGAACCCGAAGATATTCCAAAAACTGCAATATGCACTCCTTTTGGTCTTTTCGAATTTACAAGGATGACGTTTGGTCTTTGCAATGCAGCACAAACTTTTCAACGGTTTATCCACTCTGTGCTTCAAGATCTTCATTTCTGTTTTGTTTATTTAGATGATATTTTAATAGCATCTAAATCAGAAGAAGAACATTTAGACCATTTAAAGCAAATTTTTCAACGTTTACAAGATCATGGATTAATTATCAACATCGAGAAATGTAACTTTATGAAATCACAAGTAAAATTTCTCGGTCATCTTATTAATTCAGATGGTATCAGCCCTACTCCTGAGAAAGTAGAAGCTATTTCAAAATTTTCTCAACCTACAAATGTTAAAGAGTTAAGGCGTTTCTTAGGTATGGTAAATTTTTATCGTAGATTTCTACCTCATGCAGCTCAACATCAGTTAATTTTAAATAAATATCTTTCTGGAAGTAAAAAAGAAGGTTCCAAAAAAATTAATTGGACAACTGATGCCATAAACGCTTTTGAGAACATTAAATCTCAATTAACTCAAACTACCCTTTTAGCTTTTCCTAACAATCATGCTAAATTAGCTTTATTTGTTGACGCTTCAGATACAGCTGTAGGTGCAGCTCTGAATCAACAAATTAATAATTCTTGGCAACCGCTTGGTTTTTTCTCAATTAAATTAAATTCAGCTCAGCAAAAGTATAGTGCTTATGATCGTGAGTTGCTAGCCGCTTATAAAGGCATTAAATATTTTCAATATCATTTAGAAGGAAGAAATTTTACACTTTTCACTGATCACAAACCTTTAGTTTTTGCCTTCAAACAAAATCCAGAGAAAGCATCACCTAGACAATTTCGACATCTAGATTTCATTGGACAATTTACTACAGATATACAACACATTTCTGGAAAGGATAATATTGTCGCAGATACTTTATCGCGTGTAGATGAAATCCATCTACCTTCATCTATAGACTTTGAAGCTATAGCTACAGCACAGGAGACTGATACTCAGTTAACACAATTTTTGGAAAATTCATCTTTAAAATTTTCCAAATTCCCTGTTATAGGAAGCGATAAACAAATTCTCTGCGAGCATTCAGATTCAATTATTAGACCCTACATTCCAGAAGCTTTTCGATTAAATATTTTTAATTCTATTCACAATTTAGCACATCCTAGCATCAGAGCCACAAATAAAATGATAGTTTCAAAATATTTTTGGCCATCTATGAATAAAGATATTAATAACTGGACCCGTAGTTGTTTAGCATGTCAGAAGAATAAAATCACTCGTCATGTTAAAATTCCTTTTGGTTCTTTTCCGGTTACTTCAAGTAAATTCGAAACCATCCACATGGATATTATCGGACCTCTTCCGACTTCTCAAGGTTTCAGGTTTTGTCTCACTGTAATCGATCGTTTTACGCGATGGCCTGAGGCAATTCCTATAGCCAACATTTCAGCTGAGACTTGTGCAGAAGCTCTTTTCCGCGAATGGATTTCTCGTTACGGTGTACCAAAATTTATCGTAACAGATCAGGGCAGACAGTTTGAATCAAATCTTTTCAAAGAACTATCTAAACTTTTAGGTTTCAAACATAATCGCACAACTCCTTATCATCCTCAATCTAACGGTTTCATTGAAAGATGGAATAGAACTCTAAAAACAGCTCTTAAAATTTATGAAAACGATTCTTGGACAAAAGTATTGCCATCTGTTCTTCTCGGTCTCAGAACATCTTTCAGAGAAGACTTTACAGCTACGTCTGCTGAATTACTTTTTGGTCAGTCCTTAAGACTTCCAGGTGATTTTCTTGAGCAAAATTCTCAAGATATTCCACAAAATGTTTTCGTAAATCATTTAAAAAATTTATTCAGTAACATGCAACCATCTCGTTCCAATGATCACTCTAAAAATAAATTTTTCAAATTTAAAGAGTTAGATACTTGTTCTCATGTTTTCATTAGAAATGATTCTTCTAGAGGTACTTTTCAAAATTACTATGAAGGACCATTTCCGATAATTTCTAGACAATCTACATTTTACACAATTAATATTAATGGTAAAAATACAAATATTTCCATAAATCGTTTAAAACCATATTTTGCAGTTTCGATTTCGGAAATTCAAGTAAAGGATATCAGCTCTCATCCATCGACGGAGAACGTTAACAATTTAACATTACATAGTTCCAACCACTTTAAGGAACAGCCAGAGCCTGTTCGTCATACACAGAATTTTTGTCATTGGCCAGTGTCAATGAAAATTCGAAACACAATAATTAAAAAAGTAACTCCTGTCCCAAAATTTAATGGTTTTAACAACAAAATATCCAAAAAGGTAACATTTTCAGATTCAGCTAAAAGTTGCTGAATCCAGAATTTCGCTCTTTGGGTATTTCGCTGGGAAGGGGGTGTTGTGGTGGTTGTCTGAGATTTTAAAAGTTCAATCAAAAAATTCAATAGTCTCCACATGAAAAACTTTATTGTAATTGTCATGTGGTGATGGTTGTCGTCGATTAAAAAGTTTTAATAAATTTCGGTTTGAGTATTTGATTTTAAATTTAAATAAAGAATGGAAATATTAGGTAAATGTAAAAGTAGTTAAATGTAGATTTTTAACGTAGTGTAGATTTGGTTTGGCTTGTTGATATCATAAAGATTAGAAAATACTTGTAGAATTGTAACTGTAGTAAAGTTATTTTATATAAATCTAGTTAGTGTAGATGTAGTAGCTTTTGTAAATTTTTAATAATTTTTGTTTGTGTGAAAATATTTTAGTTCTTCCCTGTCATTCGGTCGAGAAAGTTTGCCTTAAAAATATTTTAAAGATTATTTGTAAAAGGAACTAAAACTAAAAATAAATAAAGAAGAAATAAATAATATTTAATTTCGTTTCGCTTATATAAAAAAAGGTGTTATAAAAAAATATATAAAATATAAAATAAAAGTTCTTTAAAAATAAAAGGTGAATTATAATAAAATAAAAACCGAACTAGGAAGAACCCCACAGCGACTATTTTTGTTTTTTCAGTCCCACCTCGAAATTTTGTGGCTAATACCTAAACAAACATTCCCTGAAAATTGGAGCCCTCTAAAATAATATTTAGTACTAGACCAAGACGCATAAAGATTTCCCATATAAAATACACGTGAACTTTGATTATTTTTCTTCAAATCTCTACAACTCAGAGGCATTTTATGGCACAATCTTGGGCAATGGTAGGGTTTCTTCAGAATTGAATGCTCTACAAAAGTGTCCAGTGCGGTGTAACCCTAACTCCCACCAGCGATGTAGTACGGGTCATTGACCCCAATTTTCCCATGAATTTCTCGCTTTTTACCCCTATCTCGTAAAAAACAAGAGGTACAAAAAAAGTGAATATGACAAACTTGTAGCAAATTCAATTTCCTCCAAAAAGTTCTTGAACACCAAATCGGTAACTTCGATATTTCTTGAGATATTGGGCTTTGAAGTTGAGGTAGTGTTTCTACAATTTAGCTCAATAATCCATGAAACTTCCACACTACCTCAACTTCAAAGCCCAATATCTCAAGAAATATCGACGTTACCGATTTGGTGTTCAAGAACTTTTTGGAGGAAATTGAATTTGCTACAAGTTTGTCATATTCACTTTTTCTGTACCTTTTGTTGTTTGCGAGATAGGGGCAAAAAGCGAGAATTTCGTGGACAAATTGGGGTCAATGACCCGTACTACCTCGCTGGTGGGAGTTAGGGTTACACCGCAATGGACACTTTTGTAGAGCATTCAATTCTGAAGAAACCCTACCATTGCCCAAGATTGTGCCATAAAATGCCTCTGAGTTGTAGAGATCTGAAGAAAAATAATCAAAGTTGACGTGTATTTTATATGGGAAACCTTTATGCGTCTTGGTCTAGTACTAAATATTATTTTTAAGGGCTCCAATTTTCAGGGAATGTTTGTTTAGGTATTAGCCACAAAATTTCGAGGTGGGACTGAAAAAACAAAAATAGTCGCGAAAAAAAAAGCACCCTAATGTAGATACATATGTACATACAAATCTCAGAAAAAATGGACTCAATAAACAGAATCTTCTAATCTAATTGTTGAATACATATAAGTTAGAGATTTAATGATCTTATAAGGGAGTTTGAAATTTAATTTAAAGTAAATATATTATGAGCAAATGTTTAAACCGATCATTTTGACCGGTTGGTATATCTAGTATTAAATATGGTTATTTGAAATAATTTTTAATTAACACGATTTTTTCAGACTTTTAGCAAACGGACCACTTAAATGAAAAATGGCGAATGCAAACTCTACTCCATTTAAGAAAACAAGCTTTTCAATGATACTCCACACGTATCCCACTTCAGTAGATTTAGAGAAGTAGATTGCTGTGGCAGTCCGAAGATACACTTAGGCCCATTGTGATACCACTTTTTGTGACCAGAGTTTCTGGTGGGAATTGAACCCACAACCTCTAACTAACCTGCTGGCTCAAAGTCAACTTGACGCGTTACCAAATTGGAAAGAAAAATTCTCTTTTTAAATTCATCTCTCCTTTCGCTATAACTACTTACGTTAGACGCAACCCTAATTTAGATGCTTATATTTATCGTCACTTTCAGTTTCAATTCTTAATGGGCCCGAAATATTTAAGAGCATAATAAAAATGTTTATTTTGAGTTTTATGAACCGCCAAGTATGATTTTAAGTAATCCATTAAACTTACGGGCAGATAATTACGGTGTTTCCTTGCTTAGGGTTTGCTTATTTAAGAATTGTTTGTACAAGTTAATGGTTGGTTGCTATATTTGTTCAAGATATTTTCTTCATTACTTTTATGATCCACTAGAAATTGAGTGTTGAAGGTAATTATTAGATTTATCATTAGCTAATCAAAGTATGTACTGGCAGCTTATTTGTTCATTAAAGAAAATTATAACAATAATACACAAAAGTTGTAAATTTCATTTCAATTAAACTCTAAGCGTAAGTTCAAGGGTGAACAGGAATAAAAAATGTTTGCTCGCGGTAATATAATATAATAAGAATAGTAATTATAAATGATAGTACTTACCGAAATATTTAATTTTAAACTTTCGAAATGTGATATTTTTCCGTTGCAAATTGTGTGAATACCATAAGTTAATAATTGGCCATTTTTTATTATAAATAAATAATTATATTAAATACTTGAGAGAAACGAAATAAGGGATTATATGTTGTTCGGCGTGTAGAGGGTAACAAACACACATCTGTTGTGTGAAATACGGCGACAGGTTGAAGCAATATAAAATATTATTGTACTTTGCTTATTTTCAGAACTCTTTCAAAATGATTTACAGAAGAAGGATCGAAATACCGTTAATATAAAGATTTCTATTAATTACTGAGTTATGTATTAAAATTTTGAAAAGCTTGGGTTTTATGAATATTCGCTAAAAGTTTTAGTGAAAACGTGTAAAAATTGAGTTTTATGTTAATAAAACCATCCAACGTTTTGTAAGAAAAGAAAGAAATTTAAATACACTGTTACAATTTTGCCCGCCGAGCGGCTGGCCGGCAAAACTACACCATCTGCCTTCGCCACAATTCAGTAACTAAAGGCCCAACTATAATGTGCATATTGTTTAGTATGGAAAGCTATCAAAAGTCAACGAACGGAAGCTTATGCATATTCGACAGCTGTCAGATATTCAGTGTAATAATTCTTTATGCTTTTTTGAGTTTCAAAATGGAAGGATTAAATGAATTAAAAGATTTATTTATTTTATTTTATTTTAAACTCTGCACACCATTAATTAAATTTCCAAAAAATTCTCACTTCCTCGTCCATTGTCCACGGTGTGGTTGAAGGGTCCGTATATAAAAAAATGGAGTACCCCATATCTGTGAGTGGGAAGTCATTGTACAAACCTTTTGAAAAACGTTTTCGGTGAAATTGAAATGTTTCCTTGGGCCGATTTTTTTTAATGTCAAAAAAACTTATTTAATTTACTTGTTGATTAATCAATTTATTAGTTCATACCGACAAATAATTTTTTTTTATAAATTGATGTCCATAAAGCTGGCAAACATTTTGCGGCTTTCCAGTGGGTCGACCGACAATTATGCCGAATGAGCCCGCGAAGGTGACTCTCGCGAGAACGTATACAATGCACACGACATCGCGATATAGATATACAGCATTTGTTTACGTTCTCACGAGAGGTACCTTCGCGAGAAAAAGTAGTTGATTGTAGCTCCCTTAAGGGGACTTTTACTTTCAAAATCGGGAAAAAAACACACTTTTTAAATTTTTTTTTTTTTGAAAAGACTATTATATTTATGATCCTGAAACCTTTTGTACATTATTGGTAAGATTATGAATAATATAAAAAGAATTTTTAAATGCAACTTTAGTTTATTTTAATGCCTGCAGATGGCGTCAACCAAAAGGCACTTTTAAAACGGCCCCATTTCTCCAGGACTTCCTGTAAAAGATAGATTAAAAATTTTTAGTGGATTGTTTTCATAAGACACAAAACTAGTACCTAAACCTAAAAAACCTTTTATTTTTAATGAATATATCATTTTATACACATTTTTCTAAAAAAGTTACAAAATGACTATAAGTTAGGGGTAAACTAACCTCCGCATAAAAAAGTGGGGGGGTAAAATAATATTTTTAAAGGTTTAGTTTCTAGTATATTTGATAAAGAATCGAATGGCGTTTGGTTTGTTAAAATCGGTTGAATAGTTTTTGAGATACAGATGCGGCCATTTTCAAAAATGTGATTTCGAGAAAAACGCGTTCAAAGTTTTCGCTATATAATTTTTGCATATAAAATGCGTAGAGGTAGCATTACAAATATAGGTATAACTTTTTTTCTTTTTCGAATTTCTTAAAACCGTTTTAGGAGAGGGTTTGTGTGATGTTAAGAAGCATTTTTATGTAAAAAAAAAAAAATTGATCTTTTTCCGATTTTGAAAGTAAAGGTCCCCTTGGGGTTATTCTACCTTTTCGAGGCAAAAAAACAGTAATAATTTCAAATTGCTATAAAAAAAAATGACAAAAGGAATCGATCTAAAATTAAACATGGTTGTTTATTAATAAAAAAAATTCGACATTTTTCATGAAAAAAAAAATATTAAAACAAAATGGCGGCTGTACTGGCCCATTGCTGCAGCGCGAATTTTCACAGCCAATTGCGCGACGTAGTACCCAGGTCGTCCAAGTGATCTATAAGTAATTTAACAAAAATAAATCATTAGTTCTAATGAAAATCTACGGAACCCCCCTAAAATTAGATATCTGTATTCAATTTTGAAAATTTGGGGGCACTTTTTTCGATGAAGAAAATTCCCAAAATCGAGTAGGCTATGTTTAAAGGTTTGTCAAATTGCGAAAAATTGATATTTATGTCTAATTTTAGGGGGGTTCCGTAGATTTTCATTAGAACTAATGATTTATTTTTGTTAAATTACTTATAGATCACTTGGACGACCTGGGTACTACGTCGCGCAATTGGCTGTGAAAATTCGCGCTGCAGCAATGGGCCAGTACAGCCGCCATTTTGTTTTAATATTTTTTTTTTCATGAAAAATGTCGAATTTTTTTATTAATAAACAACCATGTTTAATTTTAGATCGATTCCTTTTGTCGTTTTTTTTTTTTTTTATAACAATTTGAAATTATTACTGATTTTTTGCCTCGAAAAGGTAGAATAACCCCTTAAGGGAGCTACAATCAACTGCTTTTTCTCGCGAAGGTACCTCTCGTGAGAACGTAAACAAATGCTGTATATCTATATCGCGATGTCGTGTGCATTGTATACGTTCTCGCGAGAGTCACCTTCGCGGGCTCATTCGGCATAATTGTCGGTCGACCCACTGGAAAGCCGCAAAATGTTTGCCAGCTTTATGGACTTTATGGATTTATAAAAAAATATTATTTGTCGGTATGAACTAATAATTGATTAATCAACAAGTAAATAAAATAAGTTTTTTTGACATTAAAAAAAATCGGCCCAAGGAAACATTTCAATTTCACCGAAAACGTTTTTCAAAAGGTTTGTACAATGACTTCCCACTCATAGATATGGGGTACTCCATTTTTTTATATACGGATCCTTCAACCACACCGTGTGTCGGTTGTTGTCAGTTTTCATATGCTAAACACGCTCTAGATCGAACCTTGCATATGGAAAACGAAACTTGACGAAACTTGACGAAACGGACGACTATTCCCATTATGGTTCGAGGATAGGTTTTGTGTGCTATTGCAAGTTTGTATATGCTTCTACACGGTACGGTATGCACATTATAGTTGGGCCTTAACGGGCAGACAGACGGACGTAGGGACATTTTTCTTGGGAATATTACTCGTCCACCAAAGTAGACGAGCCCAAAAAATCGATGAGTGTTTCAATCCGAGAAGCCAAGCTGATCTCGTCAGTATGGCGCTTGGCTTCTCTGCCATAGACACTCACAAAGGAGGGATCGAAAGCTAATCCCTATATCTGCCCGATCACAACTTCAAGTATGAATTATAAGCGAAGGCAAATTCTGTAACAACACTTATCTAACTATTTAACACTCAAAACGATTTACAGCAAAAATAATTTATACTATTAATGAAACGATATACGTCGCTTATAGTTTTAATAACCCTATTCAGGCACTGTAGTAACAATCAATTGTCACCGCACCACAAGACGCGATTTTGGCGTTATTTTTGAAGAATAGCGAATAAATTAACAACATTTTTAAAATTGTGTTTTCTCAACACGAATTTTTGTAGTATTGTATATATTCTTATTTATACATAAGCTGAGGAGTCGAATTATGTTGTGTAATTATACCAGTAAGGGTATAATTATGGCTGTAATTGTAACCTCAATTTCGAAACTGTTGTTACTGTCCCGCAGATGCATAAAAAGTTGGGTCATTCCATACAAAATCATCAAAAATTAAAAAAAAATTGAAGCCGCACTATTTTTGATTTCGACGAAACTTGGTGGGTATCTTTGTTTAGATGTCAGAAGAGAAAATTCACCATCATTTAATTTTTCTGATGTCTCAGCTTCGGTGTGCGACCGCTAGAGCACTTAAAAAGTGTGATTTTTACGTTCTACTACCACGCGCTGTCAAAATTGTTCTATTAGAGATATTTGAATATTTGTGGTCGTAGTTGAAAGCTACAATATAGTAGTTTTAGGAAAAAAATATGGAAATAGAAAAATATTTTTATTCGAAGTATACTAGCATCCTGAAAATACGATTTTTTTCACATTTTTATATTATTTTCAAATGGCTGTAGTATCTTTCCTGGTAAATTAAAAAAGTTTAGTTTTTGTGTACATCATGTCCATATATTAAACAAAACAACAGTCCATTATAGACTCGTTCGAAAAATTTTTTATATAAAAAAAATAAGCTTGAAATTTGAAAATTGCATATTTCGAGCTTCAAAATGAAAATGTGGGACAGGAGATAGAGAACTGAAATTCTAAGGAAATTTAGGTGTAAACTTGAACTTCAAAGACGCGTTGAGTTTGTTTTGTTTTTTGCATCCCTCTAGTAATTACAGCCATTTCAATACAGCTAGTAATGCAGATTTTCCTTTTTAATTAGTTTCTTTTCTTATTTCACAATACGAGGAAACAACAACGCAGTAATAAAAAATAACAACAAAAACAACAAAAAACAAAACAATATGTAGTAGATACTCCCTATACATATATCCCATCCCAAATGAAGAAGGCGATTTAAATAAATATATCCCAAAAGAAGAATGCAATTTATCGTAAATGAAGAATGCGATTTCAAATACCAGAATTTACTCTAACATTAATATCATTATTAATACAACAATGAATTATTAATATTTTATATTATATTGCTTGACATGTTAGACATACTTATACTTACAATTTCTGAATTATTTGAAGCCTAGAATTTACGAATGTTCAATTTACTTTGAGAAATGGGTACAAAACTATGAAACATTCTTGTTCCCTTTATTGTAATAATATTACTAAATCTATCACATAAAAATTTATCCGCAGCTTCAACATCAGCATTGCATACAAAAAAAAAAAAAAAATCGATTCCAGAAATTTGTTCGGAACAAAAATTGAACATAGCTTCAGTAGTTAATATATGACGATCTTCAATTCGTTGTAAACTAGCTTTCCGCACTATTCGTTTGATCGTTCCCCCTGCACCATCACACTTTTCCCGTGAGAAGTGGCAAAAAAATACCACTCTGCTTCCAACCCAAAATCATCATTGTGATGACATAGATTAACAAAATTTTTCTTATTTTTGTATTGAGCCGCTGATCCATCGATGAAATATTTAACTTTTTTAAATTCTGGATAATATCTTTTGATGTATTGAATGAACACTTTTTGAAATGAATAGAAAGCTACAGTACTATGGGTTAAGTAGTCGCTAATTACACAAAATGTTTTTAACTTAATCAAATTATCTTTTTTATGATATACTAAAAAAGATGTAAAGTGGCTTGATCTCATTTGTTTGCTAGCATTTACGGAGTATCTGCTACACATTGTTCTTTTTTTATTACTACATTATTGTTTCCTCGTATTGTGAAGTAAGAAAAGAAACTAATTAAAAAGGAAAATCTGCATTACTAGCTGTATTGAAATGGCTGTAATTACTAGAGGGATGCAAAAAACAAAACAAACTCAATGGGTCTTTAAAGTTCAAGGTTACACCTAAATTTCCTGAGAATTTCAGTTCTCTATCTCCTGTCCCACATTTTCATTTTGAAGCTCGAAATATGCAATTTTCAGAAATTTTCAAATTTCAAGCTTATTTTTTTAATATAAAAAATTTTTCGAACGAGTCTATAATGGACTGTTGTTTTGTTTAATATATGGACATGATGTACACAAAAACTAAATTTTTTTAATTTACCAGGAAAGATACTACAGCCATTTGAAAATCAATTAAAAATGTGAAAAAAATCGTATTTTCAGGATGCTAGTATACTTCGAATAAAAATAATTTTCTATTTCCATATTTTTTTCCTAAAACTACTATATTGTAGCTTTCAACTGCGACCACAAATGTTCAAATATCTCTAATAGAACAATTTTGACAGCGCATGGTAGTAGAGCATAAAAATCACACTTTTTGAGTGCTCTAGCGGTCGCGCACCGAAGCTGAAACATCAGAAAAATTAAATGATGGTGAATTTTCTCTTCTGACATCTAAACAAAGATACCCACCAAGTTTCGTCGAAATCAAAAATAGTGCGGCTTTGACCATTTGATGATTTTCTGTAGAATGACCCAGTTGTCTTCTTCCGACCTATGAATTTTCTGTTTTTAACAAAAGTCAGAATATTTGACAGCAATGATTCTTAGAAATTTGAAAAAACACCGGTCAAATGCGTTCCTTACTACAGGGTGATCCAAAAATATCGAAACGGCAAAATAACTTTGGAGGACTGCATTTTGGGGGAAAAAGGGTTCAGACAAAAGTTTTAGGATTTTTCCCTGGCTATCCAATGGCGACCTTTAATTTGACCTTTATCATGACCTTCAGGGTCATGTCAAGGTCAAGTTTACCTTTTTAAATGGGAACCCATATCTTTTACCGCGGAAATGGAAAGAGCAGGAAATTCTACGTTGAAGCATGACTTTAAACAACTTGAACCTTTGTCTTCTGAAGGTCATATCAAAGGAAGGCCAAAGTATCTGAACAGCAGAATAATTCGTTAGGAGTGGATTTTCGGAACATATGTTTCAAACAAAAGTTGCAGGATTGTTGCCTGGCTATCCGCTGGTGACCTGGTATTTGACCTTGACAAGGTCAATTCGGGACCAAGTTGATTTTTTCAAATGGGGAGGCATTCCCTTGGTTCCAGAAATGGAAAGAGCAGAATTTCGACATTCAAATATGACCTCGACCCTGACCTTGACCATGGCCTTCATTTTTTAAATTGCAACTCATATTTTTGACCATGAAAATGGGAAGAGCGGAGAACTTCACCGTCAGGTATCACGTTGACCCTGAGGTTTTTAAATTCCAGTGGTCAAAAATATGAGTACCCACTCAAAAAATCAACTCGACCTTGCAATGACCCTGAGTTTTTAGGTCTTTCCATTTCTGGAGCCAAGGGAATGTCTCCCCATTTAAAATATCCTCGAAATGACCTTGAAAGTCATGGTCCAGGTCAAATACAAGGTCACCAGCAGATAGCCAGGCAACAATCCTGCAACTTTTGTTTGAAACATATGTTCCGAAAATCCACTCTTGGCGAGTTATTCTGCTGTTCAGGTACTTTGGCCTTCCCTTTATATGACCTTCAGAGGTCAAAGGTTCAAGTTGCTCAAGGTCATAGCTGAACGTAGAATTTTCCGCTCTTTTTATTTCCGTGGTCAGAAGTATAGGTTCCCATTTAAAAAGGTAAACTTGACCTTTAAATGGCCTTAAAGGTCATGGTCAAGGTCCAATGTTAGGTCACCATTAAATAGCCAGGGAAAAATGCTAGAACGTTTGTCTAAAACCTTTTTCCCCAAAATACATTCTTCCAAAGTTATTTTGCCGTTTTCACATTTTTGGATCACTCCAAATCGCCCCGCCCACCTCCTCTCCCATTGGTCAGATGATCTCCTACCTCCTCTCCCATTGGTCACATGATCTACCACCCACAAGTTTCTCCTCTTCTCCCATTGGTCGCATGATCTGGCGAGATCGTATTTTTTTAAAGGGGAAATCAGCAAAAGCCGGAATAAAGAGCTTTAAGTTGTCTGGAGCAGCGCTTTGTGAAAAGCGGAAACCAAATAAGCAGGATCATATTCGATGTGAAGATGTAAAGCTACATGAGTAACGTGACCAGACGTCCCGTTTTGAACGGGACTGTCCCTTTTTATAGTTACGAGTCCCGGTGTCCCCGAAATGAACTCTGGGACGCCAAATTGTCCCGTTTTCTGAAACCGCGCGAAAATTTCAGTAGTCGAGCGGCGGCCGGACGCGAGCGGTGTGCGAGAGCGAGAGCGAATGTGGAATTTTCATGGATTATTGAGCTAAATTGTAGAAACACTACCTCAACTTCAAAGCCCAATATCTCAAGAAATATCGATGTTAGCGATTCGTGTTTGCAACTTTTTTGTAGGAAATTGAATTTCCTACAAGTTTGTCATATTCACTTTTTCTGTACCTCTTTTTGTTTACGAGATAGGGGCAAAAAGCGAGAATTTCATGGGAAAATTGGGGTTAGTGACCCGTACTACCTCGCTGGTGGGAGTTAGGGTTACACCGCAATGGACACTTTTGTAGAGCATTTAATTCTGGAGAAACCCTACCATTGACCAAGATTATACCATAAAATGCCTCTGAGCTGTAGAGTTTTGAAGAAAAACAATCAAAGTTTACGTGTATTTTAAACGGGAAATCTTTGCATTTTAATATTAAGGGCTCTAATTTTCAAGGAATTTTTGTTTTGGTATTTCCCACAAAATTTCGAGGTGGGACTGAAAAAAAAATATAGTCACGAAAAAAAGCACCCTAATGTATATATATTTTTTAATTTATAACTTTTAAGCTAACTGACGTTTTCTGAATAAATAACTTTAAAACGTGTTTTTTTTTTTCATTGACTACCTGTTAATTAACCTAAATAAACCAATGTCCCGTTTTGAGCCAAAAAATAAATGGTCACGTTATACATGAGCCGGCTTTTTGAAAAAGGGAAACAACAAGGAATGAACAGGTATAAAAATCAGGAAGACGAACAGTTGAGGTGATATAGAGATATGGAGTAAAATAGGCTACGGAAAGAGTAGAACAAGTAGGTCATGAATTAGTGCAAAAAAAAGAAAGAGCAAAAGTTGTTGTGTACACGATTGAGACAAAACTGATTTGGGGTGAAAAAACACTGATAAAAACAGAAAGCACGAACGAAAGGTCAGTAAACTTGGTATTGACAGTGAAAATGTGGGTAAAGGTAAGAAGTAAAAACAGATAGCATAGAATCAATCGTGTGAATGCTAGATAGATTTAAACGGCTGGAATTTTATTCCTCTTGTAACAGGTCTTTCTCCTGTATTTTTGTTGCAGGTAAAATCATTTGTAATTTATCGGTGCTGTTACGAAATTAACCCATTGATGCGCAAAACCAGAATTTTGTGCAGGCAAGTTCAATGATATGATTCAAATAGAAAATTGGGGTCATTTTTTTTTTAAAGTTGTTCATTTTCGTGTAAAACAATCCAAAGTTTTTTATTACATTGCTGTACAAAATGGCCATTTCGCAAAAACCGAAGCAAACAAACTTTAAAAACCATGGTTTGAGAAAGTTTCGACATTTGGACCGCAATTTCTGGTGGTTATATAATCATTCAATAGAGGCAACATCAAAATAACCGATTTTGAAGAGGAAAAAGACCAAACAAAAATCAGCTATTTCTTTAAAAACCCCAAAAAATAATAGGATTTTTGAATCTTTTATACAAAACAAATGCCAGATTCTGAAAGAGCATCCCCCAAAATCCCCTATATATGATTTTGGAAGAAAATGATCCCAATTTTCTATTCGAATCGGAGCATTGAACTTGCGTGCACAAAATTCTCGTTTTGCTCATTAATGGGTTAATGTTGTAGTTAGAGGTTATTAGGAATATAAAGGAATTTTACAAGACCGATAAGATATAAATCGCGTGTTGCGAAATTGTCTGGTCATTATTAATTGCGTATTCAAGGTAATCCAATCGTAATACAGATTACTAGAAAATGTCTCTAAAAAAAACTGAAAGAACAACAGCGAGACAAACTCTTAATGGCTAAAGAAGTCTGTGAAGTTGTATCTCAGGAATTTATTAAGAAAAATAAGTACGGAGTTTTCTTGCCGCAAGTTTACTAGCTTTTGAATTTTTAAAAAATGTGGGATGCGATCAGCTATCATATAAAATTAATGTAACAGTACCAAGACATTTTTGGCTTGATTTGTACGGTGTCACTTATGACCCATCAGTAAAAGAATATACCATCACTATAATACACTGGAAAATGAAACACCTAATACAGATGGATTCAAACACCAGGAGGGAATAGTGACACCTCCAAATTATGACGACGTACTGCAGCTAGGTGCATACTATCAGGAAAAAATTACTGGAGATGTTAATCAGTATTTTCATCACGCACCTTTTACTTTAGAAAAATTAGATATGAAGTAAAATGTAAATGTAATGAAATTTTAGAAAAACGAGAAAACATTTAATAATTTCAAGTAATCTATTTCAAATAATTACAAATTGAAATTACAATCTTATTACAGAACTAAAAATATTATAGATAGCGCTTTTTTTGGTAGGTAAGGTGTAACGTACTGCCTGGGTACAATTGGCTCCCTCAGGGGAAGGGCTGGGTTGACTAATAAACTTCTTCTTTTTAAAGATTGATTTAGGGCGCCACGTGATTTTTCTTTACTTAGGCAAAATCACGAAACCTATCTTGCATGGAAACTATTACGTAAGAAACATTATAAATTTTATTGGGGCGTTCCAAGGCATGACAATTTTCCCAAGTAATTACTAACTAACTTTACGAAGTTATTACAAAGTTCGAATTCTTCTGAGAACATTTAATAAATTCAACAATAAGACTAGGTAAACCCCGCAAATAAAGGGAAAATAAAAATAAAACCACTTAGCTGGTTACTCCGCTGCTCCTTCAGCCGATGATTCCTGATTATCACCTTGCCTTTTTCTTCTTCTTCTTTCCTTCGACAACTTTAACTTTTCCCACTTATCAGTTAAGATCGGTTATTTTTTGTTCCCCTTTTTTTTTGCCCTTTTTCCCGACTGAATACAAACTTGCCCGCCAAGAGCCACTCGAACTCAAAAAAATACACCGGCAATAAAAATACTTTCGGAAGCCAGAACAAAATTTCTTTTACAACGCACGTGGAGTAGCTCGTGATCTCGAGCGACCTCCTCTCACCAAGAAATTCCAGCCGGAATTGAGCTTTTCGTGGGTGAACATCCTGACATTGCGGCAATTGGTCTAAACGTAGTTCAGTCAAATGCGCTATTGCACTATTGGGAAAGGTTATTAACCGACCGATCTTAACTATCTTCAATTTAATTGTAAATATTTGTTTTTTTTTTTATTTCGGATTTTCTAACTATTATTTTTTACTATTTTATACTCTTTTTTTTTTCTACTCGGCGTAGGGGAAGTTGCCGTGTGGCGAGTTGGCTAAGGCTGCATGACGACTTTTCTTAAACTAATAAATGTTTTAGACAATGTAAACTACTAGCAAATCTTACAGTTCGACTCTATGATAGTAAAAATCGAATTCAAGTATGTTACTTAGAATTAACAGAATTCTCTCGTTATATCATGCATTTTCAATTCAATCTTTAACGTAACTTTTCAAATAATTTTCTCATGTACTATCCCAATGATACTAGACTACTACTCAGACAAAAATTATGAATTAAAATATAAGAATTATTAATTGAAATATTTAGCCGAAGTTCTCCTTAAGACTATTTTACTTTTAACCTTCACCAACAATATTTATATTTACTTATGTCTAAATACTAAAGTTTACGCCCCAATATTCAATATGCTTATCTAAAATCCATGTCCAGTTCCGTGTGTGTTGTTGGATGTTTGCAGGCGTAAAGGAACAAACATAAAATTAATTATCAACCTCGACTAAGTGCAGGCGTAGAGAAGATGAGTAATGAGAGATTAAACGACTTCCGCTTCCAAATTGTATGTAACCCCGAGAGATTTGTGTGTGTAGGTGTGTGTTGGTGTGTGTATATGACGCATTCAGGGTGGTGTCGTAACATGTAGTGTTGAAAGTGTCCATCCGTTGAATTTAAATCTACCAGACAACGTAGAACTTCGGACAAAACCAATGTAGAAAGTTCGGGTAATAATAATCACATCTTAACCAACATCTTTGAGCCCTGAACTGAACCAATTCTTTCGTAGGATCCATTGAAAATGCCATTGGAACACCAGGATACAACGAGACTCCCAGTATATGCATGTGACCAACCATAACCAACACTGACATTTAACTCAATTTTCTTTTCTTCCCAGAAGTTGCTCAAATACTTGGAAGGTGTAAAAGAGCATGTAACAAAGGTATATAGCTGTTGTTTTGTTAGGTAAGGTACCTATTTTTAAATCGGCTGTTGTTGTTGTGTCGACTGTTGCGTTTGAACAGTACAAAGTCGTGGCCATCGTTATAAGATTTGCTGATTGGATTGGTGAATTTGTGGAGCCGTAAATTACTGCTGTATAAGTGAAGTAACGCGATGCGTTTGAAATTCCTGTTGGACCATTTGTTGCTGTAACTGTTGTTGGGTCTGTAATATATGGATAAAGTAGATATTCTAAAATCTATTACATTAGTTATTTTAGTACATGTAGCTCTAGGTCATCCACTAGGATAGTCCGAGAATCTCAATCAGTTAACTGTTACCCATCAAGCTAAGACGACCTAATATATAACGATAATCTGAGTCTTGTGCATTTTATATTTTAATAAAAATCCAAATAATACAGGGTCTGGATTGCTGTAATTTGTTGTTGATTAGATATTGTGTGTTGAATGATTTTCATCTGACATTGTTGATAGTTTGCGTGGGTGGCCTTTTACTGCCTAAGAAAGCCTACTCGTGGTCCAACAGAGCCGTCGGTGTCGCCAGTATGGAGAGGGGTAGAGAGGCTGTTCTTCATCTAAATAATGATTAAATAAAAATAAGAAAATTAATTAACATGTTATAAATTTTATTTGTTGAAGGCAAACAGTACCTTGTAAATAAAACTCACCAGACTTTTGTTTTCCATAATTGTATTCTAGGTAACCTTTATACTCGATATATCTGTTAAAAATCATGTTTATAAACCCTTCATCATTTTTCAAACCAATGATTTCAATGTTAGTAAGATGCGATCGATCCGGAGCATAACCTTGTAGAACATCAATAGTTTAGAGCTATTTTTCAGCTTATCTGCAAGTAACTTGCGAGTAAGGGTTAAATTTCTAGCTGTTGCTGCACCAATGTCAACAACTTGTGCATTTTGCACACCAATTGTACAGGTTTATTAAATGATCTCGGACTACGTAAGTCCAAAATAAAAGGCTATTGTTGCCTTAACTAAAACTTCATTACTATACAAAAAATAAGTATATAATATTGTTGCGGGGGAGGATGTTAACTCGATGAAAGGCGGTAACCATTAGTGGTAGAATTTTAACTCCCTACTAATTCTGTGTTCCAATAATAAGTAAAGAGGCAGCTACACCCATCGTTATTTGGACCAAAATAATAATAGGTTTGCGAGCCAACATTACCAGCCCAACACCCTGTTGAAATAAAATTGTGCTTTCAGGTGTTCTCTTTGTAGGGTCCACATCGGTCTCTATAATGGCCTGTAGTGTTTTTTTTAAATTTTTATAACTTTTAAATAACGTTCTTGATACATAATGCCTGCATCATTACTCTGATTGTGCTGAACTTTAGAACAATCAATAATAAACCCGTAGCAGCTGTAGGCATGACAAACCGCTCAAGTATAGGAAGATATATTGGAAGACGCATTGGACTAGCAGGTTTTGAGCTTATGCACTGAAATTTGCCCCAAAAGACAATATTCCAAATGGTGTGAAATTTTAAACACTGGTTCCATAAACCTAAAGAAAAAATTAAAAAAATGAACATAAATATAATTATAAATATAATACAAATGAATTACCAGCACAGGTGCATAAAGTCCAACGTAGGTGGGTCTACACAGGTGCATAAAGTCGAACGTAGAACCAATGAATTATGAACTGAAATATATAAAATGACTGAATTAATATTAATGAATTTAAATATATGATAGTTATAAATCCCTCGAGTCCTAGACAGATCCCAACAACAACAACATGGGTAAGTTAAAACACTAGAGAGAACGTAACAAACTTTATGTTCCATAACAAGACATGTACATAAAATCACAGACAATAGAACACGCAACAAATTGACGGCAATTTGCAACATATTCGCGGACCAGTCAGGTAAGAAATCCGCGATTTCTTTCTACTTTGACAGGTGTTCGCGGAAGATGCAAATATCCACAAACGACGGAAAATTGCACCAAAATTTCGCGACACATCACTACAGGACATCGATACACTTACAATAATATATATGTAAATACTTACCTTAATATAAAAAAAATATAAAAAATTCGCGAATTCTTCATTGGATAGGCATACCAATGAGTGGGAAAGAGAAAACCAGTCAGAAAGAGAGGGTAATTCTAAGTCTCCACTGAGAGAAAATCTACTGACCGAGTCAAACCAAAAAATGGTGATATTTTGGGAAAGAAATTACAAATTTAAGGAAATAAGGAGCTGAATTCAAGAAAGTTTAAATGGAGGGAATAGAGTTGAATATTCTTCATCAACCGAAGTAGACAGACGGATTTTATGCCGACTACTTTGGGAGGTATTTGCAGCGAAACTCAGAATTATGGATATATTCAGCGGATTAAAAATGGCTGACAAGGATATAAAAGCAGCGCGATTCTTAAGATCGGTCTCCTTTGCAAGTCGAATTTCCCAACAGCTTTCAGATAGTGAACTTTAAAAATTGATACAGTTGTGCGTGTGAATTTGTTAAAAATTAACTTTAACCTTTAACCAGGGACATTACAAATTTATAACACTATAAGGGACATGACGTCTCACAGGCTACTACTTTCAAAGTCAATTTTTGTTATAAAAATCAATTTGGATATTTTAAAACTGTGTTGATATTTAACCACTGGTATGTAATAAAAAAACATTATGTTCATTTAACCAGCTTTTATTATCAAATATTTAAAAAAAAGACAGCATAACAGTCAGTGGTACTTTACAGAAAGTGTCAATTTGCTAAGAATTTACTTTGAATTTGAACTTAATATTTTGTTATTAAAGTAGTTATTAAGAAAATTCGGATTTGTATATTAGAATTGAATAAACAACTTAGAATACTGAATGATACATTTGTTCTTATTATTTGCCGCTACACTCGTTTCATTTTCAGCTTTTTTGTGTGTGCGAAAAGCAAAGGTTAATCGCACAGGTACGGAATAGTTAAACTGCTGTTAAGACAAAAAACCTCCGATAGTGCCGGATATAAAATTTTTTATAAATTTCGCAAATATTGCCAGAAACTTACAGCACAACAGAGTACGTAAAATATCGTTGACGAACGACAAAATATAAAATTCCCTTATTTTTTCGTTCGCGAACCTACCGTACATAAAGTGAATTTAAATGTTGAAACCGAACAATCGACGTTTGAGGAGAGTGATATAAGTGTTGTTTATATAATATTTTGATCATAAAACTGAACAACAAAAATATGTATTGAACCTTTCTAGTCATTTTTAATTTATAATAGACATAAGTATATTAATTAACCATAATGATCATTATGACCTCAGCAAGATAATGGGCCAAGTGAATAAAAATCAAGCATTTACTGAAAGTATATAATTTCAGTTTCAGCAAAAGCATTGGTTTAAAGTAAAAGCACTCTGTACTAGTAAATGCTAGAAATTATGTGAATAACCTTTTACTTTTACTTGTAAGTATTTGTTGGGAAAATAAGTATTTACTGCCTACAAAAATAAGGAATTGCTACCCGGTTAGTGCTAAATACAATATGTAAGCAAAGACTGAATTAATCAGTAAACTGTGTAATTTATTTTTAAAAATTCCTCGGTGGGTACGTAATTAAAATCAAGCAATTATGTATGTATAGGTACACGATGATTGCGCACAAAAAATGCTCCAATTATAAATTTTAAGAAAAGATTAAAGTAAAACGATGAATGATTACGTTTTTTTTTACTTCTTACTAAAATTTTGAGTTTTTGTTATAAATTGTAACCGCACCGAAATAAACTTTTTTGATTGATGTGCGTATACGGCGAACGTAGTTAACTGATTAACAGCCTATTTATTTATTTTGGACGCATAGTTTGTTTCTACTATAGATTTTATAGTTTTTCTGATTTTCAGGCATTTATTCTAAATTACAGAGTAATGTTATGGATTTGCTATCAGTTTTTCTGAGTAAGTCCCAAGACCAATAAAAATTAGTTCAAGAAATCTACTTCATACTTTCATCGCGGATAAGCCAAAATAATCTCCGCAGAATTGAGTCGTAATTTTAAAAAGTGGGGACTATGTTAAAAAAAAAAAAAAAGATAAATTAAAAATAACGTTTATCAAGTAATTTCTTTAATTTCATTGGTTTAATGTTAATATGTGAATTTTTATTTTTCGATTGGTTTAACCGAATTAAAAAAAAAAGAGGAAGTTACCTTCCGAATCGTACCATGTTTTTTTTCTTCAAAGTTTCTAGTCCATAAAGGTAGGAAATTAATGATATCATGAAAATTTCCAAAATTGAGATTTTAATAGTATGGTATAACTTGTTCGTTTTACAGTTATGCCCTCTGAATTTGGTATAAAGGAACTTTTTAGTCCCTGAAATTGTGACAGCGTAGTCAAATCGCGGTTGCAAAAAAAAGTCTTTGTTGATGTATCTCTTTTTTGGAACAATAATAAGCTGCAGTTTCCGTTAAAGCCAATCGCACAGGGGTATTTATCGCTCTATTTGCAAGAAATTGAAGGCTTGCACGGGTTTCCAGTTTTTTTAGGTTCCCACCAAGACCAACCCTTTCCATGTGGGGTCGCGTGGAAATGAATTTCAGCTTCAGTGCTTAAATTTTCTTTATAAAAATATATATTTATAAAATTAAATCTGTTTTTAAAATGTAATGTAAGGCCGCATCTGTACTATATATCATTTTTGTTTATTTCTTTCTACCAACGTCTGAGGGCATAATTGTAAAACGAACAAGTTATACCACGAACTGTAAAGTGGTTAAAATTACAAAATAAATTATACCAATTTTTTATTACCTCATTGTTATATTTAACCTTCCGACCGAAACCCTCCGTACAAAATTTAATTGATTGATTAATAATTTAATAATTTAATAATTATGATTATTATAATAAATTTAATCAAAAAAATTAATTAAATTTTGTTTTTAATTATGGTTATTTAACCATATTTCATTATTTATAATAATAAACTGTGAGTAGCGAGTAAGACAGCCACACTAAGGAACCGCTCACTACAGCGCGCCATGTGGAACCTTCGGACTTTAGTTCATATCTTCTAAACGAATCGAGATACCATTCTAAAAAATTTTGCATAATATTCCTATACTACAGGCTATATTTTTTTGTACAAATAAAAAATTTAAAAAAATGCGAAGTTTGAAAAAATCAGACTTTTAATGTTAACTTCCGGTTTAATATACGAAAAGAAATCCAATTTCAAATTTTAATTAATTTCTACGAAAAGCAATTAATATTCTGAAATAAACACGGTTTACTTATTATTCAATCCACTTGATTAACTGCATTAATAGCATTCGAAAAATCCGTTCCTCAAATTTTTCCAATTCTTTGAAGTTGCATAACTTGGTAACTATGTTTAAAAAAAAAATACTAATAATGCACAATTATTCAGGTCCCATAGAAGTACAATTAACCCAATTATGAACAAAATCCAGTACTTGACATTTTTTTCGTTGTCCGCTTCACGTGAAATGCCCCATATCAAAGGTGGACTTGTACCACTTTCAAATATATAAGTTCAATTTCAAAATTCAGTCGTTACTCCTTCTAGATTAAGTACAACTTTATTTAAGCCTGTTCCAATGCAACTTGCTTGTAAATACTTGTTGTCATAAATAAAAGCTACTGGTTATTCACTCAAATTCAAGTATTTACTCAAAATTTCAGTATTTACAAGGAAAACTATTAAATGCTTCCAGTAAAAGCATTTGCTGAATTTTTAAGTAAAAGATTAGATTTTTATTCACATAACTAGCCAGTATTTCCTACAAATATCAAGTAAAAAGCATTGATGGCATTTATTCACTTGGTCCATTGAAGCCAAATAATAATTTTTTTTTAATTTATAATAAATAAGTAGTAAAATTTTGTTGATTACTTGTTATTTTTAATATGGTATTAAATTTGATTCGTGAACGATTATTTTACGAATTATTCGTGAGCGAAAAATATTTTTCAATTCCCTAAAAATAAATTTCGCACGCGAATGGAGAATTTAAAAAATAAACCTCATTTTATAAAATTAAAAATTAAATTCTTTGTTTATAATTCATTCGCGAACGAATTTAATTTTTTCAGTTCTCCGCACCCTGCAGCAAAATGATTCTACATACCTTTTTTACTGTAAACATCAAGAAAAACACATGTTCAAAATAGCTAAACTTCTGTTAAGATTAAAAAAAACCCGCCGATTTTCAAAAAATCAAACCTGAAATAGTTTTAAATTACACTTAAGAGAAAAACTGAAGTAATTTTGCTGCCTTCAATATACTGCTATTTATACTTCGAAATTTATCAACTGATATTAAAAAATTGCTGTTTTATCAATATTACTTGGAAAGTGTGTTTCAGCAATCAGTTGTTGTCGCTAGCTGCATTGTGCACACCTTGACCTTAAAAAATGGATCTAAAAAAAGCCCGCGTTGTAAACAAGAGTCTGTCTGAGCTCTGTGAACTTAGAACCCTGACTTTATGAAAGAATAAAAAATTATATTTTTAGAAACTGCAAATGACGTAGATGATTGTAGTGAAATTAAATAAAAATAAAAAAATCGATAAGAAAATTATACAAGATTGACTAGAATCGTTTCTAGTTTATCATAGTAATTTTTATTTTATACTTTTCATTTTTCAGAACTCAATAAAAAACAAATTAAAGGAAATTTGAAAATTTTCTGGTTTTTTGCTGGTTAAAAAACTACAAATGACGTAGATGATTGTAGCGAAATTTTTTTATAGATTAGTCAGATGTTGAAAATAAAATTAACAAAATCTCTAATTCATAATATTGCGACAGAAACAAAAGTGAGTGGAAAAACAAATATGCACAAGCAAATTTTTTTTTTTTTTTTTAGTCCAAACATTGCATAGAATCGTTTGTAGTTCATTGTAGTAATTTTTATTTTTTATTTACATGTTCATATGTATATATTTTTGCAGCTTGAGACGTTTAAGCAAGGTTGATATTATTATAAACATTTTATGAATGATTTATATCAAAGACATTTACACGTTAAAAATATATATAAATAACAAAATCTCTATTTCATAATATTGCATCAGAAAGTCGCTGTTTGTATTGGGTGTGTGAATATGACTCCGCCCTTTCCCAACAGATGTCATTTTTAGTATTTCTTAAGCGTACTTGAAAATTTCGGTTTTCGTTCGTTCCAAGTAAACATCATTTGTGGGAATTGCTATTACACTATTTTATTGCAAAGAAAAGTGCAGCGGAAACTCATCGTTTGCTTATGGAAATTTACAGTGAGCATGCTCCATCTAATACAACTTGTAAGGAATGGTTTCGACGATTTCAAATAATGATTTCGGCACTGAGGACAAAGGACATGGAAAACCACCAAAAAAATTTGAAGATGCTGAATTGGAAGCATTATTGGCAGAGGATTCTTGCCAAACTCAATCAGAATTGGCTTCAGCATTAAATGTTGAACGATCAACTGTTGCAAAACATTTAAAAGCAATGGGAATGGTTCAAACGAGTTGGTAACCGGGTTCCCTATGAATTGAAAGAAAGAGATATCGAACGTCGAAAAACAACAGTAAATTAATTCTTGAACAAGATAATGCCAAACCGCATACCGCACAAGTCGTGAAAAGATATTTAGATGGACAAAACTGGGAAGTGCTACTCCACCCGCCATATTTGCCAGACATAGCTCCTTCGGATTATCACTTATTCCGAACAATGCATTCAGATCTTATGGGAGAACGGTTCACTTCATACGAAAGTATCAAAATTTGGATTGATAATTGGATCAGCTCAAAAGACCAGGATTTCTTCATGCAAGGAATACGTAAATTGCCTGAAAGATGGGCGAAGGTTGTAGCTGCCGATGCAGCATACTTTGAATTGAATAAACTATTCATTAATTTTCTAAAAAAGCAAATGTGTTTTATTTTAACAAAAAAAAGGCGGAGTCATATTCACACACCCAGTATAACATTCAAAAGTCTCGTTATTTAATTGCCACACCTCTTATACCTTATGTCTAATTTTAAAACCCCACCCCTTTTCCAGTTATCACCTTTTTATTCAAAGAATCGAAGACGGTCAGTCTTACCATGAAGTTATGTAGTGTTAACTCGCTTCGATACACAAATATAATTCCTGTTTTGATAAATAAATTTAAATATAAGTAAATATTTTAATTATTTAAAAAAAAAAATTGTATTTTTATTTTTATCTACGGTATTTATTAAAATATGAAAGTTTATACCACTGTATGTATGTATAGATATTGACGATGGTTGCATAGGAGACCTGGCCCTCCCAAGGTGGCGAACACAAATTATTTCTCACCATCAACTCAACTTTAGTTTGTGGGTGAAAAATTGCTCACAAAACTGCCCCAGCGCAGCCCATAAGTGGAGAAATTCTGTCAATTAATCGATTGACTAGGGACCAGAACAAATTCATCAATCAAGAAAGGATCGGTCACAGCAAATAACAGAATCTGTCATCGAGTGGCGTCCTAAACACACAGGATTGATAATAAACATAAAATATTGCCCGAGAACTTCTCAAGATGTAGACATTCTCAAGTGCCACCCTGTGGCTCCGTTCAGCCACGGTGGCTGCACATAATCTCTGTTTGTTCGGTGAACACATTCTCCTAGAGGCAACCGGTAAAGATTTATGGTCGTTGAGCCAGGTGCCTCGGATCCCGGGGCAAGCTCAGTTTCAATTTATCATATTCCGGAGGTCCTTTTGTTCAAAAGTGGATTTTTATTTTTCCCATAAGATGCAATTTATCCACCCCCTGAACACTTTACCTGGATATGGATCCCTTGTCGTTCTGTTCTTGGCCACGTCTCAAAGACGAAATAAATGAACCGCAAGGCAAGTCTTTGACCTTTAACATTCCGAAAATAAAATTCGAATAATAGAAATTGGATAACATTAAATATATGTTTTGTCGGTAAATCAAAATTGTGGGATATTTCACCGAAATGCCGTGACTTGAGCAAATTTATGACTGATTTACTTTCCAGAGTAATATTATCCCCCTCCCATTCATAATAAGGGAAAATATTTTAGAATCATTAGATCCAGTTAAAGTCGAGAAATTTCATTAAAATATAGCCATTTTTATTTTATCGTGGCGCCCCAGCCAATTTTTATTCCGAAACTTCTTAAAATATCTGCCATTAGGGCGCGTCTGTTTTTCCTTCCAAACAATCGAGGAAGATTGGAAGGACCTCAGCCGCAACACAATGCCTCCACTCAGAGATCCTAATCTTAGAGGACTGTCTATTTGCGTTCCCTGAGCGGTTCAAACTTTTTATTGATGTCAGATTTCCCGCATGACATACAGGAGCGGACGGGGCACGGTTGGACGACTTCCACTTTGAAGTTGTTGTAAAACTTTCTACTTCCCCCCTCAACTTAAGACATCTGGCTGACCGACAATAAATAATTCAGTCCAAAATATGTAAGAGTTTCCCTTCTTCGACTGCTCCTTTTCTGTGTGCGATATGGTGCGGTGTGGTACGGTGAGGTGCGTTGCGGTGGGCTGCGCAAACAGCAAGGTAAGGAGCCAGCAAAGAAGTTCAAACTCGGGAGTTGGGCAAGGTTTTTTTCTCAATTACGGCCGCCAAGACGGATGAAACTAAGCACAAAGAGTTCCCTTCGTTTTTACAGTCGAAGTCGTTGTTTGGGAGAACTTTCTTTCCATGCATATTTTATTTTTTGTGCCATCTGTATCCAGGGTATCTAGCCAACCGTACCACTGACCGACGCTACTTTAGTTCCCTTTGATTTGTGTCTTTCCTGGTTATTCGGTGCACAGGGGTTTCTTTATAGGTGTTCACATTAATAGGACTTTCCATCTTAGAGCCGGGCACAGCTTTCGAAATTGAGTTGTGTCGTTATTAGCACATTCTTGCTTCTATTTTGGAGTGTTTTACGTCTTAAAAAAATTTACTTTGTGACCCCCATGAGAATCTCTTTGACGCTCGTTGATCCTGTGAAGGTTCTTTCTTTGTATATTTAACATGCTCGGTTTAACAATCCCAGTTTGCAAAAAAATGGCTCAAACTCAATTAAAGTCTTTCAAAAGAATCGCATTGGAATGTAAGGTGCGCACAAACAAAATTAAAGATTCAATTCAAAGGAAACAATACCTACATATTAGGGTGCTTTTTTTCGCGACTATTTTTTTTTTTTTCAGTCCCACCTCGAAATTTTGTGGCTAATACCTAAACAAACATTCCCTGAAAATATTAGCCCTTAAAAATAATATTTAGTACTAGACCAAGACGCATAAAGATTTCCCATATAAAATACACGTGAACTTTGATTATTTTTCTTCTAATCTCTACAACTCAGAGGCATTTTATGGCACAATCTTGGGCAATGGTAGGGTTTCTTCAAAATTGAATGCTCTACAAAAGTGTCCATTGCGGTGTAACCCTAACTTCCACCAGCGAGGTAGTACGGGTCAGTAACCCCAATTTGTCCATGAAATTCTGAGGTACAGAAAAAGTGAATATGACAGACTTGTAGCAAATTCAATTTCCTCCAAAAAGTTCTTAAACACCAAATCGGTAACGTCGATATTTCTGGAGATATTGGGTTTTGAAGTTGAGGTAGTGTTTCTACAATTTAGCTCAATAATCCATGACAATTCCACACTACCTCAAATTCAAAGCCCAATATCTCAAGAAATATCGACGTTACCGATTTGGTGTTCAAGAACTTTTTGGAGGAAATTGAATTTGCTACAAGTTTGTCATATTCACTTTTTCTGTACCTCTTGTTGTTTACGAGATAGGGGCAAAAAGCGAGAATTTCATGGACAAATTGGGGTTACTGACCCGTACTACAACGCTGGTGGGAGTTAGGGTTACACCACAATGAACACTTTTGTAGAGCATTCAATTCTGAAGAAACCCTACCATTGCCCAAGATTGTGCCATAAAATGCCTCTGAGTTGTAGAGATTTGAAGAAAAATAATCAAAGTTCACGTGTATTTTATATGGGAAATCTTTATGCGTCTTGGTCTAGTACTAAATATTATTTTTAAGGGCTCCAATTTTCAGGGACTGTTTGTTTAGGTATTAGCCACAAAATTTCGAGGTGGGACTGAAAAAAAAAAATTGTGGAAAAAAAAAAAAGCACCCTACTACATATATTTTAGACTGTCTTATAAGGTATCCGATAATTTTTTAAATTTCCAAATTTCTTTGAGATTACTAGAAATTTCTTCGAAGTAAAAATAAAAATTTGTAAAAAATGGTAAGACAACTTAACAATATTAATATGGGCATATCTGCATGAATTCTTTTTATAAATAATACTGGGTATATATTGTTGCGGGCCTCGAATATAATTCCTAAAAAAAAAAAAGAAATAAAAATTAATTTAATTTTATTTTAGAAAAATTGGTCATTACTCACCAATACCGCGAACAGGTCGAAGCGAAGGACAGAGGGCCGTGGCGAAGTGAAACACCGCAGGAAAATCGGCGATGGACGACCTTCTTCCTTCTTCCGGCTCGAAGTGTCAGCGCGCGAAAAACCACGAGTAGTGTTCAAGACCAAAAAAGGAAAAAATCAAGCGAGGATTAGCAAAAAAAAAAAAAAATAAAGAATTGTCAATTAAAACCAAGTTCCAGTTACCTGTGAATAAATTACTAAAAGTGGAACCCGCGAGTTTTACTAGTTCCCGCCGAAATCCGGATTCACGCAGATATCGGCCAGGTGGGCCTCTCCCGCGGTGAGTACCGTTCCTGAAAAAGAAAGGACTTAGCCAATCCTGCATTCAGCATCCTAAAAAGAAAAAAAAGGAAGCTTAGAGTGCGTTTGTAGTTTTTTTCATCATTGTTTAGCTTACCCGCAATTTGTTTCACCTGCTGATTGCCTCCTTGCCGATCTGCGGTTATCACAAGAGAATTCCGCCCAGTCGCCTTCCCAGTCCTAAAAAAGAAAAGATTAAAAACAAGTTAGCATCCGCCGCAATAATTCGCGAATTGCCACAAATCACCGCGCATAATCACCTGTGAGCGATCCGCGCATAAACAGCATAACTCGTCAGCTGTTGAGCCTTGCGCAGCATAACCCCCTCAACATTGGCGAAGGGGAAAGCAGTCGCATACCCACTCACACACACACACGTAGCGCATCTTGAGGGACATCGGGCGCTTCCCCCGTGTGGGGCGAAAACGATCTCGGGAAATTTATGCGACTTACCTGAATCGCTCCTTATCGGCCGCCTTACCCCTCGGTGATCCTGGTCCAGCGGGACCCGACGCCTGGAGGTTCCCTCGACGCGCTGCACAACACCGCACTACACTTCACTCGACGCGCCGTACTCGGGAATCCGTCCCTGACGCCCGGAACAACAAAAAGGAGGATTCCCGTGGAACCCCCGTGCACTCACTTCACACCACAACACTCGGGATTAGGAATAATCGGGAAACCGCGGACTGTCACCGATTATTCCTCACGTAATTACCGGAAAACAAGTGCCTCGCGCGGCCGCACTTTGCACGGACGCCCGAAAACCGACGCTACGCACACAGGCGACGAGCCCGCCGCCATCGCCGTGCACACACCCAGCGCTAGACAGCATCGTCGTGTGTACACAGCTGAAAGCTTTTCCTCGGAGCATCGCCACTGAGTGGCATTCTGTGTGGATACACTTCGGCCCGTCGGTGATCAGCTGCAGGGTTGAGTGCAGCGACAATTCCTTTCGCGTAAAAAAGTCTCCCTCTCAAAGATTGCGATACGATTAAGCCAAGGTAGAATAATCGACCGGCCCAAATCGTAACAATATGCTTTCCAACTACAGTACGCAATATTAATATATTTATGTTTATATTTATTTATTATATATTTTCACTTTGTCATAGTAAAGCCCAAGCTTATATTATATTTACTTTTCAATTAACCACTACAACTCTGAGATAGTTATGTTGTTTGATTCCGAATAGAACCATCAAGTGTTTTCTTCCGAATATAAGATCAACTAAAACTTGAGAAGAAATTATAACCCCCAAGAAAAGTTTCAAAGTTTCAATTTACATTCTTCAAGTGTATAAAATCAAATTCCAATTTTAGATTCTATCTAATCTCTATTTAGTCTATTTAAACTTTACTTCAAGACAAGGGGTCATTTAAATTCAGTATATCTCGTTTATGATGCGATGTTAAGCAACCTCTGTGTTATCTTTGTATTCATTGGTTCAAAGGCCATCGAATGAATGTAAACATGACCGCGAGAGTATGAAGTTTGAATGTGAATTTTATTGTTGCAATTAGAAATTGCTTACAAATTGGAAATTCGAAAGAGAAATATTATTTTTTTGCTGATCTCTGCTTGTTGTTATTACATATAACAAATTTCATTTCATTTGTCTACGAACAAAAAAGTTACAGATTTATTAAACGAAAATCCTTCGCTGGGTCGACTGTGCACTGTGCGTCGCCTACAAATCGACCAAAAAATTTTAATGACTAGTTTTGACCTGCCTAATAAAACTAAATCTAATATATGATACTTCTTTAATGTGCTTCTGTAGTTTGATTCATACTATACAGAGGCTACTGGGTACTTATTCCGACCTCAATAATTTTTTTCAAACTTTAACACTATTTATTAATAAATTAACGAACTACTGACAATAGATCGAGCGACGCTTCACCTACTCGAAGTTAAAAATAGCAATTTTACGGTGAAGAATTAATAAAATAGTGAAGTATGAGTTTCATTCGCTACTAGAGAGCTCTGTAGATTATGTACTCGATACTACTTAAGAACTTTGCAAATGCGAAATCTGCGACCTTATGACTTGAATTGAACCAAAATCCTGTGAACATTTTAAATGTTCATGCGTTTTCTTCCGGTTATGAGCGACTTAAGGGGAGGTTCTCATCTAGAATCTTGAAATTTTCGTTTTTTTTTTTATTTCATATTATTAAAGTTTAATATGTCTAGAATGTTGCTTTAAAATATTTAGTCGATCCGAGCACTAGAACGGATTCTACAGCCCATTGATTCTGGCGGTGTCATGATCGTAGCGGGGCGCTCAGCCTGTGCCGTGCCGTTCAATCACGATTATCTCGGAACTTTGTTTTTCAAGATTTTTCAAATTTGCGTACAAGATAACTCGAAAACGGTTCAACCGATCAACTTCTAGTTCCGTGCATATTAAAGTAAACAATTTTCTTCATAGAAAGAGCGGAGCACATTTTGAAAATTGTAACATTATCTCCTTTTTGTAAGTGATAAACTATGAAAAAAAACGGCCGAAAACGGCCTTAAAATTTCAAAATCGCGCCATTCCGTCAATTTTAAATTTTTTTTGAAAGTCGTCCGCTCTTTCTGAGAAAAATTTATTCTAGTTTATAATAATGTCATCATTATTTGATTTCAGACCAATCTGCGACCCCTAAATTGTACGCAGCTGGGCCATTTTCGAAAAACATGACTCCGGAGAAGTTGAATAACGGGCGCCATTTTGTTTTTTTTTTTGAATAAAGAAATTTTTTCGTACAGATAAATATACAATAAAAGATAATGCCAAATATCATTTCCCTATGTCTTGTCATTTGTCTTCAAAAAAATCACGAACTTTACCTACTTTTTGACGTTCTAGATGAGAACCTCCCCTTAAAGGGGAAAGTGTTGTGTAGTGTGGTCAGTGCGCGTTATTTTAATGAAATTCGCCAGGAATTCGGATGAATTACGCGAAAATTTGTAGTTGTGAAAGTTACTTTTTTTGATATTCAGAGTTGAATTTCTCGGGAAGTAGGGCTTTTACATATTCGTTCGTTCTGAGCTTTGGCGAATGTTCCTACCGAGTTTCATTAAAATCCGAAAGGAGACCGTATTCTTAACTTAAGGGGTTATATACAGTCAGGATTTTCTGAAAATCGATTTTTTTTTCGTAATAGACATACATATATTTCAGTAGGTACACCCACAGAAAATTGCATGTCTATTTGGTGAATATTCTCGAAGTTATACGCATATGTAAGGTGCTTTTGAAACTTTAAACGCGTTTTTCTAAAAACTGTGTTTTGAAAGTCGGTGAGCAAGATTTCTCGGAAATGGTTGAATTGATCTGTTTCAAATTTTAATACAAGCTTTTTAAGTATATTTTTTAGTAGTTAATTGAAGGTTTTATATCACCGATAAATATTTTCTATTTTATAAACAAATTAAGGCCAACATTTTTGTTAAAAATCTTTTTAAAATAATTATTTTTACAAACAAAAAACATTCAAATACACTCAAGAGTTACTATACTATTATGTGTACAAATTTTTACATTAATAACTTGAAAGGTCATCTAAAGACTTTGGGCCTCCTTACTGTATATAAGACTTAAAGATACTTAACCGACTTTTGAACTATAGTGGGGCATAGGTTTACAAATATTCTTAATGTCATATAATATTCAATCATTCATATTACTATTTATACTATAATTTCATCTTAGTATAAAGCCATTATGAGATAACAATACAGCCTTGCTTTTCTGTGCCCTTTCTAGTATATCCTATTTTTAATGACAAGTCCGAGATACATATATTTGCAAAGTATCACAAGATAGAAAGTTTTATTATTAGAGATCATCAATGCTGACATCTTACTTTATATTTTTCTATTATTTTATACCTCTCTGCGATGAGCTGATAATTTTCTAATTTAGTTTATTCCCAAAATCCATTGTTAGGCCTCCGATTTTTCATTAGGAGACTTAGGAGATAAATCTTTCTGAAATCGATTGTGTACTCAAGGAGGAGTGTCAACCGAGAATAAAAGGGCAATAAATTTCCTTTTCGAAGGTTGTATAAGTGACAAAGAGCCGAAAGACATTCAAAGCTCTTCTATTGTTGAAATAAAAACGAAATTTTGTGAAAAGATGCTTGTGGTTAGGTTTGATATTTGAATAATTATTTCGAAACTATATTCCACGTCAGGTCAAGCGTTTTATCAACTTCTTGGAGAAGCACTTAGAAGAAAAAATAAACAAATACGAGCTGAATTCGAATGTTTATCGATTCAGTTGGCTTAATCTCCAATTACAAAGGAAATTGATCGCTTCCTGACACACTCTGCGAAAGCGGTCGACTTTACATATCCCTCAATCAAAGTCAGATTTCATATTAAAAATTCGCCGTGCTTGACCTCAATTCCCGGTGCCCATTGAGAGGGAGCTCTTTCGTTTCGGAAACTCGTCCTTAACTTGACAAATTGCCTGCTCTATCTGACACGGCGAGAGTAACTTAAGGCGGACTTCTTTTCTTCCTTCGTGAGATACTTTGGTGGAATAATGTCACGTAGCCGAAGGAAAGATGCCCTCCTCTGTCTATGAGTCATATTTCATGTTTCGTGTGTGTCTCATAAGCGCTTTTATTGAACCGATTAATCTTAAACTTAAACGCCCACCTTTAGCCGAGTTTTCCTAACTTTGTGTTTTTCCTTTTCCTTCCATTCCCTTCCGAGTAACGTGCTTCCTTCCCTTAGAGTTTAGACACGATCGGGAAAGAAAGGAAAAGCATAATAGACTTTATTGACGTTTCGAGCACCCAAGTTCAACGAATGTTGTCTATAAGGGACTACGGCGCGGAATCAATAAAATTGCCCCCGGGGGTTAGATGAACTTTCCTTAAAATGATGTCAAGTCCATCCGCTGGCTCCTTCGCCCGCGCGCCGGCCAAGGAGTGAGGCAAATTAAGCATTTTATCACGACCGGGCGCACAGTTAGCTAACGCCTCTTCTTATAACATTAATAATTTCTCCAGGTGGAACCTAGATTACAGCAGCGGATTGTGTTGTGCCCAGGTGAACTTTTTGATAAATTCATTATTTCGGAGGAAATGAAGGATGTTGTGCTCTCGTCGGGCATTTATTTAATTAATTCACCGATGTGGAGCGAGCCTACCGTAGGTATCTCGCCGTGCGCACAATAACGCCCTGATTTCAATAATTTCGTTACTAAAGCTGCCATTATGTGACAGGCGATTTCCAGGTGAGGGTGGTGCCGTGGGTAGCGTGCGTTTCACATTTAAGGCGGACACCTATGAATAAATGGCACGACATTGTATACACATTTGCGATTAACGAGATGGTAGTTAGGAAAACCGTTGAATTTTAGATATATTCGGAGGTGTGGTGTTAAGCCGTATATTTTTCAGAGTGCCCTTTAACACCTAAAAGAAAAGTTTTTGATATTTAAGGACCTTTTGATTTTTATAAGCCTACTTCTTTACGCATCAAGTTAACGAGAAGTGCGATGCGTAGGAACCTTAAGGTAATAATTTAAATCTTTGAATTTTAACATTCCCTATACACAGGCCCTATACCTATGCAAAACTTACAACCTAGTGGTAGTTGTATAATATTAAGGGCGTTCACTAGGGTGATTCAAATTTTTTTTATTCAAACAGGTTTAATAGCTGCAGCTACATAAAAGAAAAAGTCTGGGCCAAAGAGAGCTCATAATATTAATATTAGGTTGTAACATAATAATCTGATAATTTTTTCGGAAACGTTCTGGAAAGTTTTTACAAGTTCGAGAAAGTTCTGTGACTATGAGTAAAAATACCTGTGAGCACGCTCAATCCATCAGTGCAATAATCGACAGCGCAACGAGTAGCATTATGGAAAAATTCGATTTGAAAAGACGAGACATCCGCGTCCTTCTACTTTATGAGTTCCGTTTGAAGCATACAGCTAAGCAGTAGATTGGTTTCGACGTTTCTCGAATGGCGACTACAACCTTGAAGATAAACCTCATGAAGGGCGGCCGGTTGAGGTTGAATTCGACCGACTAGCGCAGCTCATCGAGGAAGATCCAAGGAGGACTACTCGTCAACTTGAAGAAGAACTCGGATGCTCCAATACTACTATCTCTCGACTTTTGAAAGTGATGGGTAAAGTGTACAGGCACAGTCAATGGATACCGCACGAATTGAGGTATGGTCAACGGATGATGCGACTGGCGGTTTGTACGCAATTACTCACTTCACATCGTACTTTTGCTTGGCTTCGTAATTTGGTTACCGGCGATGAGAAGTGGATGCTTTATGTTAACCATAACAATAAGCGACAATGGCTTAGCGCGGGTCAAAGAGGAGTACCGACAGTTAAATGTAAAATTACTATACACAAGGTTATGTTGAGTGTTTGGTGGAATGTGCACGGCATTATCTACTGGGAACTATTACCACAAGGAACGACTATAAATAGTGAACGCTACTGTGATATGCTGGATAAGGTAGCCGTGAATCTTAAAGGAGAACAAGGCAATATATACCTCCTCCACGACAATGCCCGCCCTCACACCGCTTCGATGACATGTAAAAAAATTATGGACCTAGGCTGGATTTCCTTAGCCCATCCTGCATACTCGCCGGATATGTCTTTTTCTGACTATCACTTGTTCCGATCGTTGCAGGCTCACATTAGCGGAAAATCTTTTGATGACCGAGATGCATTGGAACAGTGGTTGTCGGAATTTTTTAACTCTCGTGAGCCCAAGTTTGACGAGAATGGAATAATGCAGCTTCCCCAACGTTGACAGGAGATCATTGATAATGATGGACTATATGTTCAATAAAATGTTAAGCTAAATTGTACAAAAATATCAAAATAAATTTTCTTAAAAAATTATCAGATTATTATGTTACAACCTAATATTTACTTTGGCTCATTGAACTTTTTAGTTTTCTATAAAAATAACATTGTAAATAATACTTTACTAGACAGTTTCCTCTATATCTCGTGAAAAAAAAACGAACTAATGAACGGGACCAAGTCCATTGAAAAGAGCATAACAATTTCCATAAAAAAGTTCTGATACACTTTTTTCGTGAAGATAAAACTTCATTAGTTTATTAGCTCTCAAAATTTAAGAATATTTTTAGCAAAAAGTCATAAAAAAAAATCTTCCTGTCACTTTTTTTTCAGATTTCACTTTGTTGGTGTAAAAACGTTATAATCAAGTTAGGTGCTATGAAATAAACTGACACTATACAATTACTTATAAAAAAGTCTATTTTAAAATCAGGCTGATCGAATTTCAATTCAACAAAGTCGCTTTAAATATCAAGAAGTCTATTTTCATTTCAAACTAGTCGGAATTTTCAACATTCATAAGTCCGATTTCTCAAATCAAATTAGGCCAACAAATTCAACTTACTTCAAACGAGTCCAAATTTTTAACTTAAAATGTCTCACTTTAACTCGATATGTATTTATATACCACATACTTCGATCTCCTATTATTCGAAGTTTAACCATTTGCACTCAAAGCTTCCGGAGTGCAGAGATTTAAAATGTATCTTCAAACAAGACAATGCAAATAATTTTCAGTTCATAAGAACAAGAACAAATCATAATAATTTCACTTTTCTTTTAATGCGCATATCATTTACTTAGGTATATATGAATATGATTTTTCTATCAAAATTGCTTCATTTTGCTGGTTATATAAATGAAAAAAAAACTTCGAATGCAAGGGCTTAACTTTGGCTGGAGTAGCTGCAATAGCTCGTTGCCCTGCGAATGTAGAAGCTGATCAATACAAAATCAATGCTTATTTATATTATTATCACAACTGTACGTAGGTCACTAGGAAAGTTTTGAGATTAAGTACCTAAAGATAATGTTTTTTCAAAATAATTTCCATCATTGGCAATACATTTCTCCATACGCCGAAACCAGTCATTAAAAATATGCTCCCATGTTTCCTTCGGGATTTCTACATAAGCCCTTTCCCAAGCTGCAATTAAGTCCGCATCGCTGGAAAAAATTTCGCCCTTTCATAGCCTCCTTCACAATGGGGAGAAAACCAAATTCGCAAGGCGCAAGATCAGATTTTCTCAGCCCGTTACTATACTATCTACATACTGTGACTTTCCGTGGTCAAACATTCTAAGCATATTTTTGCACCATTTCATGCGACACTCTCTTTGGGTGTCAGTTAAATTGTGAGGTACCCAAAGCATACACAGCTTTTTTACTTTGAGGTTGTCATGAAGAATACTGTGAATGGCTGGTGCATTAAGGTGCAATATTTCCTCTATTTGCCTGTAGGTTATATGCCTATCTTCTTCTATTAGTTTCATTACAGCGGCTATGTTTTCTGGGGTAACTACCTCGCGCGGCCGCCCTGACCGTGGATCATCATACAGGTTAAAGTCCTTACGTTCGAATTGTTTGTACCACCAATATACACTGCTACGGCTTGGTGCTGTCTCATGGAATACAGACTGCATTTCACTAACACAATCATCAACAGTTAAAATGACAGAATATGGTGCAGTTCGGTTAACGTGTATGAACAAGTCTCAAAACTTTCCTAGCGGCCTACGTACATACACTGCACTTTTTCACAAAGGGTCTAGCGGTTAAGAAGGTGAAAAGTGCCCCAGTGCTTTTGAAAAATAATATATATCATTATATAGCACATGAAAAAGTACATATTTGCTGAAATTTTCAGACCCATAGACCCTCACATAACCTCAAAAAAAAAATTAAAACGTGATTTTCAGTGTTTTGTGCGATATGTCGGCTTCTTGTGGACGTAGAAACTTTTTTTTCTCTAAAAAGTGTAGGGTTTTCTTCACCTACAACACGATATTTTTTTTGAAATATTTTGGCGGATAAAATCAAATTTTTATACGCGTTCGAGATTTTTAAAAATCAATTTAAAAATAAACTAAAACAATAGTAACGCCACCTGAAGAACATACGGTTCCTATTCGCATGTAGCAGCTGCAATATATTTATAACTTATCTCATTTATTTGTTTAGCAAGAAATTGTTTCGTACAGAAATATTTAAATAATTCCCTATTACACAAAACAATAACAAAGCTTAGGATAAGAATAAATACAAAATATACTAAAAGTTAGCTAAGGTTGATAATGGATATACAATGTTACAAACCAAGTTTATTACAAACAATCTGCTTATTTGAGCTAAATGAACAGTTCAGAGGACCAATTTGGAGTCTGTCATGGTTTCTCTGCAGACGAATCAACGGGGAGTTAAAATAGTTATACATCGAGCAAGGCTTTGGGCGGTGCAAAGATGTTACAGTTTCTACTGGCAAATGCGGGTTCGTAAATATTAAGTTCGTCGAGTAAAGTCGTGCTTAAAAGCCCGTTAAATATACGATACAGAGCGCACTCGTCAAGATAGTCTTCTCTCATCGAGTCTAGGCAAATTAAGGGTAAGAAGTCTTTCAGCATAGGGAGTATATGATTTGTTGAATTTTCTTAAAATACTCCGGGAGAATTTTTTCTGCACATTTTCTATTTCGTCCGATTTATTTTGGTGGTGAGGTGACCAAACCGGTGAACAATACTCAAGAGTGCTACGTACGATTCTCAAAAATAAAAGCCTAGCTGTCGAAAGTTTACCAAAGTTAGTACAGGTGCGAAGGATAAAACCAGTAAGCCTAAGGGATCTGGAGCAAACGTCATCTATGTGAGCGTCAAACTTTAGATTATTGTCAAATGTTACACCTAAGTCCTTAAATTGGCTAACTTCAGTTAGTGACACAGAATAGAGGCAGTAGTCATGCATCACAGGAGATTTTTTAAAGCTATAAGTCATTTTAAAACATTTACTTACATTAATTGTCAAGCAGTTAGTATTGCACCAATCTTGTAGAGCGATTAGGTCACCTTGAAGAATATCACAGTCGCAATCACTTTCGATCACTCGAAAAATCTTGAGATCGTCAGCGTATAAGAGACAGTCAGAGGTTATCTTTGTAGTCAAGTCATTAATAAATAACAGAAATAGTAGTGGACCGAGTCTAGATCCTTGTGGAACACCGGAAGACGGCACAAACTCAAAAGAGGAACACCCAGAAAACACAACCTTAAGCCTACGGTTAGACAGATAAGACGAGAGAGAGCACAGTAAAGGCCCCTGCAATCCATACACTTTTAATTTGTGACAGAGTATTTCGTGACTGACATGATCGAAGGCTTTGGAGAAATCTGTGTAGATGGTATCCACCTGTTGATGTTGCTCCAAAGCCTTTGAAACAAAGTGCTGGAACTCGAGTAGGTTGCTTGTTGTGGATTTACCCTTAATAAAACCGTGTTGTCTAGGTGATATTGAAGAATGAAGAACATTGGAAAGAGAGTTATATATTAGCCTCTCAAAAAGCTTACTAAAGCAATTGAGGATGCAGATAGGACGGTAGTTTACCGCTGCACATTTGTCACCTTTTTTGAAAATAAGAACAACATGAGCATGTTTCCACAGTTCAGGAAATATACCCTCTCTGAGAGAGGAATTAAAAATTATTGTTAAGGGGTAACACAACGCATATGCTAACTCCTTGACAAAAAAGTTTGGTATGCCATCAGGTCCAGCAGAGGTTTTGGAATCAAGGCCACTAATACAATTAAACACATCATCAACACTAAAAGACAGACTAGACATAGATATTGCACAAGATAAATTATCACAGTCTGGAGCAGGACTATGCCTAACGAAGGTGGAGCTAAAAAATCTAGCAAACATATTATAAATTGATTGTGGATCAGAGGAAATCTCATCATCAAGTTGAAGAGTTAAGGGAGGCACGTGTTGGAATCTGGATCCCTTAATGTAGTTCCAAAAAGGCTTGGTGTTGTTACAACGCAGCTGGGCTTCAACTTCATTCAGATAGTTATTATAAGTCGTTTTTAAAAGTCGCTTCAGGTCTGAGCGACTACTATAGAAAAGTTTGTAGTTCTCGGGCGACTTATCACGTTTATATAAGAGTCTGTGACGTTCTTTGACTTCAAAAGCTCTGTTAATATCTGAAGTGAACCTTATCGGTTGTTTCCTTTGCACCGAGTTGTAGAAAGGGACATTTTGAGATATTGCATCTTCAAGGATGCGATAAAAACAAGATACAGCCTCATTGCAAGGTTTATTTGAAAGTAAATCCCAGTCGACATTGAGTAGCTCTTCATTGAGAGCATTGAAATTTGACTTGAAAAAGTTACGAGAGCGATTACGATCTGGGCAAGGGTTTTTAATCTTAAGAGGCAGATTCAGGTCGATTTCCAACGGAGGGTGATGGCTGTCAGGAGAAACAAGACCAGAGTGCGTCTCAATTTGACAGTGCTCCTTTGGAAGGTTGGAGAAGACAAGATCCAAAATAGTGGAGTTATGATTGGGGATATTATTGAGTTGAATCAACGAAGAAAACTCCAAAAAGTTGCGGAGCAGACAACTCATATTACAATTACTAACAATTTCAGGAGGGTAGGAAAGATTCCAGCGCAAACCGGGGAGATTAAAGTCACCACAGATCAATACGTAGCATTGCGGATCTAAGGTGTTAATAATGCCAGCTAGTTCGTCAAATAAGCTTTCAAGACGGTCGAAACATGAAGAACATGGGACATAAACACAACAGACATATAAATAAATATGACACCTAAGTTTTAACTTAGCACAAACACAGTCCACGAGGAAAAGGTCAGAAGAGAGTGTAAAAGGATAAGGTGCGAGAGAAGACTTTATCCCGACGAGTACTCCGCCCCCATCCTTTTTGGTACTGCGCACAAGATCGCGGCCTCTACGGAATAATTCATATGCAGAGAGGTGAAGTTCTTCGCTCGCAACCGAAGGGTTAAGCCAGGTTTCACTTAGACAAAATATATCAGGATTATCTGCCAAAATAGCAGTAGAGACGTCAAGCAACTTGGTCCTCAAACCGCGTACATTTTGGTAAATAACAGAAAGCTTACGATTAGTATTATTACAATCAGAAGTTATTAAGTTATGACAATCTTCATACAACGTGCCTTCGTTTAGGCTGGTCTCTGATTGATTTCTGCAGACGGAAAAAATCCACTCCTCCGTTGACGAGTTCGAGTTGCGAAAGGATGAAATACGGTGCCATCGGGCCAAAATCCCTTTGAGTTTATAGTAAGGAATACATCATCCGGTGCAAATACCCGAAAGGAGGCAGTTCGTCGATCGGGCAAATTAGGTTTAGTAAGTTTTTTGCAGGATAAGTTTGTGACACACCGTCCCAATTTTTCCTGGATATATTTTTCGATGTCTTCACTTGAGGTTGAGTAACGGAGTCGTGAAATGAAAAGGGATGAAGGAGGTTTAACCACCTCAAGATTTATTGACGGTGATGAAGCAGGTGTATCATGCACGATATATGTCTAAAAAATTTAAATTGACGACAATATTTTAAATCGAAGGTGTTGAACCAGTTATTGAAGAAGATAGTGATGAAGACTAATTGTCCTATTCATATCTCTAATACGGGATTTTATCTATCGTCTTATGTTTTTAGGTTCGGTATAATAAATATATGTCGTCTTATTTTTTCATACTTTTTTTCTTTTTCAGGTGATCCTATATTTATTTTTATACTTAGAAGAGAGTAATTAAATATGGGCTAGTGCTTTAATATGGGCTAGTAAAAATTATCGAAAACAAATAATTTAAAGAAGCAACACACGATTAACTTCTGTCGCATTCATTCGCCATCACTCCATCTCGTCAGTTCGCCGATAGGTGCCGCTAGGGTAAGACGTTGTCGTTTCGCCGCTGCCATAAAATTTCATGAGGTACGTAAAAATATGTTGTTTTCTTATAATGAAAATAAGTGCTAAATAGTGTAACATAATATTTTATTTGTCGGATATGAGTTAAATTTTATGTTTTTGGGTTGATTAATTGTTGGTGATATATGACGTTTAAAGTACAAGGTCAAGTTTATTTCGATCTATAATTTCGAATATGGACTATGTTTATGGTCCTAAATAATGCCAGAAAAGGGCTAAGTCTATGGTCCTAAAAGGCCAGAATTTGACACTCGGCTTGGCTTTTCAAGTAAAATAAGAATTTTTCTTATAATTACTAAAGCTCTTTGATCTCTTAGTAGCTAAGCATTTATTATTGTGATTTTCTTAAAAGATACTCAAGTCCATATTTATAGCCCATATTTGAGTAACTGTTATTTAGTATTTAGCTCCTATTTTGAAATGTTGTTTAATGCTCAATTTTGTTAATATAGTTTATTAATAAAAATATAAGGCTGTTACTAAGTTATCTAAAAATATGTGACTGATTAATATTACATTAATAAAAATTGATTTTTGAATAGTTTTTTATTTATGACCCAAAAACAAAACGGTAGCCCATATTTAGTTACTCTCCTCTATAAATCGCGAGACATTTGAATTTTTTTTAAAACTCCGCCATTTCTTTAAATTAAAAAATTTTTTTTTTCGATCGAGGTTCATGCCACGGGAAATACCTTCTAGTTTAAGAAACTTTTTGGTTTTTTTGATTTCACGCACTGTGAAGGTGCAGCAGTGGGGGCACTTTTTTTTTGGAGCCTTGGAAAATTGCGAATAACTCGCTGAATTTTAAATATTTTGGTCCAAACATTTTATCATGTATTTACTATATATCCACAAATATATCCTTAATATATTAATATATATGTATAGTAAAACATTCCATGCTGTATTTGTGTTTAAACAAATTCCCAAAAATACCATTTTTTTTAGGCGGTAAGACTAGTGGCGCCCGTTAAAAAAAAGGTAAAAATACCGAAAAATGCTGAAAATACGGTTTTTCGATATTTTGACCCTGTTGCACCACATATAAAAATCTGGACAAATTCATGGATATAGCTTGACATCCAGAAAATAATATATTTTTTCTGGTTACTATTGTTTTAGTTTTCATTTAATTGAATTATAAAAATTTGGAAAGCGTATAAAATATTAAAAATATCATATTGTAGCTAACGAAAAACTGTACAATTTAAGAGAAAAAAGAAGTTACTACGTCCACAAGAAGCCGCGATAACGCCAAAACACTGAAAATAACGTTTTAATTTTTTTCGATGTTATATGAAGGTCTAGGGTTCTTAAAATTTCAGCAAAGATGTACTTTTTCATGTTCTATATAAGGATATTTTTTGTTTTTCAAAAGCGCTGGGGGTACTTTTCACCATCTTAACCAGCTAGACCCTTTTGTTTGCTTGCAGTCTCCAGATTTCATATTGATTTTCAAGAATTTAAATTTATTTAATTAAGTTTAACTAAATAATATGGATATCATGTCGAATAAAACTGAAAGTGAAACAAGTGAAAATAGTTCTTCACGTATTCGAAGTAGTAATACGATTATAAAGAAGATAGCGAAACCATCCGCAACGCAGTAGAGTATCAGGCTTGAATTACAATACCACAAACAACATTATATAACGATATTAAAAAAAAAGGAAAAGGTATTCTACCGAAAGGTGTTATGAAAAAAAAAATACATTAACACAATAAGTGTTCAATCAAATCGAAAACATGGTCAAATTTAATCCTTCTATTACGCTTAAAAATAAAAGAAAACTGTGTTTTTTTTTTTTTTAAATGGATAGAACTAATACTGCAAGTACCTTACAGCAAAAAAAAGCTTTATCCCAGAGAATTTAATATCTCAGCACCTATAAACCGAAAGAATTGCATTTTGAGTGATGGTTTTAAACTCTATTTCCGCAGAACAAAAGGTCACGTGCAGGTAATCCGGGTGCAGTTAAACTTCTAATAAGTCAGAGGCCGAAATATTACACTTATTTCTGCAGTAGACAACAAACGACGTCTTCACTATAAATTGATTACATTATTAACAATATTTGATCAAAATTTGATGGCCTTATGTCATATATTTTTACGCTGAAAAGGTAAGTTTACTGCAATATCAGTGTAATTTTAATTAAATTAAAGAACAATTTTATATTCTTAGGAAAAAGCCGGTCGTTTTATTACTTTTCCTTTATGAGGAAAAGTAAAAAGAGATAGTCTGAGTGAGTTCATTTACATATAAAAATATTGGCCTTTTTGTGACAAAAGCGTGGTTTTCAAGCTTAGTAGTAGCAAAGAGTACAAATACCACTTTCTTAAAAAAATATTATATAGTAATTCCTGCACTATGGAACGCAAATCCGAAGATTGCAGGTTCGAACCCTGACTGTGTGCGGCCCTGATCTTTTAGAGTATTTCCTACAGATATATTTTTTTTTACTATATATTATACTATTTGAGCTCTTTCTCAAAAGTAAGGTCAGGAAAATGTATAAAGTAGATTTTGAAGCTTAATTAAATTTATAGGTATATAGTTATATATGTAATTGTTTCACGGCATTCTTAATTGATCTAATCATCTTTTTTGGATGCCTGGAACTGTATACAGAATAAATCCTTCCTTCGTAGCTAATATATTATTCTGTCGCAGATTGAAATCATTTTGGGATTCATGCGACATTCAGTGATTGCACTGGATTTGTAAACAAGATTAAAATTAAAATACCTTTCTGGGATGGTAAATTATTTGTATATCCCGACAGAGGCGAGGCTCGTAAATTGCCTCTAGAACTCTATTCAATCAGGCTCTGAAATCACAGCCCCTAATCGACAAGTAGAATCGACTGCCAATAATCTCCATCACAATCAAGCATTTGACGCTAATTAGCGTAATTATTCGAAAATCAATAGGAGCTTTTTGCATTAAACTCCTAATTAGCCTGCAATTTCCTATGGAATGGCTTCTGAGGAACTTCAATTGTTGGGCGACTGCCGCAATGGGGAGTTTGTAGTTTGTCCCGGATATCACAGGGAGAAATATATGTACACTCTGTTGGCATTTTGTGTTTACGCTATTACGGGCGCAGCTAAGCAGCCCCAACACAATGGAGGCTCTCCGATTTACGAGTAGCGCTATATAATTCCCTTAATCACTACTTGTTAAACATTGACGGCACGGCCAACCTTCTGCTTGTAGCCAGAGATAATCGCCCAGCTCCTCCTGCCGAACTGATTGTGTATGTTCTCGGCTTGTTCAAACATTCCTGGACCTATAATTCATTTTAAGTGCGTGTTCCTTCGACCAGGAGCATTTAGCAGCTCATCTGGTACCCGGTGAGAAATACGACCCAAAGATCTTCCAGCCACAGAAAAGGGGGCTAAATACCGAGAAAATGTGCTCCTCATAATGAAGGTATTTTTGGAACAGAGTTGAACTCTCATATCCCATGCGATGACAGTCGTATTACTCGCGACGTTGCACAATAAACCTCAATAAAGTAAGTATACTTTCGTCCATGTCTCTACTTTGCTGAGAGCCCCAAATTACACTTTTGGAGCCATTTGCAGACGAACAAGTGTAATTTTCATGTCTCTGTCAAAGTACACATGCGAGGTTGATGTATGTACTTCAAAACGACTTTATTCGAATTTGGGGGGCAGAGAGTGTTCTAAAGCCACTGCTAACAACTGGGAGTGGTATTCGCGGTGTTGTTTTTGCGGAGGAGCCTTTCCATCATCGCAAGAATTATAACTTTCCGGCTGCATCCTATGCAATTGCTTGCCGGCACTCTTCTGTCCGCCCCTAGGTAATCATTTGATTTATGAATTTCCATATTTCGACATGCAATCTGATGCCTCCAGAGGCCCGCTCCCGTTGAAAGGGCGGTTTCAAACTTATCCGACAAGATACCGTGATAAATGTCACGCCATCAATCCGAGGTGTAGAAGTCACTAGGCAAAGGATTGCCTGTAATGCAGTGCTTTCCTCTTCACAAGTTTGCCCTTACAAAAACTTCGGAACTTAGAATATCAGTGCATTAAATTCCCATCAAATACTGTACCGTACCATAAAAATGAGTACAACTTTCTAGTAGCATTATTTCTTTTAAAATGCAAATATAAATATATATACAGTTAGGTGCAAAAGTGATTCAATGTTTAAAAACTATGTATGTTTTTTGTAAATACTTTATTCTAGAGACTTTATGATTACAAAACACCCTGTTATTGAGAATCTTCAAGTCTGGCAACACACTTCGAATTATTTTTCTAAGAAAAGAATTCATCATATTTGCGTACCGTTACTTTTTCATTGATTCAGTTTTGCACCATGCTTTTGGTCAGTTGTAGCAAAGATAATATAAACTACAAGATGCACAATGAGCGCTCGCACTTCAAGAGGGCCTGGGTCGTGATATTGGGACCCACAACATGTTGCGGTAAAATTTGATTCTGAGAACATGTTGAAGATGAGCGAAACAACTTTTCTCTCTGTTTTGCCGTCGTTGTAAAGTGGTGTGCGCCGGAACCTTTTGCTTGTGGCTTACGGTTGCGTGCAGCCTGGATCCGTCGCTCTTACGAGCGCTCAAAACTCGATATGGCTAGCTAGAAGTAGAATAAGAGGGCGGCGGGGCGGGATGAGCGGAATGTGAGCACAGCTGAGTGTTCGGAAGAGTTCGGTTCCGTGGAATGAGGTGAACACCCTACGCCGTCACATCTATTAGCCTGGTTTGGGGTGGGTGGGTAGGTGCGAGTTTCGCTGAATTTGGTATGACAGCAGCACAGGACTACCCTGATTGTGTCTTTCGAGTTATTAAGGATTTTCGAGATTTAATTAAGACTGAATTTTTGTATTGCGTATTTAGGGATTTGGTTTTGTTTGTCTTTGTTTTTACGATGGATAATCGTAAAAGTGGATTAAGATGTAGCCTTAAACATTGTGGGAAGTCTCGGAGAACTCATCAGGGCCTACGAATTTTTAAATTTCCTCCCACAGGTTCAATTTTGGGTAATATTTGGAGAGAATCTTGCAGTTTCGTAAGTAATTTGGAGGATATTTTTATGTGCGAAGGGCACTTCGTACCAGAATATATAGGGAAAAAAAAATAAAAAAAGATGCTATCCCATCTATTCATTTGGACGTCTCCGAAGAATATTTAAATCATACTGATTTGAAATCACCTTCAAAAAAAAAGAAAAAGGGATTCATCGGAAGAATCTCTAGTTGGTTTATGTGAGTTTTGTGAGCATAATGTAAGAAATTCTGATTTTTATATGAAAAAGTATTTTAAGTTGAAAACAGAATTAAACCAAACCAAGCAAAAATTAAAAGAATTAACAAGGAATAAAAGAAAATGTTTCTATTAGTTACGCCAAATTAAAGAAAAGAAATTTGGAACAGAATAAAATTAATAAAACGAGTGTGAGATCTTATATCAAACGATTGGATATTTCAGAAAATGCCAAAACATTTTGTACTATGTTGATTCGGGAGAAGAAAACTGCTAAATGGAATGAAGATGAGAAAGTTTTAGCTCAGAATGTGTACTAGGGGAGAGTTGCCCAATTTGGGCCGGCTCCTATTTCGGGCCACCCATTTTTTTCAATTTTACCGAGTTTTTGAAAATTAATTAATGTCAAAATTTGATTGAAAATGAATGTAGAACAAAATAATGAAAGAAATACTAATTTTAATAAAAAATTAATAATGTTACAACAATCTCGTAAAATGGTATCTGCCGACTTAAAAATCTGACATTTTTGCTCGTCGATAAAAACAAATTGATACATCTAATGAATCTAAAATTTGTTCTGATGCGAAGTGTATAATATGTTTATATAGTATATAACGTATTTGCAATTTAAAAACTATAACAATACTAATTAATTTAAACAATCTGGAAAAATGTCATTTCCCCTAATTTGGGCCACTGTGCAATTCGAAAGGGCGCCTAATACGGGCCACTCACGCGATGTAAACAAAGCAACACTATCTGAAGGAAAAATGTTTTTTTAATTAAAACGGTAAGTGTACATGAGATATTTAGCAAATTTAGTATATTAAGCCTATTGTTATTATTTTAGATTATAAAATGTTACATGTCATTGAGTAAATACTTAATTTATGATGATTAACTCTTTATTGAGAATTTAAATTTCAAATATATTTCTGATCAACGAATTAATTAACGTCAATTCATTGTTTCATTAAATATAATAAGTAACGGTGTTTTAAACAATATGTCGAACCATTTTCGCGTTTTTCAGATATTTTACGTGCTATTCAATAGGTGGCATTAGGCGACTCGTCACCTAAATTGGGCCACTTGCACGTTTTTTTCAAACGTTATTTTTTATTATAAAAGAAAGTCAAACTTGCCTTAAACTTTCCACAAAGGTAAATTATCATCCAAATTTTAATATTGCGCTATTAATTATGTAAACGAAACGTTTACAATAATTTTAAATGCATTTAACCTTAGGTGGCCCATGACTGGCGACTCTCCCCTACCTGTCACAAAGTTCTTGCAAGTTTCTGCGAAATAGATTAGGCTTAAACTTACCCCACGTTAATTCTTTGCACAATTGGGCTCCTGTAAAATACTTACAACCTGGTTTTAACAATACTGCTACCATTTTATATCGGCCAATAGCATCAAAGGTCCTATTTTGAAGGAGATTATAATGAAAAATTTACAAATGCTTACAGAAATGGGATTTACAATAAAAGCTATTGTTTGCGACCAAGGTTGAAATAATCGCAACTGCTTCAAGGCTCTAGGTGTTACTCCTGAAAATCCATTTTTTGTATGGAATGATCAAAAAATTAAAGCTATTTACGATTTTCCACACTTGTTAAAGTCGTTGAGATATGTTTGGCTTAAGAATAATTTGAATACCCCTGATGGAGTTGTTTCATTTGATGTTGTGCGGGAAATATTTGAAATGGAAAAAGGAAAAGTTACTAAAATGTGCCCTAAGCTGACAGAAAAACACGTTGCACCAAATACATTTGAAAAGATTATAGTTTGTTTCGCAGCACGAGTATTTAGCAGAACAGTTACTGCAGCAATTGAAACAGCTGTACAAAGTAATAAATTTAGTAGAAATTCGAATGATACTGCAATCGCAACTGCTGCAGATTTTTTTCTCACTAAAAGACTTAATCAAGATGTTGTTGAAAATCTTTTTGGAGTACTGAGAGCAAAAGGTGGAAATAATAAAAATCCTTCCGTTTATGAACTTAATATATTTACTTAGTTTTTTTCAAAAGTAATTTTGCTATTGAGAAACAGCATTTTAAATATTTCTTAAAAGTATATGGGACATTCCATTTCAAATCACCGTTTAGAATCGACCGATTAATTTTTTAATATATTTTAGTATCTACTGAGAAGAGCTTCTATAACAAATTTTAGATTTTTTGTTTAACAAGTAAAAACTTTAATTCTCATTTTTTTATGAATAAATTTACTTATAATTTTTTGTTATCATTTAAAAAAAAAAGGATATTGTAAAAAGAAAAATTAAAGGCTCAAACAATCAACTATCAATAGCAACAGCGCATCAATAACACAGGTTTACAAAAAAAAAAAAGTTGATGTTCTTTTGACCTGACCATCTCATTTTTATGTAAATCAACGCCCTGAATCCGAATCCGAGGTCCGTTAACCTCCATCACGTCAGGTTCAAGGGCATTTCAAGGTCAAATTGAGAAAAACCCACTAAATAGGTCTGAAAAAGAGGACTTATAGGTTTCTGGGGCAGCTGAATCCGAATTCGTGATTTGTTTAACTCCCAAAGGTCAGCCAGAGGTTATTTCAAGGGCATTTCAAGGTGAAATTGGGAAAAATCCACTAAATAGGTCTGAAAAAGAAGATGTATAGGTGTTTGGAGTAACTGAATCCGAATTCGTGATTTGCTTAACCGCCAAGGTCAGCCAAAGGTCGTTTTAAAGGCATTTCAAGGTGAAATTGGGAAAAATCCACTAAGCGGAAAAAGTTGATGTTCTTTTGACCAGACCATCTCATTTTTATGTAAATCGACGCCCTGAATCCGAATCCGAGGTCCGTTAACCTCCATCACGTCAGGTTCAAGGTCATTTCAAGGTCAAATTGAGAAAAACCCACTAAATAAGTCTGAAAAAGAGGACTTATAGGTTCTTGGGGCCGCTGAATCCGAATTCGTGATTTGTTTAACTCCCAAAGGTCAGCCAGAGGTTATTTCAAGGGCATTTCAAGGTTAAATTGGGTAAAATCCACTAAATAGGTCTGAAAAAGAAGATGTATAGGTTTTTGGGGTCACTGAACCCGAATCCGTGATTTTATAAAGCCCCCAAGGTCAACCAGAGGTCGTTTCAAGGGCATTTAAAGGTGAAACTGGGAAAAAATCACGTCTTTTCTATATTTGAACTTGGAATGACTTCGAAACGACCTCAGGCTGACCTTGGGGGATTAAGCAAACCACGAAATCGGATTCAGCGACCCCATAAACGTATACATCTTTTTCAGACCTATTTAGTTGATTTTTTCCCAGTTTCACCTTGAAATGCCTTTGAAACAACCTCTGGTTGACCTTGGGGGCTTTATAAAATCACGGATTCGGGTTCAGTGACCCCAAAAACCTATATATCTTCTTTTTCAGACCTATTTAGTGGATTTTTCCCAATTTAACCTTGAAATGCCCTTGAAATAACCTCTGGCTGACCTTTGGGAGTTAAACAAATCACGAATTCGGATTCAACGGCCCCAAAAACCTATAAGTCCGCTTTTTCAGACCTAATTAGTGGATTTTTATCAATTTGACCTTGAAATGACCTTGAACCTGACGTGATGGAGGTTAACGGACCTCGGTTTCGGATTCACGGCGTCGATTTACATAAAAATGAGATGGTCTGGTCAAAAGAACATCAACTTTTTCCGCTTAGTGGATTTTTCCCAATTTCACCTTGAAATGCCCTTAAAACGACCTTTGGCTGACCTTGGGGGTTAAGCAAATCACGAATTCGGATTCAGTGACTCCAAACACCTATACATCTTCTTTTTCAGACCTATTTAGTGGATTTTTCCCAATTTCACCTTGAAATGCCCTTGAAATAACCTCTGGCTGACCTTTGGGAGTTAAACAAATCACGAATTCGGATTCAGCTGCCCCAGAAACCTATAAGTCCTCTTTTTCAGACCTATTTAGTGGGTTTTTCTCAATTTGACCTTGAAATGCCCTTGAACCTGACGTGATGGAGGTTAACGGACCTCGGATTTGGATTCAGGGCGTTGATTTACATAAAAATGAGATGGTCTGGTCAAAAGAACATCAACTTTTTTTTTTTGTAAACCTGTGTAATCAAAATATAGCGCATACGCTATAAATACTAATCAATAATAAAAAAAAAAACATCAGTTTTTAAACATTCCTTAGGGAGGTCAGTTATGAAAAATTGGCATTTTTTGGGAATTTTTTTTCGTAAGTTAATGGAGGATAGGAAGTTTGGGGAAATTATATACATTCAACATACTTTCGCTTGAAACATAAGGGACCATCCATAAATTACGTCACACGAATTTCATAACTTTTGGAACCCCCCCCTCGTCCTTGTCACAGGTGGTCACATTTGTGTGACCCCCCTACCCTGGTGTGATGTCACATATTTTGAATTTAAAATTTAAAAATTAAAAATTATTTATGCAGTCGTATTTCTTCTATTCAGAATCTTTTTTCATAAAATCAAAAATAGATAAAACATTTGATATATTTTACAAAACATAACAAATTAAATTTAATCATCTTGTGTCCTAGAAAAATACTTTATATTATTTCCATATTTAGGGGATGATTTCACTCCCTTAGAGAGCATTTGTACCTTGCTGAGCGTTCTTTTTTTTCAAAACGCGTAAAAACTGTTTGTACCATATTTTTCCTCAATAAAAAAGCAAAAGTATTTGATATTCAGAATTTCCAAAAATATTTTACAGTATTTTTTGTTTAGGGGATGTATTCACCCCCTTAGAGAGTAGCTGTGCTCGTCCGGGGTTAATTTTTCCTTCAAAACTGGCAAGAATTGCCAATCACGTATTTTTCATGACTCGAAGTACAAAAATATGTTACTTTCAGAATTTTAGATAATATTACAGATTATTCCAATATTTGGGGGATGATTATACCCCTTGTCAGTGGCTATAGGTGGATTTTTAACCCTTCTTTGTTGAAAACACATTACACTGCATATTTGAGATTGATTTAATATAAATAATCTAATAAGAAACGTCTTTGACGACTAACATATTCTTCCTACAATAATCAGCTTTTGAGATAGAGTAACCGCCAGCTCAAAGATTATGGTTTCGAGAAAAATGCAATTAAAAGTTCAAGCGCACGAGCTATATGCGTTGGATAAACTAGCTTCGTTATTTTTATGAATTTAGACTGGACATTTTTTTTACATATCTTTGAAAGTATACACTTTCGCAAAATGCTATAAAAAAATCGAGTTTTTTCAACCTTTCACAGTGGTGTTCCCCTTAAGCAGAATATCTTGCCCTGCTGCAAATGTACTTGTCTAAAATTGTGTACGTTACCGTAGTTAATTAAAAAATCAAATATAAATATTTTACACAAATTCCTCGCGTTTCCCAAAAAAACAAAAAAAGGTAATTCATCCACTTCTCAGGCAAATTAAACTCAAAGCGCCGATGCTAAGAAGATTTTCATAGTGACCTAATTCCCACACAGTACTCAGCTGTGCCCGAATGCCTCATATGCCACCCTCTTATTCTATCTTGTGTGTCTCATATACCATTAAATGCCTTGTGTAGCTCAAGCAGGCGTACATCAGCAGCCCACGCAATTTCAAACCCTGCGCGCATACACAAATAAAATTGAGAGAAAGAACAAAGTGACAAAAGTTGCTTCGCTCGTTTTCAACGTTTTGTGATGCCAGCAAGAAATTTTACTAGAACATGTTCTGGGTCCTGATGTGAAATGCAAAGAAAAAGCAGAACAAGGTAGGAGAGTAATTTCACGCAACATTTTTGATATCGCTGGACTTTGAGTCTACGAAAATTTCTTGATGCCATCTCTTTACACGTGATTGTGCATCTTGTAGTTTATATTATCTTTGGTTGTAGTCATAGTCGTAGCACAGACAACATAATCATATAGATATCTACTCTAGAGGAACAAAAACGGCCGTAGAGCTTTTCATTTTTGGCCTCTGAAGTAAAGCTCTTGGCCTCTGATCGCACGCACACACAAGCAATTCTTGTGTTCATGCGACATCAGAATATTTCAGACCTCCCAACCAAAGTTCTCACTGGTTTCGCTCTTTTAGAATTATCGCACAAGAGAGATACTGTCTGGAGAGCGGTAGACAGGTTAGACCCTGAAAAATGAGTGGGTATTAATTCGCCGAAATTCTATTCGCATTAAAATTGTCTGCCAAAAACAGTAGCTTGTCTGCGGTGATTCTTAGTGAAAATTGACTAGGGAGCACTTTCTTCTGTTTCAAACCTCTGAGGGAAGGTTTATAATTTTTTCTTAGAATCTCCTGGTTTTGATTTCATGAATGTTTAAATTGATGAATAATGATTATACAATTTTAAAATAAAATATACAATATATTTGCCCAATTTAGGTTTGAAATTTAATTAAATACAATTTTCTTTGATTAAAAAATTAGATAAAAAATTAATTATAAATTATTCTACGTACCAAAACTTTGGAGTTATAACTGCGCACGCCGAATTGAAAATTGGATTTGAATTTTATATGTGTATATTGCACATATTAATAAATAATGAATAGGAAATATCAATAATATCCTCTTTTTCTTTTAATATTTTTGTTTCTTTTTCTTAATAATGAAATGTTCAAATAATGAGAGCTGCGAGTAAACTTCCTATATTTCATAAAATATGAAAATATAGGGTGTCCCAAAATTCACGCAAGAAATAATTTTGATAGAAAACACAGGTTTGTAATTAAAAATTGTAATTTTTTCCTCCTTCAAAGCGTAGGTGGTCGTGCGCTTATTGGCATAAAGCTTAGACTTTAAAAAAAACCCTAAGAAAAAAGTCCGACAGCGTTAAATCGCATGATCTGGGCGACCAATTCTGAAAATTTCACGACCAGGCAATAATTCATGCAGTACATAATTGGAATTGGTTTTCGTATGTGCCAGCAAAGCCAAGGAGGCCATTAACCATTCTATTCAATACATAACCGTATACTGTATACTTTTTGAATCAATAAAAAATTTACAATTTTAAATTGTAAATCTGGGTTTTCTATCAAAATTACTTGTCGCGTGAATATTGGGACACCCTATATATTCCTAATCTAATCATATGACTCACAACACTTTAAAATCCACTTTTCATATTTTTTAGTGTCTTTAACAGGGAATTTGAAAAATCTTGCTTTCGTAGCCGAAGAGCTACTACAGACAAATGCAGCATTATCGCCTACTCACAAGCATTATCGTAAATATATGTGTTAAAAAAAGTTAAAAACTATTCAATTAAAGTGCAATTATTCATAATACAAATATACTGCTATACTTAACCCATTAATGCGCAAAACTAGGATTTTGTGCACGCAAATTCAATTGTACAATTCGAATAGAAAATTGAGGCGAATTTCCTCCAAATTCGTTATATAAGGGGTTTTTGGAGGTGCTCTTTCAGAATCTGGCATTTGTTTGGCATGAAAACTTCAAGAACCCTATTATTTTTTTGGTTTTTTCAAAAAAGTGCCGATTTTTTTTTGGTCATTTATTCTTCTCAAAGTGGATTATCTTGTCGTTGCTGCTATTCAATGATTATATAACTACCACAAATCGCGGTCCGAATGTCTACACTTTCTCAAACCATGGTTTCGAATTTTGTTTTTTGCTTTGGTTTTTGCAAAATGGCCTTTTTGTACAGCAATGTAATAAAAAACTTCGCGATTTTTTTACACGAAAAGGATCAACTTTACAAAAAAAGTTTATATAATAAAAAGTACTTATAATTAGCCAAGGAAAACGTAAATTTTTTTCAAAATTTTTCAAAAATCCAAAAATGTCCCAAAAAATTCTGAAACAATTTGCACGTGTTCTTTGGCTAATTATAAGCACCATTTGTTATATAAAATTTATTCGTATAATTGATCCTTTTTGAGTAAAAATATCACCAAATTTCATCATAAAAAAACTGGGTGAAAGCAGAAACCAAAACAAAAACAAAAAAATTTAAAACCATGGTTTGAGAAAGTGTAGACATTCGGACCGCGATTTCTGGTAGATATATGATCATTCAATAGCAGCAACGACAAGATAATCAACTTTGAGACGAAAAATGACCAAAAAAAATCGGCACTTTTTTGAAAAAACCCAAAAAATAATAGGGTTCTTGAAGTTTTTATGCAAAACAAATGCCAGATTCTGAAAGAGCATCCCCAAACACCCCTTATATACGAATTTGGAGGAAATTCGCCCCAATCTGTTATTCGAATCGTACAATTGAACTTGCGTGCACAAAATCCTCGTTTTGCGCATTAATGGGTTAATAAAACTACGAAACTACAAATCTACAAAACTACGAAATTACGAAACTACAAAATTAAAAAAATATAAAACTATAATTTTATAATATATACATATAATATTAAATATTATAGAAAAACTCTTAGAATCAAAAATATACTGAAAATACGCAAAATAATAAGAATCCCACTGTGATCTATCGCATGTCTCTTAAAAGGATTCGAAGAACTCGAATATATCTCAACTCAATAGTCTCAACAGTTTCATTCATATATGTAGCAGGTTAGGGAGGGGTGCATAGGGGGCTCCTCCCAGCAAAGATAACTTACGCATACGAAAAATTTGCTCTCTTCCCTAATGCATTCACTACGGCATTGTTGTTGTGTTTGTTTATGAAATTTCAGATTGAGAGCGCTACCTCAGTCTCCTATGTAGTTGTGCATAGGCAGAAAAAGCTTTACGAAAACAGCGGCCGATTTCGTTGTTCTAGAGTGGAAATCTATATGATTAGATTATCTTTGGTCGTAGTCAGCTTACTTATCGCCTACAGAATACGCATTTTATTATATTTTGTTTTTTCCTTTAATTCTAGTAAGGTAAAAATGTGTGTATTGCACCAGTTTAGTTTAAATTAATTATAATTTTTAAATAAAAGGAAAAAATGAAATCTGTTCCAGAACTTGTTAAAAAACAAGTCGAAGAACTCCTGAATGATGGAAAATCAACGCGTTATGTGGCGAAAAAATGTGGTTTAAGTCAGACAACAGTCGTTCGCTTAAAAAAAAAGTGCAAAGTGGACAATGGGAATTCTCCAGGAGGTAGGCCCAAGAAACTGTCTGCCCAGGATGAGCGCGCTTTGGTGAAATATATACTATCTGGAAGTGTTTCGACAGCTTCAGAGGCCGCAAAAGAATTTCAGCGAGCTACCGGCAAATAGATCAGCCGATGGACTGCCGCTCGTACGCTACAAAAGCTTAAAATTAAGGCCATTGAAAAGAAAAAGAAGCCGGCACTGTCAAAAAAAAAAATAGTGCGCGGAGTCCCTTCGCGCGGAAGAAGTGAAACTTCGTAATCGGGAAATGAAAATAGGAAGGGGTAGAAATTGATTTTTAGTGAACTCATATTGTTTCTTTAAGAAATACTTTTTAACATTCTCGCCCTGGAAAATGTATTTGTATTAATAACTAGCTGGGTTACCCGGTTTCACCCGGCGTTGGGTAAATTCTTACTAATTAAACACTTCTCAAATGTGCTAGTTTGTTATATTCTAGAAATTGTTTCAATCCGAAAACCCCTTTATGGATCCGCTATCTTGAAATTCCAAATCTTAATAATATTCAAAATTAGTGGCCTTAAAATAAGCATTGTACCAACTTTCATTCAGATCCGTTGAAATCAAGAAATTTGGTCTCATATTGGACCCGCCATCTTGGATTTACAAATTTTGATAATATTCGAAATTTGTAGCTACAGAATAATCATTGTACCAATTTTCATTAAAATCCGTCGAAATCGATACATTCTGGATGCCATGTTGGGTCCGCCATCTTGCATTTAGAAATTTTAATAATATACAAAATTAGTGGTCTCAGAATAATCACTGTACTAATTTCTATTACAATCCGTTGAAATCGAGAAATTTTGGTCGCCATGTTGGATATGGAAATTTTGATAATATTCGAAATTAGTGGCTCCGGAATAATCATTGTACTAATATTCATTAAAATCCGTTGAAATCGAGACATTCTGGTCGCCATGTTGGATCCATCATGTTGGATTTGGAAATTTTGCTAATATTCAAAATTAGTGGCCTCAGAATAATCATTGTACCAATTTTCATTAAAATCCGTTGAAATCGAGAAATCTTGGTCACCATATTGGGTCCGCCATCTTGGATTTGTAAATTTTGATAATATTCAAAATCATTCAAAATCAGTGATAATCATTGTACTAATTTTCATTGAAATCCCTTGAAATCGAGAAATATGGTCGCCATTTTGGATCCGCCATCTTGGATTTCTAAATTTTGATAATATTCAAAATCAGTGACCTTAAAACATTAATTGTACTAATGTTCATTAAAATCGCCATATTGGATCCGCCATCTTGAATTTCTAAATTTGGACAGCGGATTTGAAACCCCCTCCCGCAAAACCCCTGCATACCAATTTTTTCATGAAAATCGCTTCAAAATTAAAATTTTCAGCCGCCATCTTGGATCCGCCATTTCCACCTACAAAGTATCGTACAGCCGTTTCCTGGTTCTAAGCTACCTCCCCACCAATTTTCAGCCAAATCGGTACAGCCGTTCTTGAGTTATAAATAGTGTAACTAACACGACTTTCTTTTATACATATACATACATAGATGTATGTGAATGTGTCATAATGTAATTTCAAAAGAGAAAACCCAACAATCAATTGATATTCACAAGAAACGTACCTTGACATAACGTTAAATCCGTCGCATTGTCCGTGGGATTGTGTTCACTCATTTTTTACAATTCTTATCTTTCGTGTTGTAAGAGACTGTCTTCCAAAGTTCATCTGCGATACAAAAGCTACTTTCATGAAATAAAGCTATTTTTAGCTTATAAAGCAAAATTAGTGCTTTAAGCTCAGTACTGAAATGCGCTTGCATATAGGAAAGTTGCAGCTTTTGAGTAGCGTTAAACGTTTAACGCAACCTTGTTTTGGAAGTCCCATTAGAAGTTTCACTTCAAAAAAATATTAACGCCAGAAAAGCCTTCATCAAGAAGTACGAAGAATGGTCGGACGAAGAGTGGAAAAATGTGATATGGTCTGACGAGACTAAAATCAACCGCTACTGTACCGATGGAAGGTCCTGGGCTTGGATAAGGGAAAGAGAGTGTTTGAAACGTAGACATGTGAAAGAAACTGTGAAGCACGGCGGTGGTTCCATCATGCTGTGGGGATGTTTTAGTGCTTTTGGAGTGGGGGAATTGCGGCTGATCGAAGGTAGCATGCATCAAAATATGTATAAAGATATTCTAATGAAAGAATTATTAAAATCCATGAGATGTATGCCCATTCCTCAAAGTCAAACCATATTCCAGCATGATAGGGATCCAAAGCACATGGCACAAAAGGTGCAACAATGGCTTCAAACACAGGAGATTAACGTTCTGGATTGGCCTGCACAAAGCCCAGACCTCAATCCAATAGAAAATCTTTGGGCTTAGCTCAAATCTGCACTAAGCAAGGACTACAATGCACCACCATCTTCGTTAGCCATTCTCTGGGAGAGAGTTCAAGAACAGTGGCAAAAGATACCTCCAAGCCTTTGTGAAAAGCTTGCCAAAAGTCTACCAAACCGCATAAAAGAAATGAAGAAGTCTAAGGGGCTTTGGACAAAATACTAAATTACTATTAATTTTTGATGAAGTTATTTAATTTCTATTGTGTAAAACTGAATCATTGTAAAATTTGAATTAATTGTACTTATTGAATTTTTTCCCACTTCTGTTACCAATAATTTAATTCATTGAAGTGTACTTAAATAAAATGTAATTTCATTTTAAAATGATTCGCTATCATTTTCAAAATAAGTCTTAAAAAGTGATTTCTCAGGCAACATGGAATCACTTTTGCACCTAACTGTATATTTATGTATATACCACACTCTAAAGAAAAATGTATGAATGTCGGAACTCAGGGTGATTTATCTGTAAAAATACACTCTAAACACTGAATGTAAATTCACACTTATCTTAAGAGCAATTTTACATCTTTTTTCTGTGTAAAAGTGTATCACGATCGCAAAAGTACACTTTTTTGTTGTAATTAAGCAAAATGAATTTACAAAGTACAATATGTTAAAGTTTTAAGTGTAAAATTCATTCAACTTTGTAAATGTTAGGTTATTTTAAATCAAATTGGTGCAATTTCCACATGAATATGTAAAATTACGTCAAACTGACATAAATCTACGACCTGAATTCCCTCATTCAAACCAAATAAATGCGCAATCACTTTGTGAAGGTATTCCTTAAAGTTAAGACGTGTTGTCGAAAATATTTTGTTTGCAGGGTGAAATTTCCATTAAAGATAAAATAAATATATTAAGACACTTTATATTAAAATTAAATTTAATATGTATTTTTTTATACCAATCTTAATACTTCAATACAAGGGCGAAGAAAACGTTTTTATTATATTATTTTTATGTACCATAAGTTCATATGTCTTATTTTTATGAGTTTATTAAACACTTAACAAGCAATAACCTAATGTGGATTTATCATTAAAATAAACTTATTTCTATTATTTCCTTCAGTTTATCGCATTCATTAGAGATAACGTCCTTGTTCCCTTAATTGTATTGTAAAAATACTATGTTCTAAGGAGTATTTACTACTGTGATCAAAAAGTAAAGCAAGTTTGATTATAACTTTGAAATGTTTTATTTATTATTCCAAATCTATATCATCCCCTTCAAAGTAGTCCCCGCCCGATACAATAGACCTATGCCAGCGATTTTTCCAATCCTCGAAACACTTCAGAAACTCGATGATTGGAATGGCCTTCAGTTCCTTCTTCGATTTTTCTTTTATCTCATCAGTCGATTCAAAACGGTGTCATTTCAGGTCGTACATTTGCGTCGCTTTGACATTATTTTACATATTCATTTGCACGTTTACACCAATTTGATGTAAAATCATACAAGATTTACAAAGTTGAATGAATATCACACCCAAAGCTTTAAAATTGTGTAATTTAAAATTTTTTTTTTTTGCTAATTACACCTTGTTCTTTTACGATCATTTTTACACAGAAAAAAATGTAAAATTGCTCTTAAGATCAGTGTGAATTTATATTCAATTTCTAAAGTGTTTCTTTTCGCTTCTATACAGTCTTGCAATTCATTTTGTTTCTATCTGACTCTATACGCCTTTTGACCTTTAGCTGCTGTACATAGATCTTGTGTCAGCTTATGTTTCAATGGTCTGCTTAATTGGCACATTATTATCGTCCTATTTCTATTTGGTATTTCGAGTTCTTGCTGTCGTTTATCTTCTTTTTTTTTAAATATAAATTGAATGGCTTTTCCGTATTGCGAATTTATTTATTAACTCCTGTCCTAAATTAACAAAATCGTCGCGCTATCGATGCTTTTTGTGTTTTCAAAGTGTTGTCATCGTTACTTTTTGACTGCTTCGTATTAGTTGAAGATGCTGAAATCATGCGATTTTTCCAAATTTTATGATCGATTGATTATACATAAAAACCAAAAAAAAATGTCAAAGAAATTTCAAGTTCTTCTGTTAAAAAAATTGGACCGAAAACCGGCCTTATTGACCCTCCTCCTTTACAAAATCAATAGCAAATATCATATGAGGGCTTTTATCAGCATATAGCAGGATCCGCATACATTTTCACTATTGGTGATTTCGAATCTGTTGTTGAAATTTAAAGAGGTAAGTGTCCCAAAATTCTCAATTTTTAGAGATTTCCTATCGCGCAAAAATTCCAAGATTCAAGGAAATTCTATGAAAATATTTATAATGGACTTTTCAGAGTCGCTTAAAATATGATGACTTCATTTGGAAAGCTTTTTTAAACCTGCTCAGATTTTACACAAGCTTTTTCTAAAATTTTATATTTAAAGTAAGTAATTAAGATTACCCACCACCACAACTACTCAGCCGTTTTTCAGTTTCACGTCAATAACACTTCTATCAGGCGTACTCTCAATCTGCCTTGATAAATGTCACGTCATCAATCCGAGGTGTAGAAGCCCTTTCCAGCGAAGGATCATCTGCAATGCAGTGTTTTACTCTTCCCTTTCCAGATTTTCCCTTGCAAAAACTTGGGAAGAATATTCCTACCTTTTCCTCCCAGGGTGACGGACATCCGTTTAATTAGGAGAATGTGATTGCTTCAACTAACCCCTAGAAGCCCTAATGAATTCACTATTTCAATATTTGTTGTAAATGGTTGCAAATGTGGAAAGGATTACTTATTAGTTTTACATCCAAACTCCCATAACTTTTCGTAAAATATTCTAGAACTTCTCCCAACTTGATATTCGTCGAAGCTGGAAAATCCGGATCTCTCTGCACAAAGCCCTTATAAGACTTCGGTGCAAGAATAAGTTTTGGGAACTGGGCACCCGGCACACTAAGTGCATACACCTCGTTTCCACGGATTATGCTCATTTGACGCATATTACCAGAGATAATATTCAACTTTGTCGGAGAAATTCATGCTCTGGTTACCGCCAATCTCAAAGATCCACAAAACTAGATCTGAGCCTTTTTCGATCCCGGGAGCAACGCAAGCCGGCAGTACTCTCTGTTCTGTTCCCACCCGACTTTATGGGGGTGGAAAAATTTAAGCAAATTACAAAGTTCTCGTGGAAACAATGATCTGGGGATTCTTGTAAATTTCGCTTTGGGAAATCTTCAGAATTTTTCGAGGAATTAGCAGCTATATGCGGGAGAAAGTTTGTTGCTTTGATTTTTCAAACATTGGGCACACTTTTACCTATATTTAATTTCTAACCACCTGTTGTGAATCAAAGGAAAGAAGGCTCAAGGTTTCTACGGGCAACGGACTAATGCTTGTTTTATTCTTTCACAGATTACATTTTGTATAGAAACGTTTTAATGATTAATACCAATTTAAACGAACTTAATGCTTTCATGAGTGAAAAAATACTTGAATTTATGTAAAACCTTATACATGTTCGGCCCAAACATATCTGAAATAAGTACATACACAGAAATCAAAATTGTTTGCAGATTTATCAACTAGAATTATAAAATTGCTTTAATAAGAAAATACGTTAATATTGTATTGAATCTAGGGAAATTCCTAAATTTTAAATCAATTTCTTTTAACTGATTTTTTGGAAACTTGTCTACCGACCCAAAGGAAACGTGGTATCAATAAAAATGCGTTTGAATTAATTCACCTCTTACCAGATAATAGATGCGTGTGTATATTTTTATGATCTTTGAAAGCATTTGTCACCAACCATTTTAGCTTTTATATTATAAAATTTATTTTTCATTATCATGTTCTTGTTAGAATTCAATTTGTTATGGTCAGGGAATCAAAAGGCTGAAATTTCAAAACTTAAAATTTTTTCTTTCGTCGACGCCTATGGCCCTCGGCTACAAGTTGCCCCTCAATATTCCAAAAATTTTAGTAACGGCGGCACTGTTGACCACCGCTCGAAACTCCGCCCCTTGAGTTTCGAGCGACGAATTTTGGTCGCTGTCCAAGCAAAAATTTCACCAAGATTCGCCGCCCGAAACTCGAGGAACGGTAAAAGAAGAGCCAAAAATCCCGGACCGAACGGCGTCGAGTTGTCTATATTTCGGTCGCATACAAAATTTTTCTCGGACCGAGCGCCGTGGAGTCTTCTATTTGTCGGTCGGGTACAAAGATTTTTTCGGACCGAGCAAGGAGTGATACGGAAAGCTCGCCGGCCGGATATTTCGCATCACGAGTAGCGAGGCGAGATCCCGCTGTCGCTGGCTCACACAGCTGCTGCGAGCGGACGATTGGCTGACGGCGCAGTTGTGTGAGTGGGCGACACCGGGATCGCGAGCGGCTGATTTGGTGTCGTCGAGAAGTTTGGTAAAGTCTTTGATCGCGTTCGGATGTTCTCTGCGTGCTGTCTGCCCCAGTTTTTTTTTGGATTTTAACTTTTTAATCCTCCAACATCCAAAGTATTCCCGGAGACAGTTTTATATTTTCCGATCGCAACAAAAAGGGGATTTCCGCGGCAGTTTTTTTTGTGGGTGCGGTTCACGCGAAAATTAAAAGTTTTTCCGCCGCATCAAAGCGATTAAAATGAGTTCACCGGAGGACGATCAATTCAAGTGGGGGAACAGCGTGAAGCCTGAAAATTATAAAAAGAAAAAAAATTAAAATTACAGTGCACTTTTATTCTGAACTAAAAATAATATACTTACTGTTCCTTTTTTTTTTCGTGTGAAGACGGTAGAACCTGGAAAATTTCAGAAAATTCAATGTTACAGTGTAACGGTAATCAAATTTACAGATGTTATATTTACCGTTGACTCCCCTGTTCGGTGGAAAGTGCTGAACCTGAAATGAAGAGAAGAGAAAAATTTTTGCAAGATAAATATATTCACGAATTAAAAACAAAAATTTTATACTTACCATTCTCCTTTTCCTTTTTTTTTCTGTCGTGTGTGAAGATTAGAAAATCCGAAATTAAACAAAAAAAAAATTTAAGAATGAAAACTTACAGTGTAATCTTACTCAAAAATTTAAAAATGTTATCACTGCTAGTTCTTTTCTTGTGAGGAGTGTGCAACCTGAGAAAAAAAAAAAAAAAAAAGAAATTAAGACGTATCATTTTAAACTATTATACATCCTAATTTGTTTCTGTGACGAGTGCGAAGCCTGAAATTAAAAGTTTAAAAATCATAATATAACTAGTCATAATGTGCCGACATTCAACAAAAAAAAAACTGTTATACTTACGATATTGTTGTGAAGACTGTGAAATCTGGAAGTTAAAAATAGAAAATTTAATTATATCTATATTCGAAAATTAAAAATTAACATGTTTATACTTACCCTAGTTTGGTGAAGACTGTGAAATCTGAAAATTAAAAATAGAAAATTTAATTATATCTATATTCGAAAATTAAAAATTAAAATGTTTATTCTTACCCTAGTTTGGTGAAGACTGTGAAATCTGAAAATTAAAAATAGAAAATTTAATTATATCTATATTCGAAAATTAAAAATTAACATGTTTATACTTACCCTAGTTTGGTGAAGACTGTGAAATCTGAAAATTAAAAATAGAAAATTTAATTATATCTATATTCAAAAATTAAAAATTAAAATGTTTATTCTTACCCTAGTTTGGTGAAGACTGTGGAATCTGAAAATTAAAATAGAAAATTTAATTATATCTATATTCGAAAATTAAAAATTAACATGTTTATACTTACCATAATTTGGTGAAGACTGTGAGACCTGAAATAAAAAAAAATTAAAAATATTAAAACATTTACGTTATAATTATTATTAACACCAATTAAAAAGAAAAAAAAAAAAAGGGAAAAAAAAAGAGGAAGAACAAATGGGGCATCAGCATCTTCGGCAGCGGCGTCATCATCACCATCATCAGCAGCAGCGGCATCATCAGCAGCAGCGTCATCATCACCATCATCAGCAGCAGCATCATCAACACCATCAGCAGCAGCAACAACGGCGGCCGCCCACCGTTTAAATATATTAAGAATTTAGGCTTAATTTTAAACAAAAAGAAAAGAAAAGAAAATAACAATAAATAAGGTATGTTGATCCTAAGCTAATTTTTTTATATACCTTCCCTGCATCCTCTCGCCTCATCTTATTTTCAGCCTCGTACGGTGTAGTTGTATTTATTTTTGGGACCTCCCCTAAATTTTGGGCCTGGGGAATGTCATTTGGGCGGTTTGGGGCTAGGCCAGGTGGGGGATCCCTTTCCATCTAGGATCCCCCCCTGAGAGTCAATCACGGGCAGGAACAGGGGTTCCTCCTGCACCATTCCTCCTTCCTTTACCTGGCCGTTTTTGGTTCCGTCGCGGGAGATTTTTTCTGTTGTCGGCGGTCCGTTCTGGTGGCAAGACGCGGCATTTGGCAAACCCCCCCACACTACTGCAATGCTAGCCTGCCAGCTCCCGCAGCCGCAAACCACCAGACGAAAGGTGCATGCCGGGCCCTTTCGAGGACACGACCCTCAACAAATTGCAGCATAACTAAAAGTTACTAGATCTATTAAGGACAGGGAGGAATACACTTTTCTTAGAAAAACTGCCCAATTCAAAAAGTCATCTTTACATTATTTTTAATTCCTACTTAGTATAAAATAAATTAAAATAAGATTTTTATTTATTGGGTGTGTGAATATTATTCCGCCGTCGTTTTTAGTATTGCTTACGTGTACTAATAAATTGCACCACTTGTGTTCGATAGTACTTTATGTCAGCTGTCAAACGCACTACGTGACATTTGGTTGAAATATTAGCAACAAGTGCTTTTAACTCCTTGAAAATTTCGGTTTTCGTTCCAAGTAAACATCATTTGCGGGAAGTGCTATTACACTACAAAGAAAAGTGCAGCGGAAACTTATCGTTTGCTTGTGGAGAGTTACGGTGAGCATGCTTCATCTAATACAACTTGTAAGGAATCGTTTCGACGATTTCAAAATAATGATTTCGGCACTGAGGACAAAGAACATGGAAAATCACCAAAAAAATTTGAAGATGCTGAATTGGAAGCATTATTGGCAGAGGATTCTTGCCAAACTCAATCAGAATTGACTGCAGCATTAAATGTTGTACGATCCACTGTTGCAAAACGTTTAAAAGCAATGGGAATGGTTCAAAAAGTTGGTAACTGGGTTCCATATAAATTGAAAGAAAGAGACATCGAACGTCGAAAAACAATTTGTGAAATACTACTTCAAAGGCAGCAAAGAAAAGGATTTTTACATCGAATAATGACAGGAAATGAAAGATGAATATATTATGAGAATCCTAAACGTAAAAAAGATTGGGTGAAGCCAGGTGAACCCAGCCCATCACAGCGAAAGAGAAATATTCACTGTGACAAGGTTGTGCTCTGCATTTGGTGGGGTCAGAGAGTTGTTGTTTATTACGAGTTGCTCGAACCCTCTCAAACTATTAATGGAGAAGTTTACCGATGACAACTAATGCGTAGGCAGCCGTAGAAGAAAAACGACCAGAATGGTTGAATAGGTACAGTAAATTAATTCTTCAACAGGATAATGCCAAACCGCATACCGCACAAGTCGTGAAAATATAATTATATGGACAGAACTGGGAAGTACTACTCCACCGGCCATATTCGCCAGACATAGCGCCTTCGAATTATCACTTATTCCGAACAATGCAGTCCGATCTTACGGGAGAACGGTTCACTTCATAGGAAAGTATCAAAATTTGGATTGATAATTGGATCAGCTCAAAAGACCAGGATTTCTTCATGCAAGGAATATGTAAATTACTTGAAAGATGGGCGAAGGTTGTAGCTGCCGATGGAGCATACTTTGAATAAACTTTCCTTTAATTTTCTAAAAAAGCAAATGTGTTTTTTTCGTTGGAACAGAAAGTTTAAAGGAGAAGGAATTGATAGAATTAATTGATGCTTCTACTACAAAAGAATTGATAGAAGAACACACAATAAGGAATCTGTGGAAAATTTCAGTTTATATGATGTCAAAAAAGGACTTCATTTTGGTAAAGAATTAGAACATACTTTCACTAAAAATGATCCTTCAACGGTGCGTGGTGCAAAGTTTTAAAAAGAATTAGAAAATTGCTTGACTTGGTTTTAGTAGAATTGCAAAATAAAACTACTTTTAAAAACCAAGGTGAAAATATGCAAAGTGTGGAGGATTTTCGATCTATTAGAAAAAAAACATTCAGGGTACTAATCTAATATAATATCAAATTAAGTTTAAGAAGAAATTCTTTATTATAGGAACTATGTATTAGAATCAATAAACCTAAATTGAAATATGTAAGCATATACATATTCTTTGGCATTCGTATTAAAAATTTTTATTTAATACCGTCATCACAACTTGGTGCTTTTAGAACGCAATTTTTATACAATATAATACAAGAAAAACAAATCTGATTTATTTATGTACAATTAATTTATTTCAAAATTCATATTCTATATATAACGCGGTACTAATTAATCTGATTTGTATTAATTCTGAGTTCTTGTAGAACGGTTTCAATATAAAGCGGTACAAATTATACGCGTTATATAGGTTGGTACTGTATTCTATAAATTTATTTTTAATCAGAAGATGTGATATAAAGCCCAAATGTTCATTAGAAAAATCTGCACGTGCGTAAATAACAAATGAATTATTTAAACACTTCTTCATACAATTTGTTCTCCTTGTTTGTACCAAAATAATACTTTTGACCATTCTGGGAATTGTTTTGCAATGTTTTCGAATGAAAAATAAAATACATACTTCCCCAGAGATGTCTAGAGAATACGTAGAAAAAGTTGAATTGGTTGGCACGTGGAGAATTCTTTTTAAAAAATAATTTTATAATTCTAGGAAACTTTTTTTTGAACAATTGTTGAAGCTTTTTATAGTAATGTTTAGCTTTGTGAAAAACAAACTTACCGGAAATACAGTCTATTTATTCAAGGAACTGCTATAATTAATATAAAATGGTATACAAGCACATCAATTTTCTTCCGCAGAAAAGCCAACGAATTTAAGTGAACCACAAAACTGTTTGGGGGCATAATTTAATTTGTCAGAAATCGCAGCGGTGCGTGGGGCCGGGAACATGTCTTCCAGCGTAATACATTTAAGCTTTCCATTAAGATGGTTCAAACGGATTGTTTTTTTTTTTTTTTATATGATCGTGGCACGAAGGAAGAAAGTAGATTTCTTTGACGTTGCCCCAGAGTACATTCTTTGATGTACTAATTAGGAGTCTATGAATGTGTTATCTGCTCTCCGCCCCGAGGCAGAATTTGGGAAGCTTCAATTATGCTTCGTATGATTTTATCTTAAAATCCCTCTGTAATGAGAAAACGTGAGGGGAAGTCTTCCTCGTAAGCCTTTAAAGCCTTGCGGGGAGGCTCATATTACTCCCGTTCTCATACACATTCGATTTTTTCTTCTAGAAATGTGTGAATAACATTACTCAACGGACAAGCAGAATTTGCTTAACAATCAATCTCTGAGGTATTCTGCCTACCTGACGCGTCACGTAACATTTGTAAACATGAGAAAAGTATGCAAAGCAGTACGTGGTAGCTTTGCCTTAAAGAGATATTAAATTTACTCGGAAGCGCTGGTGGTGGTGTTCGGATTATTAATTCTGAGAATGCTAGCTGGCAGAAACATTATTTTACTTCTTGCGAACTGCATAAATTTTCTTCGAAGAAATGGATTTCTAGCACAACACATGAAAGTGTTTAAATATATCCTTTGTGGCGACTCCTTTATTTTTCGGCAGTCCTCATCTATACGATAACCGATACATAGTGAACTTTGGTGATGTTACGCAGTTTTAAATACGTAACCTTGGTCAGCTCCGGAGAAAGGGTGTTATCCATGGGAATGCGCAGAGCTGTAAAAAATGGCATTACCAGTAACATGCATTACCATTACAGGTACTGCAATTAAAAGATGATTACCAGTACCATTACTAGTAATGATAATGCATAAAATCGAATTACCATTACAGTTACTGGTACTGGTACTTCACCATTACTGTAATCACATGAGCATTACTTAGCATTACTCGCCATTACTAGCATTGCTTACTCACATGAGCATTATTTGGCATTACTTACCATTACTAGCATTACTTACAACTCAGTATAGCAGTAGTACTCAGCCTTACTCAAAATTATTACAATAAACATGTTTAGTGAATATTAAAATATATATTTATTCATATTAAATCGAAGATTTTATTACCAAAATGTAAAAAACTTTCAAATTTTCATTTCTTATTATGAGTAATGCTGAGTACTGCTGTATAAGTCTGAGTAATGCAAAGTACTGCCATGTAATGCTACGTAATTCCGAGTAATGTTAGTAATGCCAAATAATGCTAAGTAATGCTCATGTGATTACAGTAATGGTGAAGTACCACATTTTTTTTTTTTTTAAACCAGGCCAAAGCACGAACCCACTAATAAAATCCGCGATTTATTAATTCATTATAAAATATATTTTGGTCAACCTTACAAATAATTTACTTACACTTTTGATTTATTTGGAATTATCTAAACGGTAAAAAACATTGTTGTAATTCAGAGCCAGCAAAGTTCCCCACCAAGAGAGCCGTATAACCTGCTTAAAGCCGTCTTTTCACTACGGGATATAATATATACACTCACTGGGTTACCCGGTTTCACACAGCGTTGGGTAAATACTTACTAATTAAACACTTCTCAAATGTTCTTGCTTGTTATATCCTAGAAATTGTTTCAACCCGAAAACCCCTTTATTTGTCCGCCATCTTTAATATCCAAATCTTAATAATATTCAAAATGAATTAAAATAATCACTGTACCAATTTCCATTAAAACCCTTTGAAATCGATAAATTTTCGGTCTCCATATTGGGTCCGCCATATTGGATATAGAAATTTTGATAATATTAAAAATTATTGGTCCCAAAAAAATTGTACCAATTTTCGGTTGAAGGCGAGAAATTTTGATGATCATATTGGATCCGCCATCTTGGATTTAGAAATTTTGATAATATTCGATATTAGTGGCTTCAGAATAATCATTGCACCAATTTCCATTAAAATCCGTTGAAATCGAGAAAATGTGGTCGCCATCTTGGATTTGGAAATTGCGATAATATTCGAAATTAGTTGCCTAAGAATAATTATTGTACTAATTTTCATTAAAATCCGTTGTAATCTAGATATTTTTGTCGCCATGTTGGATCCGACATCTTGGATTTGTAAATTTTGGTAATATTCAAAATCAGTGACCTCAAAACAATCATTGTACTAACTTTTCATTAAAATCCGTTGAAATAAAGAAATCTTGCTCTCCATATTGGATCAGGCATCTTGAATTTTTAAATTTGGACAGCCAATTTGAAATCAGCATCCCACAAAACCTCTAAGTACCAATTTTTGTGAAAAACAAACAAACGAAATTTCATTTTTGTATGTATATAGGGATTATACTACATCTTGCGATATAATATAATATCGCTCACCATACTTTGTTACGGAACACTTCACACTTACAAGGAGATGGCGCCACCGTGGGGTCGGGGATCTGCCCGAATTTTTTTGTGGAGAAAGAAGACCCGTAGCACCTCAAGTGGTTAAAGCAGTAGAATGCATTACTCGGAAAATTCCGAGAAAAATCGATTCAAAATTTCCTAAGCGCCTTATGAGTTAAAAATGTGAAACGTTTGTCGAGCCGCTATCTAGACTAGACGGTTAAGGCTCGGTCTTATGTGCCGAAGGTCCCGGGTTCGATTCCTCCTTCAGATCTTACTTTTTTTTTTCTTTTTCTTTTTTTTTTTTGTTATCCTAACAATTATTAAAAGCGTTCCTCATCCCTATATTATTCTTTAAAATTTATTTTAGCTCAAGAACGTGAAGTTTTTCATTCACTGAAAAATATTCGTGCTCGTTGTTCTATTCGGTTTTATGGCCTTGTAAGAGTCTAAAGAATTTTGACCTGGGATTATAACGGACATCTGCGCATAGGACTGTGCGTTAGTCTGTCAGAATTGAACAGCAGTTCATTTTTCGATTTCACAAAAATTATTGCTTTGTTTGTTTTTACGATAATTACCACTGTGGTTTTTGTATATAATTATTATATAAATAAAATTTGAATTTTTCCTAATCGACTTTGTTATTCTCATTAAAAACCCAATTTTGCTCCTCATATACTTTACAATGAAAAATAAAAAAACCCACCGTTATGAATTATTTTATTGGTAAAAAGAAGAAAATAATTTTTAAAAAAATTAAAATAATTAAAAAAAAAATAATGTAAATCAATTTTAAAAAATAATATAGGGATGAGAAACGCTTTTAATAATTGTTAGGATAACAAAAAAAAAAGGGAAGAAAAAGTAAGATCCGAAGGAGGAATCGAACCCTGGACCTTCGGCACATAAGACCGAGCCTTAACCCTCTAGTCTAGATAGCGGCTCGACAAATGTTTCACATTTTTAACTCATAAGGCGCCTAGGAAATTTTGAATCGATTTTTCTCGGAATTTTCCGAGTAGTGCATCCTACTTCTTTAACCACGTGAGGTGCTACGGGTCTTCTTTTACCACAAAAAAATTCGGGCAAATCCCCGACCCCACGGTGGCGTCGTCTCCTTGTTACATATATTATATATTACATCCCGAGCTATAAGTATTTTTTCGCTCTACCGAGCGATATTTTTCAAGGCTATATTATGCCTCCGTACGCGGCACACCATTTCCGCATTATCTTCGTCTGACGAACTATCGAGGAAATCAAGCAACAGCTGATCGAAATAGTATATCTAATAGTGTGAAGGCTAATCGCGGGATGTAATTTATTTCTCCGGATATAATATATTATATCCCGTAGTGAAAAGCCGGCTTAAATCTCGGGTCGCTCCATAAGCCCCATGAGTGCGAATGAAAGAAATACCTACCCATATTCTTCTCTATGGAATGGAGGGCACTTTGGATTGGAAAGGAAAAGAAAGGGATAGAAAGATTAGTTTCTCACTCGCACCTGCAGAAGCAATAGAGCTAGGGGAATCGACTTTGGGAGATCCCGGATGCCAAAAGAGCCGAGTTTGCCCGGCGCTGTTGTAATTGATCAATGTTTTTATAAACTCTGTCGTATAATTACTATGTACATTTATCCCCTGATTTACATGTTACATAGATTCCTCAGAAAACGGTGTAAATCGAAATCGGGATTTGTGTACGTAAAACCTTGTAAATCGAAAACAGAACGAAATGTGCATAATTCAGTCATTTATTTCAACCTAAAATAGAAGTATTGTAAATATATTTTAAAAAACAAAATAAAAATAGTAATCTATTTATAAAATGGGAAATATATAAGGTATAAATATGTGATTCATTTTACATATAGAAAGAAGAAATCCATAGAATTTTAACCAAAAATTGAATTTCTATCATCTCTTTCATGGCCTATGAATCCTGTCTTTCTGATTGATATTATGTAACTTTTATTATTCGATAGTATTGAAGGCGATTCTGGTTCGATAGTAGAATAAGAGAAATTCTCAAATCGGTGAGATTTGATAATGAAATCCGTAGTCAACAATTGATTTAGTTTTTTTTTTTTTTTTGAAATCTTGATGGAACTCCTCAGGGCTTTATAATATTTAAAAATTGCGTTATATGTATACTATTTTGGATCAAATAAACCCCAAAATGTTTTATGGTGTAGGGAAAACTAGTATGCATCGCGAATCGCAATAATTTTAATAATAAAAAAAAAAGTAGTAGGTACTAGAAAGGAAGATAAGCTACTTAACTTCCCGTCTCGTGACAGATCGGCTGCTCCTCCCGCTGAGTTACGTCTTTACCAAATGGGCATTTGCGGTCTGAGCGCACGGCTCCCTTGGTTTTTTACTTTAAGCCAAATTTTAGAACAAATTCCTCAACCGTCACTATGCCATCGACCGGTCAACTTTTCTATTATATTGATATTTAACAATTAGTGCTACTCTATGTATTGGTAGGCATGGTACAATACATATGGATGAAGTTCAGCTTTAGAGGGTCTCAAAAAAAAGTGGATGGTTGACCGGGGATTCCCCTGATTGTAGATGGCTGTAATGAAGAGAAGTTGAAAAAATATCGATGTATGAAAGTGGTAATATTTATGCGCTGATATACCGATATTTTTGGCCGATTTATCACAATATTTATATTAAAATCTGTATACCAGGCGTATTTATTCCACGACAAAATAAATGTCTAGGTCTTGAGCATTACATTTTGAAACAATTTCAACAACAAAATTTTGGAACGCAAGAATCAATCTCGATAATTCCCTTTTTGTTAAATTGTATAGCTTTGGATACAATGAGATGTATGAAGAGCCAGGGGCGGAAGCATATGCCACAGTAGAGGGGTAAAATTAAGAAATAATGATTATAATTCTACGGTTTGTATACGAAATTGGTATGTGGGGGTGTATAGGGTCGCTGATTTCAAATTCGGTTCCTGATTTTCAAAATTCATGACGACGTATCCAAAATGGCGTCCTTTTATTGCTAAATCTCATGGAAATCTTATAAAACTAAGTATGATATACAGGGTGTTCAGAGGTGGGAGGTCAATACTGAAGGGGGTGAAAGGTCAGACCGAGACAAGCAAAAAATCGTATGGGTGGGGGGGGGGCATCTCGCACCGTTTGGCAGTTACAGGGTGATTCGTAAATCAGGATTTTGCCTTATATGGGAACCGCTCTTGTATTTTTATCTTTTTTTCTACGCATCGCAGCGGCCCCAAACTGATTTCAAAAAATCACTATTTGGAAGCCCTTTCCAAAAAAGTTTACACCACCCCCCTATCCCCAACCCCTTGGCCACAATCCCCCCTGCAAGTTGAAAAAATTAACTTTTATTTAACGATTTTTCACCTTTCGCCCCACTTTTCTCCGAAATTCATGTTATTAACATACCTACTTTTTATTTTTTTTAAGTTGCCTATCTAATTACCTTTCCAAAAAGGTGCAACATGCCCAGGTAGAAAAGGGTTGCAAAAGTCCTGAAATTAAAACATCCTCACAGGTACCTAATTACTTTATTGCACCATAATGGAAAATGTCGTTAAGTAAACAATTTTTATGACAGCAAGTTCGGAAATGTTTGTTTAGGAAACAGAGGTAATACATTTTTATTTTTTCAGCAAAACAGTAATAAAATAATAAATGTAATCCCGTTAAATAGCGTTATTAGTTTATTATATCCAGTATTGACTCTTAAGTATCCTGACGCTCCGTTTCTAATACCTCCTATGAATTATGGTATAAAAATGGGTAAGTTTGAAAGGACATTGACCACAGTTGAAGAAGCAAGCGATAAGAACGGGTGTTTAATAGAAAAAATTAAGATAAAATGGCAGAATTCAGTGTTGACGAGTATGCCGATATAATTTACGTGTACGGTTTAGTAGAAGGAAATGACAGTGAGGCCGTACGAGAATACCAAAGGAGATTCCCGAATCGGCGGGCACCCGACAGAAGGGTATTTTCAAGGACTTTCAGAAGGTTAAAAGAAATCGGAAGTGTAACCGCCCCCAGAGCAGAAATGCGAGCAGGAAAATCGGCCGATTCAGCGGAGCCCGACCAACAAATCCTCAACATCGTCAGGAACAGCCCTGTAATAAGCATCAGGCAGGTCGCACGAAGGTCAGGATTGTCTTCAGGGAGAGTTTGGACCGTTGTGAACCGAGAGGGACTACATCCATACCACCATATCCCGGTCCAAGCACTAGGGAAGGAGATTCTGAAGGACGATTGCAATTCTGCACTTGGCTGTTCGAGTCTGACATCGAAAACAGAAGGTTTCTAGACCGAATTCTGTGGACGGATGAATCGCAATTCACCCGGGATGGCATCACAAACTTACACAACCTCCACACCTGGTCAGATGTGAACCCACATAGGACCAGGTGTCGGTCCTTCCAGCAAAGATTTAGTGTCAATGTCTGGGCTGGCATCATCGGCAACCAGTTGATAGAACCCTTCATCTTGCCCCAAGTGCTGAATAGTCAGCTATATTCGAACTTTTTGGAGAATACCCTTCCGGATCTGTTGGAGGACATCTCCCTGGCCACCAGAAGCGCAATGTATTTACAGCACGACGGGAGCACCTGCGCATACTGGGAACATTGTTAGGGCAAGGTTAAATGAAAATTACCCAGAGCGCTGGATTGGACGAGGTGGACCGATTCCTTGGCCTGCTAGGTCACCGGACCTTACTCCACTGGACTTTTTCTTATAGGGAATGATGAAAGATGAAGTTTACTCAAGACCAATCAACACCAGAGAAGAATTAGTTACCAGGATTGTGACTGCAGCCACGAAAATACGGGAGAGACTGGCTACCATAGACCTCAAACGTGAAATAAAACGAAGGCTACTTGCATGCATCGAAACTAGCGGAGAACATTTTGAACAGCTTTTAAAGGACAAACGTTTTAATTGTAATTAGTTTTTAAGCGAACAAAATGTATTTTTTAGTTAACTTAAGTATAATTTCTTAAAAATTCGAATTGTCATGATATTCTGTAAAAGGATTTTTGTAAATAAATTTTCGTATCCTTTTCCTACCTGGGTATGTTGCACCTTTTTGGAAAGGTAATTAGATAGGCAACTTAAAAAAAATAAAAAGTAGGTATGTTAATAACATGAATTTGGGAGAAAAGTGGGGCGAAAGGTGAAAAATCGTGAAATAAAAGTTAATTTTTTCAACTTGCAGGGGGGATTGTGGCCAAGGGGTTGGGGATAGGGGGGTGGTGTAAACTTTTTTGGAAAGGGCTTCCAAATAGTGATTTTTTGAAATCAGTTTGGGGCCGCTGCGATGCGTAGAAAAAAAGATAAAAATACAAGAGCGGTTCCCATATAAGGAAAAATCCTGATTTATGAATCACCCTGTAACTGCCAAACGGTGCAAGATGCTCCCCCCCCACCCATACGATTTTTTGCTTGCCTCGGTCTGACCTTTCACCCCCTGCAGTATTGACCACCCACCTCTGAACACCCTGTATGTAGATTCTTGGAAATGATATTTAAAATATCGTGTCCAGTTCTGCAAAATCAAAATAGCGGAGCAAAAATAAAGAATATCGATCTTAAATTTTACGGAGCTGCGCATATGGGGATATTTGTGGTTGTTAGCTTTAAGGGGGTAAATACAATTACACGGGCAAAAATTACGCATTAGATAACATTTTTTTTCACAAAGAAGGTTTAATGCAATCATTATTAAACTTTGTACACTTATTAAGGTATAAATGAGGAATGCCAAAATTTTTTTTTTTTTAATTTTTGAAAACAAAATGGCGGCTATACGCTAGCGTGAAGTTGACCTACAAAAAAAACGGCAACCACTCTGGACGTCGTGCTATTGATCTGTAACAGCCCATAAAAAAAATTTGGCTTAAATATACATGTAATTTGTCGGTAAACCTCAAAAATTAAAAAAAAAAAGAATAATAATTCTGAATTTGGTAGAAGTTTTTGTAAAAAATTGATAATTTTCACTATTTTTTCAGCCATTTTTGCATTAATAATTCAATTTTGCAACAAAAAATTCCAAAATAATTAGGTTTACAGATAAACCTAAGGTATAAAGAAGAAACCCTAAAAATTTCAGCTAAATTGGACAAGTAGTTTTCGAGTAATCGTGGTTGCAAATTTTAAAAATGTTGTTTTGAGAAAAACGCGTTTAAAGTTTTGAAAAACTGCTATGCGCTGAACAAAGCGTTCTCGAAAAATGAAGAAAAAATATATAAGGAGTTCGATTTTCGACCTGAAACTTTTCGGAGCGTATTCTACGGGAAATTTCCTAACTTTTTAGAGGAACAAAAAAAAATCGATTTTTTTGACCTTCTAATTGTATTTACCCCCTTAAATCGTACCCAATTTACAAAGTGGCGAATTTAAAAAGGGATGAAATAAAAACTTTAAAAAAAGAGAATCGGCTCAAAAAAGTATTAAATAATTTTAATTAAAAATCTCCTGTTACTAATTTAAATATTGAATTCTACAATCAAGTAGAAGTCGGCGCGAAAACCTCACTGATAATCCAATACTCATTAATGAAGACAATCTGTTTGAATTGATTTCTTACAATCAGTTTGTCTTGATTTCCTATTATTGAATTAATGTCAGTCAAATTAAAGTTATTTTTCTGAAGGCGGTTCTACATTTTTTTATATCTTTTTTGACACCCTATAAATTAAGAAATGATACAAAATAAAAATTTTTATTTAAAATAAAGGAACCGACATATCGAATATCGATATTTTTTCATAATCAACACCTACTGTCATGTGAGCAAACAATGTGCAGAAATGTGACTTTTTGAACGCATTTCCTTTCGAAAACTTTTTGCGCTCAAACTTGTTTGTTTTATCTCGGAAATATTGTGAAGTATCCTAAAAGTTTTGTTTGTAGTGGTTTGGTTTGAACAATAAAAAAACAACTAGCTATCCCAAAAAAGAATATCAGAAAACTACCTAAAGTAACTTCAACTTTTTGCTCCATTATATCAACATGAAGAACAGAAGCCTCAGAATCGGAAATCACGCTTTCATGTAACCGCAAATCTTACCTAATAAAGTCGTCAAATATACATATACAAATTTTTCATGTTTCATGTTTTCATATAGATTTTTGGTTTTCTAAAAGGGCCACAAACTCTGTGCGCCCAGGGGCTTAAAACGGCCCTGCTACCGCTCCTGCTTTTTTGTCCTGTTTTTCATCACTTTCTTAATGTTTCACTTTCGTTTCAACTTATTCATTATTTAGTTATTATAACTTTATTTAATTTAAAAAATTAATTATTTTAAGAGAGTGCGAAGAAGGCTGGACTTAAATTTGGCAATGTAAATATACATTATATACATACTATAAAACCACATTACGAATACTGCTATACGTTTATGTGTGATCAGTGTGATTTAAAGATACTTCAAAGATACGAGCCATTTTAACATACAACATTCATAACTCATGTAGTGCTTATGTTGTTTAACCCATTAATGCGCAAAATGAGGATTTTGTGCACACAGGTTCAATTGTACGATTCGAATAGCAAATTGGCGCGAATTTCATCCAAATTCGTACATAAGGGGTTTCTGAGGGTGCTCTTTCAGAATCTGGCATTTGTTTTGCATAAAAACTTCAAGAACCCTATTATTTTTTTGGTTTTTTCAAAAAAGTGCCGATTTTTTTTGGTCATTTTTCGTCTCAAAGTCGATTATCTTGTCGTTACTGCTATTGAATGATCATATAACCACCAGAAATCGCGGTCCGGATGTCTACACTTTCTAAAACCATGGTTTTGAATTTTTTTTTTGCTTTGGTTTTTGCAAAATGGCCATTTTGTACAGCAGTGTAATAAAAAACTTCACGATATTTTTACACGAAAAGCATCAATTTTACAAAAAAATTGTATATGACAAAAAGTGCTTATAATTAGCCAAGGAAAACACACACATTTTTTCAGAATTTTTTGAACTATTTTTGGTTTTTTGGATCTGACCAATTTTTCAAAAATCCAAAAATGTCCCGATCCTTTTTGAGTAAAAATAAAAATAGTTTTTTTATGATGAAATTTGGTGATATTTTTACTCAAAAAAGACGAATTATACGAATAAATTTTATATGACAAAAAGTGCTTATAATTAGCCAAAAAACACGTGTGAATTTTTTCAGAATTTTTCGAGACATTTTTGCATTTTTGAAAAATCGGCCAGATCCAAAAAACCAAAAATAGTCCAAAAAATTTGTATGGTTTCCTTGGCTAATTATAAGCACTTTTTGTCATATACAATTTTTTTGTAAAGTTGATGCTTTTCGTGTAAAAATATCGTGAAGTTTTTTATTACACTGCGGTACAAAATGGCCATTTTGCAAAAACCAAAGCAAAAAAAAAATTCAAAACCATGGTTTGAGAAAGTGTAGACATCCGGACCGCGATTTCTGGTGGTTATACGATCATTCAATAGCAGTAACGACAAGATAATCGACTTTGAGACGAAAAATGACCAAAAAAAATCGGCAATTTTTTGAAAAAACCAAAAAAATAATAGGGTTCTTGAAGTTTTTATGCAAAACAAATACCAGATTCTGAAAGATCACCCTCAAAAACCCTTTATATACGAATTTGGATGAAATTCGCGCCAATTTGCTATTCGAATCGTACAATTGAACTTGCATGCACAAAATCCTCGTTTTGCGCATTAATGGGTTAAGTGTTAAACAGAAAGTAGCATAGCTATGAATCTATTATTATCTATTAATTAGTATAAAGTATAAAGTGTTATAATATTTCGTATTATAATTGAATAGCTAAGCTAGATAGTTAAATTAAGATTTATTATTATTATTTTTATAAGCAATAGATAAATTATTGTCAGTAGGTACATGCATATATGTATTTTTAAGGTATTAAGAGCGGTATTTAACGACGGTTCAAATGAGTGTGTACGTTTCATTACTAAATTAAAAGGGTATGTTTTCACTCTTCAAAAGAAGATTATTTAAGAACCATAATTACCCAAAATCTAATCTGAGAAAATCTATGCTTATATAGAAAAAAAGAGGACGAAATCCGCAAAACCAAGAGCGAGAACAAAGCAAAAACGTGCCATGAATGCCGAAAATTCAATGTCATCGCATTCTCCCCCTGGTGCGGTGTTGATGCCGGTACACAAAGCAGGGGATGATACCTCATTACAACATATGACAAACTTCTGAATAATATTCAATAAAGAATAGTCGCCCTGATCCGGAACAAGGGGACGCTTTGAATTGCAAATTCGGAACATTCTGTAGAACAGGGCCATTTGGGGATGAAATATGCTGCTCTGGTATTTCATCAATTTTAATAAAAACGAATTAGAAGGGGAAAGGGTTACTGACGGAAGAATGCTTTCTGTTCGTCGAGCCATATTCGGCCCACACTGACGACCGAGGGACGTTGGCCCACCCAAACTCTTGGAATTTTGATTTGAATGCGAAAATTATCATCAAGCCCGTCTGTTTTTAATCACTTAACAGGAAGTAAACCAAAGTTTGCGTGTGTGGAATGTGGTGGAAACATGAAACTCCTCGAGAACTATGGTTTTTGCAAGGAAAATTTCGGACAAAGGTGGTATGGCTGTCTGTTATGCTAAAAGCTAAAAATAACTCTATTTGGTGGCAGAACGTCAAGTTCATGAGATTTTATCAATGGGGTTGGAGCACCGTAGAGTCATAAATTACGGCTTCCAGAGTACGGTTGATTGGAGGATTTTTCGGTTGTCATGAGCATTCGTTACCATATTCTTGAATAATTTAGATAAAGGAAGTTATCATATGTTCGCATCATTAAAAAGGGTATTGTTTGTAAATTTACATATGGCAGAATTGCTTCTTTGTAAGTAAGTCCTAAAGATTATTAATTCAATGAAGGAGCACAAAAGAATTTTCAATACCATAAATTCTCTTCTAATGATTTGAAAAGATTTTGTAATTTGTCAGTGAAACCAAATATTTGAAGAATAAGGAATGTTTTTACATTTGATGAGATTTGTAATCCAATGATTTTCTACTACCTATGTATTATGCGTTCTTATAATGGAATTAGAAATAAGTGGGGAACGAATTTTGGTTGTATCTGTTGAATGAATGTATTTTATCTTTTATAGAGTCAATTAGTCATAAGAAAAATTTGACCTCCTTATACATATACGATTGATGATTTATGCAACTTTATACTTTGACGATTTTAAAAGCTTAAAGTGTTCAAAAATTAACCCACATCGTTGCTCATCTTTATTGTAATTTAATTTAAATTTATATTTAAACTATTCTTCCTGATTTCAAACCCCATACTAAAAATTCCTTTTTATGTCCGGGCCAAAATCGAATTTACAGAAAAACGGAGTAAATTATTCTAATATATCTGAATTGAATTTTACTACCAAAAAGTCAATGGTCTTCGAACTAAATCTGACGAACTTTTAGTGAACACCTCTTGTTCCGATTTTCATATGATTGCCTTGACTGACTTGGCTTCACAAAGGCATTGCCGATTCAAAATTATTTGATTCTTCATACCAGGTGTTCTATCATAACCATTTTTCGCATTCTTTAGTTTGGGATCTTATGCCGACAGTTCTCTGATTTCCCGGAATTATGTTGACTCAATAGAACTCAAGCTAGGTAGATGTTCAAAAGAATTTTGGAAATATGTCAATTCGCAACAGAAAAGCCAAATGTACGTAAAATAATCACATGGTTCAGTTTCATCTGCTAATCAGCTTGAAATAGGTAATATGTTCATCGATGGTTTCAAATTCTCTTTCATCTACCACAATGAGATTTATAATCCGATTCAATTTTGTCGTTATTTTGTTGACCCTGTTGTTGATTTTAATATAACAGAAATTGAGTAGTAAATTGTGGAGATTTATTTGGTTAGTTTAGAAGTGGATGGGCTTGGTGCAATTCCTGCTTCTGTCTTGAAAAAATGTCTCATTCTGATTAACTTCCTTTATCCCATCTGTTCAGTCTTTCACTTAAGTCTTCTACATCTTCATATTTTTGGAAGTTGTCATACCAGCTCTCCATAAGAAGATCAGTTGCTAAATATCATATATGATCGATTCTATATTATTATAATTGCAAGTCTTTGATTTCAAATAAACAACACGGTTTCATAAAAGGCAGATCCATAATGACTAATTTGGAATCCTTGGCTGAAAAAACCTATAAAAATGTTTAATAATTTTTAAGGTTTATTTGTGTTATTCTTAAGAATGGAAACAATTAATATCATTTGCAAAATTATTTAAAATCGATCCTACCTCAACATTTCGGGATCACCTTGAAAACTCGTTTGCTTTCTCAAATTATCGATTATGTGAAAATTTTCCCTATACAAAATATACCATATATTGACTGAAGATTCTTCTATAAAAATTGGCTGAAAATTTTCCTTATACTAAATGTTTAGTGACTGAAGAATTTCCTTGTCTATTGACAATAAATGTCAGTTTCACTTTATTGTTGTTGTGAGTAGGAATTTGGTGTAAACATGCTTGAAATAAGTGTATTTTAAATTTTCAGGGATTTTCAAGCAATCAACAAGACGAAAAATAATTGTGGCGTCATTGGGAAGGGAATGAAAAGTGAATGAAATTTTCGGGTTGGTTAAAATGATATTTAGATAATTTAAAGTTAAATTTCTCGAAGATCATTTTTCCGACAAACATTTTCTCATATTTGTTCGTTTCGAGTCAGTATGAATGTTCCTAAAAAGTTTCATTCAAATCTGGCAGATAACTGGATTGTAAACTTGTTCCTTTTTTTAAAAATAATATATAATATTTTTAATAAATTAATACGCTTAATACAAGCTATAATATCAACAAAAATGTGGATAAAAACATAAACTAAGCTTAAACTAAAACCAAAAAAAGGTACATGGAAAAGATATGGTGTAAATAGGGTAAAGAACAAGTTAAATAAACAAAGAGGAGAACTTAGTTATGGTGGCGGGTCGGGCTGGTGAATGGTATGTTTGAGGGAGGTTTTGTCAAGGTGGAAATCGAAGGTGGTCGAATTGTTAACTTTACGTAACATTCTAGTGATAAGTTCGACCTGTCCATGACTGTTTAGGTGAAAGAGTGGAAACGATCTTACGTTCCGAGGAGTAGTGTTGATGGAAATGTTATGCATAAATTCGGGAGAACCAATTGAGCCGGTAAGGTCCCGATGGATGAAGATTATACCAGCAACGTCACAGCGCATTGTTAGAGATTGGAGGTTAATTACTTTCAAAGAGTTCTAATAAGAAGGATGATTAAGATTATCAACCCAGGGAAGGGCACGTAGCGCGAACCGGAGGTATCTACGGTGCTCTGATTCAATTCTGTTGATATCTGTTGGCTGGGAGGGTGTCCAAACTTGACAGGTGTATTTAAGTAGGGCCGTGACAAAGCAGATATAAAAGGCTTTAGTGACATAGGGGTTGGAGAATTCCTTAGACGCTTAGACTAACGTGTAATAAAGCTTAGTGTTTGTTTAATTGGCTTTGCTTATGATATGATCGATGTGAGAACGGAATTTAAGTTCACTATTACAGGGGGGGGGGGGGGGGGGGGGGGGGGGAACTGACCGAAGGAATGGGTTCTTTAGAGAGAATAGTTTCCGGGAGTAGTGGGGTGACGTTTGCGGAAATAAGTGATAGATTAGCACTTGGAGATGTTCGTGTCAAGGAAGTTTTCCCTGCACCAGGTAGAAAAGTTGTTTAAGTCTCTTGAAGGGATATAGAGTCGGATCTGTTGGAGATTCGTTTAAAGATCTTCTTATCATCAGTATAAATTAATATTTCAGAATGTTTGATTATGGTAATCAACATCATTTACGGATAATAAGAATATTAATAGATCCAGTAGTCGGGGTGCCAGAGGTTTTCATTTCGTTGTTGGACGGAATTTGATGAAAAATGGCAGAAAGGGAAGGTCATTGCCCGTACAGTGACCCATTAAAAAAGTTAGAATGAGCGATGTCGGGAAGGTACTTTGTTATTGCAAAATAACTTTGATAACCCGTTATTTTTCAGTTTTTTTGGAATAATTCGAAAACGAAGCGTTTCAGCGAAAAATATTAAATACAAAAGTTGTTCAGCTGATGATTTTACGTAGGAATACGGTTTTTTGATTAATTAAAAAATTGTTTTTCCGACCGAAAACCAGCAGAAAAGTAACAAAAATGCAAAAACAATAAGCATTAAAAAATAAAGGAAAAAAACTATTTCCATCGTTGATATTTGGGTTATTGATAGGTATTGGTATTGTTAACCAAATGCACCCGGTCCGGTTTTTCAAAAACAATATGGCGACCTATAGCAAAATTGTTAAGTTAAAACTTTGGAACGCTGTAAATTCTGCATGAACAAACGGATCTTGATGAAACAAATTGAAATCGGTAGGTATTAACGGCATCTTTGAGTGTGCCAAATTTCAAAATTTTTCAACAATTACTTTTTTTGTTATTAACCAATGTGTATTCGTAATTTCGTCAATTTACAAAATTAAGCTTTGCAACAAAATGCATCAAATCATCAAAACTCGCTATTTTCGCGTTTTTAGTTACCACTGTAGGATGTTAAGAGTAATCAAATGCATTTTGTTATTGTTGTAATGTTGTCAATTGACGAAATTACGAAGCACAGCAAATGGTTTTTGGTTAATAACAAAAAAAGTAATTGTTGAAAAATTTTGAAATTTGGCACACTCAAAGATGCCGTTAATACCTACCGATTCCAATTTGTTTCATCAAGATCCGTTTGTTCATGCAGAATTTACAGCGTTCCAAAGTTTTAACTTAACAATTTTGCTATAGGTCGCCATATTGTTTTTGAAAAACCGGACCGGGTGCATTTGGTTAACAATACCAATACCTATCAATAACCCAAATATCAACGATGGAAATAGTTTTTTTCCTTTATTTTTTAATGCTTATTGTTTTTGCATTTTTGTTACTTTTCTGCTGGTTTTCGGTCGGAAAAACAATTTTTTAATTAATCAAAAAACCGTATTCCTACGTAAAATCATCAGCTGAACAACTTTTGTATTTAATATTTTTCGCTGAAACGCTTCGTTTTCGAGTTATTCCAAGAAAACTGAAAAATAACGGGTTATCAAAGTTATTTTGCAATAACAAAGTACCTTCCCGACATCGCTCATTCTAACTTTTTTAATGGGTCACTGTACGGGCAATGACCTTCCCTTTCTGCCATTTTTCATCAAATTCCGTCCAACAACGAAATAACCCATTTTTTGAACCTCTGGCACCCCGACTACAGGTACTACCTACTCCAGCGAGGGATGTGAAGAGTTTAGAAACTGCTGAGTTAAATCGAACCATGTATCGCCAACTTTTAAGGTAGGATTTCATCCAGAAAATAAAGTGAGTATGAAAACCAAGAGTACTGAGCTTGAGAACAATGATTTGATGTGAGGTTTTGTCGAATTTCGGTTTACCCCATTTACGATATTAGTCGAGATAAAAACCTAAAGTATTTTTGTGCTAAGTTTCTTTTTGCCCTATTAAAAACTACGACTTCAAAATTACCTATTTTCGTTATATGTCTACATACATTTTTATGAAATCTACCTAAAACTATAGATTTTTTTTATATATTTTGAATTAACGCACAATGTCGAAATTTTTTTTGTAAAATTTATAGGGTGGAATTCCAAGTGAGTGGTTCAAGTGAAGCATCCATTGTGATTAAAACAAGCAGAAACTGTATGTCTATCCAGGCTTAATCTTCACAAAATGTTTGCAATACAGTATCAGCAATAGAAATTTAATACATGTAAAGGGAAAGGGGGATCAATTATTCGAACGCTGACTGGGATTATTTTACCGAAGACAATCTACGAAATGCTTCGAAGAAATTGTGGACCCTTAGAGTCATGTGGGGCAAGTGTGCGCAGCGGGTAAAAGTACGCATTGTAAGTATCTCAAAAACGGTTTATAATTAAGAACCATCATTCCCCCCGTTCAGTGCCCAACGCAAGGTCATGCAAAGCGTACGTGAGTCACTAACCGCCGGCCCGCCATTTTGTTTTCACAGGTAAGATTAGTTTTTAGCTTAAATTATTGCGATTTTTCCATACAAGTTAACGTGTAATATTTTATTGATGTGTATACTCTATGAAAATTGCTATATATCAATGAGTACTGCGTAATATCTAGTGTGATTAGTGGTGATCATTGAATTGTTATGATAATGCAATCGTGAGCAATTTTGATTGAATCTCGTTTTGATGGTTTGGGGCAAGTGTGTGCATACGCTTTTCGAGTAAGTTTGCACATGCGCACACTTACCCGCATCGTTTTGGCTTTCTATTTAAGCTGCATTTTGTTGTTTCAGGGTATAATTATTTATTGAAAATGCCCCGAAATTATCAAAAAAGGTTCACAGACTATGGAAGAGCTCAGAATCTCTGATTTTCGATGCTGCGTACACTTACCCCTATAGTAGGGGTAAGTGTGCGCATATTGACTATGTTTATTTTGCTAGTTTTTCAAAAAAATGTGCAATTGGTGAATATTGTTTCTATGTTTAAGTTGTTGATTAATAAATACTCGAAGTAATTAATCTTGTTTTGTTTCATTAAACATGCCATTTTTCATTTTATGACGCTTCAAACCTTAAGTGCGTACACTTGCCCCACATGACTCTATTAATTGATGATTTTATAAAAAAAAAAAATATATAAGAAAAAAAATTCGACTTTTTTCAGGTGTTTTATATTTCAACGTTAATATGTATGTCAAATTTTAATATATTGTATTGTTTTTATGACAAAAGGTGTTGTTTTTGTTTGATTTTGTCCCAAAAAACCCAATTAGTTCGGATAATCGAGATTCTACTGTAGTCTAAGATACGTACACAACATATGTATGTATCATACGAATCCTTTCGTCACATGAGATTAGGTACATATCAAACTTCAAAATATTGTGAGAAATGACCTGTTTTCATAAGAGGAGGTCAGAGGTTATCGTACCCATTGATGGTAAATACCTTTTGTTTCCTTCTGAATTTTTCATTTTAGGTGCCTTTAGTGACTTGAACAAATAACTTCTCGTTTGCCGCGTCAATTATTCATGAGCCATGCGCGCGCCCAGGAGCAACGAGCAACCTCTCAAAGTTCGCAGTGCGAACGTGGTGGCCTCTATTTATCCAATAAATTTTCCCGTAGATTAATAGCTTTCTTCTCATTAAGTTTAATTCAAGTACTTCCGTTTAGCTTTCGCTTAATATCCATTCTTGCCTGTTTTCATGCCTTTGATGAGCTCACGGCTTCCCGTCTACGCCCAGGAGATCATTTATGAAGTTAGGACGCGCTGGCCTCCAGTCCAAATAAATTATGCATGACACTGATAAAGCAGCCGGGTGAATGAGCAGAAAAAAAAAAAAAAAAAACAATTTGAAAGTAAAGGTTAAAGTATTCGGGCACACGGGACAAGGTATAGCTACTTTTGTTGAATGAGAAATTTTGAGGATTTTCATGGTAATATGGTGGTAACTTCCAAGAATTTTCTGAAATATTCAATGAATGGAAAACGCAGACAAATAAATTTGTGACTATCCCCAAATAAGTGTTGTACCGCAGTTATTATTTTCCGAACGCTACTCTACCCGCATTCCTGAAATATTTTCTTAACCAGCTTTTTGGAATGGGGCTGTTTTGTTGAAACAGTCAATGACAAGCACATTCTGCCATCATAATACTTCCGGCAAGTGCTTTTGAACTGCTTTCAAGCGTCTTAAAATCTTCATTTAAAGCAAAATTCCCGGAAATCAACAAAGACCCCGGCAAGTTTCAAAGCGCCGATTTTGGGAAAAAATACCGCTCATCACACGCAAGGCGCTCGAGGGCTGTACACACAAAATCCCATATAGCCCCTGTAGGACGACCGCACTGGCACGGTCTACACTTAACCCTGTATCGACCCTCAACCCCCTTCGAGAGCTGCTACTTAAAGGATGTAATAAGAAAAGCCATCAATCACTGTAAGCTCCACAATAAAAAGTTTCCGAACGCAACCTTTAAAAACTCTTTTCCCATTGCCTGCGCTGGTGCTTGTGCCACCCGTGTCGTTGATGTTGCGCTCATTCTTTTCACTCCTTTTAATTCTGGATAATGTAAAATATGAGACGTCACTACTAAGTTATGAGTTCTTTAATGAAGAACACTTCATACTGGCAAACTTTGGCCTGAATATCGATGTAATAAAATCATAAATTATGCTCCTGCCAGCACTGATGCGGTGCGGAATTGCGAATGAGCTCTTTTATATGCCACCAACTCTAGACGCCATTATTTCGAGGGGCATTATATAAGAATTGTGCAAGGTTCCTTCTTAAAAAGGGAAAACTCACACTAACACTGTTGAGACACACTGGGCCTGAAGAAGCAACAGGTATGAAGAAAATGTCAAAGAAAAATGAATACGTACCTCGATTTGTCATTGATTTCTGATAAAAAATTCGTTCGATTCAAAATCATATCCGTTCCTATGCCAAAGTTATGCCTATTTTTCACTTTTTACACACCTATTTTGCAGTTTAGCAAAAAAAATATATTATGCGTATGTATATATATGTATATATATACATATCTGTACTTATATGCATATGTATAATGTATATATATACATATTATATGAACACACACACACACACACACACACACATATAATAAGTAGGTACATTGTATTTTTCTTGGACGAAAATTGATATATATTGTATGTTTCTTGGGCTTTTCGCGGTTTCTTGGACATCGAAGAAAAATATTAGCATCGTTTGTATGTTTCTTGGATCCTTAAGGTCAATACACCCGCCCGAAGATGTGTCGAATGCGACCCCCCAGCATACTATAGCCTATTTTAAGGAGCTTGATATGGAAGGGGTTTAAACAAGAGGGAGTAGCACAATAGATCTCATAGGTCGCGCTGCTATTCGGTGGGCACTGGGAGTGCCTTAGACGACACGCTAACCAAATAATAATAATAAGGTCAATACACAAGTAGTGATTATTATTTTAGTAGACCGTTACACTCCTATACGGGGGATTGTGTGGCTATTGATCTATTGGGCTATTGGTTGAACTCATATGCGATCTATATATATATGTATTCAGACTTTAATATATCTACTCACCCCTATACGGGGGATGAAGCGGCTATTGGGCTAGTTGGGTATTGGTTGAACTCATATGCGATCTATATATATATATGCATTGAGACTTTATTGTATCTACTTTGAGAATGAGTATTATTACTTTAGTGTTTTTTTGTGTCAAACCCTTAAGATTATCCAAGAAACTGGCAATATATCTACATATAGTGCATTTTTGTATGTGCTAAAGGTGATTGTAAGATATACAGGGTGCGGCGCCAAAATCCGGACAAATTAAACATTTTTTTGAAACATAATTTTTATTGAAAAAATGAAAAAGTTTATAATTATTTGTTTTTTACTAAATTCTTTGTTAGGTCATAGAGAACACGTTTACTCAATGTAACCTCCTTCTGTTTGAACGACCGCCTCCATTCTCGGTCTGAAGCGATCGCAGGCCCGTTTTAATGAGCCACGGTCCATATCGGCAACTGCTGCTTCAATAGAGGTTTTCAATGATGCGACGTTTCGATATCTAAACTTGTTAGTGACCCTTTCAATCACGCTCCATACGTAGTAGTCCAAAGGATTTAAATCAGGACTGTTGGGAGGCCAAAATTCTTTGGACCAAAACATGTCGACGTTGTCCGACAACCAATTTTGCACCAAATGACTTATGTGCACGGGCGCTACGTCCTGCTGGAAAACATACAGCCTTTCAGACGATACAGTTTCCATCCACAGCTTCACCACATTTATCAGAACATTCAAATAAACTTTTTTTGTGACGTTTTCCCCTTTGTTAAAGAAATGCGGTGGGGTAATATATAACCTCACTGGACTACTAAAATAATAATCACTACTTGTGTATTGACATTAAGGATCCAAGAAACATACAAACGATGCTAATATTTTTCTTCGATGTCCAAGAAACCGCGAAAAGTCCAAGAAACATACAATATATATCAATTTTCGTCCAAGAAAAATACAATGTACCTACTTATTATATGTGTGTGTGTGTGTGTGTTCATATAATATGTATATATATACATTATACATATGCATATAAGTACAGATATGTATATATATACATATATATACATACGCATAATATATTTTTTTTGCTAAACTGCAAAATAGGTGTGTAAAAAGTGAAAAATAGGCATAACTTTGGCATAGGAACGGATATGATTTTGAATCGAACGAATTTTTTATCAGAAATCAATGACAAATCGAGGTACGTATTCATTTTTCTTTGACATTTTCTTCATACCTGTTGCTTCTTCAGGCCCAGTGTGGAGAGCAATGAATTTTTATGTTTTTTTTTTATTTTTTTAATTCTTCTTGTTTAATCTTGACAAACTCTTAAAATCTGAAAATTTTAAAATCAGATCTTACGAATCCAGTTAGATAGATAGATAGTTTATTTTTAAATATTGTAGGTACCAAAGAATATCTTTTAGAATGTACCTAAAACAATGAAACGAAATTAATTTAGACTGATTAGAATATATCATTATTTAAGTTATTTGACACAGAGAAGAAAATAATTCATAATATGTACTACTGTGATAAAAAAAATAGTAAGACTCGATTATTGTGTTGTGGTCATTTTGGGTTCCTTCTGCCGGGCTAAACTGTTAACAAAGACTATTATTTGAGCGTTATGCTTCGTTTGCGTGAAACTATTCGCCAGAAGTGGCCAGAGTTACGGGAAGAAAACTCTTGGTTTTTGCATCATGATAATGCACCTTCTCACACTGCATTGCTTATTGGAAATTATCTGGCCAAAAACTCGACTCATATCGTTTCGCAACCACCCTATTCGCCTGATTTAGCTCCGTCTGACTTCTGGCTATTTCCGAAACTCAAAAAACCGTTCTGATGACATCGATTGAAGAGATACAAGCCGAATCGAAGAAGATTTTGAAGGCCATCGAATTCAACAAATGTTTCCAAGACTCGAATAACTTTGACATAAGTGTATTATATGCGGAGGAGTTTACGTTGAAGAGGATGAAATAAATTTGGAAGAATAATAAGTCGTTTGTGTTTTATTTAAAAAGTCTTACTATTTTTTGATCATGTGAAATCAAAATAGCCAACAATAGAAGGGAAGCTAAATAGCAAAAATCTCTGGCGGACATTAACTGCCATTCAGATTTGCAAATACTACTCGCTGAAGAGACTCTTCCTGAAAGCACTAGGACTCGACAACTTCTTTATACTATGAGGAAGTTAATTCCACTGTTGAGACTGGACAGAAAAGGATTACACATCCACCATAGTAATGGAAAGTAGAAACGTCATCAATTTGTTCACAGCTCAGAATGTTGCAAACTTCACAGCTAATGCAAGAAACGTTGAAAATTTGTGGAAGGGATGGCTGAAGAAACTTAAGTAAATATGCTTATAAATTAAACATACGATTTGACAGCCATATTTGGAGGTCGGCGAAGATGAAAGCATTCCTTTCCTGTTATTTCAATCGTGTTTAGCATAGGTGATTATTGTTGAAAAAAATTACATATTCCGAACACCGAGAGAGTAACATATATAAACTGAACTTACGTACTTTAATCATCTTCTTAAAAACCCTTTGATTTCTAAACCTATGAAATGAAATGTATGTAAAAGACAATGGAGACTTTTATATGTAAGATGTTCATAAGGAATTTTACATGTTATTCTATGAGGCAAATCCGAAAATTTATACTCAAAAAAGTTTGGGTTGTAAGAGCCATATTAATTTTTTAATTTTGTCAGCAATTTTAAATATTATTTTTGAGTTTATTTGATTGTTTTCGGATGTATTCCATTATGAGCACGTTATCCTCCTATTCGTGTGGTATTGGGGCTATATTCCGTAATTTTTAATACATCATCAAGAGAGTAATCAATTCCAAAGACCCAAAAGTATTTAAAATATTCACACTTCAAATTTTACACTTTCTGAGCAGTTCAGTTCCACATTTTATAAACCCTTGCCGGTTTTTAATGATCTGTGATCTGGTTGTATATACATAGATCAATAAAAACGCAGCTAAAGGTAGGCGACAGATACCTACTTGGGATTATTGGAATAAATAATTTTGTGAAGAAAACATAATAATATAATGTTGAAGTATGATTTAAGCGAACAGTTAACAAAAAGGGATGTATATGATGATATACATTATATAGATCATATACAAATCTAGCACGATAATTAAAAGCAACGTTTAATTGAGTCGAGAAAGTATTAATTTACAACGGACAAAGAAAAAAAGGGATAAAATTAAAATTACAGAATATCTATTATTCACAAATAGTTTAACCACATTCCTGAAGTGTATATTAAGCTAGTAATTTAATAGTTAGTAGTAATGTCTTCAAATCTTCTAAATGTATATAATAAAAATGGAATGCAAGCTTGAACATTTTAAAGAAGGTTATGGCCGAAAAAAAAATGTTTTTTGAACATAATCTTGTGATCCATACTATACATCGAGAAAATTTAGTGATGGCGGATTGAAAAGTATATACATATATATAAAAACAAGTAAAAAGAATAAAAAGATCTATTTACCAATGTAAATATTTCAATTATTTCATATAAATGATATCAACTTTGGAGTCGGTGCTTGATGGAAGTTATGTTCAACCATAATTAAAACACACTTGTTTCCTTCCACGGAATTTTTATCAAAAGCTCAAATTTTCTAAATAAAAGCGCGACACGTTTCGTCCTATCTAGGACATTATCATTCGGTCGTTAGCCTGATGATGTCCAGATAGGACGAAACGTGTTGTGCTTTCAAATAGAAAGTTTAACCTTTTAGTAGAACATTTTGTGGGAGAAAATAAGTTTATTTTAATCATGTATATACATTTTATTAAAATGATAAGTAGACATTTTTAATTCTAAGATTTGTGTAGTGGAATAATCACTATTGTAAAGGAAATTAAAATCGAATAGTTTTCATATAAATTGTCAGGTAAATTTTACATTTTTACTGACAAGGAAGGTATCCCGACGTCTCGGTCTCACCGCCAATTTTGTTGCGACTGAAATATGTTATTTTACATCAAATTTTAAACGATGCGGTAAAAATCGTATCTCGTTGATTACTTGAAAATAAATCAAAAACCAACGCCTTATTACCAGAATATAAGTAGGTATATGTATGTAGAAGTGACCAAATAATAAAATGTCTCACAAAAATTTAAAATATTGGATACTCCTTTCGCTGCATTCTAATTTTCAATTAGCTTTTCGATAAGTTTTTTTGGTTTTTAAAATAGGATATTTTTTAGAGAAAAAGCGCATTCTGGTTATTTTCATATTGTCATATTATCAGTGTACTGCTCAGAGTATATTTTTGATTGATATGATTTTTATTTTTAAAATCAGAAATTGATTTTTATTTTTAAAGTCAGAAATAAAAATCAGGAAATGTTTTTTATTATAAAAATCAGGAAATGATTTTTATTTGTAAAATCAGAAATAAAAATCGGAAAGTGATTTTTATTTTAAAAATCAAAAATCAAAATCAGAATATAATTTTTATTTTAAAAATCGAAAATAAACATCAGGAAATAATTTTTATTTTTATAATCAAAACAAAAAATCAGAATATGATTTTTGTTTTTTAAATCAGAAAATGATTTTTATTTTTAAAATCAGAAATCAAAATCAAAAAATTATGTTTATTTAAAAAAAATAATAAAAATCGGAGATGACTTTTGTTTTTAAAATCTATATAAATAAAAATGTAAATGTTCGTTTGTTTAAAATCTTAAATCTCCCAAAGTTCTTCACCGATTGCTTTAACATTTTTTTTTTTGAAACTACGCCTTCGGTTGGCACGCTGAGCCTGAACCATGATTGAATGAAAAAATCTCTGATTGCAATTTTTCTTTCTGATTTTAAATAAACAATACAAATGAATAATTTTGAGATAAAAATGAAAATATTCTGTGGAGGGCTTTTTTAAAAAATTAACTTTTCATCTTTCTCCAAACTCACAATATCACCAATTTGAAATACAAGGCTTTGTAAGATATTTCGTGATCTGAGAAAAGAAGGAATAAAACGGGACTTTGTATGCAAGACCATAAAACGTTTCAAAGAAACCTCGTCTGTTGAAAACCGTAAGAAAAGTGGACATCCACGCACTGTACTTACTAAGCACCGCATTAAAGCCGTAAGAGAGCAAATTCGAAGAAAAAAATTTTGTTCGGTAAGAAAACTCGCTGGAAATTAGGAATCGGAAAGTCTTCGGCACATTTGAAACTCACCCAAGATCTTGGCTTAAAGGCTTATAAAAAAACAAAAAATGCATGGAGTTTAGACATCATCCAAAGAAAAAAGAACTAGAAAAGTTTCCAATATTTTTGCTTGGCACGCTGGAGAAGAGTTTGTGTTTTCCTATGAAAAACTCTTTGTTTTGCAGCAACCGCACAACCTTCAAAATGATCGCGTGTGGTCAGTAAAAATTCAAGACATTCCAGAAAACGAGCATTATGTGTCTAGATATCAAAATGCATTATCTGCTATTGTTTGAGGAGTTTTTGTGAAAGGGGTAAGCCCCCTCTGGTTTTTATTGAAAAGGGTGTCAAGGTCAACGCTGAATACTACCAGAAGATGGTTCTTCAAGCCGTGTTGCTTCCAAGCTGTAAAGAATTGTTTGGAGACGACTACTATTGTTTTCAATAAGACGGAGCACCTTCGCATACCGCAAATTCAGTTCAGAAGTGGTGTGCTGAAAATTTAGTCGACTTTTTGCCATAAGATGAATGGCCTCCTAGTAGTCCTGATTTTAATCCCTTGGAGTTTTTTGCCTGGGGTTACATGATGTCAAATCTCAAGGACCAAAACATCAGTAATTTAGAGAATTTCAAGAGAGCAATAATTAAAATTTGGGACGAAATACATATGCCAATAGTCCGAGCCGCTTGTAACTCTTTTGAAAAGAGATTATTGTTAGTAAAAAAAGCTAAAGGAGGTATAATCGAAAAACATTTATTGTAAAATGTTCTTAATATACACTATATTAAATTCCATTAAAAATATTTAATAAAATGTAACTACGTGTTTCGAGCTCGCAAATTCTTTTTGTATTCGAACTTATTAGATACCGTGTATGTATGTTATCATGTTAATTTATCTATTTCTATTAAAAATTAAATATTTACTACAATACTTTTCAGATTAATTATTCATGATATTTGTATTTCAAATTGGCGATATTGTGATTTTGGAGAAAGATGAAAAATCATTTTTTTAAAAAAGCTTTCCACAGAATATTTTCATTTTTATCTCAAAATTATTCATTTGTATTGTTTATTTAAAATCAGAAAGAACAATTGCAATCAGAGATTTTTTCATTCAATCATGGTTCAGGCTCAGCGTGTTGGACGTAAAAACAACACACGCTAAACTATATATTTTACGGCAATGGGAGCGCCATCTGTTGAATGTGATAGCACACGCAATGATCGGACACTTTTTGATTTTTATTTCAGATTTTATTAATAAAAAACATTTTCTGATTTTTATTTTCAATTTTAAAAATAAAAATCATATTCTGATTTTTATAATAATAATCATATTCTGATTTGTATTTTTGATTTATATAATAAAAATCATATTCTAATTTTTATTCTTGATTTTAAAAATAGAAGTGCGAAAATAATTTTTTTCTTTTGATTTTTATGGACAAAATCACAAGTTTAAAAAGTACATAAAATTCTTAAAGCTCAGGCCATAAGAAACATAATGCAACATTTGAATTAACTTTCCCACAAATTTGTCTACATGTTTTTTGGTTTGAAAAATTTAAAATAATTGTTATTTTCGATCCCTATTAATAGACTTTAGTTTGAGAAGTATGAATCTGAGAAACAAAATTGCTATAAGTAATTAACAACAACAGTGTATCTTTACGTGAAATGTACGTAGTAAAACAAAACAAATTGTGTAATTGATTGAAGCATCTGAATAAACTTGAATTTTTTTCTGTTTCCAACCTCATTTTAAGCTAAATTTTGTTTTTAAAAACTTCTATTATTGATCTTTATTTTACACATTTAAACACTCATTGTGCTACCTTCATTGACCTAAAACCTAAAAAGAAGTTAAAAACCTAAAAAAAGTAAAAAATTTCCTTGAATTTTAAACTCGAAAAACAACCATTGTATTTTTTATATTAGAAATTCTTTAAAGTCAGTAAAAACAAGATGTTTGAAGTTTAGTATATTATATTTTCAAGAAATTAATTTTTAGCCAATTTAAACAATTTAAAAAAGAACAATTATTTCACAACAAATTTAACAATTTAAAATAAATGTTTATACAATAATCCTTAAATTTAAAATGTGACTAATTATATTTCATTACATTACTGTGTAATTTTCATTGTGAAATCGGAAGCTTCCTCATACGCAATATAAATATTCTGCATATCCGCTTGCATTCCCAGGACAGTAACTTCCATTTTAAAAGATTTGACTAATGTCTTCACGACAACCTTGTGGCGGTCTCCAATGATTTGTAAGCCTCTCTTATATTCCTCGTGATCGATGTTAATCCAATTGAAAGTCAAGGAAACTGGCAGCAGGCTCAAGAACTCAGTCAAAGTTACAAAGACATTTCTAAAAATTCCGTATATTTGGACAAGTGATCTACTTTCTGCATATTGTGGGTTGAATTTTATGCAAGCTCCTGTCTTCTTCATGATCCTTAGTACTTTCCAGCTATGGCCTCCCTTTACAAATCCGATATTCTTTGGTGAAATGTGGAGATTAATGCAGACTCCAACTGTAGGAGTTTGACTTCCATGGGCAAACTGCATTAAAACTTTTGTAGCTTTTTTCAAATGTTCAACATTTGTTCCTTGGACTTCGATGAGACCTACAGGTGTTTTCTTTACTCGAACGTTATAAAGATGTTCAACAGTTTTCGTGCAAATAGATTCGAACATTACAGGTGAATATGGCTGAACCCAGAAATTTATGCTGAAGCTGTTGAAGGACTCTAGGTACTTACGAGCATTTTCTAACTCTTGAACATTAGACCCAGGAATGGTTACTTGATTACAAGCCTCTGTTTCGTCAGGTGAGGGAAAGATGACTGTTGTTGATGTTTTCTTGATAAATTTCTTAACATTGCCATGTTTATGATTTTTTAGGATTCCTGGATGAGCTGTTGGTACATCTATCTCCATGGTTACGGCGTGTTTAGTGCCAATTTTGTCAATACACAACTGGGATTTTATCAAATATTTGGCTTCAAAAACGTCTTCAGGAGCTCCAAATATGGTTACAAATGGATGAACTGAGGCTTTGTAATCGTCACTTTTTTGGTAGTAGCATTTCACATAAGTACCGGTCAATTTCATTACATTACTGAAATAATGTTCTATTGAATTCATACCATTTATCAAGCATTCGGTGTTCATCAGTTGGTTCACTTTTTCGTTATCGATTCGAAAACTTTCCGTCATCAATTGTCCAGGTTTACTTGTTTCGATCTTCTTTGTCATGTTGCGAATGTCCATGCTGGATAGTTCGTTTCTCAATAAATACAGGTCTGATAATTCCTCCTGATTGGTAAATGTATGGCCGATCTCCTTCAACATGATCGCATTTGGTTCCACGAGCACTTCATTTTCACGACTGGATTTTAATAATTTCTTTGTAGCTTCAAGAACTTGTTTGCACTTCTTTTCCAATAAGGAAATACCAAATTTGTCGTTGGTATTTTTAGTACTTGGTTGATAACTGTACGGTGCGCTAGTAGACATCTTCTGTATTTTGCGGAATCTCTTGTGTGAGGTTAATCGTATAAGCACTTGATGAGTTTTGAAGTAAAGTTTTGAAAATTGATATATTTATAGCAAAGTTTATACAGACAGGTATAAAGGAGGCGGGAACTTTAAATACGGACATACATAAAGGAAATACAAAAACATATATTAATATAAAGATAAGGACAGAAGAGGTACAGGCCCAATTAAATAAAACATAAATTAAAATACAACATTAAAGTAGATACTTAGGTGTTGCTCATTAATTTGCTCGCCCTTTTTCAAGAAGGTTATAAAACTCATCTCGGGGTAATGAGCTGTCTGTGAATTTTACAATAATGTAGTTGGCTACCTGCAATATATCAATAACCCTTAAGGTGACACAGTAATAAAATAATTTTCTAAAGCACTTACCTGCAGGTAACAAAGAAGGTGTTTGAGTCTACCGTAATTAGATATCATCATCAAGATCAAAAAATTTTATCCTTTATAAAAAGCAGGTAATTGATCATGTTGCTTTTATGTAAAATACCCCTCTCAAAAGTTCATTTGCCGATTATTTAAAAGCTCGTACAACACAGTTTTGATTAAGTACTCGTTTATCACGATCAGTGTTAACTTTAAAATTGCTTATTAACAACATTTGATGTTATAGAATATAGAAAAAAATTCTTAAAATTATTTAAAATGCATACGCTTGGGATAAAATCTACAAAAACTTCTAGTTCTTCTGAAGAAAACTTGATATCTTTACATTTCTACATGCCGAACGTGAGATTGCTTCTTCGACGGCCTGACTTCAGTCTCAAGGAAACAATGAAGCAGACCAACACCAACATTAACGTTCCACACCAATCAACAACGATCGATGAAAGGCCAAGTGAAATATCGATCTATGGGCAATTGGAAAATGTTGTGAACGCACGATCAGTGCTCAACGATGAAACGTTAATGAAATATGCATTTCCCATAAATTTTCAACCGGACTTCTACAAGAAAGATGTTGAGAAGATTGAAAATGATTACGAAGTGCAAATAGAGTACTTAGAAAGGCACGGATATAATAAATTCCTCGTCTTGATAAAAAGTGTTCAAAAGAATTGGATTAAACTGCAAGAGGCTACAATGAAATTATTGGAGGTATTTTTGGGTGAAGGACAAGCTGAGGACGTTACTGTTAATACGATGATTGAACTTCCTGTTGGATGCCAGAAAATACTCGCCAGCGATCTTGATTTCATTGATAAAATTGAGAAAAAAACGCAAACGCGAATTAAATTTCCAACTTTGGATGATGATTCAGCAAGAAATTTACAAATTAAACTTGGTGGAAGTATTAAAGCAACCTACTCTACAAGAGCACTGCTATTAAGTAAACTTCCAGTTAAGATGTGCATCAATTCTCCCGGAATTTCAAAAGCCGTCATCGAGGATCAAATCAAGAATTTAAAAATCAAATATAGCGTTTCTTTGGAGGTTAAAGACATTTTTGAAAATTGCAATATTTTATTGAAAGGAACTGAAAGCAATGTTGAACAGCTTTTTGAAGTAAGTCGAGAGATTTTAGAAATCCTAGATATTGCCAAACAACAAGAAAAAGGACTGCAAAATAAGAAAAACAAAACTAGTTTGGACCAATCTGCAGCAGTCGATACATCTTTAATTGCGGATCCCTGGGCATATAATCCCATCTTGAAGCGAACGTACTATCATGATCTACTACTCAGGAAAATTGAACGCTTGAATAAAAAAGAAATTCAAAATTCAACCTTTTCCAGCAGTTCTGAAAAGCTAAGAAATCTATATGACAAAAACAACGAGACTTTAGCCATTCTACTGAACAGAAACTTGAAAACTTCATCGGACTGCCTGGAAAACTTCTCGTCTACAAATCCTCCGGATCTTCTAGTTTCTACTTTTGTAAAGAATCAGGACAACGCTCTCAATATCAAGATAGAACCTTTGTGCAACTTAGTGGAAACGTTTTTGGAGCAGTTGCAGCTGAAGCACTATTCTTCGCTCTTCGAAAAATTCAACATTACAATGGAGAGTTTAAGCAAAATGACTGACGATGATCTTGAGCGGATTGGAGTTTGCTCGTCTGGTGCACGAAAACTTATTCTGCGCAATGTTGAGAATGTAAAATTATAATTCTAAATATATAAATTTGTTTTGTATAGTTTAATTTAAAGGAATCTAATAAATGTATATTTTATACCCTATTTATCTATTTTTATTTATTCCGGGTTCAAGGTTTTATACCTTGGGAATTTTCATTAAATTTGCTTTGTTCAGACATTGAAATGAAGTGCAATTCCATTCCATATGCACTACGAGTATATTATATGGATTTTTGTTGTATTTGAAATACATTGCATGAATTATATGATATTCCAATTAATTTTTATTGAAATACTTGTTTAAAAATTGGATTTATATTTAGATTGGTTTTAAATATCAAACACCTAACCCAACGAACAAAGATTTGTATTACTTTGTGTCAGACGAAAAGTCACAATACCTTAATTAATTTTTTGGTAGGAACCTGAGGCGGCTATCTGTTCAAAATAAGAAATTAATAAATTACTGGGAGAAAAAATGTTGTAAAAACAATGGAAACAACATAAAGTCAATAATTTTCAAGCATGATTTGGCGCCCAAACCGAAAATTATTAATTTAACTACGTCTCGCAATAAACTTTGGACAGCACTGTAAATGTATTAAAAACGTAATGCTTTGTTTTCGTTATTATTTTGGAACAATACATTTTCATTTATTCATTTAAAATATTTACTTTTGACTGTGTAATTTTAAAACTAACTCCAAATAATATAAAAAGCTTTACTTAAGTAAAATAAGGAGGAAACAAGGGATGGTAGTTGTGGAGGAGGCGGCAGTAGCCCTAATAAATTTGATCAAGTTTGCTCAACTAAACAGATTCAAAAAAAGAGTTAATTAGAGATGATTTTTTATAAATTTACTTTTTGTTTTGTGTCACTCCAGAAAAGGAAAATAAAATTAATTTAAAATATTTAATTTTGATTGTGTAATTTTAAAACTAACTCCAAATAGTATAAAAGGGTTTACTTAAGCAAAATTAGGAGGAAACAAAGTACAAAGCTGGAAATGTATATCTGTACACGGAGGAGGAGAGTATTCAAAATAAAGAGTGGACAGAATGTCTTAATTAATTTTGTCCATAGTTGTACAATGTTCCATTAAATGTACAATGATCCACAACCAAATTTAAAAGTCTAGTAATCTAAAACGACCATATTTCATATTGCAAAGCGATGTATATAAAATGTGTTTATTGTACTCTAATTCAGCAAAAAGGGAAATTTTTGAGTTAATTAAGATTGTAATTTAAAATTTATAAATTATAGCAATAATTAAAAATTTGTGCCATTGTTGAAAGATGAAATATTGGAATATATTGTGACATGTTTTTGTTTTTCGCTAAAATATGATAATTATCAATTCTTGGACATTTTCAAATTATCCTTATTACTTGACAAAAACTTCAAAAACTTTGATTTATTGAATTTCACAATTTTGGTAGGTTGCTATTAAATATAACAAATAGCACATACAGAAGTAAAATTTGTATGTGCCTTTGCCATTGTAACCGTGAAACGAACATATTTTTAGAAAATTGTGATAACTTAACCAAACTTATTTCAAAAATAAATTAGTATATGCTCGATAAATTCTTAATTAAACTAAATTATCCTAGTTGGGCTTTCTTAATAAACGTATAGCTATACGGGCAGAATATTCGATAAATACTATTCGAAAACTCTTATTTAAATATTTTAGAAATGTAATTCATAAATATTTTCTATTTAGATGTTCAACTTATGTTATGTAGATGTAACAAAGATATATACGTAAGTATATTTTCAAAACCACCTAACTTGAAAATTGAAAAATTACAGAAAGGTTCACATATCACATCAAATTAATTTTTCATATTGTAATATACTCATAGTGTGGGGGATCTTCAGTAGCAAGGACAATTCATAAGTTCTTTGTAAGTTTTGCGAAGTTTGCAGATGAAAGATATTCCTACAGGACCTGAAGTGGTATAACCTATCGCTTGATCCTTTTTTCTATGCAATCAAATAGGCTTATAGGATAACTAAAAATATTGAGTTTTACGAACTTTTTGTACAATAACTTGACTCTAAAATAAAACTAGAACAAAGAATACATTTTTCTCCTCAGCAACTGATGCTGACAAAATATGCTGAAAAATCGATAGACAAACTGAAATCCAATTAAGCGATGCCCTGAAAATGTTTACCTATGCCCCATAACCAGGTTCTAATATTTACGTGCCCATGCATCATATCAACAAATCAAACATCAGATAGAGGAAATGTTTTATTTCTTCTCCTCGAAATACACGAAGGGCCCATATCCGAGTAGAAAGCAATAATTCCCGAATGGTCGCGGTGAAGAGTGTGTAAGAAATCCTGACGGGAAAGTGTAATTATTTCTAGTTAGCACGCCATTGTGCGGAGTGGAGCGGAAGAAGCGCCTCGGATAGAAGACCTGCCACCCTACACCCCCGCCCTTTAGAACCATTAGTCTAGGCGGCACTATTATTCACCATTAACTGCGACATCACGGTCGCACTCGAAGCAAAACATCATGTTCATTTGACGCCCGGCCAGGGCTTCAGAGGCCGGAAGGGGTATTTATGGGTTTGTGCTGGCACAAGTTATGAATGGGTGCACTAGTGTCACTTTCAAGCACACATCCCGCCGAAGACCCGTGTCCCGTAGTTTGACGGATAATTTATTTCAATATTGGCCTATATCTGGGATTAGCTGATTAAAATACAGGTGTCCCTCAAGTTACACGATTAATTGGTTCCGTGTAACTCGAAACCGGTTTCGAGTTACACGGAAGTGGAAACTCAGATTTAGCACTACTGTTAGTGACCTGTATATTCCACTTTTCAAGAGCAGGAAGCGAAAGGATTCCGCAGATAGCTAACATTGACGAATATATGATAAATCCTTATTATTTTACCCTTTTTATGAAAATTGGTATAAAACCGTGTAACTCAAATAGCGTGTAACTTGAGGGAACGTCGCAATTTTTTTCCGTGTAACTCGAAAATCGTGCAACTCAAGTAACGTGTATCTCGAGGGATACTTGTATACGAATTCGTTAGGTACCCTTCGAGCGGCTCAATACGGACGGATCCTAATAGTGGCGGCTCGTCAGAGAACGCAGTGCCTCCTCTATCAAGTTGTGAGCTAAACAAAAAAACAAAAGGAACAATATTTTTGGAGTAGAATACACAGGAGAAATATAAATTTTGTAAAACAGTCTTACACTAATCTCTAACAATATTAATATTGCTACACAAGCAATTTTTAATGTAACTGCAATACCTTAATATCTCTTGAAAAATGCCTCTCTTTGAGGAGGCTAGCCTTCGACGATTTTATGAGTAAAACTATGACGAAAAAAACATATGAAGAGCTGTGACGTAATTTGTTTAAAATAAACTTTGGCCGAAGAATTCTGTGTATGTAACACAGGAGGCTACCCTCCGACAATTTTTATGGGTAGAGCAACAAAGCAACACACAGAGAGCTGTGACGTATTTTTTTAAAAGAGCCTGGAAAAATTGCCGCCGAAGAATTCTATGTGTGCGTGACAGAGGAGGCTAGCCTCCCTGATATACTGGCAAAGCATACGTAACGTAACAGGACGAAACACGGAAAGAGGGTAGGGATGTCCGTAGGGTAGGAGAGAGCGAAAGAAAACCGCTCTAAAAAAAGTGGCTCTCACTCATGAGTCATAAGCGCAAGCGCTGCAATGTGCAAAATATATTTTCACTATGGAGCCATGAGAATTCCGTTCTGTATGTGTGGCAGAGAAGGCTAGTTGTCGATCGGTTTATTTGCAAACTTATTGTATTGGTATTGGCATATGCAGCATATTTTGTTCTAATCAGAATTTCTGTGGCAAGGCTGCTGGGACCGCAAGGGTCAAGGGATATACCGGAGAGCGGAGGCAAGCCTCCGTTGATGAAATATTTATGGCTTAAGAAATAACAATACGAAATGTTGCTCCACGACGGACGGCGCGGCGGGTTGCCATGTGAGCAGTTTTTAATTTTTATAAATTGCACGCCTAAGAATAACAGAAGTGTTTCATCCAAAATTATTTATTTATTAAATACACCAAAATGCACAGATAATATTTCTAATTTACATAAGTCCTATTATCAAATATTCGGCACAAAAGACTTTTCGGTCGCAGTGCCCACCACAAGGATCAACCCTAGAAAGCAAATAATAAATATTATCAAGTTCGTGTGCAAACACAGTTGTGAGATTGTATTTTGTAAATGCATGGGAATTTTCGGGAAATAAAATGTACTTGGTTGCCAGAAGAGGCTGACTTTGCACGATGCGGTATTCAAACAGGCCCGTATAGGTTGAACATTCAAGCCGAAGACGAACGTTTTATTGTTTTGAAAAACAATGCTGACCTTTTCCTTTACCTTTCCCCACAAATGTTATTACTATTACTCGAAGGTAGGCCGACGGTCAAGGGTCCCTAAAAATCTTTTTATAGATACACCGTTGTTAGGGCTACTTTAAAACAGAACTGTAATAACAGTACTACTATTACTCTTACTATGTATTATCAGTACAAGTAATTCAAGCAAGATATATTACCAGTATAATTACCAGTATTGGTACTTCAACAAATTTAATTACGATTATCAAGTAATAGCATTTTTACTTTACCACTACAGTTCTTAGAGAATTACCTAGCATTACTCAGCACTACAGCGTTAGTATTTCTAAGTAATGCCTTATAAGGCTGAGCTGTAGCAGGAGATATGATGTTCCTGTTAAAATTAATTCCTCCTATTAAATATAATTACTATAAAAGGTTAAGAACAAATCGAAATGGCAAAACCTTATGTACAGAGGAAGGAGACAGACATTATATTGTAACAGAATTTTATATGATAATGAGTTTCTCTTCTAATAAAAAAAATAATTATCTGAAAACTTAAATTAAATTTCTTAATTTTTTTCTCTTGCCAAATCGATTAAATTCCCTAATCACGTATTGTATTATAATATTAATAACTATTCTAGGCTATTCAATTTTATTCATTTTATATATGGTTAGATAAAGGCTACATCTGCATTTATAAGTATTACAATGTTTATTTGAATTTATTGTATATTAGTTTTTTTTTATTAATTATCCTTAATCGATTTGGCCTGTGAACGGCTCATATATAAACAGCCACAAGAATCGTATGACCACTACAAATTTGCCCACTGTTGTCGTCATCGCAGTCAAGGCGTTAAGGGCGTTCTTGACGTTAAATCAATGTGAAGAGTGACAGCAATTGTTTTCTTGGTAGAATTATGATAGATGGCAACTCCACTAGCTCTCATGCCTTGGCGTTTGAATTTAACTACGCAATCAAAATTAGGCACATCTCTTCTTTCGTCATGTTATATCCAAATCTCAGAAAGAACTAGTACCTATTGTTGATTTTTGCGTCTCTTTATCGATTAAATTTATCACGTTTCACTTTTCATTCTACCAGTTTTAAATCAGCAAAAATGAATGATTAATGATAAATAAAACTATTCTTAAAACTTCAACCTGTAAAATAAAGTAAAAATATTGATTGTTTTTGAATATTTCAAGGTAGTCTAACCCCTTAACCGAATTGAACCCCGAAATAAAGCAGATAAGCTTTTCGTCAACGGTTTGTGTCATCAGTCATCACATACTGTTTTGTTTACTCGGGAATGTTTTTTTGGGTAAACAAGGACATACTGAATAATCGATTAATTTCCTTAATTTACCAGCTCCTTAGGTAGATGGCAACGCAGCTGCTACTCACCGGGGCACCCACCTCACTTTCATTGGGGCCCATCACCGGAGCACCTGAATAATTTTTACCAGAGCAAGGTGCGGTGCGAAACGGGGCGGTGTAGTATATGCGAGGCAAATAAATCAACTTAAGTGGATGATTTTTTTCTCCCATTCACATTATGGAAACTTGAGAAGTTATGGGGCACGGCAGTGTTGGAGTTATGGAGGCCATGTGATAATATTCACACCGCCCCTTTATGCTACGTGAACCCCGCAATCCTTCTTAATTTCTGCTTCCTTTCTCGCAGAGTATTTTCCTTTTTTTTTTCGACAAGTGCAAAAGAACCACTCAGACGATTTTCATACATCCTCAGCAGCAGTCAAGTAAGGCCTGACAAAAGGATAGGAATGAATGCGGGAAGAAATAGGCTCCTGCCACCCAACACTCATTTCGCGAGAAACGCCATGGTGTTCAAAAAAAAAAAAAAAAAAAAATCATAAAAATAACGAGATAAGAAGATAATGATTTCTCCCCGCTTCTTCAAGAATAATTATCATTGAATAACTCTAGGCTGCATTAATGGGAACACGAAACGTAATTAGTTTTAATTAGGAGTGAGGCGGTATCGTGTTCAGTCTTTCGGTTTCTTCCCATTTATGAGCCGGGAATGATGGGAGCAAGCTTTTAAGTACCTTGTTGTCGCTGCATACGAAAATCACGGAAATGTATAAAAATACTTGCTTCATTACATATATGATGAGTCCCTTAATGAAACATATTTCTTAGAAAGAGTGTTTTTTTTTTAAAGTCCGATAGAACTTCAAATTTAAGGTACACCACTAGTGTGACCGCCTGAAAGAAAGATGATTTTTGGGAATTTTGTAAAGGACAACTACTGCATGGAATGTTTTAATATTTTAAGAATATATTTGTGGATATATAGTAAAAAAATATGATAAAATTTTTGCATCAAAAAATTGAAAATTCAGTGAATTATTCGCAATTTCCCAAGTTTCCAAAAAAAAGTGCCCCCACTGCTGCACTTATAGCGACCTTCACAGTGCGTAAAATCAAAAAACCAAAAAAAAAAGTTTATTAAATTAGAAGGTATTTCCCGTGCCATAAACCTCGATCAAAAAAAAACAAAAATTAAATTTAAAAAAATGGCGGAGTTTTAAAAAAAAAATTTTAATTTCCTGCCTGCCAAAATTACATTTTTGATTCGATCCGGAAAACTTGAGGTTTATGTCACGAAGAAATATATATAAAAGAAGCTGCAATAAGAATCAAATCGATCAGATGATTTGTCTTTGAGTTATAACTACAGCAAATTTGAAAAAAGTAGTTTGGAGAAAAACACGTTTAAAGTTTAATTCATACATTTCTCAACATCCCGATCCAATGAGCGGCTGCTCTTATGATGGCTATAACTCAAAAACTATTTGAAATATGCACTTGAAATTTTAAGAACATTTTATAGTTTTGGAACTAATCCAATCCGTAATTGCTTTGAGATTACTTAAAATCAAGGTGTAATAATATTTGAAATTTGGAGGTGCCACGCTGGTTAGCGTCTTGAATAATTTCTATAGTTTTTGACATCAAGGAACTACTGGTCGGCGCCGCCAAATACCAAATACCATAAAGAAATATCTCCACAACATATTCCTTCTGGTTTATTTTGGGTATAGAATAGTTATGTTCAGGAGTAATAGAAAAATACTTGAAAGAAAAACCACTTAATATTAATATGATTTTACTAGTTTTCCCAATTAATTTTGATCAATAGTATATATTCTATTAAAAAGTAATAGGTTGTTATCATATAAAAATTGTGAAATTTCACATCAACATACTTAATATTTCGTCTTAATGAACCTTTTTAAGTTAAAATGACATTAAACGTTAAAGATTATTTCAATTATATCCACTGTTAAACAAACAGGACATAATTATTAATTTTATATTATGGGTTATTACATATTAACAGGTTCATCGAATATTTTTTAATTTAATTGCTTCGTAATTCAATATTATCCCCATATTAGAAATTACGACTTAGAATAAAGACTTAAAGTTTTCAACGCAATTCTTTTATATTATTTTCTAGCATACCTGGAAGACTAAGTAGAAATTAAACATACATTGAACCAATGTGATATTATGACACATTTACAAGTTATAATACTAAAACAGTTGACATCAAAAACGAATTTAAATGGGAAACCACATGATTCCGACTTCACGTTCGCATGTCACAAAATCACACCTGTTCGAAGAATCAGTACTATGTATTTTTACAATTTATTTTCAAAGTAAGAATTTATTTATTCTTAAAAGTAGGGAGTATTTCATTGAAAGCAAATAACGTACTTTGATTCCTCTATGATAAGACACAAGACAAACGGAATACTTCATTTCTAGCACGAACTTGTTTCACTGTTCCATTTTGGTTTAAAGTGCTGACACATTAAAGTTATGTGATGCCACACTATGAAATATAGAATTGTTTTTTATAGAAATCCTTTCAAATTGTGTTTTCACATTATTTTGATAACAATCAATTTATGTTAACTAGATGTCCTATTGATTTAATATGGAATAAAATATTAATTTAATAGGTTTCAATTCTTACTTACTAAAGTGATGCTTTCTTATTTAAATATAGGGTACACGATGTCTCACGCTGAAGACACCTTGCTAGAAACAAATCCTTTTCTTATATTTTCATATTGTACATGATGCCATCTTAAGAAAAATGTTTTGCATCAGAAATATCGACCACCAACTCAAATGGATATGAAAATAATTAAAGAAAGCATGAAATTTTTGATAGATGTAGTAAAAAATTAACACTTTGACGGTGCACTGTACTCGGTTTAAAATTCCGCCTATAATAATTGTGGATACTTTTACAATTTAATTGTACAAAAACATAAGATCGAAAATGACAAAACGTTACTTGTAAATTTATAACCTAAAATATTTATTTAGAATACCTACATTATTTACTTTTTTTTATTTTCTGGATGTTCAATCATTAAATCAAGTAATCAATTCAACCAATGCCAATGAAATTTAAAAGTACTAAAATGTTTTAGGTGGTACTTTGGTTTATTGGTGACTTTTAATTCAAACTCTAAATTCCTCCTTTTTCTAATTTCTTTGAATTCAGTACTTTATGTTTTATTATTATTAAGGAAAAAGATGAGGGAACTTTATAATTTTATTTGCCACAAAGGTCTTTGCACTTTTTTACAATAGAATTAATGTGCTTTCCTCTCGACAAGTTTTCTTTTATTTAGCTTATATCATCTCTCGATATTTTCCGGTAAAGAAAGTAGAAACGCCGCTTACTGAGCAGATTTTTATGAACATTAAAATATTACGAGCCATATTTCCTCATCTTTCAGACTTGAAAGGGAAAGTCCCTCTAATAACTTTATATTTCTTATCTTTTGTTCCAGACCTGCCCTAAACCCATTAGTAGTCAGTTAAGAAAAGACGGCTTGCGATAGTAATAACAGCAATAAAATAAAAAAGGGACCGACCCTGTTGCCTAAAGGAACCTACTTATGTTCATCATTGTCATGACAAGGCAAAACAGAGTATAAATCACCTCTATTAACTCCTTGACCAGCTTTCCGGTCGTGAACCCTAAAAATACGGAAACTTTCATAAAAAGCTAAGAAAAGGGTTACTTCTGAGGATATCCAGCAAATTTTCTTAAGAAGCTCCTTACGAGATAGATGATTTTGTTGAGCTTACTATTTTTTGTTGGTAACGCTAATATTTAAATATCATATTATGAAAAGGACCCTATTTGAGATGACTAACACTTTGACCAAACTTTTCCAATACATTTTTATTTCTTAAAAGTTCGGAATTTGGATAACTTGGAATTTTGTCAATCTTTTTAATATTTTTCTATTGTAAGGTTCGATGCTAAATTGCTTAATTTACTCGCAAATTGAGTAGGCACGTTATTCAATTCTTATAATCTTGCGAAGTATATTAACAACTTTAAACGTTTTCCATTGCCCGATCCTATAAAAACCCTGAAAATTCATCAAGACGGATTTTATCGTGAAAAACTTTGGGCATGAATTTTTACGAACTAATCTGTGAAGGCTTCAGAGTAATTTTCCAAATGGTTTTTTCATCCTGTCTGAAATAAATGGCGTCAAGGGACCGATAGAAGCCACCTGGAAATAAAGGGATAGCATTGATTTAAGAAGGTCCAAATTGTAGTCACTGCACGTTTGAAGCACTTTGTACCTGGAAACTGGTCAACAAATGAGTGTTGTTGATTGGAATAATAATTACACAATCTAGGCCACAATAAATTCAGAATTACTGAGACAATTTCAATTCGAGTGGTGGTAAAATTCATTCAATTGGAAAACCGAATTTTCGGTAATTTGAATTACTCGTGACTGTATAAAAATGGGAAATAATAAATAAAAAGTTATGGGAACTGGAAACAGGATCTCACAAAAATTTTTTTTAAAAATTCGCTTTTATTTGTAAAAGAATTCCCTAAAATTTGAAGTGTGTATCTATTGACTTTACTGTGGTACTTCTGTTGAATAATTAAATGAGTTATTTGTGTAATACGATGTGCATAGCAAGTAAATTTTGTTAATTAAACAATATAACCGAGTGCTTTCAACGCAAATACAATTTTAAAAAAGGACGGAGAAGTTTTTCAGAGATAAATTTTCCATTTGAAATGAGAATCAATTTTCTGATGATATTTGCCTGTTTATACAAAGGGAACAATTTAAAAATGAAAACATCGCATATAATATTCCCCCCCGAAAGTAATACAAAAGAGAGTTCCTGGTTTTTTTCTTAGAACAAAATTTAATACAAAATAATATAAAAATTCTGTATACCGGAAACATTCACGAAACTTCGTAAATTTATACATAGATGGTTTTACAAAATTTAAAAAATTTGCAAAAAACCAAAAAAAAATAATAAATAGATGAATAACTTAAAGAAAATAAAGTTTATGATACGATTTCTTAAAATTTTTGTCCAATGATGAGAATGATCACAACTTAACGAATATTTTATGATTTACAAAATCTATTTCCTAAAAAATTGTTTTGGGTGTTTTCTTAGTAAAATAAATCTTTTTCCATAACCTGTTTCATTTAAGTTTGTAAGACTCAGACAAAATATCTAAAGGTTACTTCTTCTTGTTTCCTCTCCGCTCCGGTGGTTGGAAATCATCATCTGAAAGTGTAGCGAGGAATAAATATATAGCTTCACATAAACCATTGAACATTAAATGGCAAAAATAGTGAAGATGGCACAGAAGGTAGCACTAGTAGTAGTATTAGTTAGTACCACATTTTTTAATATCAAAAACATCCTATTATTAATTATATGAAGTTTTTATTACACTTTTTACATTTATTATATTACACAGCTCTCTCTGACAAGGAAGGGCCGAGAAGTGTCCCTCTTCGATTTCGCTGAAATTATGGTAAATGAAAGTAGACCGAAAAATAAGATACATGTGTTTTTTTTTTATCGGCGGAATTACACTCTAAGGGGTTGAAACAGCCCTCTAAATTTGGGGATGAAAAACAAATTTTTAATCCTTTTACCTAGAAAACTCAACAAAATCTGGAAAAAATTTATTATAAAATATGTACTGCAATAAGTTATAGTACATAATATTTTTTGAAAACAATTTGACACTCTTTAGGGGTGAAACACCCCCTAAAAGGGGTGAAAATATCAAAACAATCAGGTAAAATTACTTAATTTCCTTGATAATTTACGAAAGAAATATATGTTATTCAACAGAGAAAATTAATGTTCACGTGTTTCAGGATTTTTTGAAATCTCCCCTCAGTAGGGGATTAACCACCCCCCCATGGTGAATCTTGAAGTATCCGTAGGGAAGTTTTTTATTATCCTCGAATATTATTAAAACTATCATATCCTATGTATACCAATAATATTTAGGGATTAAAACATCCCCTAATAGGGGTGGTAAACGATAAAGTTGCAAAATATTTCGAAATGTTTAGACAAAATTCTGGAAAAAATTTATGATCGTGCGGAATAAAAGCAAGATACTAGAATTTGTCGAAACTCTTCACTTGCAGGGGATGAACTACCCTTACAGCATATCTTTCATTCATTAATTTGGGAGAATATGTTTCATTGCTCAAATATTTCTGTAACTTACAAATATGATAAGTACTCCTTTTGTTTGTATATAACTTATTTTCAGGGGTTAAAGCATCCCTTAAAAAGTGTTAAAATTGAAAAAATTTCTAAAGAATTTGAGACATCTGGAATAAATTTTGGAAAAAGTATATGTTACTTTTTGGCAGGAATGAAAATAAGGTTGACGTGATTCAGGGATTTCCTAATGATACACCTATAAAGAATCAACCGCCCCTATAAAACATCTCCGATTTTATAGCAGTTTACATTTTCCCCAATCGACATTTTTTTCACTATCCCAGAATACGATTAATACTATCATTTGGTCCATTAATTTAATGTTGAAATATCAAATGACAATAGTATTGATTACTTATATTTTAACTATTTGAGAAAAGAATTTTGCAGCCTAAATTTATTATTGAAAGTATGGAATTATCAACACTAGTATTTAAATTTATTTTTATTAATAATCTGTATACCCAAATAAATAATAAATGTGTAAATTTTTTCGATTTTAACTCTTGTTAAGGGATGCTTTTAAAAATAATTGATATTCAAACAAAAGGAGTATATATCATATTTTTGGATTATATAAATATTTGAGCAAAGTGTAGTAGGGTGAGAATTAGCCACTGTTAAAAATTATATGATTTTTTCACTTTTCACTGTATAATATATTAATACTTTTTGATGGACAAATATACCATGAAAGCCGGCTCTCGATTATGTCGAATATGGCGGCATTCGTATAAGTGAATTATTTATTACTGCAATAAATTTTAATCAATAATCTTAGGCGTAAAACTTAATTATATTACCAAAATACAATTTACAAACAATTAAAATATTCGACTTATGTTTACGCTATTTTGCAGCTAAACACGTGTCGAAATTTTACAATATATTTTTCGCGTGCAATAATCACGTCTATATGCTTTTATGGGCAAAATTAAAGAGACCGCTCTTTTCCTTCTTCCGCGCGATCTTAATCGACGCGCTTGCCATTTCCCTATTAAAATTGCGTAACGCGCCGACTCAATTAATTACAGGTGTATCTCACCTGTAATTTAATTATCTATTAGTGCGCAGGACGATACTTGACGCAGGCGCTTTAAAAATTTCGTTACAAAAGAAAAAAAATTTCCAAATTAATAAATCAAAGCTATGCTGTAAGGGTAGTTCAGGAGAAGAGTTTCGAAAAATTCTGATATAATGCTTTTTATTCCGCACGATCGTAAATTTTTTCCAGAATCTTTTCTCAACATTTCGAAATATTTTGCAGCTTTATCGTTTACTACCTCTATCGAGGGATGTTTTAATCCCTAATACTTATTGGTATACATAGGATATGATGGTTTTAATAATATTCGAGGATAATAAAAAACTTCTAGTCGGAGAGACTTTTTTCCCTACGGATACTTCAAGATTCACCATGGGGGTGGTTGACCCCCTGCTGAGGGGAGATTTAAAAAAATCTTGAAACACGTGAACATTAACTTTCTCTGTTGAGTAACATATATTTATTTCGTAAATTATCCCGGCAATTTAGAAATTTTACTTGATTATTTTGATATTTAACCCCTTTTAGGGGATGTTTCACCCCCCAAAGAGTGTAAAATTTTTCTCAAAAAATATTATATAGTATAACTTATTGCAATACATATTTTATAATAAATATAATAAATTTTTCCAGATTTTGTTGAGTTTTCTAGGTAAAAGGATTAAAAATTTGTTTTTCATTTTCAACTTTAGAGGTCTGTTTCAACCCCTTAGAGTGTTTTTCTACCGATAAAAAAAACACATATATCTTATTTTTCGGTCTACTTTCATTTACCATAATTTCAGCGAAATCGAAGAGGGCCACTTCGCGGCCCTTCCCTGTGAGTTAAAAACCTTTTTGCAAGTTTAAGATCAAACGGTATTAAAATAGTTTTTATTTTTTTTAGTAAAATTTTAAAATCAATATATTTTCACATCATCGGAATTTTGGAGAATAAAAGGTTCAATGAATTTCAGACATCATAATTTAAAAAATGATGATTCAGATACAATACAAATAAAAAGTTTATTGCTATTTATATACATATTTCGAGGTCATTTACATCTGACGTATTCTTACTTATATACCAACATAAACTAATGTACTTTGTACTAAGGTACTTTGCAAATGCTACTTCACGTCAAGACTCTTCGTAATACATTATTAATAAATTTAATTCATTTTAAATGAATTAATTCTTTGAAGTTGAGAATAATTATATTCTAAAAGTTCAATACCAAATAAGCAATAAAAACATGGCAACTGCCCTTTCCTTAAAAGTAAATTCCAATGAGTAGACCCTGCTCCAGGTAGTATTACTTTGGGTAGATGCAGTACTGTAAATGAATCACTTATTTTGAAAACAACAAAAATAAATTAGTTTATAGATTGATTTGTCTAATAAAAGTTAACATTTAAGAAGAAAATAGAAGAAGGGTAGACTAATTTTATGGTTAATAAAAAAAAATTTATTTCTCAAAAAGGTTTTGAATATTACCTCTATCAGTAATCGATGTCATAAAAATATCAGATCTTTTCAGAAATGTAATGGCCCTGAACCTTTTTCAATATCTTCCTTCTACCTGTTTTACTCGAAAGACAAAATAGCCTGCAGAAAAGACACTCATCAATCTTACCATTTACATTTGAAAGATTATATGCGCAACGTCTAAGACGACTCTTTTATGTATATATAAAAGAAGCATTTTGAAAGTTCATTACTTTATTCCTGAAGGAAGTCGCAGCGCAGCATTTGTGCGCGGCAGATCCGCCTCAACTTTTAATTAAAGTCAGAAAATGTGTTCAATTCTTTGTCAAGAAGTTTTCAAGAAAGTGACTGCTGAGACCATCGAAGTTTGTGAATCAAACAATCAACTAGAAATACCAGAAAGAGGAGTAGCAATGAGTTTTCCTATGCCGAATACGAGATTGTTAACAGAAAGGAGTGGATCAGTGGATGTAATGTGCTCGGCAGATGTATTTCTTCAAATTCCCTCAGGACAATCTGGACAATCTAGCTCGAATGAAACTACAGATTTGGTCTCGATCTACGGTCGATTGGACGAAGTGTCGAGAGCAAGGGAGCTACTGAAGGAAGAGGAGGTTCTCAAGTACGCGATCGTTGTGCAACACAGGCCAGATGAATACCATTCTTACATCCGAAAGATTGAGACAATTTTTGATGTTCGACTGATTTATATAAAAAATCGATTAAACGGAGGTTTCATAATTTTAAAGGGAATCAACCAGAAGCAGGTACAAGAAGCAGTAATTTGGCTACTGCACATATTGTTCGGCGAAAACGGACACCGCACAGGAATATATATGATCATTGAAATACCACCAGAATATCATGCAACGCTAAAGGGACCTGAACACAGTATTGCTGAAGAAGTAATGCGTATCACAAATACACGTATTTATTTTCCCAATGTAAACGATTCAAAATTGAATAATCTGGAAAAGTGCCAGATTCAAATCTTTGGAACCATCAAAGACACATATAATGCAAAAGAAAAACTACTTGAACACCTCCCAGTAAACGTATGTGTCTATTATCCCTACTCCTTGCCGGATAATAGCATTGATCAGGTAGTTGATGCCGTTCGACAAAAACACGGAGTTCACGTTGAGTTGACAAAACTGCTGTTTATGCTGCATTTTCGGTTCATCAGCTCAGATAAATACATCCACAGTATTTACGATGCCCGAAATGATCTTTTAGCGACCTTGGATCAATTAAGGATATACCATCAAGAAAAATTTGGCCTAAAAGCTGATGAAACATACCTTCGATCGTCATTCATCCTTCAGAAGTATTTCACCACATTGGTGGCTGACGAAAGGAGCGTCACCACTTCGGGTACTGAGTCAACACCACTAAGCGGATCTGTGGTCAGTGGCCTATCATCTGAAAACGATTTCAACTATTCGACGGAAAGTGACCTGGGAATCAACTTGATGGAGCAACAGAATACACCCTCACCCTTTGATAGCAACACCTATGAGCTGAAAAGAATGTACGAAAAGAATACGGACTTCTTTTATTCTTGGCTAAATCGCGACAGTGGAGCTCGTGCAGGAGTCCTGAAAGATATTTCAGAAGGAGCCTCTTCATTAAAGTGTATATCGGTTGAAGATGGCTCACTAGAGAATGGTATGCAACCTTTTGATTCTGAAGTCAATGCCTTTTTAAAGATTTTGGGCTTGGATCACTACATCTGGATTTTTGAGCTGAATTGTGTGGATATGGACACTCTCAGGCAAATGAATGATGCTGATTTGACTACAGTTGGTGTCAACTCTTCTGCAGCAAGGGAAGTAATTTTGCGGTCGCTCCGAAGAGCATAGGTCAAGATTTAATAGATCGAATTAGGCAAAGTTGTATATACTAGTTATAAACTATTTTAAATGAACTTGTATAATAATTTTATGTATGTAAACAATAAAGAAAAGTTTTGATAAATATGTTCTCTGTTTTGTTTGTATTATGAATGCCCACACTGCAAAAAAATTACCTGCTATGCTATTATTAATTTTTTGAGTTTTTTTAATTCTTGAATACTTTTCGATAAACAAATTATCTTTTATTATTTTAAAAGCAAATGATTAAAAGAATTTCGTGCACGCAAGTTCAACTATACGATTCTAATAGAAAATTGGGGCGATTTTCTTCCAAAATCTTATATAAGAAATTTTTGGGGATGCTGTTTCAGAATCTGGCATTTCTTTTGAGCACAAGCGTCAAAAACCCTATTATTTTTTGGGTTTTTTAAAAAAACAAAAAAGCTGATTTTTTTGGGTTTTCTTTCCAAAGTCTTGATCTTGCTGCTATTGAATTATCATATAACCACCAGAAATCGCGGTCCGAATGTCTAAACTTTCTCAAACAATAGTTTTAAAAGTTTTTTTTTGCTTTGGTTTTTGCAAAATGGCCATTTTGTACAGCAATGTTATAAAAATCGTTCGATTTTTTTACTAGAAAAGGATCAACCTTGCAAACCAATTTATAAAATAGAAAATGCTTAGAATTAACTAAAGAACATGTGTGAATTGTTTTCATAATTTTTTTTGGCAATTTGTGGTTTTTTTCATTTAGCCAATTTTTGAAAAATCCAAAAATGTCACAAAAAATTCTGAAAAAATTCACACTTGTTCTTTGGCTAATTATAAGCATTTTTGATTCTATAAAATTTATTTGTAAAATAGGTCTTTTTTGAGTAAAAATATCATTAAATTTCATCATAAAAAATTTGGTGATATTTTGACTCAAAAAGGATCAACTTTACGAATAAATTGTATAGGGCAAAAAATGCTTATAATTAGCCAGAGAACCAGTGTGAATTTTTTCAGAAGTCATCGGGACATTTTTGCAGTTTTCAGATACTGGCCAAATCTAAGAAACCTAAAATAGTCGAAAAAATTCACACGTATTCTTTGGCTAATTTCAAGCGTTTTCTGTTTTGTAAATTATTTTTGTAAAGTTGTAAAGTATGTCCTTTTCGTGTAAAAACATCGCGAAATTTTTTATTACATTGCTGTACATAATGATCATTTTGCAAAACCAAAGCGAAAAAAACTTTCAAAACAATGGTTTGAGAAACTTTCGACATTCGGACCGCGATTTTTGGTGGTTATATGATGATTCAGTAGCAGCAACCTCAAGATAATCGACTTTGGAAAGAAAAAAGACCAAGAAAAATCAGCTTTTTTCTTAAACACCTCAAAAAATAATAGGGTTTTTGACGTTTTTATGCAAAACAAATGCCAGATTCTGAAAGAGCATCTCCAAAAAACCCTTATATACAATTTTGGAAGACAATCGCCCCAATTTTCTATTCAAGTCGTACAATTGAACAAAATTCTCGTTTTGCGCATTAATGGGTTAAAGTCCAAATCATGTTATAAATCACTTTAAAAAATGTCCAGCTCCTTTCATCTAACACATCTCGTTTTAGTATTTATATATTTAAATAATTAGTTGATTTATTATTGCGTATAAAAGATACGCATAATGAGAACATAATTAATAAATCTTGCAATCATTAAATTAATTTCACGGAAAAATGAATAAAAATGACTCTAAAACTCTAAAAGTCATTCTCATTCTGCTGAAATACTTTCCGAAAGTTTATTTAGAATTAATTTAAGATCATCGTCATTTAATGCAATTCTAAACTAAATCACTCCTGTGGAAATAGTTAGATTATCAGATGATAAATATAATAATGTAATTAAACTTTGAGTTTCAAAAATTGTATGATTTTCCAAAAAATACTTGTGATATAAAATTGTCTTTATCGCGCGATTATAGGTGTTCTAGAATCGTAAACCCAGGTTATTTTTTGATGTATTCATTCTCTCCTCTTGCTTAACATACATTTTGCAAAGTACTCGTGAGTAAATGTCAATCATAAGCGACGACTATTTAGTTTTTTAAAAATTTAATTTATTCTTATTATTCATTTTCAGCGTAAAATTCTAATTAGATTGTAGCATAAAATATAAAATAAATCTCATCATGGAAACACAAAAAATATATAAAATTTATTTCTTTTATCTAAATCAGTTTAACTCAACATATTTTAATATTTAAGATTCTTTCCATATTTTTTAATATACCATATATTTCAAAGAAATGAAACTTCATCAAAACCGACTAAATAATACCCCGTTTATAAATTGCGAATTTTCCAAGATAATTTCGCATTATTTTTTTTTTTTTTAAGAATTTAAGCTACATTTCTAAATATTCTGACTGAAAGTTTGCACAAATGTAGTTATTGTATGTTATGTATTATTTTTCATTACAAACTTTTACTATAAGTAATAAACTTAATTTAATGAAAATAAAAATTAAAACTCTTATAGGAAATACTTACAAATTAATTTAAATGAATTACGGGAATAGAAAAAAAGATTATATGGTAAAAAAAAAAACTGGATAACAAAAAAATACTTCCTATTATTTGTGTTAGAGTATATAATATGACTTACATATTAAATATATAATATAATAAAATTGTTATTTGTTTTGTAATGTAAATTTTATAGCAATTTTTATGATTTGTTTTTTAAGAATCATAGATTAAGGGGAGAAATAGGCGTAGGACGGCGTATTTTTAGTGATTTTCATGAATTTGTTTAACACATAAGGAATATATATATTTTATTTATACCTTGGCGTCATTTTATACATATATTCAAGTGTATATTCTGAAATTTTCAAACATTTTCCTCGAAAAATAACGAAGATATCAGCTGCCGCGCATTGTAAGTCGCCATCCGGCTGGGCGATGTTTGTACACCCTGGAGGTCACAATTTTCATCTGAAATCAATTTTTCAAAAAAATTTACTTTTTTTATAAGTTTCTCTTCTATTTGAACCTCACTCCTCACAAATAAATCGAAAATTAATATTTTTTTAAGGAATGCGAAAATTTAGTATGATTTTTTACCATTTGTTCGTACTTTTTTTTCAATAAAAAGTAGTTTAGGATTGAGGTTGAAATAGAGCGTATTTATATAAAGAAACTATGTGCAGAGTTTGATAACGATTGATGAAAAACTGTAGGAGCTAGAGTGTACACAAATTCAAAAAAAGTAGTTTCGAGAAAAACGCGTTTAAAAATAAGAGTGGCAGTAAAGGTTCGACTGAGGGACATTTCTCCCCTTAATGAATTTTGGTTTAAGGGGACATTTACTTTCTAAATTGGAGAAAAATCACATTCTTAAAACTTTTATTAAAAAAATGTATAGTATTTATAGACAAACTGTTTTTTGATTGTATAATAAATATATATATTAAACTACATACAAAAAAATTTTTTGAACATTTTTTACTCTTCGTAGTGACGGTAGAGGGCGCATTCCAAAAGGCTCGTTTTTGACGGTAGGACAATTTTTGAGCTTCCTAAAAAAAATTAAGACAAAATACACAATAGATTATGTTCCTAAGACATTTTCCTAGGGGTTATACTAATAAAATTATGAAAAACATTTTTTTTCGTTATTTTATAGATGATTTTCAAAAAATGTTGAAAAATCGAAGAATTTTTTTGGTGAACTACCCTCGTAAAAGGGGTGGATTTATATAAATATAAGTTTTTAGAGGTATAACCCCTAGTATATTGTATAAAGAATCAAATACTTTTTGGTGTTTGTAAATCGGATGATTAGAACCTGAGAAAATTGTCTTACGAGTTCGAAAAATGTAGTTTCGAGAAAAACGCTTTTAAAGTTTTTTTTCGATAATTTTAAGGCACGATAAGCTTAAGGCACCGTTACAAATGTGTCTATAACTTTTTTTATATATTGAATTTCTCAAAACGGTTTTGGGAGAACAATTCTGTGATATACCTATTAGAACACATTTATGAAATTATTCAAATTTAGAAAGTAAATGTCCCCTTAATATTTCTTAAACCACATTTTTCTAAAGAAGAATATCAAGTATGTACTTTAAACTAACATCACAGTAATAATGGATTTCAATGAAATTGATATATGTATTATCAATAGCAGAGGTAAAAATATTTACATAATTTTGCTACTGTTTCCTTGACTGAAGAGATCTTTTTCTTTCAAAAATCAAATACAATAAATTTATATATCGTTACAAATCCTTCAAACAAATTTTGTTTGAAAATTATACAATATGATAGGCCTTTGTATAATATAGGAACAATAAAAGCAAGAAAAATGGATTTTTTATTAAGAGGTATAAAAGTAATTGGTATACGAATTATATATGTACTATATTTTACGGACACCTAACTCCTGAACAAAGACACGTTGGTTTAAAATATTGTTACCCCGTTACTGAGGGAGACTTACTCTATAAAATATATTAATTTCATTGAAATCCATTATTATCATGTTTGGTACTCTCCTTATAAGAAAAACGTAAATTTCTTGTCAGTCGGAGTATGGTAAAAAAAATATAACTTTTTGTTTCGAATGAAAAACTTAATTTCAAGTATTTACGCATAATTCAAATTTTTTTATAAGAACAATTTTTCTTATATATAGTTATCCTTAACGGTCACAACCTTATTAGGAACTTAGTTATTTCCAGTAATTAATAATGTACTGTCATATAAAATATTTAATACAAAGTTCTCTAATTAAATAATTTTTCTTATTATAGCAATTCTGGAGATTCAGGTGTTCAATTTTAAATGCTCTTGTAAATTTTACCAGAAAGAAGATATTTAACCTTCCCCTGATCTGCAATTATCTATTAAGTAAAGCCATAAAGTGTTTAATCCCATTAAGAAGCAATAAAGTATATGTAGATATTTTCCGAAAATTAAGAAACAAAGTCATAAACTGTACATACCTTAATTTCTAATTTAATTATCAGATCATCATTAAGTAACTCTTTGCAGGTAGTCGCCTCTATCTAAATTTTCCCAATAAATTCTTAATTACCATTCGAGGTAAGGGTCAGGTCAGCCTACCTGTGGACATGTCTCTCCCCATTCCTTCTCTAGGGGAAAACAAAAGCTAAGTATTTAGCCGACTCATATAAAGTACGTGTTCGCTTGCAAAAATCTATCAATCCTTCTAGAATTCTCTTGAAGAATACTTCTCGGATACACATACCCAAAGTGATATTTTATTGAAGCCTTATTTTGATAAATTTATTAAATATTAAAGTAAAATGAATTCTCAAATATCGAGTAACAAGACCGCATCGAAGAAAACTACAAGGAATCCAGAGAAACCGGCATCACTCAGCTTCTATTTGCCAAATGTGAGGCTACTTCTGCGGCGTAACGACTTCAGTTTGAAGGAAACGATGAGGACAACCAACTGCAGCATCAACATCCCTCACCAATCAACAACACCCAGCAGTACTTCGAGCAAGGTTGTTATCAACGGTGATCTAGAGAATGTCATCAAAGCGCGATTTCTGCTTCAAGAGCAGACTATCATGAAATACGCGTTTGCGATTAATAAGCGCCCAGCGGACGACGATCCCTTCATTCGTCGAACTGAGAAAGTCTTCAACGTCAAGGTCGAATATCTCGATGCGAACGGATACATGAAATGTCTTGTGCTTGTGAAGGGACTCCAGAAAAATTGGGAAAAATTACAGGAAGCTACTGAGAGGCTACTTCAGATTTTCTACTTCGATAGAGGAGAATACATTACCGTTAATACAGTATTGGAACTTCCAGTTGAGTGTCATGATATTCTTAAAGAAAAAATTCATTTCTTAAGGAAAATAGAACAAGATACAAAAACTCATATTGTTTTTCCGAAAATTACAAATGAAACTCAAAGTTCAGCAAAAAATCTTCAAATTAAAATTTGTGGAAGCATTAAGGGTGTCTTCAATGCAAGGAAACTTCTCGTCAACAGACTACCGATTGCCATTTGTATCAACTGTTCCAGTATTACGGACTTCAAAAATCTTCAGAATGAGTTAAAGAACATCAAACTGAGACAGGAAGTCTTTCTTCACACGAATAGAAAATTTAATTCGCAAAATATTCTTATCGAGAGCACCGAGAAAAACATTTACAATGTCATGAAAATAACCGAGCAGATAGCAGACATTTTAGACTCAACCAGGAATTCTTCAAAAGACAAACATCAAAAGAAATTGAACCCTGAAATTGTTACAATGCCAGCAAAAAAATATACAACTGAAGAAGCTGACAACAAAAAATATGACATTTCAACAAGATCAAAACTTGAGGAGATTTCAGTCAGCGAATTAACTACCGGAGAAGAATTGGAAATCATCCCTGTGAAGGAGCTAAATCTTTTATCAGCTTTTGATAGTACCACTGATGAACTAATTGGTCTATATGAGCAAAATAATGAAATTGTTGACAAGCTCTTTACAACAGACATGAATGCCATAAACGATATATTTTCTACAATTCAGGATCCTTTCCCCAGGATGTTGAGCAAATCTTCAGTAGGACTATGGAAAACTGCAGTGGATTTTAATACTAAACCCCTATGTAGCGTTGTAAGAGATCTTCTGAATTATTTGCAACTGGAACACTATCAAGATATTTTCGAGAAAAATAATATCAATATTGAAGAACTCACTGAGATGGACGACGAGGACCTTGAAGATATTGGAGTTTGTGCGTCAAGTGCTCGTCAACTAATACTGCAGTATACACGCAATTAGAATTAATTTATTTATTACTGTGATACAAAACGTAGGTAACCAAAGGTTGCCAGAAGAAATTTATGTACTTATGCATGTAATATTCGAAATCAGATTTAATAAAATTATATATTTGTATAAAAATATCTCGTGTAATAATTTTCTTTTCCATATTCTATGGTTTCTCAAGGAGTTACATATTTTTACTTGTTGCTTTACTTCTGGCATTTTTACAATGCCATAATTTAAAAAAGTATCATACAAAATTAATAATAGGGACATCACGAGCGAACACATCAAAATTTGTTTTCGCACTGTGAAAATTACAAAGAATATCATCGCATATGAGATTATTCATTTTTGCAGGAGAGAAAAAATCATTACTTTTTGGTAATTACGAATTTTCCAAATTTGACATATAACTTCCCTAAATATTGTCATTATTCATTTTGTACCTTACCATTCAATCATAATTTTCCTTTTTATTACAATTGATTTATTATTTTATTTTTATTTAACTTGAGTCGTCTATATTTATGTATGTCTTTCCGGTTCAAAATATATGCTCGAATTTGAACTCACTTCTTATTATCCGATTTTGATGAAATTTGAGACTTACAATACAGTATATAGTTCTAAATCTAATATGGCGGCCAACTCAAGATGACAGATTACATTTTTTTCTTCAGACCAAATGAAAGGGTTTGACGAGTAGAATGTGACGTCATTCTAAACCTAATATACCAGACGCCCCAAGATAACGGATTATCTTCTTCTTCACAACCCCCGGACATGGGTGTCAAGTGAAAGGATTTGACGAATAAAATACGATAAACTGTGAAACAAATTCAGACTAAACGTATAAAAAAAACTAAAAAAAAATGTTTAAATTTAATGTTTTATATATATGGGTCAAAATCACCAAGGTGACGAATTTGGAAATGTGAAATTTTGTAAAAATTATCACGTCATGGAAATCCAAAAAATAACTTACACTGTACAGTACACGTTACTATCAATAGCTGCGTTTTTTTCATGATCTACATATATAGATCTCCCCATACAAAGTTGAAAATCCAGCTTTTTATCTGGATCTCTATCCAGATCTTGGGATATTTAGAAATTTCCCACTTTTCAGAATGTGGCAACCTTCACAACTTCAATTCGCAAATGCCAAAAATTTCACTGGTTTGCAAGAAAGACATGGCTAAAGAAACTTTGTAAGCAAACATTCATTAAATAAATATAAATTCAAATTTATTACTTTGTAGAAATCGCTTCACACTAATTATTCGTTTCTAACAATACTTTCAACTTTAAATTTCTCAATTTTCCCTCAAGTTTGACACTTTCACCAAGCATTGAACACTTGATAAATTTCCCTAATAATTGCGCTGTAAAAGAAGCGCGCAAAATATTCACATTTTAATTATTTATCGAGGAATCCAAAGAGGCAAGGGTGTATTATAACATCATTCAGGAAACATATTTCAAAACTTAAATATTTTTGTTAAATATAAATTTGATAAAGCTTCGTTTAGAAATAGGGTACTAAAATAAATATTAAATAAAATATATTTAAATCTGTACTCTACATTTTCTTATGTTCTCTTATTTTAATAAAATGTAACATTTATAAAGCACATCTTAAAAATTCCTAGACGAAAGTTCTGTTTAGTTATCAAGGATTAGGTTAGAACGTTTGTTGTTATGTTATTTAATTTTAATAAGAAATAAAACCGATATATTTTGTCTTGAATTAACTAATAATACTTTTATTACGTTCCCTTAATTGACGAAACGTTCACTGAATGATCGCGACGTTCATGAAATGACAAAAGCGTTTCCTAAATGACACAGGTTACTAATGTTAGTCTGAAAGAAACATCAACTAAGTAAGTAGGAACTTTATTTTAAGTTGAAACTCTTAAATTTTAATCAAATATATAAATATGCTATGCTAAAAATCAAATACGGAAATACGTGTTGGGACGCGTTCCCAAAATGACATTTTCACTAGTTTTATGAGAAAGAAAAAATGTGTTAACATCATTTTGCAAAAAACAATGAAGTGTTTAAATAAAATTAACTAAATGATATTTAAAAATAATTGTGACCTAACTACTTCAAGGCTTTATTAGGAAAAATGGTGTCGGAACCAAATTTGCCACCTCGGTGATTTTGGTCCATATGCATTATAAACATACAGAGCGATCCAAAAGTATGGAAACGGCTAAATAACTTTCGAGGAATGCATTCTGGAGAAAAAAATTGTAGACAAAAGTCTTAGGAATTTTCCCTGGCTATTCAGCGGTGGCTGTAGATTTGACCTTGACCATGGCCTTGAAGGTCATTTCAAGGTGAAGTTGACTTTTTTAAATTGGAACCCATTACAACAAATTATTTGACTGTACTAAGCTTATAGATCATTTATCTAATACTAATTAAATAATCGTCTATTTTTTCAAGATTCAAATTAATTAATCTTGATTAGTTATTTCATATAATTAAAGTAATAAGCTGAAAATCAACGACTAGGATTAGATAATTTGTTCATTTATTTAGATGAAAATTCAAAAGATTTTTTTGAATGTGCGTTTCACTCCTGTTGTTTATTTTCTATTTGCTCTCAACTGCCCTATGGTATGCAATTTGAACACATTTTTAAGTTTGGGGACATCGCTAAGAGCATGAAATATTTAATTTTTAACCTAAACAAAAAATATGAACGAGGTAAATGCGCGCCTTATACTTGTTCAGAATGACATAAGTATTTCAAGCACAAGGTCATCGATGAGTTGAAAGTTAAAATAAATAAATACAAAATTTTTACATATATGAAATGTAAACAATTCTTTTTTTCTGATCAAGAAAACAAATGACATCTATTAAAGAAAAGACTCAATCGTCAATTTCCGGAAAAAGCCCACATACATTGTCATGATCGTTACAAATCGAAATCGTTAATACGAAAATATGTGGATGAGACAAAAGTCGCTGCGGGTATCTTGTGGCGCAATAAACATTACCATCAAGCGACGAGTATCTGATGACTAAAACCAATCTGTTTACGGCAGATATCACCCGTTCGTCGTCGAGGTTCAGATACATAAACTGAGCCATAGCAAAAATCAATCTTGAGCGGCCTTCATCCATTCCGCCACCTCTATCTGAGTGGGGCATCACAACTCAAAGGACTTCTTTGGCCTCCCCCGGCCGGGGGCAAGATTCTGGATCTGGACGAGAACAAGAAAACCGAACAATGGCCTAGCGATTGTTGTATTGACATATGGGCGACATTCACTTTCTTTTCATTCGCCTTTAGCCAAAAAGTCTGACATAATCAGGATTAGATGGGAATTTGTCCTTCAAGTCGACTTCTTCAAAGAAACGCTGAAGTCGGGCTGTGGACTAGTCGTGAGGAAATAACATTCGCAGCGCAACGTCGACATCGACACAGGCGTCGACATACATCGCTCCTGCGGGCGGCGGGCATCGGCGTCAGCTGTTATAGCTGACTTTTATTTATAGCATTCGAATTCTGTGTTCCCGCGGGGGTCCGGAGGAGCGGAGAGGGGTGCGTCCAGGTAGAGTCCTTAATTCCAACAACTGTTGGGGATGATTATCTGGCGCATGTTTCGCAGATGAATTTATATGAAACAAAAGCGGCCTATTACTCAGGACACCGGATGCCCGCGGCAGCACTTGCGGCATAATTTATGTGCAAAGACAACTGCCGTCCTAAGCGGATTAGGTTTATTTACTTATCCTTTGAGGTTTTATGATTCTACTTAGCATTGTATAAGTAATGGATGCCATTTGTAGCCCTGCTTTCCCCCCTCCCTCCTCCCCCTCCGGACATAAATGAGCGGGGATCTTAATAATCTCTCTTATAGGGCCTTCTTTTGATGGGAGTTTTTCTACCAAGACATTGTTGCTAGGTGGAATTTGCTCCATTACTTTAAGGCCTCCCCAAAATGATGTATAATAAAATGCATAAAATCCCAAGTTAATACTTTACCACTGAAGCCAATTTAAACCATACAAGTTAATCTTTTTAAATTTCCAGTTCCATCCAATTTCGACGATAGCGTATCGAATTGAGTTGCCTGTGACAGCGATATATTCAAACAGGTACATCCTATACCGAACCATCTAAGGCACTTTTCACGTATTTTCCACAATCATGTGACATTTTTCAAAAAATCTAGGTCAAGTCCTGATATACTAAAAGGCGGACGGAATACAAATTACTGAAGAAGGAATTTGTCTGTTTCATCCCGCCCGTAAAACCGCTGCACGTTACGTACACTTATGTCTATCTGCTACATATTCCCGGTGAATGCATGTTGTAAGTGAGCAAGGTATTAAAGTGTTCCAGAGACATTCCTGATATATCGTGCCACGTGTTCCCCTTACCTCATACTCCCGAAACCGCCATTCACTCCCACAGGAGATGAAATTTACGTTTTAGTGCTATGCATTATTTTATGGGGTGCAAGTATCACTCCGTCGAGTAGAGTTTCCAATCGAGAATATCTCAATTTGGTACTCATCGGAATCTCACCGAAGGCAACTGCAAATATTTCCTCAGGTGCAGTGAAGGTAAGATTTATTGGAAAGACTTTGTAGCTTGGCTTTGCGAATTTGCAATTTTGTTCTTATATTTTATAGATTAAAAATATTTCCTTTCATCTTTGTAGAAAATTTATTTTTTGAATTAATTCATTAATAATGTAGAATAAGGCTAACTTGAACTTTGATGCTTCGTTTTCGGTTGGCTTATTTAAATAAAACAGAAAAATCCTATCAGTTTCGCACATCTATCCACCCTCTTGTCTGTTAGTCCGTCTGTCTGTATATCTCAGACTTCTAGAAGCTTATAAACGAAACCGATTCTTGTATGGCTATTTGCTGGCCAACTCTTAATTGTATAGCTATTTCTGGGCAGACCTATGCTATGCGTTTAAAATTTGTCAATACCTGTTTAACCTGTGTGTGGTATATTCTAGTTTCCTTTTTTTTAAGCTAGAGTTTTGAAATAAATCTTGAGCATATGGGCAATAAGTGTGTAAATAAATAATGGTAAGCAATTCCAGAGTATAGGATTCAATCAAAGTTGTCTCTTAGCATCACTGAGTTGCGAAATTATTTTAACCTCAAAAATCGTCCTCACGATGTTAGTTTTACTTCGTCAGAAAGGCAGACCTATATGCAGTAGCATAACACGTTCCGAGGAGAACCAAACAAATTTTGCGTTCAAAACTGAAAAGTCGGATTTTTAACACGTTCAACCCGGCGTGTACCACCGGTGGCTCACACGCGAATTGTTTATATGGCGGCGTGTACCACCGGTGGCTCACACACGAATGGTTCATCTGGCGGCGTGTACCACCGATGGCTCACATAAGCTTTTCGTAACAATAAATAAAATTATCATGTCTTAATAAACGTATAGTAAAAGGAAACTGAACTTTTGAAGCTTTCCTAAACAACATTTTGTGCAAGTCGTCGCGCCGACAGATAAAGCAAAATACGATTTTTACAACCGCCCGATGAAGTGAAGTAAAGAAAACTGCGCCAGCGTCAACGTCTTAATTTTTTCCACCCCAACTTCAATCATAGCTTTTGTAAAAGAATAATCCAATTGAAAACATTAACTTGTGTATATCCGTATACTGAGAGAAAAATCAATGTACTTAAACTCAAAAAAAAAAAAAAAATTAAAAATTAATCAAAATTTTTCTAATATAATATAGCGCCACTGACCTGACGTATTAGAGAAAACTGAAATGAAAAGTTTCCAATTCTGAATTCATAACCAAATCATATTGACGCAAAAAAAACCAAAAAAATCAAATATAAATTGTGAAAGTTTCAAAGTTTCTTAAGGGGTTAGGTGTAGTCAGAGGCATAAAAAAATGACAATTTTAAATAATTTTTTTTTGCCACTAAATTATTTTATTTTATAAAAGTAATTTTAGAAAAAAAAATTAATAATTTTAAAAGTTATGGCTGTTTGTTTTGATCCAGTTCCAACCGAAGCGCCTTGCGGTGACCATCACTTATCCTTGGAGATTCATCCAAAATCAATTGGACAAAAAAAATTAGTTTTATTAATATCTAATCTAGTGCCTGATCGAAGCTTTTTTTTTTTTTAATTAACAAAATGGCAGCCTCAGGAAAATTTTTTCCAGATTTTTGGGAAAAAACCAACAGTTAATTGTTTATAAAAAATCGAAATTAAAAAAAAAAAAATCCTTCAATCAGGCACTAGTTTTTTATGTTTTCCAAAATCTGTATAAATTTCATTAAAATCTACCGAGCGGTTTTTGAGCTACAGTGGTTACCAGTTCATAAAACATAGTTTTGAGAAAAACGCATTTGAAGTTTTACACACAATTTACGTAAAGTAATACGTATTATTTAATTACTTACACCGAGTCATCTATTCCTGGGCCATATAATAGTTCTTCAGCCGTTGTAGCAGCTTCCAAAATATCTATTTGATGTTGTCTACGTAGCATTTTCCCTTCTCGAGTGTTGTCGTTAGCGCGCTTATCTGCCACTTTCGCACGTGCAGTATCGGTTTTTTCGTTCCAGAGCGCCCGAGAACCCTTTGTTAATTATCGAATAACTCGAAAAGTATTTGTCGGATTTACTTAAAATTTTCAAAGAATATTTCTAAGATATTATACTTTAAGAAAATGCAAAAAAATTTTGAAAATTCTGACTACACCTAACCCCTTAAAGAGTTATTTTGATTTAAAATATGGATATATAACCTTTTATTCGAACAGGTGAGGACATGTATCCTTTTGCTTGAACACACTAGCACGTGTACCTCTTTGCTCCAACGTAACAGTGTATGATTAAGTATATCAGTTTCAAAGAATAGTTTTACTAGAAAATTGCAAACTGAATATTACAAACCTATGTATGTATTTTAAACTGAACATATAAATTGTACTTTAGAAAAATGAATTTTCCATTGAACTTATAAAATATAGACATGTAATTTTCTGCTCCAAACCACGATTTTTATTCCACTAAAATAATACAAAAGATATTTTTTTTGACGTCGAATCGTGTTTGTTATTCGATGCAGATGAGAGCAAATGATATCCAACTAAAATCTCGATTTTTGATTTTTGTAGACTTGTATTCTTTTGCATGGTACCTCTTCAACTGTCAATTTCATCGAGAATGCATAAGTTTGATTTATTGTTTACAGATAGATAAAAATGTGAGTCAAAAACAGCCCCGTCTTTGTCAGGTGTAACAATTGATATAACAATTCCCGAAATACTGAATTGATTATACTATTCAAAATTTTATCATAATATCAAATTCAACAACATTTTATGTTTTTTCTAGAGACCTATAGAAGGCATTTGTCTAGTTGATTTGTACCTTCAAACCATCCCAACAAAATGTCCTTTAGTAAAAAAAATTTGAAATAAAATCGTCCAGTCTGATTAATATTGGGCCTACTTGCGACGCTGGTGATGCCGCCTATTATTTACCGATCTGTTTATTTCAATGAGAAAATAATAACGTTAGAAATTTATTCAAAAATATTCGTTTATGCTGTGTGCCCTTTACTAGGTTAGAATTATTGATCAAAAGCGAAATGATTTTAATGTTAAACTTTCCTTAGTTTTAAATATACAAGCAATGTTCTCAAATGTAGAAGTAAATACTTTTTGTTTATTTTAATACACATTTAAATATTAATCACTGATATTTTAACTATAAAATTGTTCTCTGATTTGTAGTTTAAAAATCAAAAATTGAATTTCATTGATCACGGTTCCAATTTTATTTGAAATATTTTAAATGTTATAAAAGTTTTTTTAATAACTATTTAATTTTTTTTTTTTTTTAAATAAATGTAAATTAATAAAAGCGAAAGGAAATGGAAAGGTGTGTACATATACATGTATTTGTGTTTTTTAATTTAGCATTAAGTACCTGGCTGCCATATCTTATCCGTTGATTTAATTTCCAAAAACGTGATAACAATATTGAAATCAGCAGTGAAAATTTCATTCTGAGCAACAGTATTATTAAATTAAAACATAATCGAGCAATGGGCGATTCTGTGCATTTATTTACGATATCAAAAAATATTAAAATATACAAATTTAGTAAAAATCCTTTAATTTAATTTAACAAACCCGTCATGTGAAGCTTTTTTTAACCAAAGCTAAAAGACGAAAGCATACAGTGAGCGAAATTGCTTTGGTTCCACTTGCATTTCTTGTATTGTATTTACTTGTGTCTATCTAAATTCAGTTGTGTTGCTGCTAAGTTATTTGTCATCAAATAATGTTTACAGAAATTTCTGCAAAAACACGAACAAAGTCACAGGAAAAAAAAATTCCAGAAGTAACTGTTCAGCAGTTCTATATAAGTGCAAAATTGCTTTAGTTCCACTCAGTTCATGATCCTCTTGACCGTGTGTAATAACAGCGGAGCCAATTTTTTGGAAAGTACATATTTTATTTCTTGTAGATCTTTAAGGTCGCCAAAGTTAATATTTTTTAGAATGACAAGTGGAGCTCGATTAAGTGCAGAAGAAATTGCACAAATAAAGGCTTATAAGGACATGGGACTGTCTAATCGTTCAATAAGTAAAAAAATTGAACATTCTCATCACGTTGTCAACAATTATTTTAAGCTTGGTGATAGTCAATACGGAAAAAATCAGTGTAAACGTGGCAATCCAAAGATAACTTAAGGACAGCGTTCGGCGATCCTGCGTGCTGCATCCTCTGGTGACGTCACTGCAGGTCAAATTAAAACACAACACAATCTTCCGATTTCAAAGAGAAGGATCCAACAAATTTTATCGAAATCTGGGCGTTTCAAGTTGACTAAAAGAGCGTCGAAACCACCACTGACCAAGCAGCATAGGGAAGCCAGATTGAATTTCGCACGTAACCACATGCACTGGAAGGAGGAGTGGAAAAATGTAATTTTTTCTGATGAAAAGAAGTTCAATCTAGATGGCCCAGATGGTCTACAATTTTATTTGTACGATTTGAACAAAAGTAAAGAAGTAGCCATGAGTCGAAATTTTGGAGGTGAGACAGTTATGGTTTGGGCCGCTTTTGGTTTTAATGGAAAAACACCAATTTGCTGGATTTCAACACGCATGAATTCGGCAATCTACGTTCAACTTCTGGAAGAGGTTCTGCTGGAATACGGTGACGAAATTTCATCAGATAACTGGAAATTTCAATATGATAACGCGGCTGTTCACAGTTCCCGAGTTACAAAGTGTTGGTTTCAGGAAAAAAAATATTGAGGTGTTGAATTGGCCTTACCGCTCCCCGGATCTGAATCCTATTGAGAACCTTTGGAGAGCACTAGCACGAAAGGTATACGCTAATGGAAAGCAGCAACAAAACGAGGAGGCAACACCAGTTATTAAAAGTTATCAATATTTCCATTTATAATGGTATTTATAGTTTTTTTTACCAGTGAATCCATTGCAATTTCGCACCGAATATTTGTGTTTTTTAGTTTAACTTAATTAAAAGGAATATTTTGTTATAAATTAATCTCTATTTTTGTTTAAATGATTTTATTTTGCGCTTAATAATGAATGATAAATAGATTTAAATGGTTAAATAACATTAAGTTTAATTTCTTTTAGATATTACATGTGGAACCAAAGCAATTTCGCTCACTGCAACTATAAAAAGCTAAATCGTAATTTTTCGCAATACTGACGTTCTATATACAGTAGAGTCCGGATATAACGACTTCGTTTATAACGACCAACCGGTTATAGTGACGAAAATGCAAACTCAAGTTAGGTTTCATATAGACTTACTATGAAAACATGTCCGTTTAGTACGACTCCGGTTTAAGCGACCAACCGCTTATAGCGACCTATTTTGACAAAAAATCGTCCGCTTAGAACGACGCGCAGTGTTGTTTACAATACCTACGCACAAACAATACCTAACCGCCTGTTTTTTTGCATTTATTTTTTATTTTTGTATTTGAAAGTACAACTCTTCAAGAGTATCCAGTAAAAATTGTAGGTCGATTGGAGCAAAACTACCGGAGATACAGTGCCTCGACTTATAGTGGTAGCGAACAACTCAATGCTCTATTAAAACTTTAAAACGCGTTTTTCTCCCACTTAGAATGGTCAAAGTCGCTGGACACTGTATCTCAAAATCTACTTGACCTTCAAATTTGAGACACTCTTTAAGTACATAAAATATGAGGTAGTGAAGTCGAGATAGTGTTTTTTTTTTTTTGCATTATAATTAGTTTTACTATGATTTTTACCGCTTTTTTCTTTTAAAGTTGGTTTTTTTTAATTTAAAATTAAGCCAAAAATTGAAAAATCGTCAAAAAAAAAAATCTCAACGTCATTACCTCGAGAAGCTCATAAACTAACCAAATATATTTGATTTTTTGATTTGAGATAATCCAGTAATGAGTTCTGATGTCCACCGCTTTTTTTCTTTAGAGGATCCAAAGATTTGCTCTCAATGGCTTATTTCTTAATAATTTAGACAAAAATTTAATTGAATATTCCTGAAATGATACTTTATTATGTGTACAATTTACAATTAAATACAACTTACCTCCTCCCCCCTTAAAGTTATTTTTTGTTTATTTTAATATGAATTTGTTTAATTTATTTATAGAAATTAATCTAACTATGTAGATTATTATTTCATAATTACAGTAATATTAATACATAAAAAAAAGCTTAAATTCATTCATCGGTGCTCGTTCGTTTTGTGCGACGTCCGGTTAATACGACTAAGTGTCGCCGGTCCCTTGAGGGTCGATATATCCGGATTCTACTGTATTTTTAAATTACACAATATTCAGAATTTCTTTCTTTTCTAAAAGCAAAGCCACATTATTAATTTCGTAGGAAACTTGGTATCTCATCTTGTGGGAATATTTCTTTCGATAAAATAAAGTCTATCTCTCCGCATTTCTTCACTTCTTTAGGTTTCTTTGTACCTCAAATTACTTATATTACGAAAACTCCGAATCACATTGAAAATTCTTTCCTATATTGAAAACTTGTGCAATTATTTAAAACTCAATTTGATTCTATTTATTTGGTGTCATTAACCAAACAGAACCAAGACTATTACTGAAAATTGATATGAACGAAAAAACCCTTTCAACCAAAGGCACGGCAAGTCCGCCTGTTTCAACATTCATTCAGTCAAAAATCGAATCTCATTCAGACGGTTAAGAGTGCGGCAAAATCCATTTCCAGAAATAAAAAGAACACGGAAAGAGGTATAAAAAGGGATGAGGCACAATTAAAAGAGAAAAATTTAAAAGTTCTCATAATTAAAAATTGCTCGAAGTAAATAAAATTCGTAATTTTTTCTTTTCACTTTAATCGTTGAAACTTGAAAGGATGAAAATAGCTTGGCCGAAAGCGGCTCAATTTCATCGGATACCAATTTTCTCCAGTTGCGAGTTATCCTGGAAAGTGAGGCTCATAAATTATCCTGTGTATCGAATTAAATGGGCAAACCTGCAAAGTGAGACCTGTTAATCAGAGGGTTCTCGCAATTTTGGAAGGATTAAATACATATATATACCTTAGTAAGCACATCGACAAGGAAACTTCGACGCAATTCGAATCAGTTCGAAACCACTGTAGCAGCCCCTTCCGACGGATCAAGCTTGAGTTAATTATGGAACGATACCGAATAGCGTTTTGCTTTTAATTAAGTAAAAATAGGCCTGACGAGAAAGTTTATAATAATTGGCTTCGCCATGATGAAAGACAGGTGAAATTGGTAGCTGGGAGTAATATCGTTCGATGGAATAAACATCAAAGTGGAAAGGTCGAAATGTATTATTTTAATGAAAGAAACAGGTGTCAGTCGGGTACTTAAGATATGAAAGTCAAAGAAAGTGCCTATCATGTATTTATGGGCCGCCTGAAGGCTATTTGTCATTTTCTGCCGACTCACGAGCAATGACTTGAGAAAATCTGCACAAGTAAATTGTTGGGCTGAATCACTTGGTCGTCATGACAAGGACTCTGGAGTTCGAGTCGAATAGGGCTAAAAGCTGTAATTTCAACGGAGATAGCAGTAATTAGGAACAGAAGTGCTGTTTAGCGGAAGGAGGAGTACCTTAAGTTTCTAGGTGATAAATTCATGGCTTTGATGCTTCGTTGTTGCTCTATAACTTAGCTGTACAACTTTATTATCATCTATGTGGTAATGATTTTTAGGATATTTTTCGTTAACAAAATATAAAAGAATACGTTAGTAGAAATCACTTTGATGAAGATAGAAATTTATATTAGCTTTTGTAGCAGTGCCATCATATAGCATATAATACTTTGAATATAAAATTGAAAACAATTTTCATATTATTTTAACACATAACATACCATAACCGGTCATTTGACCGATTATGAACTTTTGTATGGAAAATACGCATATCATATTATCTTTTTTGCACATTTGAGTTCATGTCTTTTTCTATTATTTATATACAATTAATATTCTATTATTATTTTTTGTTTACTTTGAATAATACTTCTGGTATACCGTTATCTACCACAACTGGTCAAATGACCGGGAGAACAATTTATTCCCTTATAAGGTTATGGGAGCAGAAATTATGATATACATGCATATTCAACTTATTGTATTCAGTTAGTTGCACATTTCTGCAAAGACTGTTGCGTAGTGAGTTCAATCAAAATAACTGTGAATTAAAATTTCAAGAAAGTAATTAAAATTTTAGATAGGAAATAGCATTTTAGTGGTAACAAAAACTAAAAGTATTGGTAGATAGCTTGTCAGGTTATTATCGGATTTGTTTTTATCCAAAAGAATGGCGAAACAATCAAGACAGTACAAGTTCTTAGAATATATAAATATTAGGTTGTAACATATTACCCAACAAACAATATTTCTCTTATAAAACCCTCCAAGAGTTATATGAGAATTGAAATAGGCTTTAGCTAAGAAAAAAGTTACTCCTTAAAACTTCTTCAAGAGCATTACTATCCAAGAAGTGGCGTATGAAAGTTCTTCAAATCACTTACAAGAATTTGTCAAAAGCAGATATAAGTACTAATATCTAAAAAATACTTTTCAAAGTATGTTATGCGAGTTCAGTTTCCTATAATAACTTTTAACAAGCGTATTAAAAAGCTTTAAAATTACTCTTGATTAAAACATGCAAGATTATTGTGAGAATAATTATTTATAATGTTCTTCCATAAGAGGATTACACGATAAACTTCAAATAAGATTGTGTGTGTTTTGTTACACACATAATACTCTTCTTTATATTTTATATATTTTTGTTATTTAGTTATATGTTCTTGAGAAAACCTCTAAGGAGACTTTATTTAGATAAAGCAATAATGTCTCCGACTTGTTCGTATTTCCACATGATGAATAATAATAATTTAGATCAGAAATTTTATTGATAGGTAATGAAAATATTACTGCGAAAAAAATTAGACTGATGAAATGTAGTCTGATACTTCTAAAAAGTACTTATCGCCAGAAAAATTTTGCAAATTAGTCAACATGAAATGATTTTTATTTTTAATGTAGTTCCTTAAACAATGTGAAAATATGTCCAAAATACTATTTTTGGTATATAATATTGGAACAAAACATAAAACAGTTTGAAATTTCAAAGTAACTACTTTATTTTAAAATTTAATTGATTACGAGTGTATACGCTTTTTCTTTGTCTTTCTTTTTCAATGAGAAAAAAACATGACCGACTGTTGTATTCCTAAAAGTGTTTTTAAGTCTACTTTACGAATTTTCCCGTGAAAACTACTCTTATAAGTGAATTACAAGAGCACATTTTTATTAAATCATCTTTTAAGACTATTGCGGTAAGTTATTCTTCCCTATTACCTTTATTCGATTCTTCTAAGAACTTGTTCTTGTATTGTTCTTCGTTAAAATTGTTACCAGAGTCTTATTCAAATTAACTATAAAATATTTTTAAATAAGGTTATAATGAGAGCCTAATTGGAATATATTCTTCGCTAACGATGCTACAGGACTATTATCAGGATCACTATTAGAGAAAGTTATTACAAGAGCCGTTTTAGGAATAGTTCTTAACTTAAACTTTAAAAGCATCATAAATCTGACATAAATCGGCCAAAATTCTGCTCTTGAACTTTTGGCAATAGGTAACCGTCAAAATTAATGTTTAGAGAAATTCGCATAGCTTGCTTCGCATCAGTGCCGGCCTTAGACTTTTGCGTTTAGTCGGGCAAACTTTTCTTCGGCGCCCCTTTTAAAAACAAATATAAAAATTACGGCTTAAAAAACAAAAATACACGCTTTTATAAGTAGCGCAATAAAAAGTTAAACAATTATCGCAGGTTCAAAAATTTCTTTTAACTTGTAGTGTCATCAAAAATTTAGCAGTGTGAACAATTTCAAGGTTTGGGCTTTCTCCGAACATAGTTAAACTTCGATTTCTAATTTTGAATTACACAAAAAATGCACAGGCGGACGGACAACATGGTCAAGTTAAATAATAGCTTTAAAGATTTTTCCCTAAGTGGAAAAAAAAGTACGATTTTTGTGGTACGATGAACTGGCCATAAAGCATAATCCGAAAAACTTTTAGATAATTCTTCTATATTTTCACAAGTTCCGTCATCTACCGCATCTTGATTGTTGGGCTCGTCCTCATCTATGTTCAACTTATTTCCATCCGAAATTGGTTTAGGCGATTCAAATCTAACTTCATTTTGAATAGTTGGTTCTGATGCTTTTCTTTTTCTGTATTCATAACCAGAAGGTTTATGTTTCTTCCTAGAGGTCTCGTTTTCCATCGTTAAAAGAAAATATTATCAGCCAGCATAGAAAACAAAGATAACAAATGTTGATAAGAAAAAATTAATTTTTCTGCAATCCCAAATCTGCAAAGTGTCAACTTTGTAACCATCACTCAAAACAAATTTCCACTTTGCGTAGGCTTCGAACGGAAAAATCGTAAATGTTACTCGGGTGTTAAAAAAGAAGGCCTTAGATCAAATAGTTGGGCATTCTTTATTTTTAACGGACTGCAAAAAAAGGAGGAGGTTCTCAACTCGACTTTATTTTGTTCTTCTTTTTCTTTTTTTGTGTATGTTACGCGATATCTTCGCCGATTGTGATCCGATTTTAATAATTATTTTTTTATTAAATAGAATATTTCTCGAGGGTGCTCCCGTTTAAATTTGATGAAAATATCCCTCTTCTAAAGGTGGAAACTTAGGAGATGAATCCCTTTTATTGAATTTCAACCACTTTCCGTCAGTTAAAAATTGAAAAATAAAACAAAATTTACAAAAAAATAAAAAACGACTTCAAAACTTTGCCTGTATGTACAAATTTAAACTAAAAAGTTAAAAATAATATTTTTTATTACTTTAAAGAGAAGAGCATTCAAGCATAATATACAAAACTATTAATACTCGTACTTAAATATTTACAATATCTCTTCAGTTATTTTTTGGAGTCGGTGCCAGCCAAGGCAAGTTTGAAAACCCAAATTCTCTAGGTTTAAAACTTGCCTTGCCTACAACAATTAAAAAACTGACTGATTAGTTATTGTAAATATTTAAATATCAATAATTTTGTATATTATCCTTGAATGCTATCTTCTTTAAAGTAATAAAAAATATTATTTTTAACTTTTTAGTTTAAATTTGTACAGGCAAAGTTTCGAAGTCGGTTTTTATTTTTTTTGTAAATTTTTTTTTATACTCCCAACGTTGCGTAATCTATTATTGAATTTCATATATAAACTGAAAACTACATTTAATATTGGATGTGACATTGGACAGAACAGGATAAAGAAAATTAAATTTGATGGGTGAATATACCTTCCGTAAAATTTTCTTTGAAATACTAGTTAAATGTGCAATAATAAAAGCAAAAAGTCAAAAATTAGGAAGAATAAAGAGTGTAAGCAGAAAATGTTGATTCATGTATTATAGAATCTTCAATGCTTCATCTGAGAATAAAATTTACTATATCCGAGTTATGTATCTCTGAGAATCTTAAGGCTTCATGATTTTCGAAACGTATTTTGGATTTCCTGAAATAATCTTTATATGCATTTAAATATTGTATAGCATTCCAATTGCTTTTTCATTGAATTACGAATCTTTGCCACGAAAACTTGGAAAAATATAATCAATTAAACTAGTAAATACTTCGAACGCAGTTTTATATTATCATGAAATCTGCAGTTTCAAAATAAACTATTGCAAAAATTGAAAAAATCAATTTCATATTTACGTTTCATAAATTATGCATTTCAATAACATTTACAGGTAAATTAGAATAACTTTAATACTAACATAAATGTATAATAATCAGGTTTATATCTTGCTTTTCTCTCAAAAACTGAATGCATAAAAGGTACAAATTCCAAAAATGAAATCGTTCATTTACCTTATGTATCACTCTTTCCTTTAATATTTTTGAAGACCAAATGAGTTTTTAAAAATAATGATTTGCAAATATTATTTAAAAATTTTATGGAACTCTTAGGAAAGCCCAGAACACTAGCGACGTCCTCAGCTTAGGAGTGATAGCTGCAGTCTGCAAATATATACAATCTAAAGAGCTCATCGCGAATTTCTAAGAAAAAATTTATTCGAAAATACACAAAAAAATGGAAAACGGCTCTTACCAAAACTCCCTCTAATACATATAAACACAAGCCGCGAAGTTGAAAATGCACATGTAGTGATGTAGTCCGTGAATCGGTGCGAACATTTTAACGTAAATATCTTTAACATTTTGTTCTCGCCCCTATAATGATTTTGGTACCATAAGAACGGTATTCTTCCCCAATTACAATTAGTAGAACATCACTTTTTCGTAAAAACGATAGTTTAGCAGATTCGCCCTGTGGAACAGAATAAATGGAAGAAGCAATCATCGGACCTAGACGGCTTGTATTTATAATATTGTTCGTAGGGGTTTTGTGTTTTCGATACTTATACATAAAATTGCCACTTTCCTTGGGGGGAACACAAAAACACCTCGGGAAGTAAAAAAAAATGCTTCTAAACGCATGTTTGTCTCCCTTGCCTTCGTCTTACATATATTTTTACTCAATTTTGCAGTTCTACAAACTTATTCTTCTGAGAAATTTTAATATGTTCCTGATTTATTTGGCGCCCCAAATCGACCGGCGCCCTCGGGCGCCGCCCGAGCTTGCCCCCCCCTAAGGCCGGTACTGCTTCGCATTTCGAAAATAATTTTGCAAGCAAGCTGATAATCCCTGATGCCAGTATTGCCCAGAGCTGCCAATTTTCATCAAGTGAATTGATTGTGGTGTTTCCAGTAATGTTCTGGGATCTTGAGGTAATGTGAATGGCACAACACTGTTTAAATTAAATCTTTCAATGCACTCTGTCTTATATTATAATTGAGCGCCCACGTTTTTAAGGCTTTTACGAAATTTGCTCTTATTATTTCAAGATGATCGAATTCGTCAATATCCGATTCGTGGTTGCCATCATCTAACACAAACTCCTCGGACAAATTTGGGCTTAAAAAATATGCTCGATTTTCATGTTGTGTAGCATTTCCAACATTTATTTTAATAGATTCGTTATTTTCGAGGTAATAATGATTGTTATTTTTAACAGCAACTTCATTTGCATGTGTAGCAGGGATTGCTTGTTTTTGGTTCGCTGCACACAATAAATAAATAAAGAGAACTTTAACTGCTCTAGAAAATGTACCACTTCTTTTTAACTTTCTCCACTTTGCTATTCCGGATGAATTCATTTTATTCAAAATTTAAATGAATGAAATCACACAGATGACAATTATTCGCGTATCACGGACTGAATGACAAGAACTGTCAGAGGGCTTTTTAAGTAACTTGTGTAAACCAACTTATAAAGTTCTTATTAAAACTTTATATAAAGTCATTAACTTTTAAAGTTTTTACACAAGATCTTGATTAGCTTTGACTCTTATAATGATCTTATAAGATGTAAACCGCAGAGACCAGACATTTGTTCTTAAAAAAGCTTTAAGTTAAACTCTTAAAGGAATCTGTTATATATTAATAATACACTATCACAAAATTATTGTAAGACAGTAATCAGAATAACAAGTCTTTTGAAAAGTCAATATTACTTCTAAGAGTTTCTACCAAGGGTGGACTCTCCGCGAATACCTTTAGAAGTAAAATAACAACAAATTCTTAAAGAAGTAAAATATAAATCCGCTACTGGAAATCATTTTTAAAGAAATCTTTTATAAACCTTTTAAACGAAAGATTTCTTTATGGAAAAAACGTGTAAGAGCTTTAGAAGCCTATTTCTTTGTCTAAGAATTGACTCTTGCAAATTGTTAGTTGGGTAATCTGATAATTTTTTCGGGAACGTTCTGGAAATTTTTTACAACTTCGAGAAAGTTCTGTGACTATGAGTATAAATACCCTTGAGCGGGCTCAGTTCATCAGTGCAATAATCGACAGCGCAGCGAGTAGCATTATGGAAAAATTCGATTTGAAAAGACGAGATATCCGCGTCCTTCTACTTTATGAGTTCCGTTTGAAGCATACAGCTAAGCAGGCGGCACAAAATATATGTCAATGTATGGGAGAAAATGCGGTCTCTTATCATACAGCAGTAGATTGGTTTCGACGTTTCTGGAATGGCGACTCAACCTTGAAGAAGGGCTGCCGGTTGAGGTTGATGTCGACCGACTAGCGCAGCTCATCGAGGAAGATCCAAGGAGGACTACTCGTCAACTTGAAGAAGAACTTGGATGCTCCCATACTACTATCGCTCGACTTTTGAAAGTGATGGGTAAAGTGTACAGGCACAGTCAATGGGTACCCCACGAATTGACGGATGGTCAACGGATGATGCGAGTGGCGGTTTGTACGCAATTACTCACTTCACATCGTTGGTTGGCTTCGTAATTTGGTTACCGGGGATGAGAAGTGGATGCTTTATATTAAACATAACAATAAGCGACAATGGCTTAGCGCGGGTCAAAAAGAAGTACCGACAGTTAAATGTAAAATTACTATACACAAGGTTATGTTGAGTGTTTGGTGGAATGTGCACGGCATTATCTACTGGGAACTATTACCACAAGGAACGACTATAAATAGTCAACGCTACTGTGATATGCTGGATAAGGTAACCGTGAATCTTAAAGGAGAACAAGGCAACTTTTGTTATTCCATCACGACAATGCACCGATTCACTCATCCACAATCGACACAGCCCAACTGATCGGATTACGCTACCGCGACTGGAATTTAGAGTTCCGTAGTTAAGAGGTTGGCATTAGGCGTTAGGTCATGAGAAGGAAACCGCATTAGACACTTATCACAAGACTAACGCATGTACCTTTTCGCTCCTAAATGGGAAGCCCTTTTTTAGTTGATATTAGGTTGTAACTATGAAATGTGGCATATGAATATTGAATTATGAGCATTTGGGCGATTTTTTTAAATCTTTAAACTATTCCTATACTTTGAAAGTTAATAAACTAACGAAGTGTTATCTTCACGAAAAAAGTGTATAGGAACTTATGGAAAATTGTATACTCTTTTCTATGGATTTGGTCCCGTTCCTGTAAGATTTTTTCACGGACTGATGAACTGATATTAGATATGTTTTACAGTATACTCACGGATTAATAATAAACAAAACACTAACATTAACTAATCCGCCATAATTTTAGAAAGAAGGAAAGCATTTAATCAATTATTTCGCTATATTGTAAATATAAGGGTGTATGTGTATAAATTGCTAAACGTTATTTAATTTAATGTATTGTAGAATGTCTGCCATCTGTTTTCCGTTGCGTGGGAACAGCCACTTAAAGAAATGAAAATATACCAGATGCATTCACATGGATTCATTGTCTGGTCGAGGTTCCAGTCAGAAAATCCCTTGCAAGAAAAACTCTTAAATTTTTAATCATTCCTAATAATTGCGAGTAAATGTATTATTTTGGCTAAATATAAATAGCTCGTGTATCATCAATCACGCGCCGTTAAATGCGGCTCTCTCAGTAATATTTGCGTGTATGCGGGCGGTAATTCATCAACGACCATGTCACCCTAAAGTGAGTCGCTCCAGCTGAGAGAATCATTAATAAAATTGTCGTCGTGTTCCCACAACAAACCACGGAGGGAGTCTTGAATTTAAAATAAAATCGCGACGAACTATAGAAAAGTTTGTGGAAACTTCAAAAAGTATACCATACTATTTCATCCCGGCGAGCGCTGATAAACTCTTCACGTCAAGCATTAATCCTGTGAGGCAGAGATTGACTCAAATAAAAACGTCGGGCGGATCGGGAAATTATTTGTAAAATAAAGCAAACGCACCATCGCTAACCGGGCGGGTGCTTTACGGGAAAACGGCGGGTGCAAACATATTTCGTGACCGATTAGCCTGTGGCAGGATGTGTGGCTGGCTGTATGACATCCTTCCCTGTATGTTGCTGGAGTTCTGGAACGGATGGGTATTGCGTTGAAATCAGTCCCCGGCCCAGCAAGCAACCCTGTGCTGCCCGCAAAAAAAAAAAACCGAATAAAATAAAAATGGATCTCTGAGGTTTTTTTCCCCATTTGTTCCGATTCAGTTTAGTTGGCAGCACCATCATGTGTCGCGGTGATGTCATATTTTACGCGAATTTATATCCTTCGCATTTGTATAGCTTGGGGTCTTAAATATTTTATGATTTGCAGAAATCCTTGAGCACACACACGGTCCATCGCATGATTTGTTTATAGCGCTTGTTGTTTCCTGGCATTTTATCAGCTCCTACCTTCAATGGCGTCGACCGCCATAACCATCGGTGCCGGAGTGCTGCAGTAATTTATTGGACACCTCCGGCATTAACCGAAAAGGGGTGTAGTTAATTAATTAAATAAAAAAGAGAACAGCGAGAGATTATTTGCTTTGATGAAAAATATGCTGCGTTTTAAAATAAGTGAATATTTTGATGAATAGGCGGCGGGCACTAGATTTTTACATATACCATCCACGTAATCATACGAACAGATTTCATAAACGAAGTGCATGTAAAACCTATAAAGTTAAATTTAAATACACAATAACTAAAAAATTATTTTTCAGAGTTAAAGTCCAAAAAACAAATAAATAAATAAAACAATTAATTAATTCGAAAATGTATGACATCTTTCTTAACACTTTACTGACCGCAATTTTGTGCAAGAGAATTTCTCTCGCACCAAATGCACTATCTGCCCAAAATACTTCTTTAATTATGTTTTGAATCTACGGATAGCCTTGCGGTCGGTAAAGTGTTAATACAGCTTTTTAACCAAAGGAAAAGTAGTTTTACATAATTACGTTATACATTAATAGTAAAAATATGTTTTCCTATAGGCTACATGCATAAAAGATGGGCTATCGGCTGGTTTCCTTTTAAAAATACTATAAACTAAACACTATTAAAAAATTTTCACATTTCATTGATTTATTTAAAAGAGTAAACCTTCCGATTAGTTATGGAAAATGATTTCAATTAAATGGCTGCTTCAATTGACATAGTAGTAGCCCATCCTCTCAACCCAATTTTGTAGCACATTTTCGATGGTTTGGAGACATATTTCAAGAGAAGCTAACATCGTTTCTGTATTATCAGCATAACATCGATATTTAACAGCACCCCATAATAAAAAACAAAAGCGTCAACTCGCAACTCAACAACGGCGTCAACTCGCAACTCTGCGATGACCATTGCACATCTCCAAAACGATTGATTGCAAGATCTTTGCAAAATTTGCCCTGTTCCAGCAACACACTTCGAAATAAATTTTCAGTATTTTCCAATGTTAATCAAGTGTACAATTATTCATTTCGTACTATTGAGATATGATACTATGATTTTGTCAGGTTGTTAAACGCGAATGTAATATAAAATACAAAATCACACATAATTTAAAAAGAAACCAACAGATGACCCTTTATGTATAAAATAAGAATTCATTTGAACTTGCTGATTTCAAATGATCTGAAGGAAGTTATTGCGCGCAGTAATAATCTACAATATAACAATTTGTGGCTTTATTAATACTTAAAAGTATAATAACTATAGTTACACTACTTTTCTTATAGCATTATTTCCAATACTAAATTTACAACATTATATTATGAATGTGACCTAAAGAACTTGCCCACTCTGCGGCGTCTTAAAACTAACTGTTGCACAACTGCATGGATGCTTTCGTAGCTTTAACTATGTCAAACTTAGAATGGCTACGGTTATAAAATGTACAAGTGGTGTAGAGAGAACCATCGTAAAGGTATCTCTAAAGCAAATTGCTTACAAGTAAGACCATAATTGTATAAGTTTTGTAGCTCTTAACTTCTAAACCAATTTCGGCAACCTGTTTACAGAAGATTTGATATGAATTTGAGCACACCTTTCAGAAACTTCATCAAGTCGATATAATTTCATGCGAGTAGTGCGAAGGGTTCATTAAAGTCTATGTAGTTGCGTATTGTTCTCAGAGTTCATATAGTTTGGGTAGTTCACGATTAAAAGTAGACATGGACCGCAATATCCCACCAAAATATCAGGATTCAGTTTTCATCCAGAGGGAACAGTTTATCTAGCCGAGCCAGGTCCCAGCATGACCATATGGACCAGAAGGTGCAAGAATTCGTAGCATCGTTTCGCACTGCTTAAGTGGACTGGCTTAATGACGAGCGGGCCCCAGTATGTGTCTATTAAATTATGCACAAAATTTCGGGTAGATGGAAGCTGGCTTTTACAGACGTGATGTATGCGGTCTATTCATTGATTGGAATTCGGGCTAGTCGCAATTTCCCAGTAATTACCCCCTGGAGATAAATTTGCTGCTTTACGAGTTTCACATTGCATGTCGAGCTGAGTTAAGTGTTTCCGAAAATTGCTCCTCTCAGTTGCAGCAGGTCCTCCTCCGACTGAGGCTCAGGGTGTCTCATCCCCTGTGGGCGGTGGTGGCGGCGGAGTCACAGCGGCGTGTGACGGTATGCGACCGGGTCACTGGCCCAGACAGAGAGGATTATGTATCAAATGTCATACGATGTAATAGCATCGTTTTGTAAGTTGAATTAAGCAATTGGTAACAGTGTGCTGGCTTGTAAGGAATTGCAGAATGCCAAAAGCTCTCTTCTACCATAGACCGTGTCCGGAACCTTAACCTGGGGCTCCCGTTCGGCAATGAGCTCGATTGGGGCTGCAAAAGTTATTCCTGCCCGGGAGTAATTTTATCCATCGCAATTATCTGCAGAAAGTTTGATAATTTATTAGAGCGGTTCGGAAATTTATCGACCTTTCGTGGCTCGGGGGCTTCCCGGCAATTTACGAGGTCAATAAGCACCCAAATACACAACACATTCCTGACCTCAGTGAACCTCTCAACAAAATGCATCTGAAGTGCAAGAAAAAAATAAGAGAAAAGAAAAGAAAAGAGTGCAGGAGGGCGATAGTGTGGATGGGTGCAGTAGCACACGTACAAGCAGTTCGCCCATTCATTCACACCACCGCACCCCTCGCCCCGAGGTCCATACCACCATCAGCAGCAGAACGATGCGGTTACTAAAATTGCCAATAAAATCCTTTTGAAGAGCACATTGATTGCCCGATAAAGATCCCGTAGGATCGGCCTTGTGCATAAGGAGCTTTCCAGCCAGCCCTTTTATTTCTTCATACTTGTAGATGTTACGTTACGAAAGGTGAGCAGCTCATTAGGGTGCTCACCACTTTCTTCTCCCTCCCTTGGAGCGGTAGCCTAGGTAGTTGGGGGTGGGTATGAGATTTGTGTCGGGTCGAGACTCCGGAACAATAGAATAGCGATTTGTTTCGGAAGAGTGTAGGTGCCAGCCCATTGGTTTTTGTGAGTAACGACTTCGCAGTATGAATTAGGAATTTCGGGTTTGCACACTGCACAGCCGTTGTGGTAATTATGTCCAGAACTTATTTGAAATGGGGTTAGTAGGTCAACTTTTCGGTGCAAGGATGGTTGCATGCTCCATTATCGTTCAATAAACTGTTTAACGACCTTGAAGTGACATGCTGGATCTAGTAAAGTGTACTTTGGCAATTTGAGCTTTCGGTTTACGGAGTTTGGACAATTGGATTTACGATTAAAACTGTCTGACGCGACAAGAAGGGCTCTCTGTTTATTCAATTCTGTTTCGAGTTTCGAAAAGTATTTTACTTCCCTATTGCTTAGAGCAAATAAATGGTCAAACTTAAGCCATCATACCAATTCAGTTATGGTATAAATGCCAGAACAACTAGATTAGATACCGCATGGCATACCAGAACAGAGCATACACATTTTAAATAATTGGTATATTCCGGAATGGACCACAACATATTTCAGAGTGTAACTGTTGCTTTAAGGGGTTTGGGATAGTTAACGGCGTGAAAAAAAGTATCACACGTGTTCTTTGGCTAATTTAAAGTATTTTCTGTTCTATACAATTCCTTTGTTAATATGATCCTTTTCGTGTAAAAAAATAGCGACATTTTTTATTACATTGCCCTACAAAATGGTCATTTGGCAAAAACTTAAGCAAAAAAGAACGTTCAAAACCATGTTCTGAGAATATTTAGACATTCGGACAGCGATTTCTGGTGGTTACATGATTATTCAATAGCAGCATCGTCAAGATAATCAACTTTGAAAAGAAAATAGACCAAACAAATTAGCAGTTAAAAAAAAAAAAAAAAAATAGGGTTTTTGAAGCTACAATTGAACTTGGGTGCACAAAATTCTCGTTTTGGGCATTAATGGGTTAAGGTCCATGATCAAGGTCAACCGAACATGTTTATGGTTGTAATGACATGCCTTCATACCCACAACTTTTGTGTTCAAAGATTTCTGTTAGGGGCCTCGGTTTCCGAGTTAAGCGACTAGAGACTTCGTGAAACGTACTTCGGTCTGCAGCGAATATCTCACACTTCACCCCTCTATATCTCTACAACTAATCATAGGATGACTTCGGGCCCATTGAGACTTTTGATTAGTAGGCTTAGAACTACCTTTGTACAAAGTTTCAGCGAATTTGACCGGTCCCGATTTCCATACAATTTGTGCGGGGTCCTTTGTTTAAAACAATTCATAAAATATATTATTAACAACCTCATTTGTACATTTTCTTTATTCCTTGTTCATTCAAATACTCAGTGTAGTAGCGACTGCCGACTATGCATGGTGTCACATGGTGCAGTCATTCATGGTATTACCCCATTTATATCAATTTTTGGAATTCGACCTTTATTTTTGCTCTTGACATGCAAAAGTAAAAGTTGTAAAACAAAAAGGAAATGTAAACTTTTTAGAGGATTTAAAAAGTAGTTTTCAATCATCCTCCCCTCCTCCTTTCCAAGTAACCCCACTGACTTAGTGACCTACGAGCTAGCACTAAAAAAAAAATAATGAACAAAATTTGACCCACTTCTCAAAAAGGTTCGCCATCACTGATCTAGTGCCTGTTAAAAGCTCTGTTTTTCTTAAAACTTATATTTTTTTAAGAAAATTAAATTAGGGTTTTTCCTTGAAAATCAGCGAATAATTAAAGAAAGGTTGTTTATTTTCAATTTTTTGTTTGACTGATTTTAGATGAACTAGTAAAGTTTTACCGAAGTAAAAAAAACTTTTAAAACCATGGTTTGAGCAAGTTTAGGCATTCGGACCGCGATTTCTCGTGGTTGTATGATCATCCAATAGCAGCAACGATAAGATAATCGACTTTGAAAAGAAAAATGACCAAAGAAAATCAGCACTTTTTTGAAAAAACACAAAAAATAATATGGTTTTCGAAGCTTTTATGCAAAACAAATGCCAGTTTCTAAAAGAGCATCCCCAAAAACCCCTAATATACTAATTTGCAAGAAAATCGCCCCAATTTGCTATTCGAATCGCACAATTGAACTTGCGTGCACAAAATCCTCTTTTTGCGCATTAATGAGTTAATTTTTCTATGGGACTATACAATAATAAATTTAAAGTGGGCTACGTTTTCGCTGTTTATTTTACATGCAAATAGCAAAAAGATTTGTAAGCAAGCATTTCAACCTTATTTGACTATTACATTGTCGAAATTGTTGGAGTGCTTGAAGAATATTTATTGAGTCTGAAGCTCTAAAGTCTTTGTTGTAAAAATTGTGTCCCCAATTGCTGATCAAACAAAATAGGCTTACTTCGTGTCGTGGATCTCCATCCAAAGCAATTTATCTGCGAACAGGACTAATTCAGATTCTATTCAATAAATAGCCAGGCAAATCCCCGAAATTTAGCGTACCATATCCCGGCTTCCCGGCAGCCGTGACACTCGTTATCCCTAAAATATATGGCATCTCGGGCGAGTGGCACACATTTGTTCCTCCGCCGGTCGTGTATCTCAGCTCCGAGTTATTAATCATGCACTGCTGGAGCAACTACACGAGTATCCTTTTTCCTGAGCACCAACTCAGCATCTTCCCGTGAATTTATTTAAAAGGCACACGCAATCTCCCGCAAAGATCCATGGAATTACCCGCCTCCGGCGGCGGTGGTTTTACGCCAGGCATTTCCTTGTTGTCTTTTCATTTCGGTCACAACCGCCAATAAATCTCTGACAAAATCGATTTTAGTTTCTAGCTTCTGGCTTGTTAAATTGAATGTGAAAAAAGCGCGATAAATCCTCTCTTTTTTTGGCGTTGACATTATGCTGAAGTTCATTATTATTTTTACTCACTCTATCCGCCCCTTGTCCACCCTGGACAGACTTAGAGGCTACCAAAACTCTCACTATTCATGATTTCACTGAATCCCAGAATTTTTTCGTTTCAATTTTCTTTTCGCTGTCCTCCTCGGACTGAGATAAATTGGGATTTTTACTTTACATGCTGAAGGAAATTTGCCTCAGCTTAAGTTTTTATTCCTTTCTATTACTGAGCTTACATGGACAAAATTTAAAACGTGTCATCCCCTCCTACATTCTATTCTATTTCAAGCTGGGTATTCCTTTCAGTGAAACCATGGCACCCTTAACTGAGAAGTGACCTTGTCTTGCAAAAAGAATTCTAGGAAAACATCCCAGTTTGTGGTATTATCACACTGGCTTATTTTGACGCTTGAATTGGAAAAGTTACGGTATACCCGAATAGCCAAGCATTGTAAGTGAGAGTAGCTGTACACTATGTTGAATATTTGAAATTAGCTGGAAATAAATGCACTTTTCTGATTCATTTTGGAACAAAATGTCACCAAACTTATTATTTCCGTCCCACAGTGGTCTGAAATCACGAACACGCGAAATTCAATACAAAAGAACAATTTTTAAGTTTGTGAGAAAGCCGCATCCATTTTCGGGGTTATTTTTTACTTGATGAAAATAGAGGGGGTAGTTTTTGCCAGGTTATAGCTAGTAGAAAGATCCATATGGTAATTTTTAAAAACGTAAAGCTCAATTCTGGAATTACTTTTTACCTAGGGGTTGAAGGGATGAAGATAGATGGGGTAGTTTTCTCCCTGTTATCGAAAATAACAAGATGCACATAGTTTCAAAAGTTTTGGAAGACGCAAAGCTCTTGTCTGGAATTATTTTTTACGTTCAGGGTTGAAGGGGTGAAGATATAGAGGGTAGTTTTTTCCCTATTAGTATTAGCGTATAGTTTCTTACGTTTTCGAGAACACAAAGCTCATTTCTGCATTTAATTTCTACCTAGTGGTTATATATGGTATATATGTATAACCCCTTAAAGGGAGATCCACAACTACCAACTTGATATTTTTTGTGTCACGAACGCTGCAAGGTATGGAAAGTGGTGACGAAGTTGAAGTTATTGCCACCGACTTCAGTAAAGCTTTCGACAAAATCTCTCATCAAATCATTCTTCTTAAGCTCAATATCTTTGGTTTTCATCCTCGTTTTATCTCCTAAATTAAATCCTACCTCGATAATCGGATACATGGTTCGATTTGACTCAGCGGTTTCCAAACCCTTTACATCCCTCTCCAGGGCAGGGCAGGGCAGTCACCTGGTTCCATTAATCTTCATATTATCCATAAATGATGTTGAGTTGGTAATCAAACACTCTGATATATTAATTTATGCTGATGATGATATGAAACGAATCTCCAACCCATTTGACTCGGCATTCCTTCAAGTCGACTTAAACAACTTTGCCTAAAAAACTTCCTCGACCTGAACATCTCCAAGTGCCAATCTATCACTCTGCCACCTTCGATTTTCACTCAGACAAAACGTCCCTCAGACGTGACCTTTACCAGCCCAACCTGCCACCATAATTATGCCTTTCTCTCTTTATCCTACTGACCCCCTCTTTCTATGTCACCTTTTAAGTATTTCAGTTTTAGTTTAAGACTAGTTTAAGTTTATCTTTTGTAGTTTGCATTGAGCGAATAAATAAATAAATTACATCAAGATGCATATAATTACTTACATTTTCGAAAACCTGGAGCTCATTTCTGGGATTACTTTTTACCTAGGGGTTGAGAAGGTGAAGATAGAAGAGCTAGTTTTCTCCAAACTATAAGTGATAATCACAACGATTGCATCTTGTTACTTAACTGAAGAATAACAAACCCCATATCTTCATCCCTTCAACCCCTATCTAAAAGATAGCCACAGAAATGAGCTTCGTGTTCTCCAGAATGTATGGAACGATATGTATGTTCCTATAAGCTGCAAATTCGAAAAAAAAACTTTCTTCTTTATCTTCACTCCTTCAACCCCTAGGTAGAAAGTAACCTCAGAAATGGGTTTTGCGTTCTCGAGAACGTATGAGAAGACGTGAGAACTGAGCTCTGTATCCCTGAAAATATAAGAAACGATGTACATCTTACTATTGGTTGAAATTTAGAAGACATTACTCCTTCTATCTTCACCCCTCCAACCCCTAGATAAAAAGTAACTACAGAATTGAGCTTAGCGTTCTTGACAACATATAAAAAATTTAATTTAACGCTTTCTAAAATATGTGAAACGATATATAGGATAATTTGCTATTATATTTATTTGTGATGAGTAAGAAAAAACTACCTCCTCAATAGCAGCCCCTTCACCCCAATGTAAAAACTAACCCCAGAAACGGTCTCAGCATTCCTAAAAACGTTAAAATGGTAAATTTGACTAACTATTCATCGAAAAGAAAGTATTATTAATTTTGTCTGCGTAAATGAGCTTCCCAACCCCCTTACCCATTTTTGCCAAAAAAGTGTTTGGGGGCATATTGGGGCAAGAAAAAAAGGTAGCCCCTATAATTACACATATTGGGCGGCTATTGCATGGTATGCATGAGACTCATGGTGTCTGTGAGCATTTATTTGAAACTCAATACGAACATTGATTAACGAGGATCAACTTTAATTTTGTTTAACGATATTTGGACACCCTGTTAGCGTCACCCTGTAAATGGTTTTTGCCTTTATACTGTACTATTGGAAATGCCACTCTCTATACATTCTGCAAGTATAGTTAGGAAAAACCACCTTAATTGTAGAAACAAATTCAAGATAATGTTTTTGGTACAGATTTTGGTAAAGACTGAAACAAAAACCAAATTCCAAAGTCTACTAGAATTCGCATCGTCTACTTCTTTAAAAATTTCAAATAACCTACTGCCGTCGTCACAACTACATCATAATTAAATGTGTTACTGCTGCAAATGAGGTAACTTTGAGGGTATACCATGACCACATAGACCGCACATGAACGAATGGTAAAAGTTCTAGCAGAACATATTGCTACGGACTCTTAAGACTAAGAAAATTTACCTTTTGGAAAGACATGAATACTTTCGAAAATTGGTTAAATCCGGCGTTTTCGGGATTTCAGATCACTGTGCGTCCAACTTTAATGTTTTGTTTAATATTAGGTAGATAATACAGTGAGTTTTCCACCGATGATACTTATATACACAATACGAGTGTTTTCAGAAAAAGAAATAGAATTCTTCATTCACTGCAACAATCGCTCGAAAATCACACTATATGGATTAAATCAAAATCCAATAAACCAATCTAAAATAAATACCAACGGGCACAGACTCAGTCGTCATTCATTCATCTCAATTAACATTGAAGACAATACCGAGACCAAGACCAATAATATACCTGCGTTAGCAAATAGCAAAACCAAGCTCAAGACTCGACTTACAAGAACCAAGACCGAGTTCAAGACCATGCTACTATTTTTTGTTATTACTTTTATTTCACTTTTTGTTACTTTTTTTAAATTGGAGTTTACTAATTCCTCTCGAAGGATATTTTCTTATTTCTTTAACTATATTTATGATTTTTTTTACTGTGATCTACTTAAACTGTGTAAGTAGCTAAAGGTTATTATAAATATGTTATTATTATATTATAAAAAATGTGTGAGTGTGGAAATACAAAACTGCAAGAGTCTTGGCAATGAGACCAAGACTTGGCAGACGAGACCAAGACCAAAACAAAGCTAATTGTTGGTAGGCTACCTATCTGACCACCACGGGCTAAGGAAGCACCTACACAAAATAGCACTGTCAAATAAAACGGAATGTCGTCTGTGCTTGAAGACGATGAAACTACATCACGCATCTTGTGTGCTTTTCCTGCTTTAGCACAGTTAAGAAGAAAAATCTTCAGTCAAAAAATGTTGGACTCAGCTAACGTTCATTCAACTTCTGTTAAAGACCTTCTGACGTTCCTTAGAGTAGCAGGCCGTCTTTTACTTTGAAGGGGTTTCGATCAAAAAGATTTTTTCTTAACTAATGGCTCTTAATCTTTCAGCTCCTTTTTCATCACAAGTTCTCTTTTAATAAATATTCTAGAAAATGTCCATAAATTTACTCCCCTACTTATATGAACTTATACGAAATGATGGGTTTTTTTGGACATGAAAAAACTAGTTGAAATAATTAAAATGCAATAACTTAAGAATATTCAACATATTTTTAATTACCTACCCCAAAACCACAAAATTTTAAAATAAAAACCCCTATAGAATCTGTTGACACCTCTTAAAAACGATGTTTTTCGACCCTCAATTTTGAAACCAAAATATATTTTTTTTGATTGGTGTGGGTCATATAAACCACCTTTTTTTAAACCGGGGAATTAAAAGATATTTGCTTAACGATAAGCCACTAATATTCCCCGGCACCTTACAATAAACAAACACAAAAGGTTCAAAATTTCAGCAAATCCCCTAGTAAAATCCTCAAAGGAACAGCAGAGCCATGCCCGCGTGCACACGCCCACCATATGCCATACGTAATTACTCATGTAACCAAACTCTTCCGAATAAACAGCGAGTAACAGCGCAGGAGGAATAATAATGAGAGCCCGACTTGAAAAACCAACAGTTCCGACAACAAGAAACAAATCTTCAAATATCGGTGGTGTTGACAGTCGCATGCATTTGGATTATTACCTCACCTTTAGGCTGTCTCTCTGCCCCCCTGCGCCGGAGCCCTACCATCGAGTTGATTAAAAGTGGTCTTGTGTCCGGGCAAAGAGCACACCATGTGGCAATGGGGCTCCTGTGAAATGATATGGTGCAGTTCAGCTGAAGAACCATTTCCAGAAGAGCTATTTGTTGCCACCAAGTAGACCCCTAAAAAAAGGGGTGAAATGATTAAATGTTATATCGCGCACCATTCAGCAAACATCTGTCATCAGTTTAATCAGGATTGAGGGCGGGACGACGGGCTTGCGGCAGCTTATATTTATTCGTCTAGGAAAGCGTTCAGGATTATTGTATACGGGTTGTCCTTTCCGCGGCGGCATAGGTAGGCTGACAGACAGACAGACAGACATATGTACATGCTCAAGACGATGACGATGAGTGAAAATGTGAAACTTCGACTGAGTGTGGGCTGCTATTTTGGGTTTTAAAAATTCGTTATATCTTTTAGCTCATAGAAGCAGGTGGACTCTTTTATACGTATACAAAGTGATGCAAAAGGTATCATTCTACAGGGAATTAAATTTTTATAATTTTTGCAAATGGCGCTGAATGTCAGCGGAATTTTGTTATCCGTGTAGCTGACAGCTGCGAAACTGATATTGGTATATATTAGGTCTGTCTGGTAACTTTTGGGTAAAAATTTCTTGAGTAAAAATCTGGTAAAAACTTTCATATGGTAGGAGGGATGAAAATCCAAAGTTACCAGACCACTTCAGGTAAAAATTGGGTACGCCTTCAAAATCTTACTTATGTATGTAAATTGTCAAACGTGATCAAGATGTTAGAGAGAAGACTTATTTATTTATTTAATATTTTCGAAGATTTTGAAATATGTTATTTATTTATTTAAACAATTTTTCAATAACTGCTTCTTCTATCTGAATCACAACTCAAAATTTAAACACGCAAATGACAAATTACACAATGGCAAGCAATCGGTGATTTTACCCAAATTTAGTCGGTCTCCGCAGCGTGGGTAAAATCTGGTAAAATTGTGTAAGAGGAGAAGTGCTGTCAAGAGCTCAGTTTTGCCCTCCGTGAGGTTAACAGACACTTTAGGGTAAAAATTTTACCCGAGAGTAAAAACTTTATAGTTACCAGACAGACCTATTGGCTATTATGTACAACGAATTGACATACGCCGCACACTGCGTGGGTATCAATGACTGTTTTACTAAGAGAAGTTAATTCAGCGCGTTAAATCTCGCGGTTTGACAATGGTCGCTCAAATGACATTTCTAGACTTCTTTCTCTGTAATTATTTTTAGTAATTGTAATTTGTGAACAGGCATGATAAAAAAAACTTACGTATAAAAAACAGCATTATGTAATGAAACGAAAATGTTTAATAATCTGATAGTAATGCCATGTAAAGATATGTGAAGATAAAGAAAGTCGTAGTTTTCATTTCATGTCCACTTTATTATACAAAAATTCAATCTATTGGTGTCTATTATTATCTATTAAATATAGTGAAGAACATGAGTTATTGGATATATATGTATATGATATGTATATATTTTTGAAATGTGAATTATCTAAATTGGTGCAAATATCCAAAAGCGTACTAAAACTGTTAAAAACAACGTTTCATTTGAAATGTCATTAACGATCTTCCTTATTTTTTTAATTACATAAATCCTTTATTGTTATTGGATTATTTTCATAGCAGTGATCTTTAATGTAGTCCCATAAGAAGAAATCACAGGAAGAGAGCAGATCTAACGAATATGGTGGCCACTCTATTCCTGTTCCCCTAGAAAAGCGGAAGTACTCTAGGCCAATAACTCGATTGCCATAAGCTTTATTGATGGCCTCAGATACTTCTTCCGTGCGATAGAATGTTGTTCTGTCTTGCAAATTCGCGCAGTGAATCGTGTAGCCAATTGCGCGCGTGTCAAAGTGCTGACAATCCAGTTCAGTGAACTTAATATGAGGCAACTGTCTGATCTTTTGTGCAAACCTGTATTCTGTACCTAATAGTTCTAGTGAACAAATATCGTTTCCGTTTCATGTGTCCAATAAACCAACTAATACAAGAAAAGCCTCTGAACCCCAAGCGAAGCGAAGCAAAGCATGAAAATAATGCTTGACCCAATGATTACAGACCCGGGACGTGTAGACCCCATTAATGATAACTCAAAGCTCACACCAGCGGGCAAACCAATCCAAACAAGAATCGAAAAATACATTACCATTATCGAAAAAAGGAAAAGAAGCGCCCAAGCAAATAACTCCGAACGAGCGGTAAAAATACCCAAAGATATCACCGACTTCACGAACTACTATGTTATTCTTGACAACGCAGCCGAGAAAACAAATCAAACTGCAACCAGTACCCCAGAAATAAACTACAAACCACCCCCGATCTAGATTAGACAATCTAGCAACTCGGAACTAGTTAACGGTATCAAAAAACTTATCGGTGAAAGCAACTTTTATATCATCGATCTCCTAAGAGGCAACATTAAAGAAACAAAAGTTCAAGCTGCAAAGGAGGTGCACCACACACAAATTGTTATTTGGCTCGATAGCCAAAACAAAAAGTACTATACATACCAACTAAAAAGTGACAGGAGCCTAAGAGTGGTAATAAAAGGCATCGACTCAAATGTGGACCCATAAGACATTATCGAAGACCTACAAGTACAAGGTTTTGAAATCAAATCGGCATACAATATTCTTAACAAGCATAAAGAACCTCAATCCATGTTTAAAATTGAACTCACTCCAGAATGTAGCAAAGCGCCACAATGCAAAACCCATCCCATCTATAACGTTAAATACATACGAAATCGCAAGATCTCCGTGGAGGAACACTACAATAGAACAGCAGAGGCGCAGTGCACCAACTGTCAAGAATATGGACATACTAAAAGCTACTGCAAGCTGACGAACGTCTGTGTAACCTGCGGGGAACTGCACCAAACAAGTGAATGCAAAAAAGATAAGAATAACCCCAAAACTAAAAGATGCAGTAACTGTAATGGGAACCACAAGGCAAACTATAGAGGATGCCCTGTCTATGCAATCATCAATAAATAAAAATAAAATCAGCAAGGGCTCCCAAGGCAAGAAGACCAGCGTACAAGGAATCTGCCGTAGGCCGAAGCAGTCAAAACTAACACCACGGCAAGCAGCAGCACTCTCCAAGATGAAATACTACAAATACTACTGTCCCTAACAAACAACATCCAACAACTAACACCATGAATCAGATGCAAACCATGTTAAGCAAACAGGCCTCCTAAGAATTGCTCCAATGGTATGCCAACGGTTTAAATAACCACAAAAATGAACTAGAAATCTTTCTAAGCGAAAACCAGATATATATAATGCTCATAGCTGAAACACACTTAACAAGCAAAAACTACTTCAAGCTAAATGAACTCACGAGCTACAACAACAACCACCCTGAAGATAGACCACAAGACGGTACGGCCATCATCATAAGGAATCGCGTCAAGCATCACCCAATCCAATGCACTCAGCTTCCGTCGCTACACTGTGCAGCAATTAACATCCAGGAACAGGACTGCAGTACTGCATAATTTAGTCGTCTAAAAAGAAGTGACCCACTTAAAATTGCCCCTTAAACATAACGATTGGCAGTATAAAATCGAGCAAAGACAATTCCATCAACAAAAATGGGTAACACACAAACCAGGAAGGTCGACAACATCGGAGGTTGATTAACTCCATCATCATCAACCCAGTGGACATCATCTCGACCCGCATAAAGACAATCCTGCTAGTGCTACCAGCTATATATAGGGATTATAGGCGCAGCTTAAAGAAAAAATACATAGGAAGCCCGAGTGAACCCGGCAGCCGTGATCAACGAAAAAAAAACAAAAACCGAATAGCAACTAGCACAGGTCCGAAATCTCTTACTAGCACTGGCTACAAGAGATCAAAAGAAATTTAATCTTAAGAGTTGCAACTTATCTTAGTTAGAGGTCGGTCTCCGACCTGATTCTTATGTAAATTATTATTAATAAAGTTTAAAAAAAAAACATTTTCCCGATCCCTCCATTTGTTAAAAAATAGTGAATCATTAGTTTTCCTATGAGACAACGTGTATATAATCAAACGACATTAGCTTTCACAAGTGATGGTAAACAATTTATAAGTATATATATACATTTGCAAAAAAGAACCAATAGTTTGTAGGGTTTATAATATCACATGCATGTCTCTCCGTCTGTCACAGCCGATTATCTCAGAAACTATGCGACGTAGAAATTTGAAATTTAGCATTGTAATATATCTTATTAACTCACATATTTTGAACTAGTTAACACCTTAAAATATTCATATAAGAACTAAAGAAGGGAAAAATTAGGTACTCGAATTTATTATTTTTCTTTTTTTAATTCTATGTATCCTGTGGGATATCACCTAAAAGTGCTTGTTTTGTGGAAGACAAATATATTTTTTTCATAATTTTAAGAAGCATATTTAAAAATAAATTTTGAAAAATATGCGGAATTAGAGCATCTTCTCCCCTGCGTTATTTTCAAAACTACTGGACCTGAAATTTTTGTAAAACCAGGAAATATCATGCCTTGCTTGAAGTTTACAGAAAATTTATAACAAAAGTCATAGGTTTTATAGATTTATTGAAATCCCAAAAATATGGTACAAAACACTTTACACGTGAATTGAATCGCACTAAACCGGTTTTTTGTTGAACTCAAAAATGAATGGAAAATAAAATCGATAATTTTAAGCGCCATCTTTTATATAACCGCTACACGGTGTTTATCGAGTTCACAAATTCAAAAAATCTAATGGTTGGCTTCGCCAAAAAAAATGTTTCCAACCTAAAGCACAAATCTATTAAACAAATAATAATGACACTAGAATCTCAATCTCCGCTAGAACGAAGTCGTAGCTTAGCTAATTAATAATTAAAAAAAAAAACAAAATTATCCAAGTAATGCGTCAACAGGCATAAAAACAATACATACGGGTCGAATTGATGACGTTCTTTTTTTAAATCGGTTAAAAAGGGGTGAAATGATTAAATGTTATATCGCGCACCACTCATCAAGCAAACATCTGTCATCAGTTTAATCAGGAGCGAAGAGGGAGTTTGTGGCTCCTTCTATTTGTCCATGAAGGCGTTCAGAATCATGTTCTATCCGCTGCGACGACAGACAGATACGTATGTGCATGCTCAAGACGACAACGAAGGTGCCAACGAGCTTAATTGCGGAACATGATATTCCGGCATGAGCGTGAGTTGCTTTTTTGGGGTGATATGATATAATGCGCGAGGGTGCACTTTGAAGTTCACTGTATGCATGATTTATTTACTGCATGGGTGTTGAACGTCCCTTAACAGCATCACCTCTAACTCAATCAAAGTTCACGCCATCTATAAATAAAATGCATCTAATTTGCATTATTAACTAGCTGAAGCAGGGTCCCCGGGTTTCGCCCTCACTCCCATAACAATCCGCACCTCTTGTAATTACGGGGAGGACTTAAGATGGATATTAGATTTCCAATTTCCATATTTCAACATGCGACCTGCTGCCTTTTCCATGTCGTCTTGGACGAAGCGTTGATGTACACATCGGCCCTAATTTAGTACTATGCCGTGATGTGCTGGACTCCGATAATTGACGGAGGAGTACTTATATTGCTCTTTTAATTAAAGCGTAATTAAGTCCCTGTCGGAAGTCGTGCTAAGAGCACTGGCAGATATGTAATAAGTATTGCTAATTAGAATTCCTTTGGTATTCTGATACATTTTCCCGACGAGGAATGTTTTTTTGCTGAATCTATAAAGTACCTGTATGTCAAATAATTTCTTTCAATTACAAATTTGGAAATAAGGTAATAATTAACTATTACAGTCTAAACATAAGGTTTTTTTGAAAGTTACAATATTCGAAAATGTTTACTAGTAAAAGTCAGCTTAGATTGTTCGAGTATTTGATCAACGTTTGAATAAGGAATATATTCGTGTGCATCAGTATATCAATTATGAATAAAGGATTATACAGGGTGTCCCATAAATACCAGGTCAGAGTGACATGGGAGATAGGTTAGCCTTAGATGTGTCGAATAAAACAAACATGACCTTAGTAAAAGTTTCTTAGTTTTCGAGATATTGTCACTTTTTTAATTTTCTTTAAAATCTCTACTTTTAGTTAGAATTTCAACCACAATTGCTAAAAATAACTTCAAGTTGTCTACTTTTTTATTTGTCACGTATCTTGAATAGTTGTTTCAGGCGTTAAAAGTAAAATTTTGCCGAAATTTAGTGTACCTTCCAAGAAAAATAACTCATTTGTGTTACCTTTTAACTCTGTCAAAATAGTAACTTTAACTTTGACTATCAGTCGTGGAAAAAAAATGTACTAAAAGAAACTGGCAAATTATCTTAAAAACTACTCAATTTAATGCAGATTCGGAAATGGTATGATACTTGGGGAATTATTTTACAAAAAACTTAGAAATTGCTATTTTTATCATTAAGGGTTATGCTAAAGCCGGACTCTATTCTGAAAAATAAATCACTATTATTGCGCAATCAATAGTGAAAAAGAGTCCACATTGCATTTTAATTAGCTGCCGGCCTTTGTCTTTTGTGGCTGTGGACCTGTTATCAGGTAAACATGAATAGGACAGCTGCGACCCTTTGCTGTTCCGCTTTTTCATTCTTTCTTTTGGGGTATTGTGATATTGATAAAAAAAACCAAAAACTGTTGAATTTGTTTATTATTATAGTAAATGTTCAAACTGTCTGCCTCCAACACGAATGCACAATCGACAAAGTGCATGCCAAACCAATACACACATAACCCTTAATGATAAAAATAGCAATTTCTAAGTTTTTTGTAAAATAATTCCCTAAGTATCATACCATTTCCGAATCTGCATTAAATTGAGTAGTTTTTAAGATAATTTGCCAGTTTCTTTTAGAACATTTTTTTTCCACGACTGATAGTCAAAGTTAAAGTTACAATTTTGACAGAATTAAAAGGTAACACAAATGAGTTATTTTTCTTGGAAGGTACACTAAATTTCGGCAAAATTTTACTTTTAACGCCTGAAACAACTATTCAAGATACGTGACAAATAAAAAAGTAGACAACTTGAAGTTATTTTTAGCAATTGTGGTTGAAATTCTAACTAAAAGTAGAGATTTTAAAGAAAATTAAAAAAGTGACAATATCTCGAAAACTAAGAAACTTTTACTAAGGTCATGTTTGTTTTATTCGACACATCTAAGGCTAACCTATCTTCCATGTCACTCTGACCTGGTATTTATGGGACACCCTGTATACTATATCAGATAAAAAATACATAATTCTATTAATCCAGTACATAATAGTAAATAAATTACTCACGGGTTGGAAATGCTTTTAGAAAACTTTCTGCTATTTTCCACACATCTTAATTAATAGCACTACTGTAATGCAGCAGTTTTTTTTATTAAGGTAATTATTATTATTTGTGTTATTTTAACATTTCGCAGTTGTTTCGTACCTATTTGGTACTACTTGATACATGAATTATTTGGAACCTCTTCATAAGAAGATAAAAACAATTAAGAAAGTGGTCAGTCATTTTGACTCCAAGACAGCTGATTCAATTTTATTTTGAATAGTTCTAGGCCTTATATTTTAATTCATGAAGATGTACTACCTAATTGCTACCCATAAATATATTATATTATTTTCATATTTTTTAATAGAACTAGTAATTTTTAAGTGCATTTTGTGTTTGATTTTTAAAATAAAAACTATTTTAATCCTATATGTGAATGTACTTCAGAGAGAAACTAAACATAAGATGAAAGGTAATAAAATAAAAAATACTTACTACTGATTCATTACTAACTAAAACAATCTTTGTTATTTCTTAAGCCGTAATATCTTATCAACGGAGGCTTAACTCCGCTCTCAGATACATCCCTTGACCCTTGCAGTCCCTGCAGCCTTGCCGTAGAAAATCTGATTAGAACAAAATATACTGCATATGCCAATACATACATCAGTTTGCTTATAGACCGATCGGCGGCTAGCCTTCTCTGCCACACATACAGAAGGGAATACTCATGCTTCAATAGTGAAAAAAATTCCATTCGCTCCCACTTGCAGGGCCGTATTTATATTTTGCAGATTGCAGCGCTCACGCTCATGACTCATGAGCGAGAGCCACTTTTTGAGACCGGTTTTCTTTCGCTCTCTCTTACCCTACGTACGTCCTTTCCCCTTTCCTTGTTTCGTCATGTTACGTTAAGTATCGGGTTGGCAGGAAAGAAATGAGACAAACTGTCTCATTCACATTTCACATTTTAAATTCTAACATTTTTATTTTACTATACATTTAGTCAATCAAATACTCGCCGTGAGCATCTATGACTTCTTGCCAACGTATAGGATGCCTGTTGCCCCGAACTCAGCGGGCCGTGAGTTGAAGAAGGTGGCTACGTAGATTTCAACTTCATTAAAAGTGTTGAAGCGTTTATCACGCAAATCATTTTTCATGGCTCTGAATAAATGATAGTCTGAAGGGGCAATGTCTGGGGAATATGGTGGATGAGGTACCGTCTCCCAGCCTAAGCCCTGCAGTTGTTGGCGGGTGGTGGATGCAGTGTGCGGGCGAGCGTTGTCATGAAGTAAAATTACATTGGCTCTTCTTCGTCTTTTTTCTTTGATAGCTGTGGCTAGTTTATCGAGCTGCGCCGCATATGTGTTAGCATTAACTGTTTCATTATGTAATAATTCATAAAACAGCATGCCCTAAGAATCCCAAAAGCAGCACAATAGAACTTTTTCGCCGCGGTTTTGATATTGCTTTGGTTGAGTTGGTGGGTCTTCCTTTCGTAGCAGCCAGAAGGCACAGCGCGTATTGTTTTCGTAGAGAACCCACGACTCGTCCCCTGTGACCAAATCCTCCAAAAACTCCTTCCGGCGCGGTCGAAGTAGTAGCGATTGGCAGACGGCGACCCGAGTAGCACAAATGGCGTCTGTGAGGCCATGAGGTGTCCATCGGGATAAAACTCTCCTATATCCGAGCTCGTGCAGGTGATGTTCTATAGCGTGATGGCTGCAGTGGAGTTTTGTCACTAATTCACGAGTGCTTGCATCCGGCTTCTGTTGCAGTTCACGGCGCAAATCATCATTGTCGAAAGCTGGTGGTCGTCCCGAGCGAGGCTGACTTTCGAGGCTTCGGTCTCCTGTACTGAAGCGTTTGAGCCAACGAGACACTGTTGCGTGACTTGTAGTATCTGAACCAAATGCAGTGTTGATGTTGTCTGCCGCAGCTCGCACACTATGGCCTAACAAATACTCGTAAAGGTATAGAGTTCAAACTTGTCGCTCATCCATTTTTCTTCAAACTGACTGAATTAATCGTGCGTGCGGTTTTTATACCCCTAGGACTGAAGCACCTAGAATGTTCTATAACATACTAGAATATGGTCGAAAACAATTGATTACAAAAACAACATGAGTAGAGTTTTCTAGAGTGTCTCATTACTTTCGTGCCAACCCAATATATCAGGGAGGCTAGCCTCCTCTGCCACGCACACATAGAATTCTTCGGGGACAGTTTTCCCAGGCTCTTTTAAAGAAATTACGTCATGGCTCACACAATTTGATTGCAGGATCCGTGTATATTCAGTTTTATGGAAACTTACTTAAAAACAGGAAAAAAAAGAGATAATGGTGTAACAAGTGCGTATATTTACTGAGGTTCAGCATGAACAATCAAATTATTATAAAAAATTATGCAATTTCCAGATTCAATATAAAATTCGATTTTTCAACACAGGGTGTGCTATATTGCCATTCATTTAGAAGGAAGAAGTGAAGAGTAATTAAAATTCCTGGTCTATTCTAGATGATAAATTAACAGTGATCAACCGAACTTTATATAAAGCATTTCAATTACTTTCGCATGCTCTTATACGAGTATTACAATTTTTTTTTTTTTTTTAATTATGACACTTCAAATTCATAAACCACTCTTACTGGATGGCGACTTCAGTAAAATATTGTAAATATATACTTTTTTCGACGTAAAAAAAGGCCTTTTGCGAGTTACATCTAAGATAAGAAGAAGTCTTTATCAAATTTTATTTATTGATTGTTCTGTAGGACAAAGCAAATGCCAGTCACACAAGTAAAAAAGGATCTTTCAGTTCTGCGCACACTAAAGGTGCCACAGAAGTACGTACTTAATAAATACTTGAAAATCAAGTGCCGACTGCATCTTGTCTTGTTTTAGACCCTTTCTTCTGGTGTGAGTGCACAAAGTGAACAGGCTTAATACTACGCAAGGGAACGTTTTCAGGATTTTCAGTACTAGCCGTGCTGGCTGCTTTCAAAGTAACGTAACGAAATATCACTGAATTAAAGCGTCTGAAAACTCCTGCTGGTACAAATTCATGCACTGATAATCCTGAACATACCCTGAGACGAATTAAGTCTGTTGTTCCAGACTACGTCTGTTAACCCTTTTGAATTTATTCACAGCGTCCCGATTTGAAAGGCAGCTTGTAGGTGGTTATAGCGGCGCTACTCATTGTAGGTTCTCAAGTAGAACAACATTTGTGCCACTAAAACATTGTCAGATGCAATCTCTCAGAGCTTGAGATTCTGGAGCCTCCGATTTCTGCGGTGGGGGGCGGTGCGGACGGGACGGTGACCGGAGAAAATGTTTGTTATTCTCGTTTTTCACTGAGAAAAATGAATAGCAAATGTGAGGGAGGAAAATGGAAATATGAGCTTAAAATTATCCAGTGCCGAAGATTTTATCTAGAAAGTCCTCAAAAATGGACGATTTCAAAAACTGGGAGCTCTTGAGTGACACCAACAAATTGGCCTCATATTTCTTACTCACGGCGAATAAGCGGTGCGATAAACACAAAACTTTTCAAGAATCGCTCAGCATCCAACACCAGCTGAATAGAATCGGAAATTAGACAAAAAGAGAAAGATTTTTCTATGATATTCTGCTTTATTTTTTCTCTGGCGATTCACTTTCAGCTTTATATATCTTCCTTTTTGCGATTCACTTTCTACGAAAAGAAACCAATCCCTTATTACGTTTTCTCTATTTCTTGCCCGCTTTTACAGTCAAATTCATAATATCCGGCAGCGTATCCTTTTTGCATATCTCATGCATCCACCACCCTACGGTGATATCAGACAAAGCATTCACTTTACTTATGCTCCAGGTAGTTTCACAAAGAAAATGAATTTCGAAAGTTTTCCTATTCTATGAATAAATTTTTGGCGGTGTAGGTAACTTGAAATGAATGCATTTCCTAGAATTGTTCAACTTTAGAAACTCAAAGAGTTTCAAAGGAAAAATCTAATTTCAAGTTCAATCGAATGATTTCCCAAAGACAATATGAAACATCATCTTTTAAAGTAATTTATGAGTAATTTATGAACAGATAAAGTATATTTTTTTTAAATATACTTTATCTGTTCGTTGTCGAATAAACTGCATTTTACTAAAGTTTAAATATTTTTATTTATCCTTGTCTTATTATTATTACAAATTTATGAAATTATTGTTAAAAAATTATAGTTCTACTACGGGCCAGAATTGCTAATATATAGAACATTGTGTTAAATGTTAACACCGATCAATTCAGTAGTTATTTTTAACACTTTGACTTGTCGCCACACAGTGGTATGCAATCACGAAAACGCGATATTAAATAATTGACCCTCTCCATTTGTGCAAAAAAAAGTTCTTGAGGATGTCTCATCCATTTTTGAGCTTATTTTTTTGTTTTAAAGGAGTGAAGATAGAGGGGGATATTTTTTTCCAGGTTATCGAAAATAACGACATACATATCGTTTAATGAGTTTTCAATAACATAGAACTAATTTCTGGGGTTATTTTTTATTTAGGGGTTGAAGGGGTAAAAATAAAGAGGGTAGTTTTTCCTAATTTATAGCTAAAATAACAAGATGCACATCGTTTCTTACATTCTTTGTGGCTCAATTCAAACATTGACTTACGTGGAGCAGCTCTAATTTATTTAACGCTAATTGGACACACTGTGAACATCGCCCTGTAAATCGGTATTACCTTTATACTGTACCATTGGTCTATATTTTTGATAACTGCCAGCAAACTGAAATCACATACGTGACTCCGGCGCGGCGGTGAAAGTATTAATTAAACAAAGCAAGGAGAGAAAATAAGTCGTTTGAAGCTGGTTGTAGAATCTGAAATACGGCATTTTTGAAAAAAAAAAAAAAATGTAAACAGAATATTCTTAAAATTATATAATATACTTTCAGATAATTTCTCATTTACATTTTTTTTCCTAAAATGTATATTAAAAAACGAAAAACACACTTTTGCTACATCAATTAACTAATAATTTAAATGAATTAATTTTTATACTCCGCACTAAATATAAGACTCCTGTTTGTATAGACATTGCAAATAATAGATATAAATACACTACCACTACTACTACTACTATTACTACTTGCAGAAAATCGAAATAAACAAAAAATTATTATTTGAAAATTTTATATTAGAATTCACAACACTATCTACATATTTACCCACTTTACTCAAATTATAGCGCTTAATGTAAACCATCATAACTTGTGTAAGGAGCATTAGAACTGAAACAACCAAAAATATTTTCAAAATAATATGGATGTATCACGAGGAATGCAAAAAAAAATGGATGATGAATTTAAAATTGGGGTTTTTCTCCTTTAGGTTTAGCATAAATTTCTGAAATGTGTATCGTTCTTTTTGTCTTTTTGGTCGATTAAATATAAAAATAATTATACCACAACTCAAAATTAAACACTTGTTTAACCCATTAATGCGCAAAACGAGGATTTTGTGCACGCAAGTTCAGTTGTACGATTCTAATAGCAAATTGGGGCGAATTTCCGCCAAATTCGTATATAAGGGTTTTTTGAGGGTGCTCTTTCAGAATCTGGCATTTGTTTTGCATAAAAACTTCAAAAACCCTATTATTTTTTGGGTTTTTTCAAAAAGTGCCGATTTTTTTTGTTCATTTTTCGTCTCAAAGTCGATTATCTTGTTGTTGCTGCTACTGTATGATCATATAACTACCAGAAATCGCGGTCCGAATGTCTACACTTTCTCAAACCATGGTTTTGAATTTTTTTATTTCACTTTGATTTTTGCAAAATGGCTATTTTATACAGCAATGTAATAAAAAACGTCGCGATTTTTTACACGAAAAGCATCAACTTTAAAAAAAAAATTTATATGACAAAAAGTACTTATAATTAGCCAAGAATTTTTTGGACTATTTTTGGGTTTTTGGATTTGGCCAATTATTGAAAAATCCAAAAATGTCCCGAAAAATTCTGAAAAAATTCACACGTGTTCTTTGGCTAATTATAAGCACTTTTAGTCATATACAATTTATTCGTATAATCGTTCTTTTAGAGTAAAAATATCACAAAATTTAATCATAGAAAAACTTGGTGATATATTTACTCAAAAACGATAAATTTTACGAATAAATTTCATATGACAAAAAGTGCTTATAATTCGCCAAGGAAAATATGTAAATTTTTTCAGAATTTTTCGGGACATTTTTGGATTTTTCAAAAATTGGCCAAATCCAAAAAACGAAAAATAGTCCAAAAAATGCTGAAAAAATTTACATGTTTTCCTTGGCTAATTATAAGCACTTTTTGTCATATAAATTTTTTTTGTAAAGTTGATGCTTTTCGTGTAAAAAATCGCGACGTTTTTTATTACATTGCTGTACAAAGTGGCCATTTTGCAAAAACCAAAGCAAAAAAAAAAAATTCAAAACCATGGTTTGAGAAAGTGTAGACATTCGGACCGCGATTTCTGGTAGTTATATGATCATTCAATAGCAGCATCGACAATATAATCGACTTTGAGACGAAAGATTACCAAAAAAATCGGCACTTTTTTGAAAAAACCCAAAAAATAATAGGGTTTTTGATGCTTTTATGCAAAACAAATGCCAGATTCTGAAAGAGCACCCCCAAAAACCCTTTATGTACGAATTTGGAGGAAATTCGCCCCAATTTGCTATTCGAATCGTACAATTGAACTTGCGTGCACAAAATCCTCGTTTTGCGCATTAATGGGTTAAGGGGACCTTTACTTTCAAAATCGAAAAAAAATCAACATTTTTTTTTTTTTCATAAAAATGCTTCTTAAGATCACACAAACACTCTCCTAAAAGCGTTTTAAGAAATTCGTAAAAGAAAAAAAGTTATACCTATATTTGTAACGGCAGCTCTATGCGTTTTATATGTAAAAATTATATAACAAAAACTTTGAACGCGTTTTTCTCGAAATCACATTTTTGAAAATGGCCGCATCTGTATCTCAAAAACTATTCAACCGATTTTAACAAACCAAACGCAATTCGATTCGTTATCAAATATACTAGTAACTAAACCTTTAAAAATATTATTTTACCCCCCCACCCCCTTGATTTAATACTCTCTCTTCAATTGTTGCTTATTAGAACTCAAGACGATAGTTTGAATGTGTTAAATTTCAAGATTTTGTTTACGTTATTATTAAGATAATAAAATAAAATTTAATCAATTGTTGCTTATTAGAACACAAGACGATAGTTTGAATGTGTTAAATTTCAAGATTTTAGTAGGGACAGATTTTTAACACTAGAACTACCAAGACCGGTCAAATTGACCGGTACTAAATTTCTTGCTTGAATTAATCATATTTTTTGAAAATATCTCTTAGGAGTAATACCAAATCTTATTAAGGTTCATAATTACGACATATCGAGAACCTATTTCCAATTATAATTATTAATTTAAATGTGAAAGCATATTACTTTAAAGGTGCAAAAAATTATCAAAATTACAAGCTTGAGCGCCGGTAGTTCTAGTGTTAAAGAAAAAAGTCGATCATATATAACTATTGAAATAACTAATTTTTCCTCCTTTTACCATTGCCATAAAAAACTTAGCTCTGTCCATATTCCCAATGTTTTACCCATGTATACACCTGACTTCAACCCTATGAAGTACTTTCTTTGAGTAAAAACCTAACGAAGTTAATTCTTTATAGCGAAAGAGAAAAACTTCTGTTAATTCAAGTGAGGGTCCAGTGCCTGCAAAAGATTCCGACTTAGCACACACGTGTACTTAAAAGAAATTATAGTTGTGCTAACTCCTTTTACCGCAAAGCTTACGTCTTTGTTTGAGATTTCCATTAAAAGGCACTTTTCCTTGGCTAGAAAGAAGGAAAAACTTTCTCTCTGTCCTCAACAGAGAAGAACATCCCTGCCCTGAGAAAATTCAAAAGTTATTTCCAACTGAATTATTTATTATCGGTCAGGCAGAGATGGTATTTTGTGAAAATAATGAACGTGCACTCAAGCGAAAATTATTCTATCAAATTTTAAAAAAGAGAGGGAGTCCTTCCGAAATTGGTGTTATTTTGAATTTTGAGGTTTACCGCTAAATTTTAATTAAAAAATTAAAAGCAAATATTCATGAAGGAACTAGGATTTTGCTTTTATAGCTGTGATTTAAATTTTCATTCGGGAACCGACCTTGCTGGTGTCGTTTCGTTTATACAGAGAAATTGCGTAAGGTGGAGGTACCAAACCAATGGTTCCTAGAGCTATGTTGTAATAGAAGAGACGCAAAAAATTTCTATAAATCGTAAATGCGACAAATCAAAAGCATCTATCCAAACTAGACATTCTTCTAGATAGCAAATGACGCATTTATCGCCTGCAATTCCAACCATTTAGAAATATGCTAAAACTCTGAACGACTAAAAAAAGAATGCAAATTACGAAACCGACTTCGAATACGAAAAAAACAATTTGTCTAGGGTCAAAACCGTAGAAGGCTCTTTGACACTTCTGCCTTGATCCCTGCTAAAAGCCCAATTATTTTATTTATGGAGGTATCCTTCGACGTCGGATGGCATTTACCTTAAAGGGTTCACTCAAAGGTAATCGAGAGCGGCAAGGCCTTCCTCAGAAGCTACCTTAAAATTTCTTTAAGTTTCGGGATAATTTCAACTCAGGCAAACCGGCGTCGCCGGTACCTAAAATAAATATTAAAACGTGGACCATCTGTGCTGATAGACAACGAAAGGCACAATTCATAAGGCTGCGCGGCCCATTGCTCAATGTGGCCTCCATTAATAATTCAGCAGCTGTAATGAAGTGTTTCGACTGAAAGCGCCTTTTAAGTACCAGAACAAGAAAGCCACTCTGCACTTATTCAAATTTTACGCCATTGAAGGGCTTATAAAATCGTCTAAATAACCTTTCTATGAATTATGACCCGCGGCTGTGCTGCAAGAGAAGGACCCTCGTCATTGCTTCGCCTGTGTCTCCTTAACTTGAAACAATTGAATTTCCGACTAAATGTCTGATTTCGGCAACTGAGCGAGATGCTCAAGTTTTTCGCATATTTGCCGGTGCCCCACTTTGATGTAGGTCCTCTTCAGAAAGGCTGGCAAGAGTACAGAGAATTTTTAATAGTATCCTTCGGCTACGCACAAAGAGCTCTTCGAAAGACATCTCTCTGCGCAGTAATTAAGGATGTCGTGAGATTTGCATGCACAAATAAATCATAACTCATAGGAATTGTGTACCCCTTAATAAGCGGCAATTGCCCTTGTTGAGCCCACTACGCATACCTAGAAATCGTTTTACGAATATCGAGACCATAAATTGACTTAATATCGTATCGTGCTGCAGAACGATTTTCAAATAAACAAGGGCTCTTATTCCACAATGCGATTGCGAAGCGATTCTGAGGTGAGTATACACTTTTAAATCAGTTTTATGGGTAAAAATGTGTGTGGAAATTCGTTTTACAATTGCAATGTATTCTCGAATAGGACCTAAGGAACCATTTGCTTGCAGAACCTCATCAACATATAGTACTGAATTATATAAATGCACCAATCTTTCATTTTCTGGAAATCTCTAAACTGATTTTCTTTATATAAATCGATTTCATACTAATCGATAATCCTCGGTAGATTTTTTCATCCGATATGATTCAAAAACTGGTTTTGGGCTATAGCCCTAAAGGAGGAAGGTCAACAAGGCCGGTTTTCGGCCTAAATTTTTTGGCAGGAAGGACTTGAAATTTTGTGGGGGGAGGGGGTATGGTGGGGGAAGGATGGTATTTATGTTTGATTGGTTGTCTAGATGCATTATATGTATTATAAAATAAAAAATTTAGCTCAGACATTTTCTATAAGCGTTAATGCATTACAGTAGTGCTATTTATAGCTGCTTTTTCATAACTTTGGGGGGATGGCAGAGAGGGGGGAGGGTATTTGGAAGTTTCGTATTGGCTGAAATTGACTATATATTGATTATAAATAAAAACCCAAAAAGAATTTCAAAGAAATTTGAAGTCCTTCCTGCCAAAAAATTTTAACCGAAAACCAGCCTTATTGACCCTCCTCCTTTATGAATTCATCAATTTTATTTTCTGTGAGTTGTAATAGTTCAAATAATATTCAGATTTTGAAATATGTTTTATATAATTTGAATTATCAATATACGTGTAGGGAAAGCCATCTGTTAGTTTCTTTTAAAATTATTTGTTATTTAGACACAGAGAGCTCTTTCACGTTCAAAAAATTTACAGAAACGCAGTATCATATTCCGCGGAATAGATTTTCGCTTGGACAACGTTGAGAAATATTGAAAACTTATTTATAAAGCGAATTTTGAAAAGAAATTTCAAATAAATAATGCACCAACCTCGCTTGTTGCACGTACATTTGTACTGCAACTGCAATTTGATGCCGTTGGACTTTTTTTGTGGGCTGACATTAGAAATTCAAAAACTCAACGATTTAAACACAATATTGATCAAGCTATTCTTGAAATATGGCTCCAAAACATAAAAATGTGCTACAAAATTGCCTTGACACGATGAGCTAATGCCAAACCAGCTGAAGCAGCCATTGAATGAAATCCAAATGAAATCATATTCCATAACTAATCGGAAGGTGTACTCTTTTCAATAAATCAACAAACGTTGAACAATTATTATATAGTATATTAGTATTTCTACGTCACTTAAACTTAAAGTTTACCTGTTTATAATTTATAGGTTTAGAACAAAATAAAAATGGTTGTGGTACTTACCAACGATTTCGCATTGGTGACTTTTCCTTGATCGATCAATACAGTCCTGGTGTCCCGTCGAAATCGATATCGATAAACTGAAAGAATTAATTGAAGAAGTTCCTCGAATCAGTACACGGGATTTGGCTGCCCAGATCGGATGCTCTCATGGCACAGTAGAAAATCATTTCATGCTTTGGGAAAGACTTACAAATATAGTGTTTGGGTACCCCACCAGTGAACCAAATATCAAATGACCTATCGAGAAAAAGTTTGTGTACACCTTTTATCATTCCGCCTTACATTTAACTAGCTAGGCCAACTTGTCACTGGAGACGAAAAGTGGGTTGGCTATATTAACCATACACGTAAGCGCCAGTGGGTGAAAGAACCAGGAAAAACAAAAACAAAACACGATCCTCACAATCGTAAGGTAATGCTCTCGGTCTGGTGTGATGTGTATGGAGTGATATACTGGAATTTTTTTCCTACTGATACCACAATCGCAGCAGCACTCTACAATAATCAACCTGAAAATCTGAAGCTTGAAATCGGTCGTAAACGTCCACAACATGACAAAATATTGTTCCTCCATGACAATGCTCGGCCGCATATTGCTAAGAGTACCCGACTAAAACTACTGGAGCTCAATTGGGAAATAATACCCCATCCTCCATATATACCGCACTTAGCCCCAACTGATTTCAGTTTATTCCGATCACTAACATTATTTACGGGAAAAAAGCTTTGACAACGAACCACATTTGCGACAATGTATAGACGAGTTCTTCAACGCCAAACCAGCAAAGTTTTACACGGATGCCATCGACTCTCTGCCGAATCGACAGTAGTAGATAAGGATGGTGACTATATTGTAAATTAATAATATGTATTATAATAATTTAATAAATAAATGATAACCAACAGGAAGTTATGTGTGTCGCTCATTATTTATTAACCAACCCAATAGAAGTGGTAGAGAAAATTAAATGATAACTAGAAAGACTCGCTATTAATACCTTATTAAAATCTGACTTAAGATAATCTTAGAAAATAATTACGTAAGTATTCTTTCAATTGCTAAAATCAGTTTGTAAAAATAAAAATTTGTTAAACGCTGTTAGTAATGGATCGTTACTCATATGCGGGTTAATACTATATGTGTAGGAATATAAACACTATCGATTGTCAAACTACTTTGAAGACTTTTTAAAACTTAAATATCGGTAGAGATATTTTTCCCATTTCCTTTATTATTTCATATAAATTTATTTTGGTTCAATCAAAAATTCTCGTTTTTTCCGTCATTTGCAGTAGCTGGAGATAGGAAGGAAACCGAAACGGGACGCATAAGCCATAATCCTAATAACACACTTCCAGCTCAACAGACGTGTTTCGTGTTGTTGTTTTTTTTTTTTTTTCTTTTTTTTTTCAAAGGTAAAATAAATTTTTTATGGCGACATGTTCCTTTATATCTGCTCAGTAAAAATCTTGATGAATGCAAATTCACTTAGCTTACGAAAAGCGCTTTATTCAATTTTATGATGAATGAATGCTCCAGCCGAAACGACCAGCAGATGAGACCGCTTTTCATCCACCTTTACACTCGTCAAGTGGGGCAATAAACCGCGAACAACGCAGTTTCATTTCGCTACAATACATTTTTTCGCGAACTCTCTGTAGGCACAACGAAATGAAAAGCCTGATCAAGGGGCGAAATAAAAGGGAAGTGGCTTTGAGTACCTTCATCGGGATGTCTTTTTTTGTTTTGCGTTTTGACTGTAAATTAAATGTTGATTTTTCGGTATTTTAATAAATTTTTTTAAGAGGCCACAAAGGTATATGATATGAACATTTTTCGCTTACAAATACACAGAGCGATAATATTCCAAAAGAATTTCGGAATTAAATTTTATGAAACTTATCCAGTTTTTGTATGTACACACATTTTTCTGTTCATTCCTTTTTCTCTAAGAAAATAGGGCTTAAATTGAATTTGAGATGTCTGCTCCACGTTTGAAAAGTAAAATTTCTGCTTCGCAATTTTCTGCATAATCTCAAGTTTTCACGAAAATTTTGAAAAATACTTTAATTACAGAGGACTTCATTGTAGTTTTTTGCAGCCAACTTCACACTTAAGCCGCAATGTGATAACAGCAGATATAGCTTGTTTTGAAATAGTTTGTTTAATTTTGTACAATAGTTTTTGTTTGGTGCCCTATCAAATATAAAGAGTCGAAAGCAGCATTTTCGACATATTTTACTTTTTTACTATCGAAAAGATAAAAATGCTGTTCAAGTAAAAAAAAAATTAGTCGATGTGCATGCATGGAGAAGATGTACTGACAGAACGTCAGTGCCGAAACTGATTTGTAAAATTTCGTTCCGACAATTTTGAAGTTAAATACGCCCCACGTTCTGGAAGGCCAGTTGAAGCTGATGGAAACAAAATAAAGACCTTGATTGATGCGAACCGCCGAATAACAACTCGTGAGATCGCTGAGAGATTAAATTTATCGAATTCTATCATTAATGATCACGTGAAACGCCTTGGTTTTATTTCAAAACCCTACATATGGATTCCACATGTTCTTACAGAAAGAAATTTGCCGTCGCATTGACGTCTGTGATTCGCTTCTTAAACGTCAAGAAAATGATCCATTTTTGAAGCGAATCATCAATGGGGACGAGAAATGGGTTTCCCACAACAATGTTAAACACAAGAGTTCATAGACTAAAAGAGATGAACCGGCTCAAAGCACTTCGAAAACCGATAATTATCAAAAAAGGTGATGCGTTTGTTTGGCGGGATTTCAAGGGTATCGTTTTTTTTTTAGCTTTTACCGGGCAATACCACGATCGATTCTGAAGTGTACTGTGATCAACTCGACAAATTGAATGATTCACTCAAAAAGAAAAGGCCAGAATTGATCAACAAAAAAGGTATAGTGTCCCACCAAGATAATGCGAAACCTCATACAAGTTTGGTAGCTCGCCAAAAGCTTTTACAGCATGGATGGGATGTACTAGCACACCCAACGTATTCCCCGGATTTGGCACCTTCTGATTATTACTTGTTCTGGTCTCTACAAAAAATATTATATGCAGCAAAACCTTTACTTCAAATGAGGACTTCAAAATTGACTTGGGTCAGTTTTTTCCCAGCAAAGATCAGAAGTTTTACGAACGTGGAATCATGCTACTAGCAGAAATAAAATTTGTATACACTATAAGTAAATCGTCTTTCATTTTCACCAAAAAAAGCGAAATTACTTTCCGAACAACCCAATACATTAAAATGTGCAGATAATGTTTTTAAGTTCGTAAGTTCTATTATCAAATAGGTTTTCAAAATCAAAAACAATATATGCAACAATAAAATTATCAGAATTACAATATTTCTGAATCAGGTTTTAGAAAAGGAATGGCCTAAGATTATTTATTTTATCAGATGTGGTCTTTTTAAGTATAGAAAAATCTTGGTTAAAAAACAGTCAATGACAGCATAGGTGTTTGTAGCGAACTTGGGGTCGCAAACTAACTTTTTAAATTTTCTGCCTCCTCTTTCGATTACACCACGAACTGCCACTGAATCTGTATACTTGTTCTTTTAGTATTCTGATTCTTTAACAATGGTGTCATTGTCGTGAGGCTGCTCTGAAATTGAATTTATAAAAGTGGACAGAATAGGGAACAAAAACGTTCAAAGCACTCCCTCAAATAGGAGATGAATCACAATCTCGCTCGTTTCCAACAGAGAGAGAGTGGCAACAGAGCAGTCCTAGAGATAATTAAAAAAGTTCACTGCTGTCCAAAAGGCCCTAATTCTGGTTCTCTACGGTGCAGAAAAGCCTCCCGGTCCGGCGAGGGTTGGCCCCGGCACTTTCTAGCAATGGTGCGATGTGAGCGCACTCTGGTGCCAGCCTAGTGCACCAGTACTCTCAAATTCTGCAATTTGGTAAATTGCATTTTTGCGGCGGCATTTTTGTCACCTCGCAGTAAATATGATGTTATATGGGTCGCAAGTGGTACTGTTAGGACCCACCACACTAAACCCTTTTGCCCGTCCATCCAACAGTCGTCCACTCCTCGCAAAAGCGAGCCAGGCTAGTTTAAGGAAATAATGGGATTAAGCGACCCACTTTCGACAACGTGATTAATTTTTTACGAAGTCACTGCACGTAACGAGATGAAATTCTAACCCAGTTGGCAGTCCCGGATCCCGGTCCCGACAGTGACGCGGTACCGTCGGAGGCGTACGGAATTTAGGTGCCATAAAAATGGGGAAACTCTTTCGCATTTTGCAAATTTAATTCGGACACAATATTTCCCTCTGATTGCAATTATAATGGGTAGCCTATTTCAATTTCACAGCAAATGAAATAATACATCGCAGAGGCGGCGGCGGCCGCGAAAATAATTGTGGCAGAATTGCGGGTGGTCGCGAATTGGGCGCTTAAAGGGGATGTGCCCAAAGAGCGCGTCGCAATGCCAACGACACTGAGGTCAGTTTGCATAAAAAAAGTGGTCACTTAAATGACCTTTAGAGTACGCGCCATAATGAAATGCAGGGCGCGATAGAGTAGAGGCCATTTGTAAAAATGAATACCCGGTCTGACCAGCTCAAGGTAGTTTTATTTCACCGGACGCACTTTTGTGTATTTAATATCTGTTTAATTTCGTCATTATTTGCCTTTCAGCACTTTAATTATTCACAGTGTAATTACATGATTTTATTTGCGGTCACAAGTTTTCTCTTGTTGCTTTAACGTATTTATTTTTTTTTTAAAATCAGAAAATATAACTAAAATTAATTTATATAAGTATATATTTGTTAAATCTTGTCGTTAACCACATTTTTGGTAATCTGGCTTTTATCGCATAGTTTTATTTATTTCTGTTAATTATTTCATTCATGCTTTGTATGCAGAATAAAGCCGAGCTATACACACAATTTAAAATATAACTTTTATAACTTATATACTCTAATAAAAGGTTCCAGGGTTATAAATGAATCTAATTATACAAAAACTCATAATTTAAAGTTTTAATATTTATTTTTTCAAAAATAGCTCTTTTCACAGAGTTAAGTTAAATAAACTCTGAATTACTCTGGCGGATAGTATTTAATGCTGAATTTATAAAGTAAAACAAACGAAAATAATTTCACGTTGTAATAATATTTCTATCTATTGTTAATATTATCCCGCAAATTGTTTACATTTAATTAATGCTTTAAATAATTTCTGTACAATGACGCAGTGAATTTTGATAATTTTTACAAATTAAATGGATAATTAAGATAAATAAAAATGAAAAATAAATCAAATTAGCTTGTAATGTTTTTGTATAGTGCATGTACATAAAAAAGCATTTCCTATGTAGACATTCTAAATATTATAAAATTTCTAGTAAAACTGTTCTAAGTATATCTACGAATTTTTATTGATTATTGATTTATTTATTTATTGCCTACAGGTCGAAAATCTTACAAACGAGCATTCCTAAACAATACAAAATTTAATTTAGCCTATTTTTTTACATGCTCATTCTAAAAGCGCTACTTTACATTTTTGGGCGAGGTGTGTCTTAGAATGATAATGAAGTGACAACATAGCGATGAAAAAATGTGAGCTCTATTTGACAGTATATTTTCTATGATGATGGTTTTACGAAAAAAAAAAAAAAAAAAAAAAAAAAACTCTGGGAATATGCATTTCAATTTAATAATTAAGTAATATTGCAGCACGGAATAAAAGTGGTTTAGTCATATCTGCACTAAGAAAAATATTGCATTATAGTATCAAATATTCGTTTTTAAAATTGGTTGCGGATCGTTGTACATTTAATAATACTTTATTCGAAACAACTATGGAATCCATTAAGTAAGATATTCAGCACATATTTAAGGGGTTATTCTACTGTTAAACGGGTAAAAAGCAGTATCTTTTTAAAAGTGTTGCAAAAAAAAAACTATTAGAGATATCAATTTGAAATTTTGCATGCATCTTTATTAATGAAAAAAATATATAATGGCATAGTTGATTAAAAAAAAAAAAAAAATGGCGGCTTCGGTTTATGATTGATGTAGCGCGCGCTGACGACCAGAGTCGTTTGCGCGGTACATTGCCCAGGTCATCCAGGTGATCTGCAATCAATTTAACGATGAAATTTTATTAGTTTAGCTAAAAACACACAGAACCTAAATTGAGCCATAAATATTAAATTTTCGCGATTTGACAAGTGTTGGAAAATAGCATGCTCGATTTTGATTAAAGTTTTTTCGATGAAAAAAGTGCTCCCAAATAACCAAATTTCAATTTTTATGGCTCAATTTAGGTTCAGTCTGTGTAAAATTGATATATAACTATGCAAAAAAATTTTTAGCTAAATCGCTTCATTAGTTTTTTCTCTACGATGTACCGCGCACCAAAAAAACACGTTTTGAGTAAATCGCGTTTAAAGTTTTTTTAACCGATTTTTTGATATATCAACTATGCCATTATATATTTTTTTCATTAATAAAGATGCATACAAAATTTCAAATTGATATCTCTAATAGTTTTTTTTTTACAACACTTTTAAAAAGATACTGCTCTTTACCCGTTTAACAGTAGAATAACCCCTTAAATGCTACAACAAATATAGTCAATAACGAAAATAATGCATTTTCTTTTAAAAACGTTTCAAAGTTTCTTCAAAATTGTTTTTTGTCAAAATATCGATAGAAATTATTAACTCTACAATTTAATGTGAAACGTAGTCAAAGTTATAATTTTCAGGATTGGCGCCAAATCATATTTTAAAAATTATTGATTTAGTATTGTCCCCATAGATTTTGCAATGTTTTCTTTTCTCAGTGATAGTAACAAGAAATACAATAATTTGTAATTGTGTTATTGTTATATGCGTTTATCTGAATATATTTTTCATGCAAACCTTTTTGTTTTCCTTTGTAAAAACATATCGGACACAACTTATAGCCAAATTATTTATGATACTTACATATGATTGTAGCAAAGTTTTACTTTGTCAGATAGAACTGAATAATCTTAATTTTTTTAGCCCTAGTTTTTGGATGGGGCTTCATGACTAGATTAAACTGATTGTGAGTTCAATAATGTCTCTAACTTCATTACTATATTAAACTAAGTGTGATTAATAGCCCTATTCTGGCATTGTGACCGGTCACAAGTCACAAGCTCTTGTGATGTTTGATTATGATGGTTGATGTGTGCGGTATTCTGAGTTAGGAAAATCACAATAAATTTACCTCAGTGTCCTGTGGCTTCCATCTCAGAATACCAAAAAATCACAAATAGTGATTCACCACAGCCTTGTGATTCTCTTGTGACTTATGACTGGTCACTGACGGTTGCTAGAATAGGACTGTAAGTGTCATCAGTTCATCACAAAACAGTTTGCAGCTTACTGATAAATTTCTTAAAAATTACAATTTTCGATAAAATGTATATAATTTCAGTGGATTCTTAACTGTAATCAGTATGAAATAAACGACAAGGGTTTAAATCGGAAATTAAAATTAAACGGCATTTATAGCAATCCAAGCATAAACGGTGAACTCAAAACAAAAAACTGGACCTTAGCAGAATATAATTCGTTTAGCAATTTTAGAAATTTTATAAACTAACCTGAATGATGCATCCTATACAATATTGATTCAATCATTATTATCTTTTGATGGATATCACTTCCTATTGAGTGCCACCGCTATTTGAAGACTGGTGCAGACAAGGCACCATACATTTTCGTACATATCCTTCGCAAATGTGAAATTGTTATTATTATATTTGCACGTTGGAGTTCATTAGCATCTATATTTTGAGGCTAAATGCCACTTTTCCAGATTTCGTACTTAAGATAACTACAGAATCACGGAAAATATAAATGTATCAATACAAAAATAATTCTAATAGTTAGATAATTGTAAAAAATTCGTCTGCGTTCTAATTTTCGCAATAAAATATCGGAATATTTTTACCATAGGGTCAGACTTTTTTTTTTTTTTTGGATTGATCTACTTAATTTAAATTTGAAAACACGAAAATAAACTCAGTGAGAATAGCAGAATTAGAAAACTAAGTAAATGGCATTCGCCGCATAGCACCAAAAGCATGGCATAGAATGAATTTCTAATATCTTTCGAATCTGAGCATCCTCGAGGTCCGCCAGTCAATGCTTTATGGTAATGGGGCCGCTGTGCTCCCGGCATACAAATATGAAATTTAACATTAAATCTTCATAAATTTCTCTTAACGATGTTTTGATACATAAACAGGAGGTGGGCTGATGGCACTCCGAACCTTAATCTGCACGAGCCGCAGAGGTACCGGCTTGTGTCTTCTGAACGTGCTCCTCTCAATTTTGCAAATTTTTTAGCAGCAAAGCTTCTCACATATGAGAGAGAGTGGGGGAAGGTCTGCTGGTTCGCCCCTTAGGGGAGCACTGGGTTCTGTGATTTATGCAGCGATATAAATGTCCTTGGCAAGCTAATGAAATTGGGAGAACTCCTTATCATTCAAATGTCGCCCAGTCGGCAAAGTCAACAAGAACTCGCCCGTTCCTCTTATATTTCCCTTGTCATCAAAAATGAAAATTTTACAGCCGCTTCACACCACCACTGCCGCCACCACTGGTGAAAGGAGAGAGCTAATTTCTAGAAGATTTATTAAAGGAGGACCCCCTCAGCGGAGATAACGTCTTGCGGCTTAAGAAAGATTGACTGGATATTTTCATGGACCGTCGACAACTTGCCACGCCATTAGCTCAAACCTTTCTTGTTTACTTCTTCGTCTCGTCCTGCCATCACCGGCGAAAGGGGTGAATGATTAAACGTTTACAACTCGCGCCCCATTCGGCAAACATCTGTCGTCACTTTAATCAATTCCTCGAGAAAAGGGTCGTTTTACAGCATTTTGGGCCAAGGAGGGAGAGCGCGAACGGGTCTGCTGTCGTATTGTAAACATGATGACCTCTTCGTGGTGCTGCAAAATCAACACTCACCAAAATTTACATGAAATAAATTTAACAAGTAGCCGAGGGTGTGGCTGAAGCCGCAATAATTGCTCGAAAAATGCGTGAGCTCTTACAGTTGATTAGCAACTAGCTAATTTTGATTTCTTGTCGTTACTGGGCCCTGTTCCCCGTCCGTAATCCTTTGCTTAGAAAAAAACTTACAAATAAAAAGTAAATATAAAGCGGGTAAAATCTGAAATCCTAAATAGTGTGATTTAAATTGTATTAAATAGTAAAGTATGTACCGGCTGTCAGTTGTTTCCTTACATAACAGTGAGACGAATCAGTCGCAGTGTTATGGCTGTGGACTGATTACATCTGAAAGAATTTGTTGTTGTCAGAATTGGCCAATCACGAGAGGATATTGAGATATTTTAGGTTATGTACACGAAAAATAGCTATTCTGGCCATTTCAATATGACCTCGAAAACCACCGTGTACCAAATTTGGTGTAAATCGGTCGATTTTCGAGAACTTCGGTCGCCATATTCGATCCGCCATCTTGAATTATTGAGATCTAAACTCAGATTTGTTATCAGTAACCTCGAAAATCCTCTAGTTATACGTTTGACATAGTTTAAATATTGTATGACAAAAAAAAAGGATTTGTTTAGCCCAGCATATGCTCTTCATCAACATCACGTCATATTAAAATGGCCATAACTTTCAAAGGAAACATCGTACAGCATCATTCGCGATCTCTTTTGAAGGAGAAGAGTAGTACTAGATGATCCAATAGGTAGAAAAAAATACAAAAATTTTGAGCAGCCTGTATCTAACCTCAAAAATAGCCAAAAAAGCATCCTAACGTGATGGGCCAATTCTGAGCTCGGATTCGGGTTTCTGCGCAAATAGTTACTTCAGAAATGACCCTCAGTTGCCCAACAACAATCACAACCCCATTATTTGCAGATTTTTGTTATGGGTTCATATTTTGCGCGAGTAAAGAGCTCGACTAGGGTCAGTGTAGGGATCGAATTCACGGCCTCTGAAATGGCGTACACTTAACAGCCCAAGCGCTGCCACCTGATCTCCTGAAATGTAGAAAAGAAAAACAACATTTGGCCGAGTTTGTAATTACAATCGCTCGAACGAACAGATTTAGCAGACTATACTCTGAGGGGTCGCGAAAAGAAGAATACCGAATTTACATAGACGGTTTACCTTTCCATAAAGGTACAACATGTCCAGATAAAAATGTGAAGGTATTCCTTAAAGTTAAGATGTGCTGCTGAAAATATTTTGTTTAAAGCGTTAAATTTCCATTAAAGGTAAAATAACTAGATTAAGGGGACTTTAAAAAATGAAACATAAAATGTATTCATTTATACTAATCTTAATATTTTAACACAAGGGCGAGGAAAGCTTTTTGTAATATGTACTTTACACAAGAAAAGTGTATTTTTACACAGGCATTAGCGTAATTTTTTTAAGTGTAATTTTACTACCATTATGGAAGGTACCTATTCAATTTCCCTCCGAAAGGGGAGTAAAATTATTCCATAATTTTTCAGAGTGTATTGTATATAGAATGTTTATTAGTCTAACTCAAAGTACGGACCATGCGATTAAATGTGGAACAAAACATCATCCCAATGGCTGCTTCTGCGTCTGTTGCAAATAGTCATTCTCTTGAAGAAATTTTCGATCATCTTGCGAATATTGTCTTTGTCTCTTCACATATCTCAAAAGGAAGAGGTCCAATGGTGTCAGATTGCAAGATTTAGGCGGCCAATTGAAGTCTCCGCAACGTGAAATCCAGGAAGCTTCTCACGCAACAATGTGTTGCGGAGACTTCAATTGTCCGCCTAGATCGTGCGATCTGACACCATTAGACCTCTTCCTTTGGGGATATGTGAAGGATAAGGTGTGCACCAAACGCTCTACGGACATGTTGAAAAGTGTTAGCTAAAGAGTGGACATGATAAACACATGTATTTGTAAAGGAAATGTACTATTGTCCACCTAAAAACTTGGGGCATTTCGTCTATCCACAGATAAAAAAAAATAAAAATAAAAAACGTATCGATAAATTCCATAAATATTTCATCCGTTTTATACTTATAAATAAGCTTTAAAAATTTAAAAAAATATTTGAATCGATGTCTAAATTCTTGTGCAACTGCTTTATGTCAATATCGAAAAAAATTAAAAAAAAATTTGTTATTCTATAAATTTTTAAAATGTATGAAAAATTTATTATTTTGATTGTTAAGTGGTCTATTTAATATGTGATGGTAAGTGATCATGAACTTTGGGACGAGTGTCGAACATTTTTCGATACGGTAAAAAGTCAACAATTAAATAACAGTACCAAAAGTGTGCAACAGAAAAATTTGCATGTACTTTATCGAAAAGAACTATTAAATTCAATAAATGATAATAGAATTAAATCACAGAATGAATAGTATGAGAGCATCCATTGGAAAAATGTGAATTTGAAAAATTTTAATAATATAGTATTCAATTTTTATTATTTTTACTTATTTTATTTTTTAATACCTACAACGTAATTGATAGGATGCATATTTGGGAGTTCTTGGAATAACAAGTCCACCTCTCTTTACTCGGGAACTTATTTATGACTCAACCGAATAAGTTACTTTTTTATGTAAGCATAAAGGAATTCGGTTAAAATAAAAAAACAAATTTTTTTTTTTTTTTTTTTTTTTTTGTACCCCAAACGCCCTCCCCGATTTTCGGTGGCCAAGTTTGCTACTATTTTTCAAATAATTGAATCAAACAATCCTGTGAAAATTAAAACTTTAGCTATCACTTTTCAACACATCCGGCGCCAAAATGTTATATATCTAATTCATTTGTGGACTCATCATAAATAACCGATTCCATAAGGTAAGAAAACTTTAGCAATCAACTTTCCGCGAGACCGATGTACTGGGGACTATTGATGAAATTTAACTGGCAACTAGCGAAAACGGAATATTTCTTCAAAAGAATGACAATTTGCAACAGCAGTAGAGACGGCCATTTCAATGACCTTATGTTCCACATTTAATAGCATGGTCTGTACTTTGAGATGGACTAATAAACATTCCATATAATATATTTTTTATTTTATTTTATTATTATTATTAGAGGTGACCCTTATGGTGGGCACTGCGACCGAAAGGTCTTTTGTGCCAAAGCCCCTTTATAGTAGAAGACGGTCTGCTACCCTTAGGAATGTCAGAAGGTCTTTAAAAGAAGATGAACGAGCTTCAGCCGAGTCCAAGAACTCCTGACTGAAGATCTTTCTTCTTAACAGTGCTAAAGCAGGACAAGCACACAGAATTTGTTATATACTTTCGTCGTCTTCAAGACACAGACGACATTCCGTCTCATTTGACATACCTAGTTTTTATAGGTGGTATATTGGCCCATGGTGGCCAGTAGCCTACCAACAATCTGAGATCCGCTCAGAGCATTAATTTCAGTGTAGGTATAGACGGTCTGACGAGCTTTTTATCTTGCCGGATCCCAGGGAAGTTTTCCTAGTGTATGTACTGTAGATTTCTGGCCCATTCTTCTATCACAGCTTTGGACGAAGACCAGCCAATGCTGCAGAAGGGCTCAGGACCTTTGAATCGAGATAATGAACCTTCCCTAGCTAATTCATCAGCAACCTTATTTCCCTCAACGCCGCGCCGTAGTATCCCTGTAGAGAGTAACCCTGTTGGAAGTCGCTAAGTGTTGAAGGGTATCGAAGCTCTCTTTAACGAGTCTAGACGAGAAACACCACGACGAGAGTGCTTTGAGGGCTATCGGAGAAAATAGTGATGTTGGCACCCTTGAGTTTCTTGTCAATGTTGAGAAGGGCGCAGGCTTCAATGGCATGGATTTCGACCAGGAACTATATTAAAAAATCATGTTTTTTTAATTAATTTAAATTAACACCTCTTATTGGAATTTTAATTTATAAAGTTATTTGTTAGCTATAAACCGGCCTCTGTACGACCAGAGCTTAGGACCTGGTGAAATCTTTTACGGTCCAGCGAAACGTTGAAACTGTGGCTCTTGTACAGCTTTACTTCAAAACTTGAAAATTTTTACTCGGGCCACTTAGGGCTACCACGGCAGCACCCTGGCCACATCTTCGGAAGCATGGCGGCCACATCAAAGCTACCACGGTAGTTGCAAAAAGGAAGATTATGTCGAAAAATAAATCGAAGTTTGGTAAAGAGCAAATCTTTGATTTCAAAGTCCTTTCCTAAAGATTTGTGCTACAGATGATTAAGATTACAGAGTGCAGTTTAAGTAAGCTTTTATAAATTTCCCCTTGAGCAAATTGTTCATTACGACTTCAGAAATTGAATCGATTTTAATGATCAGAACAATTTCTTATCCTCGATATAATATAGATAAATGTGTGGGACTATCCAAATTTGTGGCTATAGCAACAGCTATTCAGTCCGAAATTTAAGGATTTTCAAGTTAATACCGAGAATCCTTAAAATAATAAATTCCCAGAATGAATGAATTTGAGATTTTACCTTGTTCACTTAGCCCTCGCACAGCATTCCTCTTTAAGGATAATTACAAGCTGGGTTGCCGCTCTTGAGCACATTCATTAATCCATATTTAGCCAAATGTTTGACCCACTTAGGCGGAGCACTCGCCTTCGTAAGGAGTTTTTAAGAGCCCTTCAGAATTAATCAACGTCACCGTTTGAATGAAGTCGAAGATATTGCTAACAAAACGCCGAGGACAAATTAATTATCATAGCTTCCGAACCCCCTCGGCATAGGATGGAATTTCGGGTCACCATCCCACGCCTTTCGTAATTGATTTCTTCTTAAAAATCTCCTGTCAGACGCATAACATACTCCGCCGAGTTTCGATCACGAGATCTCCAATCAATAGGTTCATCGTACCGCCTGCCCGCCTCTCTGGCCCCTTGGCTCCACTTTCTTAAAAAATGTCTGCAACTCCGAACTAATGGCTTCAAAATTCCGCCATTAAGCACAGCCGGGAATTTATGTTACCCGTGACAGGGAGGCGCGCGCCCCAATATACCCGTCCAGGTCCATGATTGATTGATTAATTTTCCCTTTCGATTTCGGAATTTGCAGAAATGCTGCCTAAGAGCGGGTCACTTTGTGGCACCGAATAGTTGACAAGGCACTCGAAGTGATTTTCTGTGTTATCTAATGAGAGCTATTGATTTTCACTCGGATCCCTGTAGGGGTGTTCCAGCCTGCCAAATGTGTCGGGAGCACCCGGTTGCCGGCGGCGCTTCCTGGGTGTCATCATCACCTTATGATCACCCTCCGTTGCTGCAGCAGGCCCATAACACATGATTTTATCCGGCCTACATACGGTCGCAGTAAACGCATCAGTGCCGCACTTCATGTGTGCCGTGTGTGCGCTCATGTAATTTGGTGACAAGCACGCCTTAATAGGTCGGTTCAATTGCCTTACGGGCTTCCGAAATGCATTACCTGCCTTCACCTCGTAGAATGCATTAATTCCTGAATTTATGCTTTTCAAATATTCAAATCTCCTCACTACTTTAAAAAGGCTATAAAGTTTAATACAGCTATCAATTTGGTAACATCGGTGACATAAATGTAAAATTGACTGCTTTTTTATCACCCTTTAAATTTACGCGAATTAAGCAACAAGGATAGCAATATGTGAAAAGAGGTGAGCATGAAACTTCTACCAAATATTCGAGCAACTATTTATATAAATCGCAAAAGCATAGAATCTATTGTATCAACATTAAAAGTACATTGGCTTAAAAATTAAGGGGGCAGTACACTTCTATTTGTTGAAAAAATCGATGTTTTCAAAAACATCAAATTTGTATACTATATACCTCCAAAAGTAGTTTACAATATGTTAAATCGATTAAAAAGGCATTGCCGAATAAGCGTAAGATACTTTTTTTTTCAAAATTATCTGCGAATTGAATAAAAAAACTTTAAACGCGTTTTTCTCGAAACTACGTTTTTTGACCTGGTTGGCAGTTTTTTGAAAAAACTACTGGTCCGATTGGGCTCAAATTTTGCGGACTTATTCCATATATGTTTGCTTATGGTGTGAACCATTATTATAAATATAGGTTAATATTGAACCCTTTTTTTATAAATATTTTAATAAAAAAAAAATAAAAATTAACGTTAAAAAATTAAAAATTTCGCCATTTTGTTGTTTTCTTGCCAAAATACTTCATCGTGGCTCACACGATAGCAGCTGACTTATATTTTAATATGTGCTTTGAATTTTTTGTTTCAGACGTTCCAGAGCTGAGATTTCTTACCAACCAGTTTGAAAAGGGTTTTTTTTAGGCAGCCATATTACTGCCGTACAAACGCCAGAAATTTCGAAAAAATTATTTTTGTTTTCTTTGATACATATATTTTAATGTGTAAAATTTTCAAATGATTCAATAAATTTTTCTATAAAAAAAAAACACTTAAAAAATGCAAAAAAGAAGTGTACTGCCCCCTTAAGAACAAAAATGATCAGGACTTTTTTCGGTCAAAATGACATAAGTAAGTGGTACGCTTTGAGGAGAGAACTAAAGGAGATGTAATGTTAGGGGAAAAGCGTAACCTCTTTCGTCCTTCTTCTTGTTTTCCTCGAAGTGCCAGACGCAGCGTTAAAAATTGTTGACGTTTTAAATTTCAGTGGCGGGAAATCTTTCCCTTTGTACGAGTAACTACCACTTTTCGCCCAGCCCCCAATGCATTTGACAGTTGTAAACAAAAGCAATTACTCGAAATATTGAGTTGTATTTCTCGCTTTACTACTTTACTTCTAATCATACTGAATGAGTTATTTCATTAAAAAAGATTTCATTACTTAAGCTTACATCTGAAAATACATTCCCGCAGGTTTGTTCTTGCTGTTGTTTTCGCATAAATTGACAAGGCACTTCATTTTGGATTTTCTTTAGATTTCCCTACTGTCAAGACATATAACACTGTCTATTAAGATTTAAAATTAAAACCATATAAATATTTACTGATAATTGCACTTGGGTAGGAATAGAGAATACATACGTGGGTAGGAATAGAGAATACATTATTGATGTAGATAATAACCAACAACCAAGATGACTACCCTGTGGTACACCAGTACTAAATATTAAAAAATAAATAAAATTTATGTATATAAAAAAATGAAAAGATTATGGAAGTGTATAAAATAAATGTACTCCATAGCGCTTTGATAGGCGGTCTCCTTTGATGGCGGTTGCTCCAGAAGGTAGCTTATGAAGTGGTCGTCGACGAATATCGTTGGATCCTCTTCATTGTGAGCAGTGTCCTGGCTGGGGATTCCTTCCTTTATCTCTCGTACGTGATTGGCCACCATTGCCTTATACTCGTCCTTCCGCCTCACACCCTTGATTGCTTCAGGGATCCGATTAGCCAACTTCCTAAATTAATTATTTTCTCTATGTTTTCCTGTTACTTCTAAAGAATTAATTGTACAAATATGAGAACCAATATAATGTCACAAAGTGAGGCAAAATAAGGTAAATTTTTTAATAAATGCGAAAACCGTCATTTTGGCTATTGTTGTCTGAACTAATTCCTCCATATCATTTCAACTAGATATGTTGTTGAAATAAGATATTTTTAGAATTTTTAAATAAATTTAAATCTAGTTAGGTGAAAATTATAGGAAAAAGTAGTTAAATGAACTATGAGGTGGTATATATGGTAAAAAAGGATGCGTTATAGAGTCGATTGTCACATATGATATTTCCCAATTGGTCGCAAAAAGTAGAGATAAAGCGCAATATAATCTTTAACATATTTTAAATGACATAACATACAACTGTGTATGATTGCAAACGTTATATTCCGAATGAAAATTGCTTAATCGAAATCAAAATAAAAATTAGAATCTTTCAACTGTAAAGCCACAACATCTCTATATTCTTCTTTGGCACGAAATGTAGGACGAGCACGTGAACTTTCCCACTCCCTGTGCGGAAATACTTTCTAAAAACAAAAAATTGTGCCCCACTTTCTTTGGCTGCCGCTTCGGTTGTAGCGACATTTTGTGCGAGGGCATTCTCTCTCCGCCTCCTGTCGACGTATTTTATGCGCCTGAGATGTCTTGCCGAGTAGAGCGTGTGCCTTTCAAGAACAATGAAAATGGCATCAATCATGCGGAGGTGCTCCCAAGAATTCCGAAAGCTTCTCGCCTTATTTCCGTGTCCCCTGAGAACCCTGCGTTTCTGCAGCTTGTGCAGCTCAAAACTCTTCATCCAATGGAAGCTGTTCCGACCGCATTCTGTATAATGAAAACCTACTGATGCAGGAAATTTTCCATTTGCGTTGTTTTGCTAGATCTTCACAATTACTATTTCGTTGAGGTTGGCTTCAACCCTGTGTATGGCAAAAGGGTGAAGGCCAAATGAAGAAGCTTTTACCACAATTTGTGGGACTTGTCAGAGATTTTACCCTCAAACAAAAATTTCAATTATTTCCATAAAGAAGAAGTAATCATTTACCGTAATTTGATTTACGGAAATCGTAAAAAACCATGCTAGTTACTCTCGGGAATCCGTTAATTTTTTTCTGTAGATTACAAATTATTCAGTTGGTCTTCATTTTTGAAAAAAAACAGGGATAGAAAAGTATAACCAGTCGTATTTTAAAAAAAATTTTGAAAATTTATAACATTTTAATAGCACATCGGAAGATCTCCTAACATGACGACGCAAATCATAATTTGATTCCTAAACTAAAGGTATGAAATATTACTTACATCAGCAATCGAATATTTACAAATTAATAATCATCGTTCTAGAATTTTCCATTGTTCAAATTATAAGTTATTGGTCAGTTCAACATTTGTGATAACTTGTTCTCCAAAAATTTTGATTACTCAAACAATCGGTAATTCATCGTCAAAAATTTAAAACTATTCTGCTATTTTGTAATCGTCAGTAATAAATTTCTTATTTTCAATGAGAAATTCCTAATTACAAAAGCAATCGGCAATTCATCAACCAGAAATTGGAAAGTACCCATTAAGGTGCAATATGGTAAAGGACTTGTCACGAAGTAATTATCGCATTTTCCATGTGGTATGTGACATAATTATACGTTATACCATATGTGTATATAGCAAGTCACTGACAGGGTGAGTTTTTCTCTTGAGATAAGTGACCTTGGCTTTGAGGTCAAAGCTATACCTGATCACCAAATTTCCCGCCCTTCCCATTTCTAGGGCCAATGCAAGGTTCCCATTTAAATTTCTGAATTTGCCTTAAAATAACCTTGAAGGCCAATGTCAAGCTCAAGGTCAAGTTTAATGAGACCATTACTGGACCCCTTCGAAACCTTGAAGCTTTGAATCTTTTTTCGAAAAAATGAGATCCAATCAAGATATTTCATTGTCTCAGGCTAAAAAACTCACCCTGTATAATATGTTTGCACATGCAGACACATAAGATGTAACAAATTTTATAATGAATATACTTCACATATCATATGTGCTATATAACATGTCACATAAAATTAATATGATATTTGTGTCGAAACAAAACACATATTCACATTTCATATAAAGTGATATCTAATTTTTTATGTTATGAAGCATATACATATACCAAGTAACATATAGTGGTATCTGTTAAAGTACTAATTAAATGTTTTTCAAGACATATCACATATGATATATGACATGAATTTGGCAATTACACCCACTCTCAAAAATAATTCTATGTAGAGTGCAAAACACAAACTTGGATTTTTTATAATATAAAATTTCAACTATCAAACTTATTTGTGCAATTGTTTTGCTTGAACTAGCCCTTGAAATTGAAATACGATATTTAAAGAAAAATTTAATCCATTGTAATTGTGAACACAAAATGTTTTTTAAAGCAAAATTCCAAATAGAGTTAACTTCCTATGATTTCCAGTTATAAATTTAGTGAAAATGTAAACTCTAGAATTCTATTTACCTATTTTAAATAGATTTATATCTAAATTAACTAAAATTTCAGGTATAAATGACAGAATTCTATAGTTTTTGTTTTAATTAGAATTCACTAGAATTTGAATTAAAAGCTCTAGAACTCCAAATAATTTCATCTAAATAGATTTAACCCTATTTATTTCTCGTTTAGATTCTGAAACTTCCTCTAAAGCAATTCTCTCGTACATTCAGGCTCGAAATACTAGCATACAAAATATATCTTGTAGGAAAATTAATAAAGCTGTAAGCCCAGTTGCATCTTTTATTTTACATGTGCCTGAGGAATTGGCTCCGACTTTGCTAAATTCTTCATTTTGGCCCTCGGGTGCTTTAATAAAGAATTTCGTCCCTCGTAAACCGATCTTCAAGCCTAGAAATTCGAGTGCAAACCCATCTAATAATATTATCTCAAAAAACTGAATCCGCAGACGATCTCCTTATATTATCAAAACGTAAGGGGTATCAGGACCAAGACTAGGACTCTTTACCAGTCGACCACTACTAGTAACTTCGACATTATCGCGTTAACCGAAACGTGGTTACATCATGGTTTTCGGGATGCTGAGATGTTTGATTCATCCTATCAAGTGTTTCGCAAGGATAGGTTTCCTGATTCGGAGGCGCGAGGAGGAGGAGTTCTCATAGCTTGCAAAACTCACCTCAATTGCAGCTTGATTTCACCACCCGACCTAACTGCTTCTTCTGACATTGAGCTAATTACTCTCAAAGTAACATTAGCCAGAAATTCCTTATTTATTATGTGTTGTTATATTCCTCCTGATCTAATCAATACCGTTGACAGGGACGGATATAATATGTATGATATGTTAATTTCAAGATTGGAATTCATTAATAACTTAATGAATCCAGACGACGATCTCCTTTTATTGGGTGATTTTAACTTACCCAACGTTCAATGGGTAGCCAATTCTGCTGACGATGGCTGCCATCCCTTTAATAAATTAAATTCTAATGAGTCTTCATTTCTGGGATCAGTTTTCTCTTTCGGTCTCAGTCAGATAAGTTCCATACAAAATAATATGGGTCGGCAGCTTGATCTTGTATTTTCCTCTGACTGCAACAATACAATTGTTGATCACAGTCCAATTCTTCTGTCTACACTTGACAAATATCATCCGCCTCTCCAAATTGATTATTTTCATAGTGCTGTAAATACCAAACATGTCAACGTTAGCGACTACGCTTACAATTTCAGGAAGGCGGATATGGACGAACTTTCCAGAAGAATATCTTCCATTGACTTCACTACACTTTTATCTGATGATAACATTGACAATGCTTTGTCCACGTTCTACGCATTAATCTTCAAAATTTTTGAATCTTGCGTCCCTTACGAACGGCAGCGTTCCCTTATTTCATCACCTCCCTGGTTCAATAGCGATCTGCGGAGGCTTAGAAATAGGAAAAATAAGTTGTGGAAGGCATATATTCTGGATAGGGATAACTCTTCGTACAATGAATTTGTTGAATGTTATAATAAATTTAAGGAATATTCCACACAATTATATAACGATTACGTAAAACGAATGACAACTGAATTCTACAATAATCCGCGAGCATTTTATAAATTTATTAACTCTAAAAGAAAAGTGGACGACTACCCTGCTAATATGCAATATGAAGGAGTTTCCAGTGACACTCCATCTGCAATATGCGATATGTTTGCGACCTTTTTCGAAAAATCATTCTCCCCTGAATTTAAACCCGATCTTAACAATTTTAACCACTTAAATAAAAATCCTATTCCTATTAATTTATCCATTTGTATTACTTCTAATGATGTCCTCAAGCATATCAATGAGCTCCCTCTAGATTTTACATCAGGACCCGATGGTATTCCGCCAGCTATTCTTAAGGCTTGCTGTAATGAACTAGTCATGCCTTTAACATTAATTTTTCAAAAGTCTCTTAAAACTGGACAATTTCCTCTGCTCTGGAAAAACTCCCTTATTATTCCTATTCATAAAAAGGGTAACAAAAATGAGGTATGCAACTACAGACCTATTGCGAAACTCTCGTGTATCCCAAAACTTTTTGAGTCAATTATACACTCACAATTGTCTACTGTCTGTAAGCACCTCATCTCAACAAACCAGCACGGTTTTCTTCCGGGGCGGTCTACTTCTACGAATCTCCTCGAACTTGTTACCTTTGTTACTGAAGGCTTTCAAAATGGCGTGCAAACAGATTGCATCTATACTGACTTCAGCAAGGCTTTCGATAAGCTTTCTCACTCCGTAATAATCCTTAAATTGGTAAGTCTAGGCTTTCCACCTCTGGTTATTAACTGGATTCGTTCTTACTTACTCGATAGGACATATCAAGTTTCTTTTCGTCGCTCCACCTCGAACAAGATATCAGCTACGTCAGGAGTCCCGCAGGGTAGTCATTTAGGTCCACTTCTTTTTATTTTGTCTATTGATGACATCTCACAACTTCTTCAAACCTGTAAAATCTTAATTTACGCAGACGATATGAAAATATTCTTTCGTACGAGAAATATTAGCGACTGTCACGCGGTTCAAAATGACCTAAAAATATTCCACTTGTGGTGTACACACAATAATTTAGAACTAAATATTGGTAAGTGCGAAATCATGACTTTTTGTAGAAGTCGTAATCCCCTGCGTTTCAATTATATCTTATCAAATCATGCTCTACGACGTGTTCAATCTGTCCGTGACTTGGGGGTTATCCTGGATTGCAAATTAGACTTCGTTGAGCATATCAACTGTACGGTGGCTAAAGCTAGTTCTATGCTGGGATTCATCAAAAGATGGTCCCGTGAATTTTCTAATAGAACTGTCTTAAAACAGCTTTACTTTTGTTTTGTTAGACCAATTCTCGAATACGCGAGTCAAGTTTGGTCGCCCTATTATCGAGTCCATATCGATTTCGTCGAATCTGTGCAAAAAAAATTTGTCAGATTCGCTCTTAAGGATTTACCTTGGAGCAATCCAGTTCTTCTCCCTCCTTATAATGATCGTTTGAGGCTCCTCGATATGCACTCTCTGCTCAAGCGTCGGGAGATTGCAGACATTGTCTTTGTTCACCAATTATTAATTGGCAATATTGATTCAGCTTCCCTTAAAAGCGAATTCACTTTCAGATTGAACGAGCGTAATCTTAGGGTGGTGTCACTTCTGCAAACTAGTTTATGTAAAAATAACTATAGCTTCTTCCAGCCTATTAACCGGATGAGGTTACATGTGAATAAGAATGCTGATTTGTTTGATGTTCGTGTCAGTAAGCATGCACTGAAGAAAAGTCTGCTTGGTGGTTGTGGTCGCATGTCTACTAACATCGGACCAAATGATGAATAATCAGTCATATGCTACAGATTAATTCTGTTGTTTTACAAAGCTTTGACTAAGCTGATGGTCTGTTAATATCTACATTTACTAGATATCTAAATATAAAAGAAGAAATCTATTAGTTTGTTTTAACTAGGTTTACGTCCAAATGTTGTAAAATCTTAAAACTACTTCATAATTTTTCGGGGCATCTGAAGTTTTTAGGGCTGTTCGATTTATTTTTTAAAATTTTTTTGTTTTAATTCTGTATATTCGTGATATATCAAATAAATTTATAATAGAGAGGCTCCAATTATCAATGCTGGGTACTCATATTTACAAGATTTGGTAATTTACTTGTAATGTGTTTTATTTTACTGTAGGTAAAACCCGAGGAAATGTTTTATAGTCCCATTTTAAAAATGTAATGAAGAAGCAATAAGATATTCTTTTCAATATAATATTTCTAAACATTATTATGTTTTTCTAGTTTTCTAAAAAGTGCATTTTGTTCATATTTTACTAATTTTCGCACGCTAAACGTGTGAGTTAAGATCATGCTGTTACCCACAGATAGTGTGTTAATATATCTCTCTAGATCTTAATTTAATTTTGGAGAAAGGCCAATAGAAGTAGCTTATCTTCTAGTGCGAAATACTAGAACCCTAGAGAAACTCAACACTAGATATCTTCTAGTAAAATTTCACCACAAAAAAGATTTAGAGTGTCGCGTGCTAAATTTTAACATTTTTATTGAGTTCAATAAGTATGAAATTTTCAGATGTCGTAAAGATTAAACAGAAATTTATTTTTATATGACAATATTATCTATAAGCTGTATTAAAGTTTATAGCCTTTTTATTTGTACGTAATCAATTCAGTCCATGTATGGATAATCAGTTCCCGAAAATTGAGCTAGTTGTACAGGAAGTGGAGCAATAGAAAAGGGAATATTAAACTTCTAATTAAAGATCCCATCTTTTCCCAAAAGAACCTTAAAGAGAGAAATAACCCGACAATAATAAATTCAGGGACAACCTAAATATTCATTAGAAAATGATGCGTGAAAATTTCATATTTTTCCCGCTGAAAATAATCCGTTTGGACCTATGGTAACCCAGCCCACTTCGCTCCCTAAAGGCGCCCCTTAAAATGCCGAAATATTTTTATGGTCGCTATAAAATGAAATGTTAAGATAATGAAAAAAGCTCAGAAATGGTAAGGGAAATCATAAATTATCCCATGCCGATTTGCATTTGTGCGGAGCAAGGGATTCGCAACTTTAGGAGGCACTTCCCCCCAGGTTTATACTACGCAAGCAATGGGGCAGGCTCGAATGAAGTCCATTGCCACTTATTAGTTTACGGCAAAAATGTTTTGATACATAATCACAATGCTGGTTGATTTTTACTGCCTGGTGACGTATGTACATATTATATATTATCACAATTTTATGCCAGTTTAGGGCAGTTATCTGTCGGGAGGAAGAAAGCTCTTCCAGAAACATGAAACGCAGCAAAAATAATGTATACATCATAAAATGTCCGTAAAACTTGCAGCCAGACGAGGACCGACGGCGACGCGCCGGTGTCACGAGTTGCCTTAAATCGAGCAGAAATTTCGATTGCAACATTTTCAAGTCATTAAATGCATGCACTCGCCAATATTTTAGTATACTTTTTGCTTAATCCCTGCGCTTTATTTTCAAAATTAAGCGGCACTAAAGGGATTTCAACTGGAACCTTTCGGAGTAAAAAAAACAAAAACGTCGCATATATACGCCGCCACATAAAATCTCAGACCCGTATATGTACTGCGTCAGCCAAAAGGTTGTAGTGGTCGGAATTCAGCCGAGGCACAGAGGAAATGCCACACGAAAGTCCCATAAATTCCAAGTATCCCCTCACATGTCTTCCTTAGATACTGGCACCCATCCAAGGAGCTGCTCCCGAACTAGCATATTTTGGTGGTGCGCTAAATTGAAATGTAATCTTCATCTGTTAACACCTAACTTTCAATCCATGGCGCTCTCTGTATTTTGCTGGCTCATAGTTACAGTGCACAGGAAAGGTCCAGCAGGAGATCGGAAGGAATTCTCCTTTTTATCCTCATCGCATCCGGATGTCCTATCTGAAATGTCAAAATAACGCCCAAGCTCTCACTTGCACAAATGAAAAAAGTGTCACTCCTTTAGAACTTCCTTAATGTAACAAAAACATGATTGGGAGTTTTCCTAGGAGACAGAAGCGCTTCGAATTCATCTCTGCGCCAAAACTAACATTTGTTCACTGCTCTAAATTTTTCCTGAAAATTACAGCTTTTTCGAATTTTTCTGGACATGGTTGATGGTTGTACTAGCTACGTATTGTAATCCTTGAATGCAGAGAACATTTTTCATGAGACGTCCGCATTTAAGAAATTCAAGGAAGCTGTAAGGACACTTTTGTTTCTGAGATAATGTGTGAAATTATATTCGACGAATTTAAAACGGTTCAGTTTGTCCTACATAATTTCGTATTATTGTACTTTATGAGTAAAATAAATCTTTAAATTGATTCTGTGTTTCTTTCTCTATCTTTTGGCATAAATGTGAAATAGATTTAACAAAAGTCTTTACATTTACAGAAGCAATACAAAAGTAGCACCTCAATTTATAACTTTTAATACAAAAAAATAGGTATCCATGAGAATGCGTGATAAATAATCAACAGTTTTAAGTAGGGCAATAAAAATAAATAGGCGAATAATCTACTTCCAATTTAATTGTCAAGCTTACGAAAGAACGATACATACTGCTATGCAAATGCGGGATCTACATAAGCACATAACTATGTTATAAAGGAATTGAGGATATGGATCTATACATACACACATATATACTTATATCATATTTGTTATATCACTCGAAATATTTTGTTTTCTTAAAAATGGCTAAAGAGTGAAGACCTAGAAAAAATATGTCTGTTTTTTCCATTTCATTGCTGATAACTTAAATTTTAGGTGAAAGAACATCATGGAACTTTTCTCATTCAGTTTTCGTAACAATAAGATAAACATTTTATTTATAAATGTTTTCAAATCAAATCAGAACTGAGAAAGGTACGGACACACCAAACACGAAGCGGCGCGACTTATGTAAACGTATACTTTTCACTAGCGACACCAAACGATCGACGACGCATGCAGATCGCGAAATGACTCGTTATAGGCTTTTGTCCCTTTAAATATAAAAGAAGAAGTATCCCTAAGACCCTTCCTTTTTTATCTCGCCGCATTTGTTTTAAATGCATGGTAACATTTTTAAGAAAACTACAAAAGTTGTAACAACTTCCCATGCATCTGCTTCTTTCCTATTATCTTCATAGGACTTACAGTATGTCGAAAAATTAATCGCACCCTCAGTTAGTATTTCAAATCAAACGTGGTATTTTTTTAAAAGCAAATCGATTTCTTGAAATAATACATTTATTTTTTTAAATCATATGTAAGCTCTATGTAAACATAAAACTTATTTAATTCTATTTAAAAATATACATATATATAAAGATAAATCAAATTAGCATAGCAAATTCATGCCAAAGAATTAATCACACCCTGCAACTTTATTGCCACCATGATCTTTTGTTTCACCACAATTTTTATTACGTCGATCGACGTTGCTAGAGTTGTCATTTAATGCGTTGTGTTGCTGACCATTTCTTGTGAAAATGGCAAAAAACCGTGAACTAAGTGCTGACATGCGGAATAAAATTATTGAATTTCATAAGAGTGTACTTCGTTACAAGAAAATTAGTGCATAGTTAAAAATTAGTAAAAATACTACAACTTCAATAGTCCAGAAGTTTAAAAGAACGGGAAAGACTGAAAATCTGCAGGGGCAGGGGCGTTTCTGAAAACCGCCGAATTTATGCACAACAAATAGCAAATGAGATTCAAACGGACTTCGGACTAGCAGTGCATTCTGAAACTATTAGGAACGTTATAAAATCTGAAGGATATGAAGGCAAAATCTCGGTTAGAAAGCCTTGGATCTCGTTAAAAAATCAGAAACATCGGTTACGTTGGTGCCAGAAGTAAACCAAAAAGTATAGAGGAATTAAAAAATGTTATAGAGGAAGAGTGGGTGAAAATTGATAAAAATATAACATAAAAGCTCATTGAATCCTTGCCCAGAAGATACCAAGCCGTAATAACGAATTGTAAAAAGTACGTCTTCTATGTGCTATGTGCACCTCAGTATTGACATATGAGCAAAACTCTTGTGCGTCAAAAATGCTTCTGATCGAGTTCTCATTTTATTCGCGTGCAGTATACGGGGCGAATGTCGCATCTAGTCCGGACACACTCATTTACCTATTTGTACATAAAGCGTTTTTTTCCCGCACCGCCACGCGTTTGGTATGGACAGAAGTATTTTATTCGCTACGTTATATTCCATCACGTTCCATCCCATTCGCGTTGGATGAGGGCAGTACAATTGATTTACATTGAAAGCAAAATACGCTTCGCGGCGCGAACGCGAATGAAAATGAGTTTTGAGTTTGCGAATATTTTGTCGCAGTAGGCGCTTTGCTCATGTCGCGTTCTATTCGGACACTTCAATTAATTTGTACGTCACCCAAATTTTAAAATTGCTCGCTTCGCTCGCTTTGCTTTTGATGTGTTCGTACCTTAAACTAAGTAGTTCAACTTTAGTAGAGTAATAACATGAAACACTGTTTTTGATTTTCTATTCTATTCTATTATATTCTATTCACTAATTTTTACTCTAATGCTATGGAAAAAGGATTTCAAGTTGATGTGATTTATACCGATTTTTCGAAAGCTTTTGACAAAGTAAACATACCTTAGTACAAAAACTTTCATTCTAACTTTCTTCAACCAGAAAACAAATAGAAAAGAAGAATAATTCCTGCTACTTCGGGTGTGCCTCAGGGTAGTCACTTTGATCCCATTTTATTTACCCTTTTTATCAATTATGCTAATTGTATTTTGCATTCAAGCTACCTTATACATTCTGATGACTTGAACTGTTTTCTATTGTGCGCGATTTTAATAGTTGCTTAAGTTTACAGGAAAATTTAGGTAGGCTAATCCGTTGGTATAATACTAATAAACTTCAATTGAACATATGTAAGTGTCGTCCCATTTCTTTATATCGTTCGACAATTTGCATTTCATTTCACTACTCCTTAAATACATAGTTAGATACTAGAACGGGTTAATGACATTACTAGATGTAGATGTAGATTGTTGTGGCTGTCCGAAGACACACTTAGGCCATTACAGGCAACATTACTAAATTGGAAATAATTTTAGATAGGAAGCTTTCTATCTCTAAACATATTGATAATATCATATTTAAAGCAAATAAATCACTTGACTTTATTAAAAGAAATACTAAAGAATTTTCAAACATTTCTTGTCTAAAAACTTTGTATATATCTTTTGTACGATCAATTATTGAATATGTTGCTATTATATGGAGTCCCACATATGCTATACATGTCAATAGAATCGAAGCGGTGCAAAAGGCTTTTACGAGATTTTTGTGTTATAAATTAAATTGGTGGTGGTCCGACCACCGGTACATCGAGTTTGAACTTGATATACGGAAACCGGTGTGTACACCCTATAGGAGTAGGAGAAAAACCGAATGGGACGCCTATAGGAGAACCCTACAACACACGCTCCCCGGGAGGGAGCCGCCCATAATCCACTCCAGGAAGGAGGTGGACGAGGTGGTGGAAACCCTCACGAAGGCGTGCAATAAGGCAACGCGGACTTCGTGCCCCATCGGGAGACCGAGAGGGAAACCTAAACCTCCATGGTGGACAACGGAAATCATGGCCGCAAGAAAAGAGTGCCGCAAACTGTTCAATAAGGCTAAGCGTACTGATGAATGGTCATCATATAAGGATAGCCTTAGGAACTTCAAAAAATTAGTAAGGACAGCTAGACGCTCCTCCTGGGAGAACTTTTGTAGCAGGGTGGAGGAAGCATCAGAGACTAGCCGGTTACGCAAGGTCCTCTCGACATCCCCGATCACCCCTAGTCTCCTATTGAAAGATAGCGGGGAATGGACCTCTTCGTGTTTGGAAACATCGGAGCTGCTGACCGAGACTCATTTTCCAGGTTGCTCTTCAGAGCAAATAAATGAGTCGGCAGTCGTTACCATCCCCAATAAGCACGCCCAGGAAATCCTTAGTAAGAGAAAATTGGAATGGGCTATAAATAGTTTCAAGCCATTTAAATCCCCAGGCTTGGAAGACATTATACCAGCTGAGCTTCAAGAAACTGCGGAGGTTATTATCCCATGGTTGTTGGCCATTTACAGGGCCTGCCTCAACTTAGTCTATATCTCCAAGACCTGGACTGAAGTCAAGGTCGTGTTTATTCCCAAGGGGAGGAAGTCCTCGCACTGCAGGCCTAAAGACTTCAGGCCCATCAGTCTGTCTTCCTTTCTTCTTAAAACTTTAGAAAGATTGATTGATGTTTATATCAGAGGGTGTGTAAATCCGGCGAGATTATCATCCTCGCAGCACGCATACACTAAGGGCAAATCCACGGCAACGGCCCTGCATACACTTGTTGACCGTATTGAGAGGGCCATGTTGTACAAGGAGTACACAATTGCGGTCTTCCTGAACATCGAGGGAGCGTTCAACAATGTCAGACCAGAGGCAATTGCGGGGGCCATGAGGGGCCTGAATCTGGACGAATCGATCATTGGGCTGATAAATCAGTTGCTATGTGGCAGGGTTATCAACTCAATTCTCGGGGCATCTTCCATTAGAAGATATGTAGACAGGGGAACCCCACAAGGAGGGGTCCTGTCGCCACTTCTGTGGAACCTGACCCTGAACGATCTCCTCCTAGATCTCGACCACTCTGGTTGCTGCGTAGTTGCATATGCGGATGGCATTGTCATTACAGTATCAGGCAAATACCTGGATACGCTGTCGGAGGTGTTACAGCAAGCCCTGACAAAGCTCGCATCATGGAGTGTCAAGAGTGGCTTGAATGTCAACCCGAGTAAAACGGAATTGGTATTATTTACCAGGAAATATAAGATTCCCTCCTTTAATGCACCACTCCTCGGTGGAGTGAGGTTGGAACTTTCAGACGAGGTTAGATATCTTGGTCTCATATTGGACAGGAAGCTTAAGGGGACTGTCCGATTTTTTAAGCCAAAAAATAGGTCATTTTAATTATTTTTTTTCAAGAAAACTACTGAAGGTATGACAACGATTTTTTTTTAAACGTTTTATTGATCCTTCGACTACATTAGAGAATTTTGTTGAGTCACTCCGGAACCGGGAACCCCCCCCTCCAGCTCTTCAAAGTTTGCCGCTCCGTCCGCTTGTTGCGCGAATCTTTTTGCCTCAGGTGAACAAAAATGAAAAATTCATAAATTTATTAAAACTTTACACTGTTTAGCCCATTGTAATAGGGACAGTTTTTAAAATGGGAAAAAACATACAAAATGGCGGACACTTGAAAAAAAAAGTCGTTTTTTCGTCATTTTTTTTTTAGTTTTTTGGCAATATCTTTGAAAAAAAAAATAAAATAAAAAATGTGATTCTATTACAATGGGCGTATATATTATAACCATAAGTGTGCCAAGTTTCAAGATAAAATCATGAGCCGTTTTCTTTTAATTAGCGCAACCGACATCAATTCCGACGAACGGAGAAATTCACTGTCAAAGTTTAAAGTGCATTTTGGCTAGAAAAAAGTGTATTTTCTCACGAAGAAAGTGGACTTTAGTCGGGATTTTTTTTACAAAGAAACATCAAAAATACCTACCTCCTTATATTTCATTCATCAATTCAAGGCCACAAATCCGAACGCTATTCACACGCGTTTCATAGCTCGCACCTGCTCTCCGGCTCATCGACTCAGACGGCCGCGCGACGGGAGGCACGCCTCTTAAATGACCTGTAACTTTTGAACCGCTCAAGATATCGGTTCCAAATTTTTACAAGTTATTTTTAAAAGTATAAACTATTGATTAAGCGAAAACAAAAAAAATTGATTTTTTGAAGCAAAAAAATCGGACAGTCCCCTTAATTGGAAAGCCAACATTGCGGAAAGGGTACGTAAGGCGACTATAGCCTTGTATTCTTGCAAAAATGCGATTGGCAAAAGATGGGGTCTAGAACCACGCATTGTACACTCGCTCTTCGTGACCGTGATCAGACCGATTCTGGTATACGGGGTGCTGGTGTGGTGGCCTGCCCTAGAGAGGGCATGCCATCGGAATGCGTTGGAGAGCGTCCAAAGAATGGCTTCGGTCCTGGTAACGGATGCTCTCAGGACAACTCCCACCAAAGCCCTGAATGTCATCCTCCATCTCCTACCCATGGAGCTCTTTGGCAAGCAAACTGCAGCCTCTACCGCCGCTAGGCTTAATTCTACACATCCTTGGACACGCGTAGACTACGGACACTTACGAATCCTAAACACTCGTGCTCCCAAGTTAGATTACATCATCCCCAACCCCTGTTTCGACACTAAATTCGTCTCGCTCATTCCGACGAGACAAGAGTGGGTGGAGGGGTTCTTCAGCAATTCACACTCGGTGCAGATATTCACCGACGGCTCACAGTTGGAGGGCAGGGTTGGAGCTGGAATATACTCGCAACAACTAGGCCTCGAAAAGACATTTAGACTGCCAGACCACTGCAGTGTCATTCAAGCGGAGGTTATGGCTATCATGGAAGCTCTATCATGGCTGCGGGAGCACATGTTCCCCTCGGAAGAAATTTCTATCTTCACTGACAGCCAGGCTGCAATTATGTAGATCACTCACGGGTGTGTATACGACATCAAGGGTGGTCGCAGACTGCCGCTCTCTGCTTAATCAGCTAACGGAGGATGTTAAAATTAGCGTAATTTGGGTACCGGGACATAGTGATATCTCGGGCAATATTAGAGCGGATGAGCTCGCTAGGCAAGGGACAACCCTACCAGAAGAAGAAATCATCCAAAGTATAGGTGCACCGCTCACCTCTCGCAAATTAGAGATCATGCGATCATACTTAAGGATTGCTGAAAACAGGTGGAGGCACGAAAATACGTGTGTAACCACCAGGCAAATCTAGCCAGCATTTGACCGAAATAGGTCAAAGAACATGTTAGCTCTTAAGAGAGATGCCATTAGTAACGTCGTGGCGGTAATAACGGGGCACTGCCTCATAGGCAAACATGCCAGCAGACTCGGCGTTTCCTTCAACGACTTCTGTAGAAGTTGTAATAACGAGGAGGAGGAGGAAAGTGTCACCCACCTCCTATGTCAATGCCCAGCACTAGCAATATGCAGAAATCGATACCTGGGCTCTTATTTCTTTGATGATCTGTCGGACCTGAGCTCAACGAAGGTCAGGGACATTGAACACTTCATCAAAGGCACGAAGTGGTTCAATGGTAAGATATTTGTTGGGAAATAGCCCCGCGTGGTATCACAATGGGCCCCCTTTGTGGCCTAAGTGTGCCGTTAGGCAACCACAGCAACCTAACCTAACCTAAATTGGTGGCAATCAAATTTACCAAATTGTGATTCAAGGTGTCTGTCATTTGGTTTATCAACCCTTCATTATAGACGTGACTGTAATTGTGCTTTGTTTCTTAAGGATTTATTAGGTGATAATAATTGTCCTGAGTTACTGACTTTAGTAAATTTGTATGCATTGGAAAGCCCTCTCCGTTCAAGAAATGTTTTAATTGTTCCCCCACATCGAACAAAATATGAATTATATGAAGTTATGACCAGATGTTGTAAGAAGTTTAATTTTCTCACAAGTAGTAGATTAGCTTATTTGGATAATTTATAGGTATAAGGTTATTATTATTATTATTATTGTAGCTTTTGTTTCTAGTCTGTAAAATTCATATGTAATTGATAGACTAAATAAATAAATAAAAAATGTTCTACCATAATGTTTAATCCTGTTCAAAATGTATAATTCCACTGTGCAAGTTTCCTTTCAATATACAATAATTTCAGCTTTTGAAAGATTTCAGAATATATCGTTAAATTTTCGTTTTATAACAACGGTTTCCAAATTCTAAGTAATTATAATAGAATAGAAGAATAATGACTCATTTAACCCTGCCTTTGCCCTTTAAGAACTTTCCTGAACTAATTCCATATATGGTTATGGTTTTAGAGATCCCAACTGCTGTTCCTTCACAAAAAAGTATGCAATTCAGTACTTTCCCTAATTATAATATCTACTAGCATTTCACGTAGATTAAAACGTATTGTTCCAAATCATTAAATTACTATTTTAACTAATTTCATTACTCTCAATCACTCAAAATCATTTCAACTTATTAAGTCGCTTATATTGACTTTTTGTCTCACTACTCAATTTTACTAAATAGATTTTTTTTTTAAAAAAAGCTGATCATAAATAATATCTAAAAAGTAACCAAATGCTCTGAATTAAAAATTGAACAAAACTTCCATTTAGGAAATTCGGGATGATATAGGGGAGATGGGGGTAAGACGGGGTAGCGGGTAAGACGGGGTACCCAGCGAAATTCGCAGTTTAAACTGACCAATCACACTCGTTCATGCGTCGTTCGATGCACCGCCATGACACCTGTCAGTTGTCCAGCCATTATTTGTTCGCAAGTGTAAGCGGTTCGAAATACTCTAAAAAAACTGTTTTACTGCAAAGTGCTTATCACATTTTCTTCCAGTTTGACACGTGACTGTGGTTCATTAAATAATACTAGTTGGTGAGGTGTGACTGCTATTGACGCTTAAACTAACCTACAATAAGATAAACATTGTGTTTCCGTGAGATTGCTGACTGTTTCTTTTTTGTTTTAATTATTATTAAAAAACGGCACGGTAGGCAAGATGGGGTAATGACTACACATCATGTATGTATTGTATAGAAGTATATTTCGCTTCCATTGAAGAGTGGATATCATGCTCAAATTGTGGAAAATGGGCACATAATAGCTGTGCAGGAATCGACGATGATGATGACGAAGCCTTCCACGTCTGCGAGTTGTGCCAGTCGGAATAATCATCATTCCGTCTGATAATTCTCATTACCCCATCTTACCTCAGGGGGGTACCCCATCTTACCAGCACCATGGGGCAAGACGGGGCAAAACACCTTTATTTTGATTTTAATTTTTTTTTCTAAAATGCATAATTAAAAGTTCCTAATTTCACCAAATATTAGAAGAGTAATAAATAGTTGTTAATTAAAAAATAAATATGAATGTCTCACTACGTAAAGTTTTCTTTTATTGATCTTCAAACCTTAAGTACCCCATCTTGCCACCCTCTCCCCTAGATAAATTTCCCAATAACTTTTATGCATCAACCCTTTCTGCTGTCCAACTTTTTATCTCCCAATATCCTTCAGAAGCACTATTAGCCATCACGAATCCTCTTGCAAATATACAAAGTGCTAGAAATGTATGGTATAGTCCATAATATACGCTCTCAGAATAATTTGCAATCAATAGTGCTACCCCGGTAAGGGTGCTCTACAAGTTGGCCAAGCACCGAAAGTCCCAAGACGTGACAAATAGGTTTAATATTCTTACAAAATCAAATTTGTCCCACTCAAGACGAGGCAATGCGAAAATTTAAAGCATTGCAACATCCTTAAACTTTACAGCAGGCAGCATTTGGAGAGGTCCTCATAAAACTTTGTGTCCTTACCATTTCCTAAGATATCGAGAAAGGAGGTCAAATAGTACTGCAATAACTTAAGGGGATCGCTTAATTTCTTTCATTTAAAAGTTTTAAATTTTTGCTAAATTATCCTCATGTATTTTGCAGACATTCTCGCCCGTACAGCTTGTAGTAGTGAAGTTGTGGAGCTGTAGCAGTTTTTTCCTGGACTCTTCCCTGATAATCGTCAAATCACTCCAAAACTTCAGAAAGTTTTCTCGAGTGCCTAAAGGTTGGGAATTACGTCCGAGGAAGAAGTTCAGAGCTGAGAAGTGGAAAAGTCCTCTTAATTACGATTATGTCGTATACTATATATTTGAGATTTTTAAGGATTTTCTTTTTCAAGCTGAAGTGGGCCTGGTATTGCCGCGCCTCCTACACAAATCTAGCTGAAGTGTCTTGCCAATTAATAATTTGCAAGAGCCCGCCCTTTCGTAGTACGGTGGGAGTGCCGATTGCCATGAAACAATATATCAAAATTATTGCCTCCGAAATCAATAGATCTTGGAAAGAACAGTTGGATTATTTGAAGGAACAACCCACCGTTAAATAATGTCCCCAGGGACCTTGTATTCAAATGTTCCAGAAAACCTGTTCGATTGCTGAGATTTTATACGGCCGACATATGGTTTCTGAACCCACTCCCTTGTGGTGGGTAGTTCGAATTTATCTGGAGAAGCGATTTTCTTACGCAATCCGAGCAAGGGATGGAGACATAACCGCCACCGTGCCGCCGAGAAAATAAAGCGGATCGCTACGCAAGTGATAAATTGGGGCGAATCCCCTGCAAAGTACAGGTTTACGCTTATACCATAAATCTTTAAAATTTGCCTTAAGGATCAAGGCCGCTGTCTGAGCACACGCAGATTATCTGTTCGGCTAGTCAGAGAGCACCGGGAAGCCGAAAGACACCAAAAACCGAAAGGATATCAATCCTTGGCAAATAGATGCTACCAAGGAATTCGTAAATGTATCCTGAGACTTTTGGGACAATATTTTACGTGGGGCCGTTCGCCTTTTACTGACAGGAACAAGTTATTCCTTTGGCCGCCGTGATGTATTGCCTCGGGGTTTGGGCCACCTTTATAAACGAAATGAGACATCCTCGTTTCCCGCTCCTGTTTATTTTGTTGCAAACGTTTTCTAAATTTCTCTAAATTACCAAATTTTTTATAGATCCATATTCCTTAAACGTTTCCACACAGCAAATTTACTACCCAATGAATATAACTTGGAATTACTCTCAATAAACCTCTACCGTACACATTAATAATAAGATTAACAAAATGAACGTCGCGTCGTGGCCAAAAATCTACACTCTTTTATTAATAGTAGATCTAAACTTAAGTCTAGATAATAAACTCATAATCTTCAAAGTGAATTGAAAAATGTAGCCTGTCAATTACATTTTTTCTGTAGCTTTTGTTATTTACAAGATATATAGATAGATTTTGTGAATTCAAAAAACCACCTTTTAAAATTTTCTGAACTACAAGATATTAGCATGTGGGTCATTCCATACAAAATCATCAAAAATTGAAAAAAATTGAAGTCGCACTATTTTTGATTTCGACGAAACTTGGTGGGTATCTTTGTTTAGATGTCAGAAGAGAAAATTCAGCATCATTTAATTTTTCTGATTTCTCAGCTTCGGTGCGCGACCGCTAGAGCACTCAAAAAGTGTGATTTTTACGCTCTACTACTATGCACTGTCAAAATTGTTCTATTAGAGATATTTGAACATTTGTGGTCGCAGTTGAAAGCTACAATATAGTAGTTTTAGGAAAAAAATATGGAAATAAAAAAATATTTTTATTCGAAGTATACTAGCATCCTGAAAATACGATTTTTTTCACATTTTTATATGATTTTCAAATGGCTATAGTATCTTTCCTGGTAAATTAAAAAAATTTAGTTTTTGTGTACATAATGTCCATACATTAAACAAAACAACAGTCCATTATAGACTTGTTCGACAAATTTTGTATATTAAAAAAATAAGCTTGAAATTTGGAAATTTCTGAAAATTGCATATTTCGAGCTTCAAAATGAAAATGTGGGACAGGAGATAGAGAACTGAAATTCTCAGGAAATTTAGGTGTGACCTTGAACTTTAAAGATCCGTTGAGTTTGTTTTGTTTTTTGCATCCCTCTAGTAATTACAGCCATTTCAATACAGCTAGTAATGCGGATTTTCCTTTCTAATTAGTTTCTTTTCTTACTTCACAATACGAGGAAACAACAACGCAGTAATAAAAAAGAACAACAAAAACAATAAAAAACAAAACAATATGTAGTAGATACTCCGTATACACACATCCCAAATGAAGAAGGCGATTTAAATAAATATATCCCAAAAGAAGAATGCAATTTATCGTAAATGAAGAATGCGATTTCAAATATCAGAATTTTATTTTGTTACTCTAACATTAATATCATTATTAATACAACAATGAATCATTAATATTTTATATTATATTGCTTGACATGTTAGACATACTTATACTTACAATTTCTGAATTATTTGAAGCCTAGAATTTACGAATTTTCAATTTACTTTGAGAAATGGGTACAAAACTATGAAACATTCTTGTTCCCTTTATTGTAATAATATTACTAAATCTATCGCATAAAAATTTATCCGCAGCTTCAACATCAGCATTGCATACGAAAAAAAAATTCGATTCCAGAAATTTTTTCGGAACAAAAATTGAACATAGCTTTAGTAGTTAATATATGACGATCTTCAATTCGTTGTAAACTAGCTTTCCGCACTATTCGTTTGATCGTTCCCCCTGCACCATCACATGGACTTTTCCCGTGAGAAGTGGCAAAAAAATACCACTCTGCTTCCAACCCAAAATCATCATTATGATGATATAGATTAACAAAATTTTTCGTATTTTTGTATTGAGCCGCTGATCCATCGATGAAATATTTAACTTTTTTAAATTCTGGATAATACATATCTTTTGATGTATTGAATGAACACTTTTTGAAATGAATAGAAAGCTACAGTACTATGGGTTAAGTAGTCGCTAGTTACACAAAATATTTTTAACTTAATCAAACTATCTTTTTTATGATATACTACAAAAGGATGTAAAGTGGCTTGATCTCATTTGTTTGCTAGCATTTACGGAATATCTGCTACACATTGTTATTTTCTTATTACTACATTATTGTTTCCTCGTATTGTGAAGTAAGAAAAGAAACTAATTAAAAAGGAAAATCCGCATTACTAGCTGTATTGAAATGGCTGTAATTACTAGAGGGATGCAAAAAACAAAACAAACTCAACGGATTTTTAAAGTTCAAGGTCACACCTAAATTTCCTGAGAATTTCAGTTCTCTATCTCCTGTCCCACATTTTCATTTTGAAGCTCGAAATATGCAATTTTCAGAAATTTCCAAATTTCAAGCTTATTTTTTTAATATACAAAATTTGTCGAATAAGTCTATAATGGACTGTTGTTTTGCTTAATGTATGGACATTATGTACGCAAAAACTAAATTTTTTTAATTTACCAGGAAAGATACTACAGCCATTTGAAAATCATATAAAAATGTGAAAAAATCGTATTTTCAGGATGCTAGTATACTTCGAATAAAAATATTTTTCTATTTTTATATTTTTTTCCTAAAACTACTATATTGTAGCTTTCAACTGCGACCACAAATGTTCAAATATCTCTAATAGAAAAATTTTGACAGTGCATAGTAGTAGAGCGTAAAAATCACACTTTTTGAGTGCTCTAGCGGTCGCGCACCGAAGCTGAGACATCAGAAAAATTAAATGATGCTGAATTTTCTCTTCTGACATCTAAACAAAGATACCCACCAAGTTTCGTCGAAATCAAAAATAGTGCGGCTTTGACCATTTGATGATTTTCTGTAGAATGACCCATGTGTGAAAGTGGGGTGTGGGTTTTGTTTATTTAGCAGTAGTTCGCAATAATCTATGCTTTATGATTGTTAATCTGTATCTAGTTTCATTGAATATATGTTATAGTCTAATGACGGTAGAATTAAAAAAAAAGTCTGATTTACAATTGAAAAGTAAACAATTAAACAATAATAAACAATTAATATTTTGTTAAATAAAACATTTTCTTTTTAAGTAATATATAAAAAAACAATTATATTTTCAAAAACTATAAAATAAAAGAAATAATTCTTTGGGATAAATTTGATAAGAAGTCCTAGATAATAAATAAAAACATAAGAAATCAGGCAATAATTGGAAAAGAAGGAACATCGCCTCCACACTTCGGTGACAAATTCCAAATCAATGATGCTGAAAATCCTTATATTACACGGAAATTCCTTTAAAGTTAAAAATTCTCGAACGCAATACTGGATCTAAGATTCGAATTTTTATCCTTAAACAACTACCCCGGCACTTTCTGTATCCATTTTCGTTGAAATTCCTTGAAGCTAGAAATTTGAGGTCTATTTTATTGGATCACCTTCTTGGTTGTACGCGGATATTCTATGGTTAGCAACAGTGAACTTATTTGTGATGCAAATCCACTTTAAAGAAACCTTTTAAAGTATTTCGCTCAAAGCAAATTAATTTCTTCGCCGATTCTTGAAAATACCAAACGAATGAGATCTAATTTCTTAAGAACTCAAATTCCTTCTTAACTTTAAAATTTTTCTCCTCGAAGGCTTTGCGTTCTCGTTCTCAAGACGGAAGAAGCATCTGCGACATTTTAATTAAACAGATCATTCTTTTAAGGAAAATGTCAAAATGTGTTTCATCTGAGCAAGACGGCTCCAGAAGAAAATAAGTCGTCATATCGCGTAGTCAGCCATGGGCGACATGCAGCAGGATAACTTTTAATGCAGCTGTAATGAGGTCTGATGATTTTTGGTGAAATATTTTGTCGCTATATTTCTTTGTACATGTCTTTGCAATTATGAAGAATTGTGTGGAACTTTTAATGAGAACCTCCATCCCGGCGCGACTGCTCTCCTAACCCCCCACTACAACTTCACCCTACTGTTGCTGCATCTCAATTTCCACTCAGCCTTAGTTTTGCGAAAATTTGACTCCTACACAAAAGCGTTTTAATGAAAATGCTCATTGCCTTGAAAGTGACAGGATGATGTGCTGCACGAAGCACATCTTAAGATGTTAAGCTGAGGATTATAATTCTTGACTGTAGTGAAATTAATGGACTAAAATTCGGTAAGCTAATTTTTGTTGATGCAGGGCAGAACTCCCCTTTTTAAAACTCTAGAATTTACGATTTCTTCACAAATTAAAATAAAATCGTAATACTATATAGTATATTTCTTCTATATATTTTGTACACAAAATTAGATTGGGTGTATTTATTTTTTAATATGACACATGTTTAAAAATAAATGCTGAAAAAAATTTAATTATAAAAGTATAAGTAAAAAATCTTTAAAAGTATTTATTTCTTAATGAGACTCTTATTTTGATATCGCTTTAAAGGTGATAAATTGCGTGAATTTTTCTAGTTATTTTAACAACTTTCTCCTTAGGTCGGTGTACTAACATACACACGTTGTTGCCAAAAACTGCTTTCATAATGATGCCAACTAATAATGTAGGAGCATATTTAAACACGTATGAAGTGATGATATCAAAAATAAGAGGTACAGTGAAAGTCGAACTGTGACTACTATAACGACATACCGGATTTTAAGCAATCGCAGCAACTGAAATTGTCACAAGATAAGGGCCGAGTTCGTTGCAATCGTTCGAGGGAGTAGATTTAGAGTGCTAGCGCAAAAGATCACAATTGTGGACACAACTTCATCTGTATAAGCGAAAAGAACAATACTGAATTTATATAGATATTTAAATTGCCACTTTAAAGCCTTATCCTATCCACATTCATATTACTACACCCAGAGAAAAAAACATGTAAAAATCTCAATTTTACTGTAAAAATTCTTCGTCAAAATCAACCCTACTTCCACTGTTGTCAATATGAAAGTTTTTTGGTTTTAAAATTAACAACTGTGTAAATTTAACTACATTAGATATCAATTTGATAGCTTAATTATGACACTTACAGTTTTATATTTTGATTTTTACATGCAAAAGTTGTTACAATCACAAATCCAATTTGTAATCTTCACAAGGATAATTACAATTTTTACAACACAGTTGACAACTTTTGTTGCAAAATTTACAACATCATATTTCATTTCTACTGAAAGTAATCTTGAAACCACAGAGCCAATTTGTTGTAGTGAAAAGAAAAATAATAGCTTTTATAGCGTAACCCTATAATATCTAGAATCAGTTTATATTAATTTAAGGGTGTGTATCCACCAAAGTCTCGAACAGTGCGCGACATCAAAAAATAAAAGGCTTAAGTAGGCGCGAACATTGTGTGAGAAATGTATCCACTGGAATCTGTCTCGTACAATGTTCGGAGACAGCCAGTTCATTGATTGATGTTGATTGTCGTCCAGGACGTTCTTTGTCTTCAACGCTTTCTCTACTTTCTTTGAACTGGTTATACCACTTGTAAACATTTCTTTTAGACAAAACCTGATCGCCGAAGGCCTTCTGCAACATTCTAAATGTTTTTGCAGCAGAAATTTCATTCCGCAAACAAAATTTAATGCAACTTCTTTGCTCAATAAAATCACACATTGTAAAAATTGAAAAATTAATTTTTAGTTGCTCAGAAAACACAACGAATATAACCAAACAAATGACGTACTGGCGTGAACCTACAAACAAGAAGATTTGTTCGAATCGCTGTGTTTTTATGTAAAGACAACACTAGTTTCTTCTATATGTAAAACTTTGTATTACTTTGCAACCATTAGTTCAGAATGAGTGACAGCGGTACTATTTTGCGTTGGAGTAATAGGTCATGTCTAGCGATGATGGAAACCAAAATGGCCATTCTCTCGGTACTATTTTCTCATAAAACACAATTTTAACATCATTTTTTAAGATCCTGTTCATCCAAAGAAAAAAAATAATAGTTTAAAAAACTAAAAAACACGCTTTTAGCACGCACTAAAAATTACAAAATAATTCGGACATTTAGTTTGATGACTCAAGAGTTTTCCCTTTGCCAAATCTTCATTCATTGGAGTTTAGTATGCCTTTTAATTTCTAGTACGCTACAAAACCCATTTTGCAGATCATCAGCATTGTACACTATTATTGCCATATATGAATTACATATAATTCTCATTCAAAAGCAATTCTTAGCACTAAATTATGTGATATTATGGTTATAATTAATAATTTTTTCTTAATTTTTCAATGTTTAGGTATTATAGTTTATATGTCAAAATGAGCCAAATTAATGCAAATATCACATCATTGTAAGAATATACACCTGTGTTCAAAAAAATAGTAGTGCACCAATGCGGCAAGTTTGCTGTTCTACAAATTCTCATGTACAAAACAAGGACAACTTTTGCACAAAACACAACATCAGGTGCTTAAGAATCTGATGAACAATTAAAAACATTTTAGTTCATAAGCAATGAATAGCAGTGTCTTCAGACAAGAGCACTTGCACTACTATTTTTTTGAACACAGGTGTAGATTTAATTCCCAGCGGTTTATTTGAAAGATGTTATAATAAATGTTTAAAATATATATTTTTTTAAATATAGAATCATAGTTAATTAGTTGAAATAATATATGTAACTGTTCCCAATTGAAATAAAAGTTAAAGTAGTTTAGATCATGGTCCAATTACTACGTTTTATCTTGATTTTGAGCAGACTCAAAATACGATTTTACAATTTTTATCGTGTTTTACTAAATTCTGACAAAAGTATATAGTAGTATTATATAACGGATTATTTCTATGGTTCATTTATTTTATTAAGTGCGCATGTGGAATAGAATAGTACAGAATTTGAGCAGATTTTCAATTATTTACATAATTATTTTTCATGAATTTTAACGAACTAATTACCTCACTCGTTCCAAAGTTTATAATTATAAAGGAAGAGAATTCCGGAATACTTGAAAAACTTTCTATAAAATTGGTCGCAACTTTTGTTTGTTTGTTGTTTTTGTGGGAATTGAATAGGAAAAAAAAGTTGGTGCATAAAAAAAAGCTTAGTTAGTTCGAGGTTTGTAGACAAATACATATGCTGTGCTCTATTTCTTATTTAAATATTTGTTGATTGCATATAAGAAGCTCTTTTCAATGATACCCCACATAATGCATAAAATTCAAAATAGAAATTTTTCTAGCCCCTAATGTGCCTCTCTTTATTTCTTATATGAATATTGTAAGGTGTTAACTTGTGGAAAATATATGGGTTAATAAGATGTATTACTATGCCAAATTTCAAGTTTCTACGTCACATGGTTTCTGAGATAATCGGCTGTGACAGACAGACAGACAGATGCATAGACACGTGATCTGATAAGGGTTCTATTTTTTTAACACGCTTTTATTAGCTTCACTTGTAACTAACTATGTATGTAAGAAAATCTTGGAATCTTAATTTGACCCACTTCCCGGTCTTCGATTAGGATGAAATTTTGCACACGCTCTGAGTTCTGATGACAATACATGACTAGCTAAGAAACGTCATTACAAATCCAATATGGCGGACTGGCTGTTTGAAATCCACCCCCATGATATGGGTATCAAATGAAAGGGTTTGCTGTCAGGAAAACGAAAAAAATAGTCACGTGACTTAAATACAATATGGCGGACGTCCAAGATGGCGGACAGGCTATCTGAAATGCACCCCCATGATATGGGTATCAAAGAAAGGGTTTGCTGTCAGGAATACGAAAAAAATAGTCACGTGACTTAAATCCAACATGGCGGACATCCAAGATGGCGGATTGGCTATTTGAAATGCACCCCCATGATATGGGTATTAAATGAAAGGGTTTGCTGAATGGGATACGAAAAAAATAATCACGTGACCTAAATCCAACATGGCGGCCGCCCCAAGGTGGCGGATTGGCTATTTGAAATGCAGCACTATGATTTAGGTATAAAATGAAAGGGTTTGCTGAAAATAATGCGAAATGACATTTTCTTACCAAATTATCATGTCATGGGTATCAATCAATAAGGTTCGACGGGAGGAATACGAAGATTGGACTTTGAGTCTATGAGATCTCACCTAAGCCAAGGTAGGATACGCGCCGAGGGCTGAATGGTTTGAGGGTGGTAAAAAATATCATGTCGCTAGCGTCACCTTAGGGCACCGGGCGCAACCCTATTGTAATTAGCCTTGCCCCCCTACATGGACCTCTGGGGGGGTCGACCGTCTATTTGTCCACTACTCGTGGGAACAACATGATGAAAAATAAAACAAAATAAAAATAATAGTTTAAAAAACTAAAAAACACGCTTTTAGCACGCACTAAAAATTGCAAAATAATTCGGACATTTAGTTTGATGACTCAAGAGTTTTCCCTTTGCCAAATCTTCATTAGATCGCAGGTAAACATAAACAATTTCAGTTCGTGATGAACGATAAATAATTACGTATGCGAAATGGTTATAAGTAGGTAATCATCTTTATTGAATATTTATTATGATTTATTATGAAAGAAAGCGTGGAGCGTTTATGTAATCTTTACTCTTTTTGGACAAAACGCTCCACGCTTTCTTTTATAATAAATCATAGTAAATATTCAATAAAGATGATTACCTACTTATAACCATTTCGCATAGGTAATTATTTATCGTTCATCACGAACTGAAATTGTTTATGTTTACCTGCGATCTAATGAAGATTTGGCAAAGGGAAAACTCTTGAGTTATCAAACTAAATGTCCGAATTATTTTGTAATTTTTAGTGCGTGCTAAAAGCGTGTTTTTTAGTTTTTTAAACTATTATTTTTATTTTGTTTTATTTTTCATCATGTTGTTCCCACGAGTAGTGGACAAATAGACGGTCGACCCCCCCAGAGGTCCATGTAGGGGGGCAAGGCTAATTACAATAGGGTTGCGCCCGGTGCCCTAAGGTGACGCTAGCGACATGATATTTTTTACCACCCTCAAACCATTCAGCCCTCGGCGCGTATCCTACCTTGGCTTAGGTGAGATCTCATAGACTCAAAGTCCAATCTTCGTATTCCTCCCGTCGAACCTTATTGATTGATACCCATGACATGATAATTTGGTAAGAAAATGTCATTTCGCATTATTTTCAGCAAACCCTTTCATTTTATACCTAAATCATAGTGCTGCATTTCAAATAGCCAATCCGCCACCTTGGGGCGGCCGCCATGTTGGATTTAGGTCACGTGATTATTTTTTTCGTATCCCATTCAGCAAACCCTTTCATTTAATACCCATATCATGGGGGTGCATTTCAAATAGCCAATCCGCCATCTTGGATGTCCGCCATGTTGGATTTAAGTCACGTGACTATTTTTTTCGTATTCCTGACAGCAAACCCTTTCTTTGATACCCATATCATGGGGGTGCATTTCAGATAGCCTGTCCGCCATCTTGGACGTCCGCCATATTGTATTTAAGTCACGTGACTATTTTTTTCGTTTTCCTGACAGCAAACCCTTTCATTTGATACCCATATCATGGGGGTGGATTTCAAACAGCCAGTCCGCCATATTGGATTTGTAATGACGTTTCTTAGCTAGTCATGTATTGTCATCAGAACTCAGAGCGTGTGCAAAATTTCATCCTAATCGAAGACCGGGAAGTGGGTCAAATTAAGATTCCAAGATTTTCTTACATACATAGTTAGTTACAAGTGAAGCTAATAAAAGCGTGTTAAAAAAATAGAACCCTTATCAGATCACGTGTCTATGCATCTGTCTGTCTGTCTGTCACAGCCGATTATCTCAGAAACCATGTGACGTAGAAACTTGAAATTTGGCATAGTAATACATCTTATTAACCCATATATTTTCCACAAGTTAACACCTTACAATATTCATATAAGAAATAAAGAGAGGCACATTAGGGGCTAGAAAAATTTCTATTTTGAATTTTATGCATTATGTGGGGTATCATTGAAAAGAGCTTCTTATATGCAATCAACAAATATTTAAATAAGAAATAGAGCACAGCATATGTATTTGTCTACAAACCTCGAACTAACTAAGCTTTTTTTTATGCACCAACTTTTTTTTCCTATTCAATTCCCACAAAAACAACAAACAAACAAAAGTTGCGACCAATTTTATAGAAAGTTTTTCAAGTATTCCGGAATTCTCTTCCTTTATAATTATAAACTTTGGAACGAGTGAGGTAATTAGTTCGTTAAAATTCATGAAAAATAATTATGTAAATAATTGAAAATCTGCTCAAATTCTGTACTATTCTATTCCACATGCGCACTTAATAAAATAAATGAACCATAGAAATAATCCGTTATATAATACTACTATATACTTTTGTCAGAATTTAGTAAAACACGATAAAAATTGTAAAATCGTATTTTGAGTCTGCTCAAAATCAAGATAAAACGTAGTAATTGGACCATGATCTAAACTACTTTAACTTTTATTTCAATTGGGAACAGTTACATATATTATTTCAACTAATTAACTATGATTCTATATTTAAAAAAATATATATTTTAAACATTTATTATAACATCTTTCAAATAAACCGCTGGGAATTAAATCTACACCTGTGTTCAAAAAAATAGTAGTGCAAGTGCTCTTGTCTGAAGACACTGCTATTCATTGCTTATGAACTAAAATGTTTTTAATTGTTCATCAGATTCTTAAGCACCTGATGTTGTGTTTTGTGCAAAAGTTGTCCTTGTTTTGTACATGAGAATTTGTAGAACAGCAAACTTGCCGCATTGGTGCACTACTATTTTTTTGAACACAGGTGTATATTCTTACAATGATGTGATATTTGCATTAATTTGGCTCATTTTGACATATAAACTATAATACCTAAACATTGAAAAATTAAGAAAAAATTATTAATTATAACCATAATATCACATAATTTAGTGCTAAGAATTGCTTTTGAATGAGAATTATATGTAATTCATATATGGCAATAATAGTGTACAATGCTGATGATCTGCAAAATGGGTTTTGTAGCGTACTAGAAATTAAAAGGCATACTAAACTCCAAAATGAAATTTCCCTCGATAGTATCTTTGCCAGAAAATTATAAACAGAAATGAAGCACAACCTAGACAAGGCCAACTCATAATTAGATTGCGTTTAGGTGTGCGGGCGGGTTAAATGATTTATGAGGATTTGTGATATCTACTGGAAGAGGATTAAATGCCATTAGAGTAGCAGAGAACCGCATTAATTGCAATATCCGATCAGACCAATCTGATACAGAAATTGCTGTGGTCGCCGAATGCACGCATATTATGCACACTTTGGGGATGCGTAATTATTATTTCATCAGCCCCGAACGACCGACCATTCTGATGCAAATTTCTAGCCATGCTTCCATAATATGACCATAAAGGATATGCAGATTCTTTTGACAACACTTTAAATATATGTATGTACTTTCGAGTAGGTAGATAAATTTTACATCCTCAGGATTAGGCCTGTCGCAATAAATTAGGTCATAGTTTTAATACCATATGTGGTCGCTTCTCATTTATTACAGCACTCGAAATTATGGCATAACTTATAAAAATATATATCGAAAGGTTAGGAATTCCATTATTAAATATAAAACAACTCTTATAGTGGATGGGACCACCATGGACGTCCAGATGTCTCGTAAAGATTTCCATGACCAGATTTTGAATCTATCTTAAAACCAATACCCAAATTACCCAGCATCTTATGTGCTGTGATAAAGGATTTCTGGGTTAGTTTGAAAAACAAGAAGCAAATATTATTATGAAAGCTTAATTAAACACTTTATATAGATGCAAACAAATTCTCATCAAAATCGAACAAGTTTCATAAATTTTCAAAATGATGCATTCAAAATGATGATGTTAAGAACTACTATATACGAATGATATTCCTAAGATTATTCCTATTACTGCTAGTAATGGATTTTTATAATTACCCTGTTTGTTGGTTTGGGAAAATAAATTACCACACTGCTATTTCTGAAGTCGAATCTTTCACCTCAACACGACTTTCTAGTTGTCTTGTTTTAATAAGATGGCGCATTTTTGTTGGATTAAAAGAATGAAGATTATATGGACAGTCTTTTGGAAATTATTTAATCTATATCAATACAAAAAATAATAGCGTATTTGGTTAAACTACGAGAACTCTGTATGAATTGTTTAGGGAAAGAGAAGAAGAGAAACCCAGCGAAGATATATGTACACCAGGTAAGTCTCTGCTCAATTTCAGTGAATTTTTTCCCAGAAACCGTTGGAGATAGAAAGATGGGACCGATGATCAAGTTTATAGAACAGAAAGGGAGAGATCTCTTAGTTACGTTGAATGATCTTAAAAGCTAACAGTTGGTGATATTTTGTAAAAACCAGAATTTTTTAAAATTTGAATGGACTTAGTTGATAGCCTACGTTGCCTACGGGTCAGCAAAGCGCTAGAGGTTGTGCGTTCAATTCCCACCAGAAACCCTAGTCCCAAAAAGTGTATCTTCCGATAGCCACATCAATCTAGCATATAACATGGGTAGTACCCGACGAAATAAACTACTTTTATAATGGATCCACTTTTTTTATAAATAACAATTTCTAAGATATCGGACTAGCTTATTCGTAAGAAATGACTTCTCTTTTTTGGAAATTTCAATGTCATCCAATATAACTATTCGTGATGGTGACATGTAAAACCATAAAAGCTTAAGCTTAAGGAAAAATAGTAAAGGTCCCAATGTAATTGGAATACATCAAATTTGAAAATTTGGTTGTCATATGGGACGACCCTAAATATATGTTTTGGTGCATTCATTGATCCATTCAAAATATATTTGTTTAAGTTGTCAGTGCAGAGATTCTTGAACTACCTAATTATTCTACTGAATTTTATTAATTAACGCAAAACCAAGAAGAAATTACAGGTCCAATACCACGTTTTATACCAGCGAAACATGGGCAAATTATATTTTTCCACATGTCCTCCTTTTACGATCATGTCATTCAAATCATTAATATACGTAGTATCCCCTTACACATATTTAACACGTTAACGCCGGCGTGTACCACCGGTGACTCACACGCGAATGGTTTATCGGGCGGCGTGTACCACCGGTGGCTCACACGCGAATGGTTCATCTGGCGGCGTGTACCATCAGTGGCTCACATCAGCTCTTCGTAACACATAATAAATAAAACTATTATGTCTTAATAAACATATAGTAAAAGGAAACTGCACTGTTGAAGTTTTGCTAAACAACACTTTGTGCAAAGCGCTGCCAGATAAAGCAAAATATGATTTTTACTGCCGCCCCATGAAGTGAAATACAAAAAACTGCGCCGGCGTCAACGTGTTAACAAATGATACAGAATAAAAATTAAATAATTCCATCGCGAAACCAATTCTGAATATTATGTGACATAGTAGATTTGACAAATCAAATGCTACTTGCGGACTTGCTGTGTGTCACGCGGATTTCTAATTTGCATTTGACGCTTAAGTATCATTGACAAATGATCATTTGATTCGTCCGTGTGTAGCCGTTATGAGCTCCAAAAAAAACAAATACTTTTGGATGATTCTGGACATACAAAAGATAGTACTTTTCAGGGAATATGTAGGTACCACAAGTAGTACAAATGCACAACGGACAAAATACTTTCCTATACTTTTGCAGACTATGTCAATTAACCCTCCACCTCAGATTGCAGCACTGAATCATCGAAAATTCCTCTAACTTATCGGTGGTGCACAATTCCTGTGCTCTTTCAAATGAATCACCTTAAGTGGGTGATTTCACCTTCCTGTTCGTTTTATATGGCGCAGCGAGAACAAGCTCCACACCAAAAATCCTGCAGACGTATAAATATTGTAGGAGTCGTCATGTAATAATATCGCCCGCCCCCGTCTCCGGGGAGCCCGACCATCGACCGAACTCGGTGTACTTGGCGGGCCAGGACTCTTCCTATATCTTCAGTTTTTTGTAGAAAGCCCGGAAATCCACTCAGACGTTTTTTGTATGTTCGCGGCAGGAGCAAGCGACTGGATTCAAGGAGCGGATAAAAGGACATGAATGACTGACTGAAGTGTGTCTGAAATGAGCTGATTTTCTATTTCTGAAAAGATCTGAAGGTGCACGGAAGCGGCGGGGACGGTGGCGCAATAAGGCGACAACAATAGCAAAATATCTAATTGTCTCCGGGGTGAAGACAAAAGCTAAATAGGCCCGTTTAGGAGATTTTCTAAGGATTTTTTGAAAGCCCCCAACTCGAGATCTTTGCCAGGTATTTCGGTTTTTTGTCCCTTAAGTGGAAAAAGGATTTGCAGAACTTTGTCATGGTTCAGGTTCATTTTAGTAGCAGCGAACACTGGCTGAAAGAATTTGTGTATTTTTCAAACTCAGGAGTACCGAAATTAAATTTCTTAACTTATTTTTATTCTTTTCAATTCAATTTATTCAATGAAATTTAAGCAATTTTTAATAAGTGTGTATTTGAAGTAGAAAAAAAAGTCTTGTTCATAGTCCCAAATTTCTTTGACATTTGCTCTATTGAAGTTAAAATTCAAATTCAAATCAATTACAACCTTCACTTTCCCAAGTCCACTTTAGGTAATTTATTTAGAGGGATAAATGTTTACTGTACGGAGTAGACCCAAAAAATTAAAATTAAAACTATAGCATTAGTTACGTTATGAATGATTGTTAACGTAATTATTTTATGCATATTTTCTTTCTTTGGTTTTAAGTTCGACAGAGATTTTCTTTATTTTATATATTATAGTACCCATTGTGACATCCTTTTACATTTGTGTGTGGATTGAAAGTAATTAAGACCTAAGATTTCTTGTCCTTACATATGTATACTAATTTATGAAATTCTGTATATCTACAATTTTTCTTTCCTTTAGTTCGTATTTCTTTAAGGAAAACGTACTACTAAGAATTTCTGAGTCTTTTCTTGTTTAATCTAATATCGATCTACCTATTTATTTAAGTCTGTACTCATCAATATTCATCAAATTCTGATTACTGTACAATATTTGTAATTAATTTAAGGAAGATCAGTTTGAAGCCGATTTTTCAAATTAGGCTTAAACAAATTAAACTCAAAACTGTCTACATGCACGTTAAAGAGACGAGACATTGAGGTAATGGGCTCGTGCATACCATACATGGTTCGATGATATGGAACGTCTAAAAAATCGTGAGTTCTCAAGGAGCGAGACGGTACCGAAACCCTGATTGAACTCAGCAACTCGGGAGAGTTAATTGCTCCTTGGAGGATGTCAGAAATGACGAGGAACCTCGAAATATCACGTCTTTTTTGGAGCGAATGTAAAGAAATTAATCTTAGTCTATCCTGGTAAGGAGGTAGATTCGTACTATCCAGCCAAGGAAGCCCGCGGAGAGCGAATCTGAGAAATCTACGCTGAACCGCCTCGACTCGGTCAATATGCACTGCATAGAAAGGATACATTAACTATGGGAGTTCTATTTAATAGATTTAATATGTTTATATTTAGAAGTAATACATTTCAGTCTAAAATTACTTCTTATTTCATTCGTTGCTTGCTGGACCAATTTTATTTCTGCCAATTGATGTAGATGTGTTGTGGGTTGTTTAGCAATATTTTTAGGTATTTATTTTGTGCTATTTGAAGCAATTTTTTGAAGAATTTTTGATGTATACTGTCGTCCAAATTGCAATTCCGTTTTGTATATAATCAGTTTATTTTCTGAGTTGAGATTTAATATTTGGCAAAGGGAAACTAGATATTTTTGCTTTTTTGAAATTATCTGTAGTACATGCTCCTGGAAGGTTAGTATTTGATCGAGATAATATATTCCTAGAAATGTTATGCTTTTGAACCATTTTGAGTGCTCAGCTCCCTTCCTTGTAAAATAGATCACTTGTGACTTTGTATTGTTAAGTTTTATTTTCCACTTATTGTAGTACTAGTACTAGAGTCGCAGTTGAATTTGCAGGCTCTTCTACACTATAGTATATTCTGTGTACTCTCACCTCTACTGTGGTGCTTCTTAGTAGACTCGCTTTTAGGCGAATTACAAAGTCTAAATATACATACACAGGCCTACGCTGATGATGTGTGTGCACTCGTTTGTGGGGACTCGTTAAGGGACGTCTGTATTAAAATGCAGAGTACCTTGGATAGGATCCAGAACTGGTGTGAGAGGCATGGCTTATCAGTGAATCCTAGAAAGACAACACTTGTGCTGTTCACTAGGAAGAGAAAACTGGATAATCTCAAGCTTCCAATTCTGAAAGGTGAAACCATTCAACTCTCCAAGGAAGTTAAATACCTAGGGGTGACTCTAGACAGCAAACTGACTTGGAAGGCTCATGTCGAACACAAAGCATCTCGGGCATTAAATGCCTTTTGGCAATGCAGAAGAGCCTTTGGGAAGACATGGGGTCTAAAACCCGCTGTGGTACATTGGATGTACATAGCCATCATTAGACCCATTATTACATATGCGTCAGTGGTCTGGTGGAACAGAACGGAGATAAAATCGACTCGTTCTGTTCTTGACAGAGTACAGAGAGAGGTCTGCATAGGGATAACAGGAGCTTTTAGCTCGACACCTGGTGCAGCTCTAAACGCGATGCTTAACATGCAACCCTTGGACATTGCTATCCAAGAAGAAGCAATGAAGACCGTGTGCCGCCTAAAGAAGTGCGGACTCTGGCACGGTAAACATGCTATCGGACATGGTGTTATATCACAAAGGCTTGAAGAAAAGTGCATTTTATTCAATATGCCGGCGGATGATATGACCCCGATATTAATGTTCGGAAGAAGATTTCAAATTCTCTTCCCAAAAAGGAAGGAATGGGAAGATCCAAACAAAATATTGAATGGACTGAACGACATCTTCTATACAGACGGCTCGAAGACCGTAAACGGTACGGGCGCTGGATGGTTTTTGAACGAAGAGATCAAATACAGTTACTCACTTGGAAACATGGCGACGGTCTTCCAAGCTGAAGTTTTTGCCATTCTGGAAGTGGCCAACTGGATAATTGCCCAGAGGTGGCAAGGTAGAAGAATAGGTATCTGCAGCGACAGTAAGGCTGCTCTTGCTACACTTCTTAATCCCAATACTCGGACAAAAATAGTCCGAGATTGTAAGAAACGACTGAATTCGGTTGCAAAATGTAATCAGGTCATTCTTATATGGGTCCCTGGCCACCAGGGAGTAGAAGGCAACGAGTCTTCAGATTCCCTGGCGAGGGAAGGCGCTAACTCCCACCCCATAGGTCCAGAGCCCATTATTGGTATTAGCTCTGCGGCGTTGAAGAACTGGATAACTCGACACGTTGACTTAGTTCACGGAGAGAGATGGTCCAGCCTAAGTACCTGCAGACGTACCAAGTACTTTATAGGTAATCCGAACAAGAATACTGCGAAATTCTTACTTAGCTTAGGTAGGAAGGATTGCAGGGCTCTAGTAGGGACAATTACAGGGCATAACACACTTGGCAAACACTTGAATACCCTGGGAATCATCGACGACCCTGCGTGCCCCTCGTGTGGGGAGGAGGAGGACAGCACAGAACACTACCTCTGTGACTGTCCTGCGTTCTCTCGTGCACGTAGGGACGCGTTTGGCGCCGATGTCATGAGGATGGAGGACTTCGATTCTCGATCTCTGTTTGAGATTCTCCAGTACATCAGGACAACGGGGAAGTTCAGATAGAGCGGGGGTTTTGAGCGCAATGGACTAAAAAGTCTGAGCGTTCGAGGTGTTTTGCCTCCCCCCCCCCCCCAAACAAATCAAATCAAATCAAATCAATATTCTGTGTTTTCTGCACACGTTGCTAGTTCACATGTATTTAACTTGCGTATACCTGGTGTTTAAATGTTTATAGAGTGGGGAGAAGGCACGATCCTTGCGGGATGTAGGGGGAAGCGGCAGTAAGCCAGATGGAAAGGGACCAGTGTCTGTGGACCTACCCTCTTCCGGGGTTGCTGCAACCGGCGCTAGAGGTGGTGTCTTGCCAGCTGGGGGGTCAGTGGATGTTGTCTCCACTGCTAAACCCTCCACTAGTCGAGTCATTGGGCAGGCTAAAGCTGCGACTGTTAAGTCGGCCCCTAAGAAGACGACCACTGGGTCGTCTCAAGGCAGTGTCGCCCCAGCTGGAGGGTCAGTGGATGTTGGTTCCACTGCTGGACCCTCGACTAGTCGAGTCACAGGACAGGCTACAGCTGCGACTGCCAAGTCGGCCCCCACAAAGAAGACGATGACCACTGGGCCGTCTTCGGCCAATGCTAAGAAGAAACAGCAAAGGCCAAAGGTGGGAAAACTGCGCAAACCCCTTCAGGGTAGCAGTACCAAGGGACCTCGACGAGCTAAGGCGGCGGCCCTCGTCAAGAAGTCCCTCTCCAAAGAGGAGCAATGGGCACCATGAGGGTGCTCCAGGCGAACCTGCACCATGCCAAAGGGGCATCGGCCACGCTGTGCAGAACCTTCGCCGAGAAACAAATAACCCTTGCGCTCATCCAGGAGCCCTGGGTTATTAGTGGCCAAGTCCGAGGACTCAACATCGACTCATGTAAGTTGATCTACGACCGCGGGGTAGAAGTACCACGTGCGGCACTTCTGATAGACAAAAGTGTCAATCATCTCCCCATTTCTAATTTTATTTCCAGGGACCTCGTAGCGGCGCTGGTGGAGATCCCCACGCTGGGTGGAGTACAGGAAGTTGTCCTGGCATCTGCCTACTTCCCAGGAGATAGGCCAGATGTTCCACCAGAAGAAGTCCAGGAACTCGTCGAGTACTGTCGACGACTTAACCGACAGTTCCTCATCGGTTGCGACGCAAATGCGCACCACACGGTGTGGGGTAGCAGCGACGTAAATGAAAGGGGTGAGTACCTTTTGAACTATCTATCTAGTAAGAATATAGATATAGTTAATAGGGGGTGCAAACCAACTTTTATCACTGCGGTCAGAGAAGAAGTGTTAGACCTCACTCTTGCCAGCAGGATCCTGTCCGAGTTCATAGTGAACTGGCGAGTATCAGATGAAGCGTCACTGTCGGATCATCAACACATTAGATTCGACATTCCAGGGCGCTCTGAACTCACTTCAAAATCCTTTAATCCAAGAAAAACAGATTGGAGTGCCTACAGAGCCATGGTGAGCTCAAAGGCAGACATGCTGGTGACCACTATCAGCTCAACCAGTGAACTAGAAGTGGCTGCAAACCAGCTTAATGAAGTAATAATATCCTCCTACCATGATAGCAATGTTGCAGTTCCAGCCAAAGTGGTACGCAAGGTGCCCTGGTGGAACGAACAGCTATCGGACATGCGTAGGCATGTGAGGAGGTTATTCAATAGAGCCAAATGCTCTAAGCAGTGGGACGAATACAGATCTGCTCTCACTGACTACAACAAAGAATTGAGACGCTCGAAACGCGAATCCTGGAGAAGGCACTGTGAAGGTATAGAATCATTACCGGAAGCAGCCCGTCTTCAAAAGGTACTAGCTAAGGACGTCTCCAATGGAGTTGGACTCTTGAAGAGACAGGATGGCACCTTCACTGAGTCGCAAAGGGAAACACTTGAATACCTATTACAAGTACACTTTCCCGGATCAATTCTAGGAGTAAATTCGCTACAGCCTGCAGACTCTAATCCTAGCGATAGAGCAAGTCGCAGAGCGTGTAGCAAGTCCGGTGTCATCTTTGACAGGGACAAGGTTAAATGGGCAGTGGCCTCTTTTCAACCTTTCAAAGCCCCAGGAGGTGACGGGATCTTCCCGGCATTACTTCAGAACTGTCTGGATACGATCCTGGATCCTTTGGTTTGTCTGTTTAGAGCCAGTTATATTTGGGGATACATACCACGCTCATGGAGGAGGGTGGTGGTTGTATTTATTCCAAAACAGGGCAATAGGCCCCTTGAGCTGCCTAAGTCTTATAGACCAATCAGCTTAACATCTTTCCTGCTGAAAACAATGGAAAGATTGTTGGACCTTCATATAAGGTGCAAACTGGAGCAATCAACACCGCTCCACAGATCACAGTTTGCTTACACTAAAGGTAAATCAACAGAGGTTGCTTTACATAATTTAGTTAGTAGGGTCGAGAAATCCCTTCAGGCCAAGGAAATAGCCCTGTGTGCTTTCTTGGATATAGAGGGTGCTTTCGACAACACAGGATATGATTCTATATCCAGGGCTCTTGTGCGCATGGGTATAGACTCAAATACAATCGCATGGGTAGATGCAATGCTAAGAGAGCGAGAAATCTCATCCATGCTGGGCAACACCTCTGTGTCCATTAGGGCAGTTAGAGGATGCCCACAAGGCGGGGTACTGTCGCCATTGCTTTGGTCTCTAGTTGTGGATGCCCTCCTAGTCAAGCTTTGTGAGCTTGGCTACCACACTGTCGGTTATGCGGATGACCTGGCAATAATCGTTACAGGTAAATTTGACTCAACTGTCACGAGTTTGATGAGGACCGCACTTCGTGTAGTCACTGACTGGTGTGTCAGTGAGGACCTAACCATCAACCCGTCTAAGGCCGTCCTGGTACCTTTTACGAAAAGGTACCGTCTGAATTTGGATACTATATCCATCCAAGGAACGGTCGTTGAATATTCCAATGAAGTAAAATACTTAGGTATTTGGCTGGATAAGCGGCTAAATTGGAATACTCAACTTAACTACTCATTAAATAAGGCCACGCGAGCCATGTGGGCCTGTAGAAGACTTTTTGGTAGGACATGGGGTCTCAACCCAAAGATGATCCTGTGGTTATATAATACAATTGTCAAACCAATTGTTGCATATGCCGCCCTTGTATGGTGGCCCAAAGTTCAGCAGCAGATGGCAATTGCTAAGTGCAACAAGCTACAACGGCTTGCTTGCCTCTCCATAACAGGAGCCATGAGGACTTGTCCAACACTCGCCATGGAGGCGATAGTAGGACTCGAACCTCTGCACTTTTTCATTTTGAAATCAGCTGCAATTAGTGCTCTGAGAGTGCAAATCACATCCAAAATGCAAATTGCTGACAATGGTCACATGAGCATCCTGCAGCGCATCCCTGACTTAAGGATCTGTTATATAACAGACTACATGACCAGGGAACTGAGCTTCGGGAGGAGATTCAGGATTCTCATCCCTGAACGTGCAGACTGGAATGGCGGTGGCCTCAGTCTGGACCCCAGAACTCTCCGTTGGTTCACAGATGGCTCAAAAACGGAACATGGTGTTGGTGCTGGTGTTTATGGACCCAACACCAAGGTCTCGATAGCAATGGGAAAATGGCCCAGCGTTTTCCAGGCTGAAATCCATGCAATTGAAGCCTGCGCCCTTCTCAATATTAACAAGAAACTTAAAGGTGCTAATATCACTATCTTTTCCGATAGCCAAGCGGCCCTCAAGGCACTCTCGTCATGGCGCTTCTCGTCTAGACTTGTTAAAGAATGCTTTGATACCCTTCAACACTTAGCAACTTCCAACAGGGTTACCCTCTGTTGGGTACCGGGACACTCCGGCGCTGAGGGAAATGAGGTTGCTGATGAACTTGCCAGGGAAGGTTCATCTTCTCGACTCAAGGGCCCTGAGCCCTTCTGCAGCATTGGCTGGTCTTCGTCCAAAGTTGTGATAGAAGAATGGGTCAGGAATCTACAGTGCATACACTGGGATAACTTCCCTGGGATCCGGCAAGCTAAAGAGCTCGTCAGACCCTATACCTACACTGAAATCAACGTTTTGAGTAAAGCGGATCTCAGACTGTTGGTAGGTTACCTAACTGGCCACCATGGGCTAAGATACCACCTAAATAAAATAGGTCTGTCAAATGAGACGGAGTGTCGTCTGTGTCTTGAAGATGACGAAACTACATCACACATTTTGTGTGCTTGTCCGGCTTTAGCACGGTTAAGAAGAGGGATCTTCGGTCAAGAGTTCCTGGACTCGGCTGAAGCTCGTTCATCTTCTGTAAAAGACCTTCTGGCGTTCCTTAGGGTAGCAGATCGTCTTTTACTGTAAAGGGGATTCGGCACAAAAGACCGCCTGGTCGCAGTGCCCACCATGAGGGTCACCCCTAACAATAATAATAATAATAATGACATCATCACTATAGACAGATCCGTAGTATATTGTATTAAGCACTTTTTTAGGAAGATAACTTATTTTTCTAAATATGTACAAAAAATATCTGCATTTGTTAATTAAATTATCAATATGCAAATCCCACTTAAGGTTGTAGTCTACGCGTAGACCTAAATATTTAAAACTTTCCTTTCTGGAGATACTAGAATTATTAATACCTAAATTTATAGAATCAGGTACACTATCGACATAACAACCAAAAGCGAGGAATTCAGTTTTTTTAATATTAATAGTTAACTTATTAGTAATGAACCAACAGTTAAGTTTACTCAGGTACACATTCATATTAGTTTCCACCTCTGACCAAGTATTTTCAATACATAAAACAGCTGTATCGTCAGCATATGCATACACTAGTGGGCAGTTATCAAAAATATCATTGATGTAGATGAGAAACAATAATGGTCCCAGGACAGTACCTTGAGGAACGCCAAGTTCAATGCTTTTTTCGCTACTATAAACATCATTAATTTTAACTTTCTGCTTTCTGTTACACAAATAGCTTTTTATAAGGTCAAGAGCTACCCCTCTAACACCATCATGGTATAACTTTTGGAACAAAATTTGATAATCTACGGTATCAAAGGCTTTGCTTAAGTCAATGAAGGTGGCAGCTACAGCTTTATTATCATTAATACCATTATATATCATGTCAAAAACCTTATCAAGTGCATGAACAGTACTTTTATTTTTTAAGAAGCCAAATTGATTACTGTCAATTCTCTTGCAAGCAATTAGAATTTATGAGACATAATTTGCACTTTGTTTCATTCGACAAAATTCATTAGAACTTGAAACATTTAGGAAAAACGGTTTTTGGAGGTAAACTTTAGGGGCGGTTTTCACCCCCTAAATGTGAGTATCCGCAGATAAAAAAAAAATACGTGTATCCTATTTTTCGATCCTCTATAACATATTTGAATTTCATCAAAATCGGTGAGACACACCTGAAAACGTTTCCTTGTTAGTGCCTCTTCTATCATGTTCCATGTATTTCAATATTTCTATTGTAAAACTTTAATTTGTAGAAGATAATTTCGGGAAAAGCTTTTAAGCAAAAAATGTACAATAAATGATTACATTTACATTATATATAACATACAAATTTAAGTTATAAAAACATCTTTTTATTTAGTTTTTATGTCCAAATCTCAAAGTAATTTAAATACAGGGTGCTCAGAGGTGGGAGGTCAATATTGCAGGAGGTGAAAGGTCAGACCGAGACAAGCAAAAAATCGTATGGGTGGGGGGGGGGGCGGGCATCTCGCACCGTTCGGCAGTTACAGGGTGATTCGTAAATCAGGATTTTTCCTTATATGGGAACCGCTCTTGTATTTTTATCTTTTTTTCTACGCATCGCAGCGGCCCCAAACCGATCTCAAAAAATTACTATTTCGAAGCACTTTCCAAACGGTCAACGGCCACAATCTCCCCTGGAAGTTGAAAAAATTAACTTTTATTTTACGATTTTTCACCTTTCGCCCCACTTTTCTCCGAAATTCATGTTATTAACATACCTACTTTTTATTTTTTTAAAGTTGCCTATCTAAGTACCTTTCCAAAAAGGTGCAACATGCTCAGGTAGGAAAGGACTACGAAAATTTATTTACAAAAATCCTTTTCCAGAATATCATGACAATTCGAATTTTTAAGAAATTATACTTAAGTTAAATAAAAAATACATTTTGTTCGCTTAAAAACTAATTACAATTAAGACGTTTGTCCTACAAAAGCTGTTCAAAATATTCTCCGCCAGTTTCGATGCATGCAAGTAGCCTTCGTCTTATTTCACGTTTGAGGTCTATGGTAACCAGTCTCTCCCGTATTTTCATGGCTGCAGTCCCAATCCTGGTAACTAATTCTTCTCTGGTGTTGATTGGTCTTGTCTTGAGTAAACTTCATCTTTCATCATTCCCCATAAGAAAAAGTCCAGTGGAGTAAGGTCTGGTGACCTAGCAGGCCAAGGAATCGGTTCACCTCGTCCAATCCAGCACTCTGAGTAATGTTCATTCAACCTTGCCCTAACAATGTTCCCAGTATGCGCAGGTGCTCCGTCGTGCTGTAAATAAATTGCGCTTCTGGTGGCCAGGGGGATGTCCTTCAACAGATCCAGAAGAGTATTCTCCAAAAGGTCCGAATATAGCTGACTATTCAGCACTTGGGGCAAGATGAAGAGTCCTATCAACTGATTGCCGATGATGCCAGTCCAGACATTGACACTAAATCTTTGCTGGAAGGACCGACACCTTGTCCTATGTGGGTTCACATCTGACCAGGTGTGGAGGTTGTGGAAGTTTGTGATGCCATCCCGGGAGAATTGCGATTCATCCGTCCACAGAATTCGGTCTAGAAACCTTCTGTTTTCAATGTCAGACTCGAATAGCCAAGTGCAGAATTGCAATCGTCCTTCGGAATCTCCTTCCTTTCCTGATGATGTTGTAGATTTGTTGGTCGGTGTCCGCTGAATCGGCCGATGTTACTGACCGCGTTTCTGCTCTGGGGGAGGTTACACTTCCGGTTTCTTTTAACCTTCTGAAAGTCCTTGAAAATACCCTTCTGTTGGGTACCCGCCGATTCGGGAATCTCCTTTGGTATTCTCGTACGGTCTCACTATCATTTCCTTCTACTAAACCGTACACGTAAATTATATCGGCATACTCGTCAACACTGAATTCTGCCATTTTATCTTAATTTTTTCTATTAAACACCCGTTCTTATCGCTTGCTTCTTCAACTGTGGTCAATGTCCTTTCAAACTTACCCATTTTTATACAATAATTTATAGGAGGTATAAGAAACGGAGCGTCAGGATACTTAGGAGTCAATACTGGATATAATAAACTAATAACGCTATTTGACGAGATTACATTTATTATTTTATTACTGTTTTGCTAAAAAAATAAAAATGTATTACTTGTGTTTCCTAAACAAACATTTCCGAACTTGCTGTCATAAAAATTGTTTACTTAACGACTTTTTTCATTATGGTGCGATAAAGTAATTAGGTACCTGTGAGGATGTTTTAATTTCAGGACTTTTGCAACCCCTTTCTACCTGGGCATGTTGCACTTTTTGGAAAGGTAATAAGATAGGCAACTTAAAAAAAATAAAAAGTAGGTATGTTAATAACATGAATTTCGGAGAAAAGTGGGGCGAAATGTGAAAAATCGTGAAATAAAAGTTAATTTTTTCAACTTCCAGAGGGGATTGTGGCCAAGGGGTTGGGGATAGGGGGGTGGTGTTGACCGTTTTAGAAAGTGCTTCGAAATTATTCATTATTTATTTATAACAACTTAAATTTTATTTAATTAATTGTATTTAAAAACACACTCTTTTATTTAAAAACTTTTAAAATTATTCAAATTTATTTAAGAACAAACTTTTTTATTTAAAAACTCTTAAAATCGTTCAAATTTACAACTAAATAACGCCCTTTGTCTTAATCAAGCGACACACATAACAATGTTTCTTCTGGATCATCTTTAAGAAATAATGCTTCACAGTATAGCTTACGCTGTAAATGCTGTATGTGATAATTTTCTGTTGACTATTAATCTCTCTATATTTCTTATTATTATATGAATTTACAAATATAGTAGTTCAGACTTTACCTTGATATATTTAGATGTTTTTCTCTAGGTGAAATATTCCTGCGTATTCTTAAGAGTTTACATATGGATTGGAATTTTGAGAGCGTTTAGAGTGTCCGTTCTTGTTATGGTTGCTACGATATTCCTAATTTGCCAGAAGGTATATGGTATTATATTCCAAATGTACCAAACACTGTACATTAACTTCACTTGATGCCGTCGAAACTATGAAAAAGCAAAACCATAAGTGACAATGATTACCGAAATTCAAAAGATGATATAGTGAAACAGCCATACTATACATACTTCCGCCAATCATGTTATATACTCAGTTTTAACCATGTACTATTTTTAACAATCATACAATATTAGCGGGAATTATAGCGTTAAAATAATACATATTTGAGAACAGTATAATAATCGTTTTTGCAACTATAGTATTATGAACACAATTATAATGACTGAGTAAAAATATTATGATGGCGCGGGACTACGTGTTGTGATTGCCATTAACGCAACTTTTACTATGGAATAGTGCTATCATAAATTTATGAAACTGTGGACAATTTATGATATAAATATCACAATTCCAGTGAATACGTAATCTTTATGGTTTGAATTAACATGTCGTATAGAGAAAATACTCATAATACGACTGTTAAAAATATGTACTTACATATTTTTCTTAACACGTTTCCTGCCACGTGTACCATTTTCGGTACACGCTAAAATACATTTGTATGCCAAACTGAATTTTTTAATTTAAGATGTTTTCATCATAATCATTGCTAGTAGTGCTGTCTTTTGTGACGTAATGATGTTTGCAGAAATGTTTGGGTCGTGTACCTATAACGGAACACACTGTATGGTAGTTAGTTATCAGTGTAAATTTCAGTCTTTAGCTGTTTGCTTTGCAGTTTGCATTTAAACTTGTTACCTACCGTGTACCGAAAACGGTACTCGCGGCCTAGAAATGATATCTCCTCATAAACAGCATGGGGCAGAGAACGTGTTAAAATGGATTTTATTGTAAAATTTACCATTAACCATAGTGAATACTTACTTTGAACAAATGAATTTTTCTGGGTGTAGTCATTCGAAAGTCTTCAGCTGGAGTTTCTTGGTATCTATGTTGTTTGTCCCTGAAGTGGAAGAGAGCTTCGCCAAACTGTTGCCGGGGTTAATGCTCATTTTGAAAGCAGCCCTGAGGGAATTTTCATATTTTTAATACGCGCTGAGGAAAACAGATGACTGCTTTTAGCAAATTTGACTACATGTAAAATTTTGTGGCAGACAGCGTGCATGTGATTAAAATCTCGTTCCGTATGCTTTTCGTCAGAATATAATACCACCCGTGGAAGGAATTATACCCAAGTTACAAAATTCCTGCCAGAAGCAGAGAAACATATGCTTTCCTGTTATGCAATTTATAGCAGAAATCGTGATTTCTCGGAAAAGTTTGAATTAAAAATCATCTGCAAAACAAACGAGTTAAGTTAGTAAAGTAACCCCCACGGCGCTGCTAGGCAGAGGACCTTGCATGCCGGTCGGGGTTGCGGCGGGATGCGGAAGTTGTCGTGCACAAGTCGAGCAACTTTTCATTTTAAGGCTACGGGTGATTGATGTGACCTCTTATTAGGTCCCTGGGGGCGCAACGACTAAACCCCCGGCACCAGCTCAGTGCCTAAACGTGAGCCTAAACATTTTCCCGGATCAATCCAGCGACCACTCCAGGCTTCAGATTCAGCCAGTTATTGAAGCTCCTTTTTGGAAAGGATGCACCGAGGCAGACTTATGCAGGATGCAAGGAAATTTACCTACACTTCCCCCAGTTGTGTATCCTCTGCAGTCGATCGGGAAGCCGGCTACAATCCGGCGCACTAAAATTGATCAAAGTTGCTACTCATGAATTATTTATTAGAAAATGCAACTCACTTTATCCATGCTCTTTCGACATAGAGACGCCTTCAGTAGCATATTGCAAATGTATTAATAATCCAAAGTTTTCATGGGATGGCGGATGAATGGGAAATAATACGAGGTGATGCTGGGCAAGATGATGCTATTATCGCTAAATTTAATTCAAGAAAACTTCTCTCTCGCATATGATAAAGTTTCGTTTGATGGAAGTGCACTTTGTAGTGCATTATTTATGCTTCCGGGTTAAAAAGTGAAAGACTAGGTGGTTGCATCAATTTTCTATTTGTTTTTGTTCTTTTTTCTTTATATTAAGACACATAATTTATCTTGTATCTCTAAAGCAAGTTTAGATTGCTCGCTTCTACTTTCTCACGCTATATCCAATATAATAAAAGCAAAAAACATACATATTTATTCAAAAAATGTATATCCCATACATGATTCCTGTTCCATAATGCAATAAAATTTAGTATATTTTGCATTTGTAATTAAAAATCGATTTGAAAACAGCGACTGCGGGAACTGCAAAGTACTCAGTTTAAAAAAAATCCATGTTTAGAATTTGACAGTCAGTTATTTTGAAACCCACTCATTAGACTCGTCTCACCGCTAATAGATCTGGATTAGTATTGAGAAGAACACTTAAAACTTACTTGACACTTCGATGCTCTAACTAACCGAGCTACCGGTGACCTGTTACTGATACTTTCGAATAATTACGATGTTCTGATGAGAAGTAAGACAGATCGGCCATCCTGAACATGGGTTTGCTCTCAAATGCAACATCTTAGTTTAGCACAACTTAACTAGCGTAGCAGCACATTACGTCTTAACCAGCGCAACTACCGAGTTGTAATCGTTGCCGCATCTTCTCATCCCACTTCTGACACCACATGTGGGAATTACTCGAAGAAACCTTCGACTTACGAACTGGCGTTTCGATGCTCTAAACAGCTGAGGTACAGAGAAATGACGATGATGAGAAATGGGGCCGATCCCACATATATTTTGAAAGTATTTTTGCTTAAAACGAGATAGAACAAAAATCTAATCACTAGTTTTAACTAAACCACACGAAGAAAAATAAACTAGAAAAAGTATAGAGAAATTCCAGTAAAAATTATTGTTTTGTACTGTAATCCTGCAGCATTTTTCCGTTACGAGAAAAAATAATTTTTGTATATGTAAAATTTCAGAAATGTTCGTTATTTTTGATGAAAATTCAAAGTAAAAAGTATTCTTCTATTCTAATAAAAATTAATGTAGAAATAGCAAAATTTATAGTAATACAATATAAATTTTAACAGTCAAATAGTAAAAATTGATGTGAGTACTACGAAAGTTACAGTGCTAGAACTGTAAAAATGATAGTGCCAGAACTGTAAAAATGACATAGATGAAACCATGTGGTAATATAGAAAGAAATATACTAATGATATCATGCAAAATCAATGCTTATGATAGTCAAAAAACACAAATTAATGCAAAAACCACATACTTCTATTATATTATAAATAAAAATTAAGAAATAAATATAAAAACTTAGGAAGAAAAATACGTCTGTTTTCAAGTTGTCACTAAAAACACGTTTGAACACAGAGGCGGCGTAAGGCGTGGGCGACGTGGGCCACCGCCTACGGCCTCGCGGTCCAAGGGGCCTCGCGCCTCGAAGGCCCGCGAACGCAAATATAGATATAATTACTCATCTAGCAATAAATAATAAAAAAACCGGCTAGCAAGTATCTGGCAATACTAACCTACCCCATTTGTTTTTTAAAGATCTGTTGCATTTGCTGGCGTTGCGGGCGGTGAATGAAGGAATCCTTGCTTCGCCCGGTGGGGATTTCCCATTCTGTTTGCTCCGTCTATGTTCGCGCTTCTAAACACATGCAGTAATGCAATCATGCGACGACGCATGTACCTAATATTTTAATGTATTTCCAACAGATTTCGATGTGAGAATAAGTGTTGCGTTTCATTGTTTCGGAAATTAGAAATAAATAAAGAACTGTATTATATTTATTTGAACTGTTGAGTGTGAAAAGTGGGTGCTGTGACTGGAAACACTTAAGTAGTATTTTACAAAGACATGAGAATACCAAAGAACATATGGCATATATGTTCCAATGGATAACATTAGAGAAAGGAATAAAACATGGAAAAACAATAGAGCAAGAAAACGAAAGGCTGATTCAAAAATCTCAAAAACATTGGCGGAAGTTGTTTGAGAGATTAATTGATATAATTAATTTCTTACCTTCTCATAATCTGGCATTTAGGGGTCACAGAGAATCTCTCAAGACAGAGACGAAAATTCTGGTAGGAATTCTGGTAACTTTATAGACTTATTTAAATTGATATCTAAATATGATCCTACATTACGGGAACATATGAAGCGCATTAACGACAAACAACTTGTACACCATTATCTAAGCCACGATATTCAAAATGAATTGATCACATTGATGTCACAAATAGTTACTGATGAAGTGATACGTAGAGTAAAAGAGGCAAAATATTATTCCATTTTACTTGACTGCACCAGAGATTCTAGTCGAGTTGAACAAATGTCAGTAATCTTAAGATTTTGTAATATGTCAACCGGCACAATAGAAGAAAACTTTATTGGATTTCTTGCTATGACTGAGACGGCTGGAGAATATCTAACTAATGCAATACTGGAGGAATTAGAAAAAAATGGACTGGATATTCAAAATTGTCGTGGGCAAGGATACGACAATGGTGCAAATATGATAGGCATAAACAGTGGAGTTAAAACTCGAATATTAAATATTAATCCTAGGGCATTTTTTACACCGTGCGGGTGTCATAGTTGGAATCTACTGTTGGTAGATGCAGCTAATTCTTCCGCGGCAGCAAAAACATTTTTTGGTTTTATTCAGAAATTTTATTTGCTATTTATCAAGATCCAGCAAACGCTGGGAGTTAATAAAAGACAAATTAAAGCTTACCATAAAGCCTTTATCAGACACAAGGTGGGAAAGCAGAATCGAGGCAGTAAAGGCCATATTATTGCAATTTGATGATGTTGTTGAATGCATTGAAACCTTAAAAAAGAACACGGAAGACTCTGAAACTCTCAGTGATTGTAATTCAGTTTTGAACGAAATGTTCAGTTTAGAATTCATCATATCGTTACATATATGGTATGAGATATTATCGCGTGTTAATATTATAAGCAAATTATGGCAATCTGTACAAGTCCATTTAAGCCTTGCTCTTGAACACTTGCGTACTTTTTGTGACTGGATTAAAGAATATCGACAAACTGGGTTTGAACAATGCTTGTCTGATGCTCATCAATTTATTGACAAAAGCAGTTATGATCTGCCAAAAGACTTTAAAAACAAAAGAGTCGCCAAAAAGAAAAGAATGTTCGATTATCAAAGAAGCGATGAACCTATACAGTCTCCCAAAAGCAGGTACGAAATAGATTTTTTTAACACCATGATTGATTCCATAGTGAGCAATATGGATTCAAGATTTAAATCTTTGAATCAACATTTTGAGAATTTTGGTTTTCTCTACGATATAAGAAAGTTGAAAAATGTTTCAAAAGAGTATATATTAAAAAATTGTCAAGATTTACACACAGTCCTGCGAGTGGGTGAGAGCAGTGACTTCCAACCTTACGAATTATATGAAGAATTACAAACAATGGTCCCAAATTTACCCGATTTCATGAGAGATGTGAAACAGCTGCTTCAATACATAACTGAAAATAATTTAAAAGAAATTTACCCGAATATTTATATTGTCATTCGAATTTTGTTAACAGTACCAGTAAGTACAGCCTCAGCTGAAAGGAGTTTTTCAAAATTAAAACTAATAAAAAATTATTTAAGAAGTACAATGGGTCAGGAAAGACTTTCAGCGTTGGCAGTTTTATGTATCGAGGCAAATATAGCATCTAATCTGGATTACAACACAGTTATTAGGGAGTTCAGTAAGGCTAAAAGCAGAAAATATCTGTTTCTTTAATTGTTTACTTTACTGTTAGTTGAGGTATACTTAATAATGTAAAATAATTAAAATGAAGAAGTTTGCATTTTTATGAATAAAAATTTGAGTATCAACAATTTTTCTCTCAACAAAATCCGTCCTCTTGCGTCATCCATGAGGGGGCCTCGCAAAATATATCTTGCCCACATCAAATTTAGGTCTTGCCCCGCCACTGTTTGAACATGAATCATGTACGACCTAACGATACAATATACGTATACCAAACGTATAATATACGTATTCATGCATATGAAAAGCTTGAATTGTATATATACACACGCAAATGTAATCAAAATATACGCTACGTCTTCCGAAATCTTCCGAGTTTGTCCGAATGAACTTTTCGGCATAGGAAACATTAATGAGCCAAAACTGTAAAAATTCCAGTGTCGTATTGTAGAAATTATAGAGTATACTGTATTATATATATTTTGTTTCGTAATTTTTCTCAAATTTCTCGATAAAAATTCCTAGCACCTAAAAAGTTACAGTTCTGACTGTAAAAATTCCTAGATAGATTGTAAAAATTCTTAGACCGACTGTTAAATAAAACTTTTTAACCATTACTTTTTAATATTCTTTCGCATAAAAATCTCTAAAAAGAGATAATGATGCACGGTTACTGTGGTAGAACAGTAATTTTTCCTCTATATTTTTCTCCGTGCACCTACTCAATTTTTAGCACTTCCTATAAAGACACCGAAAATCCACTTATGCAGACTGTCATGGGAAATAATAAATTTTAATGACTTTTTGTTTTACTTCAGCAATTTTGAGGAAAATCGAAATATAATACATCTTAGATACAATAATTTCCGAGAAATAAACGTTAAAATCTCAGAATAATAACGAAAAAGAGACATCTAATCAAATACATTTTTATGCCTTAAAGGAGAAAATATCAAAAGTTTCTACAGGAAGATTCACTTCAAAGCCGTTTTTCAGGATGTAAAAACTAAGCATTACGCAAATTAATAGTATATATATACAAAATTAGGTCTGTTCGTTGGCAATCCTGTGGCACCCCAGTGCGCCCCAGTGCGCCCTATCTGCACTGGTTTTTAAACGTCAAGTGACAGTTCTGTGTTTTTTGAGAAACCTGAGGCGCCCTGGTGCACCCTGGTTTTACCCCAGATAAAAGCTCAGGGTTAATGACGGTTATCAGTTTAATTGTTAACAGATACGGTATTTAAAGTGGAATTAACTCTTGTTGCGGGCACAAGAAATTAATTTTATCATTTCGATGTGTACATTATGAAAAAGTAGTGGTTTTATTTTATAATTTTTGTGTAAAAAGCCAGATGACAGTTCTCCTTTTTAATAAGCTGTTCGCTGGAGTGAAAAGCACTGGGCTGCCCCGTGTTTTTTGACAGTTCTCAGGGCGCACCAGGGCGCACCAGTGCGCCCTGGGATGCCACAGGTTTTCAAGCCAACGAACAAACCTATTATTGAGTAATAACAAGTGAAAAAAAATGTACATCATGTGAGTATAAAATTACTACAACTACTTACATAAAAGCAATCAATAAAAAGTGATTGTATCGATCGGTTTGTTTTGCAAAAAATTTAAATTGTGGCTATGAATGTAAATAATAACTAAATATAAGTTTAAGTTTAATAAGTTTGAAAAAAGCCATCCTCCATAGCCGAAAACAATAATAATTATTTTATTTTTATTATTGTTTTCGGCTATGGAGGATGGATGAAGAAAGCTGTATGTTTGTAATTTTTATTTATTAACTGAATTAGAAGACTTTATATATTATATAAAAATATCGGAAATACATATGCATGGTAAGAAAATGTTTTAAGCAATGTTGCACGTTATCGGCGTAAATACAACCCTTTCTATTGCATATGCTACATACCATATTTGTATATCTGATAAGTAGTACAACTTTAGTTAAAGGGACTTAATAAACTAATAAAATGTAGTTTAACGTTTTTCTCTTACTTTCAAACTGCGTTTTTGCTGTTCTAGTTAAAAAAATTCTTTTATTATAGTTCGTTTAAATTCGTTACATGTTGACAAGAAAAATATTTAATGGACCATAAAAATATAAATGTAAGATGTTTTCTGTGTCATGACGCATACGCAGAATATGAGCAACGTATATACCCTGAATATTTAGTACATTGTATAAATACCTTATAGAAATCCTCTGGTATTCGAAAGGCCAAGAATTCAATGATTTATGCAATTTAATTTCCGCCGCTTGCAAAGTCGATTTCATTTTCTGCCACCTCATGCCATCATACCGCGCACCACCGCATCCCTGTGATTCGAAATGGCTGGCCATGTATTTACCTCCAAGAGAAAGTTTTTGGGGGAAATTACGTTATGATGTATAATTCGCAGATATGAGTAAATATTAAGCAAGAGAGGAAATTTAAGGAAATTATGGAAAATATTCGTCTAGAGTGCTATAGAGCATAGTAAAAGAGATCAAGGTCAATTCATTTTATATTCAATTGTAGATTAAATTAAAAATTTTGAAAATTGTCCCTTTACATCACATTTCAAAATCTTCTAGCTTTAGCTGATATTGACTTAAACTTTTGTTATAAAAGCTAAGATTTTTACAAACAATTTTTTATTCAAAAGTAATTAATAATAATTCTTTTATCATATCTGCCTGTTTGGAAATTTTAAAAAGTAGCCTCTATACAAAGCAAAATCACTTATAACTGACGCACTTGTAGAATTATATCTCATTGTACCATGTAATATGGGTAGTTCTACAAACTAAGGAAGAATTCGAGTCTGATTTCGGCCCGACATTTTTTATACATTCTGGTGGCAGAATTCAGTCTAATAACTAGAGTACAGTGTCTTTTAGCTTATCCTAAAGGGAACAGTCAAAAAATTTAATATTTTTTGATTTATGTCCATTTAAACTTAAACTTAGACCACCACCAAAACTAAATAACTGTATATAAACAAATTATGAGAGTAAGTTCAATTTATTTATTAAATTATTTATTTGTAGTTTAGTGTTTATGTGTAAAAAAATACTATTATTACACAGAAACAATATTTTTAATATGATCTTCTCAGGATCCTGGATGGTTCTCAGTACCAATTGGACAGGATCCTGAGGCCAGGTTCCTGAGAATTTCTGTCTAAAAATAAAATAAACAAACCAATTTATAACTTTCAACAAAAAATAACCTAAACTAGGCCTATGCGCTAGTATCTTACATATCAATACGCTAAAATTAGTTATATTCATTATTTATTTCGTAAATAAAAATCTTACCAGGATCCTGAGAACTTCACTGATTACGACACCACTTCACTCGCCGAACGCACCAGGCTCACTAAACAACGTGTTAAGTGAGAATAGATAGATGACATTCTTTATCTCTTTCGTAGGTACTATCGACTCAGCGGAATGGTAAAGACGCAAGGCAAATAGTCTAGTAAATATTTGCTAATTCAACATCTCAGGATACTGAGATAAAATGGTGGGGACAAAATGTAAACAAGATTTATTTAATATTTTTGAAGTAAATACTATAGTAATTATTCTACCTAGCCAGGAAAAATAGTAAACTTATTAATTTGGGATTCTTTTAAGACCCTAATGTAGAAGTAAACGTATCACGACGCACTTTGAACTAAAATTTGTACGAGGGACACTGCAGGATCCTGAGAATTCGGCACTTTGCACAGTAATTTTGTTCAGAAAAGAATTTTGAATCTTAATTATTTTTAGTGACCATCTAGAAACAATTGTAATTAATAGTATTCCATCCAAAAAAAATTGTTATTAACAATTTTTCTATCATATTTTGGCTGAGCCGCCAAAAATTCCTTAGTTTGTAGAACTACCCATATATAAATTAGACCATATTACTTTAAAAATCAAATTTTTATTATATTATGTTCTTATTATATATTGTTACTAATTTCCTTTCATCTTTCGGATTAGTTAGGATTCCTGATGTATAGTGTTTGTTTGGAAGTTATTAGGTTGGTAATTTCGATAATGACATTTTAAGAAACTAGATTGTTTTTAAACTTTTATAATAATAATGCATAGAGTTAATAGCAGCAAAGGACTGTTAATGTAGGTTTTTTCTTGTCACGAAAATGTTTTTTAAGTCAATTTTAGGAAATATTTAGAAAAGTTGAACATCATTATCGATTTGGATAAACTTCAAGTTTTACTTCAAAGAAATTATTCTAATTCGACCACCTTTTATTATTCCGGCAGTGTAAGCCACCAAAACTAAAATAACATTTGTTGACCTATTTTCTGCAACAATGATAGCTTTTCTTCAGAAAAAATTTGATCGTACGGGTATACAATTTTGTCAGAGAATTCTCAAAAAATGTGGCAATGTTTTGTAAGATTAATATAAAAGACATCGCAGTATGAACTACAACTATTATAAACAATGATTAGCTAGAAACATAGTTATGCAATTTGAGAGATTTAGTTTATTTAGCATTGTTATATTTGCAAATAAAACGCTACTGCTTTATCAAAGTTAACTGAATTTACTTATATCTCAAGAGCAGGTAATTTTATCTTAAAAAATTACATCAATCGGTGTGTAAGAAGTAATACCAATTCTATATTTATAAGTTCTAAACTAAAAATATTTAAGGTCGAATGGTTATTTTGAAAATGTCGAAATTGATTTTGATCTCAGGTCTTAGTTTTAAGTTTTGAGTTTAAACGTCGTTAAAACCTAGTTTGCTAAACGGACTAAACATTCGGATATAACTCTTTGTTATTTTATCATATCGCTCAGTTTTTACCTGTTAAAATCACACAACGATTCTTAAATTTTCCCTTTGTATAAATTAGTTTTACGTTTGGTCTGGTTACTTTGAAATTCGCTGTCAATCAAATAAACATTAACCGAGGTTTAATTCTTCAGTTACGTTGTAAAATTATGTTTACCCCTATAAATGTGGCGAAAAAATGAATTGTAGTTTAAACTAATGAAATTAATATTCCACCCAAACACCTGGTCTTATCTTACAAGGAAACGTTCTCAGGCGTGTATCACCGATTTTAATGAAATTCAAATTTGTTATAGAGCATCGAAAAATAAGACACATATATTTTTTTTATCTGCGGATACGCACATTTAAGGGGTGAAAACCACCCCTAAAGTTTACCCCCAACAACAGTTTTTCCTAAATATTTCAAGTTCTAATGAATTTTTTCGAATGAAACAAAGTGGAAATGATGTCTCATAAATATACTAACATTTTGTAAGTAATCCGGTTCCCCGAGGTGGCAACTCTTATTTTTAATTGCAGAAAAACGATTTTTTTTATATTTTTACGTCACTAAAATAACAGTTTTAGTTAAAAATTGTTGAAAAATATTTTTTACATACAATTTGGAAAATAAAGTTGACGTGTTTTTGGTTTTTCTTAAAAAAAGCTCCTCAGCTAGCATTAATTTGTAAATGATGTAGGGGAGAGCGGGGCTGGAAGTTCCCGGGGTAAGTTGTTCCGACAGCAATAACTTTGTAAGATAAAGAGATAGCAATACATGTGATGTGCGTCGTTAAAGCGTCAGGTGACCCGCCACGTCGGCAGTCATTTTAGTTATTCCGTCGACAACGGTTGAGTGGCTGTGTGCACGTAGCTGTCAAAACATCACGTAAGTAAATTTTTTCGTGTTTAAACTGTATGGTCTATCTCTGTGTATTATAGACCGATTCATACGTAACTCTCCTAAATTGTAGTAACATTGGTAAGGTATATTATTGGATAAGTATTTTTATAATTGATTATATTAGTTTGCCAGTATGTCAGTCTTCGTATATAAACGTAATTTGGGGCTACAAGTTCCTTCCTGACGGGGCTGGTTGTTCCCGGAACAACTTACCCCAATTTACCTTCAATCGTATACCTAAAATTCATCAGACCATATTTTTTTATTTTAATGATGAGAAATTACGTAAGACAGAGAGAGGTAAAGCCTCCGACACATTGTTGCGTCGAGCTGCAGATGCTGTCATCAAGAAGGGAAGACCTGTTAAAACTGTGGCAAGAGAGCTTGAAATTTGCCACGTGACGTTACATAGATTTGTTACAAAATTGAAAGATGGCAAAGTTCCTACCATAGGTTATAAATCCAGGTTAGTTTACCTTGGAACAGGAAAAAAAATTAGCGAACTACATTTTAAAGTGTTCCGCAATATACTTCGGTCTTCTGCCCGGAGAGGTGCGAAAACTCGCATATGAATGTTTAGTTATAAATCTGATAAGATTTATAAGTTTATAGATCTCAATTATAATTTAACTAAGTAAAGAAACGTTTATCTGGAGCTCGCCATTTATGTTTTGTTATTTTGTAAAGTTAAAAAAGTTTATCTGAACCAATAATGTTCTGTACCAGTAATATTTTGTCATTTTTTAAGTTTATTTGTGCATAGAATAAACATTACATACATAAATATATAGAAATGGTTGTTTTATTTCAGAAAACCTATGTTATTCTGACAGTTTATTGTCATAATCTAAGCGGAACAATTTGCCCCAAAGGTGGAACAACTCGCCCCAAAGCGGGGCTGAATGTTCCGCTCCGAAAGTTGACAAAAATTTGCTTCTGTAAAAAAAACTATTGAAATATTAGTAGAAATGACTATAATATTACAAAACCCGATAAACATCCATTCAATATTTGCACATGTTGAAAATGAAAGCTTTCATTTTTATAATAAAATTTCATGTTATTTGAAAATCGGAACTTCCAACCCCGCTCTCCCCTATATTCTTTTCGACATCAGTTTTTTCGTGAAAACCGGTGTTAAGGGGTTTTTGGAGTCGCTGATTACGAATCTGATGTTAAATTTAAAAAATTCAAAATGGCGGGTCCAACATGGTGGACAAACTTTTGAAAAATACACCAATTTAAAAAAAAAAAAAAAAAAAACAATAAAAGTACCCACTAAGTGTGCGTATCCGCAGATAAAAAAAATACGTGTCTCTTATTTTTCGATACTCTATAACATATTTCAATTTCATCAAAATGAGAGGTGAGACACACCTGAGAACGTTTCCTTGTTAGTGTTACAAAAATTCAGGACCGATTTTAATCATCACTAATTTAAGTGCATTTTGAAATGATTTTGTTTGTCATGCATATGTATATTAGTAGACAAATTCAAAATATCTGTTTGCCCAAACAGAATCCTTGTTGACGTGAATACAAATAGCCTGGTAACCCCGAACATGATCCATGGATCATATTGCCGTCAACATTCTAATCATTCCCGAAGCTGCATGGAGGTGTAAATTCGCGTAAAATTTAAGCTTTAAGCGCAGATTGCATTGTTAATGACGATCCATTCAATAACTTGCAATCAGTCCCTAGCAGAGGATGTTTGTCCGATTAAATTCGACCTAATTAGGACTAATTAATCACATCGCACTAGATAATTCTCACCGTGAGTGATGGATCTCAATTATCAGATTGTTACTTAAAGAGGAAGCTGGACTGCATGAATTTTAAGCACAATGGCTCTCGGCGGGTGCAACACAAGTGCACTACATATCCGGTGAAATGTAATCGGCCATCGCTCCAGTTTTTATATTTTGTATCAAATGTTAATAAAGCTTTAAGGTTCGGACATTTATGCGGCATTTAATGCGAGCGATTGCGACGCCTTTTTCGGATTCCACACGCAGAAATCAGCGAATGGACCGATTCGGTGCGCGTTTTATTGTCCCGATAAATTCGTATCGCTCGCCGCGAGCAATTATACGTTAACGTCAGTTAAATTGGCCTTTTATGTGGTCATCAATGTAAATGTTGCCTTTCATATATTATTAGCGAAATGAAAAGGTGCCATATTTTTAACCTCCTGCCGCTGGCGTGTGGACAGCGCTGGTGTAGACGTAAATATGCTGTTCGCGTGTATCACGGCTCATTATGGTTCTGACCGGGATAATGAAAAAACAAATGCAAAGGAAACTCATCACATGGAGTCCAAATGAATTAAACGAGCTCCAGTAAATCCGAATGAAGCAATTTGCCAACTTGTGCTGAGCCCTGTTTTCCCTTTGCGCCACTGCTTGTCGGGAATCCTCTGCACGTTGCATTACTAATTGAAAGGATTTTTGTTGTACGGCTAATTCCAGTGGTGGCTCTTAATTTGAAATTCCGAGCTAAAGCTCCCTCGGGACGACAAAAGCGAAATTAAGTGATTCGGTGCAGCGCTGAAGCTCGACATGTTCATCGTCCACCCACTCGCTGCATCGTGAATGAGATGCACAAAAATGAGTTTGCCAGAGAAACATTGTCAATGCATCCCCGAATCCACAACCTCAGCTTCCTTTTTCATTCGGAGCCAGGCTCAGATCAGTCCTACGGGAGTTGTCCAAAAAGGTATTACGCTAATACAGCATGTATTACAGATTTAATGAACCCCTCGCAAACCCTTTCGTAGGAATATGTGTTGAATTATGTATAGTGGTTTAGACTATAAACAGCATTCAATTCGGCCTGTGGCAGCGTTTACCCACCGCAGGCCCCAGATGCATTTTTGCATTCCCTCAGGTGCAGAGCCCTTTTCAAATGCAATTGCCCCTTTCATTCTGGTTTTCCAACATTCATCCGTACCGTTCAGGAGGAGATAAATTCGCAATTTTACTAGTCTTACTGCGACGAGTTGATTTTAAATTATTTCGCAGCTAAGCATCTCCCGGTGCAATTATGTGTCGCCTCAGTCAAGCATGCTATCTGCCCGCGTTTATGTACAAGAGCATGGACGAATCGCTCGGAAGGGCGCAAAACCCGGCGAAAATGTGTTATGCCAGCAGTAAAGTGCGGGCGGGAACCACACAAGCGGAAATTGCGGTGGGACATGCTCCAAGAACCCACCCAGTAAACTTCACATGTGCAATTTCGTGACTTGTGTCCCTGGCTGGGGCTGTGTCGATCAGCGGGTGCACACCCGCTGCAACATGACAATGACGAATCACTATGGCTCCTGCTGGCGAACTACGGATGGCATCACTCAAGGACCACCAATTTGCGAATTTATTCATTGTTCCAGCCATTCCTATGGGAGTTCATTATTCCCCAGGATTTCCTTTAAACTGCATTCATAAGTCAATGTAAGGACAGGATGAACGCAGGTGCATTATTGCTTCGCAAAATGTAAGAGGTTAAGTACAGCCATAAATGATTAAAATATATTTTCCAAAAAGACTTCTGGACAAGACAACACAGATTTCTTGTTATCTGTGACTCAAAACCAACTAACTCTGATAATATCAAAATTTTATTTTTATGGGAGCGACGGTGGTTTTTCGCACATTTTTTTTATTTTATAAATAATTTACCAAAAAATGTTCTTTGGGAATCCTTGAAAGTGGCTTTTTCAAACGATGCCGCACACGATAAAATAAAAAATACCACCTTGATCAAGAATTTATTCAGAAAATTCAAAATACAATTTTATTCATCGAAATAGACATTGTCCCCTTCAAATTACTTTCCATCAATTGCAACGCAATTATGCCAGCGCTTGATCCAATCTTCGAAACATTTTTGATACTCCTTTTTCGGTATGGCCATCAGAGCCGTCTTCGATTTCTCCATTATCTCCTTTTGGCTACTAAAATGCGTTCCCCGGAGCAATTTTTTTAATCGACCGAACAGAAAGAAGCCGTGGGTTCATGATGCACAACACCGTTTTAATATATGAAAACCGTGAGCATCTCTTCTTTTTCGACTGATTTTTTTGATCTTGGCTCATGCGGTGAACTTCATTCACTCGATTGATGCCAGGATTGCGTGTCATAGTCATAAGCCCATGTCTCGTCTCCTGTAATTATGCGTTAGATGAATGTTGGGTCGGATTCAGCCATTGAAATCATGTCTTCCCTGATGTCAATGTCTTCTTGCATGAAATTCAGTTCTTTCGGCACCAACTTTACAGCGACACGTCTGAAGCCCAAATCATTAACCAAAATGCTTTGAACGGATCCATAAGCCATTTTCAAGTCCTCTGTCAGCTCTCTAATAGTCAATTTGTGATTTTCGGCAATCATTTCTTTGATTTTATAGATGTTTTCATCGGTTTACGATGTCTAAGGCCTGCCACTGTGTTCGTCATCCTCGACGCACTCACGCTCATCTCTGTTTCTCACTTGTTTAACATTTCCAAGGTCTTCGCACGGTGCGAATATATTATAAAGCTATAGTTTAGGATTCAAATATTGATTTGGCTTACGATTCGAATTACAAAATTCCGTTGTTTTTAGAAATAAATATCCAAAATTGACTAAAATTCGGTTAATTCCATTTTTTAAAGAACAATTTTATATAAATGGTTAGTTTCGATTAAAGGAGTAGAAAAAATAAATTTCGTACGAAATAGAAGAAAAAAGTTAAAATTTTTAAACTAGCATACCATAGAAAAGTAAAATGAGAAGTTTCATGTAGAACAACAGACGTGAAGGCATTTTTGGAAGCTAATTTCTATGTGTTGTCTCCAAACTTACAAATGTTTCAAAATTGCATACCATAGGGCTTAGGTTGAAGGAAAACTTTACAAAAGTGAAACACATTTTTTATCGAAAACGAAAAGCAGCAGCAGAAGTCCAGGAACATTAATTAAACATAATTAAAGTATATAATCATGCTTTTATCAGCTAGGCTGTTGCGCACTTTGCCTAAAATGCCCTATGGTATGCAATTTCAAGACATTTTTAAGTTTAAAGATAGCACATGTAAATGAGCTTTCAAAAATGCGTTCACGTATGTTGTTCTAGATGAAACGTCTTGTCTTTCGTTTTCCATGCTCATCGTTTATTATTAGGGTAGTAAACATATGTTAATTGAATATTTTGACTCACAGCACAATTTTAATGAAAAATTTAGTAAGCCCAGAAAGCTATTCGGTTCAAACAATTAATTTCGTGGTTGATTTAACTATTTTTGCTTATGATTTTTACCTGACAAGATTGCTAGTAAGCATGACCAAAGAAATCTATTTAAAAATGTAAAAACAATCTTGTTTTTTTAAATTAATCCACATATTTAGTTGAAACAATATGACGGAATCAGTTCAGAAAACGAAGTACATTGTTAACACTACAATGTCCAACCCGTCAGAATAACGAATCTTACAATTATTTAATAATTTATTTTAATTTATATAATTTATTTAACTTATATAAAATATTTTTCTTACTTTGTTACATTATAATGATTTTGATATCTGTACACTTAATTCTTTAAAAGTAATAGGAAAACAAAGAGAAAATAAATGAAAGGATTCTATTTTATGAAAATTAACCTAGTGTTCCACATTTTAGGGCACGATCTACGTATATAATCAACGACTATACAAAATACATATACTTGTTGAAAAAAAACATGGACCATGTCAAGTTATGAGTTATATACCTGATCAATTTAAAGTTAACTTAAAGTTAAATTAATATGATTCTCTTATTCGTGTCGTGCGTTGTCAACTGCAAAAAGCAAACATTATAATTTGACAGGCAAATAAAACCAATGAAGATACTATCAATCAAGGAAGGCATTTGAATTCAATTACAACTTTATTAATGTGAAACTGCCAGAAGCAACTTGTTTCTTATTTTTTAGTTTATTTGATTTATGTATCCCCTAGTCGGGTTAAAGATTTTAGAACTCTTTTACCATTAATTATATTTATTTTTTCCGTAGTCGGGTTACAGTTTTTTAAACTTTTCCTTTTATTAACACTTAAACTACTGGAGCGTAAGCTTGTAATTTTAAAAATTTTCTGCACCTTTAATGTAATTTGCTTTCAACTTTGAATAAGTAATTATAAATGGAAAAGATTTTTGAATATTTCGTAATTTTGAACATTAATAAGTTTTGCCATAAATATTGAGAGATAATTTTGAAAAATACAATTAGCTCAAAGAAGGAATTGAGTACCAGTCTTGGAAGTCTTGGAAGTTCGGTCTTAAACTAAAAATTCGAATTGCTTTGATGGGTCTATTTAAGAATTGGTTAGACATTTTGTACAAAAAACATCTTCAGTCAACAGACATTTTATAGAAGGATAATAAGCGAGATACTTTTAAGCTTCCTTACCTCCAAAGGAAAAAAACGGAACTCTTATAAGATCACTCGTGTGTCTGTCTGCCTGTCACAGCCGATTTCCTCAGAAACCATGCAAACTTGAAATTTGGCATAGTAATACAGTTTATTAACTCACATATTATGCCCTAGTTAACTTTTTAAAATATTCACATAAGAATTAAAGCGGAGTGAAAGTAGGTACTCCAAAAAATTTTAATTTAATTTTTAATTTCATTTATTTCATGTATTTCATCATGTGGGTTATAATTTAAAAGGGCCTGTTTTGTGGGAAATAGAGTATATGGTGCGTAACCCTGTGCGGTTTTGTTTTATTTCCCATTTTTACCACGGAAAGCTGCTTCGGAAACAATTTTAATATCGACCAACCAAGGATATCGTATCTTTCACGTTCCTTCTGACTTGCTAACCTCTCCTAAAAACCAAGAAATCAGAGTTTTTTTAGGACATAATGATTTCAAAAATTCTTCCAATTTGATAGAACAAAAGGGTGTGAGTTCTAGTTTTTTTTGTACTTTTCCAATTAACCCAGTTAAAACACTGAACCCAGTCCATTTTCGACAAAGGTGTTAGTAATGGTTTTCGCACTGCACGCACTGTTTTCTTTTCCTAACAGAAGTCACATACTCGTTCAAAGGAAAATCCCTCTCTAATGACGTTAGGGAGTAAAGTCGGTAAACAATAGTGCATTATAAAGTCTCCTGGCTGGCGCCACTAGTCGAGGGAGTCTAAGAAATTTTTAATTACTTAGGTGTTCTTGTAAAGCTCATTATGGTAAATTACCACACTTTTGTGAAGAGCCCAACTGCCGGGTGAAAAACTTTGAGCACGACTTGCGAGTGGAGCACTTAAAATAATGGGACAATTAAAGTATCTGCAGTGAGGCATCCAAAGAGCACCTTTATTGATGTTAACATTCAGCTTAATTATGGAGCGATCACAAAACCCCCTTCTGATGTGCATTATTGTCGGGGGCTCACAATGCGCCCCATATTGCTCTTTTATGAAGAACCATTAGCACGATGCATATGAAAGATCTGTGACCTTTCGTCATCAGGAACATTCAGTCGTGGATGCATGTGAATCACATATGTTCTCCTGGAACATATGACATGAAGATGATGATTTTTAAAAGAGTATATCTGTGTGCCTTCGACTATTCGAATTTTCTTTTTTTACAATATCCTGCACTCAGTGAAACCCATCCTGCAGTTATTCATTTCTACACTCCCCCCAGAGTAATGGCAGGCATCGAACTAGGGGACAATGGCGTTTAAGTAAAATTCATCGCTGCTCGAGCGACAATTGAGTACACAATGAGGGCAAAATCTTAACTTCTGGCACGAATAATGAGACACGTATACGAGTACAGAAGGGCGGAGGCCCGATAATAATGTGCTTCATATGCGACTGAATGGGGAGCAAATTGCTTTAAGGAATAGAACTAATTCAGCTCCATCAAGGAGGGCTTCTCTGCTCCGATTGTGACCTCCGGAGCACAACAATTCCGAGACATTTCCACGTGAGCAAAGTGCACAAATGTGCAATTACTGGGAATCCCCGCAGCAATACTTTTCGGTTACGGGGCACTAAACCTGATGAAATCCGCTCCGATAAAAGAAGCCCCCAAACGAGCAATGGGACGTAATTTGTCTGCCAGCACCTGTTTCGCCCGCATGCGTCCCCAAACGAGCCCTAAGCCATTTATTACGGGTCGCAGAGGTGTAAATTACAGTTTTATTGTGTTTGAAATTTTCGTAATAACCGTTCATTAGGAGATCCACCATCACGACCGTTAACCCATGGCTCCGAAATGTACCGCACTATTTCGAACACATACACCACCATAAAACGGCTATACTCTCAGGGGGCAATGGCCTGTGGTTTTCTGATAGGGTTGAAATGTTTCGCTATTATTTACAATTTTCGAAGTTAACTCCTAATGCGGAAAGGGGTCCCAGACCCTCCCTCTTCTCCCTCTCCCACCTCCCTCCCTCTAAATGTAGGCCTGCACCTAATCGCGAATATCGAACAGCTTCACGGCCACTGAAGGCTTATATTCTATAAAATGGTCCGATTTGGCAGAATAATGATTGCAATTAATTTAATTAGTGAAATCAATTGGAATTGTTATTTGTGGAAACTCTCGTAAAATAGGGCCAAGTACCTATAGCCGCACAAAATATACATAGTTGCTTCCTATATTTACTTGAAAAATTATTTTCCATGGAATTTATCGAAATTTTAATCATTTTCAAATAGACCAGAGAGAATTTTTATGTAAGATTGAGGCTTTTTGTTTACTATTTGAGGCACGTTTTGCAACCGCTCGATTAAAATTACATTTCATGCGTACATTTTGTGCCCTAGGTATACCGTATTCAATAATTAAACCAATTTGATCTATTTTTAAAAAAAATATTTTTCTAGATTTCGTATTCCTTATTCCATTTCATAAATTACAGTAAAAAACGGAAGATGGCCATAACTTTTCTCCAATACGATTATCAAAAATTAAATAATTATTTTGTTCTCTTTAAGTTTGGCTCTAATATGACCTTGGATTAATCTATCTAACGCGTAAAATTTCATGAATTTTATGCCCAAATAATTTATATGTACACATGCATCTCGTAAACTTCCTGAGATTGCCATTACTAGCTCTCATTAACCTAGTTATATTTATGTCGTAGTAAAGTTTGCAATTTGAGGAATATCACGGCACATCCATTTATTTTGAATCACTCCTTTCACGATCTGAGGGAACGTATACCTATCATCACAACTAAGAGTACGATTATCAAATCCAGGTGAAGGTGAGAGCTCAAAATCTTATGTTATCTCTTAAGGCATCTCAAGGAAAGGTGTAAGCTACCATTCTATTATGGGAATTTCCTTTCATTCTGTTAGCTGCCAAATTCAAGGCGACATCAAGATTAAAGGAGATCCTTTGTCTTAATTGAGATACGGAGAACCGAATTATTAATTTCGTATGGGAGCTATCTTATTTAATCTAATTTCTTCAGGAATCGACACGTCTCACTCAGCCGAACTTTGAATGGTTGCAGGGTGACTAACAATTTCGAACCGAACATTTCGTAACATTTCCCGAAATGTCAAAGAAGTTACATTCCTCCAAGTAAATACCACATTATGGGGAATTAACATGTATTACCGAATTTGCGGTCCATAAACCGGGGATAAGTGTATTTGGGGCATTCCATGAAAGTACGAGATGATGTAACATAACAGAACTCGAGGCACAAATATCCCCGCGAATGACATCCAATTGTAACCACCGAGCCTGCTTTGAGCATCTTTGCATGTACCGAGCATGCAAATTACCCGCGCAACGAATTTTATATGAGATTCAGAAATTTTTTGAATTATTTAATATGTATGTCGACAGACACGACACGAGGAGATCTCCAGCGAGCCATATCGTGCCCAGCTGGGTACCTCTTTGAAGGGAGCACTTCCTCTATCATGCTCCCGACGAGTACACCGAACGATTCGACTTTTTTGAAATATTTAATATGCTGTGAGTGCTGTCTGTTTGTTTTCGGAAAAATGCCTCTTTAACATTTCTTGCAGAATATTTCTGAAAATATGAAAATCTCCAAAAGGATGATCGGTTGAAGTAACGACTTTAAGATAGAGCAATCCCAGAATGGATTGAGGGCGCGATTTTTCCAGGTAAAAATTTATTTTTTAAAAAGCATCGTCACAAGTATATAATAGCCCAATCCCACAGCATAATGTTCAAATTATTGCATTATGTAATAATTTAAAGATTTATACCATCGGCACTGCATTATGACATAAAAATTCAGTTCAGGATTAAGTAGTTCACTTGAAGTAAATCTGTCTTTAATTCCGTGATAAATGAAGAACCTGTTAGAAGTCCTTTATGCATCAGTATTAAAGCGATATCTGCCTGTAAATTGTATGAAGCATACACAATTTTAAGACATATCGATATCTAAGAAATTAAGTTTTACTTGAAATGTATGTATCGATGGTCTTTAAATTTATTATTATTATATTTATTTAATTATTTTTTATTTGTGAAATTTTTGTGTAGTGTACGTGTCGTATATTATGTATAAAGCATTTCCGCCAGAAAAAAATGTAGAGATATACACCTTGCATATAAAACGTAGATAACTTGACAATGTAAAATTGCACAAAAAAGGGAGTTATACATATTTTCCCTTATTTGTGTAAGTTTTGAGAACTGAAAATTAATGGAAAGGTGAACAAATTTAATTTATGAACAATTTATTGCATGTTTAAATGTCGTACTGCTCCAAAATCACTGTCTACAACAAAGGAGGAGGGTCAATAAGGTCGGTTTTCGGCCTAAAGACTATAGCGGGATAAGGTGATGAAATCTGCCCCCCAGCGGAATCGCTACGGCAGGTGGTGCTTTCGATAGGTTGTGTCAAAAGATGCCTCCATACCAATTTTTAGCCCTCTAGGTCTACAATTACCAGTAAAATCGGTTTGGTCCCATTTTTCGAAAATACATTCGTACGGCCGCAGTTTTTATCGAAAAATTCTGAAAATTTCCACAAACCTTTAGTTTTATATTACCAATAATCATGGATTTTTGCTAATATTTACCTCTAAAATTGGGGTGAAATGAGCCATTTTAATTTTTCAAATTACTTTTACCCTATTTTTCGCCAAGTTTTAAACCATTTTTTTTTAAAATCTTTTATTCCTTTCTTTCGAATAGCGTAATCAAAATATCGAATTTCAGGGTGCGTCATTCCGAAAAATCGAAAAACCTTTTTTTTTAGCATTTTTGTCACTTATTTAAGGCATAACTTCAAAATTCAAGATTCAAATTCCGTATTTTAACCATTTACTTTATATATGTATAAACTTAAAATTAAGAGCGCAATGCTCACCCATATGACCACAAACACTCTAGGACTTATTTTTAGGTGAAAACATTCTTTTAAAATCGATTATTACGTCTCAAAACTAAAAAAAAAAAGTTTTTGACATTTTTGCCATATTTTTAAAGCATAACCACAAAAAGGCCTAATACTTGATCCCTTCTCTTAAAATAGAATTAATGAATCTCAAATGAAGAATATGTTCAGAATAATGAATTTGATACTTTTAAAGAAGAAAAGAACTTTAATATTGTAACACAACAGTTTTATGGAATAGGTTTTTTATAAAAGTTTTGTGATTTTACAAAAATTAGAGCCAAATGAATCGATATCAAGTCAATCAGAATTTTTTTTGCAAAAGCGTTAATGGTGAAGTGAACATAACAATGTTGAACACATTGCGTTACTTTCGATAAAGAAAAGAACTAGTTTATTATTTTTTATTAGGGAGGATCTACAAATGATTTAATCTATTTGACCGGGGGTCTAGTAAAATTATGACAAGAAATGACAGAACCGAGGGGAGGCGGTTTAGTTTGTATGATATCATACAATTTTGCATATTAAACGAAAGAGGTGTGTATTAAATGATGACCTTAAGTGACCCAAGGGAGGGAAGGGAATAAGAAGTTAAAAAGACACATGACGTCAGTTGTAGATGTTATGTTCTTATGATATAGCGACTCTCTTCTTAGAGTGTTAAAAAAAAGAATAAAAAGACGACTGAAGAAGATAAAATCTTAATAGATTTCGTCAAGTTTCACGAATGTTTGTTTGTTCAAAAAATATCCGAAAAATGCAATTAAAGAAGAGTTTATAGCATGCGACAGCTGAAACTCTTAATAAAACAGGATTTTTTTTTTAATTGGAAAGCTTTAATTAATATTTTCCTGCCATTCTACTGCACGACGTATTAAGGGGTTATTCTACTGTTAAACGGGTAAGAAGCAGTATCTTTTTAAAAGTGTTGTAAAAAAAAAACTATTAGAGATATCAATTTGAAATTTTGCATGCATCTTTATTAATGAAAAAAATATATAATGAAATAGTTGATTAAAAAAAAAAATCGGTTGAAAAAACTTTAAACGCGATTTACTCAAAACGTGTTGTTTTGGTGCGCGGTACATCGTAGAGAAAAAACTAATGAAGCGATTTAGCTAAAAATTTTTTTGCATAGTTATATATCAATTTTACACAGACTGAACCTAAATTGAGCCATAAAAATTGAAATTTGGTTATTTGGGAGCACTTTTTTCATCGAAAAAACGTCCAAAATCGAGCATGCTATTTTCCAACGCTTGTCAAATCGCGAAAATTTAATATTTATGGCTCAATTTAGGTTCAGTCTGTGTGTTTTTAGCTAAACTAATAAAATTTCATCGTTAAATTGATTGCAGATCACCTGGACGACCTGGGCAATGTACCGCGCAAACGACTCTGGCCGTCAGCGCGCGCTACATCAATCATAAACTGAAGCCGCCATTTTGTTTTTTTTTTTAATCAACTATGCCATTATATATTTTTTTCATTAATAAAGATGCATGCAAAATTTCAAATTGATATCTCTACTAGTTTTTTTTTTTACAACACTTTTAAAAAGATACTGCTTTTTACCCGTTTAACAGTAGAATAACCCCTTAACTTAAAAGTTTCATGTATTTGGACTGGTAAATGAGATAGTCGTTAGTTGTAGATGGCTTTGGATTTATCTATTACATATTGGTTTCGCGGGTGTGGTTTCATTAAATATTCATGTAGAGCAAAGGCCTCATCTCAGGCAAGTACGTGAGGTACATGTAGATGCATAATGGGCAAACCTTGTGTTAAAGGGAAGAAATACTTATGGCTCGAGTTTTCCCGAAATTTCTTGAACAAATACAACATTTAGAAAAGAGGAATAAAAAGTTTAGAATTTCGCATAACAAAAGTCATGAAAAATTAGCCAATGATTAATAACACAAAACAAAAGAACAGAAAACTTGTAATTTATATTTATACATATTTAATCGTAGTCATAAATAAAATTACCTGCATCACATACATCTTCTCTACCGTATAATCCAAAATCAATTGATATAAATTTATTATCAATTGCTGTAATAACTATTGAATAAAATTCGTTGTAATAAGAAAAGCTGCTGTTTTTTTGAGGTCTTCATCCTCACATGCTTCCCATTTATTGATCGGAACAATTGTCATTTTTAGACATGCTCCCTTCGATTAAAAGAAGGTACCTGTGCATAATAATTATATATGTAAATTCGAGCCCAACCACTAAGGAATTTCGTCCATCTCTTATTTTTCCACTCTTTCTGAATTAGATGATTAGTCATGCGCTGGATATAAACTATATTTAAAAATTCCAAATTTGAATGCAAAATAGTTCGTTCAGTTCATCAAAAAATTAAAATCCTAAAACTAATGAATGTATATATAAATAAATATACTATATATACAGCAACATTTACAAAAATAAGGTAAAATAAACTTATTTTTTTCTTCTATGGTAAAAATACTCATAGTTACAAAGTTGCTAAAGAGAAATTAAGCAGAAATAAGATTTAAAAATGCAACTACAGTGTAAACTCCCTGCAACGAAATTCAAGGGATCGATGTTATATAGAGTTTTCGTTATATAGAACGAGTCAGTCAATATATGGCAAAGGCAAACGAACCAACCAAGTTTACGTTATAAGGAGATTTTCGTTATAAAGAGCTTCGTTATAGGGAGTTTACACTGTATTTAGAAAATGTTATTTTTTTGCGAAATGTGTTAAATGAAAGTTGTGTTTTTTTATCGTGGAATCCGAATTCGAGGTCAAAATATACCCATTCCATTTAAAAACTGATACTTCCGGTCTAAATAACGTACTTCCAGTCGAGAACATAGCGTCAATCAATAGAGCGTACCCTCTTTACTTAAGGGGACCTTTACTTTCAAAATCGGGAAAAAACACACTTTTTAAAAGTTTTTTTTTTGATAAGATTATTATATTTATGATTCTGAAACCTTTTGTACATTATTGGTAAGATTATGAAAAATATAAAAAGAATTTTTAAATGCAACTTAAGTTTATTTTAATGCCTGCAGATGGCGTCATCCAAAATGCACTTTTAAAACGGCCCCATTTCTCTAGTACTTCCTGTAACAGATAGAGTAAAAATCTTTATCTTGGATTGTTTTCATGAGACGCAAAACTAGTACCTAAACCTAAAAAACCTTTTATTTTTAATAAATATATCATTTTATACACATTTTTCTAAAAAAGTTAAAAAACGACTGTAAGTTAGGGGTAAACTACCCTCCACATAAATATTTTTAAAGGTTTAGTTACTAGTATATTTGGTAACGAATCTAATGGCGTTTGGTTTGTTAAAATCGGTTGAATAGTTTTTGAGATACAGATGCGGCCATTTTCAAAAATGTGATTTCGAGAAAAACGCGTTCAAAGTTTTTGCTATATAATTTTTGCATATAAAATGCGTAGAGGTAGCGTTACAAATATAGGTATAACTTTTTTTCTTTTACGAATTTCTTAAAACGGGTTTAGGAGAGTGTTTGCGTGATGTTAAGAAGCATTTTTATGAAAAAAAAAAAACATTGATTTTTTTTCGATTTTGAAAGTAAAGGTCCCCTTAAGGTACTATTACCGTCTAGAATGCTAAAAAATGACATATATTCAACAATTTTTTTTTCACTTTCTATATTATATATTGTTATCAAACTTTTTTTTACAGTATTAAACAGTTCTTGAAGATTACGAAAAAAATTTTTATTTTTATTTTCTATTAACTGTTAATTTAATACAGGGCGCTCAAATTTTCTTCTCAAAAAAACATTGCTGCATGGCGGACAGTTAATCTCTGGAACGGTAAGTCTGAAACATAAAATTCAAAAAGAGTTACAAAAAGGAAGTGCTCTTACGTGATAGTTTACCAGAAAAATTGAAAAATCATTAAAAATAAAAAAATGGCGGACTTTTCAAAATTTTTTTCAAAAATCGCCCTTTTTTTCGACCTTTTTTCAGGCTCAAAAATTTTATATATTTTTTTTGTGCTCAAATTGTGGTAAACTATCACGTAGGATATAACAACGAACAGAATGCTTCAAAGTTTATTAAAATCGGCCCAGTAGATCCGGAGATCAACTGTCCGCCAGTTAAAAAAACCTAAACTCGAGAAAAACGCATTTAAAGTTTATTTAGAACATGGGAAAAGCCGAGAGCGCGCTTCAATTGAGTCGTTATATCTCGGCACTGGCTTCGAATTTCGATTTAATATTTTAGACAGTTATTATTGAAGGTATAAAGAATCTAAAAATGTAAAAAAAAAAAAATTCATTTTTTGAAAATTCTAGACGGTAATAGTACCTTAAATAGAGCAATCGGCTTGGCGAAAAAAACGTTTTTGGTCTATTTATAAGGGGTAGATGGGTGCTTTTGGATACCCTCCATCAGGAAGTTTGAATTGTCGGTGCCAGACAACTTCTCACTTACCTTATTACAAATATTTTCATGAACATCATAATATATTTTTAAAGATAATATTAATTAAAGTTGTTTAGGTAATGAATTATTGGGGGACATTACATTTTTTACAAAGTGTTGTACTTTCGAGAAAACAAAAATATCGCTTCCCTATGTATCACTTCCAAAATATCGCTTCCCTATGTATCACTTCCCTCGGCCTACGTAATAAATTAAGAGAAAATTACAAAATTATTGCTTTATTTGGTCTTTGTGTGTAAAATGTGCCTTTAAGGATTAAATCTCTGGGTAGAATTCTTGGTTTCGTCAATAAACAATAAGTAATCATTATAAATATATTAGTATATTGATCTCCGTGGTTAAATTGACATTTAAATTTAATGAATGGCCCGGTTTATTTTTACTTCAAAATAATTGCTGTGCATGACAAAGTGGCTGAATTTAAAAACAGCTCGTGATATGAAAAGTGCCCAGCGCTTGCAATTTATTTGTTAAAACGAGCAAGATTCGCTAAGCCTACTTATATTTCAAACTTCATAAACATATCAAGCCTTAACAATAACACTATACTAAACTAGCAACTAATTAAAAATGTCCCACTAACTCAAAAATCATCACAATAACGATTTTCGTATGACGATTATTATTAATAGAATGCTTATGCACGATTAAATTCTAATAAGTAGCTTACTACTTACATACATCAAATATACAATTTTTGTTGCGAAGGAAGAAAGTTATGTGGCATCAAAAGTGAAATTAAGTGAACAGAAATGTTCTATTCAATTTCGAGATTTATCACAAAAAGTTCAAGGAAAACGTCATATCCCTTTGTACACTACTGCAAACTTGACTTTGTTAATTTTTAAGTTAAAAGTAATTAGCGCGTAATAGGTTTATTCGAATACATTTATTGTTAATAACATACAATTACAGATTTGACAAGGAAATAGCTAAAAAGATCATTAATTTGATTGATGAAGATGTACGCAAGGACTTCTTCAAAATCCATAGGCGTCATATTGATGTTACTGAATTCCAACTCAGAGGGCTTATCTGGGCAATCTCCACCACCAGTTGCTAGGCTCTTTTGAATTGAAAAATTGAGCTCTTTGCCTGGGACTTTCTGCTTTCATCCCTTCGTCAACTTGCGGATACGCACCCATTTATAATTTAAGCTTCTTCTTCGCGGAACTCTCTTTTGAATCTATGATTGCCACATGAGGCTCTATAAGAGACGATCGATCGCACTGTCTGCAAAACCACCAAATTATCACATATTATATTTATACCACATTTATTTACCTGTTACGTTATTTTATTATATTTATACCACATTTATTTACCTGTTACTGTTATGTATTTTAAAATGTGTAGTGTTTTTTTCACAAGCACAGTATAACAAGAATTTTAAATATTGGGTGTGGAAAAAAATTCGTGGCGTTTTTCCTGATAGGTGGTGTCAATTGCAAATAACTCAGGAAACACAGACCGAAATTGATGCAGTGGTTGGAAAGTTGTTTGCATTTGTAAAGGTGATAAATAATGAAAAATTGCGCTATATTTTGCAATATTATTATGACAAAGGGAAGAACGCTGCGCAGGCTTGTGAAAAAATGTGTGCTGTGTACGGCGAAGCTACTTTATTGAAATCTGCTGCGCGGAATGATTCGCGAACTTTCGTTCCGGTAATTTTACTGAAAAATTAATTACTGAAAAAGCAGATGACATTCTTGAAAAAGTGCAGCAAGGTAAGCATATAAGAAGTGTCGATATTAGTATGGAGCTAGGCATTGACCACAAAACTGTTTTGAACCATTTGCGCAAAGCTGGCTACAAGAAGAAGCTCGATGGATGGGTTCCTCATGAGTTGAGCGCAAAAAACATGATAGACCGAGTTAACATCTGCGATACGCTACTGAAACGTAATGAAATCGAGCCATTTCTGAAACGTCTAATAACCAGTGATGAAAAATGGATCAAATACGACAATCGGAAGTGTAAAAGATCGTGGACAAGGGATGGTGAGCCGTCACAAGCGTTCGCGAAACCAGGATTGACACCGAAAAAGGTGATGCTGTGTGTGTAGTTGGATTGGAAGGGAATCACCCACCATGAGCTACTTTCACTTGGTCAGACGATTAATTCTCAAGTCTACTGTGGACAACTAGAGAGATTACGTCAGGCAATTGAATGAAAACGGCCCGAATTGAGTAATAGGAAAGGCATTGTCTTCCATCACGATAACGCCAGTGCCACACACATCTTTGATGACTCGTCAAAAATTGCGAGATCTTGGTTGGGAGGTTTTGATGCATCCACCATATAAGCCAGACATAGCAGCCTCTGACTATCACTTGTTCCGATCCCTGCAGTACTCTCCCAATGGAATTAAGCTGGTTTCAAAAGAAGCCTGTGAAAACCACTTGATTCAGTATTTCAGCCAGAAACCACGGAAGTTCTTCACCGATGGCCATGGTTCTACCCGAAAAATGGCGAAACATTGTCGATAATAATGGAGCATAGTTGGTTTAAATAGTTTCATTTTCACACTGTAAGAAAACCACTTGAATTTTATTAAAAAAGCGCCACGAACTTTTTCCCACACCCAATAAAAAATGTCATGCGAATATGACCCATATGTTTTGTACTCAACTTAACAATAGTTTGACCCGACTGGATAATCTGAACTTTACTATTTTAATGCCGTGACTAAATATGCTCTTGATATGGAGAAATAGATGTTTAAGTGACCACTAATTTAATAGTGACACAACAAATTGTTACCACTGCTCTAACTGACTGACAGATTTGCTAATGTCGAAACTGATCGGTTGGATACCTTTTTGACAAAATTCGGAAACGGGTAGATGCCCTCGAACTCGTGAGAACATGAAAGCAATTAAACAACTTAACAATACCTCAGTACAAGACTCAGAATTAATTATCCTTTGTACCTCGCGCCATAATTATTCGAAGTCCATTAATCAAAATTGCTCCGATAAATAAGGCGTTCTGTCACTGACCTGTCCGGGGTAATTAATAGCAAACAGAGAGATGACGGTCGGCGAACTCCACCCACTGTGGTTTCGGGAGTATGTTTTTCTAACATAAGCTCCTTACAAGCCACATGCTGCTGTATTTTCTGTAATCTTTGTTTGTAAAGCTTTTTTAATGCTGAAAGGAAATTTCCCGGATTATCCTGGCTGATGATGCGCAAGGATTATCCTCCTCGGGCGCCTTGTGTGTGTCTTGCCTTGTCTTGTCTCGCTCCATTGATTGGATACCACATTACTTCTGCTTGCTTTAATTTGAAATGCTAAGAAAATATGCTCCCTTTGTCCTTGGTTCCTAAATAATATTTTCATTGGAAGGCATGAGCTAACATCGATGCAAATAAAGTTATGTACAAGGATTAGTGTGATAAAGTTCATCCTTAGGACACTCGACTGGAAAAAATTGTAAAAGAATGTTTCTGAATATATTAGACCGGGAAGGATCGATTATAACCATTTCCATGAAATTTCAATAAATAATTCCCACAATTGCAATTTACGGCCTTTAAACTTTATCGTTTTGCGTAACGTAATTACTAACCATTCGTCTATTAAATTAAGTACACTCAGAATAATCATCCTTTGTAAATCAATGCCTTTTTTGCGTGATTATTTTTATGTGCCGTAAATTAATAACTAGAAAAATATTGTAGTAATCAGATTACACACATCACCACGTTAAGATTAAAACTTTTATTTATTTAAAAAAATCTTTTTATTATTTTAGTATGATATCCCATTAAAAAATAAGCATATATAGAAGAAATTCCATCCCATATTTAAATAGAATATCACTTTAAAAATTAAGAATTGAAACGTATTGAATTAACCTGTCATCCCTATCCCTACTATATGTTTATATAAATTTGAAAGTTCGTTTATTTGTTTGTTTGTTTGTTTGTTGCTCAATGACGCCTAAGTCCTAGCTTCGATATTTTTTTTCGGATAATATATATGGTTTCAAAATGGTTGAGTCATGATGGCGATTCAAAATTTTAAATTTTAAAAGACCTTCATGAAAATAAGTACTGAAGGTTTTGGGAGATGCTGACTTCAAATCTGCTGTCCAAATTCAGATATTCAAAATAACGGGATATAAAATGGCGGGTAAGATTTCTCAATTTCAACGGATCTTAATGAAAATTAGTACAATGTTTGTTTTGATACCACTAATTTTGAATATTATCAACATTCGTAAATCCAGATGGCGGTTTTTAAATTCTACTGATTCTGTTCTGAAAATGTGGCAAACGACAAAAAGGTGATGACCGATTTTGAGGCCACTACTTTCAGAATTTGTAAATTCAAGATGGTAAACCCAATATGACCACCAAAATTTTTCAAATTCAGGAGATTCTTATGAAAATTAGTATAAAGGGAATTTTTTAGCTACTGATTTCGAATCTACTAAAAAAAATTTATAATTTCAAAATGGCGGATATAATATGGCGACCATAATTTCAATAAATTTTTATGAAAATTAGTATGAACGTAATTTCTTGATCGCTGATTTTGAATCCCCGTGCCAGTATAGATAAAGATAAAATATATGACAAATTCAATATAGTGGCATAAAATTTCTTTTCACGGGATTTCTGGTCACTTGCTTTGAATCTGCCAATGGAATTTCGCAACAAAATTCAATGTGGCGACCAAACTTTCCTAAGTTCAATGATAATTAAAAAAGGGTTCCCAGCGGTATTTTTTCGAATTTCTCGAAAATCTTCTGTCAAAATTTGGAAAATAAAAGCAGTGAATGCAATATGCCGGACAAATAATGTGAAACAGCCACATCAATCTAATATCTAACAACTGACGAAATAAAACCCACTTCTGGGTTACTGGCTAGTAACAAACTGCCTCAAAACAATATTATAGTTATCTATTTTATGTTGTATCAAAAATGGTCAGCTACAAAGTGAAATTTTATATTTTTTCGTAAAACAACATTAAAATTGTTGTTTGAGAACTGTCATGATCAGTAATTTCTTTACCTAATTTCCTTGTTTTCGTTAGGAAAATTATTTCAAAGCAAATGGATTGTATTAGGGTCTAAAAATCGTGTCCAATCTAATGGCAGATGCTGATTTTATTGTAATATCTTTAAAATGTGAACCAAACTTAATTTCCGCATCGCGTCTGTAGAATTTTATTAACAATACACTATTTTAATTTTTTTTTTTTTTTCTAAATGTTAATTTTAATGATTCCAGACCTATTGATTGTCGTGTTAATCGAATGAGTACGTTTCAAAGTGGAAGACTGTTAATTTCTAAGCATTATAAGGTATTTATAAAAATTACCAATAATAACTGTCATATTCTAAACTTTATGCGATTTTCATGAAAATTAATGCTTGGCGGTTTTCACAGTCGCTGATTTCAAAGTTAACGATTTTTTTATTCCATGAACTTGTTTTAAAAAACCGGGTAAAATTACACTGTTTATTATGTATTTTTAAAGTCAAATAACCCTCTGAAATAGCGAAATTCATAATATATACAGTTGCGTGCAAAATAATAGCAGAGCATGTTACGCTTAAAACAAATCAATTCAAAAATGTTTACTGTTCCTGGAAAACCAGCGCTACAAAGTTTTTTCTGTTTGTATGAGTATGTGCTATACGAAATGAAACCTTTCAGCGATGTTGTCGCCACTTGCAAGATAAATTCTCTCACAGATCCCGTTATCACATGTCATGAAGTGTGCAAAATAATAGCAGTGCCATCAAATTTGTTGGAAATAATACGGATTTTTAAGAATTGTAAAATATAATTTGTTTTATTGGAAGTGAGTATCGTTAATTCATACAATCCCAACTGAAACTATTTCAAAATTAAATTTTAGAAAAAATGGGACGAGGAAGGAACTGGAGCAAGGAAAAGCGCGAACTCATATTAAAATTACTATCAGAAGGCAAAACTTATGAGTTTATCCAAAATATTATTGGATACTCGGCGAAAATGATTACTAACGCCAAAAACTGGAAAGAAACAAGTGAAACTAGAGGACGTAAGAGAATACTTGAGGAACGTGATCTAAGAAAAATCAAAAAAATGGTTCGAGAAGATGCATTTATCACTTCTACAAAAATTATACAAGAACTTAACCTTCAAGTTGACACCTCAACAATTAGAAGAAGGCTGGTTGAAGCAAAACTTTTTGGTAGAAGCCCCCGAAGAGTTCCACTTTTACAACCACGACATGTTGAGGCTAGAATAACATTCGCACGAGAACATGTGAATTGGAAAGTAAGCAAGTGGCGCAATCTATTGTGGTCCGAAGAGTCAAAAATAGTTCTTTTTAGATCCAAAGGACGCAGGCAGTACGTCAGAAGGCCCCAACGAGCCGAATATAACCCAAAGTATGTGTCACGAACCGTTAGGCATGGTGGTGCCAAAATTAATATCTGGGGTTGTTTCTCATATAATGGAACGGATCCACTATATTGGATCAAAACCATAATGGATGCGAGCCAATATGTGCATATTATGAGTACAACCATGCTGCCTTACGCGGAGTGGAATATGCCAATAAAGTGGGTTTATCAGCAAGATAACGACCCAAAACATACTAGTACTTTGGCAAAAAATTGGTTTTCTGCAAATAGGATTGAGCTCATGAGCTGGCCAGCTCAGTCCCCTGATCTCAATCCCATTGAAAATCTTTGGGCTGATGTAAAAGAAGCAGTATTGAAAAAAAAATCCCAAAAATACCAATGAATTATGGCACACAGTACAGGAAGCATGGAAAGCAATCCCGGAAGAAAGGTGCAGGAATCTTGTGGATTCTATGCCACGAAGATGCGCAGCTATTTTAGCAAACAAAGGTCATTCAACGAAATATTAATAATTTTTATATTTTGATTTAATTCATTTTAGTTTTTCTTACAATTTCTTTAAATTTACCTTGATTTTTCAAACTGCAGTAAAATACTGCTATTATTTTGCACGACTGAATTTTAGTATTATTTTTTATTTGAAATGTAAATATTGTTAAAAGACTGAAATAACTACTTCTTATATTTTATAATATTATGAATACTAAAATTGCAATGGTAAAAATAAATATACTGTTTTTACTTCATATGATTTCCAAAAAAAACTTTTTCAAATTCAGTACTGCTATTTTGTTGTACGCATTTGTATGTTTCAAGATGTATTAAATTTCAGTTTTGTAATATATTTCACATAATTGTTCAGCTTGTGGATATAAAAATTGGAATTACAGTTAAAGCATTATTTCCAATAACTTATTATAAAATAATATTAATCCTTCAATTCCCATGACGAAACTGATAGAAAAAAATGTTATTTTTCTGTTATATATTTCTTTAGACATCCTCAAGAAGAACAGTAACATTTTTATAAAAATAAAAAAAATAAATCTTTTAGATTTTTTATAAAAAACGTGTCACTTTCGGGTGACACTTGAAAATTGAGGCAAATATATTGGAATTTGTTTTTCACACACAATGAATGATTAGTATATTTATTAAAAAATGTCATGCAATAAGAAAAAATATAATACTCATGCTTTTGACATTGAAAAACCGTTAGAAATAATTTATTTTATTTGACAGATGACAGTATATCAGTATTGCCACAAAAAAGAACCCAAATACTACTATTCATTAATATCCTAATAGTAAAAAATCTCTTGAGTTATCTTATCATTTAATAGAGACAAAAAAATAACAAACTGCTGTAATCTATGGGCAGTAGCGGCGTTAGGGTAGGGCGCGGTTGGGCGACCGCCCAGGGCGCCAGATTTGAAGGGGCGCCGCAGGCCCCCCTTTATATCCGCTTGTTCATTGAGCGAGTCCTACTTATTAGTAAATTCCCTAAATCTAGTTACAAAATCGTTATGACGGCAACACTAGAATGGAATGCAGTGTTCGGTTTCATTGGTTGTTTGGTATGATATACTTTTTCAAATAAATGTCATTAGTAAATCTCTACAATCAATAGACATGGATCTCGGTAAATGCACAGAAATGTTGAAAAAATGCTGCGCTTTCTTGGAAGAATATAGAAAAACAGGCTTCAAAAGCGCCATTTTAACCCATTAATGAGGAAAACGAGGTTTTGTGCACGCAAGTTCAATTGCACGATTCGAATAGCAAATTTGGGCGATTTTCTTCCAAATTCGTATACAGGAGGTTTTTGGGGATGTTCTTTCAGAATCCGGCATTTGTTTTGCCTAAAAGCTTCAAAAACCCTATTATTTTTTGTGTTTTTTAAAAAAAAGTGCTGATTTTTTTGGTCATTTTTCTTTTTAAAGTCGATTATCTTGAAGTTGCTGATATTAAATGATTATATAACCACCAGAAATCGCCGTCCGAATGTCTAAACTTCCTCAAACCATGGTTTTGAAATATTTTTTTTGCTTTGGTTTTTGAAAAAAAAAAACCCCAAAAAAACCCCTGTATACGAATTTGAAGGAAATCGCCCATTAATGGGTTAACTGCGAAGGAGTTGGAATTGAACCTATGTTTAGAACGACGACAAGAATTCGACGTGTTAAACGCCAAGCTGGTGAAACTACTCGCGATGAGCCTATAACTTCTCCAGAAAAGAAATTTGAAGTTGAATTTTTCAATTGTCTTTTGGACACTACCATAAATTCACTCAATGAAAGATTTGAACAGTTAAATGAATACTGGGAATCTTGGTCTTTTTTGTACAATATAAAAAAGATTCCGGAAAAACTAGACCTTCTCAAACTCTATAGTGATCTCCAATTGAAATTAACTGTAGACTCTAAATCAGGTATAGATGGTTGTATGTTGTGCGATGAACTCATAAGTCTAAAATCTTTTTTGCCTGATCAGAATGTGGTTAATCCTGTCTTTATTTTAAATTTTATCAAAGATCGCAACTTACAAGAGCTGTCTGTATCCACATGAATGGATAGCATTGCGAATATTGATCACTATACTTGTAACTGTGGCTAGTGGGGAAAGGAGTTTTTCTAAGCTTTAACTGATAAAAACCTATCTGCGATCCACAATATCTCAATCTAGATTGACAAACTTAGCAATTTTGTCAATCGAAAATGAAATTGCGGAAAACATAGACCTTGATGTCTTAATAAAAGAGTTTGCCGATAGAAAGGAAAAGAAATTTTATTAGTTTTTTTAATAAATGGTTATTTCATTATATCCCTTGCCTTTTTTTCGTATGCGTTTCAAGTAGGTAACTGACCCATTACCTACTGTTTCAATGGCAGATAGGGGGCGCCGTAGAAATCTCGCCCAGGGCGCTGGTAGTGCTAAAACCGGCACTGCCTATGGGTGACACTGGAAACTGAGAAGTTAATATCTTTTAATTACGAAAAGTGACTTTGCAAGTCAACCTACAATTTACGAATAAATTAATAAAAGATTTACATTATATTGAAACAAGATTGTATTATTTATTGTTAGACACCACTTTCGAAGAGTTCTCAAATTATACATCGTAAATAAACATTTTAAATGCCAGTTTCAACTCATGGTTCATTTTTACATGTATTTTACACAAGTTTTATGTAGCAGCTGTACATTCATTTCTTAGAGTGTTGACCGAAAAGGCTTTCAAGAAAATACAATAAATACGTATTTTTATATGTATATATTTAAAAACTTTAAATTTCTGTGTAATTTTGTTAAATAATAATTTAAAAGGGGAAAAGACAATATTTTACCAAAAAACATGCACATTTAAGAATTCTTACATGCATATCCCGAAAATGTGCATATGACTCTATTTGGATAAGCCCGTAACTTTATTTTCATAACAATAAGCAAGACGACTCACGTCCAAAAATCTAATTTCGAAGCAACAAATCCACTGAACGAAATAAATCGAATTTTTATTTTGTGAAACCTTCAAACAATCTGGCGAGTTGGAAACACTCCCCCAAAGAAGGAGGCTCCATCAGAAAGGTTCGTTCGGGATCGGAACGAAATTCATAAACAATAGCAAAGGATTGCCTTTACTTGACAATTTTCTTGGGAAAAATGCGAAAGTTGCTGAGGGGCCCCTGACGGTATTTCGCCTCTTAAAGCTGGGGCCTTGTGAGTCAATGATTGATTTATCACAAACAGCTTATAACTCCTGAGGAGGAGCACAAACAGATAACTTTCAGCAGATCCCTGCCAGTCGAGCTGGAGTTACTTTTACCGATGGATGGGAACGCGCGGGGCTGCAAAGTTTATATTTCGCGGGAGCAGTTCGACTCCTTTGGGTTTAGAGCAATATTACGGGCCGGGAGTTATGCGGGCCAACTTTGTTCGCGTTCTACTATACTCCCGCCTTATCTCTGTGTGTTTCCCTTTTATCCCGGTGTTGTTCGGGAAAGTTGAATTAAAAATTTGCAGGAATTGTAAAAAAAAGGTGAAAATGGAAAAGTCTAAAGAAGCAACTCTCCCGTGTGGTTGTTCATTTCAGGACTGCGAGGAGGATCCGCAAAAAAAAGCCCCCCCGTAGCGCAGACCTTGCGGGCAATGGCAACTGGAAATAATTGAAAAAGTTTTCCACTGCCTCGAGAGCTTTGGTTGGTTGCTTTTCTTGCGGAACGAATGCATACCTGATGCAATTTTTGCATTGAATTTGTACGCCTGCATCGTCTCACTCCGGCGAAATTATTTATTCGACCTGGAACAGGAACACCCTGACGCCAGCAATAACAATCCCACGCCCAAAATCATTCGCAAGCGATGAATCGTTCCAATTTTTCAGGCCAATGCGCTCCGCTCTTAGACTTGCGGCGGGCAACATTTTAAATTTTTTTATAAATTCAAACAAGCACCATGTATCTTCCTTCACACACAAAAATTGAGGTTAATTTATAAAAACATTTAATTTCATATACGGGCAGAAAAATAGATGGACAATATCTAGTATACCGCAACTAATGCAACTAAAATACAAAGTGAAGCTATGAATATGCATTTAACCTCTAGGGTATAGATGTAATTTGAAAAACTTTTCGACGTGGATCCGTTTCACAGAAAAAAAAAGGCCTGCAAGACCTAAGTTAATACATATATATATTAAGGTGCTTTTTTTTCGTGACTATTTTTTTTTTTTCAGTTCCACCTCGAAATTTTGTGGGAAATACCTAAACAAAAATTCCCTGAAAATTGGAGCCCTTAATATTATTATAATATTAAGTACTAGACCAAGGCGTATAAAGATTTCCCATATAAAATACACGTAAACTTTGATTATTTTTCTTCAAAACTCTACAGCTCAGAGGCATTTTATGGTATAATCTTGGTCAATGGTAGGATTTCTTCAGAATTGAATGCTCTATAAAAGTGTCCATTGCGGTGTAACCCTAACTCACACCAGCGAGGTAGTACGGGTCACTAACCCCAATTTATCCATGAAATTCTCGCTTTTTGCCCCTATCTCGTAAACAACAAGAGGTACAGAAAAAGTGAATATGACAAACTTGTAGGAAATTCAATTTCCTCCAAAAAGTTCTTGAACACCAAATCGCTAACATCGATATTTCTTGATATATTGGGCTTTGAAGCTGACGTAGTGTTTCTACAATTTAGCTCAATAATCCATGAAAATTCCACAACAACAACAATTCATTTCTTTGTGTCCATCGTAAATACACTTTATTATCTTTTGTTGGAAAACCGTTGCATATAGCTACGGATTTTTGCGGAAGAAAGGTGACATCAGAAAGCATTGATAAACAAAAATAAAATTACACTCCGTAGAAAAAAATTTTGGAAATAAATGAATTTATTTTTCAAATTTCTAAGTGAAAATCGAAATTTTCGATTCTTTTTGTAATATCTCGAAGAATAGTTCGTCGATAGCAACAAGTGAGGTAGCAAAAAAAAGATACTCATAATAGCTTTTAATTTACCACAAATAAGCAGAATCCATACGGTGATTCACAAGCTATGAGCAATCATTTCCACCAAAGTCGAATAATCTTTGAGGGGCTGTAACTCGTTGTGGAAAGATTTGTTTAATCAGCTCAACTCAAGGAATCACGTGGTATACCCCGCAGCACCTACTTTAACTAGAATTCTGTAGTCTTTGTTTTAACTCGAATTCACTCGAATTCACTCGAATTCACTCTTAAATCTTTATAAGACACAACTAGTCTAAAAGATAAAGTTCTTTAAAAAAAATTATTTTTACAGTAATTTTACTTTAACTGCATATAAAGTCATAAGCTTTTGAAATTAATATAAAATATCTTTATTATCCTTGACTCTTATAATGAGTTCAGGCATTTGTTAAAGTTCAACTCTTATAAAAATCTGTTCTTACTTTTCTTATAATAAACTAAAAATTATTGTACTATTGTATAGTACTCAGAAAAACATCTTCTGCAAAGTCAATCTTACTTATAATATAAGAGTTTCTATCGAGGATGAATTTTCCGCTAATGCTTTTAAAAGTAATAATATTAGGACAAATTCCTTAAGAAGTAAAATATAAATAAATTCGATAGAACTGAAATTGAAGAAAATCCCTTTATAAACCTTTTAATCCAAACATTGCTTTATGATAAAACTAATAAGGGATTTTAACTTCATTTCGAATTTCTCTAGGAATTTACTCTTGTAAATTGTTAGTTAGGTTGTAATTTCATATCGGAATTGCATACAGACTGCAGACGTTTTAGTGATTTGTTGTTGGAAGTTAACTGTTTTTGTTTAAATTTAAAGTAAAATACTATACATATATACAGAATTACCATGAAAATCTGATAGTATGTATGCATCTATTGACTTCAAACTTCGTGACGCATATATCTTAAGAGAAAATTAGATTATTGTAAAACCTTACTTAAACATCACGAATCATTTTTCTATTTTGTACAAAGCATTGTAGAAACGTAAAAAACAAAAAAAAAAAAATAAGGGACGAAAAATATTCTATATTGTTCATAAATGTTAATGGTAATAAATCTACATTATTTCGGTCCAAATGTCTGCTGACCTGCGTAAGAAATATAACAGAACAGTGGAAAAGATCTCGAAAATTAATTTAATTCCAACTTCATAAACTAATAAAGTTAATTTTTTCGTTTTTCCATTTTCCTATTTTTTTATAATTTGCTGGCTTAAATAATGAAGCTCGCACAAAACCTACCTATCTTCATTTCCAAAACGCGGCCTCCACACAAGAAATATGAAATACAAAAGGGAAAACTTCAAAAGCCCAAACGACCTTGAAAGATAAATCACCAGAAAATATTGAAATATCCGAGAAGGGCCATGTTCTCTGTGGCTTTTTGGATAACTCGAGTCCATCAAGTTATCCATAAAATGATTGCGGGGTGCATTAAAGTTGCTTAACAAACTTATGGCGAGGGTTTCGAGCGGCTGGCGGGGCAGAGCACCCCGAAGCCACTGGGGTTTTAACCTTTGCAAGTATCACGAAGACTATAACCACTGGGGTTTCCCATTTTGGTGTAAATTATGAACACGATGGAGCTCATCTGGAGCAGTTCCTTCTGGAACTAGGATAGGACGCCCGTTCCATGCGATGTGGCACAATGAATTACTCCTCCTGGGTTCTATGGGTCCATGGTGTTAGCCACCCAAGTGATGCATTCTTTGTGATATTTTCATTGTCACAAGAAGGTATGGCGCCACAAAGGACATGTGAGCAGCTGAATTGAAAATCTTGAATGCAGAGGGTCATTCATACGTGCGGTATCCTAGATCATTTCAGCAAGCAACCTGGACGTGATTGTCCTGCGAAATGAGAATACCTGCCAAATGGAACCCCATCTCTTTGGACCTCGTTAGAGGTTGTCGGAACTCCGTATGATAAGTCGTATATCAAGCAAGAAAGCACCGAAAATGTCCTAATTTCAATCGGAAAAGGATTTCCTGCTAATTTTTCTGGAATTCCACGCGCGATAACGTGGAGCCTATCCCGAGTTGAGCCAAATTTGTAATTCCCAGGCTTAATGGCCGCACTGTCTTACACCGCAACAGAATAACCAAAGCAATTGCTAAGGCTCTGTTTATTCCCTAGCTGATGGGGTGCTAAGGGACTGAGCAGAGCTTGGAGGGATTATGTGCGTGATTGGAATATTTTAAGCACAAAAAGAACATTCCCGTGCCAGCGAGGCCCCGCCGGCGTGTTTTATCTCACCTAGGCATGCGGTTCCTCGTTATTTATTGTCGTGGAGCCAAGTAAACATAAATCGATCATCAGACGCTTAAGGTGAACTAACAGCCATTCCTAGTCTGAGCACGCCGGAAAAATGGATAAGGGCGCAGTTGCCCTGCTTCTAATGACCAACAGGCAGGGCTTCGGGAGATGCGGTAATTCGCCTGCAGGAAGCCTTCATTTTACTTGACCTGAGGCATATTTATCGAGGTTCCGTGAATTTATGCCCAGAGGCATTTCTGTCGACAAAAATCAGTGAAACTGCAGATAGGAAAAAGAGGAAATTACCAAATTCCATACAACGTTAGACACAAAATATTGAATGTATACCTAAAGTTATTATAATTTATTAAATTTTTTTATGCCGACTTCAAAAATGAGGTTCACATTTCGAAACGTGTATTTAAAGTTGTCATATACGAAAATTAATACCCCCATAGGCTTAAACATGTCACAATAAATTCAAAAAAATGTAACCAAAATCTCAAGTCCCTGTCTCAAATCTAATTTTGTCAAGCTTTTCATATTTCTTATATAAATAATATACTACTGTGATCAAAAAGTAAAGCCAATTTGTTTATAACTTTGAACATTTTTATTTATTCTTCCAAATCTATATCATCCCCTTCAAAATAGTCCCCGCCCGATACAATACACCCATGCCAGCGATTTTTCCAATCCTCGAAACACTTCTGAAACTCGATGATTGGAATGGCCTTCCGTTCCTACTTCGATTTTTCTTTTATCTCATCAGTCGATTCAAAACGGTGTCCCCGAAGCGGTCTTTTGAGCTTAAAGAATAGGCAGAAGTCACATGGAACTAAATCGGGCGAATACGGTGGTTGTGGAACGACTTGCATCGAATTTTTGATGAAAAATTTTCGAAGAACCAATGCAGTGCAGTGCAAGAAAATGAGTGTTTTTGGAACCAATTGAGACGTGACTCTTCTCAAGCACAAATGTTCTTACAAAATGGTTTGGACCGATCCAAATGAAATGTTTACAATATCAACAAAGTCTCTAATTGTCAACTGACGATTTTTGAGCACCAAATCTCTGATTTCATTGACATGCTGTTCATTGATTGATGTTGATGGTCGTCCGGGACGCTCTTTATGTTCAACGCTTTCTCTACTTTCTTTGAACTGTTTATACCACTTGTAAACATTTCTTTCAGACAAAACCTGGTCTGCAACATTCTAAACGTTTCTGTAACGGAAATTTCATTTCGCAAACAAAATTTGATGCAACTTCTTTGCTCAATAAAATCACACATTGTAAAAATCGAAAAATTCACTTTTAGTTGCTCAGAATACACAACGAGACTAACCAAACAAATAACATACTGGCTTGAAATTTTACACAGATATGAGTGACAGTTCTTCCAACCTAAAAAAAAGAAGATCTGCTGGAAACTATGTACCCGCACAATTTAAATTCAAACTGGCTTTACTTTTTGATCACAGTAGTATTATTTTTGGAAAGGACCACGCACAAAATGTTCGGAAAAAAAAGTACCGTGGATTTTCTCCAAACTTCGGATTTATGCTCTCTGAATGATGCTGATCAAATGTGCTCATGGGCCCAACTTGATTTATAGCGATCTGAAGGGTCCAGCGAGCTTGGAAAGTAGGGTTTTGCCCCTGTACGATCACTGATTTTTGAAAATGTACCTCCCATTGTATATCAATATCTCAAGAAATATCGATGTTAGCAATTTGGTGTTCAGAACTTTTTTGTAGGAAATTGAATTTGCTACAAGTTTGTCATATTCACTTTTTCTATACCTTTTATTGTTTACGAGATAGGGGCAAAAAGTGAGAATTTCATGGAAAAATTGGGATTAGTGACCCGTACTACCTCGCTGGTGGGAGTTAGGGTTACACCGCAATGGACACTTTTGTAGAGCATTGAATTCTGAAGAAACCCTACCATTGACCAAGATTATACCATAAAATGCCTCTGAGTTGTAGAGTTTTGAAGAAAAATAATCAAAGTTTACGTGTATTTTATATGGGAAATCTTTATACGCCTTGGTTTAGTACTTAATATTAATATTAATGGCTCCAATTTTCAGGGAATTTATGTTTAGGTATTTGCCACAAAAATTCGAGGTGGGACTGAAAAAAAAAATAGTCGCGAAAAAAAGCACCCTAATATATATATTAGGGTGCTTTTTTTTCGTGACTATTTTTTTTTTTTTCAATCCCACCTCGAAATTTTGTGACAAATACCTAAACAAAAATTCTCTGAAAATTGGAGCCATTAATATTAATATTAAGTACTAGACCAAGGCGTATAAAGATTTCCCATATAAAATACACGTAAACTTTGATTATTTTTCTTCAAAACTCTACAACTCAGAGGCATTTTATGGTATAATCTTGGTCAATGGTAGGGTTTCTTCAGAATTCAATGCTCTACAAAAGTGTCCATTGCGGTGTAACCCTAACTCCCACCAGCGAGGTAGTACGGGTCACTAATCCCAATTTTTCCATGAAATTCTCACTTTTTGCCCCTATCTCGTAAACAATAAAAGGTATAGAAAAAGTGAATATGACAAACTTGTAGCAAATTCAATTTCCTACAAAAAAGTTCTGAACACCAAATTGCTAACATCGATATTTCTTGAGATATTGATATACAATGGGAGGTACATTTTCAAAAATCAGTGATCGTACAGGGGCAAAACCCTACTTTCCAAGCTCGCTGGACCCTTCAGATCGCTATAAATCAAGTTGGGCCCATGAGCACATTCGATCAGCATCATTCAGAGAGCATAAATCCGAAGTTTGGAGAAAATCCACGGTACTTTTTTTTCCGAACATTTTGTGCGTGGTCCTTTGAGGTTAATTTTTTTTGCAATATTGCTTTGCAAAACCTGACTATTTTTTGTTTCTCCTATAGTAGTAACATTTCTAGAGATTTTTAACGACGTAATTGTTGAAACTACAGCTAAACAAAACAATATTTATTTTCTGAATTATTGGGAAATAATCGCTTGAATATTGTTTTACTTTATTTCGAGTATATTATCAAATTTCTAAAAGGAATGTTTAACATTTGACTTAACGAACTACTAAATAATGTAATAGTCTAGTGTAGTAAAAAGGTTAGTTCTTGTACGGAATAGTATTAGTATGGAAAATCTATCGGGAAAGTTTCTATTCACAATTTTTTACTTGATATCTGAATAACATAACATTTTTAAATATTTCATAAAACGTCCCCAAAAATTATTGGTACTGCAAGCTACATGGAGACAATCTGTGAACAAACCTTTTCTTAAAAATCTATTGCGTTTGGGTATGCATCATTATAAAGTAAATTTAAAGCGTAAAATCATAATTTGCAAACAAAATATGAAAATATGCCGCATAGTGGTGAATATAAAATATTCATCTTTAACTTTTGAATAGAAAAAGCTTGAACAGCATAAAGCTTGATCCCATAGAATTCTTGCAAAATACCTCAAAAAAGAATAAATTACTACTACATGTTTTTGTACTGTGAAGACATTGCGTATCATTCCTGATACGGAATTTTATCAGAGTTAATAAGAAAATTATTAAGAACTTATTTCATTGCATGTTCAGAAGCACCGTTTTCGGAATATTAGGATTTAAAAATATTAAAGTCCCGAATTGGCAACCTCCTAATACGGCGATGGAATTTCCAAAACTGTCGTATACTAATTGCATCAAAAAAATGATATAAAGAATCGTGTCGAAATCGGAAAAGCTATAGAGAATTTTGATATGAGAAATCCAAGATAACAGCTGTATATGTCCTAGAAGCTTCTCGATAAATACATTATATATACAAAAGCCCACACACATACACATAACTAGGGACTGACAAATCCTAACTCGATGTTGAATTCGGATTAAAGCTATTTCCATAAAAGATATAATGGAATCTTCAGATACGTTGATCTTGAATGGGCATTGGGTATGTTAGCTGATTTGCGGAAATCATGAGCGACGAATCATACATGGGGCACTTTCTCAATATATTTTTATTAAAAATCGTTCAATGTTCCAATTTTGGTAAACCATTCCGATAAAATAGGGTGAACTTACAAACATTCATTCTCTTTCAAGTGAGTGTATAGTTTCAAACTTTTGAGTAAATTTCAAATTAATTCGATTTGTTCCCTATGTTCAGTCCCTAATATTTACATAATTAATCCAGATCTCCAAAACGTACGGTATGGTTTTCGAAGCCATTCGTTTAAATATATTAAATCATGTTGTATGAAATAAAAAGTCTTTAAAATTAAACTAAGTTCTACAGTTTATTTTTCCATTTACGATCCTTAGGTACTAGATATCTAAAATGTATGCGAAAATTTTACCAAAACCCAGTTATCGACAATCAGTTTGTTTTTCGAGACGACTTCAGACACTATGTATATTCTTACTTAAGATATAAAATTGTTGATAAGAAAGGAATCTTATCGTATCTTAATCATGCTATTAAAGGCGAAACTACTTTTTTATTTATGTAAATATTTTTGTATCTGCTTAATTTTTATCCAAACTCACGTTTTCGTAAACGTTCCATCAGTCTAATTACTCAGTATCATGTAATTTGGATTATTTTCTTTTTAATAAGGATTATAATGCGGAAAAAAGATAGAGAATTTATGCTTCCTCCGTCTGGTTCTGACCATCAGAGATTTAAGCGTTAAATACAAAATCCCATCGGACAAATATGTAAATGAATATGTTTCGCGTTAATTTTCATAATCCCATTTAGGTTGTGCAGAGCATGAAAGCATGAAAATATGTAAAATACATTGGAAATCGGACCACAGGAATTACTCAAAGAACCAATGAATAATGTATAATTTTTTCTTATCAGAATTTCTTGTTGTCATGTAGATTTTTTTTACATATATTAGTTTCTCACCAAATTTAAAACAAATATTATTTAGAAAAAATCTGTTTTAATCTGAACATTTAAGATGAATATGTGAATGTGTGAATGTGAACTAAATGCAAATTTATAAAATGCCTATAGACATTTACAGCATAATTATACGAATTAAAGTTACTATAAGGACAAAGTCGTAAGTCATGAGATTTTGCGGAAATCATTAAGGTAATGTATATTGTATAGGTATGTTATTCACTTAAAACTCTTTAGCTTTCTTAATGTAAATCCTATAAACCTCACGACCGTTTTGTCAGATTAAAAAAATATGATATAGCCCAACGAGTTCTCAGTTGTGTCCTCACTCTTCTCTCTTCTTAAGATTTTCAAACTATCAAGTAAAAAATTAATAAAAGTTGCAATCAGTCAAGGAAATCAAATTTAAATTTATTGAAAACTGTCCACATTTTTGTTGGATTTTATCAATTTGTAACTTTATTTTCTTTACCTGATGACAATTTAGTGAGTTTGATATGGTATATACAAAGAAATTTAAAGGTTTTAAAAATAAAGTACCCTATTATTTGATTTCTTTCGTGGTAAAGTAATTATTTTGAACATATTTCAAAAATTCGTGTTATCCGTGTCACTTTAAGCAAGAAATTTCTTATAAAGCCCTCCAAGATCTACAGTATTCGCTGAAACATTTGCAACAAAATTATAATTTCTCCTTTTTGATTTATAAAAAATTTATTTAAGAGGTTAACATAATAAAGCTCACATTTTATAATTCAGCTTTCCTTATTCAGTAAAAAAAACATAATACATAATGGTAATAAAAATCAAAGGCATCTAAATACAGTAAGAAAAAATTTGAATTCAGTCATATTTTTGTTGGCGGAGACATTGTTGGAGTAGGTTAATCTTTCAATCATAATTTTTAAATAAAAATAATAAATAATTACAACTGCACTTGTTCAATGACAAGCAAAATATGGCCGGTTGTTCTTGTCTTCTCTAAAATCTTTATAAGTTTAATTTTAACAAAATTTTAATTTGCCAATTTTCTTTAAGGGGTCATATGCAGTCAGGATTTTCAGAAAATCGAATTTTTTTTTATTTTTTTTTTTCGTAATGTACATATATTTAAGTACACCCACAAAAAATTTCATGTCAATCCGGTGAATATTCTCGAAGTTACACGCATATTTGTAATAACGTGTTCGAGTTTTTGTACTATATGTAAAGTGCTTTTGAAACTTTAAACGCGTTTTTCTCAAAACTGTGTTCTTAAAGTCGGTGAGCAAGATTTCTCGGAAACGGCAGAACCGATCAGTTTCAAATTTTAACACAGGCTTCCTAAGCATATTTTTTAGTAATTAGTCGAAGCTTTTTGCTCACCGATAAATATTTTCCATTTTATATACAATTTAGAGCGAAAATTGTTGTTAAAAACCGATTTTTTTTTTAAGAAGCCGCCATTTTCTCAAAAATTCCTATTTTGCTTATTCCTTCCATTAATTACAAGATAAAACAATATACTAACGAAATATATTTAGTTTTTTCATTTTGGATGATCCAGTCGAGAGATATCGTGCACACCGCAAAACGCTTTTTTTTACAGTTGCTCCCGGAGATCAGCTGTAGCAGCTTTTAAAATAATTATTTTTACAAATGAAAAACATTAAAATACACTCAAGAGTTACCATTATATGTGTACAGAATTTTACATTAATAACTTAAAAGATCTTCTCAAGAAAAATTCTTGAAAAATCGACTTTTTTAGGCCTCCTGACTGTATATGACCCCTTAAGATAAACTTTAGTTTTATAACGATCTTATTTTAATCATATCATTATTCATATTAAGTCAAATGTTATTCTTACTTATAAGTATTTCTATCAAGGATGAACTCTCCGCGTTTTCTCTGAAAAGTAATATAAGAACAAATTTTTTAAGTAAATTATATATACATTAAAAATATAAAATATGGATACCCATGCTTCGCTACGCTGATTACCAAGAAAAAAATTTTATACAAAATCACACAATAGAAACATGTAATTTGTGAAGGTTAAATATTGGTAATCTGAAACCAGGAGAAATTATTGAACCTTTTTAAACTCGGTCAATTTGTATATGATCAAACTTGAAGATGGTCAATGTGATCAAGCTTGGTAAATCGACGATAAAAACTGTGAAAATAAAATATTAAGAAGAAGTAGGCGCTGAAAGAAAAAATAAAAAGTTACTTCGGCAATCACTTTTGGAAAATGAAGAGGAAGTCTCAAAATAGTATAATTAAAAAATAAAAAGGGAAGAAATCAATAAATAAAATAAAATAAAATAGGCAAATCTGTACTGTCATATTCGTCACTTCAATAATGGGCCCTATTATGGAAGTCGATTTCGGTCGACTCGACTAGCGAAGACACATTTTCAAGCCTGAAATGCTAAGGAAATTAGTGTCTTCGCTAGTCGAGTCGACCGAAAGCGACTTCCATAATAGGGCCCAATATTTTTTGCAACGACTGCTTAGAACAAGAAATAAAAAAAGGAATGTAATTAAACAAAATATTTTTTTTAAATTATAGCAATTTTTATTTCAAAGGACCCCGCACAAATTGTATGGAAATCGGGTCCCAGTGAAATTCGCTGAAACTTTGCAAAAAGGTAGTTTTCAACCTGCTGATCAAAAGTTTCAAAGGGCCCGAAGTCATCCTATGATTAGTTGCGGAGATATAGAGGGCTGAAGTGTGAGACATTTGCTGTAGACCCAAGTGCGCTTCACGAAGTCTCTAGTCGCTTAACTTGGAAATCAAGACAGAAACCAACCGAAATCTTTAAACACAAAAGTTGTGAGTAGTTAACAAGGCATGTCATTACAACCATAAACATGTTCAGTTGACCTTGACCATGGACCTTAACCCATTAATGCACAAAACGAGAATTTTGTGCATCAAAGTTCAATTGTACTGTTCGAATAGAAAATTGGAGTGATTTTCTTCCAAAATGGTATGTACGGGGTGTTTTGGGGACGTTCTTTCAGAATGTGGCATTTTTTTTGCATAAAAGCTACTAAAACACTAATATTTTTTGGGTTTTAAAAAAAAAACTGCTATTTTTTTTGGTCGTCTTTCTTTTCAAAGTTGATTATATTGTTATTGCTACTATTGAATGATCATATAACTACTAGAAATCGCGGATCGAATGTCTAAATATTCTCAAAACATGGTTTTCAAAGTTCTTTTTTGCTTTAGTTTTTGCAAAATGGCCATGCAATGTAATAAAAAATTTCGCGATTTTTTTACACGAAAATAATCATCTTTACAAAAAAAATGTACAGACGAGAAAATACTTTAAATTAGCCAACGAACTCGTGTGATTTTTTTCAGAATTTTTTCGACTATTTTTCGTTTTTTCGATTTGGCCAATTTTCGAAAAATCCAAAAATATCCCAGCTAATTCTGAAAAAATTCACAAAAAGGATAAATTCAACGAATAAATTGTATAGGACAAAAAGTGCTTATAGTTGACCAAAAAACACATGTGAATTTTTTCAGAATTTGTCGAGACATTTTTGAATTTTTCAAAAATTGGCCAAATCCAGAAAACCTAAATTAATCGGAAAAATTCTGAAAAAATTCACACGTGTTCTTTGACTAATTTAATTTCTGTTCTATACAATTTCTTTGTAAAGTTGATCCTTTCCGTGTAAACAATTTGCGAAATTTATTATTACATTTCTGTACAAAATGGCCATTTTGCAAAAACCAAAGCATAAAAGAACTTTCAAAACCATGTTTTGAGAATATTTAGACATTCGGACCGCGATTTCTGGTGGTTATATGATCATTCAATAGTACCAACAACAAAATAATCAACTTTGAAAGGAAAAACGACCAAACAAAATTAGCAGTTTTTTTAAAAAACCCAAAAAATAATAGGTTTTTAGAAGCTTTTATGCAAAACAAATTCCAGATTCTGAAAGAACATTCCCAAAAACCCCCTATATACGATTTTGGAAGAAAATCGCTCCAATTTTCTATTCGAATCATTCTCGTTTTGCGCATTAATGGGTTAAGGTCAACTGAACATGTTTATGGTTGTAATGACATGCCTTGTTAACTACCCACAACTTTTGTGTTTAAAGATTTCGGTTGGTTTCTGTCTTGGTTTCCAAGTTAAGCGACTAGAGACTTCGTGAAGCGCACTTGGGTCTACAGCGAATGTCTCACACTTCACCCCTCTATATCTCCCAACTAATCATAAGATGACTTCGGGCCCATTAAGACTTTTGATCAGCAGGTTGAAAACTACCTTTCTACAAAGTTTCAGCGAATTTGACCGGGACCCGATTTCCATACAATTTTTGCGGGGTCCTTTGTAACAACATTGTATAACATGAATAAATAGTACTCCATTTACATATGATAGACACCAAATCCTAATTGCAACTAGCTCATTCAGGGATCCTGGTATAAGAACAAGTATAATGTAATAATAATAATAATAATATAAGAATAAATAAATAAAAAATAAAAATATCACACTTAATTCCAAGGAGCAGTTTTTTAAGTATACTTTTAAAAATAATTTTAATAAAAAAATTAAGAAAAATGTTCTTCCCATGCTTATCTTCCACATATTAGAAAAGATTTATAAAAAAATCCTTTTATAAACCTTTAAAACGAAACATTTCTTTATGATAAAATGAATAGAACTTTATAAGTCTATTGCAATTTAGTCTAAGAATTGACCCTTGCAAATTGTTAGTTAAGATGCTTAGGGGAGAGTTGCCTAACTTGGGCCGGCTCCTATTTCGGGCCACCCATTTTTTTCAATGTTACCGAGTTTTTGAAAATTAATTAATGTCAAAATTTGATTGAAAATGAATGTAGAACAAAATAATGAAAGAAATATTAATTTTAATACAAAATTAATAATGTTACAACAACCTCGTAAAAATGGTTCTGCCGACTTAAAAATCTGACATTTTTGCTCGTCGATAAAAACAAATTGATACATCTAATGAATCTAAAATTTGTTCTGATGCGAAGTGTATAATATGTTTATATAGTATATAGTGTATTTGCAATTTAAAAACTATAACAATACTAATTAATTTAAACAATCTGGAAAAATGTCATTTCCCCTAATTTGGGCCACTGTGCAATTCGAAAGGGCGCCTAATACGGGTCACTCACGCGATGTAAACAAAGCAACACTATCTGAAGGAAAAATGTTTTTTTCATTAAAACGGTAAGTGCACATGAGATATTTAGTAAATTTAGTATATTAAGCCTATTGTTATTATTTTAGATTATAAAATGTTACATGTCATTGAGTAAATACTTAATTTATGATGATTAACTCTTTATTGAGAATTTAAATTTCAAATATATTTCTGATCAACGAATTAATTAACGTCAATTCATTGTTTCATTAAATATAATAAGAAACGGTGTTTTAAACAATATGTCGAACCATTTTCGCGTTTTTCAGATATTTTACGTGCTATTCAATAGGTGGCCCACATTAGGCGACTCGTCACCTAAATTGGGCCACTTGCACGTTTTTTTCAAACGTTATTTTCTATTATTAAAGAAAGTCAAACTTGCCTTAAACTTTCCACAAAGGTAAATTATCATCCAAATTTTAATATTGCGCTATTAATTATGTAAACGAAACGTTTACAATAATTTTAAATGCATTTAACCTTAGGTGGCCCATAACTGGCGACTCTCCCCTATTGCTTATTATATGTTAAAATCGGGTCCAACAAAATATTTTGTGTTTTTTGTGCCGATTTTTCTCATTGTGTTTTCCACTATATATGTGTAAATCTTTTCAAAATTATAGATCGACAAAGTGACGCAAAACAAAAATATCGCACCATATGAAAGGAGGCCGTATCTAAAGCGGTTTCGTGTTAGATTCGAAGTGAAGCTAATTAACAATTTGTACCTGGGTGACCGGTAGACCTTATCGGATCGAGGTCACAAGTCAATCACCTTTGTTACTCTGTTACTAAGTTGTCACATGGTATAAAGTATCAATGGACACAACCAGTCTGCAAGTTAATTATTCAAAGGAGCCGCGAACCGGAATTTCAGTTGCTCCGCAAAATTTCCGCCCCGCCCAGTCCCCGGCTGTGGAAGGGTGGTGGCAGTGGCAGCGGAAATTCTTAAAACCCCTGGAAGCCACCGGGAGACCACCGCCAGGTAATTATTATCTGCGTAATTTTAGGAAGCGCCTAACGAACCTGAGCGCACCAGGACTCCGGATAGGTGCTCCTCTTTCTACCTAATGACCATGCCATCCGCGTAATGAGAGTGGCTGGGAGGTATGCAAAGTGTGTGCACCCGAAAGATGATATAACGGCCGAAGTCACTAGATAAATTCGAAGTACTTTATTTTATCCAAAGTGTCATTAATATCAAAGTTTCCGACACAATAAAGGGAAATTACCTAATACGAACGGCAGTTAGTGCTTTAATTTGCATAACACTTAAAAAGCCATTATCCGAAAATTTGGTTCATTAATCATGATGGCACGGAGCCTCTCATATCCAGAGATATCTTGGCTAAACCCTGTCGGGGAACTTCGCACGGCGCACAGTGGGCCCAGCGGGACTTTTTCGTGTCATAAATCTGTAACTTTTTTGTTTGTTCATATATCTGTATGAAATTTTTTTTATATAATGTTGAGGATATAGGCTTTCTAACTGTAGTGCCAAATATTAATATTTATTTTTTTTTAATTTAAAAATAAATATTTGAAAATGCAGTTCCACTTTGTCATAGTAAAACCTAAGCTTATATTAAGTTTATTTTTTAATTAACCATTAAAACTTTAAGATTGCTACGTTTAGCAATTACAAACTCAATATTACAGTTCTACAGTACACAGAACTCATAAAAATAATTACGTGAAAACTTAACCTTTTTTTATACTTATCGGTGTAAAACTCCCTTTTAACAACAAAATTCGTTAAAAATAATATTGTAATAAAATTAACGGTTAAAAATAGAACCCTGACAAAAACTTTCAAATTTTTAAATAAAAAAATATAGGGTTTTATTCACTTTATAAAGTTTGTTAAAAATTTTAAATGTTAGCGCTGTTTGCCGATGCCGAGATTTATATTGCATTTTATAGTTAATTTTATCTAGAATAAGGAGGAGTAAAAAAAACTTGCGGATTTTTTGCGCTTTTTTTTTGAGAATTAAAAATTATAGAATTGACGATTTTCTTAGTATTTCCTTGATATTTTCGCGCTAATTTAATTGGATTTCATTTAAAATTAACAACGTACTATCAGTAAACATTCAACGAACGAATTCCCTGAAAAAAGTAAAAAATAAAATAAAATACATTCATAAATAATAAAAAAATAAAAATTTAAAAAAAAAAATAAAAAAAAATTAAAAAAAATTAAAATAATAATTGGAGGTGATTTAGCAGAAAGAACAAAATAAAACAAAATATTTCTTATTAATAATATTTTTTTTTTTGTAATTATTTTTTTTAAATAAATTAATTATTTTTTTTTAAATAAATTATTTTTTTTTTTTTTATTTATTACTAATATTTTTTTATCGGATAAATTCGTTGAATGCTTAATGATAGTATATTGCTAATTTTAAATGAAATCCAATGAAATTAGCGCGAAAATGTCAAGGAAATACTAAGAAAATCGTCAATTCTATAATTTTTAATTCTCAAAAAAAAAAAGCGCAAAAAATCCGCAAGTTTTTTTTACTCCTCCTTATTCTAGATAAAATTAACTATAAAATGCAATATAAATCTCGGCATCGGCAAACAGCGCTAACATTTAAAATTTTTAACAAACTTTATAAAGTGAATAAAACCCTATAATTTTTTACTTAAAAATTGAAAAGTTTTTGACAGTGTTCTCTTTTTAACTGTTAATTTTATTACAATATTATTTTTAAGGAATTTTTTTATTAAAAGAGAGTTTTACACCGATAAGTTTAAAATAAGGTTAAGTTTTCACGTAATTATTTTTATGAGTTCTGTGTTCTCGAGAACTGTAATATTGAGTTTATAATTGCTAAACATAGCAATTTTAAAGTTGTAATAGTTAATTAAAAAATACACATAATATAAGCTTAGGTTTTACTATGGGAAAGTGAAACTGGTTTTTCAAATATTTTTTTTTAATTTAAAAAAAAATAAATTTTTATATTTCTAACTACAGTTAGAAAGCCTATATTCTCAATATTATGTGTAAAAAATTTCATACAGATATGTCAACAAACAAAAAAGTTACAGATTTATGACACGAAAAAGTCCCGCTGGGCCCACTGTGCGGCGCTCCGCTCAGTGGGGCACCACCTCCAATGTATAAGAACTGCGAGAAGTGGAGACGTGGGAAATCTTCGAATCGTGGGAAATGTGACTTGTGGTCCTTTTTGCTGTAATTGTTAAAGTAAACGCCCCTGGGTCGCGCGTGCAAAAGCAAAAGCTGCTTTTCCGCAAAATTCTCAATTTCCGGAACGAAGGACGAATCCGGGTTGGATGCATTCCTGCAGTGTCCTTAAAACTCCGCACTGCAACAGTTAAGGCGATTATGTGATGGGATAAGCTTATCGAAACCGGAGATGCAAGTTTCTCTATTCAGCTCCAGGGTACGATTTCGATGAAATGCATTTTCTTTCTGAAAATATACAGCTGATATTAAGGGAAACTCAGAAAACTATTTCTTTGGTATTCTAATATACACCCTGCTGCTTTGCGGATAAAAGACGCCTTTGTTCAAAATTATATTTCAGAATTCTAAGAAAATAAAATTTAGAATTTAAAAATGAAAAGTAAGAAATTTCTATTTATATTCTCATACTATAAATAAAACTGCAATAAATGTTGATACGGATGAAATTCACAAAACCTAATCTAGAACTCAAAGAAACTTATTTAAATGTTTTGCAAAATAAAATTGCTTTGGATTGAACCAAAGCTATATTGGTTTCAAATATCTCAAAAATCAAAATTTTTTAAATTAACCGCAATACCCTCTAGAAACGTGTGAAGTTGTTTGTAGTTGTGTAGTTTTTTCCCTTACTAAAGAGTGCACTAATGTGCATTATTTTCCAGCACAAAATTGTATGAGGGCTCGTAAATATCGGATAGTGTCAAAAAACACCTTTTGGTCAAAATAGGTATACATAAAATCGTGGTAGAAATAGTGTTAAACGCGATTTTCTGAAAACAGCGCTTATAAAGTTGGTATACACGATTAAAAAAAAACTATTGGACCGATCGGTCTGAAATTTTGATATGTAATTTGACACTTGAATTTCAAGGGCTTGCACCACGGAAAAAAAAGGGGTTCCCAAAAATTTTCCGATATTCATCAGATTTTCCGTGTCCAAAATGTGTTTTTTTTAAAAACTCCGCCATTTTGTTATTTTTTTTATGAAAATGTTTCCTTTTGGTTCAATCCCTAAAGATTTTCATGCTAATGTTTTTTGAGGTTTTTTTTTTAAAATTCCGCCAGCCAAAAAACAGCCTGGAAAAATCTAAATCTTTTTGTATTCTTTGAAGACTAAGAAATAAATATGCAAAGTTTCATTAATATATCTCTCTTTTTCCCTTAAATTTTCTAATTTTCTAAAAAAAAAAAATCCAACTTTTGGGTGTGTAAAATCCCATTATGTGAGTTAAATTTTTATCTGTAAGTAATTCATTTACGATTTAGTTTTCGCGAGTAAATAAGGAGTATTTACTTCGTTTTTTCCCGAGAGTTTAACGAATTAATTTAAAACGGTTTACTATCCAGAAAGTCCCAATAACCATAAAATTTCAATGGGATCCTAGTCCACCACGTCCCCGTCGTGGTCCTGTAATAAACTAAGAATATACATTTATATTTGAACAACAAATTAATGTTGAACACACTACTGAAAACACTACAGCACGTCATTGGGATCGATATACAATTCAAACAACACTATTTAACTGAGCCAGCAAATGAACGTGTGTGTACGTGTGTGTACGTGTGTGATCGTATATGTATATGGGACGTTCCACGTCAAACGGATCAAAGCTGTGCCCAAAATTCAGCTTGATTAATTAAAACGTATAATAGCTCAAAAGACTCGTTATTAAATCCTCTTTTCAATAACGTGTGGCTAAATGTGGAAATTCAAGATGGCGGACTTAATATGGCGGCTAAAAGTTGGCCAAAAATCGGATGGTCGGACTAAAAGTGTTGCAAAAAAAAAATGGTTTGGTGGATATAATCGGATATAGGCTTAAAATATTCCTTATATATGTAGCTTTAAAGTTGCCATAGTAGGATTACCAAATCCAACATGGCGGGTCCGAAATGGCGACGAAACTAAGAAGTATCGTCGATGCACTCAATAATCATTGATCGCACGCACGTTTTTAACATAAAAAAATTATTACATGAACTTAAAATACTCCTCTTCCGTCGAACATTTAAAACTGAAATGTTAATCCTGCCAAATTCAAAATAGCGGACCCAAAAGGGTTGAAAATCTGCGAAAATCACCAAATAGTGCAGAAATCATTTGTCCTATTAACGTTTTTGACCCATTGTGATACTACTTTTTGTGACCAGGGTTTCTCGCAGGAATCGAACCCACAACCTCTAGCGCCCTACTAGGTCGCAGTCACCGCGTTGCGTTACCAACCGAGGCCCCCCATCAACAGGATCGAATCTGTTCAGCGCAGAATCACCCGCTTTGCGCTACGTGACCTTCCTTGGGACCTCAATCTTCCTCCCTACGAAAGTCGTTTAAAATTTATAAATCTCCAGCCTCTCACCCTCCATCATAATATTGCTGATATTATTTCCGCCCATCAACTTCTAAATGGTTTAATTGGCTGTCCTGAGTTCCTACATAGTATATCCTTCAATATCAACCCTCGTAACGTCAGATCTTTTCCCACCTTCCGCCTCGAAAGTCATCGGATTAATTTGATCATTTTTTCACCAGAATGCTTCGGAAAGCAAGCAATACAGCTCCCTTCGACTTCCATTTTGATAAAGTTTCCCTCAAATTTGTATCATTTTCTAATTAGTAAAGTTACTAACCCAAACTAAATTGCGACATGGAATACAAGTAATTGAAGTTCATATAGAAATATTTCGGGTCAAAAACGTTATTAGGACAAATGATTTCTGCACTATTTGGTGATTTTCGCAGATTTTCCACCCTTTTGGGTCCGCTATTTTGAATTTGGCAGGATTAACATTTCAGTTTTAAATGTTCGACGGAAGAGGAGTATTTTAAGTTCATGTAATAATTTTTTTATGTTAAAAACGTGCTTACTTCTTAGTTTCGTCGCCATTTCGGACCCGCCATGTTGGATTTGGTAATCCTACTATGGCAACTTTAAAGCTACATATATAAGGAATATTTTAAGCCTATATCCGATTATATCCACCAAACCATTTTTTTTTTGCAACACTTTTAGTCCGACCATCCGATTTTTGGCCAACTTTTAGCCGCCATATTAAGTCCGCCATCTTGAATTTCCACATTTAGCCACACGTTATTGAAAAGAGGATTTAATAACGAGTCTTTTGAGCTATTATACGTTTTAATTAATCAAGCTGAATTTTGGGCACAGCTTTGATCCGTTTGACGTGGAACGTCCCATATATATACATATGCGGGTGTGGGTTCTGATTGGTTAGATTTGTAGCTTGGCCCACCAATGCGGTTTTATAGTTATTCAAAAGAACGTTCAATAATTACAAATTAAAAAGTTCAGCACTATGGAACGTCTAAAATACTATAATATTGAATAAAGCTTATTTTACTGTACCTTCATATTCCAATCAATTCAAATTTGTCTACGTTAATTCTACACATCGATTGCATGATTAAGATTTGGTGATTTTTGAAGCCTTTAATTTCAAATACTATGTGAAACTGCTGAGTTTGAAGACGGCAGACTCTCAATAAGTACAATTAAAATTAACATCCTATTCAATGTTTTTAAGGCTTAAATGGACGTGTGTGTGCCTATTGTGTGTGAAAACGAATATCCATACTTGTTGACTTGTTGGCACGTCTTTGATATTTGGTGTACATGTGCTTCGTATGCTTGGCTTGGGTGTGTTCAAAATCGGAAATAAATGGATATAATGTACCCCTCCCGATCAGATTTTTTTTCATAATATTCTCCTTTTTCCCCTGTCCCTCTCGCTCAACGAATAGTATTTTTGTGTGCATCAAACGCTATTATGCGCTTTTCCTTGAAACTGTCTTCATTTTTGCTCGATTTCTTGCTTGATTACAACTCAGTGGCTGTCTCCGCACGCTCGTCAGCGTGCATGCTTTATCACTGTCATGTATAATTTATTTTAGTTGAAAGGCTATCGAGAACCGGGTCCGCATAGCTATCCTGATTCCATCCCATAGGAACAGAGGAGCCAATGTTGGGGGAAGCTACAAGGAAGCCACAACGCGGCCCACAGACCGTTGAATGAAAACACTTGAATTAAGCTTAATGAGAAAAGCGCCATTAATCCACAGAGGAATTTATTGGATAAATATAGCGCTCCACAGTTGTATGGCGGTAGTGCTTTTTCCCCCCTTTGGGAATGAAAAATTCACCCATGAATAACTAAAGCAATGGCACCACTTCCACTAGTGCTTGGCTAAAATAAAATGAAAAACCCAAGAAAACAAACAAATGAAAAAATTATAAGAGTTTCCAGGGAATTTCCCGGCCCCATTATGGAGCTGTGTGAGTGTCAGTTGTGCGCTAAAATTAAACATACATACATATTTACGCTAAGGCGGCAATCCATCTTCGTGGCTCGTGACAGTTTTTTTCTCTCCACCGAGGCCTGCACTGTTCCATGCAAATTTAATCAACACGGCGAATTCAATTTGTATAAGAGACGGTGCTTTTACGGATGGGGTTAGATTATCCATGCTCTACAACATGTGGAATTTTTTAAGATGAGGGACATTCTCTAGGTACCTACAGATCTGGAAGAAGCATTCATACATATGTACATACGTCCTAGACAAATATCTGGGTTCGGCCGTATGTCTGAGAAGTAGTCGTGGGTATTGGAACGGAAAGATCATAAACTTTTTGCGGAAATTTATTAAGTGCTGACTTTTTTGCTGAACATCCGTTCAATTTAGTCAGGTGAGTAAATTTGCATATTCGAAAGCGGAAAAGAGGAAAAACTTATGCCTCCAGAAAGTGTCCTAATTCCTAAATTTAATTCACTAAAGCCAAACACTTCAGAGAAAGTTTCGACTAATAGCATCTAAATGTGTATATTCATTTGATAATAAAAGTATAACTTAACTCTTCTTTGAATATACATAAGTTTCACACCACAATTTAGGTTTTTTTCTTTTGCAATCAAGACTTTAAAGGGACCTTTACTTTCAAAATCGAAAAAAAAACCAATTTTTTTTTTCATAAAAATGCTTCTTAACATCACACACTCTCCTAAAACCGTTTTAAGAAATTCGTAAAAGAAAAAAAGTTATACGTATATTTGTAGCGGTACGTACACACATTTTAAAAATTAAATTAAAAAAACTTTGAACGCGTTTTTCTCGAAATCACATTTTTGAAAATGGCCGCATCTGTATCTCAAAAACTATTCAACCGATTTTAACAAACGCCATTCGATTCGTTATCAAATATACTAGTAACTAAACCTTTAAAATATTATTTTACCCCCCCCCCCCCCTCACTTTTTTATGCGGAGGGGAGTTTACCCCTTATAGCCGTTTTTAGAAAAATGTGTATAAAATGATATAATTTATTAAAAATAAAAAGTTTTTTAGGTTTAGGTACTAGTTTTGTGTCTTATGAAAACAATCCACTAAAGATTTTTACTCTATCTGTTACAGGAAGTCCTAGAGAAATGTGGCCGTTTTAAAAGTGCATTTTGGATGACGCCCTCTGCAGGCTTTGAAATAAACTAAAGTTGCATTTAAAAAAAATTTTATATTTTTCATAATCTTACCAATAATGTACAAAAGGTTTCAGAATAATGAATATAATAGTATTTTCAAAAAAAAAACTTTAAAAAGTTACAGTAGGTGATCAATGAATTAGAAACACTAGAATTTTTTTTAAAGTTTTTGAGAATTTGTGGAAATTTAAAGAATTTAGTAAAAATTATGTAAAATTTACGCTCCATATTTATTACTCAGCTTCGTTTGGTGTACATAAAGTTTAAAAATTTAATATTTCGTTGTTCCTCCCTTGGCTTTAATGATTTCTTTTATTCTATTTGGCATAGTGATCTTGATCATTTCCTTGATTTCAGCGTCGTTCTTCCATATTATTTTTCAAAATTTGTATTGTGTTATTTGATCTCTAGTATACTTTACATCTTAGAAAGGCCCAATAATTCGCAATGGGACTGAGATCAGGGAAATTTCCCGGCCAAGGAAGAACATAAATATTATTTGAACTGAAAAAATCATTCACAGATCTTGCTGTATGGCATGGTGCCCCATCCTGCATAAATGTGTAGGAAGATCTTCTAGAAGCCAGGGAGTCCATATAAGAAAGGATTGTTTTTATTTAGCGCCATTTATAACATAATTTAAAAAAAAAATTAATTTAAGAAAAAGTTGTTGTATGCACTATGCGTACTGTGATATAGTACACCTTAAGAGTTTCAGTATCGTGCTTCATTATTTTAACCTTTAAAAAAAATACTGAAAATCTGTTGCATTACTATTAGTTGCATTGTCATTGATTTTTTTAATGATAAGGCTTAGACACCCATCTTTGCAATACCAGCATCTTGCTACAGCGAGAATGCCCCAAATAGTTTTGAAGATACTCAGATGAAGCGATTGACGAAGGAGATTATGATAGCGAAGTAGAAGAGGATGTATAAATATATATATTTAATAATAACACCTAAGAAGCGTGCTACTTAGTTTAAAGTTAATAGCCGCTTAGTCGGTTTTTTTTCTTTTTTTCAAAAGAAGCTTCAGGGGGTCAGGAGGTTAGAACCATTACTTACGAGAGAATTATCATTATCATCATTACGAGAGAATTAAAAAAAAATAGTTGTTGGTTTTAACTCTTTGTGGACGACGTTTTTCTATCGCTTGGAGATAACGAAATCTAACATAATCCGTCCGGCACTTACCATGTACCTTCGAGTTATTTTTTATTTCTGTTATGTAATATTATTTATCTTGTTACAAAATATAGTAGAAATGCAAAGTATATACTTGGTCTATATAAAATTATAATGAAAAGATGACTTTTTCTATGTGCAAATACGTTTTGTAAGACAGAACTCAACTTTTAATTTCTTTATGATATTTTATACCTTTGTTATTTATATAATTTTCAATGAATATAGAAAAACTAATGTCATTATTGTGTTCTCTATTTCGTCCTTAATATACTGCTTTTTGAATCATGTAAATATTGTTTCTTGTTTAGTTTTTATGAGGATTTTCCCAAACCCTAGTAAAACCGTGAAACTCGGCCGGTTATTCTCACATAGGCACTTCTTATTCGCACTAAAAGGGTTAAATAAAAATTTACATGATTTTTTAAGAACAGAAAAGAATGCATGGAGAATGAAAGGGTCGATCTGTCATATGGGTAAAACTTCCGCTCTTGTTTTTTCTTTGAAAATGATGAAATATGTTAAAGACATGTTTGTATCTTAGGCAAATCATTTTTTATTCCAATTTTTTAATTAAATAATATTAATTTATTTATTTAAATGAAAATATGTGCAACTGTTCGACATATGAAGTTGGATCAGTTGAGTTGATTCTTATTTACATTTTTAATTTTGTAATATTTAATTCTATAAAAGTATATTCTTATCTATACAAAAGGTAATAATTGTAAATTTTTTTCATTTTTTACATACAATATAAAAAATAGTATAATTTCTATATCGATGTAACTTTTTAAAAATAATCAGTGATGTTTTCCTCATACCACTAAGGTAGGTAGCATTTACCTTTTCAAGGGTCTTTTAGGGAACATTTGCTTTCTAAATCAAAAAAAAAAAACCATTTTTTTTTTTTTCATAAATGTGTTCTAGAATATCACAGAAATATACTCCCAAAACAGTTTTGAGAAATTCAGTATGTTAGGCATATTTGTAGCGATACCTTACGCTTATCGTACCTTAAAATTATCAAATAAGAACTTTAATCGCATTGTTCTCGAAACAACATTTTTTGAACTCGTGAGACACATTTCTCAGGCTCAAATCATTCGATTTGAAAAAACCAAAAAGCATTCAATTTTTATAAAAATTAGGTGATATACCTCTAAAAATTTATATATATACAAACCCGAGAGCGACAGCGAGGCGTGGCGAGGGAAGACGAAGGGACACGAGCGCACCGTCCTCACACTCGTACTGGCGTTCCGTCATGTAGCCTCGTGGAGAGTCTGGATGGGGCATTATAGGTTAATTTAAATTCTGTGAAATCTATAAGGAGCGAAACCATGTTAAAAATCCCTAGGCGCGATATTTGTAACGCAGTATTTACAACGACGATATGGAAATCGAATCTCCCAATGGAAGACTCGAGTCTCCCGTACGGAGACGCTCAAGGGTTTTTCGAGTCTCCCATCGAGTCTCCCTCAGTGCCACCAGGGAGATTCCATGGGAGACTATATAGGGGAGACCGGGGATAGTTGACCATAGGGGTAGGTTGACTAATTGTGGAAAACTCGACTAGTTCAAAAGTGTTGCATCATCCAACTAGGCGTGAGAAACCGTTACCTCCTCCCCCTCAGTCGTCTCGAATGCGGCATCGCGTACGCATGTAGTTCGGGAGAAGAAGCATAATATTGAAAAAGAATACACTTAAGGGGTTATTCTACTGTTAAACGGGTAAAGAGCAGTATCTTTTTAAAAGTGTTGTAAATAAAAAACTATTAGAGATATCTATTTGAAATTTTGCACAATTTAGGTTCAGTCTGTGTGTTTTTAGCTAAACTAATAAAATTTCATCGTTAATTGATTGCAGATCACCTGGACGACCTGGGCAATGTACAGCGCAAACGACTCTGGTCGTCAGCGCGCGCTACATCAATCATAAACCGAAGCCGCCATTTTGTTTTTTTTTTTTAATCAACTATGCCATTATATATTTTGTTCATTAATAAAGATGCATGCAAAATTTCAAATTGATATCTCTAATAGTTTTTTTTTTACAACACTTTTAAAAAGATACTGCTGAGGTTATGACACGTGTGTAAAAATTGCAAAGTGATCCGGAGCTGGTTGACTACCTAGTCCCATACAAAATGTGTAAATGGCAATCTATTGTTTGTTTAATGTAAATATTGCACCTCTGATTTAGAAGACTGGTTTCGTAATCTGATCTCATAAATGATGTATCTATTCCTTTAAATCATATAATTATAATAATTATATCAGTTAAGACTGTTACCGTAGATCTTGCACTATTTAATTTGTAGGTCAACTTACTCCTAGTGACAAGTCAACCTACCCCATGTCTGGGGTAGGTTGACTCAAATTTCATATTCCACCAGATCATGCTTGTACTCTATATTATAACTGATTGCGAGACTTTTGTCATTTGTTTTTATAGCTTAATAGTGTACCTATCAAATTTATTGGTTTTTACAATAATATACACTAAAACAAAAAACATATAAGCATCTAAACTGAAATTTGGTCAACCATCCCCGGTCTCCCCTACTCTGGGATACTGACATTTTTCATCTCGGGAATCCACCATACAGAGGTAGTTCACCCCAAGAAAAGGTCGACTTTTCACGACACTTTTTGGAAATCTACATCTACACTAATACAATTGATGATAAAGAGGAAAGATTTGTGTTTTTGTGTGTATGTTTGTAATGAATAAACTCAAAAACTACTGTGCCGATTTCAAAAATTCTTTCACCATTAGAAAGCTACATTCACCCTGAGTAACATAGGCTATATCCAATTTAGAAATTCAAGATGGCGGATCCAATATGGCGACCTATATTTCTCGATTTCAACGGACCTTAATGAAAATTAGTACAATGATTGTTTTGAAGTCACCGATCCAAAATGGCGGACCCAATATGGCGACCAATATCTCTCGCTTTCAATGGATTTTAATGAAAATTAGTACAATGATTATCTTGAGGTCACTGATTTTGAATGTTATCAACATTTACAAATCCAAGATGGCGGATCCAATATGTCGACCAAGATTTCCCGATTTCATCGGATTTTAATGAAAATTAGTACAATGGTTATTCTGAGACCACTTATTTCGAATAATATCAAAATTTGTAAATCCAAGATGGCAGATCCAATATGGAAACCAAATGTCTCGATTTCAACGTATTTGAATGAAAATTAGTACAATGGTTATTCTGAGACCACTAATTCCAAATACATATTATCAAAATTTGTAAATCCAAGATGGCGACCAAAATTTCTCGATTTCAACGGATTTTAATGAAAATTAGTACAATGATTATTCTGAGAACACTTATTTTGAATGTTATCAAAATTTCCAAATCCAAGATGGCGGATCCAACATGCAGCCCCGGATCTAAGGGGAGGCAAACCGGGGCACTTGCCCCGGGCGGCGGCGGAAGTTTTTTCTTGTTACACGCTTCAACGACGATATTTATAAAGTAGGTACCTACAAAAGCACCCATAAAAAATATACCTCTAATATGTAATTATTTTGTACCTGTAATTCTTGCAAATTGTTGATTTCCACTACGATAATATATGATTTCACTAATAAATTACGTATTATATTAACGCTGATTACTCGCAAACGCAATCAACCACATAAAAAAACAGTGTTGGCACTTGACGTTCGACTGTTTGAATTTGTTCGGCTCGGCTCGTATAGATGTGACGGGGATTCTCCTGGCAGAAAGATCACGGACACTGTGCACGCGTTCAAAAATTTACTTGATCTGTTAAGATGCGTTCATAAATCACTTAGTATGTGTTCAAAAACTAACTGGGCGTATGGAAATATAAAAGTTTGTTTTTCAAACATATTATATTAAGATTCGATTACTTGATAAAAACCTATGAGATTGTAGGAAAAGAGGCTTCATTTATTCGATATTTCGAATTCTTGTCTCAAGGATTTGGCGCCCCTATGAAACTGCCGCCGATGCAAAATTGAACTTTTGTTTTCATTTATATAGCTAAAGCTCAACACACTTTTTTACTTTTTCCTCTATATCTCAAAAATTAACGATTCAATTTTTATGTTTTTAGGCTCAAAAAAAATCGCAAATTTTTTTCGTCATCATTTAATACTATCCTAATTTTTCTACTATTATTAACTTTTTTTTATTCGTCCGGAAAGTTGAAAAAAATACAAACATAACCTATATATGAATTTTTTACTCTTAAACTATTCATTTTCATACTATCTCAATAATTTTCCATAAAACTAGAAGATTTAACGGACATTTTTCAAATTTTTAACATTTTCCAAAAACCACCCACTCCCCAGGACTAAGCTTTTAACAATTTTTCCTCTTTTTTTAAAAACCTTTTTTTTTTCCTTTTCATTTTTTTTATCCAATTTCCCTTCAATTTTTTCAAATTTTTTTTTCACCCACATCTACCCCAAACCCTTTTCCAACTTTCTAGAGATCCACTTCCTTAATTTTATTAACTTTTTACCACCCACACCCTCTCGTGTGCGCCAACATTTGGTCTCGTTTTTTCAAAAATTTGCACTCTTTTCCAATTTTCTCAATTTTGGCTCGCTAATTTTCTTTTTTTTTTCAATATGTTATACCCATCCCAATTACCTGTCGATTGAGCCCCCCACTCAAGCCCTCAAACGAATTAGGACCCGACCTGCAATTAATCAAACATCACTAGATTTTATTCAAATCGAACGATTTCTTCTTCTTCCACTCCCAGTTCGAGGCACTCAAGTCGCATTCAGTGAGCTCGGAGCAGTTCGTTTTTTGTTCGTTTTTCACACTTCGTTTTTTCTTCGGTCTTTTTCGGGACCTTGCTCGGCGGTCTCTAGAAATCAGCGGCGATTCATTGTCCAGACTTAACTTTCAAATATCTACCCTCAGAACTCGGCTAAATCTTGACCGATTTTCTTCATTTAAATTTTATACGATAGCCCCATATGGGGACTTTAGTTGGATCCATACACCGCTCTTCTGCACTTACCCCTCGTCCTGTAAATTGTACCAAAAGAAGCGAGGATCTGGAAAATCTATTTTTCCATTTTCCGGCTAAACTACTCAACTGATTTTTCTCAAACTTCTTCATAACACTAACTCCTCCAGGGACTTTTACTCAGTCCTAAACTGAACCCCCACGCCCCCCTTTTCATACAACTTTTAACGAAAATAAATTTTAAAAATCTATTTTTAAGGCAATGGCAAGGAAATATTTTCATTCAAATTCTCGATAGCGCTTAGCTCTTCCCTCCCTTGAGTCTTTCCTTCAACAGTCGCAGCACCTTTTTCAACTAATTTTGGGGTCGGGAAAAATAGAATCAGCTGACAATTAACAGTGGCTTATCTACTTTTCAAGTTTCCACCCTCAGAACTTGGCCAAATCGTAACCGATTTTCTTCATTAAAATTTTGGATGATAGCTCCTCATCATTGCCATCTCCGCATAGTATCACTTATCTTTTCCCTTCTCCCCTTTCCCTGCAAATCGCTTCTAAAGGAGGACATCTCCACATTCTGGCTCAGAACTCCTCCAGATCATAACCACTTTTCTTCATTCTAATTTTGTATAAAAACCCTCCGTGGACGCCATCTTTGCATACTATCACTTATCTTTTCCCTTCACCCATTTCCCCGCAAATCACTTCCAAATGAGGCCATCTCTAAAAAAGTTAATTTTAAATTTATTAAAGGATTATTATTTTAACAAATGGTCACAAAAATGCTACTCATTGGCAGTTTTAACAGTTTTTCTCAAACACTGAAGGGAGGGGGCGCCACTATCAAGGTTTTGCCCCGGTTCGAAAAAATCGTAGATCCGGGGCTGCCAACATGGCCACCAGAATGTTGCGATTTCGACGGATTTTAACGAAAATTGATACAATGATTGTTCTGAGGCCACTAATTTAGAATATTATCAAAATTTGCAAATCCAAGATGGCGGATAAAATATGGAGACCAAATGTCTCGATTTCAACCGATTTTAATGAAAAGTAGCACAATGATTATTCTGAAGCCACTAATTTCGAATATTTGCAAAACTTCCAAATTCAAGATGGTGAATCCAATATGGAGGCTAAAATTTCTCGATTTCAACAAATTTTAATGAAAATTAGTACAATGATTATATTAAGGTCACTAATTTCGAATATTATTTAGATTTGGAAATCTAAGATGGCGAATCCATAAAGGGGTTTTCGGGTTGAAACAATTTCTAGGATATAACAAATTAAAACATTTGAGAAGTGTTTAATCTACATCTACACTAATATTATAAAGAGGAAAGATTTGTATTTTTGTGTGTATGTATATAAATAAAAGGTAAAAATATAAAAAAAATCATGTCCACCCGTGCGAAGCCGGGACGGGCCGCTATTGTTGAATAAAATGACAAAAACAAAAGTTCTCTAAGTAATTTTTTAGGAATATCCCCTAGACTAGACAAATGTCTAAGGAACATAACTCATTTTGAATTTTGACTTTATTTAGAAAGTAAATTGCCGCTTTAAAATAGCGCTATTTCCTACAAAAAATTTATGTATCACAAAAATGCCCTCGGAATGAAAAAATAGAATACTTGATTTACCTCATCGCAAAATTCATTAACAAAGGTAACAAAATAAGAGGTCCTCTCCATAAGGCAATAAATATTGGCGCCTTTACTCATTTTGAAAGTAGTGGAATATTGTGAATAGTACACCTGAGTCTTATTAGTTATAACATATTTATAACTGCCGTCATAGACAACTATTTGTGTTCTACACAAAATATATACTATAGATAGTAAATTAAATTAAATTGTAACATATTTCCCATAATATTCAAATATTCAAAAATTCCCCTACCTAAACTTATTTCATCTATTTTCATATTTCTTTAGTCCACAATTGAAAAGATCGTGCTTTTCTTGCTGTGAACTTAAACTACATTCTTGAGGAGTAACCGAATTTTGTGCAATAATGCAGTAAAATAGAAGAAATATATACATTATTTGAATAATTTATAAGACTTTCCCGCCCTCAAATGGCAACGAGGGCGATTCAAGCAAAACGAAAGCACTCTAATTGAGTGATTTGTGCCCGTTGCCACACAGTGTGCACTATTTCGAAAAGTTCACAAAATTTTCAATAGAAAAGAACCTGGCAAAGCGAGAGGATAAAGATACATTTAAATAGATTGCGAAGAAAATGGAAGCAAAACGACGCCAATACTGAAAGCGAAACACACCTACCGACATCAATTTCCAATTCCGGGCGAATAGGAAAAAACTGTTGAAAACTCGGCGAGAGCAGAGAAGTAAATCACCCGAAAGTTTTTCTTTTCTGTTCGTTTTGCAATGCAAGGTGCCAATTCCCAGTGAAAAACTTCACTAGACACACTGCTGATCCCAAAAATTCATGCGGGATGCAGGATATGTCGACTGGAAGGTCTTCCCAGCCCAAGCCCAAGACAGACAACAAAAGGGAGAGAGACAAATATGAAATATTTGGAAATTTCGAATTTCACAAGTATCACAATTCAGGCAGCACGGAGGATAAAGTTTCCTTCCCCAGTAAAAACTCAATTCAATTCCTGCATAGGAATCAGCAAATTTTCTGGGCGATTCCTTCGGCCTAGCGCGCTATAATATTTTTCTTTCCCATGTCCTATACATCAATTTCCACAGAGCTGAGCAGAAAGCATAGACATTGTCGTTTATTCTTTCTTCGAGTAGTTTCTCTGAAATTTTGAGAAGCAGCCTACCAACCGCCCCTGTGTTAACTCGAGGCTATACCCGGCCTGGTCTGGAATGAGGCGGGCTCGAAAACCCCATATATATCACCGATATCCAATATCAGGTCTTAATATAAAACAAAATGCCGTCAGTTGTTATATTCCGGGACATACTCGACGGGCGCAACAGAAGAGGACGACGCGTTACTATTATGCCGTCGGGATATTCCTGCTCTCGGAATTCGGGCAGGCACAGAACTGTAAAAGCAATCTGGCGCATATATCCTAGATTTTTCCCTAATAAACAGGAACTAGATGAAACTTTTCTTGGAGATAGTGGGCTCGCATGGAGCGCTTTAAGGAACCGGGTTTGGTGCACTTTTATTTGTTTTGTAATAGCGGCGACATCTGATCCAGATTTATCCCCTTTGTGTATAAGGGGATGAGATATCAGCGAGAAAATTTTGATGTACACCATCACATCGTAAGGCACATTACTCTGGCCCTTCCCCGGTTTATGGGTGAAAAAAAAAACATAGCAAATGAAAAATTCTGCTACTCCCAGGCCTCCCAGGGGAAATTGTGTTTCTGGGCAACTGTGCCAGGGTATCGGTTCCGTGCCTTTCGGTGTTAGATCATTGAAAAAAAAGAGGCCAAAGTTATGGTAGCATATCTGCCAAACGGAATAGCACTGAGCAACAGACACGTATCCCCAAACTGTTTCGCCGGTATGGATCTCCAGAGAGCGGTAACAAGGCTTAAATTTGCCTAGTGCAGCATCCATTGGTTGGAGAGCATCCATCGATGCCATCCCAGAAGACCCCATTGCAATATTACGTATGGTCGCGAATGAATGGCTCAAAACGACGCCAGTTAGCGAATGCACCCTTAATTCATACACACATGAAACTTTCATTCCCTATACCGCTTCGCTCTTCCCCTTTCCCCTTTCTTCTACCCAATTCCTATATGTCCTGTATGCTCCAGGCAGGAGCGAAATTTGAGCAGACGAACATGAGTGGAGCACATCTGCAAGTTCATCAAGCTTACACTCGACTAGCTCCTGCATGCCGTTTTCCCGAAATGCAATAGTGCAGCGAACTTTCCCAGCTTTCCTGCGCAGCTATCACAAATCAACGGAATTACAGCGCACACCCTTTGAATTTACATCTGAAACGATACCATGCCCACACCCCCACACTGCGAAATGTGGCAAAACTCTAGCTATTGCGCTAAGCAAATCACACTAAAATATTAAAAAAAAAAAAGAACCAATTTTTTATCGATCCTCGCTAAGCGAAACCCTCCTCGTGAGGGCCCATTCACGCTAGATTAATAATTGCAGCAGGCCCTTGAGGTAATTTTGTCTGCAGCCCTTGCATTTAATAACCCCTGTCTGAGGGTAATTCGTTTCGAGGGACTCCCACCCAGATAGTTCCTTTTAACGAGCCTATTCAGAATTTGATTGGATTTTTTCCAAGTTTTCATTTTATAACCATTGCCAACTGTTGGTATTCTGAAAAATACACATACACACTGGTTTATTTTGCGAATATCATGGCAAAAACTCAAAATATTAAATTATATATATATATGTATATAATTAGAGAATGGGAATATACATTTAAAGGTTTTCAACATTATAGTAAAATCTTCAATGATAGTAGAAGCAATTGTTAGATAAAAAATTGGAAAAAAATACAAACTAATATACATAGATGGGAATATAAAACCCGAAATACCAATGCAAAGGGTGGGCCATTTGTTGCTTTCATGTTAAATTGAATGTTATTTTGACACGGACAGCTCGTACGCACTCAAAACATTAACAAAAATACTGTATCATATCTCCGCGTTACCAACTGAATATATTTACGCTTAAACAATGTTGAGAAATATTGGAAATTTATTTATTTATTTTTATGAGTGCTGTGTTGCCGACACGGTAAGAATTTTGAAAAGAAATCGTCTTGGATCGCAAGCCAGTTATGTTTGCGTAATTGATGGAGATTTGGCTGATGGGTTTTTTGCCGAAGAGTCGATCTTAGAGTTACCCTAGAGAAAACAAGTTCTCGTGCTATTGCATTGGAAAACAAATTCTTGGGTGAAAGTACAGCTTTAAAAATTTCCTCAGGTACAAGGTACAGATACCGTTGCCATTACGCGTGTTATCAAATTTGCTTCCATTCTTTTTTTGATTTGTGTTGGCGTGACATTTTTTTAAATCACTTTTCTGAGTTGCCGTTCGAGCTCTGTTACAAATAAACGGATTACAGCAGTGACTTGAAACTTTTTGCAGAGCTGTTAAGATTTGTCACTGTCACGAAAATTAAGATTTTTTCGAACAAACTATATTTACTATATGATACTAAGAAATCATCAACCGTACTACGTAAAATCATATAAATTTTATCAACTTTCAGAAACTTCAAACGTAGTTTTCTCGTAATTACTTTTTCAAAATTGGCGTACAGGATAGCTCAAAAAACTATTGAGCGATTCCGGTGCAATTTTAACAACCACACATTCAAAATAGTATTACCTCTTAGGCAAACCAAGAAAAAAGAATATCTCTAATATCAAATCTGATTTTAAAATTTTTTATGGTTTTTATGATTGTTTTGAACATAAAAAAAAAAGTTTTTTTTCCGATCCGTACAGAAGACGCTGGACTACACGCCATTTTGGAACTCGCGCTTAACCCTTTCCGGAAATGAGTATCATAGTTCTACCATTTTGTAGTATTTTAAAAACGAAGCAAAATTGTAACACTTAAATGTATGAATAAATAATATACAAAATATTCACAAAATTAATACTATGCGAACAAATTCTGAAAATTGACAAGATTATTTTTAGGGTGCCCCCCCCCCCCCTCCCTTAAGGGGGTAAATACAATTACACGGGCAAAAATTACGCATTAGAAAACATTTTTTTTCCCAAAGAAGGTTTAATGCAATCATTATAAAACTTTGTACACTTGTTAAGGTATAAATGAGGAATGTACAAATATTTTTTTTTTAATTTGTGAAAACAAAATTGCGGCTGTACGCTGGCGTGAAGTTGACCTACAAAAAAAAACGACAACCACTCTGGACGTCGTGTTATTGATCTGTAACAGCCCATAAAAAAATTTGGCTTAAATATACATGTAATTTGTCGGTAAACCTCAAAAATTAAAAAAAAAAAATAAATTATTCTGCGTTTGGTAGAAGTTTTTGTAAAAAATCGATAATTTTCACTATTTTTTTCAGCCATTTTTAGATTAATAATTCAATTTTGCAACAACAAATTCCAAAACAATTAGGCTTATAGACAAGCCTAAGGTATAAAGAAGAAACCCTAAAAAATTCAGCTAAATTGGACAAGTAGTTTTCGAGTAATCGTGGTTGAAAATTTTAAAAATGTTGTTTTGAGAAAAACGCGTTTAAAGTTTTGAAAACCTGCTATGCGCTGAAGAAAGCGTTCTCGAAAAATGAAGAAAAAATATATAAGGAGTTCGATTTTCGACCTGAAACTTTTTGGAACGTATTCTACGGAAAATTTCCTAACTTTTTAGAGGAACAAAAAAAAATCGTTTTTTTTGACCTTCTAATTGTATTTACCCCCTTAAGACAATTTTTGTTTTTGCTTAGAAATATAAGGATCATACTATTTTGTAAAAACTATAATGTTATCATTAAATTCCTACTTTTGAAAAATGTATTTGCCATACCAGCTCATACCATATATAGTATTAATTAATAAAGATTTTGCGCCCTGCCCTTCCTGCATCACAAAATTAAATACTTTCCTCAACAAATTCCCAACGGGTCACGATAGTTGCAACAGCATATTTTTATCCTTCTATTGCACAATTTATTGCACAATTCTCTTCCGTGTCGTGTCCATTGTCTCGCGAAATAAAATCTCCACTTTAACTTCGTTCACTTTCCTGGAAAATTACATAGCGTCAGCAGAAATTTCTCGAGGAAATATTGGTCGGACCCCCAACTGAATAATTCGTTCCTTCCCCAATTTTACCCCAACTCGCAATCGGGATAATTCTGGAAGACATTCCTGCCAGTCATAAATTACTTCTCTTCAGCTCTGATCTGACTTTGCAAGAAGCCAGCAGCAGCTACTTCCTTCTGCTGGAGTCGTCGCGCTGGTTCCGCTAGTCTAGCTGCGGTGGTCCGTTCTCTTAATTTTCCCTCTCCGATTAATTTAATCACCTCCCAATATTCTCGTTTTCATTCAATTAGTTCCCTCGAATTGAATTGCTTCCTTCTTTCTCGCTGGTACGTCTTAGTGTATGCCATTTTTCCCGAGTTTTTCATATAGTCCAAGACGTTAGATGCTTCCTAATCACGGAACGTTTTTCCATCCCATAAAGTGCGATGCAATCCGGTCCTAATGACTTCGTCCTTTTTACCGAGCTAACTCCACATCTTATACAACTCAATTCGAAGATGCGAAGTTCTCCTTTTGCAAAATCTTGAGAATGGTGATGAATCGCTTTGCCGCTGGGCATGAATTAGCCTGGATATGTGTGTGACACACATAACTATCAACTCCTGGAGGTACGTTTTATGTCAGCCGAGTAAATCGCAGATAAACTCGACAAAGGAATAAAAGAACGCCACCAAAAGTTGCGATAAAGTAGGCTTCCTTAATCATACGGAATTCACTGTTCGCTCGCTACGCCTCCGCACCCCAGCAATCTTCCTTATATAGGGTCGGGGGGATCCTTCTTCTTCCTACCCATCCCAAAAATGCCGCCTATCTGGAATTCTGCGTTCGTTTGTGGCAGGTAAGTCATTTTTTCCCAAAAATTTCAGGTATATGCGAACTGACATCTGAACTCTTACATAGGTCGGGCAGGTGCCTACCCCAAAAGTCTCCTTGGAATTTCTTCTCCGTTTTTCTGTTTGGTAAATGCTCAGATAAGTCCGGACTTTGTGTCACCAAAGTGCTAAGGCAATATTTTATAGGCTTGAATATCTGCCCGTAAATGTTATCTCCCGAGTATTCGGAAAATCTTTTCAATCGGTTACATAACAAGTTATCTCGAGCTCTCCTCGCTCCCTGGCTGATTTGAAACTTTTGCTAAGGAAAGGTTCACGGCTTTGAGATGAGGGCGGAATATATTATTACGCTGCCGGGGAAACTTCATTTTTTTCGAGATAATATAACTCCAACGAATATCAGATTGTAATTTACCGAAACGAATTTCTCCGGGTGTTTTATTATACTGTCAAGCGATGGTTTTTGGATGGATCCGGAAGTGACGTATTTTTATAGTGCCATCACATTAACTATTTTATACACATCTCAATTTATAATATTTATATCAGCAATACCTAGTTAGAGTTTTTCAACTAAAATATTTTTATATTTGATCGAGGTTTTTCAGTTTTTAATAATAATAAAAATTCTGGAGATAGGAAAGCTTTTTAAAACATTTTTACATTCATCCAGTCATTTTAGCTGAAATCACGGATTATATCACTTTTTTTTATGATGGTAATGCCCAACCCAAAAGTCTGTGGCAGCCGCAATCCAATCGTATTGTCTTACTTTTATGACTCCCCTTTTCTCGGTAATTGCTGGAAAACCAAAACCAGAGATTTCAAATGATATTTTTCTGGAATGTTTTCGCTCGATGAAGTTATTAAGTTTAATGGGATTTTCCTTCGGGAAAATCCAAATAAAACTCTCAGCCTAACAGCTGAGGCAATAATGATGAAAACACCAGATAATCCTCCTGTCCTGCTTTTGTCTTTGACGCTTTGTTCACCTTACTCAGTTTACCATTATCGAGACCACAGGAATTATCTGGAGTGGATTTTGAGCCGTAAAGCTCTTTTGTAGTCATTTTAGCATTGTCGAAAGTCCGTCAGTAGTTGAATTATGATACAGTCTAAAGTCTTTTATGTGTTTAATGATGGTCCTAAAATATATGGATTGACTGGTAAAACACTAGGTATACATAATATTATTATTATAATTATCGCTTCAACTATTACAGAGCAGAGTTATTATGTATGCACTATAATTTTCGGGTGGACCTTGCATATATTTTTTTTAGTTTTATCATTCTCTTATTTTAGAAGGGGGGGGGGGGGGACACACACACATTTTACCACTTTGGAAGTGTCTCTCGCCCAAACTATTCAGTTTAGAAAAAAATGATATTAGAAACCATATCATTTTTGAAGACCTATCCATAGATACCCCACACGTATGGGTTTGATGAAAAAAAATTTTTGAGTTTCAGTTCTAAGTATGGGGAACTCCCAAAATTTATTGTTTTTTTCTATTTTTGTGTGAAAATCTTAATGCAGTTCACAGAATACATCTCCTTACCAAGTTTCAACAGTATAGTTCTTATAGTTTCGGAAAAAAGTGGCTGTGACATACGGACGGACAGACAGACAGACAGACATGACGAATCCATTTTTTTGCCATTTGGCTACGGAACCCTAAAAACCATCAACTTAGTTCAAGTTGTAAACAGCAGAGCCGCAGGAGACTGTTATAATCTGTTAGTACGACCAGAACTAACATTCAATACGTAGAACAATGATTCATGCATATCACATCAAAAACGATGCTATGATTGATGACAATTTAACAAGGACTTTTTGAACTCATGCTTATTTAGACATACTACTGTCATCAAAAAGTAAAGCCAATTTTAAATTTAAATTGCGCGGATACAACGATTCGAGCATATCTTCTTGTTTTTAGGTTGGCAGTTCATATCTATGTAAAATCTCACGTCATTTCTGAGCAACTAAAAGTGAATTTTTCGACTTTTACATTGTATGATTGTATTGAGCAAAGAATTTGCATTACATTTTGTTTGCTGAATGAAATTTCTGCTGCAAAAACGTTTAGAATGTTGCAGAAGGCCTCCGGTGAGGTTTGGTCTGAAAGAAATGTATACAAATGATATAAAAAGTTCAAATAAAGTAGAGAAATCGTTGAAAGCGTCGTGGGCGACCATCAACATCCATCACTGAACAACATGTCAATAAAATCAAATATTTGGTGCTAAAAAATCGTCGGTTGGCAATTAGAGACCTTGCTGATACTGTAAACATTTCATTTGGATCAGTCCAAGCCCTTTGGAAAGAACATTTGTGCTTGAGAAGAATCACATCTCGATGGTTCCAAAAACACACAATTTCTTGGAAAAACAGCGTCGTGTTGAAGTCTGTGAAACAATGCTCTCTGATTATCAGAACGAGATAAAACGCATTATAACTGGATATGAGACTTGGATCTATGCTTACGACCCGGAAACAACCGATCAATCCAGCGAATATCGTGCAAAAAGCGAGGCAAGACCAAAAAGATCACACCAAAGTCGTTCAAAAATCAAAGTCATGTTAACAGTTTCCTGCGATTTATGAATTCCTTCCGCCCGCCGGGCCAAACTGTTAGCAAGGAATAGGAGTGTTATGCGTCGTTTGCTATTAGCCTCAAGAGGCCAGATTTATAGAAAGACAAGAACTGGTTTTTACATCACGATAATGCGCCATCTCACACTGTGGTCCCACAACCACCGTATTAGCCCGATTTAGCTCCATGTGAATTCTGGCTATTCTGTAAACTCAAAAGACAGCTTTGAGGACACCGTTTTGAATCGACTGATTAGATAAAAGAAAAATCGAAAAAGGAACTGAACGCCATTCCAATCATCGAGTTTCAGAACTGTTTCGAGGTTTGGAAAAATCGCTGGCATAGGTGTATTGTCTCGGGCAGGAACTACTTTGAAGGGGATAATGTAGATTTGGAAGAATAAATGAAAAAGTTTAACGTTATAAACAAATTGGCTTTACTTTTTGATCGCAGTAATAAAATTGAATAAATCAGCACGCTAGTTAACACTTAAGCACATGAGATTAAATGCTTATAGATACCACAGTTAATTTCACAACTGTTGGTTTATAGAAGATTTAGTTTTCTTTATACCTAAATACGAGTTCAGCTTTAAGAGATGACGAGTTAGTATTACCAGTTATAAATTGGTAAGAAAATGTTATGTCAGCAACTTCACGACGTTTACACAAAAAAATTCATGTCGAGTAACTGCAGTCGGTCTTCATAAGGAAGAAGACAAATCGAATCGACTTAAAGACAAATCTAATGAACGTACGTTATACAGACTCGACGATATTAATGTGCGTTTGATAGAGAATAAACCAAATTTAATTCGCTTATTCAAGAATTGGTTCCACAAAAGAAAAGTATAGTTTTTTATATACTGTAATGTTAAAGAACTCACGCGACCATCTATTTATGAAACCCAATACAGAAATAGCTCTCATAACCATGAAATTTATATGCTCAACAAAGTGAACTTTGCTGTCAACACCTAAATCACGAACAGATTTAGTTCGAAGAAGAATATGACCCAAGAAAGTGTATTGAACTTCATATTTATCAATAATTAGTTTAACGTTCTGATGAGCACACTAAGAGTGGAACTTAATGTCATCAGCATGGATTAAAACTTTGCATCCATTCAATAGATGTACAGTATCGGACAAAACTAAGGAAACTCGAAGTAGCCTTTAATTCTTCCTTAATAATAGCACGAAGTATTATTTTGAGATGAATAAAAACTCTTTTTTTTTCTCGAACGTATATTTTATTTAAAAACAAACAATATAATCTAAAATTTCATAACAGTCTTTTCGAGCAGTAAGAATATTAACAAAATTACAATTTCATGGCGGACAAATCTAAAGAAACTATAGGAGTTTAAATTACAAAATAAAAGAATTCATTTCAAAAGTGTTAATAATTTATGGCGTTTCCTTTATTTTTCAATACCGCTTGGCATTTCTAAGGCATTGAAGCTACTTAATTGTCAATTATTAATTTTGGTACAGTCAAGTCTCCTATAACGCGATTGATTCGTACCGCGTTATATGGAAACCGCGCTATGAGAGACTTCAAATAAATTCAAATCAGGATATGCGTTCTATGGAAACCGCGTTTTGAGAAACATAAAAATAAGATAAATCAAAATAATTTATACCGCGTTATATGGAAACCGCAATCGCGTTCTATGGAAACCGCGTTATAAGAAACTCAGAATTAATGCAAATTAAATGATTCGTACCGCGTTATATGGAACCTCAGAACACATTTAACACATTTAAAGACAATCTTAGAATTAATTAAAAGAGGGCAACGCTTTATTTTTAGTTCATTTTTAGGGAAATTCCCTATTAACTAGAATTGACAAACAGGGTAATACACCACAAATATTAACTATGTACATACAAAAATTTAACATATCGAATAAGTGTTGCCATAGATAAATTTTTCAAGCCATTTGAGTTGTTGGAATGTTCTTGTATCAAAAACGCGTTATAAAGAGACCGCGTTATAGGAGAACTTGTCGTACTTTTCACGCCGCGTTATATGGGAATCGCGCTATAAAAACACCGCGTTATAGGAGACTTGACTGTATGCTGTTCCATTCGTTTTTGTAGGCTTGGAAGAGTTCATTTTGGTTCCGGAAGGATTTGTCTCTCAGTTTTCGTTTCACGTTTAATTCGGGCTACTGGAATAGCCACTTAATGGATTCAATTTTGTGAGATATAATCCAGTTTTTTACCAAAGTTGCCGTATGCTTCGGATCATTATTCTGCTGAAACCTCCATTTAAGAGGCATTTCTTCCTCAGCATACGGCAACATGATGTTTTCTAAAATGTCCTTGTACTGGAATTGATCCATTCTCCCTTGTATCTTCGTCAGTGGTCCCATCCCTTGCGCCGAAAAACATCCGCATACCATTAAAGACCCACCTCCATATTTAATTGTATGGTTGCAATAAATTGGAGCGAGTCTTTTCCCAATTGGTCTTCTTACACGTATCATTCCATCCGAATGAATCATTTATTTTTGATTCATCGGAGAAGAAGACTGTCTTCCATTTTTCAGCAGACCACCTGCCGTATTCTTTAGCGAAGAACACTCGATCCCTTCTATTCTTTTTTTAAATTGCAGGTTTTTTCGCGGGTCGTCTAGAGAATAATCCGGCTGCAACTGCTCGTCTGCGGGCTGTTCTCCCGTGGATATTTAGACTAAATTCTTCCACTAAGGCTATTGCGGATATGTCGGGCTGCTGTTTTATTCTTCTTATCATGAGGTTGTCCTCCCTTTGCGAAGTTTTTCGAGGACGGCCCCCACTATGAACAACTTCTACCGTTCCACTAACGTTATATTTTTTAATCAGTTTTGAAATCACAGGCTTATGAATGTCATATTTCAAACTAATATTTTTGTGAGACACCACTTTCGTAGTCTTTAATAATTTTTGATTTAAAAACCGTATTGTACTTGTTACGAGCCATTTTTGTTAAAAATCCAAAACACTGCCTCAGCTCAGTATAGTAGCAAACTACGTCCGCTGACAAATGACTAATCTACCTTCAAACTGCGCACACTAAACTATTAGTTGATTTTACTGTGAAAAAACAGCAACAGAAATTACCGTTAGATTCTAGTGAAACATTTTGTTGTAGTTTCCTGAGTTTTGTACCGGTTACACGGTAAATTTGTAAACATTCTCGCTGCTTACTACCACTGTTATAATATTCTGGATTTTTTGTTTGTTTTTAATTACATTACCAATTGGAAGAACCTCCATGGAAGTTGTTATAAATTGCAACAAAGAGACTATAAGATATATCATCCTTTTTATCAAATATGACGTATGTACATAATTTATTTTTGTTCTTGAGCTTCCTTAATTCGTTACTGAACCAAGGCGACAATGAGTAACTGCAAAACTGTCGCTAAAGAGGAACACAAAAATCGAGAGCGAAACAAAACGAGGCATAGAAAGCAGAAAGATCAACAATCAACATCAATGTTTTTTGATAACAGAGAAGTATAATCAATATAAGACGATCTACCAGAAAGTTCGTCAATATTATTGATTATTATTTTATTTATCTTATCTAATTGATTAAACGCGTTTTGAGTCATCTTGGGAATAAAATGTTTCCTTTTTCGAACTACTTCATCCAATTTATTTATTATAAGTGTAGAATTAATTCCAAAAATGACGAATTTAATAAACTCGTATAGTACCTTTTAACATTTCTAGTTTTAAATTTATAACCATAACAACATAGAAAGTAATTTTTGCTAAAATTGAAATCTAATACTAGTGTAATAATTCCTAATATTATAAGTATTGCATTGCAGTCATAGATAATCTGTCAGAAAATTATTTGAATAAAGAATAAAGTATAAAAAACTTGTTTGAAATATTTGAAAAGTATGCTGATTTAATATTTGTTTGGTGTAGTATATATTGTATTGTATTGTATAATGTGAGGCATTGAAAAGTTGTTTACAGACCTTAAATGGGAATCTTTAAATTAACAAATTTTAGCTAGCGCAATGTAAATTCATCTTTTTTAACGCGACATGACAGTTGAAATTCCAGCAATACTAAGAGAATGAATTTGGAGTGTATCTAATTAATATGTCATGGAAACGAGTGATTTATTTGTCCCACTTGGCCATCCCTTCTGTGAGTTTTATTTATGTAATTTGTTCACGCTTCATTTCCCATTTTTTCTTATCGTAATTAAAAATTTGTACATCTTGCTAAGTTAGTAACCAGCAGCATAACGACATATTAAATAGGTGCCGTGTCAGAGGGAGTCATTTAGAGTTCACTAAAAAGAATCATTTGAACTTTTTTAAACCAAACATTATTATATGGAAATTGTCACTGATTTCGAATATCACAACTTAAACCTATATAAGATAAGTTTAATCATTTGACTCAAAATCACTACTCGCTGAGTTTTGAGGTCTCCGATTATAAAACCTATTTTTCGTTCAAATATAGAAATCCATAGGATCGATTGGCATAAGTTGGAACATATCGTTAGGAATCACCATATATTTTATTTTAAATTCAACAATACTTTATTTACCTAGTAGAATTTCATTTTTTGAAATGAAATCAACAATGTTATTGTCATTTCATCGCTAAAAATAATGATAATGTTAAATGCACATTAGGGCAGGGAACCCCATAATATTGACACTGCAATCCCATCGAAACAATGAGATTATTTCATATCCAAATTGCATTTGACGTAATTCATTATATTTGCTTGAAATACAGCGGAATTAATTAACCGCATTTATCTTGTGAGCGTCGTTTAATGAGTCGATCGTCGGGGTTGTGGGGTGTTCCGGGTGCCCCTGGAAACACAATTATATGCACGGGATATCGCGTACACACCAAATCAAATTAAAAATTCATTGACCATACATTTAGCCGTCTGCGTAAACGGCTTGGATTCCTCTCTAAAATTTTGCACTAGTTGTGGTCGAAGCCGGGGCAATTCACAAACAATTACCGACTGTATCACTGCAATGCATCAATGCAAATTGCATTATCCACCAGTGCACCCGCTCCCGCCCGAGTCCGCCCAATCCTAATGTCCAGCAATGAATAGTCGCGCAATTCGAGATACTCTACATGGTCCTGATTGCTGGTTAATTGAGTACCACTGTGATTTACCGATGGCAATCACATCCCCTTTGGCACAGTATCGCCAAAAATCCCCTAACCTCCATTCTGCCCGCTTCGACAGCAAAACTTTTCATGTTTTACAGGTGATCGAGGTCGTCCCGTCAGGATGATTTAAATATTTCAGGTGTAATGAAAACTTTCACATGTTTACAAAACATGTTGGCATTATTCAATTATTTTGCGGTTTAATGAAGAGTCGTTTAATTTATTTCTACCGAAAATTTGCGATGAGTGTTTTTGATATTTGAAGGTTTTCGTAATTCATCAACAGTATTAAATCTGTCTAACTGGATATTTAATATGGAGTCGACGGAAAATAACTATCAGTTTATTTCACCAAATTGAGCATCATTTGGAAAATTAATAATCAATAATCGTTTTTTACATTTTATTAGTATATAAACTTTTTAGTGATTTTTTTTTCATATTTCCAACATGCGAGACAATCGGAATTTTATTAAGAATATATTAATATCTAAAATAAGATTAATTAATATTAGCCCATAGTAAACATCAAATTATAGGACAATGTAATGCGGGAGTTCTCCTAGGTTCTGTTTTAGGACCAATATTTTATATATATAGTTTAAACTGTCATCTATCTTCGCCGATGATACCACTTTCTTCAGCTAGCATGAAGAAGTCATCCTTATTTTTAAAAATTTACAAAATGAGCTGGACCTAATGACCTAAATGTATTTAAGAAATGAAAGATAAAAATATATTATAGCACAATTCAGACCATGCTCTTTACTCATAAAATAAATCCAAGACATAACAACAACCGAGATGATTTGAAATAAGAATATAAATTCAAGGCACATTATATTAATATTAATAATTGTTAGGGGTGACCCTTATGGAAGGCACATTATTATAATATATAAAAGAATTTTCAAAGTGGACATACATACTATATATCAAACAATTTCGTATTATGTAAAATATATTACTAAAATGATTTTATATTTACCTTGGCATTTCTCCACCTTTGACCTTCATAGCTAATGTTATACCCCTAAAGTTTCTAACTAAATATGGATTTTTGCAAAATATTCATATTGCTAAATTAGAAACACTTTTGCTACACTACATTTAAATATAATAATACAGATGAATGATTTACAAATAGTAGGACTGCATGTAAATTTCCTTACGTTGTAAAAATAGTAACTTTGTATTGATAAAATAAGGGAAAAAGAATAGGCAAAATATAAAAAAAATACTACCTTTTTAATTACCTACCCAGTAGATATATCTAAATCGACAATTTAGAACTATTCAGCACCATGGAAATTGCGAGATGTTAACCGAATTTCTGATCCATAAACGTACGTACGTATAATTGAGAAATATTAGTAATCTTCCTTATCTAATCCATCACATCTGTATCTAGGAACTAAAACCGCAATAAATTATTTCATTTATATCATTAGTTGTCATTCATTCAAAGCGCTATTATTCTCTTACATTCCTTTTAAGCTCCATCCAACTATCAGCGTTTGTAGCAAAGAACTGAATAGCATTTGAAAACAGCACGTGCCGTATATTTGGACGATTTTTACATAAATGTGGTCTAGATAAGATATATCCTCGAATTTTTGTGTGGAAATGACACATTTCTACATTGATTAATGATTGAAAAGGAGTGAGGATTACATTAGAAAGAACTTAGGAAAAGGCAAATTTCAACGACACGTGCTGTTTTCGGACGTTGAAGCAAAATAGATTTCGATTAGGGAAGCATGTTAAAATCTTATTCGATATTTAATGTGGGTTTTTAAATTTATTTTAGCAGAATAGAAGATTTACTATAGAATGATGAATGCCAAAAACATCCCACACGGTTAAAAATTTTGGAGTAAAATTTAATCTTTTGCTTGTCTTACAGCCATTTTTCAATCAACTTCGTAAATATTTATCGAATATTACTCAAAAATGCAATAATTTCTGAATTGAAAAGTACACCAAATTATATGTTAAAATATTCTTTAATCTTTTTGGAGTTATTTTTAATATTAATTACATTCAAAGTTAATTATTCAATCTAATTAGATTTAATTTTAAGTTTTTTATGCCACAACGTGTGTATATCTAGATTGGGTGAGCCATTTCATTCAGAGTATCTTTTAGAACAAGATGCAGTGCGAGCTGAAAGGAGAATTTGTGCGGACAAAGTTTGATGACAAACGCATTAGAAAGGTTGCCGATGATGATATTTTTTCAAGTGAAAATATATTATTGTCGAGGAAGTATAGAATGTGTTATTTTGTTTTGTTGGGCGTCCAGGTCAGAATTCAAAAGGAAGCAGTCCTTTGGAGAAGATACAACACGAAAAAGCTTTGCATCGTCAGTATAGCACAAAATGTTTGAGTGTTTTAAAAACAAAGACAAGTCATTTACATAAATTATGAATAAGAGTGGTCCAAGATTATAGAGAGGTATTAACTATCTCGTCAGACAAGGATCCGCGAAAATACACTTCCTGAGTGCGACCCAACGCAGTTTACAAACAACTGAGGAAACCCGAGGGCAGTGAGCTTATGAAGCAGAATCATGTGACTAATTCGGTCAAATGCTTTGCTAAAGTCTGTAAAAATACAGTCAACATGTTTACCAGCCTCCAAGGCTGCCAAACAGAAATTCGAGAACTCTAGGAGGTTAGTAGATGTTGATATGCCTTTCCTAAAACCGTGCTGAAAAGAGCCAAGAATGGCTTGCAGTGGAAGCATAAAACATCGTAAATAAGAGCCTCAAATATTTTAGCAACAGCGCACAATTTTGCAACTGGTCTGTAGTTTGAAATGTCCTGTTGCCCTTTTTGTGCAATGGAATAATAAATGAAGACCTCCATATTGTGGGAAAAACGCCACTGGAATTATATAAATTAAATAAATAACACAAAACACTATTTAGGGAACTGGAACATTTATTAAAAAGAGAGGCAGGTATACCATCGGGACCACAAGAAAAATTGTCAGCCCAGCTGGTCAAATATTGTTCAACTCTGTTGTCGTCAAGTGAGAGGTCTTTCATTTCCAGCGATGTCGCTGGAAAAGTCGTCAAAGTGTTAAAATCCTTAAAACTAATATCACAAGTGTTAACAACAAAGGGTGTTTTAAAGAAATCGCTGAAGAGATTGGCAATAGTCAGAGGATCGCCGCTCTCCGAATCCCCAAGATTCAACAATGACGGGTACCCGTCAGTTCCACGTTTGGAATTTAAAAATCTCCAAAACTGCTTAGGCTCGGTCGATAAAATACTCTTCATATTATCAATATAGTCCGAGTATGCATTTTCAATACCTGAGGTATAACGATCGCGCAAGTCGGAATATTCAAGGAAATCCCTCTCGTTCCCTGAAACACAAAATCTCTTCGAGGCCTTAGCTTTTAGATTTTTAAGATATTTTAAAGAATCGTTAAGCCAAGGTGGACCCGAGCACGCGTTATCTGACCTAGACATAGAGACACAAAAAGAAAGTCAGGCGAATAATTTTTTATAAAAAGCCTCAACCGTAACATCGATATCTCGTTCAAGAAGCACGTTATTCAAGTCACAATTAAAACGGATTATAAAGCAATACAATTAGTATTAACTTTTTAAAACCATAATGGGTTAGAAGTAAAGTATAGACAATATTACCTTTTAAGTATTGATTTTTAATATTCTAGTATTAAAAGTAATTTAATACTGAAGAGATTTAATATTAATACTTGCCAATATTACAGTTTTATTTTAATACTTTCAAAATATTAAAATCTAATCTTTTTATGGTGTGAACTTATATGCGATCCAGAAAATATTGGTTTTTAGTCCTAAATTTTTTATGTATTATAATATCATAATTGGCAATAATACGTAAACCAACGATATAAAATATATACCCTGTTTATATTTTATAATTTAATGTAAACATGTCAATAGATTCCATTTGTTCAGCATATAGGTCAGACACGAAATGTCCAAACTTAAATCTCAAAAACAAAATCTGCAAGGGTTCAAATTTTCCAATGTCAACGACATTTGCATTCGTGCTTTTCTTCATCCTTTTCATAACCAAACATGCGCTGCAATAATTCTAAAATTTCATTTAACTGACCTAACGATTTTCAACTGATTTTTGCATCTAACTTTGAATTCATAAAAAGGGATTAAGCTAACAAAATTAAATTATAATTTTCTCTCTAAAGATTTAAAATTAATAAGCTTAAATGTATACTTTGTTCGCTTTACATTTTTTGCAATGATTAAATCTTTCAAAAACGCTTCGAGTGAAGTATGAATGGGGATCATATGTTTTGTATAATTTCGTGAGAGACTACAGTAAAAGCTTTTGAAGATTTTACTTTTGAGAATTTTCATTCCATACATTTTGTATTCAATCAATTAAAGATAGGGTATTTTCTAAACAATTTTAAAATTTGCAGATGTTGCCTCAACTTTATTTGTATATGAGCCGGACTTAGGCCAATTCCAAATAAATCTTTCATATGTATAAATAAATGATGCCATGTTAAGATATAGATTTAAATTTTAAAAAGTAACATAAAGTTTTAACTTTTGATGAACATTTTCACTTTATTCGAAGGACCAATTCATGACATTGATATTTAAAAATTTCTTCGGATATATGACCAACACGACTGTTCTTGATGAAGCACATTCTGTCAGTTCATTTTAATTCAGTTTTTCGAGCGATATCGACTGTATGTTACGAATAATATGAACAATATGGATTCCAAGTTGTCAATTGTTGCTGGTTTATCATCACAACCACGTGACTTCATGTTACCCCATGGCAAATAATCGAGAGGTGTCAGATCACTCGACCTTAGAGGTCAATTTACAGGGCAGAGTCTCGAAATTACTTAATCGCCAAATCGTAATTTCTTTCACATCTTGGGGGATCAATTTCATCCATATTTTTGAAGAAATATTCACTGATCATGATTCGGTAACGATCTCCATTGACTGTAATGTGAGCCCCTCCCTCGTTATTGAAGATACAAGGACGAATAATGCCAACACACAAAACGGTGCATTTTTCTAGATGTAATGGGATGGAAGGGCACAACTTGATAAGAATGGAGTTGAATAATTTTTAAATATGTTGTAGGAGTTAGTTCTCTATGTATTATGGTATACGGATTTTATGCAACCCCTTTTCGTTTACGAAATAATCAAGCCCAAAATTTACCGCGCAACTTAATTACTAGTTCAGTTTGTACTCACCAGTGAGGAGTGCGGTGTGGCTTAGTGTATATATAGTTGAAACGACCAAGAGTCGTTTGCTCAATTTGCTAATTGCACGTCTGTCTATGGTAAACATCAAATTTAGCAGCCGACTCTTTGATCGTTTCACAAATAGTTTTTTTTTAAATTTATTATAGAGAGATATTGAATTTTAAGTTTAAAGAAAATTCGCTTATGAGAAAAATAAAAACCTTCAAATCAAAAAGTTTCAGGAATTTACTCAAAAAATTATAAATACAAGTTTATTCATCAAAATAGACATTGTCGCCTTCAAAGTACTCTCCATCAACTGCAACACACTTATGCCAGCGCTTGATCCAATCCTCGAAACATTTTTGGTACTCCTTTTTCGGTATGGCCATCAGAACTGTTTTCGATTTCTCCATTATCTCCTCCTGGCTGCTAAAACGTGTTCCCCAGAGCGATTTTTTTAGTTATACTCATAAACCCACGTCTCGTCTCCAGCAACTATGCGTTGGATGAATGTTGGGTCGGATTCAGCCATCGAAATCATGTCTTTCGGGACATCATCGTGGTCCCTTTTTTGCATGAAATTCAGTTCTTTCGGCACTAGCTTTGCAGCTACACGACTGAAGTCCAAATCATTAACCAAAAAATTAAAATTCGACACAGTAATAAAGTTTCCCGGCATCTTTCCCACTAGTTAGAACATATTTTTACATACTTTTATGTAAGATTCATATACATATTGTAGCTCTGGAGATATTGCTGAAACAAATGGGTCAAAAGGTTTTACCCCTCCCCTATCTTCGTAACTATAAAGTAAAATTATAATTATGAAAAAACAGGGTTGCTAGATAAAATGAAAATTACAGCGATAGTTCGATAGTTCTAGATGTTTTGGAGATTTGCAAATTTCTGTTACCAATTTATAATAGCGGTCCGCTAATATTCGGTTGAAAGGCGATGTTTACTTACAGTCATGCAAATAAAATGTGTTCATGATACGGAACGCTTGAAGCACGAATCTCACTCGTAACTTGACAGCTTTAAATATGCAGTATACTTATTATTTTTTTGTGTTCCTATGATTTATTTACTTAGTTTTTGAAACTATATGCAATTTATTTCCGTATCTCATACTACTGATTCTGTAAGAAGGTATGCCCTTGCTGGGGCTGTTGGCAGCACATACTCCTCACTAAGAAGTACAACTTGTAAACATCTATAAAATTTGTCTAATTTTGTTGTTGTCCTTATACAGCATGAGTACGACAAAGGAATACTACGAATGCCAATTCCAGCGCATTGCTCCGGGCATACCTTTAGATTTTTGTTTTATTTTTTTTATGCATATACCCCTTTTCAGCGCTTTCGGTGCACTTGGTACCATCAATTTTTAAAGCAGCAAACCCGTGGCGTTTGCAAGAGTTCTCTGTTAAATATCTGGAGGTCTATCGAACGCCCCATTTTGGCTCCCACTGCACAAACAATGCATTCAGACGAGCTTAAGTCGACAGTTGAACGCCGACCTCTCCGCAAATTATTCAAATTAAATTTATTTTTGATAATGCAAATAATCCTGAATTGCTTTGAATCTTAACGCAGTGTTATTCATAGAGAAAACCAAAAATCACCTACTTCTACAACTTCTGGATAGATTGTCCCCACGTCGTACCACCGACGCGTCACCAACAATCTGCTGTAGGTGAGAGCACAAATTTTCCACGGAGATTGAAATTATAAATATACACAATGACCGCATTCCATTTCCGCGCTTTACATGTGTCCGCTTAATGGTCACAATTTGCGCTTTTCATTTGACTGCGGTTTCCAGCTCACAAAACAATTAGGGAAAATCCCAAACTGTATCCCGGCATTATTTGCATTGTCGTACAACAAGCACACGGCTCGAAGGACCAAAGGACCGAAGGGCAGTAGTGGTCCGAATTTACGTAGGTTGCCGTTCTACTGGACATTGTGCAAATCTTTGATGACTGTTTAACGGACTTCAACGTTGTCCATTGCTAGAAGTGGTCGCTTCCGAAGAATCATGATACAATTATTTAAAGCGAGAGATAACAGGGAAGAGTTCCTACTTAATATTTATTAAAGTAGTATAGGGTCGAATAAGTTTCTTACTTGACTTTGGAACTTTTGGTAGAACGTTTATTGAATCTTAGATTCCTTTGTTAGGTACTAGTAGAAACATCGTAGGTACATAGATGTGAAAACGTTCATGAAATCACGGACCAATTGCTCAAAGATTTGCTGTGCAACAGCCATCAACGACACGCGCCTCAGAAAATATAAAGTGCTTGATAAAGTTCAGAAACAACCAAAACATTTGATCAACAACCGAAACACGATAAATGCGGAGGGCTTGACATATCGTATAATATTAATATAAAGCTCATTCTTGTATCCTACAATTCTACCAATCAATGTTTGAAATCAGCTCGAAAACCTGACTAATATTTAACCAATATTAAAACTCTATTCTATTTAAAAAAAAAAAAAATTTTAATTTCGTCCGTTTTTAAATTAGCATTTTTAAAATTGCGGAGGAATGAAACAGTCCCAAAAAATTTCAATAAGATTTAGTAATAAGAAGCTAGCCTTTTACAACAGCCCCACCATCTGGAATTTTGAGAACCGGGACCCAGATTTGAAATCAGCAATACTATAAACTCCCACATAATAATTGTTTATACGAATGGCATTTATCATTTCCATTTCATTTCACTCCTTTAATGTGACGTTTCTCGCCCCTCTAGGCCTTGATACATATCATTATACCCTTCGCCAAACCTATTTTATAAAAAAAGAATCATTCACATCAGTTCATGCGTTCTAAGTTTCAAAGTTATGCGCGTACAGATATTTAAAAAAAAAATACGGATCGAATTGACAGCGTCTTTGTTTTCTTGAAGTCTATTATGAAAAAGATAACTCAGTAGATCGAATAATTGTTGGAAAGGATCTAGGTCAAGGCTAAAAACTAAATTTCTAAAACAAATTGTTTTATGTTTGGCAAATTAATAAGTATGGTGCTCTAAAGTTTTAAATATCGCTAACACTTTTGAAATTTAATTTTCATAATATAATTTTAAACATAGATGGAATATATGTTACATAGAAAGTCTATAGTCCTTAAAATCATAAAATATTAAAATAAAGTAAATAAAAATAGCAGAATTAAACCATACTTCTCTAAAATACAAATAAATTTATTGTAACTCTCTAACTCTTAGCTCCAAACTAACCATTATGTTTAGTGTCAGTACCGGCCTTAGGGGGGGGCAAGCCCGGGCGGCGCCCGAGGGCGCCGGTCAATTTGGGGCGCCAAATGAATCAGGAACACATTAAAATTTCTCAGAAGAAAAAGTTTGTAGAACTGCAAAATTGAGTAAAAATATATGTAAGACGAAGGCAAGGGAGACAAGCATGCGTTTTGAAGAAATTTTTTTTTTTATTTCCTGAGGTGTTTTTGTGTTCCCCCCCAAGGAAAGTGGCAATTTTATGTATAAGTATCGAAAAAACAAAACCCCTACGAACAATATTATAAATACAAGCCGTCTAGGTCCGATGATTGCTTCTTACGGCGGTATAGCCCATTTATTCTGCTCCACAGGGCTAATCTGCTGAACTATCGTTTTTACAAAAAAGTGATGTTCTACTAATTGTAACTAAGGAAGAATGCCGTTCTTATGGTAGCAAAATCATTATAGGGGCGAGAACAAAATGTTAAAGATATTTGCGTTCAAATTTCTGCCATAAGAAGCAATGTAATTTCGCGCTGAATCTCGGACTACATCACTACATGTGCATTTTCAATTTCGCGGCTTGTGTTTATATGTATTAGAGGGAGTTTTGGTAAGAGCCGTTTTCCATTTTTTTTGTGTATTTTCGAATAAATTTCTTCTTAGAAATTCGCGATGGGCTCTTTAGATTGTATATATTTGCAGACTGCAGCTATCACTCCTAAGCTGAGAACGTCGCTAGTGTTCTGGGCTTTCCTAAGAGTTTCATAAAATTTTTAAATAATATTTGCAAATCATTATTTTTAAAAACTCATTTGGTCTTCAAAAATATTAAAGGAAAGAGTGATACATAAGGTAAATGAACGATTTCATTTTTGGAATTTGTACCTTTTATGCATTCAGTTTTTGAGAGAAAAGCAAGATATAAAAACTGATTATTATACATTTATGTTAGTATTAAAGTTATTCTAATTTACCTGTAAATGTTATTGAAATGCATAATTTATGAAACGTAAATACGAAATTGATTTTTTCAATTTTTCCAATAGTTTATTTTGAAACTGCAGATTTCATGATAATATCAAACTGCGTTCGAAGTATTTACTAGTTTAATTGATTATATTTTTCCAAGTTTTCGTGGCAAAGATTCGTCATTCAATGAAAAAGCAATTGGAATGCTATACAATATTTAAATGCATATAAAGATTATTTCAGGAAATCCAAAATACGTTTCGAAAATCATGAAGCCTTAAGATTCTCAGAGATACATAACTCGGATATAGTAAATTTTATTCTCAGATGAAGCATTGAAGATTCTATAATACATGAATCAACATTTTCTGCTTACACTCTTTATTCTTCCTAATTTTTGACTTTTTGTTTTTATTATTGCACATTTAACTAGTATTTCAAAGAAAATTTTACGGAAGGTATATTCACCCATCAAATTTAATTTTCTTTATCCTGTTCTGTCCAATGTCACATCCAGTATTAAAAGTAGTTTTCAGTTTATATATGAAATTCAATAATAGATAACGCAACGTTGGGAGTATAAAAAAAAATTTACAAAAAAAATAAAAACCGACTTAGAAACTTTGCCTGTATGTACAAATTTAAACTAAAAAGTTCAAAATAATATTTTTTATTACTTTAAAGAAAAGAGCATTCAAGGATAATATACAAAATTATTGATATTTAAATATTTACAATAACTAATCAGTCAGTTTTTTAATTGGCGGGCACCGACTCCAAAAAGTAACTGATTAGATATTGTAAATATTTAAGTACGAGTATTAATAGTTTTGTATATTATGCTTGAATGCTCTTCTCTTTAAAGTAATAAAAAATATAATTTTAAACTTTTTAGTTTAAATTTATACATACAGGCAAAGTTTTGAAGTGGTTTTTTATTTTTTGTTGTAAAGTTTTGTTTTATTTTTCAATTTTTAGCTGACGGAAAGTGGTTGAAATTCAATAAAAGGGATTCATCCCCTAAGTTTCCACCTTTAGAAGAGGGATATTTTCATCAAATTTAAACGGGACCATCCTCGAGAAATATTCCATTTAATAAAAAAAAAAAATTTTAAAATCGGTTCACAATCGGTGAAGATATCGCGTAACATACACAAAAAAAGAAAAAGAAGAACAAAATAAAGTCGAGTTGAGAACCTTCTCCTTTTTTTGCAGTCGGTTAAAAATAAAGAATGCCCAACTATTTGATATAGGGCCTTCTTTTTTAACACCCGAGTAACATTTACGATTTTTCCGTTCGGTTGCAAAGTTGACACTTTACAGATTTGGGATTGCAGAAAAATTAATTTTTTCTTATCAACGTTTGTTATCTTTGTTTTCTATGCTGGCTGATAATATTTTATTTTAACGATGGAAAACGAAACCTCTACGAAGAAACATAAACCTTCTGGTTGTGATTACAGAAAAAGAAAAGCATCAGAACCAACTATTCAAAATGAAGTTAGATCTGAATCGCCTAAACCAATATCGGATGGAAATAAGTTGAACATAGATGAGGACGAGCCCAACAATCAAGATGCGGTAGATGACAGAACTTGTGAAAATATAGAAGAATTATCTAAAAACTTTTCGGATTATGCTTTATGGCCAGTTCATCGTACCAAAAAAATCGTACTTTTTTTTCCACTTGGGGACAAATTTTTAAAGCTATTATTTAACTTGACCATGTTGTCCGTCCGCCTGTGCATTTTTTGTGTTATTCAAAATTAGAAATCGAAGTTTAACTATGTTCGGAGAAAGCCCAAACCTTGAAATTGTTCACACTGCTAAATTTTTGATGACACTACAAGTTAAAAGAAATTTTGAACCTGCGATAATTGTTTAACTTTTTATTGCGCTACTTATAAAAGCGTGTTTTTTTGTTTTTTAAGCCATAATTTTTATATTTGTCTTTAAAAGGGGCGCCGAGGAAAAGTTTGCCCGACTAAACGCAAAAGCCTAAGGCCGGCACTGTTTAGTGTTATTCAAATTTTCACTTGTGATTTAAACCCTAATTTTTAAAAAAATTAGGAATACTTAAAACTTAATCAAAAGTACTTATTTTCTTCAAAATTCCCTCCCATTATACACATGCTCTATTTTCATCACGTCATATGGCTTGGAAAATTTAAGAAAATTTATTGATTTATTCTCACAGGATACAATTCATAAATATTTTTTATCTTAACAGATGTTTTAGTTTGTATTAATTAATACTATATATTTCCATTATTGTAAATACTTGCCGCTTCAATTAACTTAATACCGTGTCCTTTTCATCTCCTTCATATAAAAAATGTTTCACAATCATAGGGTATTCACCCGAATCTTTCGATAATATCCTTATGTTTCAATAATAAAATGTCTCCGTTTTATAAATTCTAAAAAATATTAAATCCAAAAAGCGATTCTAATAAAGATTGCAGAACTTCAAATAAATTTAAATCAGGTCAAAAACCTCACATATTTTTTATTAATGCTTTCATTTTATATTTATGTTTAAAAAGCCAAACTAATTCCTGTCTCTATTTACCTAGCTCGTACGTCAATGAATCTCGTGGCACAATCATAGACATGAAAACACTCACAAATGTTATTTATTGTAGCAGTTTAATGATATTAACACATCAAATTTAAGCTCTGTAATAACCGGCTTTAAGTCTCTGCTGTGAACAGCGTATCTACCATACGTCTCATGGCATTCTTCCAAATCTCTGCGAACTTTGGTCAGTTAGAGAGTACGCAAAGGATTATTTTGTTTTTGCTAGAATCTTTTTCTCGTAACGTATGTAAATAACCTGCAAGTCGCCGCGTTTAATCTTTAAGTAATTAATAATGCTGAAAATTGTCAACAAAGAATTACGCCTATAAGCCTATGACAATGAAATAAACTCAGAAGATAGACAACGTTATCCATGATGTATCCAACGGTGGTATACCACCTAGGATTTCGAAATTCTCAGTTTTAAAATATTGTTGTACGCAGCTGAATGAGATGTTAAATCTCTTAGCTACAGAAAGAGTAAATCTTTAGAAACTGCTCTAATAAAAATTGTTTACAATTTTTCTTAATGCGCATTCGTTTAATTTTTTACTATTTTGTTTACCGCAATGAATTTAGAAAATTACACAATTTATGAAGAAAACAATACAATTAATTTATGTTACAGATAATAGTCCCCAAGATGTTGATGTTATTATCCCTTGAAAAGTATTTTCGAATACACGGCGCATAAAACAATACGACGTACATATATTGATAACCCAAAATCAGAAATATAGATTCGAAAAAAAAGTGAAGACTCCATCGAGTAGAGAGTATTGTTGAATACGTCTTTCAAAACTCAATAAAAAATGTTCTGGAAGTTTTTTATTTTATCACTTCAGTCACATATTATATATTAGCATTTATTCTGCACGACTACAGAGCCATTATACTTGTGCAACTCGCTCTTGGCTTGATGGTTAATTTGTCAAGAAAACTACACTGAGAAAAAAAAGAATGTATATTGTAAAAACAATGGAAACAACATTACATTTTTCAAATACTTTCGACGCCAATGCCGAGAATTATTAATTAAATTACATTTCGCATTAAACTTTGAATTCAAAGATTTCTATCATTTATTTGACAAACAACGATTTGGAAACAGCATTATAAACGTATTCGGAACAAAATACTTTATTTTCGTTACAAACTATATTTGTTTTCCTTCTTTGAAGACCTAAATCAAATACAAGACAACTTGCAACAGTATTAAATTTCAGTCGAGAATCTATATGTAAACGGCTACGATCCATGGAACTAAGTCAAAAAGAAGGAAAGTGAATACCACATGAATTGACAGGAAGAAACATTGAACGATGTTTGATGACTTGTGAAATCTTGCTTGAAAGACCAAAAAGAAAGTTATTTTTACATCGAATTGTGACTGGGGATGAAAAATTGATCTAGTTTAATAATCCTAAACGTAAAAAAGTTTTAAATATGAAAACAGAGGCGAACCACCACTATCAACGTCAATATCTACGCCAAAAACGAAACATGGGATCAGAAGAGCATATTATTTTATCAGTTGTGAAACTATTACAGCCGATTGTTATAAACTACAATTAATCGCATTAAGGGTTCATGCCGACTTACACCCATGAAAAACAGACTATTTTTCAATAATTTTTTTAGTAGGTTCAGTTGTAAATATAAATATGGGAGGGGTTTTACTTCAATAAATATAGTGTCGAAGTATATGAAAACAATTTTTTTTGTTTATTTTTCCGATTTTTTGTTGTTGTAACAGACGGTTGAAAAAAAGTAAAAAAAAAAGAGGGCTTCGCCTTGTTGATGATATCTCCGAGACGGATGGTCTGAAACTACAAAATGAAAAAGTTTTAGATTCAGTATGATAAGGGCTATGGCATGAATAGACAGATTTTTGATTTTTTGAAAATTGACAAAATGGCGGACATTTTTCAAAAAAATTCCAAAAATCATCATTTTTTTCCCCGTTTTTGCCCTTAAAAAAATACTTAAAATCAAAATTTCAAAAACCTGTCTATTCATGCCATAGCTATAGTTATAAAGAACATGTGGTAAAAATTTGGTGAAGATCGGTTCAGTAGTCACCGAGATTTTATCAACAAGGTGCCGAAAAACGTTGTTTCGAGAAAAACGCGATCAAAGTTTTTTTTAATGAAAAATCGTAAAAAAATCTGTCCTGCGCTTAATCAGCGATACCTGCACCATACAGTATTCCTTCCGTATGTTCATAATTAACGTTTTCATCCAAAACAGCGTTTCTGCGGATGATTCTGGCTTTCTTAGAGGCAATAGTGCTGATGCGCGTCAGCTTCTCGTACGCGCTGTCGGTCACGGTAATCAGCAAATTGTATGGCGGCCGGGCCGATTTTGACGCCCATTAATATAGTTAGAGTGCCAAAAATATAGTTAGAGTGCTCCGATCTTTATCAAATTTTAATATGATATTTCTATATATATATAGTTTCCAAAAATGTAATAAAAAAAAATCGATTTTTTGAAAACTACAATTCGCAATGAACCCTTAAACCGAAAATTTGAAGCAAACACGCCCTGAATATGCCAAAAAAATTTACAAGGTGACTTTTTTACACGACAACGCTCGGCCACATGTTGCGAAATCAGTTAAAGATACATTGGGAACGCTTGGCTGGGATGTCCTACCTCACTCGCCGTATTCACCAGATATTGCTCCTTCTGACTATCACTTGTTTCGTTCAGTAGCGCATGGCCTATTTACACAGCACTTTCACTCTTATGAAAAAGTCGAAGATTAGTTTGCTTCGAAGGATATTCAATTTTTTCACGCGAAATCAATATGTTGCCAAAGCAATGGCGAACAGTTGTAGGCAGCGATGGACGATACTTCGATTAAAATATAATTTTTTTTTTTTTTAATTTAAAAACAGAAGTTATATTTAATTAAAAAAATCCTTTAAAATTAATTACCACCCCTACTACTTATTGACTCGGCCTCTATAGCGTAATAATTTTATCTAAGACCCTTTTACAAAGAGATGGGTAGTGATATTTTCGAATGTTTCGAAATGATGTTGGTCTGAGAGACCCACACCTCAAAAAATCTTCCATTGTAAGTAAATAAAGACATTTATCAGGATTTATTACTTAATGTCCTTCCATTAGCTGCTCTTTCAAATAACAATGCCTAGAATAAAGTCCTTGAATTGATTTCACAACCTAGTAGCCATCCTTTGAAAGCAAAATTAATTGTATAAAGTATAAATAGCCCTATATCTGAGTGAAGTTTTGGGCCATAAATAGATCGAACGACATAGAATTCACTGCACTGGAACAAATTAATTGATTTCACATTTCGCGGGCAGTGACCTATGGGTTCTCGAGCCCATAAAATTCCTTTTTCCTAATTTAAGGTCTGAATAAAGGAATTGTGGCACAGAATAGTTTGCCACGACGAGGAACGAGAGCGTGTAAAAATTCCATCAATGTCAGTAATTAACTTGGCTCAAGAGCTCCTCTAGTCGGGCTCCCGTAGCCAACCAGTGGTAGTAACATTCACAGGCTGGTTATTGAAAAAGCACCCCATTCAGTGACAAGCTCGAAGCGAGCAGCCAGAACGATTAGGAGTAAATTATAATGGTTTCAAGTGCAGCTGGCGCAAAACTAATTTCGGAATGTTATAGCACCAATTAATTGCGCTGGAACAAGCCATCTTATTGCATTAATTCCTTCTCAGACACGTTTTTCCGGCTAATTGATATGCACTGAAATGAATTCATTGCACGATATGAAATGGAGCGCGGGCCCGGGAGCTACTAACCCGTAAAGGTTCCTACAGGTTCTCCCAATGATCGATGCCCAGAGGTGTTCGTTAGTCCCTACCCTACAGTATTCAACCTTAGAAAGTCTTCCTCGGAAGAGGAAAACTTTTCTATTTGAGTAATGCGAAAATTCATTAGGCCACTTCCGGCGGATTCACAAATACTCAACCATTCATCAGGTCGACGGTATTGGCTGTACCAAATTTCCAGCCACTCTCCCGCTCTTCCTACGGGAATACCTTCCTGACCGCAACAAACAGTCGATCCAATGGAGTAATGAAACTCATCAAAATGGATTGCACACTACCGAGTGAGAGCCTACGGAGAAATCCTCTTCAGGACTTTTCCTCCTTTTAGGCAAATTTCTTGTAATGCCCTGTTTGCCAAGGAAGTGAATCTTCCTTCAGTTTGCTTTTCAGTTCGTGTTGGTCTTTTATTGTTTTCTCTGGCTTTTCCCGAGGCCAAATATTAATTCTTCTTGATTTGTTGTTTCTTTTTTTAATTTCATCTCAATATTGGGTGATTATGATGTGGTTTCGAATTCATTGACTCTTTAAGAAATTCAGATAAAAAACCGTGTATTCAATTTATTTAATGAAGTATTTAAAACCTCTTTAAAGTGTAGCAGTTCTATTATATTTTGAACAAAGCTATAGGAAAATCTGTAACGCACTTAGAGTTTCATTTTAATTTGGAGTTACGAAAAAACTACATACAAAAAATATGTTTAAAAGTTCAATGTTATTTTCATAGCGATTTTTTAGTATAAACACCATCTTGTGTGAAAACACTACAAACATTTTGTAGTAAAAAATTTTTTCGTCTTCCAGCAACTAGAAACTTCTACCTTTTGAAAATATTTAAAATATTATTATTTTTTTTTTTTTTATTATCAAAATTTTAACAAATAAAAATAATAAAATTCCAAAAAAGGAGCCAATGTTATCAGTTTTTCAATTTTGAACAACAATTTGAATTTTGTGATGGGAGAAGTATGCGTATACATAAAACTCCTCGTAGCTCCTAAATGACGCATTTTAGACGAGGTCTTTTGGAACAAACGTTGATCGGGGGACTCCACAAAATAAAAGATATATGTTGGAACATATCGTTACAAATCACCCTGCATAATTATGTATACTATAAACTAATATTCTAAATTTATCCAGCTGCCTTTTATTTATTTCTAAGTCTCTTATGAAAAGAAAGTATGGTTATACGCCCCAGATACCACGGGTAAATAACCTTTTTTATATTATAATGCCATCAAATAATACTGTTGTAATTTTACATGCCGAGCGGCTAGTCCGCAAAACTACAAAATCCGCCAAACAGACAGACGGACAGACTGAGGAAGATTTTTTTTGTTGAGGACTTCGTCCACTGAAATAGACGAGCTCAAAAAGATCGGTGATCCGAGAAGCCCAGCTAATCTCATCAGTATGGCACTAGGCTTCTCTGCCACAGACACTCACAAAGGTAAGGTCGAAAGTTAATCCATACATCTTCCCGATTAAAATCCATAGTGTGAATTATAACGAAGGTAAATTTTTTTTAACAATACATTAATCTCTTCGAAATAACTTGAATAAGCATTTTCTAAAATCTTTTCTGCAAACATTTCTCTTTACATTTGAGTGACCCTGAAACTACATATTACTGAAGTTAACACAGTATTTTAACTTACCCTGAAAATAATGAACCGGAAACATATATAGTATAAATTCCATCAAATTATAATGATTATTAAACAACTAAGAAATATGTAAACACCGGCTAATGAGTGGAAAATAGCTAAAGTAATATCAATACATAAACGCAGTAAACCAGAGGGCGAAGCTTCTAGTTATAGACCTATACGCCTATTTAACTCGTTAGGTAAAATATTCGAACAAGTTATGAAGAATAATATTGTAAGGTATTTAGAAAACAACAATATTCTACCAAATATACAATTCGGTTTCAGAAGTGAACAAGAATAACGCAATATATTAGTAAAACGTAATCTGAGGAAAAATCTACTATCCTCGTACTATTAGATATACAAGCCGCATTCGATACTATTTGGCATGAAATCTTGATACAAAAAATGTTTAATAAAATGTGTTTCCTAAATATCATATCTCTATAACCCAAAATTACCTCAAATAAAGGTACTTTAAAGTATATGTAGAGTCGAATAGTGCTGAAGCATGTAAGACTATAGAGTGTGCCCCAAGGACCAGTTATTTAATAAAGGGGACAATCTAGGTTTATTGCACAAAATTTCAATAATCTTTTTCAAATTTTTCAAGGTCAAGATAATTTTTTGAAGTGCAAACCATATTTTTGGCCACGGAAATGGAAAGACTATAGACCTTGAATATGACCTCGAAGGTCATATCAGGGTCAAGATGGTTCCTTAACCCATTAATGCGCAAAACGAGGTTTTTGTGCACGCAAGTTCAATTGTACGATTCGAATAGCAAATTGGGGCGAATTTCCTCCAAATTCGTATATAAGGGGTTTTTGGGGTGCTCTTTCAGAATCTGGCATTTGTTTTGCATAAAAACTTCAAAAACCCTATTATTTTCTGGGTTTTTTCAAAAAAGTGCTGATTTTTTTTGGTCATTTTTCGTCTCAAAGTCGATTTCATCATGAAAAAACTTGGTGATATTTTTACTCAAAAAGGATCAATTATACGAATATATTTTGTATGACAAAAAGTGCTTATAATTAGCCAAAGAATACGTGTGAATTTTTTCAGAATTTCGGGACATTTTTGGATTTTTCAAAAATTATAAGCACTTTTTGTCATATCAATTTTTTTTGTAAAGTTGATCGTTTTCGTGTAAAAAAATCGCGAAGTTTTTTATTACATTGCTGTACAAAATGGTCATTTCGCAAAAACCAAAGCAAAAAAATAATTCAAAACCATGGTTTGAGAAAGTGTAGACATTCGGAGCGCGATTTCTGGTGGTTATATGATCATTCAATAGCAGCAATGACAAGATAATCGACTTTGAGACGAAAAATGAGCAACAAAAATCGGCACTTTTTTGAAAAAACCCAAAAAATGATAGGATTTTTGAAGTTTTTATGCAAAACAAATGCCAGATTCTGAAAGAGCACCCCCAAAACCCCTCATATACGAATTTGGAGGGAGTTCGCCTCAATTTTCTATTCGAATCGTACAATTGAACTTGCGTTCACAAAATCCTCGTTTTGCGCATTAATGGGTTAAAGGGGAACGTAAAATTTTCCGCTCGTTCCATTTCCGTGGCCAAAACTATGGTTTGCACTTCAAAAAATCATCTTCACCTTGATATGACCTTCGAGGTCATGGTCAAGGCCATTGCCAAGATCAAGGTTGTGATCAAGGTCGCATTCGGACTTAAAATTTCCACTCTTTCCAAATCTGCAGTAACAATGCAGATTCCCTTTTAAAGAGCCATCTTGATATGACCTTTGAGGTCATGGTTAAGATCATAGTCGGGACCTAAAATGTTTCGCTCTTTCTATTTCCGTGGTCGAAAATATGGGTTCCAATTTAAAAAAGTTAACTTGACCTTGAAATGACCTTCAAGGCCATGGTCAAGGTCAAATCTACGGCCACCATTGAATTGCCAGGGAAAATTCTTAAAACTTTTGTATAAAACTTTTTTTTCAAAATGCATTCCTTCAAAGTTATTTAGCCGTTTCCATACCATACCATATCACCCTGTATATGGATCTCCCATTTGGTATAATTGTGCTAGTGCTCAGAAAAAAATATCCAAATTGCACATTGGATAAACTCCACAAAAGTGTAGTTAATTTACCATGGCATTTTTCAACAAAAAGGCTAAACATTTTTTCATCAAGTGCGAATACAACACCAACCCCCTTATTCAACAACTTTGCCTAGCTTAGATAATAATAAATACAGGTAGTTTTCGTTTACATAGTACTGTTTGGTGTAAGATTTTTGTACAAATTTTTCGTAGATATTTAATAACAATATGCAAAATATCTAAGGTGTAAGGATAAGTATGAATAGGAAACTCTGACTCTTTAATTCTCAAAATCTGCTGTATAAATATATACATACATATGATACGATAAACAAAAATAATAATAATAACTTGAATAATGAATATCTTAACGTTGATAAATAAACTTATTCTAACCAATAGTCGAAAACAGGTACCCGGGAAGTAACATAAGGGTTGAAGAAAGTAGAAGGTAAACAATTTTGACGTGTTATTATTTATTATATTTTTCTCATTACTTCATTATATATTTTTCTCATTGTTTCGTTATATTCTCATCAAAACCAGTTCATTCAATTTTTCCCAAGCAACTATCACATGTTTACACATCAATTCTCATGAGTAATGCGTCCTTCATACCTTTTTAATTGAATTTTTACTTCAAATTTCCCAAAAGTACTCTACAAATACTACACGTATACTTTCCGAAAATGTAAAAACCCAAAAGAATTTCACAACTCAGGACTGAGCCCATGTAAATATAAATCTGAACCTAATGTATCCACGATTTCAACAGTGAGTACGTTAGGCCTACTTTAATGTTCAAAGACATCACTCATTATAGACATTATTACGAGCGCGAATCTCGCAAATAAATTCAAACCCTCCCATTTCCCGTAATGGAATCAGGAGGAATTTAACGAGAAAAATAAAATCTAATCAAGCTTTCCTTCAGCATCTGAATCAATCTGTTTTTCATTTTCAAAAGACATACGTCGGCTCGTATGGGCGTTTCTGTGCCTTAGGATAACTCTCAGGAAAAAAAAAAATCTTGCCGATATCATCAGCATTTAATAAAAATAGAAAAGAAAAAAAAAAATCCGGAAGTCGTTAAACATAATCTTTTAAAGTAATTTTCCCTCGAAATGTATAAGGAACCCGGCGCCGAATTGGAGGGCCGAAAAAGCTCATTTCTATTATCCTTTGAGAATTGGGTTTCGAGTGCCATTAAACCGCCTCTGACTTTTATAATAGAACACCGTTTGGGGAGAATTTATGAAAATTTTATTCAGAAAAATGCGGGAGCGATCGTGTTTACACGTGCGTACCTCGAATATATGAAAAATAATGGGGCAAGGGTCGGGTATTTACCGAGATTACCCATATTTAGGCTCCAGGCCCCAAGAGAAACGCGCTGCACAGTACTCCGGAGGGTTATTCAAATATTTTTTCTTCTAAAGGTGTGATAAGTCTTTTCAAGCAATTCCCATTTTAGCTAAATCTGGGACAGCTTAAAGCCCTCCCTCCGGACGTCACCGCACAGGTGAAATCTAATCAACGTTTCCAGCATGCTCTGGGCTAGGTAGAGTACATGACGTGTATTTTTGTAGCTCAAATTTTGCCCAAATTGTCGACAGCACCATGTCAAAGTTTCACTTCATTTTAGGAACGGTAGCCGCAAACTTTCAGTTCGTACTCCTCTGACGGTGCATGTTTGTATGCAAACTGTGGTACAAGTGGGCCCCGGGACGATGAGTGGCAGTATGCGGTTTTTCCTGCTTAACCCCAAAATAACCCTTCAATATGACCTTGCGGTCTTACATACATCGTCCCAAATGGCACACAGATTTGCTTAACTAGGTGCAATGCACAACGTAGGAGGTGAAAACCCGTACTTGAACCAGCACCCATGAAGCCACCGCCCCACCAACAATGATATTAGCCCACTGTGGAAGGGAGGAAAACTTCGAATGAACTTGCGAAATAGTGCACTTCTCTGACGGTGCACATCATTCTGCCTTTAATTGCTTGAAGTCAGATTCGTCCGGAAAAACCCCTTTATTGTAACCTAACCCTCTATTAACTCTATACTATAAAACTCTCCATTGAGGTGGTTTCCCTTTAATTGTATTAAGTGCTCCTCCTAAATATTCGCCAGCTGCTCGTAAAATGCCTGCAACTTTCCAAATTAAAATTTTAATGAGAAAAGTGAATTTCGTAATCTGATAAGGCGTAACCGTACAAAAATGATAATAAAATGTTGCCGTTGAGTGCAAACCGCTCTGGCAATAAGGCGGTTAATTGAAGAAGTTCTTAGTTACAATTCTACCCCTTACAAAACCGATTTCCACTTCACGAGATGGAGTTTCTCGGATAATTTTGAAATTAAGTAGGGCTTAGGCATTCGCATTTAATACATATCTACATTATTCTGGTATATTGAAGTAGATGTAACAACATTTTCACTATTGTCAAGTCAGATTTAAAACTCCCTTTGGTTATAGAGAGAATTTTGATAAAGCTTGCTGTTTTTGTTGCAGGTAGAAACACATGACTTTTATCACGTTCTAGAAGTTCATATTTGTTGCTATCGTTTTAACATGCATTTATCATAATATATTACACTACATATGATACCACAAAACCTCAAGAAAATAAAACAATATAAGTTAACAATAAGAATAGGTCCTATAAGATAAGTAGAGAAAGTGTGTACCTATAGAGGGTATAATATATGATTTTTTATATCAGTTTATTTGCTTAACTTTTTATATTTCCTTTACCTATAGCTCAACGTTGAGAAGTATTATCAAATGCCATTAAACTACATCAACCGTCGTATATTCTTATCCGTTTCATTTTTAATATTTATTTTTTATACTGATAATAAAGATAAAATCTTAATTTATTTCTTTAAACCATCAAAACTCAGATGTCTAATTGTCTTTTAAATATACTATATTTTATAATGAAAAGATGCAGTTTTGCAGAGCCCGATTTGTAGGGACCCAACAAAATGAATCGTTTGTAAGTAGGTAGAGACGATTTTTTAATTACTGTTCCTAGATATGGTGGTTGGATGACGCAACTAATCAAATTCCTGCTCTAATTTTTTAGAAATTGGAAGAAATAAAATGTCAAAGTCGAGTTTTTGGTTGTGATGAATAAATAATATAATAAATTGTATCATGTGGAGACCTCACCAAATTTCTCACACTATAAATCGTGCCGATTGAATCGTGTGTCGCAGCCTTCAGAACCAGCCTCAGTTAGATTAATATTGAGTACCTATGCTATATACCTTCGATTTTGTACATAAATAGTTGTTTTTAAAAATGGAATTTATTAAATAATTTCAAAAATAAATGTAAATTAATTAATTAAGTTCAAAAGGTGTACCGTAAAACTTCTGAAGCAATTTTGAAAACTAGGTATTTTGTATGACTGTAAAATACACTGATTTTTTTAGATTTTTTTTTTTTTTTTTTTTTTGTATATACAATACATATACCACAGTATAGTCAAACTTCTAAATGACGTAAAATGACAGGCAAACGAAAACGAAATTGTTGTAGCCATATTTGCATAAAAATTAGTATCTGATGGTTTTTGGAATCACTTTTTTTAAATATGGCGTTTAAACTTTAATTCAGTACGGCGAATATCTCATCCGTTTTGCACTTTTTTTTACTATATTGAATTCAAAAGTTTAGGTAACATATGCGAATGTTCATTGAAGTTCTACAATCTACAATGACGTCATACATTCAACGATCTAGAAGTTAGGTATTTTTAAAAAAAATCAAAATTATTACTCTTTTTTCTAATATGTATACAAAATCTATTACAAGTATTTCTTCGCCAAATGCAAGACACGTCAAAGAAATAACTCCAATTAAGGTACCTATAATACCCGAAAGGGGTAAAATTTTATTAAAAAATCGTTTATTTATAGGAGAGCGATTTTGAAACCAGGAACTTAGCTCTGTTTTAGGGTACCTGTTTAAAATATATACATGAAATATTGTTATAATTGTAATATATTGGAAGTATTAGAAAACAAATTGGTTTTTTCCTTAATAATCTTCCCACTTTGTTATTTTCGTTTAATCTTTACGGGATCTTTAAGTTTGCAATCGAATTCTATCTACTCAAAGATTTAATAATTTTGAACTAAATGTGCACGAAAAATTTGGATATAATAAAGTATATATATGGGATGAGTATGTCTATCCCAACTTCAACAGCTTAGATTGAATGAATATCTTTGATTCTATATTGTATCTTCATGAGAACCTCTATATTTCTCTTGACGTTGAACATTTTCCATCATCAATCCACAGTTTTGAATTTCTATATCCATTTCCACTTTTATAAATATACATTGAAATTAAAAATCTCCAATTGCTACATCTGAACCGCCTCGGTTGATTTTTCGAGTCCCCAAAAAGGCGTTATACTAATTTTGATATCATCTGAAATTTACATTTGTATCGACAGAAACAATGACATTATTCTTCTCCAGTAAACTTCCTGATATGATGAGTGTAATAAATCAAAATCTGTCTCTCATCATTAGCAATATATGCATATGGTATTAACATTCTCATATTACTTTTACGGTTGATTCGAAATTACCTTGCACACACAATCTTATCATTTACACTTATCTTCACCAGATTATACTATATTTATGGTTGAGCACGGTAAAAACTATAAATTAGTAATATAAGAGTTTAAAATAAGACCACATTTTATTCAACTTCACAATTTTTAAAAGGTAGTCACCAACTTAACTTCATTAAATGCCCAGCATGTTATCCCTAACAATTTCGCAGATAGTTTTAAATAAAATACAATCAACAATTTTAGTACAATCAAAGAATAAGGTCTTGCCTCTTTATTTATTATTTGAAACTTCCAAAATTATGGCACTGATTTTAAAGATATTTTCACTCACTGGTAGAAGCAAGTTAATAAATCTTGTTAACATTTCTCTGTTTCCACCAAGATTAACAGAAAGCCTTGATGTTGAACTAGCAAGAATATTGCAAGCAATAAACATTGTGACATTCAACATTTCCTTGATTTAGCAGTGCTTAGATAATTTCCAATCTTAATAGCTCTTAAAATTTATAAAATTATTGTATTTCTTAAAATACTTCACCTTCAACCTGGAAAAGTGTTTTGTGCAATGCCAGCTATATTTTTTCTAAATTAGACTGTAGTTAAGACATTTTTGAATAGCGAAGACAAGATATCACGCGAATATATACAAACGTAGAAAGCTTTACAGCATATCTAAATTTACAGAAGTTTTTGGAAGCGAATTTTCAAATAAAATTATAAACTGAATTATTTACATGTTTTTATGATGGTAGGTTTGCTTGAGCATAGTTCTCGGAGTCCTAAAAATGATAAAATAATTAAATAGTACTAGAAGCAAGTTGAAGGACGAATATTCAAAATAATTTTTTGTTCTAAAATATATTAAACTGAATGAATAGTTAAATGAAAAAAAAATCCAAGTCAAAAAATGTTTTTCGAATTGTTTAAATTTTCTGAAAAACAAAATTTCAATTCCACCGACGATCTTGTCCGTTGAAGTCAAAAGTGAAGAAAATGCAAAAATTTCTTGTCGGCCGCTGATACTTCTCGAGATATTTAGTTTAAAATACCGAAAAGTGTAATTTTACTGCATTATTTTTTTCTATACAGCTATCCTTCCTATAACACGGTAGATAGAATATACCGTGTTGTGTGAAACCGTGTTATTTGATGTTCAAAGCAGGTTCAGTACAAAAAGGAAGGTTACGTCCCGAAAACTTATTAAAAACTAATAATTTTGTTTTAATTTCTTATAGAGTGTGTAATTTACTTAAATACAGGCAAAACGATAGAGCTGGACCTACTGTATAATGAATCCCTATTTGTATAAGTAAGCTATGATTTTTATTTGTCTCCACGGTGCCTGTATTGCTTACATTTCATCCTCTTAAGAAATTTTTATCCTTATAAGCGATTCTAACCTCCAAAAGTTCTTGTTATTTTTTAACCCTAGCGTTAACGATCATATAAAATGTAGGTGAACCTCATCGCCTTTCCTTTCATCATTCTAAGGTAATTTAGTCTTTAAATTGTGTGCTACGAAAACCATGTTAAATAGTGCTGTAGAAGTACAGTGTTATATAATACAAAGGTTTTCGCAATTTTCTTATGTGTTAGAGCGGAGCCGTATTGTAGGTTGCCGTCTTATACGAGGGTTTCCGCAATTTTCTTATCGTGTAAGAACAAAACCGTGCTGTATTAAACCGTGTTGTAGGAGGTAATCCTGTAATTCTACAACATTTTGTAACATCTAGTTTTCTTGTAAAGTACTCTTCACACCTGAAAAATTTTACTTTTCGCCATATTGTATTGATGAAATATATGGAATTTTTAAAGCATTAAAAGATAAGGCCTAGGCATATGTAATTAGAACAAAATGAGTTATGGATCAGATTTTAATCAAGCATTCGACGCTTATTGTTTCTTTAAGTTTTTTATGTTAGGTATTTCTTTAAGATGATGTTTCGTGAATTGCTACTTTGACTGCGGAGAATACAAAAATAAGTAATTTGGTCATAAAACAGGTATTTCATGAGACCCAATCCAAAGGTCTATGGACTTAAATCTGCATATCAAAAGATCATTTAACAGGAGGTGAGGAGTGTTATTCAGGGGATTCCTAACTAAAGGAAAAGTTTTGTGGAACAAAGCAAAAAGATCGCCTACAGCAATAACCAATTCTGAATGTTATTGTTATTATCACTAGATAGACAATTTCTAACTTTTCAAAATAGAGTAGAATGTGGCCATTATTTCAGTAACTTTAATTTTTTTCTGAATTTATTATTACACTTTTTGAGAATCGAACTAGTTTATTAAGAAACAGCATTAGAAGGACTACCACAAAAGTTTGAGAAATAAGAGAGTTCTTGGTCAAAAATGACAAACAAATATGAGTCGAATTCTACGCATATTCTGAGTATATAATACATTTACATATGTTTTGTTTTTCTCTCTTAGTACTTTTGAATACTGGATGAATAAATACAGTATGAATGTAAATCTGTTGTATTATTTTGTTAATGTAAGACTCAATAAAGTAAAATGAATGAATTAAAATGTCACACATTTTCAAGAGTGAATCAAGGCCACCAATAACAATCCTTTCATCACCTGTGTAAACTTCATTGAAAATGCAACTTTTTATAACCAAATATTGCCAATATAAATAAACTAAATACTCCTAGAGAATCATCCATTATTATTATCGATTAAATAAGATTTTTGTTTATCTAGATTTCTTTAAAATTACAGCGCTAAAAAATAATTCCTTGTCTTACTTGATCAGTGTGATCTAAAATTTGGGACGCAACGGATAGAATACAAATAACAGATAGCTAGGGATATTGAAGGCAGTGAAGTTTTTAAACCCAGCGTTTGTACTTATACCTTATATAAATACAGTAAAACCCGCTTAAATGCACATCCAATTTGTCAGAAAATTTCGTGCATTTAAACGGTTTGTGCATTTAAACGTTTTTAAGATAAATGCACATGTTGTGCATTTAAGAGAGCTCGGATTACTTTTTTTCAGTTTGGTTAATTACATAGCGTCCTGTTTTCGTCTTTACAAATTTTACCAAAATTAAACAATTACAATCCGCAATTTACAAGGTCCATCCGCCAACTCAAAAAGACTGAAATGTCGAAGCAAAGACTAACGAGAAAGTGATCTTCTTCTTCTTTGCCTTTAAATGGTAACCACCGAGGGAACAATGTAAAAGTACTACACTTCTACAGATCTGTTCATTTAAAATATGTATATTGCATTTATCCGGTTATTTTTTAATTCAAATAGAAAATTCGTACCTGAAATTAATGTGCAAATAAGAGGTTTGTGTATTTAAGAGGTGTGCAATAATGCGGTCTTTGTTTCTACACATTAATAAGGCAAAAAATTTGGTGCATTCGCATCGTGTGCAATAAAAGGAATTGTGCAGTAAAGCGGGTTGCATTTAAACGGGTTTTACTGTATAACGATAACATAGTTAACGCGACGGGATATTTCTAAATATTTACCGAAACGTTATTTAGAAATTAAACAGTAAAACTCAAACTCATTGTGAACAGAAACTTTAAGGGGACATTCTCTTTCAAAATTGGGAAAAAAAGCACTTTTTAAAAATTTTATTATGAAAAAACTATTATATTTACTGACAAAATTTCTTTTGGACATTGTTCAACTGTGTCTTAAGAATATAAAAAAAAATTTTTTTTTCATTTTTAGTTTCCCTTGGCTCCTGTAGAGGGCGTCGTCCAAAAGTGACGTTTTATACGGTAGGACAATTTGTGGACCTCCTGTAACAGATTTTTGAAAAATTCAAAATGGATTCTATTCTTGAGACTCTAAACTAAGGGATATGCCTCTAAAACTCATACTTTTTCATATTTTGAAGTTTTCATATGTATATTTCAGAAAAATGCGAAAAAAAAGCAATTTTGTTTTGGGGTAAGTTACCCCCGTAACAAAAGGGGTTTTTTGTTTTTAAATTTTAGAGGCATATCCTCTAGTATTTTCAATAAGTAATCGAATGCTCTTTGGTTTTTTAAAATCGGTCAAGTAGATTCGGAGAAAACCGTCCTACCAGTTTGAAAAAGGTAGTTTCGAGAAAAACGCGTTGAAAGATTTTTTACCATAATTTTATTGCATAGAAACCGGTTGTTACTCATGGGTGAGCGCTCTTACAAATATAGCTGTAACTTTTTTTCTATTACGAATTTCTTGATGAAATTTTAGGAGGGAACTTTTGAAAGTATATAGAATCCAAATATGTAAAAATCTCAAAATCGATTTTTTGACAATTTAGAAAGAGAATGTCCCCTTAATAAAATAAACCTCATCTTCCCTCCTTTACAAAGTCATAAGAAATTGTTTACAGAGGGTTTTATATGAAGATAATAATCGTAAATTGACTAAATTCTCCGATTTGTTATTTATTCCATTGCGAATTGCTCATACAACTTCCTCTTAATCCACTTGACCATTTATCCAAGTAAACAAAAAGCGGAAACCCTCAGGTGCATTCGAATCATCTTAATTATATTTAAATTTTAATAAAAATGACACTTCCTCACAATATCAAGATAGATAGATGATATCTCTGACATCCTGATGTTGCGTTGTCTTATCGCATCACAATTCAACTGAGAAGTGTACTAAGCAACAGCTTAAGATGGCTTTATTTTTATTAGATTATTGAATCAAATAAAAAGCTACCAACCGCCTCTGTGCGCCAGAGTTTCCATTTAAGCGAGCTGCTCAACTCCGGCTCCGCATCTTCCAAAACGAGTTTGAACAGAGTAGAAAGGATGAAGTTCTTAGGCGTTTTGGCGAGTGCTGTCTTTTTTGCCTGCTGTGCTAATTCAGTTTTTACGCTTGATATTTCAAATAAGGCCCTTTTTCCGGGAAGCCTTTTTCCGGGAAGCCTTTTGCCAACAACAGTCAATCTCACGCAATATCCTGGAGAAGCATGCAACAGGAAATGTATCAGGGGCGAGAGGCCAAGAATATGCTATTGGGAATTTATAGAGGAACACTATCAAACGATGGGAGTGTAAGTATAATATTTTCTCATTTAAAAATGTCTAATCTTTAATCGTTGTGATCCAATTAAATCCAATTTTACATTTTTGAGTTTTTTTAATAATAACTTACAACAAAGTGTTCAGAAGGCTCTCTAATGTGATTTAATTAACTTCGAAATGTGAGAATCAAATATTCGAGGGAAATTGCTAAAGTGAAGTGTATCGATTAGACCGAGTGTTTTTTGTTACATAGTTACATACATAGTCGACAAATATAGTGCAGAAAATGCGTAATCGTGAAAATCTTATTTTAATGACATCATGTTCTGAAAGATTTGCCATAATTAAAAAATACAGAATATTTCCTTGTGAAAATCTTACTACGTATGCTTATTTCCCTGTTGAAGTGCAAGAAATGAAATATAAAATATATATATATATATTAGGGTGTCCCTTATATGACAAAAAAAATTTTTTTTTCGTATTTGCTAGCGCATACCCCCCATTTTTTTTACAACTACTATGGTCTAGTCACATGCGAAATAATATTTGTCCACGATGATTACAACCCGTGCCGACGAGCCCCTAAAGTTTTTCATAATAAGCGAAATTCACTTCTTGTAGATATGATGCTAGTTCAAAATATTTTATTATTCTAATGCTACTAATTGATCGATGTCTGCGTCACTGATATGTTGTTTTACATATTCGGAGCAAGTTTGAATGTTTGTAGAATCAACGTTCTCTCTGAATTGTTTGAAAAGTGGAATATCAGGGCTTTTAGTAACTTGAGGTATTTTCGCTTGAAACAGATTTTTTAACACAAGCTTTTGTTCTATCTATACTAGGGTGCTTTTTTTTTCGCGACTATTTTTTTTTTCAGTCCCACCTCGAAATTTTGTGGCTAATGCCTAAACATACATTCCCTGAAAATTGGAGCCCAAAAAAATAATATTTAGTACTAGACCAAGACGCATAAAGATTTCCCATATAAAATACACGTGAACTTTGATTATTTTTCTTCAAATCTCTACAACTCAGAGGCATTTTATGGCACAATCTTGGGCAATGATAGGGTTTCTTCAGAATTGAATGCTCTACAAAAGTGTCCATTGCGATGTAACCCTAACTCCCACCAGCGAGGTAGTACGGGTCATTAACCCCAATTTTTCCACGAAATTCTCGCTTTTTGCCCCTATCTCGTAAACAACAAGAGGTACAGAAAAAGTGAATATGACAAACTTGTAGCAAATTCAATTTCCTACTAAAAAGTTTTGAACACCAAATTGCTAACATCAATATTTCTTGAGATATTGGGCTTTGAATTTGAGGTAGTGTTTCTACAATTTAGCTCAATAATACATGAAACTTCCACAATACCTCAACTTCAAAGCCCAATATCTCAAGAAATATTGATGTTAGCGATTTGGTGTTCAAGAACTTTTTGGAGGAAATTGAATTTGCTACAAGTTTGTAATATTCACTTTTTCTGTACCTCTTGTTGTTTACGAGATAGGGGCAAAAAGCGAGAATTTCGTGGAAAAATTAGGGTCAATAACCTGTACTACCTCGCTGGTGGGAGTTAGGGTTACATCGCAATGGACACTTTTGTAGAGCATTCAATTCTGAAGAAACCCTACCATTGCCCAAGATTGTGCCATAAAATGCCTCTGAGTTGTAGAGATTTGAAGAAAAATAATCTAAGTTCACGTGTATTTTATATGGGAAATTTGTATGCGTCTTGGTCTAGTACTAAATATTATTTTTTTGGGCTCCAATTTTCAGGGAATGTATGGTTAGGTATTAGCCACAAAATTTCGAGGTGGGACTGAAAAAAAAAAATAGTCGCGGAAAAAAAAGCACCCTAATCTATACGCAAGCTCCACTAAAATGACCAGTATTAGAGGCTGTAGTGTCACAGCACATTATTTGCACCTGGTCATCGAGGTTGCAATCATGAAACACATTGAAAACTGCCTCTGCTTGATCTTTACCGGAAGAACTCTCTAGTTTTGGGACAGAAAGATATTGTTCTTTATCATCGAATGAAATCAACACCGGTAACCGCTCTTCTTTAGAACTCCTGACGTCTAACCGAGGAAGCAATTTCCCATCCCAATGAACAGTGACTACATCAAGAACATGATAATGAGAATGCGTTTTTATCGACTCTGCCCTTTGCTTTCGTATTTGTGATTGAATTCTTTGAATGGACGACTTATTAATGTGATATTCGTTTATGCTGAGACATAGCGCTTCCACGGTGGCCTGAAGAATAAAAACGGAGTCCCTAATACTCAGCTGGCATCTGTCTAAGGCCGCTACTAGTTTTGCTGAAATAAAATCCTTTTTCCGTCTTTTCCCTGACGATTTACGCGGTAGAGCAGTGGTTGGTGTCTCCGGCAAAGTTTCCTCATCTAAACAGAAAGGAGTACTTCCCATTTCGTTTTGCGAATTACTAAATTGGCACTTTCCCTAACATTCAGTTTTACATCACGAATGATAAAAAACAACACCGCAAGAACTTGTCGAGTTTTGAGTCTGTTATTTGGTGGTTTGCCTCCCTGACTAAGTATATCCTTTTTCTAGCACTTCGTAATTGAATGGTCATTTTATTCAAATTAATAAAACCGTGTTGTTATAGCGACTTATTGCATTTGAATGACCACAAAGGGAAGACATGCCGCTCGCGCGCTAAGTACTCCATAGAAACCTGTACAAATGTCTTCGGATGCAAGTCGGCACGGGTTGTAGTGTACCAAATGAAACAAAATTTGCTGTGCGAGTGTTTTACACCAATACGAAAAAAAGTAGGCCCTATGCGTCGAAAAATAATCAAGTTGAAAAATAAGGGACACCCTAATATATATAATATATATATAAAAAAATTAACTTATTTACAGTAAGTCGAAACACGAAAAATAAAACCAATTACAAATGCGATCTTTAGTAACAAATTTTCAAAATTCATTAAAAAGTAGATCAAAATACAAAACGTACACATATATGCAGGTATCGCTGGAGAGATAAAATTTCATTTCCACCTGCATATTGTCTAACATTTTTTTAATACCTTTAAATTATACAAACACAAATTTTCTAAAAAAAATTTTAGTGTTTTTCCTTTTTTTAAAGTATTTAAAATTTTGTCGAGAATGGGAGATGATAGACATTTTTTAATTGCGAATTCGTAACATAGAGATAAAATACGTTGAAAATATACCTATTTTTTGGTCTATAACAAAATTCTTGTTTAGAATTTGATATCATCTTCTATAATATTTTGGTCGATCTCAAATGCGCAATACAAAATAGTACGAAGAGTTTTCGATAGTAAGTTTTTGATAACATTAAAATAGTTTTCATATTTAATCAATTGTTTAGTAAGGTTATATTGACTGCTTAAACTCTTCATTTGACAGTTTTTCTGGTTATATATTAAGCAAATAAGAAGCTGCTAAATGACTTAAGTTTTCGTTAGAATTCGCTTTCTCTATGGTTTTCGAATTGCAATAAAAACGCAAGGCTTTCATGAAAATTCGAAGTTTCCCCGAAAACTTCAAATTTCGAGAGCAATGAAAGTGAAATATCGGGGGTAGTGCATCCGATTAAATCAACTTAATTTTCCTAAAAAGTTTCACTAAACTTCGAGAGAAAACAACTTGTGCCGAAAAAGTAAGAGAAGTAGAAATTTAAAAATCATTGAATTATAGATGAAACCTAGTTTTATATGCTGCAATTGTAATAATAACTATTTTGGTGAAAATTAATATTTTCCTATGTACTTGCCGAAAACGGTTTATAGATTTGTTATTATCTTTCACACTACTTCAAACAGTGAACACGAACTTTAATCATAAGAAGCTTAACGCAGTTGAATAATAACACTGTTGTACAGAATCGATTTTGAAATTTTACCTAAGCAAACCCTTTATAGCGTTTGTGAAGGACATCAAGAGGATTCATAATCCGAAATATTTAACAATTCTATAAAAAAATTAAAAAGTTATTAACAAAAAATTGTTAATATTGAAAATTAGATATTTTTTTGTATGAGTGTATGCAGAATTTCTAGTTGATCATAGAAATGTATGATGTGCATAAAAAAATTTTTTTGTTACTGAGTTATTAAACATTAAAAAATATTGAAATTGTCTAAATAGAAAAAAAATATAAAGAGGTGCGAAGTGCGGTTCTGAGGATAAGATTACAGCCGATTACAGTTGACAATGTAAACAGTTTTAATTAATTATTCTCAACTCGTATACCAAAAACCAAGTAAATTGGACAATATTTTTTTCGTCTCTTTTAAAACTTTAAACATTAATAACTTTTTAATTTTTTTATGAATTTGCATGAAACTTGGCGAAATGTCATATTTCAATACAATGAATCCATTCTGCTTAGTCTCGAAATTAGGTAAAATTCGGTGTACAACAGTGTAATTAGCATACGTCATCCTCTATTAAACACTTCAAACTGAAACTTATCAATAAATAAACCACATTTTCTCATATTTCTTCTTAAAATGTTATTCAATTTAAAAACTGCTACAAATTTATCTTATCAAAAGTCCTTAGTAAAATAACGAGGACAATGTATTGGATCGCATCTAGATCCGGTCTGATTTAAATTGATAATCTTCTAAGAGTATTATCAATTTATATCTTTGATTAATTTATTTTGATGAGGTATTTGCTTTGATAAATTTCTTACATACAATTGATTCGAAGTATTTTGATAACTAGAGAGTCTAAAGTCGGTGGAAAAATTAATGTATATAATTATGATTTTTTATAGATAAAATATTTTAACTGCCCTAAGTTCCTTTGCACCACAAGAATTCCAAAATGTTTAAAATTGTGCAAACAGATTCGCATATGATGCTTGATTAAATGTAAAACTGTGTAGATTATTGTATCGTTTCCAAGGTCAAATAGTATCATGATAATTTTGGAAATACTTTTTCCAAATATTTGAAGTAAACGAAATGTCTACATTTATCTGTATTTTCTTAAACAACAAGAAAATATCGTATTTAAGGGTTCCACAATTTCTTTATTTATTCTACTTACTCGTTCTTATTATTAATTGAGACAACCGTCAACCGCTAACTTTATCCAATCGATCTCAAGTCATTAATTTCATCATTAGTTATTTTATTTCAATTCCAATGTTACCGTCAAATAACATTATGAATCTATATCTTATTTTAATATTTATTGTATTTAGCTAAACATCACGATATCTTAAATTCAAAGAAAACAATGTCGATGCGAAAGTAAGTTAACATGTCGCATACTCTGTGTTCTATAAAAGAAATCAAACCTTTATATTCCGTAAGATAATAAACAATACATATTTAATTTAAATTGCAGATATTTTAAACAAAGAATCTTCGTATTGTAGTAAGTCCCATTTTTTCAAAACATTTTAAATTTGCCAAGGTTAATGTCTCGACATTGGACCACAAAAACTTTTGTTGTGCCACTGTTAAGCTATTAAGCAGGGCAAATTGAGCAGACGCTTAATAGTCAGCGGCGCGGCGGTGGGGAACTTTTATCGTGATCCTATTTAGTCAGTGTAACTACCACGTTATGGGAGTTTAAATTTCTCATTCTAGTTTATGGATTTATGTAGAATAAACGGGTGTGAAGTATAATTCTCAAAGCACTGTCTCACACACCACGACAAAATGTCATTAGTGCACATAGGTTCATATCATTCGAGAGATTAGTAAAAGTGATAATGATAGAAAGTCTTGGTAGTCACAACACGATTTAATTTTAGCATTTTAGCTAGATAGATACATTTACATAAAAGCCTTATAGAACTTTAATTTTAAACAAATAACACTTGATGAAACACTTTTTTTTATTTGAAAGACCAATTCATAACATTGATATTTAAAAATGACTTCGATAATGTGGCCAATGCGACTGCTCTTGACGGGTCGCATTATCTCAGTCCAATTTTGAATCACTTTTCGAGTAATGTCAGCCGTGTGTCAAGAATAACACAAAAAATATTTGCTTCCAAGTTATCAATTATTGCTGGTTTATCAGCATAAATCAGTGACTTAACGTAACCCCATAGGAAATAGTTCTTAACGTAACCCCATAGGAAATAGTCCTTTTATCGTCAAATCGTGAAAACGATTGTTTCTGTGGCTGTATGCTACGTAGAGCCTTCCTGTTGAAACCACAATCTCACTAGGGACAATGTAGCGTCCATAGTTTCGAAGAAATATTCATTGATTATGGTCCGGTAAAGATCTTCATTGATTTTGCCTCATTTTTAAAGAAATAAGGACCAATGATGCCACCAGCGTGTAAGCCACACCAAACGGTGCATTTCTAAAATCTCTTTTGTATTGGTCTTACTCCAGAAGTGACAAGTATGTAGACCATAAAAATCGACGAGCGAATTCCAAAATAAAATTCGATAATTCTTAACCCTTCCTCAAGTGTGAGTCTATTCATGATTACTTGAATTACTCCCTTTATATGAAATGGGTTAAATTTATACGTATTATTTTTAATTTATGTACGCCATATATCACTACTATTCTCCTAATAGTTTGGATAATATAATTACTTTTTTCTCTTACTTACTACCCTAAACATATGTATATTTCTATTCATTTTCTAAAGTGGTTTCTGAAAGAGTTAACATTTTTTTTATTATGTTTTTTAAATATTTTAAATAGACTACAGTACAAGCTATTCGAATTCAATTCAACAAATTTGGCATGGGTCTTGTTTTATTGCACCGACTCAATTGATTCGATTCTATGTTACACATTCTCGTTACATCTCACTCATAAAATAAAACTCTCCGTTTAACCAAAAATATTTTAAATCGACTTCACAACAAATTGTATTGTAGCATAAAGTATATAATTTACGTTGATCAGTAAATAAGGTAGCAAGCCATTTTCGTAGTCCAAGATGCCAGCCACAATACAATTTAATTGGAAAAAATCACTGCATCGAAATAGAATTTCACCTCTTCTACAGTATGGAGAAGCAATTTATCTCAAATTAAAGGCCAACTCCTCCGACCCATAGCCGTTGGTTCCATTTATCAGAGTGTAAACATAAGAACCTCCAGTAGTTTCCGATAGCTCCTGTTATAGCCAGTTCCCTGGTAACCGAAGGAGCTCGAAAATTTGCTTGATTTCTATAGACAAAGTGTAAAATAGCCCTGGGAGCCGGAGACGACTACAAAGCAGCAAACTGGTAGCAGACCGGGGGCCAAATTCGAAAATTCAAGGGAAAAGCGTGTTTGCTATCGTTCTGAATTTAATTCACATTCCCTCTGGCTGATGCTGCTGTTGCTGCTTTAAGGATTTCCCGAAAGCCCATTTTCGGAAGTACGAACATAGTTTTCCATTAGCAACAGATGGTCCTGTTCAGATCTGGTAATTAATGATTGTAGCGAAAATTCTCATCGGAAAAACGTGTTTCCCTTTTCCCTTACTTTCACAACCAGAAAAATTGGCAGGAAATTACTTTTAAGGAAAAAAAAAGGCGCCCTCTGATAGGTCATGTGACGTCACATATAGGACAGAGTGTACTTGGGAAGTATCATCCCCTACTACTATTAATATTTACTACTGTAGGTGGCCCAGATCACTAACAAATGATTATTACCCGAATATCGTTGATAAGCACCGATTGAATGTACTACCGCCGCTTTATCGCATGAGAACTTGTTGAGGTTCATTGATTTATCACCACTCAGATCAGCCAGCCACTATGTTTTCGGGCAACTTGTTAAGCCTCTCGGCGAGTGAGTGAGTCGACTTTGCGGGATGATCAAAGTGATATATATTGTATATATATTTTTTTTTATATTTAACACTCGATGTGATACAAACTCAGCATAATCTGATAAGCCATGATTCGTTCATGTAATAGCTTAGTAAGGCGTTTGAGCATAGTGTGATAATGATTAGCGGACTCTAAGCAGTTTGCGTAATTCATGCGAACTTTAAATAAATGCATAGATTATGAATTTGTTTTAAAATATATTTAGGATATAACTAGATACTGAAATGAGGAAAAACAATGAATTTAAGATTATGATATATTTAGACTTTTCTTAGACTTAGTTCTTATTTGAAGAAAATTTTTAAAATATGCAAACTTTCACATGGAACATTTATACTTTTGTGGATTTTTGGGGAGTGAGCAAATTCGGTTTATTTGATATATATTTATTTATAACAGCTAGGTCTTAAAATAAATTCTAAGCCTACCTAAAAGCGCACTCGGGAACCAAGCCCATATGGCGCACTTATATAATAATATTAAATCTCTTAAAGTTTAGAATTTTCTAGCCACAATTTTACATTTTAATATATCAATAACAGAATTGACTCAAAATAAACGTACCTGTAAACCATTTTGAATTTATTTCCATAAAAATATTTTGAAGTTTAAAATTTTATAATAGAATTTGCTACAACTTACAAACTATCTACATATCTATTTGCTGTTTTACTACAGTAGTCCGATTTCGACATATGGAGACTTATTTCAAAATTCCTTATTAAGTTATATTATAGTACACTTAACTGACTAAAGACGATGACATCTCATATGTCTAAATCGAAAATCGTAAGTATAATAATGCCGAAATCCAAATAATCCTAACATCATTTAATAAAGAACAGAATTTTATCGTCAGATTTATTTTTTTTCTTGTTATTTGAATAGTTCAAACCAAACTTCATGAATAATAAAACTAGAGGTTACGTATAACACATACTTTCGATATGTACCTACGTATGTGTTTAACATGTTCGCGACGGCGTTAACTGTCATACTTATGTTTTGTGTACCAGATTACTTAGATTGTGTACCACCGATGGTACACACTGTCATTAACGTGTTAAATATAAAAGTTCTTTGCCGTTTTCCTCACATACTATATATATATATATATATATAAATTTGTATATGAAAAGAGCATAAATCTGAAAGTTGTCCACGAAAGTCTTTAAATTTGTTATCCATAACCCTTGTTTCACTTCTGTCAACAATCAAGCTTGTGGTTAAACGTCTTCTAGAAAGAGGACTATTGCTAAATTTCAGCGGATTTATTTCAAGATGCTTGACATTCTGAACAGTTATTATCCTACTTAAAAAGCAATATTTTCTAATCGATTCCACCCCTTCCTTCTATTTTAGAGCATGCCGGGACTGTGCGAATGGTGTACTCGCAGATTGTTACCGCGAGCAATGTGTACCCGCTGATGGCGTGGAAAGGGGTTTTATTTCTATAAATCGACAACTTCCATCTCCTCCTATTCAGGTAAGTTTTTCATTTATATATGTTTATATTAATGGAGTATTATGGTACAATACTCTTTCCGTCCAACAGGTATGCCAGAACGATATTGTTGTTGTGGACTTAGTCAATCACATGTCGGGTCTATCGTCCACGATTCATTGGCATGGACAGCATCAAAGGCGTACTCCGTATATGGATGGAGTACCTTTCGTAACGCAATGCCCAATTCATTACCACAATACCTTCAGATATATCTTCGAGGCTGCAAATGCAGGAACTCATTTTTACCACTCCCACTCAGGTAGGAATTATGGCTTTTCTTAATAAGCAGAAATCCCCATCTAGGTCAGATTACGAATAAATAGCTTTCCGAATATGAATTACCTCTTTAGTCTATCCCTACTAGTCAATTCGCTCCCGGTTTCCTGATTAGATTTGCAAAACAATGAAAAGCAGCTGGCCTGCCAGGAAATTGCTATGCACCATCTTCCCATAATCCCAGTTCATTTTACATTAAGTGTTTCCATATTCAGGAAGATAACAAACATGCCCTATTAATTTTAATATATTCAACTCTCATTTTTCATAAATGCAGGCCTGCAAAAGGTTGATGGCCATTTTGGCCCATTCATTGTTCGGCGTCCTATCGAGGACGAGGCACAAAGGAAAGAATATGACTTTGATTTGCCAGAACATCATATAATTATTGCTGATTGGTTTGACTTACCAGCCGATATGTGGAATCCAGGCCTACCTACCCGCCCAGATGGAATTGAAGCAGCCTCAGTACTAATTAATGGCCACGGACAGCGCATAGGTGTATGTTTCTGACATTTTACGATATTTGAGCTACATTTAAACTTATTACATTTAATTTCAGCCGAAACTCACTGACCGCACTAATGCACCCCTGCAAAGGTATTTTGTTAACCAGAATATGAGATACAGGTTCAGATTCATTAACAGTGGATCTGATTCTTGTCCATTTGAAATGCGGGTAATATCATTAGGTTAGAAATAATTTCTTAAAACCAAAATTTGGTCTTAATTACATTTTAGATTGAAAATCACACCCTCGCAGTTCTGTCAACTGATTCTTATGATGTTAAACCTCGATTATTCAACACTTTGATATCGAATTCCGGAGAGCGATATGATTTTTGTCTGACTGCTGATCAACCCATTGGGGACTATTTTATACGAGTTCGACAAATTGGATCATGTGTGGACAAACCTTTAGAAGGTTTCGCTATATTATCGTATCGAAGAATAGATGGAACATTTGGTACCCCCACACCCCCAACATACAGTGAAACTTATCCACCTGGAATTGTATGTATCTTCTTTCAGAATTTTATTTGATATATGGTTAACATGTCAAATATTTTTAATTTATAGTACCTTAATCACCCTAATGCTACATGTTTCCAAAGTGCTACTGATATCTGTATAACAGAACTGACAGCTTTAGAAGAAGATCCAATATTGAGAAATATTGAACCTGCATTCAGATTTTTCTTGGGATTCGATAATTATCCACTCGACAATAATCGTGTCTTCGCCCATAATGTATATGAACCATTTATGAGTAAGTATTGCACATATTTCTAGTCTTTAAAACAGTTTTCGTCAAACAATATTTTAACTATTTGGTCTTACTTACATCTGGCAGATAAGTTGGTTATGCTACTGAGTTAGGGTTATAAAAGCAAAAAGCTTACGAACTTTCAAAATACATGAAAACATAAGTAAGCGCCACTTCCACACGAGAGACAACTTGATTTGACTGTAAAAGTAGACAGTAAACGCAATAATAAATGTGAGAAATGAACTTTTACTTATTATATTCTCAGTCCAAAAACGAAAAATCTTATATTTGCTCCAAAGTCACAACATTATTTCATTTGTGCATAAACTACCAGGGTACACATAATGTCCATATAAATATACTTCGGATTTACGACAAAAGAAGCTTTCTTAAATTTTCTTTCGATTTGTAGAATCGTAGCTCAGTTAGCAAACTTAGAACAATCTTTTTAAAATAATTAGTTACATATTATTAATTCTTTTATGTTATACATATAATGATAATAATGCACTGATTAGCACCAGATTTAAGAAAACAGTTTTTTTTGCTGCTCTAAATATCCCGTGTTTATTTAAAAGTCGTTGAACATATAGTAAATACCCGTATATTAACCCATTAATGCGCAAAACGAGGATTTTGTGCACACAAGTTCAATTGTACGATTCGAATAACAAATTGGGGCGAATTTCCTCCAAATTCGTATATAAGAGGTTTTTGGGGGTGCTCTTCCAGAATCTGGCATTTGTTTTGCATAAGAACTTCAAAAACCCTATTATTTTTTGGGTTTTTTCAAAAAAGTGCCGACTTTTTTTGGTGATTTTTCATCTCAAAGTCCATTATCTTGTCATTGCTGCTATTGAATGATCTTATGACTACCAGAAATCGCGGTCTACACTTTGTCAAACCATGGTTTTGAATTTTTTTGTTTGTTTTAGTTTTTGCAAAATGGCCATTTTGTACAGCAATGTAATAAAACACTTCGCGATTTTTTTACACGAAACGGATCAACTTTACAAAAAAAATGTATATTATATAACAAAAAGTGCTTATAATTAGCCAAGAAATTTTTTGGACTATTTTTGGTTTTTTGGATTTGGCCAATTTTTGAAAAATGAAGATAGAGTAATTTTCTATTCAAATTAAATTTCAGACTTCGGGGCATGAAATTGATGAAGATATTAATGTCCAAAAATATAAAACAAGTTTTCATTTCGGGTCGATTTCAGTCTGTATGCCTATCAAGGTTAAGTAATAAGAAGCTTATCGTTCGCAGAATGCATAGTAGTTATAGCTTCACGAAACTATCTTAAGGTACTATTACCGTCTAGAATGCTAAAAAATTACATATATTCAACAATTTTGTTTTCACTTTCTTTATTATATATGATTATCAAACTTTTTTTACAGTATTAAACAGTTCTTGAAGATTACGAAAAAAATTTTTTATTTTTATTTTCTATTAATTGTACATTTAATAGAGGGCGCTCAAATTTTCTTCTCAAAAAAACACTGCTGCATGGCGGACAGTTAATCTCTGGAACGGTAAGTCTGAAACATAAAATTCAAAAAGAGTTACAAAACGGAAGTGCTCTTACGTGATAGTTTACCAGAAAAATTGAAAAATCATTAAAAATAAAAAAATGGCGGACATTTGAAAATTTTTTTCAAAAATCGTCTTTTTTTCGACCTTTTTTCAGACTCAAAAATTTTATATATTTTTTTTGTGGTCAAATTGTGGTAAACTATCACACAGGATATAAAAACGAACAAAATGCTTTAAAGTTTATTAAATTCGGCCCAGTAGATCCGGAGATTAACTGACCGCCAGTTAGAAAAACCTAAACTCGAGAAAAACGCGTTTAAAGTTTATTTAGAACATAGAACAGCCGAGAGCGCGCTTCAATTGAGTCGTTATATCTCGGCATTGGCTTCGAATTTCGATTTAATATTTTAGACAGTTATTATTGAAGGTATAAAGAATTTAAAAATGTAAAAAAAAAAAAATCATTTTTTGAAAATTCTAGACGGTAATAGTACCTTAACAAAATTATAAAATAAATTTAATGTCTTACTAAACATAGGCTTATTTTATATACATATCTTTTGTTCATTATGGTATTATTCCACAAATATTTATCTTCAGTATGTTAGTATGATAGATCTCTTAATTAAAGTTTTTTATCTGAATCTGGACTTCCCAAATTGCCCACACAAATAACAGAATAGAAACTCTGTTCGATTATAACTAGATGATAAATTCTTCCTAAAACAATCCAAACCTTACGAAAATAACGAAAATATCTTCAAGATAAATAATATTTTATTTAAGGTCTACAACATGAAATGCAAACATCTCGAAAAAAAACACAAATTTCACCCTAAGTAATCAAATCATACCTATTTAATAAAGTACATCCTAACTTGCCACTTGTTTGTATATTTTCGGCAAAAATAATGAAATGTTAAAGGATTTTTATGTGTAAAACCTGTGGCAAATGAGCCATAATGAAAATCATAACACAATTTTGCGCAGCCAGTGGCATATCTTTCCAGTTCTTCATTAGCAGTGAACTGCACATTCGGGGTAAAGTCATTCTTTGCCAAAAGTTTTATCATCATCTCATTACATTATCATTAGACCTTATCACATACTATGTTGGGTGAATACTGTATACTATAAGTTTTCATCCCTACACTGAAATAGGATCGTGTATGTGGGTGGGCTCGCTAATGTTGGTTGGCGGGGTGTCGACAGTCGAATTACATACCCTTGCTCCTTTTTTCATAGCAGCCTGGGGCGGAAAATATGTTGCTAAGAAAAGTGTAAAAAAAAAAAAAAAAAAAAAACCGACCCTTTGGGAAAAGGCATCCAAGGAGATATTTTCCTTTTAACATTGTGTGACTGACAACAATTTTTTTTAGACAAACAAGGTCAATGTACTGTTAATAGCTGCGATAGCGACCTAAGCAGCTTCCATGAGCAGTTCCCTGGGATCCTTTTATCTTCACGAAACGTATAATTTAGCAACACTGCATTGTTTTTATCCCTAGACCCGGTGGATATACATATTCAGAACTTGAACTGACTACTTTCCTAGATATTCAGAACTTGTTAGCAGAGTTTTTTTGCCCAATGTTAAATTGGCGATTTCAAGTATTATTTTTATTACAATAGCTCACAAAGCAAAAATAATGAAAAATCAATTTTTTGTCTAGATTTGTCAAGACCAAGAACTAAACTGACATGAGAAAAAAATTCAGTCTTAGACCGAATCGGTTTGTACAATTTGTACAAGCGTTTTTTACTTACTTATTATTTATTAATTAACAAATTCATCAATAAACCGATAATTAAATATTATTCTTGATATAGACTGTAGAGTATGATAAGGTTTCCTTTTCGGTCAAATGAAAATCTACGCAGTCACAATAGGTATTAAAAATCGAAGATCAGCTAGAGCTTGGAGTTGACCTAATAATAAGTGGTTTGGATAAAATTTAGAACTTGGATTGCAAAATCAGAAATTATTAAACTAGGCTTTAAAAGTGCATACAAACGTATTTTGGGCATATGTATTTTGGGAAGTTTTAATTGTTATACATTTTTCCTAAAAAAAAACTTTGTTATACAGGGTCCGCCAAATAACTTTTTTTTTTGAAAATGCCATAAAAAAAAAAACTACTGAATATTTTTTCAAATTTCTTTTTTTATTTCAAATTACAATCCTTCCGGTTAATGATGGAAAATAATTTCATTCAAATGGCTGCCTCGGCTGGCCATGCAGTAGCCTACACGATCGGTCCAATTTTTAAGTACATTATCGATTGTGTGCAGCTGTATTTCACCAATGGCTTCACGAATATTGTCCTTTAAAGCGTCAATTGTCTCTGGCTTGTCGGCGTAACACTTATCTTTGACGGCACCCCACAAATAATAGTCTAACGGTGTCAAATCGCAGCTCCGACGTGGCCAAACGACTGCGATTTTCAAAAACAGGGCGCAAAACATCAAGTGTAGCGTCGGCTGTGTGGCACGTAGCCGATCGTGTAGGCTACTGCATGGCCAGCCGATGCAGCCATTTGAATGAAATTATTTTCCATCATTAACCGGAAGGATTGTAATTTGAAATAAAAAAAGAAATTTGAAAAAATATTCAGTAGTTTTTTTTTTTTATAGCATTTTCAAAAAAAAAAGTTATTTGGCGGACCCGTTATAAGCTCGAATTTTCATATAGTGTATTTTAGTCATCTGTGAAAATTATAAGCTGATGTTTTTACACTTTCAAGTATAACCTATGAAATAATATACAGTAGAACGCCGATTATCCGAATCACTAGGAACCGGGGTCGATTCGGATAATCGAATATTCGGATAATCGGACATAAACTGGTAGGTTTAAAGTTGGCAACCAGAGACTACCAGTTTTGAGCTTGTTGAATATATAGCTTGGTAGGTATATGGTGAGAAGTATATCTATATATGTTTGTTTGGCTGGAGCTTCGAGCTCACCTCAAAACTGGTACTCTCTGACTACCAATATTGAACACGGCAATTGTCACTCGCATTTTTGTATTCTTGCGTCCCCACAAAACTTGTTTTTATATTAAAAATTGCTTGGTTTTAATTTTTTATATTACGCTTAGGACCGATTCGGATAATTGGCAATTCGGTTAATCGGCGTTCGGATAATCGGCGTTCTACTGTAAACCACTACATGTTCACCATCAAACCTTGCTAAATTCATAAAGGAAACATAAGAACAATACTAGCAAAATTTACATCAGCGGTAGTCTTATCAATATTAAATTAATATTATATTTTCTCAACTTCACCAAGTCGTTGTAACATTAATTTACCATAATAAAAAAAGGTAACTCAACCCACCAACAACATCAAAATCTAATCATAAAGGCAGAAAAACGTGGTAAAATTTAAAAATAAATAAATCGATTTTCGAATTTAAATTTTAATTTATTTTGAATAAATTTTATCGCCTAAAAAACTTCTGTAAACGAATTAATCATTTATATAATAAGCAATCGGCTTATGTTTCTCTGATAAAAATTTATTTTTCAAATTATATCAGTATTTTATAATAATATTGTAAAACTTATAGCCTTTACTTTGATGTGGTTACATACTGTATTACAAACTTATTTAATACGTAAAATTCCATCGATCAACTTAAATTATTATTCTAAATACCAAATAAACATGAAGCCTTTTAACATAATCCAAAACACTGAATTTTTCAATAAGTGTGGTCTGATGTACCTCAATAACATAACTATGAAACTTTTCCTTAAGCTATAAACATAACAGCTCCGGGTTAAAATTTTATTTCACTTTTAAACTGTCCGCAACACTTATATATATCCTCCTAAAAAATCATAACTTTTTACAAAACACTTAGAACAACACTTAAAACAACGACAGAGAACTCTCAAGATAACTATGTAATTCAATTCAGTCTCTTTATGAAGTGTATTGCGATTGAAACTTATTTTATAGCTGCTGTTCCTAACGTAGGACAAGTGGTGAAAATTTTCTCCAGGAAAACTCTCTTTTTTATTGCATAAAAAGTTTTTTTTTTGCCTTGTACACCTAGGACTTTTGCGACTATTTTACTATCACAGTCCAGTTAAATAAAACTTAAATCTCTAGAAGGGAGCTGCTTGTTTGAAAAATTACTAAATGAAAGTTTGTGCTCAAATAATATAAATAACATGTTCACGAATTCATACGATAAGATGTAAAGAGAGAAAAAAGTAATAAAATATTGTTAGTGACTTTTTCACAGTAATTAATTAGACGTAGCGTTTTTAATAATTATATTTTCTTGGAATTTTACAGATCTAGAGGGTGACCTTACATTAATAGGAGCTATAAATAACCTGAGTTTTACATTCACTCCATATCCACTATTGACTCAACCAGAAGACATTCCCGGCACCGAGTTCTGCAACGCTAACAATCGGCCAACGAACTGTCCTTATGGCCAAGTTTGCATATGCCCTCATCTTATCAAAGTCCCTTTAAATTCCGCTGTCGAACTTATAATTGTCGACGAAACAGATAGTAAGTAAACAACCAAAAATAAAATCTCATCACATAACAATAAGACTTCAACAAGCATTGAACTACATTTAATAATAATAAATAATATTTATCTAATTTGTTTACCTCTCTTTTTTATTTTTTACAGCCGTTCGCTCTTTGAATCATCCATTTCATGTCCACGGATGTAGATTTCAGGTAGATGATATGGGACCGAATCCTTATGGTGGTCCAATGACTCTACAAATAGCTAAGGACCTCCAAAGCATAAATGCTTTACAAACGACACCATTTAATCCTTACCCAGTATGGAAAGATACCGTTTCGATACCAAGCAGAGGATATGTACGAATCAGATTTTGGGCTGATAATGCTGGTAAATTTGAGATACTTTTAACAATATCAAATATCTTACTTATATTGCGTATTCTCTACAACAGGTTTCTGGCTTCTGCATTGTCACTATGATTGGCACATGGCTACTGGAATGGCAATGGTGATTCAGGTCGGTGAACCTGTGCAAATGAGACGACCGCCGCCAGGTTTTCCTAGATGTAACAATTACAAACCGAACATTATGGATTCTTTCGGTCAATATGTAATCCCATAAAGTATCTCAATATATGTAAATATAATATTTAATACATATTTATATTTATTGGATTGAAATAATATTTATCTTATAACAGCAGTGCTGTGATTTCTTGTTGCATTTAAATATCAAATAAAATGGTGTAATAATAATAAAAATTCGTTCAGTTATTTGTGATTGTTTTACCAAGACTTAATGATCCTGTTTTCAGCAATGCTTCTTTAGATATTGGAATGTTGCAGTTTGATGTTTGTGAAGTGTTGGGTAAATTAAAATCAACTTATATATATAAATTGTAATGCTGATACCGACGGAATTCATCCATTTATCCTAAGAAATTGCTCTGATTCCGTAGTCCTCCGCTTATGTACTATTTTAAATTTATCATTGAGTAATGGTGTTTTTCTTGATTTATGGAAAATCTCCTATATTGTCCAAGTCTCCAGGACTGGAGACAGGAATGATATCTCAAATTACAGAGGAATATCTATATCAAATTGTATTTCTTAACTTTTTGAAGGACTTGTTAATGACAAATTATTTCTACTAGTTAAGGAATATACATCACAGGCTCAGCATGGATTTTTCTCAGGTTTTTTTATTTCTAACTTCCAACTTCATTGGTACGCCCATGGAAGATAAATATGAAATGGATACCATTAATTTTGACTTTATTAAAGCGTTTGATCGGGTTAGTCACAAACTTAAACTTCAGATGATAGAAAAGTTTATGTAAAGCTCGGCGCGCTTAATCCAAAGATGTTAAGTGTCGTCTCTGGCGTTCCTCAAGGAAGCCACCTAGGACCACTCTTATTTTCAATTGCTATTGATGACGTAGTTGGTTGTTTTAAATATTCAAATTGTCTCTTATATGCTGACGACCTGAAATTGTTAGCCCCAATTCGCTCCGCCTAGGATTGTCATCTCTTGCAATGTGATATTGACAGTCTTGTCCTCTGGTGAAATTGGAATGATTCTCTTCCTGCCTATAATGCTCGTTGTCACCTTATTGACATGGAATTCCTCTCTTGGCGAAGATTGCTGCCGCCATGTTCGTTCGTGATATAGAACTGTCCAGAACTGCTTTCATGCTAGGAATATGTTTTTTACGACTCACCATCGTACAAACTATGGCGGTCGTAGTCCTATTACGATTTCATCCAATTTGTTTAACAGCTGCTGTGAATTTACCGATATTTGTACTTCGAGAATCTTATTTAAAAAAGAATTATCTGCCTTCTTCCATCATCTTGATTTTTGATACTGTTTTTTTTTATTTCTTTTTGCTTATTTCAATTTTTGTAATGTCTCTTTTGTTGTTGTTTTTTTGTTTTTAGTAGTCTGTAATGGTTTGTAACCTGTAAATGGGAAAGCAATAAATAAATAAAACTCTATTTAAGTTGTTTTAGATCTTAACTACTCTAAACACTCATTCGCGTCACAGAAGCAATAAGTTGATTTCAAAACATTTAATTCCGATTCAAAAATTTAATTTCTATTATGTATCGAATTACAATATATAGTACTAAAATAAAAGACAGAGTGTATTTTTATCAATGTTTATATTTTAAATATCGTTATTATTCGACATATCCTGGTTTTGTTCTCTCTCACGGGCTCTTATCATTGGTTTTATTTTTATTGTTTATATTTAATTCAACATATCTTCAATAATATTCTATTTTTGTTGTTTTATTTGCAGTAACATGATTCAACTAAAACAATTTAAAAATTTCTCAATGGGTTTTACGCCCCTCAGGTGCCTCATTGTTGCTGCCTCCGTTCGGTGTGTTCAATGTTTTTAATACTAATCAAAATACGATCGTTTCGTCTCAAGATTCCTCAAGATCAGTTCAGTTAAATGGTCAACGTTACAGTGGAATAATTATAGTTGTAGAGCTAGCTGCATTTGCTGCCTAACAAATAGTGTGTGATCTTTCCAAAAATGGAAATTAAATTCGTCGATCCACTCGTATCTTTCTACTATACAAATGCAATAAAAGTACAATAAATAACTTACATAAAGGAGATAAAAATATATAAACAACACGATTTTACTAAAATATGGCAAACACAATGTTGATTAGTTTCCATTTTCTCTGCTCCTGCTCATTTTGATTGCTTGCTATTGTCCTGCCGACCTGTTCCGACTGGAGCTGAGTAGCAAGTCTATCGCTAAACAATAAATTATACAGAAATTCAAATAAATATATAGTCGAACTGAGAGTGTTCTGCCGCAAGTCATCAACACAGTTGGAGCTCTGCTTTTTTTTTTTAATCATTTGTTTGTTTTTTTACAATAATTTCCGCCATTTTGGCGGGAAAAAACCACTAAATACAAAACCTATTAATTTATAGAGTTCTTAAGGAGCAAAGGAAGTCCAGTTTTAGTTTTAGTCTTCGACACTAAGATAGTAGCAGTTTTACTATTATTAACAAGAGTACTACTGTTGGCGTGACCCTGTCCAGAATTCACATCAACGTTATCACCTTGGGTTTCAATGCCGTGAGCAGTTGGAGCACAGGATCTTTTTCGAGCAGCGGCAACTGGAACTGATTCGAAAATTGCATCTTTGGTTGGCTTATGGACTTTAACTGTTGATGTTGATGCTAATCCGGTACCTGATCCTACTGCAACAAATACTGCCGACATTGATCCAGATGCCCCTGTTCCAAGTTTCTTGTTCAGTGGTTTACTACCATTATTAGTATGTACAATGACAAGCTGTTCATTATTATTTATTAAATGCTGATTATTAGGGTCGCAATCATACAACGACTGCGACTGAGATTGTAACGATGTAACATTCGATAGGGTGCTCTCAGTTTCGGCTCGAACTCCAGCCGCCAATTGCCCCGAAACTGACAAAAGCTGAAAATTTAAGAGGAATTTAAATTTAATATTACTATATTATTAAATCTAGAGATATAGCCGGAACGAATGAAGTTTATAATGAATTATTAAAACGCATCTTGAAGGAGTAATGTACATAAAAGCAGTATTGTACTCACTTTATCAAAAGTCGATAATTCCTGATCTCAAGTACTTTTTGGAGGATGAAGAACTCTATCCATTTCTTTCTGAACGTTAAACAGTTCACTTAAATGCTTCGCAAATTGAATGTTGAGATCATTTAGCTGCTTCATCTATTTTGAAAGAACAGAAGACTTTTTACCAAAATCCATTTTTAAACTTTAAAAAGTTGTTACGCTTGTATCGTTGCATTTATCCTTGAGACTTTTATTAGCTGCTTTCAGTTCAATTTCCTGACTCATAAGTTCCTTTTCCAATGCCTCAATTCTACCCTTTAAAAGACCAATTTCACGACGCAAATCATCGGCTATTTCTCCCCCTCCGCCAGCAACAACACCCTGCCTGAGTACCTCCATTTCACGCTTTAGCCTAATATTTTCTTCCTTGTATGTATGTAATTGGCGCTTCCACTCATCCACATTAGCTGTTGACTCCTAGGAATTTTTTACATAACAAAAGAGTATATTTACATTCCTTAGTTAAACAAAAATACCTGCAAAGCACTCGTAAGTCGAATATTGTTGCTTTTCAAAGTGGCAAGCTCAACCTCCCACTTCTTAGCATTCGAACAACTGAAAAGGAAAACAATAGAATTACAGCAATTAAAATTATAACATGCAAAACACAACCTACCTCTGGGCAAGGGCCATTTTTAATCTTTCGTTCTCATACTTGAGCTGTTGGTCACCAGCCGCATGCACAGCCGCATTAGATCCTTCATTATTTTGGGACGTCTGCTTATTTTCCGCATTATTGCTAGTAGTTATCTTATGTGATGGACTATCGGGATTGGCGTTCTGCGTGTTTGTGTTGGACATATTGGGTGGCTCCACGTGATGGACCTCATTTGTAGTATTGTCATTTTGTATAGTTGCAGTTCGAGATGTAACTGGTGATGTATTCGCCGATGTAACCGGTGTCACAGCAGTACTACCTGTTTGCGAAGCTAACGTTTAAAAGAAATAAAACAGTTTGAGGAAGGTTGGGACCACTAAGGATTTGGCGTATTTTAGTCTTATATTGTTTGTATTTTTCAGGAATTTCAAGTGTTTGCAAAAGGTGAAAAATTATTACTGCTGCAATTAGAATCGAACGTGTTTTCCTAAAGCAAGTGGATTTCCCTAAAATCTACAAGCACAAAATTCCAAAACATACAAAAAAAATACGGGACAAAAAAAAGTGAATTTTTGAAAAAATGCCGCCATTTTGTAATTTTTTCGTGAAAAATGTTCCATTTAGGTTCAATCCCTGGGGATTTCGATAACAATTAACCCCATATATATTTTTACTTTTTAAGACGTTCCATTCGCTCCCAATCGTGCCCGCAATTGGTTTTTGTGGTTTTTTACAAAAAAATATACAAAGAAAAAAACGAATTCAAAAAATTAAAAAAAAAGTTGTTGTATTATTTTAACGCTGTTTAATAAATATGCAAAGTTTGATTAATGTATCTACTGTTTTTCCCTTCAATTTTCCAATTTTTCCAAATATAAAAAATAAAAAATTGGCTGTGTCACGTCCCCTTAAGTTAAATTTTGGTTTCTTTAAAAGAATGATTTCGCACGAGCCACGCCGAATGACTCAGCTAGTATTATATAATTTCGTATTTAAGAAATGGGATTACTTTCCTTTGTGTAATTTTAGAAAACATTAAAAGTATCTGAAAGGTTGTCACAGCCCAAGAAATCCCAGATATTATTAAAAATATTTATTTTGTAATCACGAATATTTAAACGGTCCTGGAAATTTTTTTAAGTAAGGCGCGGGCGATTTTCTCAACTTGTTCAATATTTTTTTGCTAACACTGATGAGGCTACTGCATGGCCAGCCGATGCAGCCATTTGAATGAAATTATTTTCCATCATTAACCGGAAGGATTGTAATTTGAAATAAAAAAAGAAATTTGAAAAAATATTCAGTAGTTTTTTTTTTTTATAGCATTTTCAAAAAAAAAAGTTATTTGGCGGACCCGTTATAAGCTCGAATTTTCATATAGTGTATTTTAGTCATCTGTGAAAATTATAAGCTGATGTTTTTACACTTTCAAGTATAACCTATGAAATAATATACAGTAGAACGCCGATTATCCGAATCACTAGGAACCGGGGTCGATTCGGATAATCGAATATTCGGATAATCGGACATAAACTGGTAGGTTTAAAGTTGGCAACCAGAGACTACCAGTTTTGAGCTTGTTGAATATATAGCTTGGTAGGTATATGGTGAGAAGTATATCTATATATGTTTGTTTGGCTGGAGCTTCGAGCTCACCTCAAAACTGGTACTCTCTGACTACCAATATTGAACACGGCAATTGTCACTCGCATTTTTGTATTCTTGCGTCCCCACAAAACTTGTTTTTATATTAAAAATTGCTTGGTTTTAATTTTTTATATTACGCTTAGGACCGATTCGGATAATTGGCAATTCGGTTAATCGGCGTTCGGATAATCGGCGTTCTACTGTAAACCACTACATGTTCACCATCAAACCTTGCTAAATTCATAAAGGAAACATAAGAACAATACTAGCAAAATTTACATCAGCGGTAGTCTTATCAATATTAAATTAATATTATATTTTCTCAACTTCACCAAGTCGTTGTAACATTAATTTACCATAATAAAAAAAGGTAACTCAACCCACCAACAACATCAAAATCTAATCATAAAGGCAGAAAAACGTGGTAAAATTTAAAAATAAATAAATCGATTTTCGAATTTAAATTTTAATTTATTTTGAATAAATTTTATCGCCTAAAAAACTTCTGTAAACGAATTAATCATTTATATAATAAGCAATCGGCTTATGTTTCTCTGATAAAAATTTATTTTTCAAATTATATCAGTATTTTATAATAATATTGTAAAACTTATAGCCTTTACTTTGATGTGGTTACATACTGTATTACAAACTTATTTAATACGTAAAATTCCATCGATCAACTTAAATTATTATTCTAAATACCAAATAAACATGAAGCCTTTTAACATAATCCAAAACACTGAATTTTTCAATAAGTGTGGTCTGATGTACCTCAATAACATAACTATGAAACTTTTCCTTAAGCTATAAACATAACAGCTCCGGGTTAAAATTTTATTTCACTTTTAAACTGTCCGCAACACTTATATATATCCTCCTAAAAAATCATAACTTTTTACAAAACACTTAGAACAACACTTAAAACAACGACAGAGAACTCTCAAGATAACTATGTAATTCAATTCAGTCTCTTTATGAAGTGTATTGCGATTGAAACTTATTTTATAGCTGCTGTTCCTAACGTAGGACAAGTGGTGAAAATTTTCTCCAGGAAAACTCTCTTTTTTATTGCATAAAAAGTTTTTTTTTTGCCTTGTACACCTAGGACTTTTGCGACTATTTTACTATCACAGTCCAGTTAAATAAAACTTAAATCTCTAGAAGGGAGCTGCTTGTTTGAAAAATTACTAAATGAAAGTTTGTGCTCAAATAATATAAATAACATGTTCACGAATTCATACGATAAGATGTAAAGAGAGAAAAAAGTAATAAAATATTGTTAGTGACTTTTTCACAGTAATTAATTAGACGTAGCGTTTTTAATAATTATATTTTCTTGGAATTTTACAGATCTAGAGGGTGACCTTACATTAATAGGAGCTATAAATAACCTGAGTTTTACATTCACTCCATATCCACTATTGACTCAACCAGAAGACATTCCCGGCACCGAGTTCTGCAACGCTAACAATCGGCCAACGAACTGTCCTTATGGCCAAGTTTGCATATGCCCTCATCTTATCAAAGTCCCTTTAAATTCCGCTGTCGAACTTATAATTGTCGACGAAACAGATAGTAAGTAAACAACCAAAAATAAAATCTCATCACATAACAATAAGACTTCAACAAGCATTGAACTACATTTAATAATAATAAATAATATTTATCTAATTTGTTTACCTCTCTTTTTTATTTTTTACAGCCGTTCGCTCTTTGAATCATCCATTTCATGTCCACGGATGTAGATTTCAGGTAGATGATATGGGACCGAATCCTTATGGTGGTCCAATGACTCTACAAATAGCTAAGGACCTCCAAAGCATAAATGCTTTACAAACGACACCATTTAATCCTTACCCAGTATGGAAAGATACCGTTTCGATACCAAGCAGAGGATATGTACGAATCAGATTTTGGGCTGATAATGCTGGTAAATTTGAGATACTTTTAACAATATCAAATATCTTACTTATATTGCGTATTCTCTACAACAGGTTTCTGGCTTCTGCATTGTCACTATGATTGGCACATGGCTACTGGAATGGCAATGGTGATTCAGGTCGGTGAACCTGTGCAAATGAGACGACCGCCGCCAGGTTTTCCTAGATGTAACAATTACAAACCGAACATTATGGATTCTTTCGGTCAATATGTAATCCCATAAAGTATCTCAATATATGTAAATATAATATTTAATACATATTTATATTTATTGGATTGAAATAATATTTATCTTATAACAGCAGTGCTGTGATTTCTTGTTGCATTTAAATATCAAATAAAATGGTGTAATAATAATAAAAATTCGTTCAGTTATTTGTGATTGTTTTACCAAGACTTAATGATCCTGTTTTCAGCAATGCTTCTTTAGATATTGGAATGTTGCAGTTTGATGTTTGTGAAGTGTTGGGTAAATTAAAATCAACTTATATATATAAATTGTAATGCTGATACCGACGGAATTCATCCATTTATCCTAAGAAATTGCTCTGATTCCGTAGTCCTCCGCTTATGTACTATTTTAAATTTATCATTGAGTAATGGTGTTTTTCTTGATTTATGGAAAATCTCCTATATTGTCCAAGTCTCCAGGACTGGAGACAGGAATGATATCTCAAATTACAGAGGAATATCTATATCAAATTGTATTTCTTAACTTTTTGAAGGACTTGTTAATGACAAATTATTTCTACTAGTTAAGGAATATACATCACAGGCTCAGCATGGATTTTTCTCAGGTTTTTTTATTTCTAACTTCCAACTTCATTGGTACGCCCATGGAAGATAAATATGAAATGGATACCATTAATTTTGACTTTATTAAAGCGTTTGATCGGGTTAGTCACAAACTTAAACTTCAGATGATAGAAAAGTTTATGTAAAGCTCGGCGCGCTTAATCCAAAGATGTTAAGTGTCGTCTCTGGCGTTCCTCAAGGAAGCCACCTAGGACCACTCTTATTTTCAATTGCTATTGATGACGTAGTTGGTTGTTTTAAATATTCAAATTGTCTCTTATATGCTGACGACCTGAAATTGTTAGCCCCAATTCGCTCCGCCTAGGATTGTCATCTCTTGCAATGTGATATTGACAGTCTTGTCCTCTGGTGAAATTGGAATGATTCTCTTCCTGCCTATAATGCTCGTTGTCACCTTATTGACATGGAATTCCTCTCTTGGCGAAGATTGCTGCCGCCATGTTCGTTCGTGATATAGAACTGTCCAGAACTGCTTTCATGCTAGGAATATGTTTTTTACGACTCACCATCGTACAAACTATGGCGGTCGTAGTCCTATTACGATTTCATCCAATTTGTTTAACAGCTGCTGTGAATTTACCGATATTTGTACTTCGAGAATCTTATTTAAAAAAGAATTATCTGCCTTCTTCCATCATCTTGATTTTTGATACTGTTTTTTTTTATTTCTTTTTGCTTATTTCAATTTTTGTAATGTCTCTTTTGTTGTTGTTTTTTTGTTTTTAGTAGTCTGTAATGGTTTGTAACCTGTAAATGGGAAAGCAATAAATAAATAAAACTCTATTTAAGTTGTTTTAGATCTTAACTACTCTAAACACTCATTCGCGTCACAGAAGCAATAAGTTGATTTCAAAACATTTAATTCCGATTCAAAAATTTAATTTCTATTATGTATCGAATTACAATATATAGTACTAAAATAAAAGACAGAGTGTATTTTTATCAATGTTTATATTTTAAATATCGTTATTATTCGACATATCCTGGTTTTGTTCTCTCTCACGGGCTCTTATCATTGGTTTTATTTTTATTGTTTATATTTAATTCAACATATCTTCAATAATATTCTATTTTTGTTGTTTTATTTGCAGTAACATGATTCAACTAAAACAATTTAAAAATTTCTCAATGGGTTTTACGCCCCTCAGGTGCCTCATTGTTGCTGCCTCCGTTCGGTGTGTTCAATGTTTTTAATACTAATCAAAATACGATCGTTTCGTCTCAAGATTCCTCAAGATCAGTTCAGTTAAATGGTCAACGTTACAGTGGAATAATTATAGTTGTAGAGCTAGCTGCATTTGCTGCCTAACAAATAGTGTGTGATCTTTCCAAAAATGGAAATTAAATTCGTCGATCCACTCGTATCTTTCTACTATACAAATGCAATAAAAGTACAATAAATAACTTACATAAAGGAGATAAAAATATATAAACAACACGATTTTACTAAAATATGGCAAACACAATGTTGATTAGTTTCCATTTTCTCTGCTCCTGCTCATTTTGATTGCTTGCTATTGTCCTGCCGACCTGTTCCGACTGGAGCTGAGTAGCAAGTCTATCGCTAAACAATAAATTATACAGAAATTCAAATAAATATATAGTCGAACTGAGAGTGTTCTGCCGCAAGTCATCAACACAGTTGGAGCTCTGCTTTTTTTTTTTAATCATTTGTTTGTTTTTTTACAATAATTTCCGCCATTTTGGCGGGAAAAAACCACTAAATACAAAACCTATTAATTTATAGAGTTCTTAAGGAGCAAAGGAAGTCCAGTTTTAGTTTTAGTCTTCGACACTAAGATAGTAGCAGTTTTACTATTATTAACAAGAGTACTACTGTTGGCGTGACCCTGTCCAGAATTCACATCAACGTTATCACCTTGGGTTTCAATGCCGTGAGCAGTTGGAGCACAGGATCTTTTTCGAGCAGCGGCAACTGGAACTGATTCGAAAATTGCATCTTTGGTTGGCTTATGGACTTTAACTGTTGATGTTGATGCTAATCCGGTACCTGATCCTACTGCAACAAATACTGCCGACATTGATCCAGATGCCCCTGTTCCAAGTTTCTTGTTCAGTGGTTTACTACCATTATTAGTATGTACAATGACAAGCTGTTCATTATTATTTATTAAATGCTGATTATTAGGGTCGCAATCATACAACGACTGCGACTGAGATTGTAACGATGTAACATTCGATAGGGTGCTCTCAGTTTCGGCTCGAACTCCAGCCGCCAATTGCCCCGAAACTGACAAAAGCTGAAAATTTAAGAGGAATTTAAATTTAATATTACTATATTATTAAATCTAGAGATATAGCCGGAACGAATGAAGTTTATAATGAATTATTAAAACGCATCTTGAAGGAGTAATGTACATAAAAGCAGTATTGTACTCACTTTATCAAAAGTCGATAATTCCTGATCTCAAGTACTTTTTGGAGGATGAAGAACTCTATCCATTTCTTTCTGAACGTTAAACAGTTCACTTAAATGCTTCGCAAATTGAATGTTGAGATCATTTAGCTGCTTCATCTATTTTGAAAGAACAGAAGACTTTTTACCAAAATCCATTTTTAAACTTTAAAAAGTTGTTACGCTTGTATCGTTGCATTTATCCTTGAGACTTTTATTAGCTGCTTTCAGTTCAATTTCCTGACTCATAAGTTCCTTTTCCAATGCCTCAATTCTACCCTTTAAAAGACCAATTTCACGACGCAAATCATCGGCTATTTCTCCCCCTCCGCCAGCAACAACACCCTGCCTGAGTACCTCCATTTCACGCTTTAGCCTAATATTTTCTTCCTTGTATGTATGTAATTGGCGCTTCCACTCATCCACATTAGCTGTTGACTCCTAGGAATTTTTTACATAACAAAAGAGTATATTTACATTCCTTAGTTAAACAAAAATACCTGCAAAGCACTCGTAAGTCGAATATTGTTGCTTTTCAAAGTGGCAAGCTCAACCTCCCACTTCTTAGCATTCGAACAACTGAAAAGGAAAACAATAGAATTACAGCAATTAAAATTATAACATGCAAAACACAACCTACCTCTGGGCAAGGGCCATTTTTAATCTTTCGTTCTCATACTTGAGCTGTTGGTCACCAGCCGCATGCACAGCCGCATTAGATCCTTCATTATTTTGGGACGTCTGCTTATTTTCCGCATTATTGCTAGTAGTTATCTTATGTGATGGACTATCGGGATTGGCGTTCTGCGTGTTTGTGTTGGACATATTGGGTGGCTCCACGTGATGGACCTCATTTGTAGTATTGTCATTTTGTATAGTTGCAGTTCGAGATGTAACTGGTGATGTATTCGCCGATGTAACCGGTGTCACAGCAGTACTACCTGTTTGCGAAGCTAACGTTTAAAAGAAATAAAACAGTTTGAGGAAGGTTGGGACCACTAAGGATTTGGCGTATTTTAGTCTTATATTGTTTGTATTTTTCAGGAATTTCAAGTGTTTGCAAAAGGTGAAAAATTATTACTGCTGCAATTAGAATCGAACGTGTTTTCCTAAAGCAAGTGGATTTCCCTAAAATCTACAAGCACAAAATTCCAAAACATACAAAAAAAATACGGGACAAAAAAAAGTGAATTTTTGAAAAAATGCCGCCATTTTGTAATTTTTTCGTGAAAAATGTTCCATTTAGGTTCAATCCCTGGGGATTTCGATAACAATTAACCCCATATATATTTTTACTTTTTAAGACGTTCCATTCGCTCCCAATCGTGCCCGCAATTGGTTTTTGTGGTTTTTTACAAAAAAATATACAAAGAAAAAAACGAATTCAAAAAATTAAAAAAAAAGTTGTTGTATTATTTTAACGCTGTTTAATAAATATGCAAAGTTTGATTAATGTATCTACTGTTTTTCCCTTCAATTTTCCAATTTTTCCAAATATAAAAAATAAAAAATTGGCTGTGTCACGTCCCCTTAAGTTAAATTTTGGTTTCTTTAAAAGAATGATTTCGCACGAGCCACGCCGAATGACTCAGCTAGTATTATATAATTTCGTATTTAAGAAATGGGATTACTTTCCTTTGTGTAATTTTAGAAAACATTAAAAGTATCTGAAAGGTTGTCACAGCCCAAGAAATCCCAGATATTATTAAAAATATTTATTTTGTAATCACGAATATTTAAACGGTCCTGGAAATTTTTTTAAGTAAGGCGCGGGCGATTTTCTCAACTTGTTCAATATTTTTTTGCTAACACTGATAAAGAGAGAATTGTTGCAAATTTTAGAAACCTCTTCTATTGATCGATACAGCATTATTTCACAAATGATGCAAAATTCAAAAATTCAGAATACAATATGTCGAACTAAAAAAAGTAATTTCAACAGATATCGGTGAAAACAGACAGAAGATATCGAATATGTTACATACTATAAATAATTCGAAAATGTTAAACCAGGCATTTTTTTAATTCAGAGCAGAGCGTGAGTTATCAAAAAAGGGAAAAAATGTGTTCGGATGTATTACTTTATATACTCAGAAGAAATTTACTGAGCATTCGAAGTAAGACGCCAAATCACTCTCTCTCAGTGCATTCAGTTCAACGCCTACTCGACATGTTTCAGATCTTTTTTCATATCAGAAAAATAAAAACGCCTATAACTGTAAAAGAAAATCTGGACCTTCTACGAAAATTTTAAACATGCTTATTGTGTAATCCTTGCTAAAATGTTCAAAATTTAGTATTCAATGTATAACATGATAAATAGCACAGTAAATCTTTAATAGATTCCTATTTAGGCAGTATATTACATAAATTGATGACATTCAAATAACTTCATATTACAAAACGTCCTCGAAAAGTTGCATTAGTGTTGGTTATCTAATCGGATATTACCAAATATGTATATCTAACTCCGAATCTGACATTCCAAAGGTGTAAAGATCTCTATAACAAGATTGGGCCATTCCACACGTGTATTCTCGCAGCGTATTCAAACCGATTTTATAGAGGAGAAGTAAGCGACGCAAGGAGAAATCTCTACAAAAGCGCTGAACTTTGGAGAGTAAATGTGCATCACAAATCGAATCTATTTATCGTGTTGTCACGAACTAACACAACGAAACGAGCAGGCGGGTTGTTTTGATTGATTGATTTGATGGATTTTTAAATAATACGGCACACACACATTGTTAATTCTTATTCGTACAGCAATGTGCATCAGCAGCAGGAATACCCGTGTGGAAACGCTTACTCTCCACTGTGCGTTGTCAAAACGGTTTGAATACTGCTGCGAGAATACACGTGTGGAATGGCCCATTGACGGAATTAAGGTCTGGAAATTTTAATTGACGAAAAAGTTACTTTTACGAAGCATACTGATATGAAATGGTATGTATGGAAACATATTTCACAAGATTATTGTTTCGTAAATTTACTTGTCTGCAGTTTTGGAATTACATATAAATGACAAATAAATAAATAAAATTCTTTACCCGATTTCTATAGAAACCAAAGAAACATAGTACCTCATGTACATATTTTGTAGGATAATGTGAAATTAGTAAAATTTAATTACTCTAACAATCGATTTCCAATCTAAAGGAAGCATCTGAAAATTTCTTTAATAATAAGTATATACTTTTTAGGCGGCAGTTGAATCCAGGACTAAAATATATAATAAGAAAAGGCTCCAAATGCCTAGTAGCCCTAAACATATTCAAACTACTTGTACAATATTAGGCGAGGAAACGTTTTATTTTCTTACCATTTGCTGCTGCCGACTTGGCCAGAGCATTCTTAGTGGCTTCTTTAACTTCTTGGAACTTTTCGACAAACTAAAATTTAATTGGATTACAATAAATTGTAAATAGGGCAAAATGGTTACGTTACCTTCGTCAATTCAGCTTCTGATGCAAACCCTAACCCATAGACTGTGTTCGCTCTAACATCGCTCCACTGGCCGAATTTTTGTGATGTTTGAGTGAATGTCATGTTCGGTGTGATCGTTGAATTAATAACAGCCTTGCTACCTTCCACGCTAATTATTCTATAGAGGTTCCGGGAAGAATCGTAGAAGAAACTAACCGCTACTGCCTTCATGCTTGCTGTTATCCAGGTTCGTTTCGTTTTCGGGTCAATATGAAAGACATGAGCTTGGCATGTAAAAATTGGCTGCTCCCTAGAATTTAGAGAGAAGAATGATTATATATTTAATATAAATGGCTAGAGCGACAGTTTATAATATAAAATATCCCCTGTAACTTAAGAAGTGGCATACATATTGGCCTTTGGATTTAGGATATGGTTCCACAGATGGTGTGCTATTTTTCAGTTGTCCCAGATATCCTGAGCATCGACCTAGAGGTGGTCATCTTTCCAGCCACATCCACAACAAAAACAAAGTCTGATAACCGGCCCCAGATGAGCTAGAAAGTTTCAGACGGTATCGCTGCGGCACAAGTGAGCCAAGAAAGTCACTAGAAAGTGAACAGCCGTCCTCTTTCGCGGGCAAAAGTGAAATGTAAAAGAGCAACAACCCCGCTAATGCGATGAAAGCTTAAAAATCTCGGCAAGGTGATTAAGTAAAGACGGCACTTAGTAAAATTACTGGACAGGTATTTGCCGCATACACGGGGGGGACACTTCAAAGTCTTCTCAATTTCTGTGAAATTATGCCGGTGGGTTCAGCGGCAGCAGAGAAGCCCTATGCCAGTGTGTTCAATTAAACTAAACAATTTAACAAACATACACTCGGAGCCCCAAATACCATTCACTTAGAAAATCACTAAAAGGACAAACCAGGTCCAGAAAAAAAACCTCCACAAGACGTTCGATCGATTAATTACAAAAACAAGACACTTAACAGTCGCAGATTCGGCCCCATACGAACTAGTCAGCCACTTGATGAGGGCATAAATTACCCCCTGAGCTCTATGCGACGCCGAATGCATTCCTAATTGACCTAGAATAGCCCCGGAACTGTGCAAATTAGCAGGAAACATGACCAAGGTAATAATTTACTACGGAATGTCGGCGGGTGGAGCTATGAATAAACCATCGAAAGATATTCATGTAAATAACCCAAAATGTTGAATTTTTTTTTTATAAACAATACTAGGAAACTTTACCCCATCGCTTCACGATCACTGTTCATTTATCTCACTACGAAAAATGCCACTTTTTTGCTTTGAAACACTCGCCGAAAAGTCAATTGAGGAGCGGAAAGATGGCGAAAAGGAACACAATTGACAGCCATTAATTGTTTGCTGAAAAAGGAAGGCGTAGCTGAGGGAAAAAGAGAAAAGAAAATTTTTAAACGCACTAACTGAAGTTGGCTGTGATTGTACGCGGTAGAATTTAGCAATGAAAAGTAACGCGCAAGAACGCACCGGCGCAAAATAAAAGAGAAAGAAATTTGTAATCCCGTTGATTATAAACGTTGTAATTCTGTTATTTTCGTTTATTAAATTTTAAAACCGTCCTTAAAGCCCAAAAAACTATTATTAGTTACATATATATTTAAAAGTTCTCTAACTGTAATTTACGCTTTCGGAGATTTCCTACCCATGCCGCCGTTGAATTTTATAAAGTACCAAAGATTCGTCATTTTTGTAACGAACTAATTTTTTAAAAGCATTTTTTCCTCTCTGAATCTTTTTATTTTTATTATTGTCATATAAAATCAAAACGAAACTAAATGGAAAAGTAAATTGCAGGAATTCAATTACGAAATCTAAAACTAAGCAATATTAGTGAGGTGGGGGTACAGGTTGAAATTTGTATATTAAGCCTATTTTTGTGAATGTTTTCCGAAGAAATGATTGAATTTATTTATTTCCAATTAAAGTACATATATTTAGTAATGTTTCACGAATACTCTATAAAATTTTCAGGGCAAAATATTAAGAAATGAGCCTCTGGTAACCAACATGCGTAGACTCTACAAAAAAAAATGCATTTTCCGGTGGACATCAGAACTCGACACTGGATCATCTAAAATTAAAAAATCTAAAATATTTTGTTAGTTTAAGAGTTTCTCTAGGTAGTGACGATGAGTTTTTATTTTTATATTTAATAATTCGAAAAAAAAGAAAATCTCGATGTCACTACCTCATAAAGTGTGTAGAGAAAGCCTGTACAAAATTTCAAGAGGATCGGTTCAGTAGTTTTTAAGATACAGTGTCCACCGATTTTAAAAATAGTAGTTTTAAGAAAAATTCATCTTAATTTTATTTTTTTTTTTTTTTGTTTTGAAATTTTGATAATATATTCGTCGTTGGGATAAAAAATCGATTTTTAAGGAATTTTTCTTACGATAACCTTTAAATTTATTAATGTAAAAATGTGTACACATATTATGGTAATTTTCAAGTGTATTTTAATGTTTTTTGTTTGTAAGAATAATTATTTTAAAAGCTGCAACAGCTGATCTTCGGGAGTACCTCGAAAAAAAGGCGTCTTTAGGTGAGTACGATATCTCTGGACTCACATCACTGGATCATCACAAATGAAAAAACCAAAAATATTTCGTTAATATAATGTTTTATCTTATAATTGATCGAAGGAATAAGCAAAATAAGAATTTTTGACAAAATGGTGGCTTCTTAAAAAATTTAGGCCTTAAATTGTTTATTGAATGGAAAATATTTATCGATGACAAAAAAACCTTCGATTAATTATTAAAAAATATACTTGAAAAGCTTGTGTTAAAATTTCAAATTGATCGGTTCCGCCGTTTCTTAGGAATCTTGCTAACCGGCTTTAAAAACACAGCTTTGAGAAAAACGCGTTTAAAGTTTCAAAAGCACTTTACATATAGTACAAAAACTCGGACACGTCATTACAAATATGCGTGTAACTTTGAGAATATTCACCGGATTGACATGAAATTTTCTGTGGGTGTTCTTAAATATATGTACATTACGAAAAATAAAATCGATTTTTTGAAAATTCTAACTGTACATAACCCCTTAACCAAAATGACAATCAACTTTTATAGATATCAGATCTTAGATTATAGAGTTCAGGATAGAACATGGCGTGTAAAACCCATGTACATAAGTGAAGCAATTCTCTTCAAGCGGGCAGTTGGGTTACACATAAGGGAGAAAGAGAAAGGATGAAAATAGAAGCTTACTTATCATTCATATTATTTACATGAGACGTGTCGAATTTACGAGAAATTCGATTTTCCAGAGATTTCACAGTGAATTTACACAATCACTATTAACGACAGACAAATTGTAATTGTAAGTTAAAGTGCTAAAACAAACAAAAATGAATGTTTCGGCGAATAATAATTTTTGGCGCTATGAAATTAATCAGAGAGCTCAGAAAACTCAACGGTACTATCGTAGCGGCGGCATATATAAAAATTGCTATGAGGTCTTCAAACTTAGTGCCCCTTTTTTACCAAAAAACAACGATTTTTTTCGATTTTCTCGAAATTTGGTTTCGGAATTTCCTCTTATTTTACATATGTTATACCCCTCCCTAATAACTATTCATTGATCTATAACTTATTCCCAGCTCCAAATAATTTAGTCAAAATGCTGTTTTGTAACTGTAAAATGCGATGTGAATCTACTTGCGGAGGTCGAAAAAGTGTTCTCACTAAAAGAGAAAAATTGATGATAAATTCAATTCTATTACATAGTTTTTAATTTTTAAATAAATAAATATATATATAAATATTTTTTTATTAATTTTTTCTCAATCACGCCTTAACCCTTACATCGATGTTTTTTATTTTTTGACTGAAAGAAATAAATATTTCAACTTAACATATAGTCGGATAATATATAGTGTTTCAAAATGGCGGACAAAAAAGGTCGTTTGAATATCTTAAATTTGGAGCGATTTTCATTTCCAAATTTAAAAATTAAAAATGGCAAATCCAAAATTGTGACCTACATTTCTCGATTTCAACAGATTTTAATGAAAATACAAGATAGCAAATCCAATATATGACGAACTAAAAGGGGATGGTAAATAAGGACCGATTTCGGACCCCTCTGAATTTGACCAAGACCTGTTGTTTGTTAAAGCTGAAAATAGGGTTTTAGAGTCATTCGCGCCTAAACGGAGCTACGGTCTACACAAGATCATATCAAGGTCAAAAATAGTGGATCCCTTGCCACGGAAATTGCTAGTTTGAGAAAAAAACTGCCTCTAAAAAAGTTGTGGTATTTCGAGCGGTAGTGCCCTTAGTCACTCACTGACAATAATGGAAAGGAGGAAAGTAGTTATGAGAAGAAATTTTACTTTACCTCTGTGTGTAATGTAAACCAAGTTTTCAGTGCTTCAAAGCTTTCCACATCATACTTCTCCAAAATAACAAAGTGGAATTGCCGTCAGTACGCAGCACAAACTATCGTGTGGACGGTTTCCCGGCTATTTTCGCGATTTGACAAGTGTTGGAAAATAGCATGCTCGATTTTGGACGTTTTTTCGATGAAAAAAGTGCTCCCAAATAACCAAATTTCAATTTTTATGGCTCAATTTAGGTTCAGTCTGTGTGTTTTTAGCTAAACTAATAAAATTTCATCGTTAAATTGATTGCAGATCACCTGGACGACCTGGGCAATGTACAGCGCAAACGACTCTGGCCGTCAGCGCGCGCTACATCAATCATAAACCGAAGCCGCCATTTTTTTTTTTTTTTTTATCAACTATGCCATTATACATATATTTTTTTCATTAATAAAGATGCATGCAAAATTTCAAATTGATATCTCTAATAGTTTTTTTTTACAACACTTTTAAAAAGATACTGCTTTTTACCCGTTTAACAGGAGAATAACCCCTTAATATAAGATAATACGGGGTTTTATGGAGTAATATGTATGTGTTGGCATGGGGTAATGTAGGTTAGATCCTACAACTTTTGTAGAGGTCAGACATCTGAGACTAGACGGTAATAATTTAATGACGATTAACTCTTCAGCTTCTTGAGTTATTTCAAATAGCTTATTGTGAATGGAAAATAATAAGGTCACTGAAGTAGTGTTCGCTTACGATCCTAAAACTTTTGTAGAGGTAATTTTTTCTTAAACTAGCAGTTTCCATGGTAGAGGATCCTTGAGATGATCTTGTCTTTATGTAGACCTTATTTCAAAGACAAGGTTCGTGTCCTCTCGTAAAACTCTCCGCTCTTTTAATTTCCGGTGTTAAACATAGGGGTTATCATTAGAAATTAGAAAATGACCTACAAATTGCCTTGAAGGTCAAGTTCAAGGTCAAGAGTAAGGTCGCTGATGTAGTATCCGTTCGAAATACTACAACTTTTTAGAAGTAATTTTATCTCAAATTAAGTTTCCGTGGTAGGGGATCCACTCCGATTGATCTTGAGGTGAACTTAGGTAGCTCCGTTTATGCTCGAAATACTAAAAACTCATTTTCAGCATTAACAAACATTTTCCAACAGGTTTTGGTGAAATTCCGAGAGAGCCGAAATCGGCCTTTATTGCACCCCACTTTTAAGCAAGAAACACGAAATAGATTATTTTATTTCCAGGATTTTAATTTATTAGAAAAATGTTGACGACAACTTTCAACTAGTATTTGGTCATCCGCTACATGTTGAGGGTTGGTGTTATTATAAAACTGGTTAGTATTAGTTAGTAGAAATTTTAATAGTCTTTATATTAAAACATCGGTAAAAGATAAGGTGGAAATAAATTTAAATGAAAATGAATCTAGTAATCTTTGACTCTTGCTTAATGAAGACCATGTGCTCATACAATTTTCAGTATATAGAAATCAAATTTTTATTTATTTTATGATATGAAAGTATGAAAGTATGTAATTTGTAGGGTAGTTACAAAAATATTGCACGCTAATGCACTTCTCACTTCGGCTAATTTGCAAGCGAACTTTCCCCATACCACTAAAAGTTCTATCGAAGCTTTTACCCCTCGAAAGGAAAAACAACCTTACCCAACATCGAAGGAAAACCTATGGCTGCCTAAAGAGAGGTGTACAACCATAGCGCCAGGGGTAGTCAAAGGAAAATTTGCCGGTTGTGTCGACAGTGAAGGAAAAGTCGAAAGCGCCTCGTTTCCTGGAAACATCAATAAAACGGAAAAAATTGTGAACGGTTCTACATTTGCCCCAATCATAAAAACGTTTTGCTGTGAGATAGTGCAGATAGTGAGTGGATATTAAAGCTTTAAATTGTAGTTTTCCTGAGAAGAAAATTCTTTCGAAAGATAGCTCTTCGCCAAAGATACAGCCCAGATGATGACATCACACGGTGGAACTGACTATGATAACGCAGGGAATAGTGCCTATTCCCAGCGAAATCCTGACAGGAGCCACTTAAAGAGCTCCTCTGGATCTGAATCCAGCCAAAAGAAGAATGCTCCAGCACTGCATCCGGACGACTCTTTGGAGTATTTCATAAAATTTCCCACACCGAATTTTCGCAACAATGATGTCGACTCGGCCGAGTCCGATTTTGTGTTTGTTTATAATGAGACGAATGTTCCTATCGTCATGCTATTAGGATGGGCTGGATGCCAGGACAGATATCTAATGAAATACTCAAAAATCTACGAGGACCGAGGGTGAGAAAGTTGCATTATTATTTTTCGTACTATCCATAATTTCCTCCGAGGCCATTGTCAACGGCTATTGATTATTCTGTGAGACTCTGGTGTAGGTGAAGGGCAACCTCGGCCTATGTTATGATTGCTACGGTCAAGGCAACCGCCTGTTTATTTGTAGACTTAGAATACTTAACAATACTAGGGACTGTATTCCTCAGAAAAAAGTCACATACTATAAGCTATCAGTAATTATAAAACATCTATATATATCTACCTAAATCGAATATCAAATTGCTCGCTACATTCACTAATAGAAAAAGTTGTTTTTTCTTCGCGTAATGCACCACATTGAATTATCAGTACTTACACTAGTTTACAAATTTTAACTTTTTTCTTGACCTTCGTACGAAATGTAATTTTTCTATTGCTTTAATGGGACCTAATCATTAATGTACAATTTTTGTATTTTCATCGCGTTACATTTTCAAGGAAAATAGAGTTTAAAAATTTTTAACAAAAAATTAAACCGACAACGAAAGAAACTGAAAAGCGAAAACTAAAATAAACATTTTAATTTTAATAACTAAGCTCCTAAATTAATGTAAGTAACGAATTTTTAGTCAGCACCAAACAAACAATTAACGAAGATCATTAAATTACTTTAGAGAAATAATAAAAACAAAATAACATGAAAATGTATCGTGAAATCTCCAGCGATAAACAATAAAATTTCGCAATTTGTCGAAATTTAAATGGGACCGACTTCGAGGTGCACCTTATCCAATAAAAAAGAATCATCAAAATCGAACTACTCCGTAAAAAGTTATGCGAGGTCATACATAAAATAAAAAAATAAATGTATATAAGTATATATTTTAGCCAATATTCGACATGTTTTTGTTTTTAATAAGAGATTACCGTAGTAGCTCGAAACGTGTCATATCAAATCTTGAATTCTAAACTATAGCTTTAAAATATCAATTATTTATAAATTTTATTACGATTTGTTTAGGGAACGAGTTGTTCATGAGTCTTTCTTCTACCATATGGCTTTTTTTCTAAATTTTTACCCAATTTTTCTCGAAAATGTGAGGATGAATATTTTTATTAATTTTTCGAAATCAAAGAATCCTTAGTAGTTTAAAATTAAATTTATTACCTTTTTATTATTAAAAATAGATTTAGTAAATATTTTTAATTCAGTTGTGGAGGAAAGTTACTTCTACTCATTTTTTCGTATTTAGTTCAACCGAGGCTTTTTTTGATTTGATAAAACAAGTGTTGTTACTTGATTGTATTCATGTGTAAAAATCAACCCCGATTTTTCATAACAACAGGCAGTAGCGGCGTTAGGGTAGGGCGCGGTTGGGCGACCGCCCAGGGCGCCAGATTTGAAGGGGCGCCGCAGGCCCCCCTTTATATCCGCTTGTTCATTGAGCGAGTCCTACTTATTAGTAAATTCCCTAAATCTAGTTACAAAATCGTTATGACGGCAACACTAGAATGGAATGCAGTGTTCGGTTTCATTGGTTGTTTGGTATGATATACTTTTTCAAATAAATGTCATTAGTAAATCTCTACAATCAATAGACATGGATCTCGGTAAATGCACAGAAATGTTGAAAAAATGCTGCGCTTTCTTGGAAAAATATAGAAAAACAGGCTTCAAAAGCGCCATTTTAACCCATTAATGAGGAAAACGAGGTTTTGTGCACGCAAGTTCAATTGCACGATTCGAATAGCAAATTTGGGCGATTTTCTTCCAAATTCAAATTTGGGAGGTTTTTGGGGATGTTCTTTCAGAATCCGGCATTTGTTTTGTCTAAAAGCTTCAAAAACCCTATTATTGTTTGTGTTTTAAAAAAAAAAAAGTGCTGATTTTTTTGGTCATTTTTCTTTTTAAAGTCAATTATCTTGAAGTTGCTGATATTAAGTGATTATATAACCACCAGAAATCGCCGTCCGAATGTCTAAACTTCCTCAAACCATGGTTTTGAAATATTTTTTTGCTTTGGTTTTTGAAAAAAAAAAAAAAAACCCTATATACGAATTTGGAAGGAAATCGCCCATTAATGGGTTAACTGCGAAGGAGTTGGAATTGAACCTATGTTTAGAACGACGACAAGAATTCAACGTGTTAAACGCCAAGCTGGTGAAACTACTCGCAATGAGCCTATAACTTCTCCAGAAAAGAAATTTGAAGTTGAATTTTTCAATTGTCTTTTGGACACTACCATAAATTCACTCAATGAAAGATTTGAACAGTTAAATACGACATTAAAAATTATATGTATAAGAATTTTCTACAATTGGAAAACATTTCTCAATTAGAACTTTTATTTTGTTTTCAAAACCCATTGAGTATTAGTATCAAGTGAAAAACAGAAACTTCAAGATTTCTTATATTTAAGTGTATGAATAGAATTATTGGAAACAATTATTGTTTTATTAATAATTCAAAAATCTGTGAAAATTATTCTCTAATTTGGGGATTAATAATGAAAAATTGAGGATGTTAATAAACTAACAAACAATCAACATTGAAGATAAATTATCGGTAGCCTCAAGGAAGATATATTTAGAAATAAAACCTAAAACGTTAATTGTTGGTTCTTGTTTTTCATTTTTCAGATTAATAACAGTCCGATACACTGCACCTGTAGAAAATCTATTTTGGAAGCGTTCAGCAATGAAACCAATTGGAGAAAAGATTTTAAAACTAATATACGATATGAACTTCGACAGTCATCCATTAATATTTCACATTTTTTCGAATGGTGGCGCCTATTTGTATCAGCACATATCGCTAGCAATTAAGAAAACGAAAAGACCTATACAAATTCGAGGAATGATATTCGATTCTGCTCCAGGTGAACGAAGGCTGCTAGGATTGTACCGTGCAGTATCTGCTATATATGGTCGAGAAAGAAAAAAATGCAACTGCCTTACTGCATGGTTTATTACAATTACTTTAACTGTTATGTGGTTTGTTGAGGTAAATTTTATTCTGTTTTCAGGAGGGAATTTTTATACAAGTGTACTAATAATTGCAGGAAACATATACCGCTTTTAAGAGTTTATTTGTTCCGTGCGAACCAACACAACAAACAAATCCGTTCCATGATCTAAAAAACGAATTGACTGACTGTCCACAGTTGTTTTTGTATTCTAAGGGAGACATAGTCATACCTTATAAGGTACGTAATCTACAGAATTTAAAAGAGCTATGCTATTGTTTTATATTTTGAATATTGCTACACCAAACTCTCATTTTACGCGGTAGATACGTTCCTCGAAAAACCGTGAAAAGAACCGCGCAAAAAAAGTATACGATTCCTAATGTGAAACAATACGTATATTAGTTATTTATTTAATACATTTAATCGTCAGCTGATTACTTAAACAATAGAGAGAAATATTGCATTAAAGAGGTTTTAATAGATTTTTTGGATAAATTAAAATCCAAGCAGTCAATTTTATCGTTGAAGACTGTTCTGGACATATTGTGACGATGCTCAAATTTGTCCAGATTATCAAGCTTATCCTATCTAAATGAGGAGGCAGAATAATAGGTTTGCTCCAGAAAAGACCACGAAACGCGAAACGAATAAAACGGGACTGGACAACCTCAAAGCGTTCAATATATTATTATTATAAATATAAGAGTCGCGTAATATAAGGTTTACCGAACTCATTACACCACCTCTTAATGAAGCCTAGATTAGAGTTGGTTGAATGGCTGGCCGGAGTGCCTCAGGGAAGTATTCTCAGCCCGCTGCTTTTCATCATTAATATTAATGATATTTCTCTGCTCTGAAAAAGACGCTGTCCTTTGATAATCACGTCGATTAGATTGTTAACAAGGCCATGGCTGCGTTGGGTTTCATCAAGACATGGTCTAGAGAGTTTGAAGATCCGCATATTAACAAGCTTCTTAAACTCAATCTAACCTTAATAGTAAATTCGGTTACCCTAATTGAGTTCCAAGACCATCATGGTATTACTTGCTGAATTTGTTATATGTAGTTATATTTTATCTAGAAAGATACTATACAAATAACCTTTAAATTTAAAAAGTGATGTTAACAAGAATTTATATATTTAAAGGATATTGAAAAATTTGCTGATTACCGAAAACAACGTGGTGTAGAAGTGTCGAAGGTTTGCTTTGAGGATGCAGAACACGTGAAGATATTCATCAAGTACCCACAGCAATATATTCACTGCGTATGTAAGTTCATCAATAGCTGCTTATCGTACTACAAGGGATCATCTAAATATGAATAGAGTTAATTTACATATACACAAAAGTTAGTTCAACAGTACATTCAAGGTTCCCTTAAGGATTCCTTTTTAAATAATGCATAAGAGGATTATTGATAAAGTTAGGGGACACTAAACTCACTTGATGGAAGTGAATATAACAACAGAAACAAAAGCGCAAACAATTTTTGTGATATTAGTTATCAAACCGCAAGTGTCTATTATTAGTCCTTATATGTATATTCCTATACTTTTCGGTATGTGGTTTAAACAAAACAAAAATTATAATAACAACATGACAACGTGGAACTTATAGAAGACTAAATAAAATGTTTTGTTCATAGAATACTTTTCTTTGATGACCCTCGAAATGATGGTTGATAAATGAAATTGGTGGCTCAGCACCTTATGAAATGATTTAATCAAAAGTTTATAAAATTTAACAAATTAAGAGAATTATTTAATGCTGGAAATTGTTGAAATAAAGTATTAATTAACACAACTTATATAACATTTTTTTCATTTCCCTTAATTTGTTCTTACAAGTATCTTTTAAACTTAATTTAATGCATGTCCTATACAAAATGCCTAGAAGAACACGCTGCAATTTTCATTCCCTCTTAATCACACTTTAAACTGATAAAAGCAGGTTTTTAATTATTACGAAATGTATTCCTAAAACATTTCTCAATTTTTATGACAGTAGTAGTGTAATTAGTTTTTAACAACAATGTTGTTATTGAATCATGGGAATCGATTTCTTAGTATCCTACATTACGAACTCTTTTTATTTTATGCTTGAATTTTTTATGAAAATGACACAATAAATTAAAAGCAAAAAAACCTTTTTTAAAAAAAGCTTTTATTTAAATGCTCTAAAAAGAAGAAAATAAAATGTTCCTTTAAAATTTTAACTATCAACTTATAGCCTCATTATACACAATTTATATGATCATAAAAGCTTGTCGCGCGATTTACTTGTGTAAATAAACTAGTACCTATTTAATTGAGTAACTTAATCAGCTAATTTTAATTTTTTTTAAATTTAATTTAATTAAATACTTATAGGTACTTACGCAAACCTCGCGACAAGCTTTTATGATCATATAAATTGTGTATAATGAGGCTATAAGTTGATAGTTAAAATTTTAAAGGAACATTTTATTTTCTTCTTTTTAGAGCATTTAAATAAAAGCTTTTTTTAAAAAAGGTTTTTTTGCTTTTAATTTATTTTTTACTTTTTAGTTATCGCTGGCTAGGTTTCTGAGTCTGTTCATCTCATTCAACGCATCATTGTTGCAAAGTCATTTGCCGGTTAATTTCGAACAGTCTAGCTCTTCAATAAGGAGACCTTCTAATGATTTTACCCTACTTAAGGCCACGTATGCTTGACCAGCAGCAAAGAGCTTCGAGCCTAAGTAAACAACGGCGTGGTCGACAGTACTACCCTGCATTTTGTGTACTGTGCAAGCCCAGCATAATACAATTGGCAGCATTCTTCGTTCTGCGGTTCCGTGAATATTTTGCTGGAAATTGCACAGACTTGGGCTGAATGAGGTGAACACCGACTTTACCTAAGTCTATACGGACGGATGGTATATCAGTGTCATACATTTGTGCTCTTCGGAAGCAGGGCCATATAATTTCTGTAATATGTCCAATGGCCCCAACAAATATTTCTAGCTCCTTAGGTAGCCCTCCTGCTGTCTTGTTTATATCTGATGGTATAATATTATTTAGATCTAAGTTGTCAGTTTTCTCAGCATTTTTATTCTCAGCGAACCCTTTCATTTAATATCTATACTATAGGAAAGCATAAAAAACTTCAAAAGTCCGCCATATTGGATTAAGAATGATGTCAGAATATTTTTCTAATTATTCTCGGCAAGCACTTTCATTTGATACCCATATTGCAGAAGTGCATAAAAAATAACTATTCCGCCATCTTGGATGTTCCGCCATATTGGATTTAGAATGACGTCACATTATTTTTCGAGTTACTCTCAACAAGCACTTTCATTCGATACCCATATTGTAGAATTGCATAAAAAATAACTATTCCGCCATTTTGGATGTTCCGCCATATTGGATTTAGAATGACGTCACATTATTTTTCGAGTTACTCTCAACAAGCCCTTTCAATTGATACCCATATTGTAGAAATGCATTAAAAATAACTATTCCGCCATCTTGGACGGTCCGCCATATTGGATTTAGAATGACGTCACACAACTTATCGTGTATTGTCATCCAAACTAAACGTGTATACAAAATTTCAGCTCAATCGGTTGAAGATATCTGCTTCAAAATTGAGTAGCAAGATTCCACCTTAACAAACATACATACATACAGTGCAAGTTAAATAAAAGCTTTTAAAAATCAGAGAAAACGAAGGGCCGCGGCCGGCCGTTACGAAGTGAATTGAATCAAATTGTTTTCCAATTATTTCCTTTTATTGTATGTAGATAAAATTAAATGAAGATTATAGTAAACATATAGAATATCTTTTAATTACAAGTTTTGGCTGCTTAAAATTGTTATTTAATGATTTAAAACGTATTACCAAAAATTGGCATTTTTCAATGAAAACTTTCGAATTCAAACAACTTTTCACTGATAAATTGAGATTCGATTCCGCTTAGACGAATTTGATTAAAGAGTGATACAATGAAATTTTTTGTTTGGGAAAAATTATTATGCTGCTCAACATTGACAGAATCTTCCAATGTTCCAGATAACGATTCGCTGCTGTTTGAAGTTACAGTCCCGATTTCTCCTAATTTCCGGAAAATCCATTAAAATATCTTTCATTGAGGTATACATCGATTAGGAAATATCTTTTAGTATTCCTTTACAGGCTCTCTTTCGTTTCTGTCTGCTAGTCCTTAAACGTAAATTATATGCGCATATTCCGCAAAAGAAAATTCAGCCATTTTTTGATAATTTTAGCCTAAGAACATCCATAGTCATCGATTTGCTTTTCAACTCTGATCGATACTCTTTCTGACTGATCCTCTTTTATAACAAAATTTCCTTGACAATACTTGGGTGTGAACATTGACTAACACAAGCTAATAACGACAATAAAATAAATTAGTTACAATAACTTTTTATACCTTATTTGCAGCAGTAATTAAAATTAATTTACATTTTTGAAAAGGACATTGCAAAAGTAGTTTTTTGTGCGAGTTTCATGTCGCTGCGTTGAGTATGTAGATGAAAAGATAAAAATAAACTGATGATGTGCATTCTATGAAAATTCCGAATTTATGAATAACGCTGTAACTCCTAAACGATTTTTTTGCGTTGTTTGCGTTGGTGAGATCTTTACCCCACTAATTTTGGCATACGCTATGTGATACATCTTGTATATAATATAGTTAAATCACAGTAGACAATTGCTTCTAAATTCTGGACGTGTCCATCTTCGACTTGTCCTCCCTTAACAATCAAATTGCTCCCCTGTGAGCCGTGTCCTTAGAAGGTTTTTAGTGACGAAAAATGGAGAGATTATAGCTTATGGAAAGGCAAGGTGGAATAGAGCTGCAACACTTTGCCTTATATCAACTTACAGTCACTCAGCTTAAATGATGCAGTGGATAAAAAATGTAATATTGATTGTATTTATATTTAACGATACAGATTAACGGAAATTTAATTTTGCTATTCTATGAAGTTATATGTGAAGATTAAAATTTCTTCAAATTCAATCATATATCTACGTACAAAATGACGGACAATACACACACACAGCATATTATTGAACGTTTCACTCGGGAAAATCGTATAACAAGCCAAGGCTACCCCCAAACAAAATATTTAGTGATAGAGAGGAACAATTAATAATACGTGAAATTCATAAAAACGCCACTTTAAGTGCACCCTAAGCTAACTACTGCTATGGAAGAAAGATTAGGAAAAAAATGTAACGCGGAAACAGTGCGCAGGATTCTAAGGAAAACTAATTTTCATGCAAGAACTGCAAGAAACAAACCGCTAATTAGTGAGAAGAATCGGCGTTTTCGGAAAGAGTTCGCTAAAATTCATCAACATAAGGATATTGAATTCTGGAAAACAGTTTTATTTGCAGATGAATCCAAATTTAATATTTTTGGATCAGATGGCAAAATTACCGTTTGGAGGAAACCAAGAAAGGAATTAAGACTGAGGAATCTACGGCCTACAGTTAAGCATGGTGGAGGCCATGTAATGGTTTGGGGTTGTATGTCCCATAATGGAGTAGGAAATCTACATTTTATAGAAGGAGTGATGGACAAAAATATATACTTGAACATTTTGAGGCGAAATCTTCAGGAGAGTGCTGCAAAATTAGGCATAAAAGACTGTTTTCGGTTCTCTTAAGATAACGACCCAAAACATTCGTCGTTTATTGTCCGCGAGTGGTTACTTTACAATTGTCCCCATGTTATTAAAACTCCTGCACAATCACCGGGCTTAAATTTGATAGAACACGTTTGGGCGTTGCTAAAAGAAAAAATTAAAAAATATGCTATAAAGAACAAAAATGACATAAAAAATGCGTTGTTGAAAGAGTGGGGGAAATCACACCTGAATTTACAAAAAAGTTGGTAGAATCTGTTCCTAATCGATTAAACGAAGTGACAAAACAAACTGGAGGTCCAACAAAATATTAAAAAAACGTTTAATTATATTTCATTATAGCTTTTCAACACTGCATCAAATAAGCTGTGTCACTTTTGTTAGTAGAAGAAATTTACTTAATTTTTTTTTTTTGTTATGAATTAAAATATACTGATTGAAGTTTAATATTCTTGTTTTATTTCTATTCCACTTTGCTTTAAATCCATTCGTTTAAGAGATTCAGTAATGTGTTGCATCATTTGAGCTGTGAGTGACTGTATAAAGGATTTGAAAACGACTTTGCGTCTGACAAAATAAAGGCATGAAATTGTTTGGAAAAAAGTTACAGCCAAGATGAAAGCAGATCATTTCTTCTTTAGCCACGAGCAGTGCGAGTGGCAATTTAAAATTTGAAACTCTTTCTACCGTACTTTGAAATTTACGCAAGCATAGTTTAACTCGTGTCTAATTAAGCCACCTCGACTCGAGTGAGTTTCCGGTTTTCCTTTATTCAAATGTAATCGATAAAAATCGCTAGCCCTTAAAAAAAACTGTCAACTGTCGCGTTAAACTGCTTTTATTTATCGAACTCACCTCACCTCCTCATCCACTTTCGAAAATTCCAGTTCAGTGCATTCCCATTTCCCTGGTGAGTTCCAGCTGACTTTTTCGCCGGCTCGGAGAGAAGCGCGTCGCGTCTTGAAATGTCAAAAATTCGTATAAAATTAGATTTATCGGATTTCTACGATGATAAAAAGCGTTTTGCCTTTGTCCTGATTGACCCAGAGTGGAAAAATGTTAAATGTCTGCAGCGTCATGTGGAAAAATTGTTTAATTTGTGCAGCGTCGAGTTTGTCGCCGTTCCTCATTCGTGCTATTTGCCGCCGCGGGAGGACATCGGAGTTGTAAACAGTGGAGACGTTTTGAGGTACATGCGACCCAAGATATCCAAAATAGGGAGCTAATTAAGTTAAAGTTTACATTATTTTCTAGAGTTGTGGCAGCAGAGAGTTCAAATACCGTTAAAAATGTATTGGAACCCGTAGATACCGAGGAAATGCCAAGGAAAAAGAAGAAACTAAAAGAGTGCAACAAGGACATTCCAAATAATGTTGAGACGGAAAAGGAGGACAGAAAAATAAGGAAGAGAAAATATCCAGTTGAAAATGCAGAGACTTGCCCTTTCAATACTAACGTGATTACAGATTCCACCGTGTCAGTTAAAAAACTTAAAAACATTTTCGACCAAAAGTTCGCAGAGTGCGACTCATTTGGCTCCAAATCGTGGAAGGAACAAGAAGTGAAGGATACAACTAAGGAAAGTATTGCTTCAAATTGCATTTCAGAAGATGCCGAAATTGCAACTAAGTCCAAACGGAAACGAAAGCGAAAGAAAAAGTTGAAGAAATCTTCTGAAGTTGTAACCGAAGATTCGTTTAAGAATCGCATAATTACGAAAAATAAGTGCTTCAAAAGTACGCCAATTGCTACCGTAAAGTCCCAAGGACATATTAGATTTGACGATGATGGGAAAGCTGCAGCTAATGAAGATAATTCCGAAAAGACTTCAATAGTTTTCACTAGTTACTTGGACAATTTGAACAAATCTAAAGCTCGAATTATTAAAGGCACAGGTAAGATCAAAACTCTGGGCTGTTGGGAAGACTAGGTAAATACTAATTTGATTAATAAAAAAGTTATCTACATCAAAATCAACTGGTCCAATCAAGTTCATTTCGTATTTGCTAAGATTGGAAAGATTAATCTCAAATATCATATAATCAAACATCATTATATGGTCTTTGGTAATATCGTTGTTTTTTTGAGAATGAAGTTTCTACCAATCCAGCAAACAAAAAAGTATTAAAATCGCACTACAGATGGTACTGTACGGCCCAAAGTCCCTTTTCTTTTTGATTATGGTATTTTATATTATATTTTTAAAAGATATATATATGTAAGTACATTTATTTTATACGAACAATCAGCCTAAACATAATCTTTGAAATAGATAAACAGAGAATTTTTAATCGAAGAAGATAAAATCAATTTGCCAACAAAATTATTTAAACACTAATCAAAATAATTTATAAGACCAATAACAAGCTTAAGATATATCTGAAGAGAGGAAAAAGTATGGTAACCCCTGAATTACTCAGGAACGCATTTTTGAGAAAAACGTTAAATACAAACGTTTCATGATTTTCCCCTGGCTACTAGCCTTCTAATAGCCTAAATTCGCCGCTCTTTTCATTCCTGGGGTCATAATTATGTCTTACCATTTAAGAAAATCAACTTGATCTCGAAGTGACCTTGAGAGTCAAGTTCAAATCCAAGGTCATCGCCAAATAGCCAGGGACAATTCTTACAACTTTTGTTTGTAACATTTTTGCCGAAAATCTACTCCTAACGAGTTATTCTGTCCCGATAATTCGACCTTCCTTTGATATGATCCTCAGAGGTCTAAGATTCAAGTTGCCCAAGGTCATATCCGAACGTAACATTTCCAGCTCTTTTCATTTCTGGGGTCAAAAGTAGGGGTTGCCATTTAAAAATAATAATTATTAACTACCCTCGAGTTCGATTTGAACGAAAGCCATGGTAAAACTCATAAAATAAATCTGATGCCCCTTTGATGATCGAAATTTTAGAGAACAATATGAACAAGCACCCCCCACCCTTCTTCATTTGTCTCAATTCGATGACCCCTACAACACATCTTAAGAACGAGGTTATCGGGAAGTTGGAACTTAACGTGAATATTTACCAAAATAAAAATTATGTTTATATTTATTACAAAAAAAAATACTGATTCAAAAGTTTGAAAAATGCAAAGGCTTAACAAAAACTACAATAAAACAATTCTGCACAAGTCTTTACCACAAATATTAAAAAATTTCACAAAATAATCAAGAAACTTCTGAAAAACAATTTTTAATATTTTTAGTTATAAACAATTCATCAGCTCAGAATGGCATACAGGACCACAAAGAAAAGGAAACAAACGAAATTACCCAAGAACATTCTGTGCAAAATGGAATTGTTCTACACAATACAGAGCCCACAGCCTCTATTAACGGTACTTATATAGATGAAAAACTAAACATAGAAGGTATTATAGTTAATCTCCCGTAATAAATTGGACTTTTAAAATAAAAAAATATATATTTTAGAATCACCCACTCAAGCCACCAACGGATTTCCGGCGGTTAGTAAGATTCAAAGTGAAACTTTTTCGACTAAACAAATTTTGAGTCTTTCTGAACCGCTTTTGGGTGAGCCTACGATAGGTGACATACTCATATTTAAGGTAAGTGATTTAGAGATATAAAAATTTAAGTGGAATATAAAAGTAATAATGATTTTTCAGATTTATCGCTTAAATGAATGCAGTGAGCCATCCTTATCAGACTTCATTTGTGGAAAATTTGAGGATATTGAAGAATCTTCGCAATTGATGAAAATATTTTTAATTGGTAAGGGTATTTAGTTGTTTTAAAAAGAAAAATTAAAACTTGTTAACTTTAGATGGACAAGATCAACTTGTGGATTTTGAAGGCAATACTTTCATGAACCTGGATATGAGAGGTCCGGACTACTTGTTTCTAAAATATGAAGATCTTATTGATAAAAAAGTATTCAGGATGTAAAATTGATTTGGTAATTTACAATTTTTGTTAAGTATAAATAAGTGTACAAATATATAAATAAATAGTTATTTTTGTTCTATTTCCACTTATTTCTTTCTTAAAAATAATAAAATCCTGAATATCCGTTGGCCGTCCTGTCCGCCTGTCTGCAAACCAGTTGGAAGCGCTTAAAAGTATATTACCGACAATAAATTTGGGCAAGTAATAAAGCTTATATATAATTTTTTATTATAATTTCTATATGTACTCAAAGATCAGAATACCTTAAACTGGGGCTTTAATCTGGAAGACTACATGAAATGAGACGTTTCGTCTGAATTTTTAATATAACTTTTTGAGGAAATTTTTTTGTATTGTAAATTTTCACCAAGAAAGTGTAAAAAAGGATTAGCGACGAGCAAATACTTCTGCAACAACCTCACACTCAGCAGTCAAAAAGCCTCGAATAAATTTTGCACTTAAGGGGACATACTCATTGAAATGGACAAAAAAACGACTTTTTTGGAATTTTTTTTTTAAACCCTATTGCATTTATTCAAAAAAATTTTTTCATATATTGAAAATATAGGCATCGAAGTATACAACAACAAAAATTTTTTTTTTTGTTATGTTTTGCGGCAATAGAGGTTGTTGTACGAAAAGTCCCTTTTTAGCTGGTACCAGTTCCTGCGGTTTTCCTGGAGAGGATAAAGACAAAATTCAAAATGGGGTTTGTTCTTTAGACTTTTTTCTAGAACATAGACCTATAAAAATGAGACTTCTAATTTTTTTAAATTATTTTTAGGACTGTTTTTCTAAAAATTTTAAAAATTTGCCATTTTTTTGGGGGAAAGTACGTGTATAAAAAAGAGGGTGGGGTACTTTTATGCATTTTTAAAGGTCTATGTTCTAGCATTTATGTTAATGAGTCGAATGCTTTTTGATTTTTTTAAATCTATCGAGCAGAATTTGAGATATCACTGGTACCAGGTGAAAAAAAGTAGTTTCGAGTAAAACGCGTTTAAAGTTTTTGTGCGACGCTCCAAATCTATAAAAACCGGTATATATCGTTACGTATATATAGCTATAACTTTCGTTTTGTTTCGAATTTCTCACAATGGTTTGAGGACAGCATTTCTATGATGTTAAGGAATACTTTTATGTAAAAAAAAAAAAAAAAATCGATTTTTTTTTCATTTCAAACGAGAATGTCCCCTTAATAGTTTTATTTTATTTTTACATTTCATCTTCTTTTACTATTTCTTGTACTTATTAGTTTATTATTATATTTTCAGATTTATTTGTTGTTTAATTATTTAGTGTTGTAGTTGCATTTTAAGTTTATATTTATTTTATTTAAATAATTTTGTATATACATTGGTACACAAAAGAAAATTAAAACTCTTATGTACTTTCATGTAAACTTAACATCAAATTAAATTAAATTAAATATATAGAAGTCTTGCTCATCTTTTTGTCAAAAGTGTTTTATTACATCTGTTCGCAATTGCTTGTATAACCGTAATAAAATAGTTTTATATTCATCTGCTACAAAATAACTAGCAACCGGCTTTGCCTCCAACTCGCACTGAATTTTCTATAAATAAAAATTGTTATTTTATTTATTTTAATCTATAATACTGGCAGATCCACTCACCAATAGAGCTTTGTGCGTCTCTTCCAACTCAACTGTTTCATCGTCATAGTACTCATGCAGTAATCCTCTTAAGATAGTCAATTTTGCGTAAAAAATAGCACCGGGATCCTCTGATTCGATGCTCAAGTAATTTTCCATTTCGAAGTATTTTAGGATCAATCTTTCTCCCAAGAAATACAAGACCTGTTCAAAAGTATCATCACATTCTTGTGTGTGCATATCGAACATTTTACAAAGCTCAATAGGAGTTAATATCACAGGCGTTCGCATCTTTGTGGTAAAAACTGTATTATTACAATTTATTTGTTCTAAAGGATTATTTATTTGCGCCATATTCAAAAGATGTTTATCGATCCTTAAAGGCTTTTTAGAGTTGTATAAAGGTGTCGGCGAAGTAAAGAGATTTTTTGTTTCCAATGGGGCTAACGTAACTGGTAAACTGATGTAGATGTAGTCATTTTCGATATTTAGACAAGTTCCTAGTTCTACGGAAGTAATAGGAGGTACTGCAAACCTCCCCTTTTTAAGTGGTATTATAATATTAAGACGTTCCTCTACTTCAAATGAATTAAGCTTGAGAATTTTTAAAACGTTGAGTTGGCTACTAACATTTATAATAAGGTTCCAAGAAAACGTTCTAAATATCTCATGCCATTTGAGTTTGAGATTAACCAACAGGAAAATGAAGTATCTTGGGGAATAGCTTTTTTCATCAGGAAAAATTGTAGGTCCATTTAACTGTGGTATTTGGCCGTGATACGATAGCGTGGCAGAAGCAAGATCTGCATAAATTTTCCTTCTTTCCCCAACTCTGATTAGTTCCTGCTTTGTGATTTCTCGATCTATTTCATTTCGAATGTTTTCAGGATCCTCGGAAATGTTAATCGCTGGCTGAAAAATGCTATCTATATCTTCATCATCATGTAAAGAGTCCTCAAGGTCCTCGGCTTTTTTGAACCTGGTGCGATAGAAGATGTTGTTCTCACTCAGGCACACAAGCCGTTGAATGGATTTGACCCAGGTAAGTGCCACAATGTTTGGATAATTGAGCTTTTCCTCCCGTACGTAATAAATATAATCCTCCAATATGTTATATTCCAGCACAGCTTTGACGACACTCTGACCGTCGGAGTAAAAGAAGCAATTATCGGCAAAGGTTAAGGCTTGGATATCAGGACTTATAATATGAAGCTGCCTACTAACGCTGTTTGTTAACGAGCAGTGGAAAATAATTTCTAAAGCACCGCAACTCATAAAAACAAGGATAGTTGATGGCTGGAGTAGTTTTATGTGTTCAATTGTAGACGACACCGTGGTAATTAAAACCTTCTCTGAAATCGCTACGCTGCTTTTACTCCCGTAGAGGCAATATAAATTATTGGACATTGAAAAAATGTAAACATCCCCATGGTCTACATTCTTTTCTAGAAGCAAACCCAAAAAAACGCTGTTTTCCTCTGTAACTCGAGCAGTAAGGAGGCAGAAGGTTTCATCAGTCCACGTCTTACTGGACAATTTCCCTTCATAGTTCATATTCAAGTCAAACACTTGCCTGTCTTGGTCAAAATCATTTTCAGATGTAAAGTCTGCAAAAGTCTCTAGAGAAATTTTATAATCGTCCGCTACTCGGATAATCGCAAACCCATTTTCTGTGGTTGAAATACATCGCACTCCCAAAAGATTTTGCAAGCTGTTGAGCTTTCGCGACGACGAAAAGTAGTGGACCTCCCCGTTCGTCAGGAGCGCTAGGGTGTTGTACTTCGTCACTGCAATGTCCTTCACTGTTCCATTTATGGGAATGTGATTCACGTCCGTTAAAGTGGTGGACTCCGCTGTTTTCTTGAACGTGAAAGTGTACAGACAATCGGAGCCCCACGTAACGAACACAATTTTACTTCTGCTTGAATTGTAGAAAAGTCCAAGTGGATAGAAAAGGGAATCATCAATTTTCCAGTTACTTGCACTCATGCTGGTTAAATTATTTTAAAAGGGTTAACGAACAAATAGAAGAATCAATTTCAAAGCAATTTACCCTTATTTATAATTTCATATATTCTTTTTATCTGCTGCAATAGCAACCGGCAAATTATTAACTATATTTTAGGCACAAAACGTTCACACATCCCCCTATATGAGAATTGGCGATTTCAAAAAATGTAAACAAACAAGCATAGTTCCACACGTCCCACAGTGTCACAGACGGCACGTCAAAGTGCCATATGATCGCCATTGGCGTTCTGGTAAAGAGCCACTTTAAGAAGGGGCATGTTATTTTAAATATAATGAAAAATTGTTATCTTCGCGAAGAAACGTATTACTATTAAATGAAATAAATTCGATTTACCCGTTTACAATGTTATACCCATCAGATCCTGCTTATATTCCTAGTTGTACTAAAGAAAATCCCTCAGTATTAAATCTTTTCGTTACAAATTGCTCTGATGTTTTCTCCCAACCAGTTATTCTTAACTTGAACCAAGACCCCAGCGTACAGGACAAAAACAGATGACTTAAATGGTCGGAATAACTGGACATGTCGCGACCGTTCCATTAGAGCAACGTAGAACGGTCAATTCTAAATGGTACACCACCATTTTTAGTATTCGGAAAAATAAGGGAGAACAATTGCAGAAGACGAATCATTCTCCACCACGCCAATGCAAGCTGTCACACATCAGCTCAAAGTGAAGTGAATTTTTGAGCATTCAAAACATCGAATTGATGGGTCATTCGCCGTACAGTCCTGATTTGGCACCCAATGATTTCTTGTCATTTCCTCATATCAAAAATAAATTGCGAGGTCAACGTTTTTCGACACCTGAAGAAGCGGTTGATACGTTCAAATCACATGTTTTGGAGGTACCTCAATCGGACTGGAAAAAAATGCTTCGAAAATTGGTTTAAAAGCATGCAAAAGTGTATTGATCTTCAAGGAGAATATTTTGAAAAACAATAAAGCCATTTTCGGTTATAAATATTTGTTTTTACTTGTCTATCTCAAAACTTTAGTAGCAACCCTCGTATGTATTAGGTGCTTTTGAAACTTTAAATGCGTTTTTCTCAAAACTGTGTTTTTAAAGTCGGTGAGCAAGATTTCTCTGCAACGGCTGAACCGATCAGTTTCAAAATTTAACTTTTTAAGCTTTTTAAGTATATTCTTTAGTAATTAATCGAAGGTTTTTTATCATCGATAAATATTTTCCATTTTATAAACAATTTAAGACCAACATTTTTGTTCAAAATTGTTTTTTTTTTTTTTTCAGAATCCGCCATTTTGTCAAAAACAAAAAAAAACACTCAAAAGTTATCATAATATATGTGTAAAAATTTTTACATTAATAAATTAAAAGGACATCACAAGAAAAATACCTGAAAAATCGATTTTTTTATTAAACTGGCTACGTTTTTGAAATCTTATTAAGTAGAAATTGCCTAGACTATCACAACTGTCGCTTGCTACTATTATAAATTGCAGTCAAATTGATGACGTCTGATTGTATCGAAACTTATGTCTTCCTAATTACGAAAAAAAAACAAAAATTGCCGGAATTTATACTCGAAGTGGATACGATATAAATTACCATTTTTTAAATATGAATTAGTACGGTTAAATAATTTAATCAATACACTTAATTACCCAGCATAGAAATAAGAAATGGAGTACGTTATTACAAGGCCTAGAAAAATGTTCCAAAACGTTCTCGAAAGCACTCAATCTTGTGACGGGCCTGGCTGGTCCAAAAATAATAAAACATATACAGTGGTACCTCGATATACGAGTGCCCTAATATACGAGTGTTTTGAGATACGAGCCGCCGAGCGAGCGATATTTTGCTTTGAGATGAGAGCAAGATTTGAGATACGAGGAATCGCACAATACACCGCTGTACACGACCCCAACATGCGGGGCGCTTGTTGGGGTCGTGTGCAGTGTCTAACAGTTTGTCCCACCTCAGACTATCCTGAAAGGGAGGAAGAAACAAACCTCCTTGACAAGTTTTTTTAAACGATCTGCAGGTGAAAATTAGCAAAGCGTGACGAAAAAAGCGAAGACCAGTTACGAAAATTAAGCGCTTCCGTAAGCACTTCACTTTTTCTTTTATTATGTTTTTATAGAATATGTATTTGTTATTTATAAATAAATGTTTCTTCTTGTAAATACATTTTTCTTATTCAAAAACACTTAACAAAAACAACTCAGGTGGTGTTTTGGGAGCTGGAACGGATTAATGGCATTTCAATTAATTTCAATGGGGAAACTTGCTTTGAGATACGAGCAATTTGACATACGAGCAAGGTTACGGAACGAATTAAACTCGTATGTCGAGGTACCACTGTATTACAATCGTCTCGGAACAATAAAACACCAGGATACGATAGTACATATACCTAATTTGGCGTTATAATTACTTCCTAAGGGCGGACTTGTATACAGGGTGTCCAAAACCACCCGTCCACCCCTTCTAAATCGGCCAACAACTTTTTTTCCGTCAAGGCCATTTCTCCATTTAAGTAAATTGGATACGCTCGATCGATTGACGCTATTTTCAGCTTCCGATCTCGACGGGAAGTGTGTTATTTAGACCGGAAGTATTTTTTTTAAATTGAATAGATACATTTTGACCTCGAAATCGGATTCCACGGTGAAAAAGACACAACTTTTATTCGAAACACTTTTCAAAAAATAACGTTTTCGCCCTCTAAATGACCTTTGAAGTTGTTACCTACCGGTAGTGGAATATTCTAACCGGAAGTAGACCTTTTAACGGCGGAAATGCGTTTTTTTTTTTTTTTTTGCGAATTCACTTTCTACGTCATAACTTGTGCATGCTGGGTTTAAATGGCAACTTTATCGCCTCCGCCTCCTACCTTCTTTTGATTTGAAATGAAAATTACAGCTTGAATACGCTTTGACCCAACCACAAAACAGCTTTATTTTCTATAGAAATCTTATTTTTACTTTCTAACTATATTTAGGAAAAAACTCAGCGAACCATTAAAATGCAAAATCGTAAAAATTCACCCATATTTTTTCGAGTTCAAATATATGTAACGCCTTAAAAAGGTCTAATAGGTGCGCTTGACACCTCATTTATTCTGCTACTTAGTTTTCAGAACAACTTGGAATAATCTAGTGGTCATTCAGGCTAGTTTCACACCAGTTGTAATATTATTCACTAAATTGTAACCACTATTAAACACTTGTAATAAAAGTTCACCAAGTCTCCCATTCAAAACTGGTTGAAGCAAATTAATCAAAAAGTATTCTATACCATGTGTGTCTAATGAGTTGCAAGCCCCTTCAGATTTATCCATTGCTTACAGCAATTCCTATATATTATATTAGATACAAAAGCTTAGTCGATTTTGTTATCCTGTATATTTTATAGTTTGTAGTGTAGTTCTCCTGAATTGACTAAAAATAATTTAAAGCCAGGGATAGGCAACGTTATTTTTGAGATTAAGTGAATATAACTATGCATATTACTTATTAAAACATTTATTTTTCTATATAAAATAAATTTTTACTACATATAAAAGAATGCGATGATTTGCCTACTTTTATAAAATGTTTTCTTACAATTATTTAGAACCTACCGATATTATGCTATATATAAATTCTATCCATATTGTCTTAAAAATGAATATTCAGTATAAAATCTTATTCACATATGTATATATAGAAGCTTAGGGTACAAGATAGGCACTATAGTTTATTGTTTCAGTCAGAGATGTTATGGAAATCTAAAATTAATACTAAAAAGCGTCTTAAAGTAAAAAAGGAGAATGGATGGAGGAGGTTCTGTCCTAAGTGATGTAACACTTTGTATGATGTTATAAAAAAATTCATTCACCTTGAGATAGCAGAACTCAGTCTTGTGGAGGCGATAAGTTAGCTCATTTGGATTGCTTGATTACAATTAGTACAAAATCTTACGGTTTGAGTATTATCCCACTTTTTTCTCAATTCTATCCTAATAACACACATGACCTCATGACATGACATGACCAGTACTAGAAAAAAAAAAATAAACCAAGGTGTCAAGTGTCATTGGTGTGTTATAAAGGTGTAATTATGAAAAAATGGGATTTAAAAAAGAAAATCGAATTTTTCGAACAACTCGGAAATCGTACATATATTACATATGTACTAAAGTATATTTGGCGTAATGCGCTTTCTTATCACCTCCGTCAGACTTTGCATCGATTTTCCAAAGATGATGTATACCCTATAAACTTAAATTAAGCTTAATTCAGAATACATCTTTCCAGTTTTTAATAAAATGGTCGCCATTCCCCTATCACTGTTCTGGAATTATAAACCCTTCAATTCGAAACACCGATTGAATGTTACTTTTCAAAAATAAAAATTTGTTATAAAATCGGGATTTCAAGATTTCAGGGCTTATAAATATGTTTAGAGGAATGGTTCAGCAATGATTTGAAAGCTTGAAGAGTAATATTATTGAAAATTTTTAAAACTGTGTTTATAAGCTGAATATATGCATGGATGATCAGTTACAAGTTAATTAATAAAAACTTATCTAAAACTTTTAGATCTCTGGATATCAGGATTCCCGCGACATAAATAATAGATTTCTGTGCCATGGGGTAATATATTCATACTTCTAAGTAGTTATAAAAGTTTGGACAAGTCCCATACATTTTTGTCCATTCTCCTTTATGTAAGTTCTAGCCTATAATCACTTTGGGATTTAGGTTTACTGTATCACCTAAATAAAATTAACATTCGAGTTGAGTGCAGTTCACTCCAATTTCTGTACATTTACATTCTAGACACGGTCCTGAGAGTTCAGATATAATTCTTCCAACACGATACATTCTTCCATAAATATTGCAACCAGCTAATTTCAATATTCCCGCTGGATCGCGTAAATTGCTTGCAGTATGTGGTTTTGTGAAAACTTGTGTTGGTCCTTCCGATTGGTGTTGTGGTAAATCATCAATGTTCATTGGATTAATGCCATACGAACTTGTGGAGTCATTAGGTAAAATTTCGTAGCCAATTGGCTTATTGTTTTTGTGTGAATTGTATGTATGACTTTTTATACTAAATATCATTGGATCCGAGTTGAGTGCTTCTGGTTTAAAAACTTCTGGTTTAACCGCAAAACTATGATTTAAAAATGGCAATCTGTTGAAAGGTTCCGACAAAATTGGATGAATTGTAGTTGAGCTTGGTTTTGAAGATTGTTCCGATGCATTACCGTGATCATTTTGGATAATGGATGGTGATACTACAGAATGATCATTGCTTAACGTTGACGACAAGGAATTGCTTAAATCCTTTTGTGATTCAGATTTATCGAGTTTTAACTCTGTACTGTTGATTTCGTTTACTCCTTTTATTCGTTGAATTATCTTATCATGTACTAGAATTTTGTTGTTTGTTCTGTTTTTAAGTACTTCCACTTTTGTAAGTGTAGTTTCTGTACTTTCATTAATTTTTTTGTTATATTCAACTTCTTCATTACTATTAACAGTCTTATTTTGCTGAGGTGATTTTACTCTAATTTCATTAATTGTAGAGTTTTCGTTAAGATTAACTTGAGAAGTAGTCTTATCTTTCAAATTTACAGCAACTACTTGAAAATCTTTAGAAGCATTATTGATAGAATCGCTTAGAATTACTGGTGAACTTTCATTTCCAATGATGTAATTAGAGCCTTGATATTCAGGTTTATAATTGTAGCTAGAGTCTGTGGTTATAGATATTATCTCTTTATCAAATTGTGAGGAATCAACAGCTGTTGGTGGTTCATAAAATGTTGTGGCGACTCCATTTGCGAGTAGTTTTTCTTTGTCTTCAATTAGCAAATGCAAATCGGGTGGGGGTTCGGTTTTGATAACATCCTTAAATGGATCTGGAGTTGAAATTCCTGTAATATGCATTAATAAATTACTAGAAGAAATTTTTGTAAATAATTTAAAACGAAAGAAATTGGAGTGGAAATTTGCAAATTCCTATCATGTTACGAATGCACCGATATATCCCCCTGCGGCCCAAACCACTAACTAGCGAACTAGTCATTACAGCCCAAGGACCTACCAGTAGTAATAATATTTTATAGTCATTCAGACCCAACAGCTTAATTTGAATCAGAAATCTGACTTTTATATTAAAGCTTACAAGTAGGCCCTTGGGTTGTAATGAGTACATCGCTTTTATGAGGTCCAGGTCTGAATTACTAATATATAAAGAATTAGTATTACTGGTAGGACCGTGGGCCGCAGGAGGATATAATAACAAAATTTAAAGGGTATTTCGTTTTATGAGATAATAGATAAAAATCGATTGTTTTTTTAATTGAAATACATATACGAATTTGGAAGAAAATCGCCCCAATTTGCTATTCGAATCGTATAATTGAACTTGCGTGCACAAAATCCTCGTTTTCCGCATTAATGGGTTAATCTGCACTGTTCCACTTCCCAAAGTAGAATTTCTTGATTCTTCCGCTACACAAACACTAACAACATATCACAAACTTATTCACAACATGTGTGGTGTAAACATTTTAGTTGGATCCACGACAGTCATGAAAAATTTACCCTAAAGTAAATTAAAATTTCTAATGTATTACTCTATAGTACTCAATTTTTATCAATTTGAATATTGAATATATAAATTAAGCAAAATATGAGTACGAAGTTAAAACCTTAGAATATGGCAATTACAAATACATATAAGGGGTTTTTGGGGATGCTCTTTCAGAATCCAATTTTTTTTATTATGAAATTTGGTGATATTTTTACTCAAAAAGGATAAATTTTACATAACAAAAAGTGCTTATAATTAGCCAAAGAACATGTGTGAATTTTTTCAGAATTTGTTGTGATATTTTTGGGTTTTTCAAAAATTGGCCAAATCCAAAAAACCAAAAATAGTCCAAAAAAATTCTGAAAAAATTCGCACGTGTTCTTTGGCTAATTTTAAGCATTTTCTGTTCTATAAATTTGTTTGTAAAGTTGTTCCTTGTCGTGTAAGAAAATTCAAAGTTTTTTATTACATTGCTGTACAAAATGGCCATTTTGCAAAAACCAAAGCAAAAAAAAACTTTCAAAACCATGGCTTGAGAAAGTGCAGACATTCGGACTTCGGACCGCGATATCTGGTGGTTGTATGATCATCCAATAGCAGCAACGATAAGATAATCGACTTTAAAACGAAAAATTACCAAAAAAAATCAGCACTTTTTTGAAAAAACGCAAAAAATAATAGGGTTTTTTAAGCTTTTATGCAAAACAAATGCCAGATTCTGAAAGAGCATCCCCAAAAACTCCTTATATACGAATTTGGAAGAAAATCACTCGAATTTGCTATTCGAATCTTACAATTGAACTTGCGTGCACAAAATCCTCGTTTTGCGCATTAATGGGTTAGGGTACTAGTACCTATTAGAATTTTGAAAAAATCAATTTTTAGCGTCAAAAAAATATCGGAAAAAAAGGTCGTTTTTTTAACTCCGCCATTTTGGTCGATTCTTGTGTAAGACGGCTTCCTTTTTAAAACCCATTTTGATTTTTTTGTTTCAGACTTGCCGTTCCAGAGATTAACTGTCCGTCATGGAGCACGCTTTTTTTGAAGGGTCGATTTTGGCGCTCTTTATAAGGCGTGCATGATTGGGATAATGAAAAAAAAAATTTTTTTGTAAACTACAAGAGTTCTTTGATAGAAAAAGTTTGATTACCTTATCTGATAAATAAAGTGTAAAGAAAAAATATTGAAAATGTGCTTTTTTAGCTCCTAATAGGTACTAGTACCTTAAATAAAAGTGATACCATGTGTCTAAAAGATCAGGCGAAAGCTCAAAAACTATCGACTATCCTCGGAAGTGGACGAAAACTTCGTCCAGGTATTAATCCATTCAAAGTACACAATAAAATTGCCAAACCTAGGACAAATTCCGATGAACTTTTATATTATCCTTCTAAATTATATATCAAAAATCCCCATTGATTTGGTCTGTGTTAAAAAGTTTATTCAAGGTCAAATGTGCCAGGGTTATAGAGCATGCGATTCGCTGCAAGAAAAATCCTAAGCCCTTATTCGTATAAATAGAAAAACCTATTTTTCATAATATGCACTCTTTTCGGCACCACCTTCGGTAGAGTGCTTGGCGTATTTTTTTATGTTGTATCCTCAGTAGGTATAATCTAACTTGGGCTATATAAAAATTAATAATGCGATGCCATAAACTAACAAAAGTTAACAATTCGAAGAGAATTTACGTTTTTAAACTTACAAAAGCCAAAAACAGAACAGGTAGTAGCAGTGGCAGTGCAGTGCGTTTTTTAAAAATCTGAATTAGTTGCCGCTGCCACTGTACTCTGTTCTGTTTCTGGATTAAGCCTCAAGATGAAAGAATACCGGTGGATTTACGTTTAACATTATAGGATTGATGCAGAAATAAATACAAAAAAATGGTTTTTTTTCATAATATCGCCATAAAAGCTAAAGATAGCGTATTTAAGCTTTTGTTAGAAAATAGTTTCGGGTAATATTTTAGTAATGTTATTGTTCTTTTACTTACCTAATTTTGAAGAATTCTCATTTATTTTAGGATTAGCTGTTGTCAACTCTACAAATGGTTTGGTTGTGTGATAGTTGTCATAGTAAAAATTCGTATCTCGTATTGGACTTTTAGGAACGAATCCGCCCTCTGTTTTAGTCGGTGGAGAAAATCTGTTCACTTGATGATCAAAATTAAATCCTTGAAAATCCGTATGAATCACACCAACATGTTGATTTTTTTCCGCATTCGTTAATATGGTGTCAAATTTTTTGATCGGATTATTGTATTTATTGTTTGCGTAACCTTCTAGATATTTATCTGGATGCCTATTTGCTAAATCAAATTCAGAGTATTCGTAATCGTCGTATGCAAACTTTTTATTATTTTCATATGGAACATAGTTTTCTGCGTAAGGAGTTGAACCATATTTTTCAGTGATCGATGGATATCTGTCGTACTCTAACTTCGATTCAACATTTTTAGTAGCTGTATTTATTGGCCATACTTCCGGATTTCCTGTTATTAATGGAAACGGTGTAGATTGGATGTTATAATAATCATAACCAATTTGTTTTCGATCATTTTTCACAGCATCAGCTGGCAAAAATGGTATGATTTTTAAATTCGGTAGACTTGGCGGTAACGTTGGGTTATTATAGTCCAGACTGAAGTCTGCCTCTAAAATAGAGGGATTTGTTTTTATGATTACTGGTCTTTCCGTACTAAAAATTGGAATTGAGTCTTTTTGAATGTTAACTGTCTTAGGTGTGTTTACAGGATTTGCGGAAGTACTGTCTTCAAGCTTTGACTCATTTTCAAGAACAATGTTTTTTGGCGTCGTTTGGGAATTTTCTGTAGATATTGTGTCGTTTATACCTAATTCTACCTTAGTTGTGATTTCAGTCTCATCATGCAATATAGCTTCAACTTTATTTTTTGTCTCATTTCCTTCTTCTTTAAAAATTGTGGAAAGGCCATTGAACAAAGCAGAAAAAAAGTCTTCAGGTTGCTCGCCAGTGGTTTCAAATTCTTCCTTTTTACTTGGCATTGTGCTGGAAACAATTTCATTTGTTTTCTCAATTTCAACAACTTTAGGAATGGGGGTAATTTCATTGGTAGGCAACGTGTTGTGTAAATTGGAGTGTTCGGTAGACGATTGGGTTTTAATAATTTCAGGCTCATTTTTAATAGATACAGGGTGTTTTGGAGTTGTGATTGTATCGGGATTTATATCGTCCGCATCAGGTGATGTCTCTAATATGGTATCTGTCGTTGTAAGGCTTGAGCTACTATTGCGATTATCTTCCTCTGATATTTCTGAATCAGGTTCTTCAGTAGGATAATCAGTTGCATCATCTACCGACTCATGCTCTGAAATCTCTTGGTATGAATTTTCGTTTTCCGACAATGTAATATAATCAAAATCTGGAGTTTCAGAAGTTGTGTCTTCATCATCATAGTTTTTGTTGGCAACAGTTGAAGTATAAGTATCTTCTTTTGTCAGAACGTCAGTTTTATCCTCGTTTGAATACATTTCTGTACTCACGGCTTTAACAGGAGTGCTGTTCAAATCTGTGCTACTGGATATTTTTGAATCATTTGTGAGTGTATCGGGATGTACTTCATAAAAATTTATTTTATTATTTTCTTCTGAAAGTTGATCAAGGGTATTATTCGTTGCAAGAGGATCTTCCTTATAATTTAAATCCTCCAGCACGTTGACAACACTTCCTTCATTGTTATCAATAAATTCTAGCCCTTCACGGATTGCATCCAGTATACCCTTTTCACTTGTTGGTGCATGTTGTTGACTGCTTTCGAGTGATACATCTGAAGTTGAATTTTCAGCCTCGTCCGGTCCAAATAGCAGGGAAAACAGATCAAATTGTCGTGGTAGATACCCTCGATGAGGATCTCTAGAAATTCCGCAATCATAACTTGATGGACAACACTGGCCCTTAGGTACTACAGGAATGCAATTTCGTAAAGCCGGGGAACACTTCTTTGGTGCACATTTCCTTGACCCTCTTATGCAGAAACAAATGTCGCATGGTTTTTCCGTATCTGCGGGCATTTTCTGGCCCTCAGGATAAAATTCAGAATTTACTATGCAGCCTACATAAATTTTATTAAATAAAATGTTTTAATAAAAGGAGAATTTGCCACTTACCTCGACCTCTTTGTAATCTTTGGGCCATTCGTTGGTAATGCTTATTTCCAGCTCTTCTTATGTGGTTTTGTGATTTCATAATTCCAGACGATTTTGTAGTGCAATCGTATCTTACAGGACAGCAAGTTGAGTCGACAAAAATTGGCTTACAACCTTCCATTGATAGCATACATTTCGGCTTGACGCATTTCTGTATTCCACCTAAATGAAATATTCTATTATAATTTATATAAAATCATTATAGTCGTAATGATACTGATGATCATATTTGCTCTATTATCCTACGGGAAGTTACATTTAAATTAATTAGCTTTTTCTGTCTAGAGCATTAGAGTAGCAGATCGTCTTTTATTTTAAAGAGGCTTCGGTACCGAACACCTTTTGGTTGCAGTGCCCACCATAAGAGCCGCCTCTAACAATTAATAATAAAGTAAAAAACAATCAGCTTTATGCATACTTATAATATCGGGTTGGCTAATAAATAATGAGCGACATACATGACTTTATGTTTGTATTTATTTATTTAATAATTTACTATTAATCGTTAACAATATAATCACCGTCGTTATCTACTACCATCCGCCAACGATTCGGCAAAGAGTGGATGGCATCCCTGTAAAACTTCGCCGGTTTTGCTTTGAAGAATTCATCTATGTATTGTTGCAACTGATGTTCATCATCGAAGCTTTTTCCTTGTAAATGATTACTGAGAGACCGGAATAAACTTAAATCCGTTGGGGCTAAGTCCGGCGAATATGGAGGGTGTGGCACTATTTCCCAGTTGAGCTCCAGTAGCTTTAGTCGGGTACTCTTAGCGATGTGCGGCCGGGCATTGTCGTGAAGGAAAAATATTTTGTCATGTTGTGGACGTTTACGACGGAGTTCAAGCTTTAGATTTTCAAGTTGATTACAGTATACTATTGCCGTCATCGTGGTATTAGTAGGAAGAATTTCCCAATATATTACTCCATGTATGTCCCACCAGACCGAGAGCATCACTTTCCGAGTATGAGGATCTTTTTTTGGCGTAGGTTTACCTACTTCGTTGCGGCCCAGCCACTGGCGCTTGCGTATGTGGTTGATATAGATAACCCACTTTTCGTCTCCAGTAACGAGATGGTCTAGCCAGCTAAATGTGCGACGGAACGATAAAAGGTATGCACAGATATGAGATATCTGCACGGTAAGTCAGTTGATCTTTGTTCAACTGGTGGGGTACCCAAACACCATATTTGTACGTCTTCCCCAAACCGTGCAGATACTTTTCCACCGTGCCATGAGAGCATCCGAGCTTAAGAGCCAAATTGCGCGTAGTGCTTCGAGGATCTTCTTCAATTAATGCCTTCAGTTTATTTATATCTATTTCTACCGGACGCCCAGACCTTGGTTGATCGATCAAGGAATAGTTACCCTTGCGGAACTTTTGGAACCACCGCTTTGCTGTAGCCTCGGAGACTGCATCATCAGCTATCCTCTGGCTATATTACGTGCAGCTTCTGCAGCCGAATGCCCAGATTGGTACTCGTATAATAAACAGTGCCGAATATGCGTTTTAATATCACTCATTTTTTTCGTGGTTCTTTACGCAATGACAACCGAAACATTACTGACGGCATGCTCTCGACTCTTTACATACCCCCTGCAACAGAACGTTCTCGACCTTACCCGAAATTTCCAGAAAATAAAAACTGAAACTCTCATTACTTATTAGCCAACCCGATAAGTTAGAATAAATTTTCTAATAAGTGTAAGACCAATTAAATTCACGATTTGGTCGTTTATATTGAAAGTAATTAAAAGTAAAAACTAAGATAAATAACAACGTACAAATCGATTTTAGAAATAATGGAAAATACTTCAGATTTTTAAATAATGAAAAAAAAAATGTTTCTTACCTATGCAGTAACAGTAGGAGCATAAACTTGAAGAGGACATTGCTGAGCCGGATTTGTAAACAGTTCCATTGTGAATACAAACTAAATAGAAAAAATTATTAAACTTGTAAATGAGGATAGAAGATAGTAAGCCTTACTTTCACCCGATCCATCGATGTCGCTATCGTCTGATCGTCGGAAGAGAACGTTCTCACTGACCATGCGATCGAGTGTTTCCCTTTCAAAGTGATCCAGATATCCGATAATCCTTCTATTTGGTCCATTATACAGAGTGTGATATTTGGTGCAGGAAAGATACGGGCAACAGGAATTCTTTTGTTGAACTAAAACGCATCCCCTGGGAGGAGGTACGGGCATTTCGGGGCATATTCTCAAGCTACATATCAACGTCCTTTCATTGCATTGGCAACTAAGACAAGGTTCGGTTGTAGGCACCAAAGATCCATCGGCGAATAATGTACCGTTATGTGAGCATCCTGAAACAAAAACAAAAGAAAAACACAAAAGAAAATTATTACTTGGATATGACCTCAAATTTATCACCTACAAATTTTTGGTGATCTTATGAATGAAATTCTTGTGAGAAAACATGTTTAATCTCGGCTCTGGCTGCCGCGAAGAACAAAACGTGCAAGCAAGAGCCGATTGAAGTGTTTAAAAGAACAGGTTTCGGTTGCATGAGCTGATTACATTTGTCTTCTCCTTCCTTTTATGTCTTTCGATCAATGAGTACTCTAAGCCAGAGAGGTGGCATAATCAGAAAGACGTAAATTGCTGCCAAAGGATTTATGTTTTTTGATCATCACTTTAACATCCCTTTATGTTTTATTTGTCTTTTACAAGTATTTGTAATTACCACGCAAGATACGCGACAGGCTATACGTCAGTAAGATATACCCGGCTCTTTCGAGGTTTTACTTGTACTTACATACAGCGTGATCCAAATGTATGGAAACGGCTAAATAACTTTCGAGGAATGCATTTTGGAGAAAAAAGTTGTAGACAAAAGTTTTAGGAATTTTTCCCAGCTATTCAATGGTGACCTTAGATTTGACCTTGACCATGGCCTTGAAGGTCATTTCAAGGTCAAGTTGACTTTTTTAAATTAGAAACCTTATTTTTGACCACGGAAATGGAAAGAGCGGAAAATTCTACGTCCAACTATGACCTTTACCATGACCTCGAAGGTCATATCAAGGTCAAAATGGCTTTTAAAAGAGGAACCTGAATTGTTACTGCGGATTTGCAGAGTGGAAGTTTTGCGTCCAAATGTGACCTTGACCACAACCTTGACCTTGAACATGACCTTGGCAATGACCTTGAAGGTTATATCAAGGTCAAGGTGGTTTTTTGAAGGGGAAACCATGTTTTTGACCACGGAAATGGAAAGAGCGGAAAAGTTAACGACCACGGGAATGTAAAGAGCGGAAATGTTAACGACCGACCATGGTGAAGTCGATTAAGGCAAGGTCAAGTGTGTCATGGTCAAGGTCACATACGGGCGCAAAACTTCTGCTCTTTCCAAATCCGCAGTAACAATGCAGGTTCCCCTTTAAAGAACCATCTTGACCTTGATATGACCCTCAAGGTCATGGTCAAGGTCATAGTCGGACGTTAACTTTTCCGCTCTTTCCATTGCCGTGGTCAAAAACATGGTTTCCCCTTCAAAAAACCACCTTGACCTTGATATAACCTTCAAGGTCATTGCCAAGATCATGTTCAAGGTCAAGGTTGTGGTCAAGGTCATATTTGGACGCAAAACTTCTGCTCTTTCCAAATCCGCAGTAACAATGCAGGTTCCCTTTTAAAGAACCATCTTGACCTTGATATGACCTTCAAGGTCATGGTAAAGGTCATAGTCGGACGTTAACTTTTCCGCTCTTTCCATTGCCGTGGTCAAAAACATGGTTTCCCCTTCAAAAAACCACCTTGACCTTGATATAACCTTCAAGGTCATTGTCAAGGTCATGTTCAAGGTCAAGGTTGTGGTCAAGGTCACATACGGGCGCAAAACTTCCACTCTTTGCAAATCCGCAGTAACAATGCAGGTTCCTCTTTAAAGAGCCATTTTGACCTTGATATGACCTTCGAGGTCATGGTAAAGGTCATAGTTGGACGTAAAATTTTCCGCTCTTTCCATTTCCGTGATCAAAAATAAGGGTTCCAATTTAAAAAAGTCAACTTGACCTTGAAATGACCTTCAAGACCATGGTTAAGGTCAAATCTAAGGTCACCATTGAATAGCTTGGGAAAATTCCTAAAACTTTTGTCTACAACTTTTTGCTCCAAAATGCATTCCTCGAAAGTTATTTAGCCGTTTCCATACTTTTGGATCACCCTGTATATCTAAATTACCAGCAATAGAAAAAGTAACGGTATCTGCAAAACAAATGTAACTTTTTATAGGGAAAGTTTACGGAAATATTATACTGTATGGCTTAACTATCCTAAAATAGATGTCCGTCGGACCAGGTTCTAAAAAGTCCAAATTTGGACGTACCATTCAAAAGTGTAATGAAAGACCGATAGTGGTGGAAGGAAAATGAAAACCTCGCCCGATTAGGAATGGCATAGCATGGTATACAGATGGTTCTAGATGCGACGGATTCTCCGTCGCGGGGATCTACGGACCTAATTGCCAGATCTCTATGACCTTAAGGGGCACCACTAGTGTGAAATTTTGAAAATTGCATATTTCGATAGTCTATAACTTTAAAAATAACATTTTAAAATTGCAAGTGTATATCTCAAATAGTTTTTGAGTTACAGTCATCTGAGCAGCCGCTCATCGTACCGAGGTATTGAGAAATGTATGAATTAGTAAGTATTAGGTAAGGGAATGAGAGGTGCTAAAATATGGATTTTAACAGACAGCCAAGCAGCAATTAGAGCGATCTCTAGCTTTACTACAGAGTCGGACTTGGTTTGGTGCTAATTTTTCATAAAAACCCAAATATCTCGAAAACGGGGAGGTTTTTACTCAGGTCATATTTTGATATTCTGGTAGGTCATGACACAAGCTACCATCCCCTTAATTTTGGCGCACTACTTCCTGGACACCCTGTATAGTATAACTATGAGTTGTATGCAAATACCTTAGTACATTAAATTGCATAAAAAATAAGATTGCTGACCATTTCCGATACAACGATTTTAATTTTAAACTGGCACATCATCAGTAATAAACCGCGAAACCAATAATTTCACAACCGCGTAACTGATTAGGGTAGCAAAATTAGAATTTATAATGTTTCGTTAACGCTATTTATTGGCAAGATTCTGACCTATTTGATTGATAACTGCGGCAAACAAACAAACGTAAGGCTAACGAAACTAACTACAGCAAAACTGAGGTAATATAATTTTAAATAACTCCAATAAAATGTCGTATTTTGCGCTTGCGTTGTGTTATTATGATTTAATTTACCAGTCTAATGATTATGCATTTTCACCGACGATATACCTACTATAGAGTCATGTGGGGCAAGTGTGCGCAGCGGGTAAGTGTACGCATTGTAAGTATCTCAAAAACGGTTTATAATTAAGAACCATCATTCCCCCCGTTCAGTGCCCCACGCAACGTCATGCAAAGGGTACGTGAATCACTAACCGCCGGCACGCCATTTTGTTTTCACAGGTAAGATTTGTTTTTAGCTTAAATTATTGCGATTTTTCTATACAAGTTAACGTGTAATATTTTATTGACGTGTAGACTCTAAGAAAATTGCTATATATCAATGAGTACTGCGTAATATCTAGTGTAATTAGTGGTGATCATTGAATTGTTATGATAATGCAATCTTGAGCAATTTTGATTGAATCTCATTTTGATGGTTTGGGGCAAGTGTGCGCATACGCTTGTCGAGTAAGTGTGCACATACGCACACTTACCCGCATCGTTTTGGCTTTCTATTTAAGCTGCATTTTGTTGTTTCAGAGTATAATTATTTATTGAAAATGCCCCGAAATTATCAAAAAAGGGTCACAGACTATGGAAGAGCTCAGAATCTCTGATTTTCGATGCTGCGTACACTTACCCCTATAGTAGGGGTAAGTGTGCGCATATTGACTATGTTTATTTTGCTAGTTTTTCAAAAAAATGTGCAATTGATGAATATTGTTTCTATGTTTAAGTTGTTGATTAATAAATACTCGAAGTAATTAACCTTGTTTTATTTCATTAAACGTGCCATTTTTCATTTTATGACGCTTCAAACCTTAAGTGCGTACACTTGCCCCACATGACTCTATGTATGTTAATTTTGTTTGTGCTAAATGATGTAAGTTGATCTCGTCTCGACTTCCAGACTATCCCTGATATTGCTGTATTGTTATATTTTGTACTTATGTATATTACTTGAAAATTCGTACCAGAAGAATACTCCTATCGAAGAAGACCAGTCGAATTTTTGGAGTTCATCGTTTTTGAGTGTCATTTTAGTTACTAATACATTTTTAAATAGTTTTTTTTTTTTTGTATTTGAAAGGATAGACTTTCTTGTAGTCAGAGTTTGGACTATTCGGCGTATTGTTTAAATTATATATTATTGCTAACTCAATAGAGGACTCATGGAATGATGATTAAGAACGAAGATTATTAATTAATTAGAATTATCCCTAAACAAATAAAAATAATATTTCTGAGGATGGCGCTCACTTTAAATAAGCAAACTTAAACAATAAAAAACTGAGTTTTTATAATACATGAATGTAGGTATCCTTTATAAATTCAGGTATTCTTTCTTCTATTTCAATTTTATATTTTTCAAAGGTAGCATTAATGGGGGGTGGAGGGGGGGGGGGGGGGGGGGTATAGTTAATTATGCATATTTTGGACCCATTATTAAGATTTTTTTAATGATCTGGTAAAAGTAAGGTAAATGTGCGAAGGCCTACACTAAAGAACAACTTTTTAAGAGTAATCAAAAAAAATTGTATTAAAAAATATTGAAAATTGATTTTTTGACATAAATTGTATGTTGACGCTCCGAAAAAAAGTAGATTTGCGGTGAGACACGTAACTCGAAAACTACTTGACCGATCCTTTTGAAATTGTGCACACTTTTTCTGTAGAGAATTTACAAGGCATTCAAAAAATTCAATAATCGAAATAAATAAAAAAACTCGACAGCGCTACCTCAAGAAACTTATTAATTAACAAAATCTTTTGGGTTTTTTTGTTTCAGATGATCCAGCTGTTAGTTTTGTGTCTCACCGCAAATCTACTTTTTTTTCGGGGCGTCAACTTACAATTTATGTCAAAAAAATCAATTTTCAATATTTTTTAATAAAAAAAAAAAATAATTATCAAAATAATTAAAATAATTATTTATACTTATTTGGGGAAGATAATGAGAGTTATTCGTTCTTTAGTGTAAAAAATAAATTATTCTCAGTTGCGCAAAATTACGCACATTTCAATAATTTCTTCGGTTTGAACCCAATTTCTTATTAGTGTTTTAGTTAAGCTATGTATTAACAAGCGAAATGGGGAGAGTATAGCAGCGTATATATATTTTTTTCCAAATAAATCTACTTTACTCATATAACTATAAAGTTTTTACTCGCGGGTAAAATTTTTACCTGAAAGTGTCTGTTAACTTCACGGAGGGAAAAAACTGAGCTCTTGATTGCACTTCTCCTCTTACACAATTTTACCAGATTTTACCCACGCTGCGGAGACCGAGTAAATTTGGGTAAAATCACCGATTGCTTGTCACTGTGTAATCTGTCATTTGTGTGTTTCAATTTTGCGTTGCGATTCAGATAGAAAAAGAAGTTATTGAAAAATTGTTTAAATAAATAAAAAACATATTTCAAAATCTTCAAAAATATTAAATAAATCCATAAGTTTTCCCTCAAACATCTTGATCACGTTTGACAATTTACATACACAAGTAAGATTTACCCAATTTTTACTTGAAGTCGTCTGGTAACTTTTGATGTTTATCCCCACTACCATATGAAACTTTTTACCAGATTTTTACTCAAGAAATGTTTACCCAAAAGTTACCAGACAGACCTATTATGTAGAGTAACTGTCTACACGAAGTTTATAAATTTGGTAGAAGAAAGATTTTAGAAGTTTAGAATTTGTCATAATAAAATTCGCATGGCGTCGTTAACGTGATACGCTCTCCGCAACTCTACTGTATGTATTACATTTGTTGTTTTCGTAAGTAAAGTTCACTATTCTAAATGTGTTATTCACTCTACTTTTCTACTGCTAATTTATTCTACTAATATAAACCCGGCTTTACTACCATATTTGTAAATTAGTTCGAATTTAATGAGATAATGTAGTCAATGTTGACCCAAGCTTCTAAAAAGGCCGTTTTGAACTTTTCAATTCTATGAAGTTGCCTGTTTTTATCAAAAAAGCTTTGAATTTAAATCCACTTTAGAACCAAGATTTGGGTGTATGTCTCATTGTTGAAATCTCAATAAACATGCACCGAAATTTTCACAGAAATGGCATTAAATTACTTTGGAGAGCAACCTATTATTCTTTTTCGTGAATTCTTAGAGAAGATATGTGACGTTCCCTAAAATTTATTTATTCATTCATTTGCGCTTGACTTGTTTTAATTGTTTGTAAATTTTTCTTCGTTTTTAATGGAGGTGGTCTACAGCGACGAAAAGCCGTTTAATCTTGATGGTCTGAGGCACATGGGAAACTTAACTCTCTCGTTTCCTTCTACAAAAATGGACAGCGCGAAATATCAGGTCATATAGTGCTCCCGCATAATTTAATGCCATTTTGGCGCTGTTCTCAGACATTTAAACAGAACAATAGCCTCGTTTACTCCAGTGGAAGAACAAAATTTTAGCTTTAGAATAAAAAGGGTAAAATGTTATATATTGAGCTAATATAATAATCAGCGGAACCTAAATGAAAAATTTTAAAATTTGTAAGAATATTCAACAAATTTCATATCATTTTCAATAAAACTGTATATTAGACTGACATTTTATACATTAAATTTTATATTAAATTGAAATTGCGATATTTTTTTACTGTGGAATACAAATCAATTCAAAATAGGAAATTGTTTTTTAAATTTTACAAACTTATTTAAGAGGGCACTCTACTGTTAAAATGCAAAATAAAATCCTAAATTTGAAATGATGTGCAAGAAAAACAACACAAGCAATGAACTTCATTTTTTGTATGTTTATTTATTGAGCTTGAAAATTAATGTTTATATATGTATATAAAATGCGAAAAAATACAAAATGGCGGCCACCATATCCAGGTAACCGAGCGTGTACGTTTTGCGTGTATCTTGTGCAGTTGGCAAAACCAACAAAAAACTTCTCAACCGATCGTATTCAAATTTTGCGTAGATATTCAACAATCATTTTACGAAGGAAATAGTCTAAGTTTGGTGTATGTTTGAAAGTAGGAGTGTCAATTTTTAGGTGTTTTCGAAATGAAAAAAATTGTTACAAAATTGTGAAAAATTAATAAGAGATTGCAAAAAAAGTGGATGTTTCTTTAAAAAGGTGTAACTTATACTCTCAATGTCTCCACATTTTTCGGCGGTTTATAAAGAAAACATCACACAAAATGTTTTTCTTAAATCCTACCCTGAGCATTTTATGAAAACAATCAACTGACTGTTTTAAACGTTATGGTGATTCCCGACATTTATCACTGAAAGTCGTAGAATTGGAAGACCGTATTAAATGTTATCCACTTTTTGTTAATGTACTATTTAAGAGTATAAATAAAGATCATCCACATAAAAAATTGATAGCAAAAAAATATTGCGTTGGCACGAAAGTAATGAGACACTCTAGAAGACTCTACTCATGTTGTTTTTCTAATCAAATGTTTTCGACCATATTCTAGTATGTTATAGAACATTCTAGGTGCTTCAGTCCTAGGGGTATATAAAAGCGCATGCACGATTAATTCAGTCAGTTGGAAGAAAAATGGATGAGCGACAAGTTCGAACTCTATACCTTTAGTGTGGAATTTTCATGGATTATTGAGCTAAATTGTAGAAACACTATCTCAACTTCAAAGCCCAATATCTCAAGAAATATCGATGTTAGCAATTTTGTGTTCTAGAACTTTTTGGAGGAAATTTAATATTTTACAAGTTTGTCATATACATTTTTTCTGTAGCTCTTGTTATTTACAAGATAGGGGCAAAAAAACGAGAATTTCATGAAAAAGTTGGGTTAGAGACCCGCACTACCTCGCTGGTGGGATTTAGGGTTACACCGCAATAGAAACTTTTGTAGAGCATTCAATTCTGAAGAAACCCTATCATTGACCAAGATTATACCATAAAATCCCTCTGAGCTGTAGAGTTTTGAAGAAAAAAAATCAAAGTTTACGTGTATTTTATATGGGAAATCTTTATACGCCTTGGTTGAGCACTTAATATTAATATTAAGTGCTCCAATTTTCAGAGAAATTTTGGTTAGGTATTTCCCACAAAATTTCGAGGTGGGACTACAAAAAAAAAAAATAGTCGCTAAAAAAAAGCACCCTAATAAATATATACAAAAATTAATTCTGGTGACCAGCTTCATTTTCAACCGACAAAAAAAAAAGGAGGAGGTTTTCAAGTCGACGACGCGTATATATATACATATATTATATATTAATATATGACCAGGCATGACTTTTGACAGAGTAGTCCGATTTTAATGATTCCACGATGATAAAAATTCCACCCCTAAGGGTAGAACAAATTGGGAATGATTGATTTTTCATTCACCTGTGAACCGATTCTGTTGAAACTTGGCACACGTATGTAGTTCTGATGACACTACAACATAACGTGCATAAAACCGCTATAAATGTTATTTTTCATCGCTATGTTTTTTTAAAATAAAATATTTTAATGATGTATGGAATCACCTATTACAGTAGTGACTATTTAATTTTTAAATTTTACTTAAAACTTTTACATGTTAAATTAATGTTTTTAATGTAAAACCTGTTGGTATTACGAAATATTAAAAAGTCACATTTTCCTTGTTTCCTTAAAATTATAGATGAAAAAATAGCAATTTTACGACGGAAATACTGGACATATTTTTTCGATGTCGTCATAAATACACCCCAGATGAATATTCTAGCATTATCAAAACATTCAGTGTATCATCTACTATTTTGTTTTGCAGCAAAGATTCTATTTCTAAAGTTAGTTAAGAGTAATGTTCGGATCCATATACCCATTTATATGATGCGGTATAATGCGGAAGAACTACATGCTTCTTTAGTTTATGGCGTCATTTCTCGACCAGCAGAAAATATTCAACACTTCCTTACCACCTCTCTGTTGATGCGGGCTCTCATTTAATAGTGCATAAGTTACTGTTACCTCGCTTTTCACACCCACATCCCACCTGGGTTCATCATATGATGTACCTCCAATTTTTAAGATAATTTAACTGTTTGGTTTAGGGCTATGGAGGTAGAGTTTCTTCAGCTGTGGGAAGTAAAATGCATATAGAGGTAAGTAACTTTGAAGTTTATTGAGGGCAAATGCATCTAAAAAGTATAAAAATGGAAGCTTTACAGAGTAATTGAATTAGGTGCTTCGTTCAAACTTTTATAATTTCTTGTTTAAAAAGAGGTAACTCGAAGAAAACAATGAATTGTAATTAACCTTTAACGGCCGAAAGTTTTTTTTTATCCGGCTACGGCAAAGCCAAAAGGAAGGGTTGTGATTTTAGCAGTCTATGTATGTATGTTTGTGTTTACGTATGTTCCACCTAAACTACTAATGATTTTGATGAATGAGGTGTCAATCAATTCGTTATTATGGCCCGGGTGATATAGACTTTATACGAACTAAGTCAATATCACAGATGAGACATCCAAAAATTGGAAGTCTCTGAAATTTTTTTTTAGTATCGTATCAAGTGGGATATCAAATGACAGAAGAGACAATTTTGAGCTCAAAAATATAAATATAGTAGAATATTAAAATTAAGGGAAAAAAAGTTCCAAAACCTTTAACCCGACTAGGGATACATAAATAAAATAAACTAAAAAATTAGAAACAAGTTGGCAGTTTCACATTAACCCATTAACACCCAAAGAACCTAATTTTTTGTGCAGTTTGAAACCTTATTCTTACAATTAAAGGACATTTATTTTCCAATAAAGAGCATGAATCTTACTAGTTTTGAGTGTGCTCTTTCAGACTCTGTCGTAAAAATTGAGTTTTTTCCAATAGGAAGTTAAATATGGCGACTTTTTAGAAAAAAAGTATCAACAAATTTGTAATTTTTTTTTGTTTTATGTAATTTTTTTTCAAGTCAATAGAGTTTTGTAATGCAATTCTTACTATGATCAACGGTGATCGGAATGTTTGAACTTACAGAAAAAAGTTTTTTTTAACTGAGCGCAATCACTCATAACCTTTTCGAAGTGGCGGATTTTCTATAGTGCAGATTCTGTACCAAGGGGTTTTTATCGTCACTGATTATGAGATTCAAATCAGATTTTTAAAATTCAAAATGACAAATTCAATATGGCGGAAAACAAATTTTAAAAATCTTGAATCCGAAATTTTCAATTTTCAAAATTTGTATTTTCATCTTTGTAGAGAATGTGTAATGAAATTTGAAACAAGGCATGCGGAGAGAATTCAAAGATTAAGAATTGTTTCCTCGATTATCTCTAAAATGGTAAGAGATAGGAAGGTATAGGGTAAAAGTAAAACATCTTGAGTCTAAATGGACGATAATACTTTAGGATTTTAAGACATCAATCTTTAGGTACGGCATCTAATAGGATTTTCGTGAAATTAATTATTATTTTCAGAAAGTAATTTTTAAAAAGTGCTTAGATTAGTACTGGGCATGATTAAAAACTTCTGTTCCGACTTGACCTGTTTAACGTATTTAACATACACATTGAAACCAGTTTCTTCTATTGACAATATGCAGCCACAGAACTACGTTGATTGGAGTCATTATAAGGTTCTCACTTAGAATACATTTATTTTATGCTCCTACCGTCCAGTCCGTATAGATTCTAATCTTGGTTTTTGGAGTCGTTTATTATGCACAGTGGCACTTCGCTATTAAGAGGTGAGTAAAATTAATGAGACAAACTGTGACCCAGTTCCTATCGCGTTTCAGCGTATCAACAGTTAGCTTATTGTTTTGAACATCGCCGGCTGAGCTGTGAATTTAAGTTTGAACCGGTAAAAGGTCATCGAATCAATTCGCCACCAACAGATAGAGTGGCCTCACATTTTTTTTTTTTTATAAAGAAATGTAAACATAAACGACACAAAAACGATAAAAGCTTAGCACACAAAAAGATGACTGTGAAGAATAAGATTTAAGAAATGATAGAAATTCCTATACGTGCGATTTATGGATGTATAAATTGTTTTAGAGTTCCCTTTTTGCTATTTTCGGCAAAAATTGTTTTTCTAAGAATCAATAAGCAAGAACAAATGATTTTCGTAAACATTTCTTTAAAAGACGGAGCAATGATCTGCATCATTCAGCATAGTTATAAATCTTCGTGTCGACCTAGTATATATCAACGAGATGTTCTTTACACGAAATAGAAGAATTTTCATTGCGTTCAATGAAAGCTATTCCGTGCGTAGCCGATGCAAGATGCATTTTAATTAAATATACAGGCGAACAGACGAATATTACCATTCCTCGTAACAAACTCTTTAGTAACACCTCACGTCTTCTGTTAATGTCGGTTAATAGGTTCATACTCTTTCGCCGTTGTTATTAGGAATGGACGATTGATGGTTAAGAACGCTACGAAATATGAGTTTTTAATTTATGGACTTTTTTTAGTGATGGTTATTAATGTAGCTAGATCGACAGAAGACTTAAGGTTCTATATATGTACATATAGGCAAGGCTTTCGATAAACTTTCTCATTCCGTAATAATGCTTAAATTAGTTAGTCTAGACTTTTCGCCTCTGCTTATTAACTAGATTCGTTCGCTCTTACGTACTTACACAACAGGATATATCAGGTTTCTTTTCGCCACTCCACCTCGAACAAGGTATTAGCTACGTCAGAAGTCTCGCAGGGTAGTCGCTTAGATCCACTTCTTTTTATTTTATCTATTGATACATCTCACAAGTCTTTAAAATCTGTAAAATTTTAATCTACGCCGACGACATGGAAAGCGCTTCAAAATTACAATTCATCAAAAGATAGTCTCGAGAATAGGACTGTCCTCAAATAGTTTTCTTTTTCTTTTGTTAGACCAATTCGCGTATACGCGAGTCAAGTTTGGTCACCCTACTATCAAGTTCATATTGACTGCACCGAATCTACCCAAAGAAAATTTGTCAGATTCACTATTAAGGATTTACCGTGGAGTAATCTAGGATCGTTAACATTGATAAAAACACAATTATGAACAAATATTACGAATTGTTTCCATACTATGTATAATGTATATAGATACTGAAACTAAAAAGATGCTTCATTCAGTTTGGACATCAAATGTCCATGATAAGAAAAATTTCACTTAGATAGTCTGGACAGTCTGGCCGAGTACAGGAGGGATCTCCACAACTAACCGCATTATTTCCAAACCAAAAATGTTGATGGTGGGTTTTTAACGCTCTGGGAGGTGTTTAGTAACCATAGGATGCTCGAACTAGCCTTCTAGTCGGAAGAACTGTCTCGAATACCAGGAGATCTTATCTCAAAAATTACTTCCACACATTAGACGTTATCTTCAAGAAAATTTGAATTTCCAACAGGATAATGCCAGGATAAATCTTACAAGGAAACGTTCTCAGGTGTGTCTTACCGATTTTGATGAAATTGAAATATGTTATAGGGTATAAAAAAATAAGAGACAGGTATTGTTTTGTTATCTGCGGATACGCACATTTAGGGGGTACTTTTATTTATTGTATTTTTTAATAAAAATTGGTGTATTTTTCAAAAGTTTGTCCTCCATGTTGGAACCGCTATTTTGAGTTTTTTAAATTTAACATCAGATTCGTAATCAGCGACTCCAAAAACTCCTTAATACTGATTTTCACGAAAAAACTGATGTCTGAAAGAATATACATCATTTACGTATTAGTGCTAGGGGTTGTTTACCCCCTTGAGGAGCTTTTTTTACGAAAACCCAAAAACTGGTCAACTTTGTTTTCAAAATCGTATTTAGAAAAATATTTTTCAATGATTCTTAACTAAAACTGTTATTTTTGTGATGCAAAAATATAAAACAAAAATCGTTTTTCTACAATAAAAAATAAAGGTTGCCACCCCCGAGAACCGGATTACTTATAAAACGTTAGTATATTCATGAGACATCATTTCCATTTTGCTTCATTCGAAAAAATTCATTAGAACTAGAAATATTTAGGAAAAACTGTTTTTGGGGGTAAACTTTAGGGGTGGTTTTCACCCCCTAAATGTGCGTATCCGCAGATAAATAAATATACGTGTTTCTTATTTTTCGATACTTTATAACATATTTCAATTTCATCAAAATTGGTGAGACACACCTGACAACGTTTCCCTGTAGTAATTAAACTAAGAACTGGTTTTCGACATCTGAATCCCATGGGGAAATGGGATTGACTGGTCAGGAGAGTTTGCAAGGACGGAAAGCAGTTCAGCTCAACTCATGAGCTCAGAGACGCCATGCAGACAGCTTGGGTTTCTTTGACACCAGGAAAATTAAAGCCTTATATGGAAATTATGCCGAAAAGGATGTTGGACGTAGTAGCAAACTGGCCATGATATTGATTATTAATAACTATTTTTGTAATAAATATATGAAGAAAAATAATTAAATTCAAAATGCGACTATAATAGGTCTGTTCGTTGACAACCCTGTCGCGGCCCAGTGCGCCTTAGCACCCTGTGGCGCCCGGGTTTTACCCCTGCTAAAACCCGGTGTAAACTGAGGTCTAATGACGAATATCAGTTTAATTGTTAACAAACGCGGTATTTAAAGTTGCTGCGAGCACAAGAAGTTAATTTTAGCATTTCGATGTGGCAATTATCAAAAAGTAGTGGTTTTATTTCATAATTTGTGTGCAAAAGCTCAGATGACATTTCTCGTTTTTAATAAGCTGTTCGTTGAACTAACAACCACTGCGGCGCCCTGGGGTGCCAGTGTGCCACAGGTTTTACGGTCAACGAAAAATGCAACACTTGTTTTACCTTCATGGTGTCCATATAACGGAAATTCGTTTTGCATGATCAGAGACTACTTATAATAACCCATATGTTGTGATGAACAACAAATTTTCTCCCTCCGTTCGTTATAGCATTTTTGTTGAGTGTATATATGTAAAATAGTTTTTAAGGCATTTTCTGCAATCACAAAAGCAGTGATCACCGTAGAATGCTTTAAAAAAAAAGAAGACCTCTAGCGATATGCCTTACAACCCGCTGATAAATGAATATATTTTTATGAAATAACCAGAGAGTATTCATTAATTCTTCTCCTGTAATGTACGAAAACATTCATTCAAAATAAAAAGCTTATTTTATAAGAAAATCACAAAATACAAAATTTAGAAAAAAATATATTCACAGGAATAACTTACATATTCCACGAAGAGATAAAAATTCGTTACCATTTTTTGGCTCCGAAATTTTAGGTTCAGTTTTATTTCATAATAATAGTGGTATAAAAGCACATAAAAAATTTATTTGGATCATTTCATAAAAATCTAAAAAACAATTTCTAAAATAAACTTTACAATAAACTCTTCTATTTTTTGTTTGTTTTGAATTATTTGATATAATGAAATATCAATCAAGTGTATTTTTACGAATTATTTTTTAACTTCAGCATTTACAAGTAATGTTTTTAAAAATAACCTTATCAACTAATAATTCGGAAACTTAAAATGATTTTCAATAATTTATTGTACTTTTAATCAATATTTTGCTTTACATACTGTTTTTTTGTTTTTTTAATTGATTTTACAAGCTACTGACAATCAGTCAGTGTAATAAAAAACCAAATATTCTTAATATTTTTACGGAACCTTTGCATTGTTTGAGTGGGTTTATTTTTTAGACGTGCTTTTATTTTTCTCCACAATGACTCAATAGGATTTACCATAAATCCGGGCTATTTGGGGGCCAAGATATAGTTAGTAATTGTTTTTGTTGAAGCCAGTTTTTAGTAGCTGTGTGGGCGGAAGCATTATCGTGCTGAAATATGAATTCGCCCAAAAAACTTAACTTTTCGATTGAAGGCATTAAGTTGTTATGTAAGATTTTTACATATACTTTTGCATTTACAGTACCTTCAATAGAACAGATATCCTGCAGGAAACTTTACTGTGTTTTCCAAGCAGCTTTCGTTAAAAGCTTCCGACTATTGGTTCGAATAATGATCCAGCTCTGATCATCTACACGAAGATGAAACATGGACTTATCGCTGAAAATAATACTATTTGATCGCCTTTGAACAGAACAATTTTTCTTTAGCACACAGCATGCGTTTCGCTTATGTAAAGGCGTAATGTGATTATATCTCACGAACATTACAACATCTACTTTCCTTGCAAATCGTTTACAATCTCTTATCAGCAGTCATCATATAGTAATTGGTATTGGTCTTGCTCACTAGTTGATTGGCCGCGGACCAAACGTTTATTCAAATGCATAAACAAATTAATCCAAGTAACATTTACAGACAGTTAGATATCCTTAATAACAATAGGAATCCCCAAATGTTTCAAAGCTAAGAAGTAATGGTAATTTTTATTTTTACGATTTGATTATTGCCATGTCCGAATTCTTAGTTGTCAGAATTACTTTTAGAATATTTATTTTAAAATATTCAACTAAGTATAGTTAATAAAATGTTATTTCATAGTTACCATTTTAAATCAAGGAACTTAAATAACAAAAAATTGAAGAGTTAAGGCAGATATTAAATAATAATCCTGCAATTAAAGATGCAGTACCCGAATACATAGTCGACAAGATATTATTCTATAAATGCAAACTTACCTGTTTTCTCAATAACAGCTCCGTGCACTTCTCCAAGACGTTGACTAACGAGAAGAATACCGCCAAAGATACCAATAATCCACAACATATCAACCAGAGCCTTCAATCGGTTGAGTCTTCAGCCAACAGCAAGTTGGTAGGTGCTTTGCAAAAAAATTGTCCACAAATAACAAGAATCCGTTATGTTACATGCGTTCTAATATATGTAATAGAGAAGGTAAAAATCTAACTATGCGCAACTCAATTACAACATAAGAGCTACATATTTTCTGTAAACACCTGGAACGTGGCCACAGCACACTTGAGTTAATGATTGTGATAAGTGGCAGGCGTTATGTGGCGTCTTAATGTCTCTGCCTTACTTAAATTATAGCTCAAGACTCGTTTCCCTCTTCCATCGAGCCGCGCCGCGGTTATTTTATATTTTTCTTTTGTATAATTTTACCTATGCCTCATGCAACCATACATGCAGCATTGCTGTAAATTAACCATGCTTTTTTCAGCAATTTACGCCTGAGTACCTTTGGATGGCAGGATGCAAGAATATCATGAAAGATTTATATTTTGGCTTAATCAGCCCTGCATAATAAAATATCTTGAAAGTGATTTAAAAATGGAAAGTGGTACTGAGGCAGCCATCTTTATTTTCTTAAATAACTGAAATGATATAATTTATACCAATTTTTGAAAATGTTTTAAAATAACTTCTTATAGAAGTCATGTGAATGATATATTGGTATCTATTGGTATAGAGATTTTACGAATATGGTTGCTGGAGAGTATTCTGACATTTAAACAAAAAGGTATATTCTAGTTTGCTGGGTTAAGGGTCACCACTAGTGTGCAATTATGAAATATTCAATTTTTGTTGCATACTTCGATAGTGACACCTCTAAAAATAACATACTAAAATTTCAAGTGCATATCTCAAATAGTTTCTGAATTACAGCCATCTGAAGAGCAGCCGCTCTTCGTATAGAGGTATTGAGAAATGTATGAATTAAACTTTAAACACGTTTTTTTCGAAACAAAAGTCATCAAATTTTGCGAAATTTGAATTTTTTTTTTTTAAATTCCACCATTTTTTTAAATTTCAATATTTTTTTTCGGTTCATGGCACGTGTAAAACCTTCTAGTTTAATAAACTTTTTGGTTTTTTTGATTTCACGCACTGTGAAGGTTGCTATCACTGTAGCAGTGATGTGACTTTTTTTTTTTTTGAGCCTTGGGAAATTGCAAATAACTCACTGAATTTTCAATTTTTTGGTCTAAACATTCTTTCATGTATTTACTATGTATCCATAAATAAAAAAAATTTTAAAAAAATTCCCAAAAATTACCTTTTTTGCAGGCGGTCACACCCTTAAAAAGTTGAAAATTTTGCCGTAACTTGATACCTTCCAATATGCAGAATATTGTATCAAAACCACAGAAAAGAATCAAATAAAATGGATCATGCCCGTTGAACTGCTAAAAAATTAAGTTAGCAAGTTGTAAATTTAATTGTTGTTTAATTTTTTTGGGATGATGTAAGAGATTGTGGGCATCATTGGCATAGTTTGAATTTTCTTCTATTTTGGGCCTAACCCAACTAAAAAATTGCAAGAGTCAATTCTCACACAAATTTTTAATAGACTTATACAACTCTTATTAGTTTTTATAAAGAAATGTTTCGTTTTAAATCATTTCTAATAGTGTATTTATATTTCACATTTACTATAATACATTACTTTTAAAATGCAGAGAGTTCGTCCTTGAAAGAAGGTCTTCCAAGTAAGATTGACTTTTGTAAATCCAAAAAACTAACTTAAAACTATTTTATAAGACCATTATAAGTCAAATATAATAAAGATCTCTTATAAAAGCATTATGAGCTGATGATTTTATACGAAAGTTTTTCAACTTTAAGATTGTTATATAAAAATAATGTTTTCTTTAAGAAATATAGTGTTTTATAAGTATTTTTACAAAGACTTTAGGGAAGACAAAAACACTTGCTCATATTTTTTTCATTACCAAAAAAAAAAAAAAACAGCCGTAATTAATTAAAGTTGAAAAATGAGGCTTTTGCAAGAACTCATATGTATACATAACAAAACATACTCAGACTGAGAAAAAATCAATAATTTATATGCACAAAGTGGATATCAAATCAAAGTTTTAAAATACGTATTAATATTTTACGTATTATTTCATACGTCAGAAGTATACAAAGTAACAAAACATATATTCCCGATATGTCCTAAATTATTAAAGACCTAAAATTAGAAGAAAATTAAGAGATATGTATGGCCATAGAGAGATATTAAGAAAATTATTTTGGTTCTTATTCACTATATTTTAAATTAATTTTGTGGTACGCTGCTCGAGTTCTACTCACACTTGATCTACCTTTTCTTTAAACTGTTAACAAATATTTTAGATATAGATCCAATGCTACAACCGATCAATTCAATTCAAGTAATTAAATGTGTCGTTTCGTAATATAAATACATCGAATACCATGGATATTCTTATTTCCTTTTACCATTCATATAATTGACACCCCATTACTTCTAATAAAAATTTTAATAAAAAAGCTTTTGAAAGAAGCTTTTAAAATTAAATGTCTACTGTATCAGATTATTATGGATTTACGTTGAATTTAAATTAAATTATTTTTAAACGACTTCAAAAAATGAGAAGGATCTCAATTCGGTGGATATGTATTTTTATTTTTAATGTTAATACACCGATTACTCCTAGATTCCGCGGTCAGTTTACGTGATTCTTTTCTTAATTGAAAGGAGATACTCTCAAATTGCTCAAATTTAAATACAGGTGTCCCTCAAGTTACACGATTAATTGGTTCCGTGGAAACTCAGATTTAGTACTACTGTTAGTGACCTGTATATTCGCAGGAAGCGAAAGGATTCCGCAGATAGCTAATATTGACGAATATATGATAAATCCTTATTATTTTGCCCGTTTTATGAAAATTGGTATAAAACCGTGTAACTCAAATAGCGTGTAACTTGAGGGAACGTCGCAATTTTTTTCCGTGTAACTCGAAAATCGTGCAACTCAAGTACCGTGTATCTCGAGGGATACCTGTATCATCAAAATTTGTTCAGTAGTTTTTAGTAAATCAACAATAATCTCAATATTTGTCTCCCGCATAGATAGTAGCGCCAGCGCCACCATCTGTAACCTCAGACTTGTATGGGAAATTAGTATGAGATGATAAACAGGGTTCCAAAAAAAATACCTACTTAGTGTGAAATGATATACAGGGTGTCAAGAATAATATCCACATACAGGGTATCATGATTATTTATTTATTTATTTATTTATTTATCTATTTATTTATTTATTTCAGTCTATCAATTACATACTAATTTTACAGACTAGAATAAACACAACAGTTCTAATTCTTTACATTTTCTAAATATGCTAGTTTATTTTTGTATTCTAATCTAGACATCGTGAAATCCAAGTGAATATTAAACAAATTGAACTTATTTATACATCTAGTCATTACTTCATAAAAACCATAATTTGTACGATGTGACGGAGCAATTAACAAGTTTCTTGAACGAAGAGGTCTTTCCAAAGCATAAAAATTTATTAAATTCAATAACTCAGGACACTGTATATCATTACACAATAAATCTTTAATAAACAAAGCGCAGCTACAGTCACGTCGATATTGAAGAGTTGATAAACCAAATAACAAACGTCGTGAATCATAATCAGGCATAGTCAATTTCCACCAGTTTAATTTAAAGCATAAAAATCTGGTAAAGGACTTCTGCACCGCTTCAATCCTGTTAATATGTACAGCATACGTAGGACTCCATATAATAGCACCATATTCAATAAGTGGTCTCACAAAAGACAAATATAAAGCTTTTAAACTAAAAATGTTATTAAATTCTTTGGTGTTTCTCTTAATAAATCCAAGCGATTTATTCGCCTTAAATATCACATGGTTAATATGTTTAGAAAAAGAGAGTTTCCTATCTAAAATTATTCCTAAGTCAGTAACCTCATTAACATGTTCTAAGAGCTGACCACTTATGGAGTAATTAAATGCAAAGTAAGTTGCTGAACGATAAAATGAAATTGCCCGACATTTAGATATGTTCAGTTGAAGCCTATTACTAACACACCATGCGGTTAACTTATTTAAGTCCTCTTGTAACCTTAGACAATCATTAAAATCATTTGTGACAGAAAACAATTTTAAGTCATCTGCATATATAAGGCAATTCGCATACGAAAAACAATTGACGATATCATTGATAAATAAAATAAATAAAATCGGACCACAATGACTTCCTTGTGGCACACCCGAATTAGCAGCAATAACTCTAGAACGCACGATATCAATTACTACAATTTGTTTTCTGTTTGTTAAATACGAAGAAATCCATTGGAGAAAATTAGAGTGAATGCCCATATGGTAAAGTTTCTTTACTAAAATATTTATGTTTACTTTGTCGAAAGCTTTAGAAAAATCTGTGTAAACTGCGTCAACTTGATAGCCTTTTTCTAAGGCATTAGTACAAAAATTTGTGAAAAGTGCTAGATTGGTAACAGTGGATTTACCTTTTACAAATCCGTGCTGCTGTGGACAAATTATTGCTCTGCATAGGAAAGAAAGTTTTTTTGCAATAATACTGTCAAGTAATTTCGGAATTGTTTTCATTAAGGAAACCGCTCTATAATTTTTTATTAAATGCTTAGCACCATTTTTATAAAATGTAAAGATAGGAAATTAATTCCACATAAAATAGAATAATTGCAGTATTTACTTATTTAGTGCAATATATCATTTTAATATAATAGACATTTCATTCTCCTTTAAGTCGGCATCAATCTTTACTGTAGAAGTAATCAATAAAAAATGGAACATAGGCGCCAACTTCAAAAGATGTCTGTTTACAAAGAACTCATAATAAATTAGAGATATTGGTGATAATAATAATACAATATTGGGCATACAAAATTATTACGGTATATTGAAAACTACAAGCTTTTCAGAAATGTTGTTTTTCACTTTGTAGTGGCTTTCTCAATAGATTTTGGTGTGGAATTTCTTTGAAGTCGTCTTTTTTTTTGTTAAAATGTTTTTTAAACTATAATTTTCCTAATTGAATTAACCCATCTACTTAAGCTTTGCCACTAGTCTAACCATAATCTTTAAATATTTTTCAGGCCATTTTTTTACCAATATGTTATTTTAACTTATGGACAAAAAAGAATTTCAATGAACTCTCTGAACATACTCTAAATGTAAACTGAAAAATTATGTAAATTGGCTTTATACTATCAAGCTAACTTCTCTAAAGTTTGTTTAATCATTAAACGTTAGTCGTGATCGTTAAAAAAATTAACAATAGCGAAAACGATTTAAAAAGCGAAAGATTCTGAGAATTAAAAATGAAAAATAACGGTTGTTGTTATGCAAAATTCTCATTTTATGTTTTTATTAAGATTCCTCACATTTAAGAAAAGATCTTTTGATCAAGTTGCGCAAAGTTAGTTCTTTAAATCAATGAAAAGCACTTCACTAGCACAATAGGGACACAATTATTTCTCATTAAACTTCTACATACAGAAGAACACTTTAGAACCGCACTAAATCGGTTTAAAAAAAAAAAACTACTAAAGGGTGGACGGATTTGCAGATGGACCTTGAAATCACAATCTGCACAGCATCTCCATCCGCTTAAAGTTGAACTATTGTATAAGCACTTCTCACCAGCTATAAGTAAATGACCGACACCGACACGGACCGTAACCCTCACTGGAATGAAACTGAGGCCTTATCTTTTTGGTATGAAGAAAGCGAACCGATCATCTCGGTGGGTAGACCTTCAACTGAGCTCTAGCCAGGTGTGGTAAGAGCTTTTAAAGAAAGTTATATAATAAAGAACAATAAGACAGCTATACCTGATCACATTTCATGGCATCGTTCCTTAGTTACTTAGTACCTTACCTTGCGCGGTCTTGAGACGGGCTCTCCCAGAAAAGTAGGTACAGAACCTAAGTTTTTGAAAGAAGAACTACCAGTGAGAATTACTTCACTATACACATTTGTAATTCATTACATCAATGGCACCTCTAGCACTTCGTCTTCCCTAGAATATAAAGACAGAACGAAGATAAAGTGGGTCCCACTCCAACGGGGGACTTTCTTCAGTCTTCACTTTGGAGGAAGTAAAGGCGCCGCTTACGTTCCGTGCGGAAAATGTACTTTTGAAAGAAATGAAAATGTAAATTAAAACAAATGGTTGCTCTGTGGTTCGAACAAAGCATTCTCTTCCTGTAACGTTTTTTTTTTTTTCACATCAATTTTAATTTTTAGTTCCTATTTACACTATTTACGATTGGAGATATCTCAAATAGTTTTTATTTAACACAATTGCAAAATATGCATAAAATTCTTAATACTGTATTATTCATTGAGAAAAATGAGAAACACTGAAAATAAAATTATTTGATTCAACAATTAGACCTTCTTAATTCATCTGGTACGAATTTTCTGTTTCAGTCAACCAGATCATAATTCTACTAACTACTATAATTTAAAGTCAGTTTTACTGAATTGTTGAAATAAATGGAATACATGTCTATTTTACTGCGTATTTATTCAACTTAGTACAAGCTATAATATACAGCGTGATCCAAAAGTATGGAAACGGCTAAATAACTTTCGAGGAATGCATTTTGGAGAAAAAAGTTGTAGACACAAGTTTTAGGAATTTTCCCCAGCTATTTAATGGTGACCTTAGATTTGACCTTGACCATGGCCTTGAAGGTCATTTCAAGGTCAAGTTGACTTTTTTAAATTGGAACCCTTATTTTCGACCACGGAAATGGAAAGAGCGGAAAATTTTACGTCCAACTATGACCTTTACCATGACCTCGAAGGTCACATCAAGGTCAAAATGGCTCTTTAAAGAGGAATCTGCATTGTTACTGCGGATTTGCAAAGAGTGGAAGTTTTGCGTCCAAATGTGACCTTGACCTTGAACATGACCTTGGAAATGACCTTGAAGGTTATATCAAGGTCAAGGTGGTTTTTTGAAGGGGAAACCATGTTTTTGACCACGGAAATGGAAAGAGCGGAAAAGTTAACGACCACGGAAATGAAAACAACGGAAAAGTTAACGACCGACCATGGTGAAGTCGATTAAGGCAAGGTCAAGTGTGTCATGGTCAAGGTCACATCCGGGCGCAAAACTTCTGCTCTTTCCAAATCCGCAGTAACAATGCAGGTTCCCCTTTAAAGAATCATCTTGACCTTGATATGACCTTCAAGGTCATGGTCAAGGTCATAGCCAAACGTAAACTTTTCCGCTCTTTCCATTTCCGTGGTCAAAAACATGGTTTCCCCTTCAAAAAACCACCTTGACCTTGATATAACCTTCAAGGTCATTGCGAAGGTCATGTTCAAGGTCAAGGTTGTGGTCAAGGTCACATTTGGATGCAAAACTTCCACTCTTTGCAAATCCGCAGTAACAATGCAGATTCCTCTTTAAAGAGCCATTTTGACCTTGATGTGACCTTCGAGGTCATGGTAAAGGTCATAGTTGGACGTAAAATTTTTCGCTCTTTCCATTTCCATGGTCGAAAATAAGGGTTCCAATTTAAAAAAGTCAACTTGACCTTGAAATGACCTTCAAGGCCATGGTCAAGGTCAAATCTAAGGTCACCATTAACTAGCTGGGGAAAATTCCTAAAACTTTTGTCTACAAATTTTTGCTCCAAAATGCATTCCTCGAAAGTTATTTAGCCGTTTCCATACTTTGGGATCACCCTGTATGTTCTATTCCTGAGCACTGATTTTTACCCACGATTTGGGTGCATTAATTAAAGTTTCTGTCAAGCTTGTTTTTCTGTTCACAGCGATTTACAATGATTGGAATGTATTTTTATTTTTTCTTCGATTTTTTGATTATCGGTTTTATTCAAAGTAATGCTCTTTTTAGAGGTATTTCGGACTGATAATTGATTTCCTGTTGGGGTTTGGGTTTTTCAATTGAATTTAAAGTTTAGAGAATTTATTGGAAAAATGTATGGTAAAATTTTGATTGAAGGAAAATAAGGGAATCACAAACCTGACCCTGATATGACCTTCGAGGTCATGGTAAAGGTCATAGTTGGACGTAAAATTTTCCGCTCTTTCCATTTCCGTGGTCAAAAATAAGGGTTCCAATTTAAAAAAGTCAACTTGACCTTGAAATGACCTTCAAAGCCATGGTCAAGGTCAAATCTAAGGCCACCATTGAATAGCTGGGGAAAATTCCTAAAACTTTTGTCTACAACTTTTTGCTCCAAAATGCATTCCTCGAAAGTTATTTAGCCGTTTCCATACTTTTGGATCACCCTGTATGTTAGTCAACGAATACAAAATGTACGACAATAATGAAAAAATGGGATTTTGAGATCTTCAAGACTGTACTTTGTTTTGGTCTTTCTTTTGTAATTATGAGGCATCTGAAAAAATAATAAAAAAATATGAACGCGGAACCAACAAAAGGGAGGGGGGTAATGCCGAACGTTCGAGATTGCCCGACATGGAGTGTTCGCCTTTACCCCGCTGGATCGAAAACAATAAAATGGAAAAAAAAATGTAGGTTATATTTCTTTTGCTGATTGCGTCATTGTCATTTAGCTAATTAATATGTGAGTATTCCACTATGTAAAAGTTAAATTACTATTGTAGATAGAAATAAAGCAACACCAACCTTAATTTACCAAAAAAATTACATCAAAAACATGCAAAATATTGAAAAATGCATATCTTGACAAGTACGTGCGTCCGCGTCTCCCGTGTTGTTGACTGGCACAGGTGGTGGCATGGTCTCCGAAATGGCGGCAAGTAAAATATGGCTATCTCTCTCTAACACATTAGAACCATTGGATTCGGGATTACCCCACGTTCGTGTTTCCCCCACTCTCCCCTACACAATGAAAAGAGTCCGGAGATTTTTACTACACTAAATTTTTTAAATTAATTTTGTATAAGACGTTTTTGTATAATTAAATATGTTTATCTCTTATCTTTTTTAAAAAAAAATCAATCACTGGAGGAGAACTTTGTCTCCAAAAAATGCTTATCTAAAAAAAAATACGTATCTTTTAAAATTTGTTGTGGAAAAACATATTTCAGTCGCAAAAAAATCGGCGGTGACGTCGGGTTACCTTCCTTGTCACTAATTGTAAATGTCACATTGCTTTGAGCAAACGTTTGATAATCCGAAAATTGAAAATGTAAAAATTTTTGATAGTTATTTATTATTTATACTGGCAAATTATTATTGCATACTGTTTAGGGGGCAAATAGTAGATAAACAATAGGAGTGTAAGGCATTTTTGAAAGCTCAACTTCCTAGCGGTGTCCCCTAAAAATGTATTGAAATTGCATAACATAGCGTAAATACATTATTTTTGGTTGAAGAATAAATTTCAATCACAATCAAAAGCGCAATCCCCAACCTTCTTCATTTGCCTCAAGGGGAAGTGTGATCTTAAAGGAAATAATTAAATTTTTCTATGGATTAAATGAGGCAGGAACGTCTAGTCTAACATATTTGCCATTACTTAGCATAGAGAATAATTCAATCACTCATTTCGTTTATTGTTTCTAATAGGTATATACTAGGGTACTTTTTTTTTCGTGACTATTTTTTTTTTCAGTCCCACCTCGAACTTTTGTGGCAAATACCTAAACAAAAATTCCCTGAAAATTGTAGCCCTTAATATTAATATTAAGTACTAGACCAAGGCGTACAAAGATTTCCCATATAAAATACACGTAAACTGTGATTATTTTTCTTCAAAACTCTACAGCTCAGAGGCATTTTATGGTATAATCTTGGTCAATGGTCGGGTTTCTTCAGAATTGAATGCTCTACAAAAGTGTCCATTACGGTGTAACCCTAACTCCCACCAGCGAGGTAGTATGGGTCACTAACCCCAATTTTTCCATGAAATTCTCGATTTGTACCCCTATCTCGTAAACAACAAGAGGTACAGAAAATGTGAATATGACAAACTTGTAGGAAATTCAATTTCCTACAAAAAAAAAAATCTGAACATCAAATCGCTAACATCGATATTTCTTGAGATATTGGGCTTTGAAGTTGAACCAAAAACTAGGACTTCTTGGAAATACCTTTAGTTGAATAGACTCGTTAAAAAGATTGCAAAAAAAAAGGATTACTTAGAAGAAAAGAAATACCATTTAAAAAAAGAAAAAATCAAAGAATATAAAAAATAGAACTTACTTATTTGAGTATTAATACAGAATAAACTTATCGAAATGGATGGAGCCATCAATCATAAAAAGTGACCAGCTCGAGGGTTATAAAAGTAGAACTATGTCGGTTTATTAGAATAATATATACTTGCAAGCAGTCGAACTTTGTGAATATATCTTTGTATAATCGAATCGAACATTTTTAGCATATACGAAAATTTCCCAAGTTATATAGTTGGGTCCTCTTTTCTGCCCTCTTTATGAATCGAAAAAATGCTCTATATTTAGGGACTTTCAAAGAATAGTGTTCACTATGTTAGAGTTGTACAGACTACCCAATGTATTTAAACGAATTAACTTATCTTCCAAAATTACGACTAACGGCTTGGTTTTTTCGTTAAAGTTTCAATAAATAAAGTAAAGTACTAGGGGAGACTGGCCTAAAATGAAATACTAGGGTAAAATGACACATTGCACGTATCTCCAGTTCTAGCTTTAGTTCAGTCTTTCGCAGTCCATCCATGGAAGCAGACGTATCTACCAGCGTTTCTGTAAACATTTTAGTGAGTTCCCTTGGTTTTTATTAGAGTAGTAGTTAAAAACCTATTTTCAGTCATCTATAATATATTATTATCAGATAAATCAAAGCGTTGGTATAAAAAACCTGGGAGAGCTTGAGAAGAACTTATGACATCAGCGAGGACTATAGTTCTTGGTAGGGGTTGTATAAGTGTAAGTGTTATTTTCTTGTTCGTTGGAAATATTTTTTTTGCAAAAAAACAAAATGCTACGTTTGAGGGCAAAATGACATTCTTATCATATGGGTAAAATGAAATACTATTTCAATTTACCCACAAGATCAAAGAATAGACACGATTAAGTTTGTTTTTTCAGTAGCACTTTTTTAAACAGTTTAATATACTTACACTTATGCTTAACACTCAACTATAATATAAGTTACTCCAAAAACTCAGTTTTTCTTCGACGTGATCATTCGTCCTGGCTTTACTTATATAAGATACAGATTTTGATGCAGATCTAGGTCTGGTGAAAAGTAAATTAAATGCACCTTGTGTAAGAAATGGCCACACAATGAATGTGCAGGCTTATCTTAAAGAGCTACACACTTTGTCTGCGACGTGTGCAAATAAAAAACAAATATCGACACTAAATCTATATACAGGTGTCCCTCAAGTTATACGTTTAATTGGTTCCGTGTAACTCGAACACGGTTCCGAGTTACACGGAAGTGGAAACTCAGATTTAGCAATACTGTTAGTGACCTGTATATTCCACTTTGCAAGAGCAGGAAGCGAAAGGATTCTGCAGATAGCTAACATTGACGAATATATGATAAATCCTTATTATTTTGCCCTTTTTATGAAAATTGGTATAAAACCGTGTAACTCAAATTTTTTCCGTGTAACTTGAAAATCGTGCAACTCAAGTACCGTGTATCTCGAGGGATACCTGTACTATGTCATTTTACCCACACATACTTGGGTAAAATGATACTTTGAGGCCTTCTTAGAAGTCATATTTACACGGGAAAGAAAGACTTATTTTATGTTTACTTTTATACAGTGTATGTATTTTATGTTTATATTTGTTTTTGTCGAAAAATATTTTACGTTTTGTTGAAAAATAAAAAAATATACGCAATTTAGCTTAAGGTGTTTCATTTTAAGCCAGTCTCCCCTACTTATAAGCAGATGTGAACTGTTGAACTATGTTGTAAACAAAAATCTATTTTTTTGCAATTTTTGAATTAACATGAAAGGATGATTTAATATTATTAATATAAAAAATATTGACAATTTTTTAGGTTTGCAAAACAAACTTATCTAAGGAAGTCCAACGTGTGAGGTCTTGTTGAGAATTTTACCGCTTATTTCTAAGAAATGTCTCAAACATGCTAGTGCTAATTTATTGACTACGAAGGGAGAGAAGTAACCAGTATTGCATCTTGGTGGTCTTTTTTCTTCCAAACTGAATGGTACAAAAAGAGGTTTAACAAACCAGGCATCAGGAAAAAAACCTTTGGCACTGATGGTTCACTACACTTCATCATATAGATTGCACTTTTCTTAGCTCCCAAGAATGATTACAGACCCAATCAATCGAACGGCAGTGCACGCATAATCAATCAGTAAAACTTGCTGATCCACTCTTTGTGAATGCAGGTATTCGAGCCCACTAAATATTTATATATCTGTATTGCACACTTGCAGAGATAGTTACAAGTTAGTATACAGTCTTGCCCTCATCGCGTATGATAATTCTGTGCTAAAAGAAGAAACCAACAAGGCAAGGAACATGCAAGATACCAAAATAAAAGTAAAAATTGCAAACAGAAAAATCTTAAGAACACGATCAAGGTCTGTGAAGATCACGTCATGGTATGGAAAGATCAAATATCCGGCATTTTGCTATGCACTCTTGGTACCCTTTTTACAAGCAATGTTGATTAAGTTAATAAGCAATATGATTTCAAGATCATTCTCATGTCACTCTATTCGTGGTCTAGTCCTACAACTTTGCTTTACCGACGCAAATACCGACTCTGCATTCTGCCGGAGGGATAATCCGAAATGGAGACCAACTTAAGGTTACGCAAAAAGGTTAACTTATTTATGTATGAAATAAATTATATTCAACATGTGGGTGTGCATGCAAATGGTTCTACAGAAAGGAAAAAGCATAGTCAGCTAAATTTCATAAACCAGATGATAAACATTTTAAGCGGTTTTGATAAACAAAATCTGTATGTGTTATTACCTCGGCATTTCTCGACAATAATTTCATTTAATACAACAGCTGTTACACATTGCATTTTATCGTAATTATAATATTTTGAATATAGGTACCTTGTTTTCTTGTTCTTACTATAATATACTATACATTTTTAGAAGTTATTGCTGCGATCTGAAAACGCTTTACTTTCTGTTTCGACCATTATTTTCATATCCAAAATTTTGGATCCTATGAGGTAGAGACAGTAAATAAAACTATTTAAATAAAAATTTAATTTTAAAAGATATATTTTCAGTTGAATTTTTATTCTTATGAATAATTTTCTTTATTATTATTAGAATTAGTATATATCTTCACTCGCCGATAAAACTTAACTTACCAAGTGAATATCAAAACAATTAGTAATATAATAGATTTTACTTATTTAATCACTTATATGAAACATCTCAAACAGAAAGTACATGGAAAATTTAGTTCTTCAAATTGCATCTTTCGATGCATAACGCTCAAATAATATTCCTTGTTAACAGTTTGGCCCGCCGGAAGGAATTCATAATGCACCACACCAAGATAATCAAGTCTTACTATTTTTACTATTACACGTCATTTTGCCTTTTTCTAAAAAATAATTAAAAATAACGGATTGTTATAGAAACAAGTAAAGTATCACAAATGAAAGCATGAATCTCTACCTAATATAGGAAGTATTTGAATTTCCCAATATCGATAACAGATACGAAGTTGATTGTCCCGTTATCGTTTTTTAAGAAATGTTCATTAAAATCCTTCAAATTTCGAGAAATGTTGGTCGCCATGTTGGATCCGCCATTATGGATTTTAAAATTTAGATATTTGATTCCAAATGATGTTTTTAGTATCAAAACCCATCAAATGTGAAAAAAGGAAGGAAGGAATTCATTTGTATCAAATTATGTAATTTATAAAATGTTTTATATTACAGGAAGCGCCTAATTTCGCATTATTGGGGAATCTTCAAGGCATAGAAGTTCTTCATTGCACGTGCAGTACTATTTATTTAATAAATTACTCGTGATATAATTCGCAAGTGTTTACTCACAAGGAAACGTTCTCAGGTGTGTCTCACCGACTTTGATGAAATTGAAATATGTTATAGAATATCGAAAAATAAGAGATACGTATTTTTTGTTATCTGCCGATACGCACATTTAGGGGGTGAAAACAACCCCTAAAGTTTACCCCCAAAAACAGTTTTTCCTAAATATTTCAAGTTCTAATGAATTTTTTCGAATAAAACAAATTGGAAATGATGTCTCATAAATATACTAACCTTTTGTAAGTAATGCGGTTCCCGGGGATGGCAACCCTTATTTTTTATTGCAAAAAAAAGATTTTTTTTTATATTTCTGCGTCACAAATATAACATTTTTAGTTAAAAATCATTGAAAAATATTTTTTTTTTAAAAATAAAGTTGACCTGTTTTTGCGTTTTCTTAAACAAATCTCCTCACGGGGGTAAACCACCCCTAGCACTAATACGTAAATGATGTATATTCTTTCGGACATTGGTTTTTGCGTGAAAACCAGTATTAAGGGGTTTTTGGAGTTGCTGATTACGAATCTGATGTTAAATTTTAAAAAATTTAAATGGCGGATACAACATGGCGGACAAACTTTTAGAAAATACACCAATTTTTATTTTAAAAAAACAATAAATAAAAGTACCCCCTAAATGTGCGTATCCGCAGACAAAAAAAAATACGTGTCTCTTATTTTTTGATACTCTATAACATATTTCAATTTCATCAAAATCGGTGAGACACACCTGAGAACGTTTCCTTGTCAGTTAAAATAATTTCCTGTAGTTCAAGAGTTTACTTGCTTTCGATTGCTTTTCTTAAAAATCGAACTGATTCCTTTTGATTTTTTTTTTTTATTAAGAAGACTTCTTAACATTTTTAAATAATACCGAGAAATTGTATTATTGTAACGATTTTCTTTTATTTTTAAATTGAATTTACTCAGTGTTCAATGTACAAAAATTCTTTAAAAATGGATCTGATTTTGCTGCATCACCGTTCAATTTCATGTGATAATCAAGATCTGAGAAGTTCATTATAAAATATAATTACAAAAGCCCTGCAAAACTGACCCAGAAAACGGTGCGCAAATTCTTTTCGGCGTTCGTCAGAACCCGGGATAAGTCAAGTGCCTGCATAAACCATTCTCATGGTACCATGAGGTATAAGTTTAGAATCATCTCAATTAAGAGACGCTGAGAAGCCGAGAAGAAAAGTCAGCATGAGGAGGAGTTGCCCAGAAAAGCAATTTGTGGGGAATTGTTTACCTAACACTGTGCAACGGGATGGTGGTTGGCCACAAGTCGCGAGAATCGAAGGCTTTGACTACTAAGCTGTTTAGAAAAATCCAAGACCCATTAAGGTCTGTGACCCTGAACATTTTGCAACAATGCTTCCCTAATGAGTGAGAAAGGCGACAAACAAAATTAAAGAAAAAAAAATATATACACTGATCTCTCTGAAACCTACAGAAAAAAGATCACTTTGTGTACGCATCCCCTGGGAAATTCGCAATTATTAACTAATTATTTTTTTAAGGTACACAAATTAACTTCTTCCATTGTTTTTTTTATATAATATACTTTTATTTAGCAGTTTTCAACTACATATAAAATGATTAGTATATTCTTGTAATTATCATACATGAAACTTTAACTCGTTATTAATTATTTTTAATACAATAATAATGTAATCCGAACAACTGCAGCTGCGGTTTCAGGATGAATGAAAAAAATTTATAAAAAAGCTTTATTTTTCATTGAAGTAATACAAAATTGAACCTTTTCGATGATCATTTTTGTGAAGGATATATTATTATACGTAAATAAATACAAATTGTTACTTTCCATTTCAAATATCTTCATTTGGAGTCGGTAGTGTGACATATAATTTCAAAAGTCAATTTAAATATTTTTTTACATAAACTAAACTACTAAAAACTAAATTATACTTCCTTTTTCGATGTATGTTGATTGGACTAATAGCCAATTGGCTTAATATGCGGTGGATAAAACTAGAAAGGTCAAACCCAAGCAGCATTAAATTCAAATATAAATTTGACGAGAATGATGCCTTTCATATAATTGATATAAAAAAACAAAAGTAGGTAGGCCAGCAATCTTAAAAAGTATAAATCAACCATTATTGTATCCGAATGGTAGAACAATTTCGAAAAATACAAAAATAGACATGATGAATTTATTAAAATATATATCTCCAATAAAACAACACGTGGAGATCAAAATTTAGATTTAGATAACTCGGAAGAAGATGTTTGTTATGATGAATAAGCATAAAACTTATGACAACCAATATTGTTGCACTATTTTTACATAAATTTCCTATCTTTTTCAGCTGCCGAAAGGTGTAAGTCTGAAAGTTTTTAAGATGCTGCCGTGGTCCCAATAGTTACGTTTTTATTTGCGCACCCTATACATATCTTGTGTTGTTACAGAGCCTACCCTTTGAAGAAAGACTTTAAATGAAAAATTTTGAAAAGCAATGTATTAAAAAACATTAATTTTCTAAAATTTTGTTTTCTGGACTTAACCGCACTGGATTCTAAGCGACTCATATAGTAATGAACACTCGTGAATTTCGATGGAAAAGAATTTTCCCCCGAACGTTTTTTTTGTTCGTGCACAGAAATCTCTTCTTAGAACTCAAAACTATGAGAATTTTGAATACCTTGAAGTTTCTTACATTGCACATAATCTAATAATATTTTCTTCCATAGCACAAAGTTGATACTAATTGTAAGGTTGCATTTTTGTGTTTTTTTACTGTCAGATAATTTTTTTCTAATATACTTTTTTATTTCAGACAAGACCTAAAATCAGATATTTTGAAATGTTCTTCTTAAACGTCTTTGTTTTTTTAGTATAATAAATACCTTCTTGGATTCAAATATAGATTTGATTGGTGGGCCGAAACGGTTAATTTCCTTTTCTACAATTTTCCAAGATTAATACCCTCTTCCTTGCTCCTTTGAGTGGGTTTTTTTGGACGTGTCGGAATATTTCTTCATATAGCTAAGCAGGACCTCTAGTTGCGTTGGTTTGATGCGTTCAAACTTTACTGAAATATATTTAATATTTTTTAATCAAATAAAGAACAACGCACATCCTTCCTTTTACACTAAAAATGACGGGGAAATAACTCGAATGAAAATTCGCAAAATAGTCTCTCGGAATGATATTTAACGACAGCAATTCTTCCAAGTGCATTTTCCCCTTTTATATCACGATAACTTTTTGAACATGGGAAAAATTCCGGAGAAAAGTATTATTCACGATAGAGCTGAATATGTTTTGTTTATGTTGTTGTATATAGGGCGCCAATGTAAATAAAACTTATGCGCATAAATATCAAATTTACCGACACAAAAAATAAAAATATGCCACGCTCCACAAAAATGTGGTTATTCACCTTTAGCTGCTTTTTTTGAGTCTATATAGATCTCCCCAGATAAAGTGAAGATCCAGCTTTTTATCTGGATCTCTATCAAGATTAAGGGAAATTTTAGAAATGGACTTTCATTTAATATATCCCCATAGAAAAATAAAGGCAAGAAATTTAATCTAAAACAACAGAAGTCAAACGCATTTTTGAAAAATCTTCTCTATGTGAAGATTCCAAACTTAAAAATGTTTTGAAATTGTATACCATGGGGCAGTTTAAATTGAAAAAAAAGGCTCCAAAAGTGAAACGTCTTTTTTATAAAGAGAATAAAGTAGCGGCAAAAGCCTGAGAGAATTAAGTAAACATAATCAATACATACGTATACAGCGTGTCAATTAAGAACCGGATAACGAAAAATTACTTAGAAAAAAGTTGTAGGATTTTTCCCTGGCAATTAAACGGTAACCTAAGATTTGACCTTGACCTCAGTCTTCAAGGTCATTTCAATATCAAGTTCGTTTTCCAAGTGAAAACGCCAACTTCTGTTTGGAACATTTTTGCCGAAAACCCACTCCTGACAAGTTATTCTGAAGTTCCCGTACTTTGACCTTTCTCTGATATGACCTTCAGGGGTTAAATTTTTAAAGTGGTCAAGGTCATACTTGAACGTAAAATTGTCTGCTCTTTTAATTTCCGGGGTCAAAAGTAGGTCTTGCAATTTGAAAACATCGGCTTGACCTTGAAGACCGAAGTCAATGTCAAATCTTAGGTTACCGTTTAATTGCCAGGGAAAAATCCTACAGCTTTTGTCTAAGCCATTTATCTCTGTGATGCCTAGTTCTCAAGTTATTCTGCCGTCCCGGTACTTAATTGACACGGTGTATAATCATGCCTTTATTAACTTAGCTGTTGCGTGATTTGCCCTTATCTGCCCTGAGTTCGGTACCATGCTTGATATATATCCCTCATCGTCTTTTTAATGATCTGTTATTCGGGTCGATATAGATCATTAAAAGAACACAGCTTGTGAAAGATAAGTAAAAGAATACAACTTGTGAAAGGTAGTTTTTTGAACATTTTTTTTCTCAAGGACCTTAAAAATGGCAATTATCATTTTTTTTTTTAACGGCTGAATATACATATATTAGAAAACCACTGCTATTATGAAAAGTTTCGTAACACAAAGTCCTACTCCCAGTATTCGAGTTTTGGTATGGACAAGTGTGAAAAAGTCGAGAAAGGACGCCATTGGTAGTTAAACTTAGCATGCACCACAGCACGACCTTTTGGCAATTTCCCCCTTAAGCGCTATACCTATTTTCGTAATACACTGATGGTCATATCACTTTACATAATACCGAGTTTTCCGGGTTATTTCTCTTTAAGGGGCACCACTAGTGTGACAATTTGCAAAAAAAAATGTAATTTTGGCAGGCCAAAAATCATCAAATTTTCGCGCGAAATTTGATTTTTTTTTTTAAACCACCATTTTTTTTAATTAAATTTTTTTTTTCGATCTAGGTTTATGGCACGGGAAATACCTACTAATTTAATAAACTTTTTGATTTTTTTGATTTGACGCACTGTGAAGGTCGCTATCACTGCAGCAGTGGGGGCACTTTTTTGTTTTTTTGAGCCTTGGAAAATTGCGGATAACTCGCTGAATTTTCAATTTTTTGGTCTAATGGTTATCATGTATTTACTATATATCCTTAAAATATTAAAACATTCCATGCAGTAGTTGTCTTTAAAAAAATTCCTATAAATCACCTTTTTTCAGGCGGTCACATTAGTGGTGCCCCCTAATTTTAAATTTTCAAATTTGTGACATTCTTTTGACAGTAATTTCCTTCAGAACATTCAAACAAAAATCCACTCACAAGGAAGGTACCCGAGGTGTACCTCACCGATTTTCTTGATTTTGTGGTATGTGGTAGAGCATCGAAAAATATTGAACACGTATTTTTTTTACGTGCTAACTCCTCCATTGAAGGGGTAAAAATCACCCTTAAAGTTAACCCCCAAAAACCAATATTCGAATTAACGGGCGACAGTAGTGTGCAGCCGTCTAATACTCCAGCACCTTCAAGACAACCTAAGCAAAATTATGATCGGGTGAAAGAAGTTTTAAAATTCCTTGAAACTAAAAAGTCCTTAAGAGAAAAGATGCTACAGATTTTGTTTTCCTAAGCTATGCCGAAACTTTTAAAACATTTTTCAAGAAGAGGCAAATTTTATTTAAGAGACTTGCAGTTTTGTTTCTGCATGCTGAATATGAAGAGGTTTGTGTAAGTGACAACTGTGTTGGGTTGGGTCTTCTTCCATTGCTCTCCAAAGAAGCTTTTATACAATATATTCCAAATGCATTTTCTCTTACGCGCCTAGCTCTCGATAACCTCCTATTTCAACGTCATTTTCGCTTTATTTTGTGGAAATGGCCGCATTAAATAAGTTTTGAGGACAAAGCCCTGATCGCCAACAATGACAAAAAGTAACAGAGGCCCACTTTCTACTAAAGGCTTGTTTTCTGGGATTTGTAACAATCTATCTTCTAGTCTCTCCCTAATTGATGAGCGTTCGAATATACTGGAATTACTTTCTTTCCGTACGCACCTACATCAATCGCTATAAATTTATAATTCCCGTCAACTTAAGCTATAAGATATCTGTAGAAAATTTCAGCTTATAACACCAATAATTAGACCCACTATTTTTGGGACACTGAACTGTTACATGCTCCCCATCAATACCAGCTATACAGTTAGGAAAGTGCCAAGTAGTTTTGAATGTTTCAGCTGATTTTAACCAAAAATGTTTGTCGGGAACTGGCATATACAATGGTTGAAGTCGTTTCCAGATAGCTTCACAAACCTACCTATGGTGGATCTTCCAATTCGGTAACTGAAAGCAATTGTTCTGAAGCTATCCCCCGTAGCCAAGAATCTAGACAAAATTAATATCATTATAATAATGTTAATTATCTTCTGCTATTCATTTGATTTTACCTTAGAACAATCGCCAAACCTTCTCTCGTAGATATGCTTGCCCTGAAGTTTGTATCAATCTTCTTGATATCATCTTGAATTAGACTGTGCAACTCCTCAAATGTATATTCCGTTACACGAAAATAATCAAAAAATCTCTCATCATTTTCGAGACGCAATTCTCTAATTAAGCGGTGGTATTCTCCAAAATCCGTTCTATTTCTTATTGTCGGATGTACCCAAATTTTCCTTTTCCTTTTATTAATCTCATCAATTAATAACGCTGCAAAAAAAATAAAACTTATCTGAACTGGAACTGTCCTCGACAAACATTTTATAGGAACTAAATAGGTCTGTCTGGTAACTTTTGGGTAAAAATTTCTTGAGTAAAAATCTGGTAAAAAGTTTCATATGGTTGTGGGGATAAACATCAAAAGTTACCAGACGACTTCAAGTAAAAATTGGGTAAATCTTACTTATGTATGTGATCAAGATGTTGGAGGGAAAACTTATGGATTTATTTTATATTTTTGAAGATTTTGAAATATGTTTTTTATTTATTTAAACAATTTTTCAATAACTTCTTCTTCTATCTGAATCGCAACGCAAAATTGAAACACACAAATGACAGATTACACAGTGACAAGCAATCGGTGATTTTACCCAAATTTACTCGGTCTCCGCAGCGTGGGTAAAATCTGGTAAAATTGTGTAAGAGGAGAAGTGCTGTCAAGAGCTCAGTTTTTCCCCTCCGTGAGATTAACAGTTTTTACTCGCAGATAAAATTTCTACCTGAACGTAGGACTGTCTGGTAACTATAAAGTTTTTACTCGCGGGTAAAATGTTTACCTGAAAGTGTCAGTTAACCTCACGGTGGGGAATAACTGAGCTCTTGACAGCACTTCTCTTTTTACACAATTTTACCAGATTTTACCCACACTGCGGAGACCGAGTAAATTTTGGTAAAATCACCGATTGCTTGTCACTGTGTAATCTGTCATTTGTGTGTTTTAATTTTGCGTTGCGATTCAGATAGAAGAAGAAGTTATTGAAAAATTGTTTAAATAAATAAAAAACATATTTCAAAATCTTCGAAAATATTAAATAAATCCATTAGTTTTCCCTCAAACATCTTGATCGCGTTTGAAAATTTACATACACAAGTAAGATTTTGAAGGTGTACGTAATTTTTACCTGCAGTGTCGTCTGGTAACTTTGGATTTTCATCCCTCCTACCATATGAAACTTTTTACCAGATTTTTACTCAAGAAATTTTACCCAAAAGTTACCAGACAGACCTAAAATCGCAGTCTGTCCAGGGTATTATTGTCAACATAATATTAATTTAAATAATCCCTCGTGGAAAAACAAATGTACTAGTGAAAACACTGATTAACTTTTCATTAGCTTTCAGTAGTTTTCATACCTGTTTCATTAGTACTATATACTACAAATATCATCCAAATATTTTACGAAACTTACCTGTGGAAAGTTATCGAGGATAATTGGCCGATAGCTCTTACGTGAACAAGTCCTTTTTTTCGACATTTCTTCGTTAATATGTAGATTCTGCATAGATCACCTTCAAATATTTTATCGTTTGCACACCTGAATATAAAAAATATACGATCCTGACCAGAATTGTATGATTTAAGTCAGGAAACAAACAATTTTTTGTGTCAGAATACTGAACAGTTTATAACTTCAGACGTGTTGTGCCCAAAATGCGCTTTTTTTCTGAAACATTCGATTTTATTTTTTCAAATTATTTACAAGATAAAGAAAAATCTAAACAAATGATTTGATTTTAACATGGCTCATTTTTTTAAAAGTTTACTGTAAACCATTTTTCACACAACAAATTTGAAATTTGTTCATAAATGCCATAGCAACGGACGATAAAATGCATCAAAGCTACATTCACACCTTATTCAGTATAAGGAGTCTCTGAAGCTGAATTGTGTGCTGGAGCGCTGTTGATGCATTACGTACAGTGGTGGACAAATAAATAGAGCCAAAGTCGCATATTTTTGTTTTCGTTGCATTTCAAGTTTATTTTATAACAAAATTAAAATAATATCTTCTTCATATATTCATCACATTACTCCAAGAAAATATACGAATTCATTTACTGAACATTTTGCATTTATAATATGTTAAATTAAAATATAATAATAACGAAATTAGCTTGGACATATAATTAGAGCCAGTCGAAAAAATATCACGAATTCACAGCATTTTTGGTGTTTATGATAGCTTAGTCTTAGTACTTGGTTGGAAAACCACGTTGCTTCAAAACTTCGTGGCATTGGCGCTGCATAGACTCAATCAAACGTTGGCATCGGTCAACTGGAATGGCATACCAGTGCTCTTTGACTTTTTCAAAAAATTCGTCCAAATTCTTGCATTTTTCTTGATTTACCGCAACTTTGACGTCCCTCCACAAGTGCTCAATTGGATTAAGGTCAGCACTGCTCACTGCCCATTCGAGAACATCGATATGATTTTGATAGAAGAATTGTTTCGTGATGTTGGCCGTGTGCTTTGGGTCGTTATCTTGTTGAAATTTCCAGATAACTGGCATGTTTTCGTCAGCCCGCGGCAACATCACATCTCTCAGGATTTCAACATATAAAGGAGCTATCAAAGTTTTATGTATTCGGTGAATTGGCCCAACGCCATTCCATGAAAAGCATCCCCAGACTTTTATATTACCACCACCATGTTTTACAACATGCAAAGTGTATCTGGGATTGAATTCTTCACCTTTTGGTCGTCGAACATAGCGTTTTGCACTGGGGGCCATTCTATCGATCTTGGACTCATCACTCACGCGCAAACTCTACTCGCTTTTTTCGTCGGCGTGCTGTTGTAAATGGCCGCTTTCACATATCACAAAACGCAAATTCCAACCGATTTTCAAACAGCCTCTATTTTGTTGTCCAAGTAAAATCTGAGATTTACTAATTTTTCTGAAAACACTTTTACGACAATGTATTAATCAGTCTCAAAACGCATCAGTTCTAATAAATAGAATGTGCGCAATCTAGTGACAGCAATAAAATGCACCGTTACATTAATCAATGTCGTAAACGAGGCAATAGAGTGCGGTGGCTCTATTTATTTGTCCACCACTGTATATCTTTCAAATAGACTATTGAAAACAGCCAAAAATTGTCATTGACAAAAAAACATGTATTTTCGGTCATCTTACCAGAGACAATTTTTGGCTGTTTTCAAAATTTCCCCTCATTTGCCTGTTCAATTCAACTTAACAAGAGCAATGCTGAATTGCGCAGTCAACTGCAGAAACTGTATTCGTGAGAAGAGTCATACTTTTGAAAACTATGCCAGCAGCTTCAATCTCCCACCATAGTGATATTGAACAGAATAAATGTTGAATATATCATACTGATACTAAAATAAATAAAAATAAAATTAATTAAAAGATCATTCTTTCTATAGATTTTATTACAATTTTATTATAATTGAAATAATAGCAATGTTGTCCATAATTTCAAATTGAATTAAAATCGTATGTAGCTATCAAGGAGATACAGCCTTAAATTGAAAACATTTAGAGAAGATGGTTCCATTATAAAACAATGCTTTTTCAATAATTTAGGTGAAATTTACAACAATTACAATCGGACAAGTGAGGAACACGGGCCTTTCTTCTTACTGGAGCTTTAATTAGAGTAAAATACACCGGTACTTAATGCCTTTACTCTCTGTAGTTAAATCAGATATAAATTCTTTGGATTTTCGAGGAGCAGATTTCAAAAATCAACAAGATTCAGTAGAGTGGCAGCTTACGAGACACCAAAAAACTGGCATCTGTTATCATAGCACTTGTATTTTTACACTTAAAATTAATCAATAAAATTATATTATATCTAGAACAATCGAGTTTCTCTAAAAATATTTTAGGCAGTACCAATTGTATTAGATAGTGCCAAAATGTGTTTTGCGCCGGTTGTTTTGGTTTTTATTTTTATTTTTTACGGATAAAACCTACAGTCATAGTTGAATCTCCCTAGGTGGCGTTTTATAGTGTCCGAAGTTAAAGACGCAACGACACAGTTTTGAAACAAATAATGAGAGAGCTAAACTACGATAAAATAAATTTCAAAACAAATAAGAAACCATTAAAAAATTATTATTAAGAACTTTTCATTTTCTTAGCTCGGGGTGCTTCAGGGTCTAGTCAATCTATAACTAATTTTTTTGCTTGCTCCCATGTAAATCCATCTCGTCCAAAGTGGCCGTAAGTACTTGTACGCTGGTAAATGGGCTGCCGAAGATTGAGGTCTCTGAAAATGGAAAGAATTTAATCCATTAATAATGTGTACTATATTATGTTTGTAATATTAATATTAATTCATAACTCAGATATTATTTTCGACATGAATTATTCCCGTGTAGCAAATAATACGAAACATCATTGCGAAAATTCTATTAAAAAATGTAAAAATTTACTCACTTTACAATTTTTCCGGGCCGGAGATCAAAATTCTTTTTAATTATTTCTAAAAGTTGCTTTTGTGTTCGATTTGATGTGCCATAATCAAAGACAGTGATTGATAATGGTTCCGCTAAGCCAATAGCATATGATACTTGGACTAGACATCTTTTACATAAGTCGGCTTTAACAAGTGACTTGGCAACCCATCGTGCAGCATATGCAGCAGATCTGTCGACTTTTGTAAAATCTTTACCCGAAAAGGCTCCACCTCCATGAGCACCCCATCCTCCATATGTATCAACAATAATTTTGCGTCCCGTCAATCCTGCGTCACCCATAGGTCCACCAATATGGAAATCTCCGCAAGGATTAATATGCACTACTGTATTTGAATCGAAATATTGAGGTGGGATCACTTCTTTAATAACCTTGTTCATAACTTCGTTTCGCAAGTCATCTAAGGTTATTTTTTCAGAATGTTGCATTGAAACTACTATTGTATGAACACGTTGTGGGATGCAAGATCCGTGATCAAAGAGGTACTCACAAGTCACCTATAATTATAAAAAAATTTTTTTTTTTTTAATAATGTACATTCAGTATGTCATAGATTATTTTTAAAATAATAATTTCAGAATAATTTAGTCGCATCATTCACTCTTAGTGTCAAGAGTAGCAAATAATCTTATGATACATCATTAAAAATTCAATAGAGTTTTATATAAACTGAAATCATGATGGCTTACCTGTGTTTTTGAGTCAGGTCTTGCCCACCAGAACACTTCAGATCGCCGCAAGTCAGCTATCTTTTGGTTAAGTTTGTGCGCCAATGCTACAGTCAGGGGCATACATTCTTCTGTCTCATCTGTTGCATATCCAAACATAATTCCCTGTTTGCAAAACACTTATTGTTAATATAATTGCAATATTTATATTTTTCTAACATAGAGAGATAGCCACAATAATGCGAATAAGCGAAAATTTAAGCAGAGAAATAGAAACCAATAAAAATAATGTAAGTTAGATAAAAATGATTATTATTTTTTTTCATGCTCTTGTTCAGAAAGTCATTAATATATATTATAGTCTTTAAGATTTTAAAAGTAATACGGAAATTGAACCAATGCATCAGTTTTCTATTGTATGATGTATATAATTATGTTTGAATGCGAAAAAAAACATCTTAAATTTTCTGAGATATGTTAACACTTTATGCAGGATGAAAGAATAGACCTGTCAAAAAAAAAAAAAAAAAAAAAAAACATCCCAGATGTAATTATCCGCAATAACGTTTTATTGCTTATTCAAATTCTCCGCGAAAAAAGACGCAACTTGTACTGGCAATTTTTTTTGAATTATTATTGTCATGATCGTCAAAAATAGGAAGGTAGGTAGGTAGGTAGCCTTATTCTTGCATGAAATTAAGTTATAACAGATGAAACGAAATTATTCGTCTATTATTTGATACGAATAAATCTTTATTATTTTGAAAAGTTCCATTTATTTCTACCAAAATTACTCAGTTTCACCTATGTGATGTGTAATGTGGAATTGAGAAGGGTCGAGAAAGAGTAATGTTGGAAGAAATTAATAGAACTCCTCAAAATAGTAAACTTTTTTATAAATTGTTCGCCTATTATGCGAAATAATTGACCAGATGAAAAGTGACTTGATTTTCAACGATTCATGTTATCTACAATAATTCGAAAAAAAATTTTTCCAATAAAAGCTGCATATTTATTATCTGAGAATGTGTCATAAAAAATCAAGGTCTCCATTTGAAAATAATAGTTAATTAAAGTGATATCATCATCTGGTTTTATACTTCGTCATCAGCAATTTTTTGAAACCCGGCACTGAGCCTTATTATCGTTGTCGACTCACCAAAGTGACAAGCCTTAATGTCACCGTCACTTCATCTCACTTTTCGCATTACTGTTGTCGAACGGTGTGACGTGACATTTTTCTTCACAGCAGTATTATCGTTCTCACTCGAAGTGAGAGACGTCGTTGTGCCAGGCTGCACACTTCCTTATAGGGGGGCCTAAGCTATTCAATTGTTTGGTTAAATCATCCCAGTAATCTCCATATTGTCCTTTTGATATGAATTCCCCATATTTCATCCCTTTAGCTATACAAGGATGCTTTACCATGAAATCCACCATCCACTTCAAATTGTTTTCTTGTTGTGATTTTTACATTAAAAATACAAAAATTAAGCTTACTTGTCCGAGAAGTTATCAAATTTTGATTTTAAATTAGGAAAATTAAGAAACTGCATCTATTTTACGTTTTCCCCGCTTCCATTTTCTCGTTAACGACAACTCTCACTCACAAATGGTAGGTGAAGAAAACGGTCACTGAATTGTCACTTACTACGACATACGTCACTTAAATCGACAACGATAATACGCCTAAAGTCGATATTTTCGAGAAATGTCGCCTCCGTCGACAACCATAATAGCATTTTTCTGCCGTAACGCCATCTCTCACCTCAAGTGACAACGATAATAAGACTGACTATAAATAAAAAAAAGGAAACTAAAGAATTTTTAACAACGATACTGCAGGCTTTTTAGAAACCTAGTAAGGCTTTAATTTAAATCTAAATATTTATGTTTAGTTATACTAATATATCTAAAATAAGGAAAGCACTTAACCCAAATATATAATTGGTTCAAATTCCCTCAGACAATCACATGCAATGTTATCATTAGAGACCGGATTATATGCAATATAAAAACGCTAAAATATGCATGCAAATATGCAAACAAAAAGCCAAAAATATGCAGGAATATGGCAATAATATGCCAAAATATGCAACTAGTTTGCCTGACATATAGAGTTGAAAATATTAAAAAAAGCAATAACAATTCAAAGTGTCTTTTATTATTTACATAAAAGAGAAAAAATAATTAACAATTTCCATTGTTTTTAATTTTTATAAAGGTGTACTACAATGTATTGCTCCAAGTTTTTCATAGTGAAATTGTGACGTCTGTCGTGCGATTTCTTTTTTTGCATTTTTGCAAATATTCGCTCTGCTTCAGCATTAGAATGAGGCATAGCTAAGCCAAGCTTTGCAGCATTACTTATATTTTGCAGAATTTGTTTTCCCGTTAAATCTTGGAAATTTCCCAGGAATGACCAACATTTTTCAACCGGAAGTAATTTTAATTTTCGCCTTTCTTCTTCAGAAAAAACGTACGGCAATTTTCGCCATTCCTCGATAGCTAAGTTTTTATTAAAGAAATGAGAATGCTTTAGTATGAACATATTGTCGATTAATTTTAATCTTGAATCCGTAACATCTAAGGCAACTTCTGGACTTATAAATTTAATATCATTAAAAGTTTTTGAATTAATCGGGAACCGTTTTTTAATATGCAATCCTACCTCAACGTAAAAATTCAGGTATTTGCTATTTATGGTTATCTTTTTTTAATGAGCAAAATATTGAATACACAAACAATGTTGAATTATTTCACATTTCTTATAATTTTTTGAAGTTTTTATTTTGTACATTTTCTAACAGTGAAATCTGAAGAAATACGCAAAAAAACTTCTAATATGATTAAAATATGCAACCCAGCCCAAAACTGTCAAAATATGCAACTGCATATGCAAATATGCATTTGCATATAATCCGGTCTCTAGTTATCATGCAGAACACGTATTAATGGAAAAGAAGACATGCATTCATCAGTTTTCCTAATTTTTACTACAATATAATTTTCATAGTGTCAAAAATAATAGTCATTTCAAAATTGTTAAACAAAAATAAGAGAAATAAGAGCATTACACCAGAAATCGCGGAAGAATTGTAATTTAGAAGAGAAAACCAGAAAATTTCAAAATAAAATTTCTAGTTAAAGACAGCTTTTTCGTAAATGAACAAGAAGTGAAGAATTCAAAAGCAAGATCTGTAAACGACTTCTGACCTGATCGCCAGCGCCGATTTCTTCTTCCTTGCGATTTATATGAACTCCAGCTGCAATTTCGGGAGATTGTTGGTCCAACGCAAGGAGGACATTGCACGTTTTGTAGTCGAAACCTTTAAAAGAATTTTATTGAACAAAATAATAAAAAATATGCACTCCATGTGAGTTTACTGTGCATTATACGTTTTTCTGTTTTTGTAAAACATATTCAAACATCGGTCGTTTAATTCAGCTTGTCTTTAATTTTTATACGCTAGTGAGTGTATATGGATATAAATAATAAAGTGATTTGACGAAACAAATGATTTCCCGTTAATAATGTGTACTATTTTAAATGAGTTTTCCCATTGGAATGATAAATACAGGCCAAATAAATTCCATTTATACGCCGTCGTTATCTCCTCGTGCATAACGTTACATTTATATTTTCCCCTAAATTTCAATGTTTTAGTCATTGCTTGCTTAACAGGCATTTCAAAGTTAAAAATTTTGTCGAAATTATGAGAACATTAATAATAATAATAAAATAAAAAAACGAAACCTTCGAATTAAGTGAGTCGAAAATCGTATTAAATTCCGTAAAATAAATCAAAATGGAAATGCAAACTTAAGAAATTAAAAATATAATCGAAACTCAAATTGTTTCTGCAATACCTGATCACCGGCACCTATGTCGTCATCTTGTCGATTAACATGAACCCCATTGGCTATTTCTGGGGATTGTTGTTCGAGAGCTACCAGCAGATTTAGTGTTTTCCAATCGAATCCTTATTTTTAACAAAAAATCGTTTATAGTTCGATAATCGTTTTAGATGTGAAATGTTTAATATTTTTAAATACATAGATCTTTTCTCTATCGAAATCTAACTCATTAAATTATTCATTTTAGTACAAGCCAAATTTTCGTAAAGTCCACAGAAAAATAAGTTCGAAGTTAAAGAGTAATATTTGCTTACCTTTGGAAGAATCGTCATAACCGATATGTTTCACTGTTTCTCTCACAACTTTTTGGTAGTCAACAACGGCCTTTGATGTAATTTCCCCACAAAGGAGGATCATACCGGTTTTTGCGACAGTTTCTGAAAATAAACAAAGTTCTAAAATATCTTTATGGCCTTCTTTATTCATACATTCTAAAGACCAATCTACCCAATCATAACAAACTAAATTTGTTATTTAAAAAGTAATCGTTTAAAGAATCCATCTGTAAACAACATCTTAACTAGAACCCAGGAATGTCTTCAGTAGAGGATGACATTTATAAATAAATTTTTGTTATATGTATACTTTATATCAGTATTAAGCTCTTAAAATAGGACTTAAACCATTTCCAAAATAAAATTTTTATCATACTATAATTGACCCACTAATATTCTGGGTACAAAATCTTATTTTATATAATATATTACTTACAATATGTTTAGAAATAAAAAAACGTAGAAATGTAAATATTAGAACAGCTACCATGATTTTTTTGGAAATTGGACTCAGGCCACTTTCAAAATAAACGTAATTAGTATATGAATCATTATTGGTATGCATTTACTCTTTTTACATAATTAAATAAATAAAATAAACATGGTTTGACTTGCTACAGACGATACCCGGCAGTCTAAAAATGAAATGTTTGTGATTTGTTTAAATAGTTAAAAAGGTTTCAAATCCCTAAAGGATATTGTACATATTTTATCATTTTTCGTGGCAGGAATTTTAATTCAATTTATTTTCCACAACGAGCACAAGGTCAATTTTCATGTTTGTTGTTTTTTTTGTACTTTTACACAATATATGTAAAAATCTTTTTGTTATACTGGGATCCGCTCTATATAAAATAACCTAATGAATATCGTAAAAACTAAAAAAATCATTCTGCTTATCTAAAAAATAAAATCTGCGTCTGTCCAATATAGCTTTTAGGGGTTTCAAACACTTGAACCCCTGGAAGGTACCGATTTTTATATCTTCTCCGCTCTATTAAAAGTCCGTACCTAGCATCGATAGGGACTTCTCATATAATACTTATGACTAGAAGACAGTGTATGAACAAATTCAGCTCGCTTGGAATTTTACCGTAGATTCATCTATTTTTAGTCTGTCTAGTTCACAAGGACAATTATAGCTTATGGGACTCGCGTAAGAAACAAATAACATAAAAGCTACATATCTGAGTTCCATCACCATTAATTATAAACTATATTTTCTTATATATAACATTTTGTGCCCATGCTAACCTGAAGCGAAAGCTTTCTAAAAATTTTTGATTTTCTGATTAAAACTGTTCTTCAATTGTATTACATACTACTTTATAACGCAGTTACTAATAAAAATATTACACAGGAAACCGGTCAAGTTCGACTTTGAATCGTATAAAAGATTCCGAAAATTTTAAATGTATTGTATTGTTCATATAAGGTAAAACTATAGTTTTACATTCTCTTGACATAATTTTAAAATAAATTAAATTTACCAAAAATAGTCCAGCTAGTCGGCTATAGAGCTCTAAAAGATTAAACCCCACATAGGTAAATAAGGAAAAATATTTATTTTTCGTCATATAAATGTATGAGTCAATCCCCTTCGAAATTCTAAATGCAATTTCCTACTTCAGGGAAAATTAATATATAACAAGTGTAAATTTGTTAATAATTTTGTTCGGTTACGAACTGGACTGGCAATTTTACTCCATTAAAAAACATTGACTAAATTCCTATTTATTTTAAAGTAAATTTTAGTTTCCATAACATATAAAACTCAATTATCTGTATTGCATAAATATTTAAAATTTTATAGATTTTTCATGCCATTCTCATCCAATTAAAATTTAACTCATTAAAAAAAAAAACATTATAGTGTTGTTAGAAAAAACTAATTTTACCTTGTAAAACTTTAATCTTTAACAATCGTTCGTATCTGCATAATGGCAATTAACTAAAACAAATTTAGACAAAATTGCATCTGCATTGCATAATTTTAATTTTGATAATTTATTTGCGTTCGTTTGGTATTTCTGAGCTCAGAGAGCTTTTAGCGAGGTAATACAAAACTGTTTATGAGTCGAAAAATATCGAGAGCAGATCTAATTATAAATAGAATGAATGTCAGGTGCCTGCACGCGTAGACAGTGCGTTTGTATTGATATTAGATATCTTCCCTTAAAAAATAATTTATATTTGCGTACAATTTTTTTTTTTTTTTTACATTATACGTTTACACATGCAATCGTAAATATGTATATCAATGCAAATTATCCAGAAATTAAAAATAAATATCATAAAAATTATTGCATTTATCACTTACCACAGGCGACTTTGGCATTGGGGTCTTGCTGAAGATGTGCATCGAGAATGGCATCGCTTATCTGGTCACACATTTTATCTTAAATAGGGGAAAAAATGATTTGTTGTTAAATTTGTAAGAAAAGTAAAAATAATAAAGTTACTATTGTTTTACTAAAATTCTATATATATAATAAATTCCTGCATCGCCCAATTCACCAACAAATATAGAAGCTTTATATGTATTACAATACTCAATTGCTCACAATATAAGTTTGCTACTGACCACCATTTTCAATATAAAATTTAAAACAAATACTCGTCAAAGCGCATTTTCTATAAACAATGATCAAGTGCCGACAAAGATCTTTTCATAATGTTTAGATAATGCCACGGGTACTCAAGTGGCTCCAGTTACTATATAAACATGGTATGATACTGTCTATAAACCATGAAGGTATCATTTCAATTAAGATTAGGCGCATGCGGACAATTCTAGTATACATATACTGCCATTGACCTAAACGTTTTCTTCGCGTCTCGACATAGCTAAATAGACCGCATAAGAGGTACACAGCTGCTGAATATGCCGATTCAACATAATTGACACGAGCAGACAGTTCATACAATTATGTCTGGATTACATTTAGAGCTACAATTGAATATGACACCAACTGTCTAGAAATAAGTTACAATTTCGTGGAAGTAGCAAAAGAATACGTAATTTCTCCGTCTTAAATGATATCTAATATTTTAAAATTGATGTGAAACACGGTTATTAGATTAGTTTCAAAAAATAAGGTAGGAAAATGAAAAGAAACAATTTTTACGTAATAATAAAAAGCATCTGTAGCTTATCAAGAAGTTAACTGTTTTTTATTTGCTGAATTGTAAATTTAAAAAACAATTTTAAAAGCAAATCAATTTAATTTGTAGATGAAAGGAGTTTCCCAGCTCTGCACCTAGTTAAATTATTTCGTTGCCTCTTTTTAGGAGCCAAATAGGACACCGAAAAAAAAAGTTTCTCTAATCCATGCTCGATGGTGAAGCTAAACTTAGAAACTCTAACATATATATATATTTAGTTGCTCACAAAATTATCCGACCATCCTACGTTCTCAAACTTTTCAGCTGTCCATCAATCAATTAATTAAGAGAAACATTTCAATATTTATTTTTATCATAAGTCTTTAAGTAAAGGCCATTTACATTTTATTATAAAAAAAAAAAATACTGAAAAATTTTCCAGATTGAAACCTAGGTTGATTTATATGAAATTTATTGAGTACATAGAATTGTTGGATACTTTTATGAGCAAATGTTTTTTACTTTTTAAAGAACTATCTTATAAAATAAAGGTGCCTAATTCTAGATGGGTTTTTTCTTCGTCACAGAACACAGGAAAATTATCCCTTAAAGTGAAATTTCTCATGAGTAACACAACCAAGATTTACATTTTTTTTAAAAAATAACAATAAATTGCCAAAACTTAAAACCACTTTTGTGTTAAAAATTACACTGAAAAGTTTTCAGTTCAAGATTTGAAGTTTTGCATGGATGAACATGGATGAACATCATGGCAATTTGATGCATATCTCCCAAATATCAAATACATAGTTATTCTGGGTAGCTGTTAGTAAGCTTCCGTTCAATACAAAGTATTTTATTGTTTATTTTCTACAAGTAAAGAAATGTTGCAAACAGTTGCGTTGGAATGGTCATTACTTTCCTTAGTATAATACAGAGTAGTTCAAACCATTACTATTCTTAATACATAGTTGTCCACTGTATTATTTTTGGTTATAAATTTAGATAACCATCTGAGCATGGTGGGTACATACATATATAACCTCAGGAAAATAAGCTTTTTCGCTTGTGAACGCACAAGGGAATGGCGAACAAAAACTAATTCTATTTTTGCTCCCGGGCGCACAAAATGCTTTTTCATTGTACCCAAAAGGGTTGAAGGAGATTGATCGTTTTTATTAGTTTGAAGCTCACAGAATCAAACTTATAAACAGCTTATTAAATGTAAGTTGTTGCAATATTTTTCAGTTCACGAACAAATGGTAGAATTTTAAAAATAAAAATTTAATTCATACAATTAAAATACATTGAGTTATGTATCATTTCAAGGTTATATTTTCATTGCCGATTCTGATCAGCTGTTGTCTGCAAAAGAATTATCAAAAAACATTTCTGAAAACACCTCTCCAATAAAGTGGAACACTATAAAGTCGAATTCACATTACACACCGACTAAAAAATTGGAAAGTGGCCAATAGATTTTAAATGGAAAATGTTCTAAGTATAATAAGTCCCCAAATATCCAAATTTGATTAGAGATTTCATCCATAATTGAGAGGAAACAGAGTCATGGAAAAGCACAAACATATCATATGTGAAGATGGATCACTCAATCTCCTGTCTCCAGCGTTTACCAATTTGACAATCGACAGCGGAACGAGAGAAGATGTATAAGATCTGCGCTATATAATGCCAACTTTTGTCGTATTACAAAGATAGAATTTATTAGAATGGGACTTGGAAATTAAACCGGTCGTCAGAATTAATTTTTGTTTACATTTAGATGTGATTAACATTTTTCTGAATAATCTCAAACTATACTCGTTAGACAAGTACGTCAACAAATAGTGGATAACACTTAATGCGGTCGTCGAATTTCAAGATTTTCATTGATAAATGGCAAGCAGCAAGGAGTTAAATGCAGTCAATTGGTTGTTTTCATTAAATGTTGACGGTAGGATTATAAGAAGCAATGTGAAGCATGATTTCATTGATTATCTTTGACTTTTTCTCACAATAGGCAGTGATACAAATGCATATTTATTAGTACATATATTAATAATAATATTTGACTTTGACTGATTTTCTAATTTTCCCAATTTTTCTACAAAATTGTATAAACTGTGCAATAAAAATTCGACTTAAAAGAACTGGACTGCTGGTCAATCACCACACAAAAACGCACTTGAAAATTGCAACCACTTTTTGACAGAACAGTTGCTATCTCTTTTATTGTGGATGTTGTTGCAATCAGCTGGATCTATTTTCGAGACTTTTTAGCGGAAATTCTCTAGATTTAAGATAAATAAATTGTTTCATGACAATTTATTTCCTTTCTTTACACATAGTTGGAAATCTGCCAACTGGAAACTACCAAAAACCAAGAAGTATAGAAACGATCATTGACAAATTCAGATTCAAATCAAACCATATTTTTACTTCATACATCAACTGGGTATTATACTGGTGCTGAATAAATATTGCAAATTGAAAACGAAAATGTTCAATCAGATCCCATTTTCAAGAAAAATAGAGTTAAAAAATGCAAAAGACCGTATTTCAGCCATTTTTGAATAATAATTAAAAACAAACTGATTTTCATAAAAGTTCACAATACGACTTAAATGGAAACCTACAACCTAATCTAGAACTCTGAAAGAGGAATTATCTTTGGATTTTACTAGCAATCTTAGATAAAATATTTTTCATATGGACGCATCATTAACTATCTATTGTATGAAATAACCAATTCATAGAAAGAATGACTTTCGTCATTCCGTTTTTCGAAAAATTGGAAAACCTTTCATATTTTTATATAAATGTGTAAAAGTTGGCAGGACAGGCAAGTAATAACCGTAATTTTTGGTCGGACTTCTTCAAAGTTAAGAACAAATATTTTCAAATCCTGAAGTTCATAATTTATATTACACTGTAGTTCTTTTCCTTGTATTTTAGGTGGAAACTTTCTCAGCTAAATCTTGCAACGGTAGTGGGAGCAAGTTTTGCTAAAACCAATCAAAACTCAGAGCGTTTACCAATTACCATACCAAAAAATACGTTAACAAAAGCAGTCGTTCACTTAGAATTTAATAACACCCTAGGCAGACTATGAACAAAATTTAAAGATGATAAGATATTAAATTTTTTGTTGTTGTGATCTTGACATTTCTTTTTGAGCAAGTTTTGCCACCAGAAAATGGGAAATGTTGGCAGCGGCACAAAATCTTCCAGCGACAAAATATCCCAGTGATAAAATCCCCCATTTACTTGGAGTCATAATTCCCCATTTTTAAATTAGCAGATTTTTTGTCGAACAAAGTGCCCATTGACTCAATATTTTCTTTTTACACAATTTCGATCAACTGGTGCGCGCGTGAGTCAACCAATGATGCGATTATAGCGACAAGAAAACTGCGACTACATTACTAACAAAATTCTGTGAAATCTGTGAGGGCGTATACGCCTTTGGTAAATATTGATAGATCTGTGATCGTATATATATAAATCTTTCACTCGTTAGTTGTGAATTTTATCGTTTGATATAAAATGGGGAATTTTGTCGTGGCAAATTATGAATTGGAGGATTTTGTGCCAAGCCATGAATAATATGTATTTTGGGTAATTGTTTCCACTTTTTAGCTACTACAAATTTTGTTTAACGTCTTCTAGAATTACTGATCTATCACAATCACGACGAGCTTTTAATCTATACGTAACCATAGAATCAATTTCGTCACTCTTGCCCTCCAACACAGTAGAGTTTATCCATAGAGCATCGGTTTTATTGCTTTTGCTCGTAATATACTTAACCAGCAATTAATAAAGTTTTTAACCCAACGACGACGTCAATTTGTAGTGAGTCATTAAAGATGCGAAAACTAATCAGTAAATTCTAAAAAAAAAATTAAGATTGTCCCCTGGCAATTGTGAGATGCGATGAAATATGTAATTTCGCAATTCAAACAAATTAAAGCGCAATTTATATATTTTTACAGTAATATATAAAATGCGCAGTTGTTAATTATTCCATCATTTTTAACTAGCATTCAGAAATGTCAAGGAAATAATGCGAAATACCAGAGATCTTTATAAAAAAAAAAAGAATCACCTTATCTGAGGTCTTTGCTCCGTCCTACGGAGAAATGTAAGAGAATAGCAATTATATTAATATTTCATCTCTCAAATTGAAGCTGTCAGAGAGACCAAACGTCTCGTATCAAAATATCAGCTGTTTAGCAATGAGTTAATAACCGGAGCGCCCAATTGAAAGTCATCAGAAATTGATAAAAAAGATAACCTACGGCACTTGCCAAGAAGCACAACAACAACAAGCGTCCACGAGCGTCTCCGCTGATTAATGCAAGAAAACCAATCGCCCGCCGGTGGCGGCAATAGTGACGGAAGCGATGGTGCTCCATACTTTTGTCCGGAGGGAGGGTAGAGCGGAGCGCCAGTGCTCCAACTTGCTCGTTAGTCGTTATCCACCACGTGTTTATGCGGTATCCATAACCATATGAGACGAAGCAAGCGAGAAAATCAATATCAAAGTTCTATGGGGGGCTGACCAAAAGCTGTGCGGGTTCCGGGGCAACAGTGAAATTCTGCCTCAGATGTAATTCTAGACTGGCGCGACAAAACAAAGGAACTCAAATTGATGGCGCTCTGCAAAAAGTAATGATATAAAAACAAGAACTCTTTTTTTTTCTGATTCCCGAATCAATTTGTGCCGACAGCCCCGCGACACGCGGTTCTAGGTGAGCTCCTGCCGCCATTTTGATAACGAATGCTGTGCGAAAAGGAGCTCCCCCTTGCCTGACAACTAGACTTTTGCTTCTTTCGGGCCATCAAAGTTCTCGGCATGGTCACAGAATTATTGACCAATCTATCCTGAGATGAAATCTTATCTCATGCCACTTTCTTGACAACTTCTAAGTTTGGCAAGTTTCCTCGAATAGTGTGTTCATGTCAGAGACGAACGAGCTAGCAGAGGAGCTTATGATACTTTGCCAGCGACAACTTACGACCGGAGAATATTTGTATAATTAAAATTAAACTCACCTGGATGTCCCTCGCCGACGGATTCAGATGTGAACAGGAACGTTTGTCCGTCCTCCATGTCGTAGACCCCATTGTGCCCGTTTGAATATCCGTTCATATGCGAGGATTGCGGCATCTTTTCAACTATTTCGGACTTTTTGATATTTGCGAAGCGAAATTCTCGTTTCTCCACCAATCTATATATTTATGAGAGTACACTTTGTTAAAAAATCACACACCGACCAACCGCTACATACAATTTTCTGTCAATTTATGTTACAGGTTAAAAATATTTTATGTAACTTCTTAAGCGCACTCTCACACCCCAGCCGACAAAACGAACGAACCTATCTCCTCAAGTTTTGGTGTGGAAAAGAGATCATGCTTGTTTTGGTTCATATATTTTATACGGAGAAAACGGTCACGTGATCAAGTCAATTTCATCTATTCCTCACCTGTGACAGCTGTCGTTGTCGGATAATTATAAACAATTACTGGAAATTACTAGTCGATTTGGCTACTTGCGAATTTTATTTGCAGCTTTTTTTTTAAAGTCAAAAGACCCTGTCACTTCAACGCAAAACTTGATTGCTGTTATGTTAGCCTGCTGATAGAACCTCACACACACTTCAGTTTCAGTCGGCTTTGCTCAGCTGCTTCCATTTCAATGTTTCAAATCTCATTCTATTCCATTCTACTGGTACCACTTCCATGTTGTTCTACTTAAATCACTACAAATGTTTCTCAATTGGTTCGGCGGGTCAATTTGAATTTGATGGTAATACTAGCTGCGTTTTTGTTAAGGCCCAATTACAATGACCGGATCTGAACGGATACAAATGTCAAAGTACGCAGTGAAACGGATAGGAAAAAAAACACCGATTACAATGACGTATTTGTTCGAATTAAAACGTTAATGTATTTTCTTGAAATCTCAAAAGTGTGAAAAGTAGAAATGCATATAAATCGGTAAAGAAAAATCATTTTCAATGTTTCTCATGTTGTGTAATATGTACACAGCTTTAGTAAAACTTAAAAAATTGAAAAGTAGGAGAAAAATGCTGATAAATTGCTGTAATTTCTCCGTTTGACACTTCAATCCGTCGATTTGTAAACACACGAAATTGACTGCTCGTAGTTCCGATCGAATCCGCTTGTATCCTTTCAATGTAATCGCTGAGGTTGAAAACGTATGGTGAGAAAACCAATTTGACATTTCAATCCGGTTCTCTTGCGCTCAGATCCGGTCATTGTAATTGGGCCTTTAGGGTACTGACCTGCAGCTCGTTTCTGCAATTTCGATTAACAAAATTCTCTTTTCAACGATATTGAAACATATGAATCATATAGGCTATGATTAGATCTACTGAGTTAAGTTGATTAAGAGTGAAAATCAACGTTCGGATTTAACACAAATATTCAGTAGTGTAGAATAAAAACACAGTGGTAGACAATGACGTCAAAGTGACGTCAAATAGAGAATTGTATTGGAATTAAAAGTTACAGAAATAAGCTGCTGAATCTGGAATTTTGCATTGAATTGAAATTTTTCAATAATTAGGGTAAAAACCCCGTGCGCTTTGAGAGCGTTAAAAGCTTTACACGTTTCTATCGCTTCTTGCAGCGTTCAAAGCTTTAAGAGCATTGAAAATCCAAAGTACGCTTCATACGTGTGAAGCATTCATAAGTTGAAAGTAAGTCAACTTCGCGTCTTAAGGGGTTACATGGGTCTTAAAGGTATAAAAAAACGACTTCTTTAAAAAATTTTATTTCAAAAACGAAAAATCTTTTTTATTTAAAATTTAAACATATGAGTAAGTAAAGTACTTAAAGTACTTGTAAAAAAATTTTCAGCCAAAAATATTGAAAATTTTCCATTGTCCAGCCGTTTTTCGCCGTCAACCTTTTTTTTTGCGGTGGACACGATTTCTCGAAAATAAATTGACCGATTTGGTTGAAACTTTGCACAGTTATTTTTTATAGTATTGTTTCGTGATTGAACGAAGGAATTTTCATTCGGTCAAGTCGTTCTTGTTTTATACGAAAAAGACCTTTTAAAAATGATGAGAATCGGAAAAACGCATAAAAATTTGAGACGACAATTGATTCAAACTCATGTCAAAATGTCAAATTTCATTTTTTTTTTCAATTCCTTCGTTCAATCACGAGCCAAGGGCATAAACTACAAGAAAATTTTTGAATTTTTGATTTCAGATGAATCCACACCGAAATATCATGTCCACCGCAAGAAAAAAGGTTGACGGCGAAAAACGGCTGGAAAATGGAAAATTTTCAATATTTTTGGCTGAAAATTTTTTTACAAGTACTTTAAGTACTTTACTTTCATATGTTTAAATTTTAAATAAAAAAGATTTTTCGTTTTTGAAATAAAATTTTTTAAAGAAGTGTTTTTTTTTTATACCTTTAAGACCCATGTAACCCCTTAAACGCTTTTTCCGTTTTTCCATTGGGTTGCGCTCAAAAACAAAAACATTTAATTTTAGTTGTCAAAGCGTATAAGACTCTCAACGCTCTCAAAATACATGAAGCGCTTACTGGGTTTCTACCTTTACTCACAGCGATGCTTTTTAATTTTGCTAAAAGGGCATCAAAAATGTATTAACTTATGCCAGTTTTGCGTCAAAAGGCCTATGACAATCGGAAAGTTTCTACTTGACTGATGAAAATTTTGACATGAGGAATTTTGAGACTATCGTGGTGAGTATAAATGTCAGAATTTTACCTAGCCCCTGGGGCTAGGCTATAATGAATTGCTAGTTGTTGCGATTTTTTGAATGGTGGTTGAGTAAAAAGTTTAATCAAATAGGGAAGTTTATATTATATTATTAGTATACAAATATAATACACAAATAGGTAAATAAAAAAACAATAATTTCTTAAGGGAAGTGGAATTACTTCATGCAAGATAGCCACAAGTAGGGAAAAATACATCCTTTGTATTTTTCTCTTTTTGTTCGATAAAATTAAACTCTCGCAAGAAACCACTTAATTTTTGTCCACTTTGAAGTTTCAAAACCAGAGAACACTTTCTCACCTCAATTTATCTCGTGTAATAAGCTTCCGATTGAGACATGCCCAAAAAATGAATCCAGCGATTTTTAAAGTTAAATATTTGAAGGATGGTTAACAATTCTGGCTATTTGATTCGTTTAAGGCAAATTTTATAATATTTGCTATAGGACACCGTTTAAAAAAATTCAATTCATTGCAAAATGCCAGATCCAGATCATTAAAAAATTCGACTATCGTATACAAATTTAGTTTAAGTTTACAATCCGGTCATGTCCTGTATTTTATTGACTCCAAACGAACGAATATGCAAACATTTTGTGCCGAAAAAGTCACTTTAACCTTTACTACTTTAAATTTTTCACATTTTCGCCGAAGTTCCTATATAATTTGATTCATTTTTCACTTCTTTCCCTTTCTGATGACACCACAATTATTTTTCTTTCTGAGGAATGCTTCAAAATTCCTGAAAACGTACAAATTTTACACTTATTTTTAAGGGTACTTACCCTAAGTCCCCTACTCACAGTAACAATAAAATGAAACTGAAATTTAACATTTGATATTTCTCGTTCGAACTTCTTGGTCGCATTCAGTGCAGTAAGAGATTATGCATTCCTCATTTATTTATGTTATTCTTAAGAACAGAAACAATTATTATTATTGAAAATATTTATAAAATTATTTAAAATCTTAATTTCCTCAACATTTTTAGATCCTCTTGGAATCTCGTTTCCTTTGACAAAATACAGATTGATTGAAGATTTTCCTTGTACAAAATGTTTATTGAGAACAATTTTGAGGAAGGATAGCTTTTAAATAATTTTGCAAATATTTTCAATAATAATATTTGAGGGAGTTAGAATGAAAGAGATCTAAGTTAAGTAATTACACAAAATGAGTTAGGCATACATGTGTGTTCTGCAGTAGTCCTTCTAATTTTTCATAATAGTCCTGGAGTCATTAGTTGTCCAGGAGTACTTTCAAGTAGGACCATGCAGCAATAAATAAATGTTAATAATGCAGCTTTAATTTTGTATAAGTGTTTCAGCAAAAGATTTAATATCGCCAAACTAAGTTTATGTGACTTATACCACAACTTTTAAAATTATTAAATATTTTCGATGGTTTTCTCATTTAATGATGAATGCACGTTTTCTTAATACATTAAACGCGAAGATATAATGAAAAGGCAAATGTGAAATATAAGTTTCATTTTATTATTATTGTGGATATAGTATGCTTAAACTAAGTGTGAAATTCGTATATTTTGAAGAATGTAAGACTGAAGAAGGGAAAACAGTGAGAAATAAGTGGAATTTTATAGCAACATAAAACATTTCCGAGTCGGTTAAAGAAACATTTCAAACATTTAAATTCTTCGAAAAGTATAACGTTCTGACAAATTTGTTTTTTGTAGTACGGTAGCACTTCATCGGTTTTGTTTACTGCAGATTAATTAATTTAACACAAAGTTCCTATATATTTCACCTTAATGGATATAACTTAACTTTCATTCTTCTTTTAATAAAAAAAACTGCACAAGTTCAATATCTGACTTTTTAACTTATAAGTTAAATCAAAATTGATAACTTAGTTTCATATAAAAAATCTCTTCCAATATTATATTTAATATAGAACCTCAAAAGTGCTTGTTAGGAATACACATATCAGATAGAATTATCGTCAACATTATCTTATGCAAATGCAAGATAAATTGCAAATTGATGAATTTTTCATTGGATATTTGTTTTATTGAAATATGTATCCAAATTCCAAGTTTAAAGCCTTATTTTCACTTTTATCACAAATAATTTTAATAGGTCATAATTTCATTAACAAAAACGGTAATAGTACTTTTTCATTGCATTTAAATTCTGAAAGGTGATGTTAAAAATGCAAATACCATCATTTTTGTTACAGATTTGTTGCGTTTTGCAAAATTTCGTTTTTAATTAATCCTTCACAATTAGAAAAAAACAGAAGAATCTCAAAATAATATCGCTGAATTTATAATTCGGCTTGAAAAACTTACATGTTATGCAGAAAAGATGTTGCAAAATCCATGTTTTTTGAAAATAAAGTCTTTATTAAGTTCAAAATTTGAGTACGAATTTCGAGAAAAATATATAAGATGTAATGTTTTTACTATATTTTACAAATAAATATAGCGCTATAACCCCAAGATCAGCAAGGAAACTGGAAATTTATTATTTTTAGAAAACCTAATCACTGGACACAGCCACTTAGTCCAATTTTACATATGAAAATTCAACTTTGAATGTCTTCCATAATTTTTTAAAGCACATTTTATTTTTGATATTATAAATATAAGTCCATTAAATACAAAACTATGTATTTTTCACAACAAAATACATATCACTTGCAGGTGGAGAGTGCACTTAATGTCGATCCTCTAAATTTACGAACTTACAAGAGAAGAAAAAAATATTTTTTAAACGACTAGAAGAAATACGAAGCACAATTAGTGAAAATTAATCATACATAAATAAATACGTTATTACGATTCTAAGCGCGTTTTAATGTTTCAACTAAATAGAACGTTCAATAAAGCACAACAACTTTAAATAAAACTTGAACAGAGAAGACATCCTGCTTTTATTGGCAAATCAATGTTTGGAGTATCGACACAGCGAGTCGTTGGTGGGATTTTCTTTCATATCACTCCTCCCAAGATAAGACGAAATAGGAAAAAGCTTTAACGTTAGCATTCCATCGAAAAAAAGAACAATTAATCACAATTCAATGAATATGCTAACAATAATTAAGGCAGTGATAACATATTTTCCTTTACTAAATTGGTCCTTATCGGGATGGCTCGGACTGTGACGTCATTCACGTGTGGTGGTATTTGATATCTCATAAAAAGCTGATAGGTGCCTCAGAAGAGTCGCGCGATTGCTTTTCTAGAGTTAATCATGAATCCAGTAAATGTGAATAGGATTTTTCAGGCACGTGAATTGCGATGATACTGCGTTATTCTTTGATAAGGTTACGTCTCTATAAAATCGCTAATGAGCAGCGATAAAGATTGACCCGGACGCTATTCTTCTAAATTAATATATTATCCATATTCTATATTTCAGGAGCAGTTTACTAAATAACAATATTATGGCATCAAAAGATCACCATATAATGGAAAAAAATAATCAACTAATGTTACGATTCTAAGATAGAGCTAAGAGATAACCATAGATAATGGCTTATTATACATAAACCGCTTTAATACGCTAAAAAAGTTAAACATTAAACTTTACTCATAGTTATTTTTTTCAAATATTAACTAATTATTCAATCTTCCTTCGTTATTAAGGCTGTATTAAAAGCATTAGCACAACATCCGGCATTGTTATGCTTCTGTATTAATCAAATTCGTACTCATTCCTTAACTGAATTTAAAAAATAACTATAACCTCTGACATTGTTATGCTACTTAAATTTTGCATGCTCATCCTGATTTAAACTGCCTCCAGTAATAAGTTTTTTGTAGACAAAACATTCTTCCTTTAAAATAACTTTATCAGAACCCGTGTCAAATTAAAAAAATAAAGTGTAAACGTGACTACCGCCACGCAACTGCTTTCATTCTTGTCAAAATATTTGAACTACATGCTTTAAGTCACGTTCACCGCATTTTATGCGTACATGTTGTTTTGAACGTTTTAAACAAAATATGAATGAGTATGCAATAAATATATCAGAACATTGAAAAATATTTCCTGGAATAGGGAAAGTGAGGGCACAATGAAACACGGGGTACAATGGAACAAGGTCGATAATTATTCAAATTTAAAACTAATTCGCGCGCTTACGCATCGGCCAATTACAGCGCCTCAGGTGTCACGTGATAACGCAGTGAAATATGGCCGGTCTGTGACAACAGAGTTTTGAGGCTAAAAAATTAGTTTTAAGCACTAAAAAGTTGGAATTTCGTAACGGAGGATTTTCGTTTTTGCAAAAAAAATTAGTGATAGCAGGTATGTAGTAGTTTTTTTGCATAAATCGTAATCAATTTGTCTATTAAAGACAGTTAGGTGTGGAGTGGAAAACATAACCTAAAATTTTTAAATAAATTTTCAAAATTTCCGATAACCTATGGGGCACAATGGAACGGCGTACTATGGAACAGTGTTACATACCATTAAGTTTTACAAATTACTTTTAAAACTCCAAAAGGTATAAAGACTTTGTGATAGTGAAATTTTCCCAGAAGCACATAAAATATTTTGTTGGTCAGCTATTGACAGATATAAACGAAAACAAGGAATACGATATTAATTATATGCGCAAGAGTGCAAAAATTGACTACGGTTTCTATTTTCCATTGGAACCAGATATGGCAGTGGTGTCAATTCTGGATATCGAACTAGTGCTGCCCAGTCAGGCAAGACAAAGCGCCAAAGTCATATCTATTCTTTTCCCGAAAAATTATTAAGCAAATACATACATTTGGTTACTATATAATTTTATATACTTTTCAAGATTTATTAATCTTGTTCCAATGTACCGCAGATACCGTTTCATTGTACTTCAGATCTGGGGCACACTGTAACAAAGGATGTTTTTGGCAAAATTGTAATTTTTTTTAGATTTAAGGTAAATTTTTGATCGCGTTTTTGTACTCAACTGATAGATTAAGAACCGTTGTTAATTGTTCAAAACAATTATTATAAAAATATAAAGCACACATTTTTTTAAAAATATAAATGACTTTTTCGTCCCATTGTACCTCAACTATCCCTACATATGCTATTTCATTAGACACACTTGCATGTGGCGGAGTATAAAAAGGTGGGTGAAAGTTCAATTCAAAAATAGTTGTAGGTGAGTCGTTTATTTTGGAAGTCCAAATGGTCATAAAGACATTTCTACATTCTTCTTATGATCATTTGGACTTGGGCCACTTTCAAAATAAACGGCTCATATATCCTTAACGTTACTGTCAAAATGAAAGATAATCTTTAAACTCAAAATTAGTGTATGTTCGCTTGTCTAATCCTTTTTGACGTGAAAGTTATAAGCAGGTTTAAACCATGCATTTAAATTTTGAATGTATATAAAAGGTAGAACTTAAAGAATATATTTAGAATTTTTAGGTACAAATTCAAGATGTTTAACATTCGTAATATTCAACAAAGTTTGAAATTTGTAAAACTTAATGCTCCTTAGTGTTCAAAGTAGTATCGGTGTTTTTTCAAAAGATCAAAGAATTTTTTCTTGTCTGTGATTTTTAAATTCTCCTACAGTTTTGCAGAGAAAGGAGGAAATCTACATTAAAGCTTATCCCCTAATATAGTAGAAAATATTGCTATTTATGTACGTGAATTAAATTGGTTTTTTTTAAAAAACTAGGTACCTTCAGAAACGAAACTAAAAATCTGTTATGTTAATACTACCCAACTTAATGGTAAATGACGCAATTTTGATTCAACTTACTAATCGCATCGAAAAGATTTAATCTAGTGAACTTAAGGGGGTAGTCCAGTGAAAACGACTGTTTTTTCAACGATTTTTTTTTCATATTAGAAATTAATTTTTATTAAAAACCTTTTTGACATATGATAGTACCACTATTAAACTACAAAAAAAATTTTTTATTTTTTTGTTTCGATGAGTCATCCCGACAAAATGGCCGCTCCAAAAAAAATTTTTTTTTGTTGGCGGACGTCGAATCTCTGCAACGGTTCATTCGAAACAAAATATTCAAACGAGGTTTTAATCTGTAGAACATTGGCTATCGTCGGAACTAGAATTATTAATTTTCAGTAAAAAATAACAAAATGGCGGCATTTCGAATTTTTCTGGTGTTTTCCGGGTGCTTAATTTGTTTATAACTTTGTAAATAAACAATGGATCTTAATAATTCTAGTTCCGACGATAGATACACAATCAAGAAATATACAGCTAAATTTTTAGATCAATCGGAGCAAAAGACTCTGAGATCTGACGTCCGCCGAGTCAAAAAATGCTGTTTTGAGAAAAACGCGTTTAAAGTTTCTTTTGCGGAAAAAAGCTAAAAAAATTAATTTTACCTCAGTCAGCGATGACTGGTCCATACTTAACGCTATGCCTGCTCCATACATAACTAACCTTAAATACAAAGCAGAAGGACCTAGACCGTTATAAACCGAAAAAAATGGGCGGAGCAAACAGAAATACAAGAGTCCTCCTTGCTCCGAAACACGCCAGGGGACCTTCGAGCGCTCGGATTACACGTCTCTCGAAAACTCTCTGTATCTTTAAAACTATTCAATATTTTGCTTAGATATTTTAAGGGAGTATTTTCGAGGTGTAGTAGAGTAGATTTAAGTAAAAACAAAAAAATTGAAAAAAAAAATTTTTTTCACTGGACTACCCCCTTAATACGTTTTCAGCTTACCGAGCAGCTTCTAGTCAAAACAATGAAATGGCTTTTTTTTTTTTTTTTGTAATTCAGTATACTGTTTAAAGAAACCGTCTTTTGTTTAATTTTCATTATAAACAAAATATTTGAGTAAATAAACAAAGGAGAAATTTTAATTTTTTAAAGGGGAAAAAAAAGTGTTGATTCAAATTTCAGTTCTTTTACTTTGAATTCTAGAAATTTATTTGTTTTATCTTTACTTTTCGTTTTTATGACCCTTTTCCTATATGGAATTTTAAGAATATTATAGCTAAAATATTAGGGGTATATGCAATAATTCATTCCTAAAATAACATGACATAGGATAGGTTAGGTAAAATTGGCGTCTAGAAAGGCAGACTTACATAGGCCAAAAAAAGAAGCCCATTATGATACCAGTTAGAGTCCTTGCTGAATTGTCCCAAATTCCTAATGTTTACAGAATCTAGGTGCGCAAGGCACCTGAGTAAGTAATTTGATTTAAAAAAAACGTGTTTGTATTGTCAGATTTGGCCCTATAATCTATATTTCTCGCCTTATCCAAGATGGACAAACAATTACCATAGCAAAAATGTTTATTTATTTATTTATTTATTTATTATTATCAACAGGTATAAAACCATCTGACAGTTAAATAATATAACTAAAAACTAATATTTAAGACAAAACATGTACATATTTAGTATAATGAAAGCCCTAAAGATAGACTCTGAGTCAGGTAACAAGTAAACGTTTTTTCAATTCAACCCTGTTACAATTAAAATCTATTGAAGGAAAGTAAGTATTATAATTTTTGGACATGGCTGACACTGGTTCAAAAGAGCCATAATTTGTTCTGTGAACTGTTGAATAAAGCAAGTTTTCTAACCAGAGGAGAAAACGCGGGCGTGAATTAAAATTAATAAGGCTAAGAAGATTGGATGAATTTATAGCGCCAGTAACGACATCGTGCATGAAAATAACCCCTGCCATTTCTCTTTGCTTCGAAAGAGTCGTCAATCCCAAAAGTTTTAACCTATTTTCGTATGGGGGAAGGTTATACGGATCACTCCAAGGTAAACGACGAAGAGTAAAGCGGAGAAATCGTCTTTGAACTGCTTCAATTCGTCCAATATGCACAGTGTAGTGAGGATTCCATATAATTGACGCATATTCCAAGATAGGACGGACAAAAGCACAAAATAGGACCTTAAGGAGATAGGGATCATCAAAATCTTTAGACCAACGCTTGACGAATCCAAGAGTAGCTTTTGCTCGGTTGTCTATGTGTTTTCTGAAGTCAAATACATAATCAATAGTTAAGCCTAAGCCAACAACACTATCCGTTCTGGATAGTGATATGTTATGGATTTTATAAGACTACTCTAAGATGGAGCTCCTCCTACTAAACGAAATAATATTGCATTTATTAACAATATATCTGTCCCTATTCGAACCAGTTTTTCTAGTTTTGATGCCAATTTAAATTTATCTATTCCACAGACAGCGCCAACACAAAACAAAACGAAAATATTGGGTTTGTAATGAACTGTTATATCTTACATATGTTTACTTGACTCCAAGTCATTTTTTAATTATAATTTAGATATATTATGAATGTATATGATCATACAAGAATAGCAAAGAAATGATTTTGGCTCGGATTCACTTACTTTTATAATTATTCAATGAAATTAAAGTGCGCAGCTCTCCGTGCCTTGGCTCCACTCCTCTACTCATATTTTACTGATATTTTCTTCTTAGGATACTAATCAAATTAACTCTACGAACTGCTTTATACACACAACTAATATTTTGTTTGATTATATCAACCTCCTCTTTTGGCTGAATTGCACTTTAAATTAATTTCTAATATACTATTTCAAAAAATTCGAACTGATCTTTAACTGCATCTGAAACATGCGTAAACTGAATCTTTAATATACTAATATAACATACACATATGTATATAGTAGCCTTAAAAGGCTTCGAAAATCTGTAAAAATTTACTGAAGTAAAGATGATTAATTTTAAAATTCTTCGAAGAAAAAAATTCGAATTTTCACAAAATCTTTACATTTCGAGGTCTCTGTGTTTCGATGCTCAAACTTACATCATGGTTATTATATGTATGTTTATTGTACCCAATTTCGGTAGAATAATCATACCTCTACGTATATAATTTTTTATACAATAAACTGTTAAAAATTTGTAATTATTTTCTTCTCCGACTTGTGATTTAGTTTTTAGTTTTTATTAATTACCTTGTAACCACTCTTTAGTTTAACAAAGAATTATACGATAGATGACACTTCAAACTTTCAGTTGTGATGAAATACCCAATTATTTGTTTTAGAATAATAAACAAGCCTTCAAATGTAAGAAAAAATTTGATTTTTGTAACGATCCTAAACGTAACGTGATTTCAATTTTCGAATTAGAATTTAATGATAGTGTTCTTAGTTAAAACTAGAATGTTTAATTTTTATAAGTTTGAACATACTATATTACTTTATTGACTACATTGTCAAGGCTGTTTTGAGGAAATTTACATTTAATCTCTATTCGATTTGGTTTAATCTTTTTTGAGTTGGTTATCCAAGGCTATAAATAAATTGCTCTTGCATGATGTTTGGATTACTAAAATTGAATCAATTGATGAAGTAGACATATCGCATATACATATGTCATATTGCGATTTTTTAGACTTTTCTAATCGACTGACTGAGAAACAAAATATTAATAAATAGAGAAAAATAAATAAATGACTTTCTTTTCCTGGATGATTGTTGTGATCAGCCATTAAACAGCATATATAAATTCAAATATGGAGTTTGGCTTCCTTATCTTTCTTTAACATGACGTACTAAATTATTCCCGGCAAACGCGTTTATCTGGACAATTGCGTTTTGTCAGATGCTTTGTCCACACAAAAGCTGTATACGATGTTTCGATAAGTATTCTTTGAATACGCTAAAAATAGCCACGCATTTATTAATGTGAAGTAATGCGCAACAAAACAAACAGGAAATTATTTACCAAATATGTATATATCGACTTCAGTCATATCTGTTTGTTGAAAATATACAGTACAGTAGCGATATGAAATATGAAAAATATTCAATTGCAAATGTACATACATCACAGATCTAACGTTTAAATAACCATACCGTGGCGTCAAATTTAATCAAAATTTAAATTAAAAATATCATATATGCCGCCCTTGAATTCTAAGGAGGACGCCTCGTTTAAATCGCATTTTGTAATCGCCGACAGTTGGAGGCAAACTCTCAAGCAAGGTTCATCTTATAGTAAAAATATTAGCGTAGAAACACCGCGATCTATACATAGTTTGTAAGCGCTTAAAACTTTTCACCCTCGATTATCAATAGAGCAAATCTTTCTTGACACCAAAACTTTTAAATTGGCGTCACTGGGGGTCAACAGAATGACGGAAAAAGGAAGGAATTGAATAACAAGCGTTCGCATGTGCCCAGAGACTGAGACGCATGATGTAACGACTTATAGCGATTATTAATGGAAAGTGCATTCGAGTATTTAATATAATCTCCTTGATTAGAAAGGATTTGATTTTAATGATCTGCATAAACATTTGATAATCTAAAAAATTATATTTTCTGTTGTATCAGTGTCTTTTATTATGTATTTTTTAAATTTCGCTGATGTAGGTAATACTTTCTTTTTAATAATTTTGGAATTAAGCTTTTCTGCTGCACATCCAAATTTTGTAGCAAATTTTTTCCAGCATTTATTTTTTGAGATAAAACGCGGTTTTCAATTTTGAATGAAGTTCAGTGTTTATAACTTGTACAACTGAACTGATTATCACCCCATAAATTCAGACTAATAGCAGTAGTCCGGATTTCTAGATAACCTTCAATTAAAAAAGTTTCAAGAAAGAAAACTTTCGAAAATGTATTGAAAATAACGTTTTATAAGCGACAATAACGAGCTTTAAGCCCCCCTTTAACCCCGCCAATGATTTTAATGAAATTTATTTTATTTAGATTAACATCATTCAATATCAAATTATTTTGATAATTGGTTGAGTAGGTTTTGAGTTACTTATATATATATATGAGATATATACTGTTTAATCAGCTTGAAGTTCCGTTTTGAATAAATAAATCTCAAAGTAGTCATATATGATATACCCTTCTGCATAACTTAAGTATTGAGAGAAAAATATTTCGAATGATTTCTTTGTAAGTTTTATCATATATTAAAATGATGACAAAAAATTCCTGTCAAGAACGACAAGGTTCTTTGAATACAAATTTGTCCCAAATTATAGATCGCGAGGACAGAATAGTTTGAAATCGACTTTAAATCTCGAGAAAAAATTGTAAATGCTTCTTAATCACAATATAATGAGAATTAAAACAATCAAAGCTGTACAAACATTTGTCCATGAACCTCAAATATCATACCACCCCTATTAGAAATGATTTACCGTCCTTAATCTATAATTAAAGATTGTATTTGTACACAAATTTAAGTGAAAGTTCATAAAAAACTCATATAATAAAAAAATTACTAAGATAACCCCGAGACACTGTGTTATTGATATTTATTTGTAGAATTTGCAATACCAAGATTTGCCAATACCGACAAAAATTTAATTTTATAAAAAAAAAATGTTAGAAAAAATGAACTAAGATAATTTAGATATTGACCTGCTTTTCCTATCTCAAGGTTACGATCGTCCGTGGGGTAATCTCATAGTCGTCATATCATATTTTCTATTTACCAAAGGTCTTATTTAAAGGTTCCATAATACTAGATAAATAAAACTAGAATACAGTGACCCCAACGCTTTTAAGAATATTCTTTGCTACTAAGCAAAGCAATTAATGAAGAACCAACAATTTAATAATCTCAGTTCTATGGAAATCATAAATTACTCGATTGGTTATCTCACATCCACATGAAACAATTTAAAAATAAATATGCTGGAATTGATTTTGACAGTACACAATATAAATGCGTCAAATAGGTATACAATTCATTTTGGATCATTATTGTTACAGGATTAATTCAATCATTTGCAAGTGTTTAGGGAATAGTAATTGTGCAATGTAAATAAACCAATGAAGAATTTTTTGTGGCCTACAAATAAATTAACAAGCAAACTGATTAATGGAATTTTGTTTCTGTCTAGCAACAAAAGATTTTGCGCGTGTGCATAGTCAAAGCGTAAATTTTATTCCGCACGAGTTCTTACATTTAGCCGATGAACACGACTTAAGAAATGTCGTCTATGACTCTAATTTTTAAACCGTCGTAGGTGAATTTTGATTTTTTACAATTTTTATAATCTCATGAATACGTATATCAGCAGTCATATAAATTGATATACGTATGTTACGACACGTATGTATCAATACGGAATTCAGCAATTGGCTATTCTTTAGGACCTGATTTTGAGTCCGCCAATAGAATTGTGAAATTTAATCAGCATTGTAATATGATGATCAAACATGATTATTGGAAAATTTTTCAACTTTGAGGAAATTCAGTCAAAATCCGTATAACAAGTATTAAGTAGTCTATAAAACATCATATTATCACTTCATAAAAAGGGCAGTAAATGTGACATATTCAATTACAGGCGCATTGCGAACTTATCCTGCATTGCAAAACTTTTTGAAGTTATTATTTGCGACGTACTCTACACATATTTTCACTGTAAACTCAGTGCCGGATCAAGCCAGCGCGGGGCCCGTAGCAAATGTGACGGGCGGGGCCCTTGAGTTGTATTACCTATTAAAATTTATGATTTAAATAAACCAAAACATTTAGAAAAAGGTTTTTCGTGATTTAACGCAAGCGAATTTAGAAATAACACTCGTCAAATCAATATTTCTAAGGTCATTTTCTATACTCATTATAGTGAGGTCATTCAAACGTTCTTGTCCCATTGTGTTCCTGAAGGTACTACATATTACCGTCTAGAATTTTCAAAAAATGATTTTTTTTTTTTTTTTTTTTTTACATATTTAGATTCTTTATACCTTCAATAATAACTGTCTAAAATATTAAATCGAAATTCGAAGCCAATGCCGAGATATAACGACTCAATTGAAGCGCGCTCTCGACTCGCCGCATGTGTTCACGCAGCTTTACACGCGTTTTTCTCGAGTTTAGGATCTACTGTGCCGATTTTAATAAACTTTGAAGCATTTTGTTCGTTTTTATATCCTGTGTGGTAGTTTATCACAATTTGACCACAAAAAAAATATATAAAATTTTTGAGTCTGAAAAAAGGTCGACAAAAAAGCGGATTTTTGAAAAAAATTTTCAAATGTCCGCTATTTTTTTATTTTTAATGATTTTTCAATTTTTCTGGTAAACTATCACGTAAGAGCACTTCCTTTTTGTAACTCTTTTTGAATTTTATGCTTCAGACTTACCGTTCCAGAGATTAACTGTCCGCCATGCAGCAGTGTTTTTTTGAGAAGAAAATTTGAGCGCCCTCTATTAAATGTACAATTAATAGAAAATAAAAATAAAAAAATTTTTCGTAATCTTTAAGAACTGTTTAATACTGTAAAAGAAGTTTGATAACCATCCCTTTATATATAAAAATGAAAGTTCGTTTGTTTGTTTGTTTGTTGCTCAATCACGCCTAAACGCTTACATCGATATTTTTCATTTTTTGTCCGAAGGTAGTACATATTCCAACTTAACATATAGGCTAATTTTTTTTCGGATAATACACAGGTTTTCAAAATGGCGGATCCAAGATGGCGGCTAAACATTTTAAATTTGAAGCAATTTTCATGAAAATTCGAACATAGGGGTTTTACGGTGCGCTGATTTCAAATCCGCTCTCCAAATTTAGAAATTCAAGATGGCGGATCCAATATGGCGACCATGATTTCTCGATTTCAATGGATTTTAATGAAAATTAGTACAGCGATTGTTTTGAGGTCACTGATTTTGAATATTATCAAAATTTAGAAATCCAAGATGGCGGATCTAAAATAGCGACAAATATTTCTCAATTTCAACGGTTTCTAACGAAAATTGGTACATTGATTATCTTGAGGTCACTGATTTTGAATCTTATCAAACTTTACAAATCCAAGATGGCGGACCCAATATGGCGACCAAAATTTATCGATTTCAACGGATTTTAATGAAAATTGGTACAATGATTATTCTGAGGCCACTAATTTTGAATATTATCTAAATTTCCAAATCCAACATGGCGGATCCAACATGACGATCAGAATGTCTCGATCTCAACGGATTTTAATGACAATTGGTACAATGATTATTCTGAGGCTAAAAGTTTCGAATATTATCAAAATTTGTAACTACAAGATGGCGGATCCAATATGGCAATCGAATGTCTCTATTTCAACGGATTTTAATTAAAATTAGTACAATGATTATTCCGGAGTATTAAGTATCCAATTTATTATTTTCTTATTATTTATCATTAAAAAACTACTAGTATCGCCTGTTGTAGATATTCTACACTTAACAGCTCAAATAGCAAAAGCAGAAGAAAGTAAAAACTGCTTAATAGCGTGTGGGGAAATGTGAGTGCAGAGTTCATATACATATTCTCTCTGCACTCACATTTCCCCACAATCTATCTTTCTTCTACTTTTGTTATTAGACCTAGTGAACTGCAATCGTATTCTATTCACTCTATTAAGCAGTGTGGGCAAAGAAAGTATACATATAAAGAACTTGCATGCCAAACAAAAAATTTTGTACGAACATTTTCGCTTGGGGTCGCTATATAAGGACCCCAGAGAGAGAACTCAGCATTCAGCATATCGTGAGCCAACCCCATAGAACCCCAGTCGTGTTCTTGGCTCTCTTAGAGTTCTCTCAGATTTTAGTTCATCCCCGGTTCTGAACATTTGATGAACACGGGGATATGTGTGCGGCAAGGGGCTCACAGCAGCTAGAACATAGTGTTTATCAGGACCGTAGCCAGAATTTTTTTTCGGGGGGGAGGGGTTCCTCCCTCTGTTCGGTTCTAACCCCCTGACCCTCCCCCCGCTGGTTACGGCCTTGTTGTTTACAGTTATATGTGTATAAAACCGGGGGTTTTGCCAGCGCTCACTGAGAATTCCTACTATGTGTGTGACTTAGTGGGTGGCTTACATTTTTTTGATTTGTAGTTTTTTTGGCCGAAGGCGCGGGGCCCCCCTAAGCGCGGGGCCCGTAGCATTTGCTGCCTCCTGCTACATGGCTAATCCGGCACTGTGTAAACTACTTTTAATGTCGTTTCAACATGGTATCATAAAGGGTAAATCGACCATTACTAATCTTCTATAATTTTATCATCACTGCATCGGGCGGCGATTGAGACGGGTAGGCAAGTCGATTCTGTCTTCATAGACTTTAGATAGGATTAAGGGTTACCTGGGTTTAAAATTTTGAAAAAATCGATTTTTGTTGACATTTAGTGGTAAAAAAGTACTATTACATTCAAACTTTTAAAGCAAAATGATTAGCATTTGAACTATATTCTATGAAGAATTTTTCACTCGTTTATTCTTACTTTAAACTTTAAACGCGTTTTCCTCAAAACTCTATTTTTGAAGTCGGTGGACACCATTAATCAAAAACTAAGGATTTTGTTTTTTTTTCCATCACAACTTACTTTACATGGCAATATGTAGAGGAGACTGGCATAAAATGAAACACCTTAAGCTCAAGTGCGTATATTTTTTTATTTTTCAACAAAACGTAAAATATTTTTCGACAAAAACAAACATAAACATAAAATACATACACTGTATAAAAGTAAACATAAAATAAGTCTTTTTTTCCTGTGTAAATATGACTTCTCAGAACGCCTCAAAATATCATTTTACCCAAGTAAGTGTGGGTAAAATGATGACATAGCATATAGATTTAGTATCGATATTTGTTTTTTATTTGCACACGTCGCAGACAAAGTGTGTAGCTCTTTTAGATAAGCCTGCATATTCATTGTGTGTCCATTTCTTGCACAAGGTGCATTTAATCTACTTTTCACCAGACATAGATCTGCATCAAAATCTGTATCTTATATAAAAGCCAGGACGAATGATCACGTCGAAGAAAAACTGTGAGTTTTTGGAGTAACTTATATTATAATTGAGTGTTAAGCATAAGTGTAAGTATATTTAACTGTTTAAAAAAGTGCTACTGAAAAAACAAACTTAACCGTGTCTTGTGGGTAAATTAAAATAGTATTTCATTTTACCCATATGATAAGTATGTCATTTTGCCTTCAAACGTAGCATTTTGTTTTCTTGTAAAAAAAATATTTCCAACGAACAAGAAAATAACACTTACACTCATACAACCCCTACCAAGAACTATAGTCCTCGCTGATGTCATAAGTTCTTCTCAAGCTCTCCCAGTTTTTTTATACCAACGCTTTGATTTCTCTGATAATAATATATTATTGTTTTTAGGTTTTTAATTACTACTCTAATAAAAACCAAGGGAACTCACTAAAATGTTTACAGCAGCGCTGGTCGATGCGTCTGCTTCCATGGATGGACTGCGAAAGACTGAACTAAAGCTAGAACTGGAGATACGTGCAATGTGTCATTTTACCCTAGTATTTCATTTTAGGCCAGTCTCCCCTATTGTTTTTTCGTACCGCAAAATGAATTTTTCGTACGCAGCACCGCCAAAAATTCAGATTTCAATTTTTTTACACATCCTTCGTTCACTCCCGAGGTGAACCCGTATACTAAAATAAAAAATTATAAAATTTGCATTTTTAAGAGGTTTTCGAAAAGCAGTTCTCAAGCAGTGGGCCATTTTTCGATATTTTTCGACAAAAATTTTATAGAATATAGTTCAAAGGCTACTCTTTTTGATACTTGGAAGTTCGAATGTAATAGTACCTTTTTTGCCATTAAAAAATGTAAAAAATCAAATCAAATTTTTCATTATTTCAAACCCCTTAACCACAATATCCTGATTTATAAATTAGCTTCTTTGAGCTTTTGTAATAATTTTGATACTTGGATTTCACCATATTTGTCTCAATGCACTCAGTGTGTCTCTTCCCGTGGAGACCTTTCTGAGCTCCTCTACTCTACAGTACTTTTGGTGTCCCACAGGGCAGCTACATCGCCCGCTTTTATTTACTGTGCAATAAAAAGGCGGGGTTTGGAATTTAATTCTTTATTTCCCCAAGGGAGATAGGGCGGGCTAAGTTATTTAAATAAAAAGTTCCCCAAATTTTCAATATTCAATTTTCATACCGAACAAAACAGTGGTCTTGGAAAATTTCTAACATCTGATATATAGTATAATAGATATTACATAGAAAAATAAAAACAAAAAGTTTAACTGAAAACAATAGAAGTGGAATGCATTTTTGAAAGATCGTTTTCATGTGAAGCCTCCAAACTTAAAAATGTTTTGAAATTGCATACCATGGGGCAGTTTAAGTTGAAGGAAAACGTTACAAAAGTGAAACGCTTTTTTATGAAAAGCACAAAGCAGCGGCAGAAACCTGGGAGAATTAAATAAATATAATCATAGAAAAATAAAGACTTTATTTTTCTATGATATAATCAATCAATGTCTTTATTTTTCTATGATATAATCAATCAATGTATATAATCGTGCTTTTATTAGCTAAGCTGTTTGCGCGATCTGCCCTAAGTGGTATGCAATTTGAAAACATTTTTAAGTTTGAAGGCATCGCATGGAAAAGAGCTTTCAATAGTGCGTTTCACTTCTGTTTTTCTAGATGAAACTTCTTATCTTTGTTTTTCTATATATACTAACCCCCCGATTCTACATAAAAGCTATTAGCTGTTAACCTCTTATATCGTTTTCAAAAATCAGTTAACAGAAATTCGTATTCTACTTTAGCATTTAAGAGAAGTCAGTAATCAGCTGATCTCTTATTATTTGTGGAGACTTTTGTTAAGAGATTTTCGTATTCTGAAACAAAGTGTAATAGACTTTTTTAGCCTAGGAAACCTCTTAAGTTTAGAGGACCTCGTCGGGGAGCTGTTATAATATATTGACATTTAAAATAAAGTGATAGCGAGAGTAAAAGTGCTGTTACTGATAATTTTTAACAAGGAAAGAAATGAAATTATTGAATGAAAGTATTGAAATGAAATTATTGAATGAAAGTATTGAATATGCATATGACTTTATATGTATTTATTTATTTATTTGGGAAAAAACAGGCCGTATATAATACATATTTACATTTTTTATATTAAAAATTTTGTTGGCTTAAAGTAAAACAGTTTCAATAAATAAGTCGATGTGCCATATCACATTAAATTGTACAATAATTATCTATGATATATATAACAAATAATACAAATCGATTGTAAGTTACAATATGTATTTGTTAATACCAGTTGTGGTCTAAATTATAGAAACGAAAGCATCCAAAACAGGAATTATCAAAATCGCCAATATACATCATGGTCATGAGGCATGACACCGCAGAAGTTGAAGATTTTATTTAATTTTAAATTATTATGGTTTATATAATTTATTTAAATAAACAGAGGGTGAACGACCAATTTGCTCATGACAGAAATAACTTCTTTACTGACTTTTTAAATGGTAGGAGGTGATTTAAAGAAATTATGTCATCATTTCACAGCAATCAAAACAATTTTTTGCAACCATTCTCAAAAAATCGTGTGAAGGAATCTGCGAGATATCGCTGGTCCTTTTTGGGTTTCCAGTACAGCATTCATACGAAATCTTAAAATGCCTTAACGAATTGCTTTTAAACTTATAGATACTCTTCTTAAACCTTTTTATAATCAGGAATATTCGAGAATACCCTTTCATTTTAAATTATTAGCAGCATTAAATTTTTTCGCAACTGGGTCTTACCAAAATCCTGTTGGCCATAATAGTTCACTCGATTTAAGTCAATCCTCTATTTCAAGGTGTATTACTTATGTTTCGCAATTAATAATAGAACATTTAAATTTTTACGTTAAGGTCCCTTCAACTAATTCGGAAATAAATGAGGTAAAAAATAGTTTTCGTTCTAAATTCGGGATAGAAAATATAGTAGGGTGTATAGACTGCACCCACATAGCTATAATAGCCCCTGCTGTTTCAAACGAAATGCACCCGCCACGAGCACATCCAAACAGAAAAAGGTTTCTGCAGCATTGTGGAAGCTGTATGAATTCGGATTTTAAAATTTTATTAAATTTATTTTAAACTTCAGGTTTGCGACTCAAATTGGCCGGAAGCTTTCATGACAGTGGAATAGGGATGACTTTCGCCGTTCGTCGTCATATTCAGAAGATAGAACCCCAAAGTGAATCTTGGATTTTCGTAGATTCGGGATATCCATGATTGAAATGATGAAATTATGTATCTCCTTTTGTTCTTCAGCTTATATTCCCAGCTTTTCAAATTCCATGGAATATTAATACAATTAGAAGGTCAAAAAAATCGATTATTTTTTTTTTTGTTCCTCTTAAAAGTTGGGAAATTTCCCATAGAATAAGCTCCAAAAACTTTCTGGTCGAAAATCGAACTCCTTATATATTTCAAAACTTTAAATGCGTTTTTCTCAAAACAACATTTTTAAAATTTGCAACCACGATTACTCGAAAACTACTTGTCCAATTTAGCTGAAATTTTTAGGGTTTCTTCTTTATACCTTAGGCTTGTCTGTAAGCCTAATTGTTTTGGAATTTTTTTGTTGCAAAATTGAATTATTAATGCAAAAATGGCTGAAAAAATAGTGAAAATTATAGTTTTAACAAAAACTACTACCAAACGCAGAATTTTTTTATTTTTTTTCTAATTTTTGAGGTTTACCTACAAATTACATGTATATTTAAGCCAAATTTTTATTATGGGCTGTTACAGATCAATAACACGACATCCAGAGTGGTTGCATTTTTTTTTTGTAGGTCAACTTCACTCCAGCGTACAGCCGCCATTTTGTTTTCAAAAATTAAAAAAAAAATTTGTTTACATTCCTCATTTATACCTTAACAAGTGTACCAAGTTTTACAATGATTGCATTAAATCTTCTTTGTGAAAAAAAATGATTTCTAATGCGCAATTTTTGCCCGTGTACCTAATTGTATTTACCCCCTTAAATGCACTTTTTTCATTTCACTATCACCGATATGAAATATTTACCCAAAATCACCGCATACTTTGTTTGAATTTCATAGCGTTCCGAATCTCCAAAACCTCTTAATCTCTAAGACTTAAAATTTCTCCAAAAACTTTTATGCAGAATATCAATTTTTTTAATATCTCTTATTTGAGAAATTTAAGAGGTTAAGAGATATATTAAAAATCTTTTATGTAGAATCGGGGGGTAATATTCGATTTTAAATTTTAATAATTTCCAGTTCTGTTCTTATAGTCCGCAGTCCATCGCCCTTTTTTTGTGTTGATTACTAACAGGCTAAATTTTCGTGAGCAGCTTCCTTTCGCCGAGACGCCCAACTTTTCTATCTGCGAAAATTCTCGAAAGTGGTAGCTAACAAATTGCGGAGGCGTCAAACATGTCGATCTGGTGAATGTAAAAATTTTAATACTAACAGTTATTTTTATAGTTGAATCTAGAGATAATGTGCTAACAAACACGACAAAACGTTTGTCCTACAAAACCGATGGTTTGACGGCGGTAGTCCCCCACCCTCAACATGTCGAAATGAAGAGTAGTCCAAACTGACTACTAACCACCTGAATTTGTTGGTATCGCTTAATGAATGTATTTTAAATTAAATGACAACCTTGTCCTACAAATTTAGCGGTATGTTTGTCCAGTCCTACGAGCGGAAGTTGTAATAAAAAAAAGATTTACGTTAATTTGACAACTTCCGCTCGTAGGACTGGACAAACATACCGCTAAATTTGTAGGACAAGGTTGTCATTTAATTTAAAATACATTCATTAAGCAATACCAAAAAATTCAGGTGGTTAGTAGTCAGTTTGGACTACTCTTCATTTCGACATGTTGAGGGTGGGGGACTACCGCCGTCAAACCATCGGTTTTGTAGGACAAACGTTTTGTCGTGTTTGTTAACACATTATCTCTAGATTCAACTATAAAAATAACTGTTAGTATTAAAATTTTTACATTCACCAGATCGACATGTTTGACGCCTCCGCAATTTGTTAGCTACCACTTTCGAGAATTCTCGCAGATAGAAAAGTTGGGCGTCTCGGCGAAAGGAAGCTGCTCACGAAAATTTAGCCTGTTAGTAATCAACACAAAAAAAGGGCGATGGACTGCGGACTATTAGTTTTGCACAGACAAGTAATGTTTATACGTAGTTTGCATAATTCTAACAATGCAAGGAGGCACGGACACTTTTGACTTTCATCTCTTAATAATTTGACGGCATAATGGTAACTGCTCAAGCTGCTGCACAAGTTCTTGTTTTGTTTTACAGAACTTTTCCGCCAACGATAAAGCTACAGATTGGTTTAAAGCTGCAGATTGGCTTAAAGCTGGAATTGTGTTTCTGCCCTTAAGCTGGTTTAAAGCTGAATAAGAGCTTTGCTCAAAGTTGAAATATTAAGCTGGCTTGTGTCATTTCTTACAGCTGACCTGTCAGACTTAAAAATTTGCGGACTGTGTGTTTGTTTTAATTTTAGCAGTTATATTCCTTGAATAATGGAGAAGAAAATTATAGAGATGGCAAAGATGAGGCCGTACTTGTGGAATGTTAAGGATAAACGTTATAAAATGCAATTTTTAAAGAAGAAGGCTTGGGATGAAATTGGAAAAACGATTGGAATTAGTGGTAACTAGATGAAATTAAAACTTGAATAAAATAAAGAACCAGTTTTAAATTGTAGGTGATAAAGCAAGAAGGAAATTTAAAAGCATGAGAGATTACTTCAGGATCCAGAAAAATGCCCAGGAAAAATCAGGAAGTGAAACCCCGACTACTGCTTGGAAATATTATCATTTATTGGAGTTTCTAAATGATTCAATGGAACAAAAAAAGTAAAATGTTATATATTATATTTAGACACATTTCCTAACAAGAACTTATTTAAATGCTGTTTTGTAGTACACATAAGGACAGTGAAGAAGATTGCGTAGAAATTCCTCCAAACCAAATGCTGAAATGCAAGACAGAAAGTGTATCAGAAACTTATGCGGATATTTCGGCAGATGTAAATTTTTCAGAAAATACATTAGAATCCACCATGACCGCACCATCTACAAGTTCAAAATCGGATATCCAAAGTAGACCGAAAAGAAAAAGGATTGATATTCAGCAGGAGTCTGCACTTGTCCATGCACAAGGGCAATTTGATGCATTAATAAAATCGTTCAAGCATTCGTTGGGTGCAAAAAGTGAAGTGCGGACATTTTTTGAGAGCATTATTTTGCAAATTGAAAATGCTAATTTACAGACTGAGTTATGGTTGTCGTTGCAAGAAAAAATTTTTAACGATACATTGGTAGCAATTAGAAAAAACAGAGAAAATATAAAGTGAATGTGTGTCGACCGCACTTAATGTTTTTTTTATTATTTTTATTTATGTAATAAAGTAAAATCTTATGTTTTTGAATTTTTTAGTAGTATAGGTTTTCTAATTTTGTTCATTTGTTTTGAATAAAAGGAGAATGTGAAGGTGAAAGTAAGTGTGATATATGTATATATGATATATTTTTTTAATAAACTATTTGAATTATACAAAAATTATTTTTATTCACAAGCAAATTAATAGTTCACAAGATATTCCTTAAGCTTATCCCTTAATCTAAAAGCATTTCTTGGTGCATTGTAGCCACAAATTTCACGAACAGATTGAAGTTTATGTCCGTCTTGTCGCCATAATCCTTCCACAACTTCATTATTTACAAAACTGTCCACATATTCAGGAGGACTATAAAGTGGGTCATTTAATTTACAGAAATTGTGGAGCACTGCTGTTGCTTTCACAATAGTGTCTGCCTTCTTTCGACGGCAATTTATTGTATTCAGAAGAATACGCCACCTTGTTGCCAATACACCAAATGCATTTTCAGTTAATCTTCTAGCGTTTGACAAACGAGTATTGAAATTTGCTTTTTCGGGTGATAATCTTCTTCCTGGGTATGGGCGCATCAAATGACACCTTAATGGAAAAGTGCTGTTGGCCACAAAAAAATATGGGAATTTCTCGTTTGACATTGGCAGTGGATCACTTTTCGGGATTGGAAGATCACCTTCTATAATTTTTCTTCCAAACGAACTATTTGAAAATAAGCCATCATCGCTCTGGCTTCCATATGCTCCAATATCTACGAAAGTGAAGCACATTTTTGCATCACAAGCTGCCCAAAGTACAATACTATAATGTCCCTTATAGTTGTAGTATTCTGATTCTACATTTGGTGGGCGTTTAATATTAATTTGCTTACCGTCGATTGCCCCAATACAGTGCGGCATCTTTGATAAACCATAAAATTCTTCAGCAATAGATTTAAATTCGCTTTCAGTCGGTGATGCTAAATATATTTTACTTAGTTCTTCCCAAATGATATCGCAGGTTTCATAAATTATCTCCCTCACGGAAGTCACACAAATTTTAAAGGCCCACGATAATACTTGCAGCGGCGCACCATGAGCAAGAAAACTTTAAAAAAAATTTAAATTAATTTATACATTCTAATATAAATATTTATCTTACATTAATGTTATCGAAAGCCTGCATTCAGGGTGTACTGGCTCCCTCCTTGAATGCTTTGTCAATCTTTTTGATGTTAAACTTATTAAGAGATTGAATAGAGGAACACCCATGCGAACTGCTTTATAAAACTGCTTCGAATCCTTTTCTTTGATAACAACAAGTGTTTTTGAGAAAAATCTGTAAAGATCTCGCGAATTCTTTTCAAGAATTTCACGAGTCCGTAAAGATTTATTTTTAGTTTTGGAAAGACAAATAATTTTTATATAAAGTTTGTATATTTCAAACAATAAAAGTAAACTCGACCACTTTTGACTATGATGCATCTTGACAATTTAACCTTATAATGACAAATTTCAAGCTGCTTTCACAAGCTGTTTTGTTTTGCAGAACTTTTTCGCCAGCGATAAAGTTACAAGCTGGTTTAAAACTGGTTTAATAAGCTGAAATTGTGTTTTTGCCCTTAATCAGAATTAATTCTAAGCTCTTTTCTTACGTGTGGTTTAGTTCTAAATAACAACCAGGCTTTGAAGGTTTTTCATACCAGTGCATAGATGGCGAAGTAAGCTTTTAGAATAGATTCAGCAGGCGAGGAGGTTTGAATTTTCGAAGAATTTGTTTAATCAATAGTTAAAAACGAACTCAAAACAATCAGAAAAGTGAAACTTTTCAAGATGCCGCACAAAGAAAATGAAGAAATAACTTCATTAAGGAGAATGACTAAGAAGGGATTGCGAGATTTATGCAAAAAGAATAAATTGTACCAAACTCCAGAACTTAACGACGTTCTCTATCTCCATTATCAAGGTAAGTTATCGAAGTTGTGTTAAGGATGAATTAATTGCGTCTTGTTTGGTCAGGCTACCAAGATATCGAGTGTTTGGAGGAGTATACTGGATTAAAATGTTTATGGCTAGAATCTAACGCAATATCGGATATAAAAGGATTGGAAAATGCAAAAAAATTGAAATGTTTATTTTTGCACAATAATTTAATTAGGAAAATTGAAAATCTTGAATTTTGCCGAGAGCTGGATACCTTAAATTTATCTAGCAACCACATTAGTCGCATTGAAAATTGTGGAGTTGATAAGCTTCCTGTACTGACTACTCTCAATTTATCTCATAATTACTTGAAATGTATGGAAGATTTACAGAATTTAACTGAATGCAAACAATTATCTGTACTGGATCTGGCAAATAATCGCATTGAAGACATTTTAGTAGTGAAGGTAACCCTAGAAAAATCATTAATTTGTTATCGGAAGATAAATTGTTTAAATCATTTTCATAGATACTCGCCCAGATGCCAGAACTGAGGGTACTGGTCCTTACAGGTAATCCAGTAGTAAGTCGCATACCTCAATATAGAAAAACTCTTATCTTGGAATGTGTAAGTGTTTTTATGAAAATTATTAATTACAATGTAATTTGCTAAATTATCTCTTCACGCAGAAAGAACTGACTTACCTGGATAGTCGGCCAGTTTTCCCAAGGGATAGAGCTTGTGCTGAGGCATGGTAAGTGTTATTAACCCCCATATCGGATTACAATAGTTTTATAAGTGTCTTACTCCTATTAAATCTTATGTAATCAAACAATAGATGTTAACAAATGTAATTTCCACAATTTACAGGAAACGTGGTGGCTACGAAGAAGAGCGACGAGAGCATGAAAGATGGAATAAGGCAGATCGTAAAAAGATGCGTGATAGTGTAAATGGTTGTTTATTTTGTAAACTGTAATCGTTCGAATTAATTGAATAAAATTTTTAATAGCAACTCTTCGAATCAGAAATCGAGGAGGTGGTGATCCTCAAGTCGATCTTATTGCATCCAGTAGTGATGAAGATGATGGATTCACTGAAAGAAGTTCAGCACCAACTAAAGAAGATCTTCAAAATATGACTAAAGAAGAGGTTAATGCAGAAATATTCGAACTTATGCGACTTGGTGATCTAGTGGAATATGAAAAAAATGAGAAATGTACTAAAAAGAGCGTTATTAATGAACAAGAAAATGAAGTAGAGGAATTTAGAGCTAATCCATGTATCATTAATCAAACAGTGGCTCTTCCTGAAAATAAATTAATGTCTGCTAACAAATGTGACGAAGATACCACACCAAATGAAAATTCTGAAGCACTGGACAGATATGACAAAACCTATAAGCAAGCTTATGATAATTATATTGAATACGTAAAAATTCTTACGAATCAAAATCATACAGCAATTAGATCAGACCAGTCTGAAGAGAAAGAAAATACTGCAGAATTTGAAGTTAAAAACAACGATAATTATGCGGAGAAAATTGATAATAACGAAAGTGATGATTTTAATGAAAGTACAAGACCGAACTTAAGTAAGCCTTTATATTTCTAAAAATGAACTTTTGTTAAGTTTAATCATTTATGCTATATTTCTTCCAAAAGTATCCACACTTAATGATGGACAAATGAATTCGGTGGTGGAACTAACAAATGAAGGTATATATATTTTTGATCTTTGGATAAAGTAATATGTAGCAAACTATGCTTTTTGGTAGATCAACCAAATATCGAATTGGAAAAGGACTCTGGAGAGATAAATTTTGTTCAAATTAAAAACAAGGACGATATATCAATTGCAGAATCTGGTAATGAAAAGATGAAGGATATAACAGATTCAGGTATACAATTTTTAGGGCATCGGTTTGTTTATTTATATGCTAGAATTGGCTTTCTCAGAAACTACACAGGGTATCAACTTGAAATTTCGTCCAATTATAAAGTTTATGTGCCAGTGTCAGGTGTATGTCTCAGTATAAAGAAAATTCTAAACTACCAGTTTTAACAATAGTTTCTAAAACTATGCTTAAATAATGATCTTTCATATAATACCCCACACTTTCATATAATACTAATCTCGTGAAAGAAAACTAATTTCTCCGACTCTCTCAAAAAAAGGAATAAATTAGTTTTTTTATTCCTGATTTCTGGAAAAGGGCAGAATTTCAAGTCAATATCATTTGTAGTAGAAAAATACAGCATATAGAGACACCTGAGTCAGTGTGTCTCAACATACAAATTCAGTTTTTTTTAATTTTTGGTACGTATCCTTAAAAATGACATATTTAAGTGTAAATTATATAAAATTATCTAGAGATGAGGGTTCGTATTTGTGTTTATACGTTTTAATACAAATTAATAAGAAAACCGCTTTCCTTGATTTTCCTAGTTTTGAAAAAATATTGTAATTTCCCGCTGCATAAAGCTTTTATTAAAGACTAGCTGGGTTACCCGGTTTCACCCGGTGTTGGGTAAATACTTACTAATTAAACAGTTCTTAAATGTTCTAGTTTTTTATATCCTAGAAATTGTTTCAACCCGAAAACCCTTTTATGGATCCGCCATCTTAAATTTCCAAATCTTAATAATATTCAAAAATAGTGGCCTTAAAATAATCATTGTACCAATTTTCATTAAAATCCGTTGAAATCGAGACATTTGGTCTCTTTTTGGATCCGCCATCTTGATTTACAAATTTTAATAATATTCGAAATTTGTAGCCTCAGAATAATCATTGTACCCATTTTCATTAAAATCCGTCGAAATCGAGACATTCTGGACGCCATGTTGGATTTGGAAATTTTGATAAAATTCGAAATTATAATTATTAAATAATCATTGTACTAATTTTAATTAAAATCCGTTTAAATCGAGACATTCGGTTGCCATATTGGACCCGCCATCTTGGAGTTACAAATGTTGATAATATTTGAAACTTCCAGCCTCAGAATAATCATTGTACCAATTTTCATTAAAATCCGTTGAAATCGAGACATTCTTGTGGTCATGTTGGATTTGGAAATTTTGCTAATATTCGAAATTAGTGGCCTCCGAACAATCTTTGTACCAATTTTCATTAAAATCCGTTGAAATCGAGAAATCTTGGTCGTCATATTGGGTACGCCATCTTGGATTTGTAAATTTTGTTAATATTCAAAATCAGTGACCTCAAAACAATCACTGTACTAATTTTCATTAAAATCCCTTGAAATCGAGAAATCTTGTTCGCCATATTGGATTTCTAAATTTGGATAGCGGATTTGAAATCAGTATACCGCAAAACCCCTATCATGAAAATTGCATCAAATTTAAAACTTTCAGCCGCCATCTTGGATCTGCCATTTTGAAACCCTATGTATTATCCGAAAAAAAATTAGCCTATATGTTAAGTTGGAATATGTACTACCTTCGGACAAAAAATGAAAAATATCGATGCAAGCCTTTAGGCGTGATTGAGCAACAAACAAACGAATTTTCATTTTTACATATATATAGGGATAACTTTTATTAAAGTTAAATTTGTTGTGAACCTGTGGTTTATAACCAATTTAAATTATTTTTTGCCTTCGAATTAGTAGAATTAGGACAGCGTTAAGGAAACAAAATCATAGAAAATCCCAGGAGTTTTCGAGAAAAACGAAATGTATTTTCATTGACCTTACGTTTGTTTGGCATATTTATCAATCTGCCAATCCGCTATTCCAGCTTTAAAGAAATGGAGGGCCCTTTTTCTATATAATTTTAGTGTTATGTTATTTATAGATTCTAAAATGTTTTCAGTTAACAGCTAAGAGTTCAAAATATCAGATAAAATAAATTTTGTGGCTAATATCTAATGCAAAAATCACTGCGAGATTTAAATACAGGTCATAAGTGATCAGTTGTTAGTTATACAAGTGTTAGAGGAAATTAAGAAATACCAGTGATATTGGGTATAAACTACTCTATAAATTGATAATTTTAAAACCTTATTCCCAAGCTGTTCAAGTTGCAGAATTTGAGCGTATCCGAAACCGAAACTAATTGATTGATTCTTATATATAGCCTGCCTATTTATTGTTGATGAATTTCCATAGCATAAGTGGTCTAAATATTGCTGAGACCAGAAATATACGATTTCTTTTTATCATGCACTTAAAAATACGTATTGAGCAGACAATATCTGTATATTTATTAACTTTTCTTTCAGAAATGGATTTAAAACAATCTGGGATAGTAAGAAATGATCTACCTTCGGAATTACAGGCATCTTCAGATAGCGAAATTTGTAAGAAGGTGAATGATCCAGAGAAAGAGTTTTCATGTGTTAAACCCTCTTTAACACCATCAATCTTTCCAACATCATATTTTGACTCTAATTTATCAGTAAATTCTCAAACAAATAATTTGAGCATACCTTCGCATATGTTTTCGGAAATAATCAAAAATAACGAAATACAACTGGCATCAGGTTCCGATGAAGAAAGCGATGAGCTTGAAGAAAATCTGGGAGAAAGTCATGATGATGAATGCAAAACAAAGTTTCCATCTATAAAAGAATTTGTCTCAAATTATAAAGAATTTTTAGGCACCATTGATGATCGTAAATCTAGTGAGAAAAAAGAAACAGGAAGTGAAAAGTTCAACAAAGTTGACGAAGAAAAATTTTCTGATACCCTTCTTGTCGATGTGGATTCGGACTCTGACTTCAGGAAGTTGCGCTTTTTTGTACAGGACTGTCCAAACGTCGAAGAAGAAGAACAATCCAAGTCCAAGATTATTGCTCGCCTTCTAGAAAATCCAATAACGAAGGAAATATCTTCTAAGGACACGTGCAAAACTCTGGAGGAGTTAGACGAACAATTAAAATGCATTAAGGAAGAGCAGAGTAAGTGGATTCAAAAGGTGAGTGATAAGTGTTATTCACAAGGAGATAGGTATAATGATGATCTGGAGATCATAAATGGTGAACTTGTTCTTATCAGAAAATACCGTAATAGTCCAAATGATAATACTGATAAGTTTGGTGAAAACATACACTCACAAGACATAAGACAAGAAGAGAGCCATACTGAAATAAAGGAAGATCCACAAAGTGATGATTCCGATGTCTCTGCTTCCATTCGCGAAGATGACCCATACGGAGAATCCACAGAATTTATTAAATGTAATGAATACAAAGAACAAAACAATCACACTCAAAAAGAAGATTTTATGAATAAAAATTTAGCAAACCTTGGCGTGGAACCAAGCTTCTCAAATCGTGATTTGTTCAATAATTCGCAGACCCTTTCTGATTCTGATTCAATAAAAGAATATTTTATGCAACAAATGAGCAGTCCGCCAAATGTTGAGGTGACTCATATCAACACGGAAACTATTTCGACTTTAGAAACTACTCCAGAAAAAGAACGGAAGTGTAATCTCTGTAAGAAAAAAATCGAGCTTCAGTATTATTCCACAGAAATTCTCTTAACTTCAGAAGTTACTTCAGGGAAACAACAGAAGAGTAATCTCTCCGAAATAGAAGTAGACCTTCATGATGCTGCAGAATTTCCATCAACTTTAGAAGCTTGTTCAGAAGAAGAGAAGTGTAATTTTCCCGAAAAAGAAGCAGAACGTCAATATGATAATTCAGAAATTCTCTCTACTTCAGGAGTTATTTCAGAAGAAGAAATTAAATGTAACATCTCTGAAACAGAACTTCAATATGTTTCTGTAGGAAGTCCCTCAAATTTAGGAACTAGTTCAAAAGAAGAAAAAGAAACAGAACTTCAGTATGAAATACCTTCAACTTCAGAAGCTTGTTCTTTTAATGTTAATCTCTTCGAAATAGAAGCAGAATTTCATGATACTGAAGAAATTCCCTCAATTTTAGAAGCTAGTTTAAAAGAACTGAACTGCAGTTTTCCTGAAAAAACCGTAGAACTTCAGAATGATAATTCACAAGTTGTTTCAGCTTTAGGCGTTATTTCAGAAGAAGAAATTAAAACAGAATTTCAATGTGATTTTGCAAAAAATCCCTCAACTTTAGGAATTAGTTCAAAAGAAGAACGAAAATGTAATCTCTACGAAAAAGAAGCAAAAGTTAAATATGATTCCACAGAAAGTTCTTCAATCTTAGAAGCTAGTTCCGGAAAACAACGTAAAGTTAATTTCTTAGAAATAGAAACAGAATTTCATGATGCTTCAGAGATTTCGTCAATTCTACAAGCCAATTCAAACGATAGGAAATGGAATTTCCCCGAAAACGAAGCAGAACTTCAAACAGGCACTAGAGAAGTTCTCTCAACTTTAGAAGCCAATTTAAAAGAAGAAATTAAGTATAATCTCTCCGAAACAGAACTTCAATATTATTTTGCAGAAAATCGTTCAACGTCAGAAACTAGTTCAAAAGACGAACGGAAATTTGATATCTACCAGAAAGGAACAGAACTTCAGTATGATTACATGGAAAGTCCTTCAACTTCAGAAGCTTCTACAGGGAAGCAACTGAAGTGTAAACCTTTTGAAATAGAAGCGGATGGTGCAAAAATCATATCAACTTTAGAAGGTAGGTCTGAAGAACGGAAGTGGAATTTCTGCGAAAAAGAAGCAGAACTTCAATATGCTTCTGCAGAAAATCTCTCAAATTTAGAAACTTGCTTAAAAGAAGAACAGAGGTGTAATTTCTTCGAAAAAAGAATAAAAATTCCATCTGAGTTTGAAGAAATTCCTCCAACTTTTGAAACTAGTTCAGAAAAAGAACTAATGTGCAATTTTCCTGTAAAAGAAACAGAACTTCAATATGATGCTGGAAAAATGGAAGAAAAAGGGACATGTTATCTCTCCAAAAACGAAAAGAATCTTCAGTATGGTGCTGCAGAAATTCTTTTTAGTTTAGAAGCTATCTTGGAAAAACAAAAAAAGTTTAATCTTTCCGTAGAAGAAAGAGAACATCAATATGATGCTGCAGCCTACGTTAGAGAGGACCAATCTTCAACTGCTGGCGTGAAAGGACTTGGCAATGCATCTGAGAATTTCGAATGGGTTAAATCTAGCATTTTCACTTTAGCCAGTGGTGGAATGACAAAAGAATCAAAAGATACAGAGGCTAATACTAAATTGATTTACTCCTCAGATCCTGAAATTGATAAGATCCATCATGATATAGATGAAGATTTTCATAAAGATTTAACCAGTTTATTCATCAATGCCTCATTGGAATATAAGATGGTCGAATCTGCCGAAAAATATGGAGACCCAGACGAGGATTCATCTTTTGATATTGAAGAGCGAGCACAGTGGTATCTAGAGGAGTTGAAAAATCATCTGCCACCTGAAATGAAAGATTTGATTAGTAACGAAAATAAAAATTGGCACCGTTTTAGTGGTGATGCAAACGAATTCAGAAATTCCAACAATCTCGACGATAATCCACACGTGAAGAGGTTGCATGAAATTCTAAAATCACGCAATGCTGCACCGGGCGCTATGGATAAAGATAAAGCTTTGTTAAAATTAGTTCTTGCCAACAAGGACTATCTTCTTAATCATGAAAAACCTCAAGCCAGAGAACTAGCAAAGAGGATTTTAAAGGATAATGGCATTGAAGAGCCTGATGCCGATTCCGTTTCCACCGAAGTCAATTTATCCAATACAAGCACAGAGGTTGTTGAAGAGAGGTTTTCCATTTAAACATATATGCTAGAACTGCAGTTGTTGTGTTATCAATTTATTTGATTCAATAAAACCCACCACTACTAAAAGAGCTTAATTTGGTTTTTATTTGTGTACATAAGTAATCTAACATAATAGAGAAAAATTACCTCTGATACCAATTTACTCAAAATGTTTTACGCATGCTGAAGTTAAAGCTTTGTTTATAAACCAAAAGTATTTAGAGATTTATATAAAAAAAAAAAAAATATATAAAACTTATAGTTCTTAATAACTTCGTCTTTTGTCTAAAATTAACAGTCGTTTTTGAAAAAATTACTTCTTCTTCTTAGACCTTCTAACATGTAGTCTTATTAAGGAGATAATTCATAACTTTATTAAACACTCGAAATCTGTTCCTTTAACTTTGCTTATAATGGTCTTAAATCTATAGAACTTACTACAGAAAAACAAACTTATACAATATATAAAGGAGATGAAATAGGTAGACTTTTTTGTGTGTAAATATCCAATTCTTAAAAACAATTATCGAATGCCTATTGTGTTGCCATACAAAGTCATTAATATTGGCAGAGCAGCCAATATTGAAAACTTAATTGATTCCAGAAAGATGATTATCCAAGTGCAGTTGCTTCTAGAAACAAGGCGATATCGTGTCCCCAGATAGCATTTGCATTGCCCTTTCGTTTTCGATCCGCTTAAATTAAATTAGATTATATTTCTCCAAAATTTAACATCTCGCATATATGTACGAAGGACGAATGAAAATTTCTGAGCCCTAGGTATTAAAAGTCGAAATAAAATACGAAAAAAAATTATTTTTCAATATACCACCTTGAAAAAGTTTCAGGAATTTATTCAGAAAATTAAAAATACAAGTTTATTCATCAAAATAGACATTGTCTTCTTTAAAGTACTCTCCATCAACTGCAACACACTTATGCCAGCGCTTGAACCAATTCTTTAAACATTTTTTATACTCCTTTTTCTGTGTAACCATCAGAGCCGTTTTTGATTTCTCCATTATATATTCTTGGCTCTTAAAACGCTTTCCCCGGAACGGTTTTTTAGTCATACTCATAAACCCACATCTCCCACATCATCGTTGGGAGTATGTTGGGTTGGGTTCAGCCATCGAAATCATGTCTTTCGCAACGTCAACGTGATCACTTTTTTGCATGAAATTCAGTTCTTTTGGCACCAGTTTTGCAGCGGCAGGTCTGAAGCCCAGAACATTAACCAAAATGCTTTGAGCTGATCCATAAACCAGGGGTCAATTTGTGGTTTTCGGCAATCAGTTTTTTGATTTTGTCGATGTTTTCGTCAGTTTTCGATGTTGAAGGTCTGCACTGCGTTCGCCATTCTCGACGAACTCACGCTCACCTCTGAAGCATTTGTGCCAAATCTAAAAAGGATCGTTGGCGAAACACTTCTCCAACATTTCCAAGGCCTTCGCACCGTTGAATTTTTGACCACGGAAATGGAAAGAGCGGAAAATTTTACGTCCAACTATGACCTTTACCATGACCTCGAAGGTCATATTAAGGTCAAAATGGCTCTTAAAAGAGGAAGCTGCATTGTTACTGCGAATTTGCAAAGAGTGGAAGTTTTGCGTCCAAATGTGACCTTGACCACAACCTTGACCTTGAACATGACCTTGGCAATGACCTTGAAGGTTATATCAAGGTCAAGGTGGTTTTTTGAAGGGGAAACCATGTTTTTGACCACGGAAATGGAAATATACCTATATATTGTATATTTTGAACGGGAGGAAGGTCCCTTGTGTGGAGCAGGGATCGCTGATTAAAAATACGTAAGTATACCGTACGATTGTTTGAGTGCAACTGCTTGAAACTTTACTCTAAACTTTAAACGCGTTTTTCTCGAAACTACTTTTATCAAGTTGGCGGTAAGGATATCTCGAGATCTACTAAACCGATTTACTTGAAATTGAACGTGAACGTTCTTTATATGTATATCCCTCTATCGCAACTTCCTCAAAAAAGCTGAAAATTTTGATTTTTAATATTTTAAAAAAATTTAAAACTGTTGAAAAAATCGCAAAAAAAAAAATGTTTTTTTCAACCGGCCGCCATTTTGTGAAAAAAATTTTCTTTTTTACTTTTTTGAGGATGATTCCATAGCGACAACATTACTAATTAAGAATCCGTTGGATTTTTTTTGTTTCAGGTGACTAGAACGGTTGTAATTTTGACCGCCGTCACACCCCCTTTTTTTTGGATCCCCCACTCTGCCAGCCGATAACTTTTGGAATTTTTGGTTTTTTTTTTCATTTAATTTTTATGTACTCTTAAAATATCAATAAACAAATAAGAAAAAAATATTTTTTGTTTTGCAGAATTGAATATAGTTCTATCATCAGCCAGGTCTAGCGTGTCATATAGTTCATTAAAAAGTTGTCAACAAATTGAAAGATATTAAAAGGAAAGATAAATGCATTGAAAATTATTTTATTTGAAGGATAGTTACAGTTGACTTGGAAAGTTTTCTTGTATTTTAAACAGTATTACTATAGTTATAAAAAGATTGTATATATTTAGTGAAATTGGGTGTTTTTTTTTTTAAAGATTTTTTGGGGTCTAATTCCGTTTGCAAATCTGTGACAACTTAACTACGTCACCGAGAAATTCGTTAATGTGTTCCAAAATTACATCTTCTGGTTTCCATTTTTTACATTCAGGGCGTTCAGCACAAATTCTCGTGCAATAAGTCCTAAAGTCGTCTTTTGTTTCATACAGTAGGCGCTCTAATTCTACTTCCGCTTTTGATTGATCTGCATTATAATTTTCACACTCTCTGAGATTGAGGTAGGCTTCATATATTACTTTATTGTCCTTTTTCAATTTTTCAACGTTTGCCGGAATCATGTTGCTGTCCTTCCACTTTTTACATAGAAAATGGTCGTAACATAATTTTCCACAATATACTCGGAACTTAGTTCTCTCCTCGTAAATTGGAAGATCTTGATCTGCACTGTTTACTTCAGAAATGCAAATGCAAATGCAAATGGCAACAACAACGGATAAAAAACTGCTTTCATATTGAATATTGGTAAGAAACTGATATAATTCCTGAAATGCTCATACATCTTATATACAGAATTAATTCCATTGTATTATAACAACCTATGACGTATGATACAATATGGTATTATTTTAACCGGCTAATATTAACACAAGTGGGGAAAGCTTTAATTTCTGTAGGAAACTCACATCAGTTTCATTGGTTCTTTGGGGCTTAAATATTTTGGAGGAATACCTTTTATCAAATTAATTTGTTCATGCATTAACCACAAAATTATTTTTTTTTCTTTTAATATTACACAATCAACAACTTTGGTATATTTCTTTAGATTTTTTGTATTATAAAGTAAGTATATGATATTTCCGTTTTTATTAAAATATATTTCTTTAATACTTTATACATACTTTAGATGTATTGAAAACTCTTTATTCTTCAGACATTTTAGAAATGTAGTCCAAGATTTTTAACCGTGTACTTGCTATTATTTATAATATTATTGTATGTAGGAAATTATATCTGTCAAATTATTTTATTAACAATGATAAACTATAAATATGTATTGCTGTTTGCAGACCTTTTTTTTTATCCAAGGTACGATTTTTAGTATAAATTTAAAATTGACAATTTGTGCAAATTCCATATTTAAAAGAAATCCACTAGTAACATTTACAACCAGAAATACATATTAATAAAACAAACATTGGGCTTGCTCTCATACAAGAATGTTGACGCACATACTTTCAGACACAAACTTAACGTAGTGGGCTAATCAAAATCTCGTTTTATAATTTGAAAAGAGAAAAAAATTAAAATATTTATAGATAAGTAATTGACTTTCTCATAATATTCCTAGTTTTCAAATCTGGCTTCGTTAAAATTGGGTAGTATGAATCAATATTCGTTGACTACTGTTGGCAGTAATAAGTATTTTTTTCATTCCAATTATATATACGAGGTATTCTTTGTGGACGAAAAATCCACTTGCCCAAAATTGGTTTGATCTATCAAAGGCCTATAGGGGGTCAAAAGAAAGGTCTGTTTTAATGCCGAGTGGCAGGGGTAGTTAATCCATAGTCCAGATCCAATATGGCTGCCTAAACCACATGACCCACACGTTTTTTTACCAAAACAATTATAAAACTAGCTGCATGAACCCGATTGAGGTCTACAAAAGCTTAAATCAAAGGTCTTGAAAGAAATAAATCGAAGGAAAAGAATTTTGGTAGCCATACAATCCAAAATGCCATCGAAAAAACGCCACACATGCGTTTTTTCACCAAAATCGTGGAAAAAACAATTTTTTAGTCTACATATTTTGAATCTATTAATTGTCTGTACCAAAGTCTGTCAAAGTCATAACTGAAAAATGGCGCATGTTTTGCCGAACATTTGTGGATTCAGCTGTTTATTGAACAAGTGAAATGAGAAAAATGGGTTAATTAAATGTAATCAATTTATTCAGTTGTTTATAGGACTACTGAAATGAGAAAGAACGTCAATTAAATGTAAACAATTTAGCACAAATAGAAGACAATCTACTTCACACTGTAGTCAGGGAGGTATATCTGCTTTTGTTTCAAGTTTTATGAAATTAGCTAACGATTTTTCTTCGTCATTTGTCACCGTTCAAAATCAATAATAATTGTTCTTTTGTTCTGAACTTAAAATTATTTTCACACTTTTTGTTTTTTATCTGTCATTTTGATTTCAAATATAAAACTTCTTTAACTGATTTGACGATGAACATATTGAATATTTTATCCAAATACATCAACCAAAAATATCGATCGCAGAATTTAACTTCCATATAACATCAAGATAATTTTTCTACAACGGCGTTGACAGCGAATATCTGAAAAGTCATAAAAAGTCTGAAACTATCTAAAAAGTTATATATTAAGATCTTGATATTTATTTATCATTCATCTTCTCCATTTTCTACATACAAAAATTCTTCACTTCAGTTTACAGATAAACCTTTCTTTTTCCTTTCTAATTTGAGAGTTAATTTTTCACTCTAAATAATAGCACACTGAAAAAGGTCGAAATTAATATTACCTGTGCAAAATGTTCTAGTTTCTGTACCCCCTTCCCCATTCCTTAGTTCCGAAAATCAATATGTACTATACCTATTTTGACGGATGTGAGTCAAATTGACTCACTAAATATTTTTAAAGTTGATTAAAAAAAAAATTCTGAGGAAAATGTATTTTAAAAACAGAATATATATATAAAAATTGTTTTAAATAAATTTTCTTTAAAAAAATTTTTTTTTTTTTTAAAACTTCGATTTTGATGTTTGAGTCAACTTGACTCATTTCAGGAAAAATAGGTATATACCCAACATCCGGCAATCTAGTGTTAATTGCCAAACGGAGACGAAGAAACATATGGTAGCAAATGACGTGTCTGTGCAACCCAACTCACCCCCCAACCAACTACCAGTCAACTTAACGAAAAATCGTGTTTCCACACGGCACTAATTCGCGTTCAAACCTGATTCGCATGGAAAAGTAGTAATAATAAAATAATAAGTATAGAAGCTTTAATGAAAAGTAAATAAAAAAATATGGTATGTGTTTGTCCCAAAAGTGACAGCTTTTTCTATGGCGACAATGTGGCAAATTCCATTCCCATTCTCACTGCCTCTTGCAAATGAAAAAAATATTATACTTTTGTGCTGTTGCCATCAAGGTTCGATATTGGAACAGTATTTAAAAAAGAAAGAAACTTGAAAAGATACAACAAAACTTAAATTTGGAGTATATAAAATATGGGTTTCTCTGTTATACAAGTGAGAGGAGTATTTTAGCATGGGAAATTACTTTCGATATAATTGTATTAGGTATTTTTTTAATTCTAGTAGCTTCTTTAGTTGCTAATGTTTATTGTTAACAATCAAATCACAAGTGTATATTTATATTTTTAGATATTTTAAAATCATACTGCTTATATTAGAAACTGCCACAAAAAAGTCTTGAAGCTGCTACATAGGGCAGTCGGAAACTCCAGAAGTATGGTTTGCGTGGACGGTGTTCTGTGAAAAAAAAAGCTTTGGAGCAATGGTGCCAAGATTGTCCGCCGTCGATAGACTCGTCAACATATTTATTTATTTATTCGTTTAATAAAAGCTACAAAAACTTAAACTAAGCTAACTAAATTAAAACTGAAAAACTTAAAAGGTAACATTGAGGGATGGACATAATTATGGTGGCGAGTCGGGCTGGTAAAGGGCATGTCTGAGGGAAGTATTGTTTAAGGGGAGGTTCCTTTGATCGGCGATGAAAAAATCGATTTTTTTTTTTACATATTATCAATCTATAATATGTTAAAAACATGATCCTAAAACCGTTTTGCGTTTTATGCAGTTTTTAGAAAGTTACAGCGCTTCAAAGAGAAGCGTGCAACTGTCCACGCGGCACAACTAGCAAACAAGACGAAATGGTTCTAAAACTTCAAACGCGTTTTCTCGAAAGTTGATATTTTCAGTGCGCGGGACAGTGTATCTCGAGAACCACTGATCGGATCCACTTGAAATTTTAAAGTCATGTGTAAAATTCAATCTGGGAGCCCTTGATCCATTATTAACAATATATTTTAATAATAAACAATGTTTACGCCTGTCTTAAACAACTAAAACACACCCAAAACACGACCTTAATTTTCAAGTGGATAACTTTCTCTGTTTTTTTTTATCAAAATTTCGAAATTTTTGTTTGAAGGGCCGCTACATATGTTTATTTAACTAACTTAAAAAATGTTCATGTTTCAGTGACCCCTACGACCCTCAGGAACGTCCCGCGCAGATGCATGTATGGCGCGCAAGGCCTCGCGGAGATATAGCTGGAGCCGCCATTTTGAATTGAAAGAGGGTGGAAAAAATAAATTTAGGGACTCTTTTTATCAATAAACATTGTACAAAAAACCGTTTGTTCATATCACATTTCTTTATACCTCAAAAAAATTCATAAAAGTGACGAACTTTTCAGAGTCGATCAGAGGAACCTCCCCTTAAATGAAAATCGAAGGTGGCAGAGTTGTTAATTTTGCGTAAGATTCTAGTGATACAGTGCTGTGCAAAACATTTGCAACTAAAATCATAGTTTATTACAGATCATTATAAAATTTCCTAAACCACTGATACTAAAAAAAGTTTTACAGTGAATTATTCTTTATTATGTCTAGTTTCCAGATATAACAATAGCAGAATGTAATATCCCATAATAAGGGAGCAATATCCAGATTTTTATTCAACGTAACAATTTTGCCTGTGCAAAACATTTGCAACTTTATATATCAACAAATACTTTTCTCGGAATAAATGAGAATTGGCAGTACTTTGTTAGTTAACTGTTATTTTCTATTCCATATATAGTTAATACAAAATAATAATAATAATTTTCTATTCCGATCCAACTACTGCAGGGCATATAATCCAGTCTGTCGGTCAGATCCATGCGCGGAAATGTATTATTAAAATATTTTTTTTCCTTTAAACGCAATTAAACTAAAAGTTCGTAAAATGGGAGTAATTAATTTTACAACGAAATAAAAAACCGAATAAAGTAGCTAAATCCACCATATCCAGATTTATAAGCAGTTTTAAAAAGACTGGGAGTATTGAAAATATTCATAAAGGTAGACCAAGGAAAACGACACAGGCTGAGGATCGTATGATTTAAATTTTAAGTAAATCTCGGCCTTTCCTCAGTTCAAGGCAGGTAAAAAATGAATTAAACCTGGATCTGGATCCTTCGACCATAAGAAGACGCGCCATAGAAGCCGATCTTAAGAGCTACAGGCCAGCGAAAAAGCCACTACTTTCCGAAAAAAATGGCTGAGCTCGACTTGTCTTTGCTCAAAAGTCATTTAGAATGGCCCCCAGAAAAAAGGAGAACTGTCCTTTTTTCGGATGAGTGTTTAACTTTAAGTTTAACTTAGTGGGGCTAGATGGAGGGCAAAAAGTAGGACGACCGACGAACAAACGACTAAGTCCGCGATAAACTGTGGTAACTGTGAAGCATGGAAGTGGTAATACAATGGTCGGGGGGTGTTTATCAGCTCAGGGCGTGGGATCTCTTTATGAAATATCACGGATAATGAAAGAGGAGGACTACAAAAACATTATGGAAAATGTTATGCTTCCTTACGCAGAGGAAGAAATGCCCCTGCGCTGGCGCTTCGAACAGGACAATGATCCCAAGCACACCTCTAGACTTCTTCAGGCTTGGTTTTCGCAGCAAAACATTGAAGTTTTGAAATGGCTCGCACAGTTCCCAGATCTCAACCCCATAGAAAAGCTATGGCAACTGGTTAATAAGAATATGACGGGTCAATTTTACAACAACCGTGACGAATTCTTTGATGGTATAAAAAAGGCTTGGAATGATATAACTTCTTTACGTATTGAGTCGCTATTTAATTCTATGCCAAGAAGATGTGCAGCAGTTATTGTAAATAAAGGCTATTCAACCAAATATTAATTATAATATATATTTAAAGTCGCCAACATTGTTAATGTCAAGGAGTTGCAAATGTTTTGCACAGTCAGTTTTGTATCTTAGTATGAAAAAACGAATATTTCTCCTTTTTTATTGAATAATTACCTTTAGTTTTTTAATATTCTTAAATTAGATATAATAAAGAATAAAATACTGTATTAGCTTTTTTGTTTTTAAGAATTTAAGGTTTGTTGTAGTAAGACATAGCAAATTGGGGTTTTAGTTGCAAATGTTTTGCACAGCACTGTAGGTTCGAAGTGTCCGTAGTTGGTGCAGTGATTGTTTAGACGAAAGAGTGGAAAGGATCGTACATTGCGAGGATTGGTGTTGATGGAAGTGTTATGCAAAATTTCGGAACAGTCAATGGAACCGGTTCGGACCTGATGGATAAAGATTATATCAGCGAGGTCACGGCGCATTGCTAAAGCTTGGAGGTCAATTAGTTTCAAACGGTCCTCATAAGGAGGAAGATTAAGGTTATCAACCCAGGGAAGGCCACGTAACGCGAAGCGCAGGAATCTGCGTTGCACTGATTCAATTCTATTGATAAATTGTTGGCTGGGAGGGTGACCAAACTTGATAAGCGTATTCAAGTAGGGGCCTGACAAAGCAGATGGCGCCATAGGCCGTTTTAATTTTCATAGTTTTGATATACCCAGTATCACTCTCACAACTGAGACGACTCTAACGATGCCTCTCAAGCTAAAATCCATCAAGCCGTTTAGGCTACAAAGCGTGCCAAAGAAATATACAAGCATACATACACTCGAAAAACATAACCTCCTCCTTCTGGCAGTAGGGTAAAAAGTAACTTACCTCACTTTACTTTACTAGGGCAAAGACGAGATTTACCTCTAACATGTAATAAATATATAACATTTTGTACATGCACTCATCTTTATCAGAACCAACTTGGCGCAAAATCGAATGTTAATTAGTAATTGTTACTAATGCTGCTAATATGATATGAGGTAACTATTTAGATATACGTTACGACGAATATATGCGATTTTTGATTATTTTTTGAATTCTATTTGAAGCAATATAATGATTCTATTAAAAAAAAAGCTATAAATGGTCGAAAGATTGAGTAAATATTGACCTCAAGAATTTTGATAAAAGTAGGACAAATCAAATCAAATGACTAACTGTTTGCAATTTACTAGATTTAACCGGATCGTTGAAAAAGCAATTAAACCATAAATGCGATAATGGATTGTCGCACTGACCGGTATTTATTTCGGTTTAATCCAGTTAGCCGGGAAAAGGGTTATCTTAGGTCGGGGCTGCTTTATGAATAGAATCTTTTGCACTTGTTTACAGCTCGTGCCAGTAAACTTTGGTTTTAAAACCAGAAACAGCTCCATGAGACGACATATTTGCCCTTTTCATTGCTGATTAACGTATAATTTGTTTTAGAGACTAATGCAGAGAGCTGAAGTATTTATTTCCGTACCAAGGAATGATTTGATAACATAAAAAAGTACAATTTGAATTTTAAAAGAAAATCTTTAATGTATATCTAGCATCATAACGTCATATCTTTATTGAAGGAAAATTAATGAGAGCCCTTGCTTTGAATATTGTAATTGGAATTATGGGAGACTGTCTGATTTCTCTAGATTATATATAACTAAATTCACAATTTATCCAATTAAACATTTAACAATGAAACCATTTGACAGTTAATGATTTGACTTTTTTGAATTTGACTTTAATAATACTGGTTTGCATTTTTCATGCTTTTTGACAGTTTTTTTTTTTTTTTATAGATGACGAATCCGGAAATGAATTTGTTCCATCACATCACATTTTTGGGAAAAGTAGGGTTGAAAAGGGAAAAAGCCGAACTTTGGCAATTTTTTTTATTTACTTAAAAAACAACGGTAAGTTGTAGGATCATAATAGGACATAATTCAAAACAAAGTTAAAATAATTATAAAGGTTTGTTCGAGAGACGCGATTTTCATAAGAGTCTCTCTCCTATGTCCCAGGTCATAGACTAGGCTCATGAAAAATGTGTTCCCGTATAAATTTTAATAACGTTAACATATAACTAATATTATATACATATATAGTTAAGGAGCTAATACGATATTCCGTTATTTCTTAAGAAATTTTAAAACATTTTTAAAATATGTTTTACCAAATTCCAAATTAATTTTTCTTGAGAACGTAATGTGATGTAACATTTTCGTTTTTGGATTCCTAATCTACGGAGAAAAGCCTATAAAACTAGCCTATAATTTGATCGGGGAAAATCTTTTTTAAAACCAGTGAAATTGCCCAATTTACAACAACTACTTTATCTTATTTTTTTGTGAAATATTAAACTTATGAGTTCATAAAATCACAATTTATTATCAATGTTTGTGTTTGACATCGACCTTCAAGATTATTTGAAGGTAACTTCAGAAAATTAAATGGGAACCCTCACCTTTGACCTCGGAAATGGAAAGAGCGGAGATTTTGACGACCAAGTGTGACTTGACCTCAAGGTTTTCCAATGGTAATCCATATTTTAAACCGCGGCAATGAAGAGGAGAGGAAATTTAACTTTTGACCTTCACTTCATTCCTTTACCTTGACCTTCAAGCCAATGTTAGTTCAAGGACAAAGACTTTTTCAAACGGGAATCCACATTTTTTACAACTGGAATGGATAAGGAGGCAAATATTACTTTTTTCCACGACCTTTAAAAGCACTTACTACCTTTAGCACTACCCAGGAGCAACGACGTAGATCTAGTAGTTTTCTGCTCCCTTATGCTAAGTCTAGAGAGTAGCTGTATTAGGCTGAGAGTCATTTTTCCTTCAAAACTGGCAAGATTTGCCAATCAAGTGTTTTTCATGACTCGTAGCACAAAAGTATCTAAGTATATAATTTTGAAAAATATTTCAGATTATTCCAATATTTCGGGGATGATTACACCACTTTTTAGTGCTTATAGGTGGATTTTTAACCCTTCTTTGTTGAAAACACTTCACATTTAATTTTTGGTATAGATTTAATATAAATAATGGGAAAAATCTTTGTACTAAATGATAATTTTTTAATAAAATTAATCTTTTAGGGTGATTTAAACCCTCAATTAGGGGTGATTTTTTTAATATGTTGGAAAAACTAAAAGCAATGCTTTTCTTGATTTTTTGCGACGATTAATTTGATACTTGATACATATTTTTTTATGTCTTTTCCTTAGTTTGTTGTGAAATGTGCAAAAATAGGCTAAAAAATGGCCTTTCTTGCAATCACTTTTTACAGAGTACAATCTCACAATCGTGTTCGCATGGACCATTCTCGTCGCGGTCTCCAAGACCTCGCGCCTACAGGCGTCAGCTTATTTAGCTTACATAGTGCGCACTATGCATGTGTATATAATATATACTTATTTGTTCAAACCCCTCTTGACAAGAACCGAATATTCTATATCTCGTTGTGACAATTACCGGTTTTATGATCATCACTCAATATATAAAATAAAGATTAAATATTAGATTATGTAAATAGATCATAAGTAAATAAAATATGACTTATGACCTAAAAAACTCTTAACGAGTGAACGCAAATGACATGTGAACAGAATTTTTCTAAATAAGAATAAAAATAAATAAGAATGATATTATTATAATATATTAATTTTATTTTCTTCTTTTTAACACAAAATATTGTAGTATACTATCGAGAAAAAAAAAAATCTATGGTCCGCATTTATGTAGGTGCTAAATCACTCGCAACGACGATTATACGAAAACCAGTTTTTGCATAATTGATCTATTATAACGATCATAACTAAACCATACATAAGATTAAAAATGTATAATTTCATTTTCATTTGAGTTATTTTAATGTCCAACGAGTCTTTCTTTTATCATTAATGTGGGTCAGGTTCATGGGGAAGCACTTTTTTACTTTACTATGTAATAAAATAATTTATCAAATGCTATTTACTGTACCTAAAACTTCCCCACGAGAATCTCTGTATGCAATAATAAATCGTGAAAAATTCTATAGGGCAATCCATACTTCAATCAAAGCTGTCGCGCAACATCACTGCAACAGCGGCCAATAAGTAATTTCGAAGAGAGATATCAGCATTTCCAGTTTTTTTACAAGAGACGCTGATAATGTCCAACTCACTCCACTATGGGCTGACTTTTAACGGCGGAAAAGAAAGATTTTTAGGGAATCGAACGTATAAATAAGTGGCTCCAGCATCTCTTCATCAATCGAAAGAAAATTTTCTTGAGTGGCACAGTGTTTTGCGCGTATTTCCTTGTTTTAGTTGAGTGTTTTGAAGAACATAAATTTCAGTGAATTGTTGCAGTTTTAGACAGGATGAGTGCGCTAGAAGTTAGTATCTGCAGTAACATAAGTTGTGTGCATTTTCGAGAAAGTTTTGTGCATATGCAACTCAGTTGTGATTTACACTCCGTTGCATATTCATAATAAAGCGATTGCGAGTCGATAGTGAAAGTTAATAGGCCTAAATTTCACTCGAGCTGCTGTTTTTACTTTTTTTTACTGATTTGCGCTATCTTAAACGTATTAATATTTTTTTTTGCAGCCGTTGCGAATCGCAATAATCGGACAAAGTAATTTCGCAGCAGATGTGCTAGAGCTGTTGATTGAGCGAAAATATGAAATAGTTGGAGTTTTTACAATTCCCGATAAAGGCAATAGAGAGGATGTGTTGGCTAGTATAGCAAGATCTTATGACATACCTGTGTTTAAAACCTCTTCATGGCGAAAAAAAGGTGTTGCAATTCCGGAGATTCTTGAGAAATATAAATCAGTACAGGCGAATTTGAATGTTTTGCCATATTGTTCGCAATTCATACCAATGGAGGTAATCAACGGGGCATTGATGGGAAGCATTTGCTACCATCCTTCAATTTTGCCTAGACATAGAGGCGCTAGTGCTATTTCTTGGACACTTATAGAAGATGATGAGATTGCAGGATTTTCGATATTTTGGGCCGACGATGGCTTAGATACTGGGCCTATTCTTCTTCAGAAACATTGTCCAATTGAACCGACGGATACATTAGATAGTCTATATAAACGATTCTTGTACCCTCAAGGAGTTAAATCAATGGCAGAAGCAGTGGACATGGTTGTTAGAGGCACTGCTCCAAAAATACCTCAAACAGAAATAGGGGCTTCTTATGATCCACCTATGTTCAAAGAAGAGAACCAGATCATAGACTTGAATCAATCAGCAGAACGAATTTGGAATTTTATAAGAGCACTCGACTCTGTGCCTGGAGCTTTGGCTTTTGTAGAAGAAAAAGGAGCAGTCGAGAGCCCTGTAAGATTATTTGGGGCTCACATTTGCTCAATAAAACCAGAAAAGTTTGTAGAATTACAACTGAAAGGCCTTAAAAAGCCTGCACTTGTTCACAGTGGTGGTATTCTTCTAGAAGGGATAGATGGCAAATTCGTGAATGTTAGACGCATAAAAAAGGGAAATAAAATGATCCCCGCAGGAGAATTTTTTGAGGAAAATACTAAGAAAGTGGATCTTGAATTAACAGAAGAAGAGTTAGTAAAAAAGGAAATATTGCGTAGCATATGGAATTCTATCCTTAAATTACCTATAGATAGCGAGACTGATTTCTTTGCTTGTGGTGCTGCTTCAATGGATGTTATTCGGCTTGTCGAGGAATGCAAGGATACATTTGATATATCTTTAGAAAATGAGATTGTATACATGGCTCCAACTTTTAACGATTTTTTCACGGAAGTAATAAAATCGTTAAGGCAAGGATCTTCTAATGCACAGACTAAAGCATATTTCGAAGGTTTTGTCCTGCACGCAAACAAACGCGAAATACCTATACCTACGCAACTATTCATAAATGGAAAATTTATCGATGCTGAAGATCGAAACACACTTGATATCGTTAATCCTTCAACAGAAGAGGTAATTTGCAAAGTAGCAAATGCTTCAAAAAAGGATGTAAACCATGCTGTCGAATCTGCTTCAAGGGCATTCGAAAGTTGCTGGAAACAGATCTCTGCCAGACAACGTGGTCAACTCATGTTTAAATTGGCAGAAATTATGGAAAAGCATAAAGAAGAACTGGCTACAATTGAAGCAGTCGATTCCGGGGCAGTTTACACCTTAGCCTTAAAAACCCATGTTGGTATGTCGATCGATGCATGGAAATATTTTGCAGGCTGGACTGATAAAATCGAAGGCAGTACAATTCCTGTTAATCCTGCAAGGCCGAATAATATCCTAACATTTACTAAAAAGGAGCCCATTGGGTATGTAAAAATATGTGATCTCTTATTAATGAATATATTTTAACAAGTCCGGCTATTTCAATTCTTTTCCGGAGAAATTATTTTGATTGATTGCTCAGATATGAATGTAATGCTCATTACTGATTAAATCTTATAGAATTTGCACGTTAATTTTCAAAAATAATACATACTCTTTAAATACTTTCGGATTAAAGTAAAATATATAATAACCGAATTAAAGCAAACTATAAAATTACTGAATTTTTCGCCACAACCGTACTTATGCAGTTTAATGCGATGACCACACTATAACACACTATAATTCCATATTCAAGGATTGGTCTAACAAATCCAGTATGGTAACTTGAGAAAAAAAAATAATAATTGTTTGCCTTGACCATCGCCTAATAAAACTTAGTTTGGAGTTAATTTTATTAAAAATGTGTTCAATATGTTTTTTCGGTCAATTACTGAGCCCAAATCCGTAATGTCATCCTCATTTATTAAGGGGGATCCATCCAATGAATAATGAAAATCTATAGGTATGATTTTTCGTGAAAAAGACATCGTAAAATATTTATGCAAATTCAAGAGGAGACAAAGCATTAATACAAAACGATTAAGACCATTCTGCAATATGTCGTTCCAACGCGAAATTTCCCTAAATATCTTGACATCGTCAGCGAAAATGGAAAGCTCCGAGCTATTTATTATTACATAAAATAAGTGAATCCCCTGGGGAACATCAGAGGTTACCGTGATAGTCTTTGATATAACCGATTTAAAAATTTCAAAAATAATAATAAGTCTTTTATTATTATTTATTATTTTTCTCGCTTTGACATTTATTTTCTTATCAGTCAAAAGATTTACTTGGTAATAGACATTCAAGGGATTAACAGTGGGAAAATAGAAATTTAAGAATGAAATCCTTAGGTCGTCATTTTGGACAAGACTTTAATACCTACAATACACTGTCATAAATTTGATTTAATTTTCAATATTTATTTTAAATTGAAAAAGTTTTATGTATTTTTCAAATATTTGGAGATTCTATTAGAAATTGTTTTCCGTTTAAATATTTCTTTAAAGTTTTCAAACCTTTATTTGAGCTATTAAAGATGTCAGTTTAAAAGTTTGCCAAAGTATAAGTTTAGATCTTAAAACAAAAAATGCTGTCATTTCTTTTTCACTCAGTAAAATTCACCCCTGAATTTTCAAAGCGGTGTTTACAATAAACTTTTAATGGAGTCCATGCACTAAACATTTTAACATTTAACGGACGGGTTGTCTTTTATTTATCTTGCTCGGTTTCTTGGCATTTTTTAATAAATTAAATAAAAACGTATGTGTGGTTTTAAAGCCTTGTAGTCTTATCAAATCAACAGTATTTTTAATAACATTTTTAAAAGTTATTTATTTATAAGTCTAGTATTTATTACGAGTGTCAGGGATAATTGGTAAAACTTTCACCTGTGTGAAGTGGAACCTGCAAAAATTTACTGTCCATCAACTGCAACGCAATTATGCCAGGGCTTGATCCAATCCTCGAAATATTTTTGATACTCCTTTTTCGGAATGACCATCAGAGTCGCCTTCGATTTCTCCATTATCGCCTCTCAGCTACTAAAATGCGTTCCTCGGAGTTATTTTTTCAGTCGACCGAACAGGAAGAAGGAAAGATACAAATTGCGGATAACGATGGCATTATGCGACGCTGCGTTATCGTGATGATATTTTTGACGAACTGCTTCACGCAAACGTTTCATAATTCCCAAATAATGCTACTTGCTACCTATGTCACCTTAGCGCAAGAATTCATGATGTACAACACATCCATGAAAACCGTGAATATCACCTTCTTTTTCGAATGAAAACGACGAGTTTTTTTCGGTCTTGGCTCATTCGGTAAACGCCATTAACTCGCTTGATGTCTGGATTGCGTTTCATACTCATAAACCGACGTCTTGTTTCCAGAAATTATGCGTTGGATGAATGTTGAGTCGGATTCAGCCATCGAATTCATGTCTTCCGCGACGTCCCATTTTTGCATGAAATCATTAACCAAAGTGATATGAACGGATCCATAAGCAATGTTCGAGTCCTCTGCCAGCTCTAGAATGATGAATTTGTGATTTCTGGGAATAATTTCTTTGATTTTATTGATGTTTTCGTCGGTTTTCGATGTCGAAGGCCTGCCAATGCGTTCGTAGTTGTCGCCGAACTACCGCCCACCTGTGTGGCACGAAATAAACGTTTGTTTCCGATAGAGTATCGTCGTTGAAACATTTTTCCAACATTTCCAAGGTGTTCGCACTGTTGAATCCGTTTTTAATGCAAAATTTAATACAAACTCGTCGGTTCCATTTTTAAACTCGTAAAAATTGAAAACAACTACAGAGGCAAATGTATTCAAGACGGCGTCACTTTTACAAATATGAATCTATAACGCTGCAATTTGGTGGGAATATTAATGACAGATGTGGCAACCTTACAAAAAAATAAGAACTCAAATCGGGTGACTGACAGCACCATACGGTGGTCGTTTCTGAAACTTTTTGATCAAAGTAGTATTTCGTTTGCAATATAGCAATAAAAAAGTTGTACAAATATTCAGGATGATTCGTAACTATGTCTTCCAATATATGCCAAGTTTCAAATTGTGAAAGTTATAAAATCTGTAATATTGTCACTAATTTAAAATTAGTGACAATATTATTCGTTTTTAAACTTTGAGAATTTGAAACTCGCGATGGGAGAGAGTTTGAAGACTGATTGCATTGCAATGGAGTAAGTTCTATTTCAATTGATTTTTTAATGAGGTTCACAGGGTGTGTGTTAAAAAAAAGTAAAGGGTGTCGAATGAAAAAAAGTATCCGTACACATAAAATTGCCTGTAGTTCTTGAACGACGTATTTCTGAGGAGGCTCTCGGAACAAATGTTGTTCGGGTAATTCCAGACAATCGATTGGCATATATTAGGACATTCGTTACGAATCATCCTGTATGAACTTATTTTTTAAAATGTGGCAATATGACAATTTGGCGAATGGACATTAAATCCAAATACATTTTTACAGTATTGGTATTGCAATTTCCGACTATGACAGTTTAGAGCATTATAATAAAATCCAAATAAAAATTCTTTTTTTAAAATATCGTCGCTGCATGGGTCTAAAATAATGAATAAATGTGAGAAATTAAAAAAAAAACTTAATTTTGATACTTACATGTAAACATCTGAGACTTTTCCCCCTTGTCAGTTTAAACTTTAATTTAAACTTCAAATTCGGATTTGTTAGCATAATCTATTATGAATGTAGATTAAATATATGGTTAGATAAAATAAATAATGAAAGTTTATCTTGTTTTAGAGTTTGTGGACTAATCACTCCATGGAACTATCCTCTTATGATGCTATCGTGGAAAATGGCTGCCTGCATAGCAGCAGGAAATACTTGCGTGATTAAACCAGCTCAGGTGTGTCCACTGACTGCTCTTAAATTTGCAGAGCTTACAATTAAGGCCGGATTTCCACCTGGAGTGATAAATGTAGTAACTGGCACAGGATCCGTTGCTGGCCAAGCTATAGCAGATCATCCACTAGTTCGGAAACTTGGCTTCACAGGATCTACACCAATAGGAAAACATATTATGAACTCTTGTGCAAACTCAAATGTTAAAAAATGCTCGTTAGAACTCGGAGGGAAAAGTCCTCTTATAATTTTTGCGGATTGTGATTTGGACAAATCTGTGAAACAAGTAAGTAATTCTGGTAATTGTAAAATTTTGAATAAATTAAAATAATACATATTTCAGGGCATGTCTGCTGTATTCTTTAACAAGGGCGAAAATTGTATTGCTGCTGGAAGACTTTTTGTCGAAGACACAATTCATGATGAATTCGTGCGCAGAGTAGTTAAAGATATTAAAACAATAAAAATTGGAGATCCTCTTAATAGGTCAACTGCTCATGGACCTCAAAATCATAAGGCCCATTTCGAAAAGTTAATTGAGTTCTGCGATCGCGGAATAAAAGAGGGCGCAAAGTTAGTGTATGGCGGAAAACCGGCGCTCAACACGAAAGGTTACTTCTTCCTACCGACTGTATTTACGGATGTGGAAGATCATATGTATATAGCACAGGAGGAATCTTTCGGACCTATTATGATCATTTCAAAATTCCATGGAAGTGACATTGGGTCTGTGATTAAAAGAGCTAATAAAACGGAATACGGCCTTGCGAGTGGCGTTTTCACCAAAGACATCGCAAAGGCCTTCTCATTTGTGGACCAAATTGATGCTGGAACTGTTTTCGTCAATGTATACAACAAGACTGATGTTGCTGCTCCATTTGGAGGCTTCAAGCAAAGTGGTTACGGCAAGGATTTGGGGCGAGAGGCACTTAATGAATATTTAAAAACGAAATGTGTCACTATTGAATATTGAAATGAGCGTTAGTAAACTTATTTATTTGAATCGATGGATTTCATTAGAAATATTAATAACCGAATTATGGTGTATCAATGTGGTCAATTTTCAATTACATAAGCGTAATATTTATCAATTTGCAATTTGTTTAGTATAAAGTATAGGTATACGATGAGAAATACTAATACATAACATGTAAGTAAGTGATAAAAATAATTTTTTGCTTTTGGGTATAACTGAAATAGTGACTGAACGAATTAGCCCTTTCACCTGGGTTAGTTTGAAAATTAATCAAAAATAAACTACCATACGTATTTAAAAATACAATTAGTTAAATTAATCATCCCCTTAAATTATGTAAAAGCCCTTTCCCGTAATTATAATCCTCTCTAGAGTGTTAAATTACTTCATTAACACGTTCGCTGACGCTAAAAATTTCAGTCAGCTGCAAAACTAGAGGGGCATTTTTGTAAAAATTAATTGGGATATCCGAAATTAACTAAACTAAACATATTTTGTAAGAGTCTTCATAATTTCACGTTTTAATATTTATATATATGTAGATGATACAGAACAAATTTTTCAACCAGGATGACGTGAATGTTATTCATATTCATATATTGAATACATGAAATTTGTTTAAAAAAAATACATTTGCTTATAATTCCACTAAAATATTTGGTCATCATAAAAATACAAATAAAACAAGACATTACATCGAATTACATAACAGATTTAAAAAGTTAGCACTATAAAGAATTAGATGCCGTAGTGCAGCTTATGAATTTGTATACTATAGCATTCACTCATTCAATTCAATTCAATTCCATTCAATGTAAATTATTTTAAATAATTATACATGAAAAATATTCCAGCTAAATATCATATATTTTTTAATATTTTATTTATTTATATCAGGAAATAATAGTATTTCGGTAGAATTACGAATTTTTAATACACAGGGAACAAGATAAAAATTCACTCAAAAATTACAAAAGGTATGTTCCCGAGTAAAAATATCACTTTTTAAGAAGATCGCAACACTTACCTCGTTTACATGCAGAGTTGAACCTGGGTTGAACCCGAGTTCAACTAAATGTAAATGCAGATTGAGTTGAAACTGGGTTGACTCGACTAGATTCCGCTTTACAAACTGGCTGGAGTTGAACTTTCGAATACGGATGTCATGTAAATGGAAATCGAATAGTTGAGTTGACGGCTCTTCATTTCCGTCGTAATTTGTATTTTGTTTTAGTTCAAATAATGAAGTTTATTGAAATAGCTAGAAGAAATGTTTGGGAGCATGCGAAAACTAAAGACATGCTATATGTTATGCAGGAAAATAATATTAGGTTGTAACATAATAATCTGATAATTTTTTAAGAAACTATATTTTGATATTTTTGTACAACTTAGTTTAACATTTTATTGAACATATTGTTCATCATTATCAATTATCTCCTTCCATTCTCGTAAAACTTGGGCTCACGAGAGTTAAAAAATTCCGACAACCACCGTTCCAATGCATCTCGGTCATCAAAAGATTTTCCGCTAATGTGAGCCTGCAACGATCGGAACAAGTGGTAGTCACAAGGAGACATATCCGGCGAGTATGCAGGATGGGCTAAGGAAATCCAGCCTAGCTCCATAATTTTTTTACATGTCATAAAAGCGGTGTGAGGGCGGGCATTGTCGTGGAGGAGGTATACATTGCCTTGTTCTCCTTTAAGATTCACGGCTACCTTATCCAGCATATCACAGTAGCGTTCACTATTTATAGTCGTTCCTTGTGGTAATAGTTCCCAGTAGATAATGCCGTACACATTCCACCAAACACTCAACATAACCTTGTGTATAGTAATTTTACATTTAGCTGTCGGTACTCCTCTTTGACCCGCGCTACGCCATTGTCGCTTATTGTTATGTTTAACATAAAACATCCACTTTTCATCCCCGGTAACCAAATTACGAAGCCAAGCAAAAGTACGACGTGAAGTGAGTAATTGCGTACAAACCGCCACTCGCATCATCCGTTGACCATCCATCAATTCGTGGGGTACCCATTGACTGTGCCTGTACACTTTACCCATCACTTTCAAATGTCGAGCGATAGTAGTATGGGAGCATCCGAGTTCTTCTTCAAGTTGACGAGTAGTCCTCCTTGGATCTTCCTCGATGAGCTGCGCTAGTCGGTCGACATCAACCTCAACCGGCCGCCCTTTGTGAGGTTTTTCTTCAAGGTTGTAGTCGCTATTCGAGAAACATCGAAACCAATTTACTGCTGTGTGATAAGAGACCGCATTTTCTCCCATAAATTGACATATATTTTGTACCGCCTGCTTAGCTGTATGCTTCAAACGGAACTCATAAAGTAGAAGGACGTGGATGTCTCGTCTTTTCAAATCGAATTTTTCCATAGTGCTACTCGCTGCGCTTTCGATTATTGCACTGATGAACTGAGCGCGCTCATAGGTATTTATACTCATAGTCACAGAACTTTCACGAAGTTGTAAAAAATTTCCAGAACGTTCCCGAAAAAATTATCAGATTATTATGTTACAATCTAATATAATAAGACTTCTTATCTGTCATTTCAACAACATTTAGACTCGACCCTTAAACACTGGCGGCTCATATACGCAGGTCGAAAACTCAACCCAATTTCGACTCGATCTTAAAGGCTACCACGGTTGCACCATCAGCTGGACCAATTTATAAATATTTATCTATATAAATTCGATAGTTCGTGGCGCCTCGGCTGTAGGAGTTATCGTTTGTATTCAAGTTTGGCCGAGCGTGCGGCCATTCAAATTTTTCGCAAATTATTTCTAACGACCGCACGGGGCCGTTTCAGATTTTTCAAACACATTATAGACCGCGTGCGGCTATCGTACCACCGCCATCTAGAAACCGTGTGGCCGTGGTGCGGACGAGATACAGCCACCATTCATTTTTACTCGGGTTGTAATTATTGAATAAATTTCGAATTTACCCAATAATTTCACTCATTATACGATTTCTGTTTAAACTTTCTTCGATTTTTGTGTAAAATTGAAATTTACTCATAATACTCGGTAAACATTTACTTTGATTTTAGTGTAAAGTTAAAACAATTATGTAGTAACCATGTATACTCGAAATAGATAAGTATTGCGTTTTATTCTTCTGGTTAAATTTATTTATTTATTTTATTTATTAATATTAAGAATTCAATTACCTCGCAAAATTACTGTAAGAGAGATTTTCTGGGTCTGAAAGCGAATTAATACAATATATATTATCCAAATTGTAAAACACTTTATTCAGTTTGAAAAATATCGTGATTTCAAATAACAATAGAAAAAACCATGGAATTTGAACGTCTATAGTTTTCACGGATCAAAATCTTGCTAAACTTAGGAAAATAAAAAAATATTTGTGACGGTTACGTTAAGGACGTTTATTCTTTTCCCTGATTAAAAGATTCTCTTTGAGAATTTAAAAAGCGTTGATAACAAATATGACATTAAAAACCTCCTCCCAGAATACCACAATCATAAAAAATCGTTATTTAAAAAGAACGTAGTGTGAGTTTGAAAGGATTACGGGAGTGTAATTAACGAAATTTTGACAAAAAATTATCGGATATGGTTGAAAACATAGGATAATGCAAAAATTCTAATGATTGAGTAAGGCTGCGTAAGAGGTTGAATAAATTAAGTAGTTCCGTGGGTGCAACAACAAAGGACCAATTTGCGTATGTATAAATTTTGAGATTATTGAAGCACATGTGTCATTCGACATCTCTGTCATATGTTGCGTCCATGGACCCTGTGCCTTAACTTTCAAATGCGTACGCTTTGATATTCAAAATGGCGTTTGAAAGACGAAAATTCGATGACATATAATATTATGACTAGAAAAAAGAAGTTCTTAATGGATTTATTTAGAAACTCATACATGCATTATTATCTCCTGAGTCCAAAGTGAGGGTAATAAATTATGTTATCTTCTCTACTACTTTAGCGACGTCATGAATTCCTCATTACAAGTTTTTGCTTCGATCCATGTGATTTTAATTTTTTCGTCCGCCATCTTGGATCTGCCACTTTGAGGTCAGATATGAAAAGAAAATTCGCAATCACCGACCCCGAAAACCCCCTAGAGCTATTTTATGATCAGATTTATAAAATTTTGATGTCTTTGTCCGCCATCTTGAACCCGCCATTTTGAATTTCTTAAATATGACCTCAGATCCGCAATCAGCGAACTCGAACATCTCCCTGTATAAGTTTCTAAATAAATCCATTAAGAACTTCTTTTTTTTTTAGTCATAATATTTTATGTCATTGAATTTTTGTCTTTCAAACGCCATTTTGAATACCGCCATTTTGAATATCAAAGCGTACGTATGCTCAAAATTTTTGTATGGCCATGGACTTGTGCAAAACGCAATATTTATTATTCTAGAAGCAAAATATCCCCTTAAACAAATGGTTAAGCTAGTACTTAGTAATGAGCCATACCTAAAACTCTTTAACTCGATTTTTCTTGAGATACTTTATGATTTAATACCTTTTTGGTACTTGTGGATAGTTTAACCCTCTTTTTGGGGGTGGATTTTCATCAAATCCAAGGGCGATATTCATTTACGTGTTTTTTATATTTTTTATTACACACAAGTATGTTTTTTTAAATTGATAGAAATATTTTTTTAATTTTTTATTTTTTAACCCCTTTGAAGGGGTTGATTACACCCTTTCTATACGGGTAGTTTTAGTAGTAGTAGCATCTATGTATACACATTACTGATATGCACAAACAATTAATATTGGATGCATTAATAGAAATGGTTGTTAAAATTTCTGTTTTAAAATGTAGTTGTCTAAAACTCATTGGAGCTGTGATATTTGAATTTAAAGTTTTATAGCAATAACCTTTAACATTTGAACCACCAACCAGTCAAAGAATGAAGAAAGAAAAGAAAGGTAAATAAATTAGTATAATTACAGTAACATAACATTTTAATTATAGTATAGATATACTGTTAGAGTTATATACACATATAGTTATGTATATAGATGACTTTATCTGAAGCTTTGTAAGAACAGATTAAATGTTTATGCAAGTGTCCTTCTTTATTCAGATAGTTGAGACATTTGACACTGCTCTTAGATTGGATTCTCTGTGTCTCTTTTTGTCATTTCGGACATGTTTTAAATAGATTATGTATGTGATTGACATTTCATGTAGTTTGTTTCTTATCGATTTATAGACTAGACAACAATCACATCTATAAATATTTATATATCGACTTATATAAGTGTACATAAATATATGGAACCACTTCTATAAAAATGGGTTCGGCTCTAAATCCCTGTCCAAATTGAATTCCTTACGATTTTTTAATTGGAGGGTGTTGTAATACCTGGCATATGAAATGGGGCTGCCCATCTTTGAAAGATGTAAACAGGGCGGCAGAAATAAGGCTTGTGGAAGCACAGAGAGCAGGATATATCTATACAAGTGGAAATGTTCGAATACTCGTCGAACAGCAACTACTATATACTGCTCCAACAAAAAAGCTTTGGTTGTTCTCAGGACATCCAGGCTCTACAACAGCTGAGGTATGACGTAATTTGGTGCAGGGGCCAGTCACGTGGTTGAGACTTTCGGAGCCAAGAGAATTTTCCACTCTATTCTTTGGTAATTCAATGCAACTTAAATGGGCCATTGTAGTGCCACCCGCCACATCATACATGTATTGGTTAGTAGGACCGCTATGGTGCCGTAAGGATACCGATTGTGTAATCTCGTACCACTACTGAAGAATATCGCGACTTTTTTTTCGAAATGTGTTCCTTGATAAGAGTGGTTTCCTGGCTTAGCGGCTTGATGGTCAGTACGCCTGCCTAATGTTTTCCAATATTGGAAATTAAGGGAATTTCACCGCATCGTTTCAATCAATAGTTTGGACGCTGAGCATGCGTCATAGAAGCTGGATTTCCATATCGAAATATTTTGTAAAAAATCCTATTTTAACCCAATACCGTTTGGGCTATAAAGGTAGTTGCCAGGCATTTGGGTTGATGTCTTCTGTCAGATTCAAGCTCTATATAGTTCAGTTCGAAAGCTCCGAAGGATTAAAGTAGCCCCCAAACTGTTCTAATTCGGTTGCATAGCAGAGTGGAACTGACGTCAAATGTGAAAGCTTTCATGTCTCATCGTATTTTTACGAGCCTTGAAGTGTTGGGAAATAAGAAAGTGAATTTTTGTTGATAGACATTCATAATAGTGGTATTTAATTGGAATAACTAGATAGTGATTTATAGTTTCATCAAGGATAGTAATAAATAGAGTGTCAAGTGTTATAGAATAGCGACATGCAATGGGTCCTCAAAGCGGAGCAAAGGTTGCAATTAAGTTGTAAAAAAATGGAATAGCAAAATATTACTTTTATTTTTTTTTTCAATTACAACTGAAGATTAAACGACGGAGAATCAGAAACGGACCGAATAAAAAATGGAAGGACAGCGAAATACAAAGTTTATTAAAATTCCTTAAAGAGAATCGAAACTTTGAAATAAGTTCATAAAAATAGTTGATGTTTTAATATGTATTTAAGCCCGCCATATAAGTTCGGCTTTGTTGCATTTTAGAGTTTTGGCAAGAAATTTGAATACAACTGACCGCAATAAGCTATGGACATTATCACACACACGTTCAGTACAAATATTTGTGCAGTAAAATCCTAATTTTGTTCAACTTTTTAAATGGATGTCGACCGCTTTGATCAGTTTTATTGCTGAAACAACATATTTGTCTGTAGTTATTGACTTATCATAAAAATTATTACTTGATATAAAATTTGTTCTATAGCCCGAAGGCTAGTTCTAGCGAATAAGTGTGTGGTAGTTAACCTGGCGACAAACTTTTAGAAATGAGTTCTCTCTAGACATATATTGTATGCCTTACTTAGTGCTATTATACATCTGTTTATTAATTTATATGATGTACATATATGCAAAATCTAACGTCTAATCTCATTGAATCTAATCTCGTCTAATTTCATTGAATATAAATATTTTTTCATTACTTAGTATTAGAGTCATACATTGATTTATACTGTTGTTATTTTATTTTTAAATATCTAAAATTTAGATTCTAAATTTTTAAATCCCTGTTTCCTAATTTAATCCTTATTCCATCTGCCACCATAGTTTAAAAGTTTCCTCTTTCCTTATCTTTTCATTGTTTTCATGAGTTTTTGTATGTTTAAGAAAATAAAACTTGATAGAGATTTACTTACTTATTCTTCATTCAAGAAACCAACATCTCAACTTTATTATAAAAAATATTTGGCTACTTACGAAATAAACTGTAATTGGAATCTGGTCAAATGTAAAGTAGGAAATCTAAGAACCTCTTTTACAAAAGCAAAAGGCTGGAAAAACTCAACTGCAGTACAATCTTTAAATGATGACGAAGCTATAAAAGGTAAATTGCTATTATTTTATAATAAATCGATTTTCATAAATTTCATTATGTTATATATCTTTAAGATGTTATCCAGAAAATGTGTCCCTTTTATGACGATCTAGAAGAAGTTTTTGGAGAAATATGTTTGCCCCAGAAATCGTTACCTGTAAATTCTACTGACAAGGTGTTAATGGATGAAATTTTATTGTCACCTCGTGCACGCAGATCTACACTAATTAAAAATCTCGTTTCCTCATCTTCAAATAACATTCTAGATGAAAAAAGTTCCCAGTCAAGCAAATCTAGTGAAAATCTCCAAAAAACTTCCAAAATGGGAAATAAGAATAAAAAATGTATCTATTGTAAATCTGGATTAAGCGATCTTCTTAGATTTTATAACGAAAAATTAGAATTTCAAAAACAAAAATTTGAAATTCGAAATCGAAGACGAGAGAAAATTTTTGATTTACAAGCCCAAAAGTTTGAAATTAAAAGATTAGAAATAGAAAAAAATGAACGTTTGAAAAAAATTGAAATGGAAATAAATGAAAGGATTGCTATGAGGGAGCTGGAACTGAAATATAAAAATATCAAATAAGCTCTTCATATGTACATATGATATGTAATGAAAAACTAATAAATGTTTGGTAATATGAAGTACGACTAGTTTTATTTAATAAAATAGGTAAATAACCAGAAATGCAACAAAACAAATCAATAAAATCAAAAGGTTTTCGAGATATTTGAAGGAATAAGAATTTCGTATGCAGAGGTACAGAAATAACTCTCTTAGGTCTTTTTTCAAATTCACGTTTACATCTTTCGAAAGCTAAGTAAATATTATATTTATTATAATACAATATATCCGTACAACGCACGGATATGTTCCGTGAGATCACCATTTTCGAAAATATGTCCAAAATATGGTATCGTCTTATTTAATTTTACTTACTAACCTGGATGGCTGGATGTTTATGTACGTTTATAGATGGCACAAAAAATGTCAATCTGTGAAATGAATAAAAAGGCTATTAGGAGAAACTGCCCCACAAAAGATTTTTATTAAGGGTTACTTATAACTAAAACTTAAAACTCTAGTTTAAGATTGAATGTCTCATTAGAGTAACATTATATTAGGTTGTAACATAATAATCTGATAATTTTTTAAGAAACTTTATTTTGATATTTTTGTACAATTTAGCTTAACATTTTATTGAACATATAGTCCATCATTATCAATGATCTACTGCCAACGTTGGGGAAGTGACATTATTCCATTCTCGTAAAACTTGGGCTCACGAGAGTTAAAAAATTCCGACAACCACTGTTCCAATCCGTCTCGGTCATCAAAAGATTTTCCTCTAATGTGAGTCTGCAACGATCGGAACAAGTGGTAGTCAGAAGGAGACATATCCAGCAAGTATGCAGGATGGGTTAAGGAAATCCAGCCTAGCTCCATAATTTTTTTGCATGTCATCGAAGCGGGGAGAGAGCGGGCATTGTCGTGGAGGAGGTATACATTGCCTTGTTCTCACTATTTATAGTCGTTCCTTGTGGTAATAGTTCCCAGTAGATAATGCCGTACACATTCCACCAAACACTCAACATAACCTTGTGTATAGTAATTTTACATTTAGCTGTCGGTACTCCTCTTTGACCCGCGCTACGCCATTGTCGCTTATTTCTATGGTTAACATAAAACATCCACTTTTCATCCCCGGTAACCAAATTACGAAGCCAAGCAAAAGTACGACGTGAAGTGAGTAATTGCGTACAAACCGCCACTCGCATCATCCGTTGACCATCCGTCAATTCGTGGGGTACCCATTGACTGTGCCTGTACACTTTACCCATCACTTTCAAATGTCGAGCGATAGTAGTATGGGAGCATCCGAGTTGTTCTTCAAGTTGACGAGTAGTCCTCCTTGGATCTTCCTCGATGAGCTGCGCTAGTCGGTCGACATCAACCTCAACCGGCCGCCCTTTGTGAGGTTTATCTTCAAGGTTCTAGTCGCCATTCGAGAAACATCGAAACCAATTTACTGCTGTGTGATAAGAGACCGCATTTTCTCCCATAAATTGACATATATTTTGTGCCGCCTGCTTAGCTGTATGCTTCAAACGGAACTCATAAAGTAGAAGGACGTGGATGTCTCGTCTTTTCAAATCGAATTTTTCCATAGTGCTACTCGCTGCGCTTTCGATTATTGCACTGATGAACTGAGCGCAGCGCGCTCATAGGTATTTATACTCATAGTCACAGAACTTTCACGAAGTTGTAAAAAATTTCCAGAACGTTCCCGAAAAAATTATCAGATTATTATGTTACAATCTAATATAATAAGACTTCTTATCTGTTAGTTCAACAACATTTAGACTCGACCATTAAACTCTGGCGGCTTATATACGCAGGTCGAAAACTCAACCCAATTTCGACTCGATCTTAAAGGCTACCACGGTTGCACCATCAGCTGGACCAATTTATAAATATTTATCTATATAAATTCGATAGTTCGTGGCGCCTCGGCTGTAGGAGTTATCGTTTGTATTCAAGTTTGGCCTTCATACGGCCGAGCGTGCGGCCATTCATATTTTCGCAAATTATTTCTAACGAACGCACGGGGCCGTTTCATATTTTTCAAAAACATTATAGACCGCGTGCGGCTGTCGTACCACCGCCATCTAGAAACCGTGTGGCCGTGGTGCAGCCGAGATACAGCCACCATTAATTTTTACTTGGGTTGTAGTTATTGAATAAATTTCGAATTTACCCAATAATTTCATTCATTATACGATTTCTGTTTAACCTTTCTTCGATTTTTGTGTAAAATTGAAATTTACTCATAATACTCGGTAAAAATTTACTTTGATATTAGTGTAGTATTTTCATGGATTATTGAGCTAAATTGTCGAAACACTACCTCAACTTCAAAGCCCAATATCTCAAGAAAAATAGCGATGTTAGCAATTTGGTGTTCTAGAACTTTTTGGAGGAAATTGAATTTCCTACAAGTTTGTCAACTACAATTTTTCTGTAGCTCTTGTTATTTACAAGATAGGTGCAAAAAACGAGAAATTCATGACAAAATTGGGGTTAGTGACCCATACTACCTCGCTGGTGGGAGTTAAAGTTACGCCGCAATGGACAATTTTGTAGAGCATTCAATTCTGAAGAAACCCTGTCATTGACCAAGATTATACCATAAAATGCCTCTGAGCTGTAGGGTTTTGAAAAAAAAAATCAAAGTTTACGTGTATGTATTTTAAACGGGAAATCTTTATACGAATTGGTCGAGCAATTAATATTAATATTAAGGGCTCCAATTTTCAGGGAATTTTTGTTTATGTATTTCCCACAAAATTTCGAGGTGGGACTGAAAAAACAAAAAATAGTCGCGAAAATAAAAGCACCCTAGTATACACATTACTGATATGCAAAAACAATTATATTGGATGCATTAATAGAAATGGTTGTTAAAATTTCTGTTTTAATGAATGAAGAAAGACAAGAAAGGTAAATAAATTAGTATAATTACAGAACATAACATTTTAATTAAAGATATCTCTACTTACTGTTAGAGTTATATACACATATAGTTATGTATGTAGATGACTTTATCTGAAGTTCTGTAAGAACAGATTAAATGTTTATGCAAGTGTCCTTCTTTATTCAAATAGTTTAGACATTTGACACTGCTCTTAGATTTGATTCTCTGTGTATCTTTTTGTCATTTCGGACATGTTTTAAATGGATTATGTATGTGATTGACATTTCATGTTGTTTGGTTTCTTATCGGTTTATAGACTAGACAACAATCACATCTATAAATATTTATATATCGACTTATGTAAGTGTACATAAATATATGGAACCACTTCTATAAAAATGGGTTCGGCTCTAAATCTCTGTCCAAATTGAATTGCTTACGATTTTTTAATTGGAGGGTGTTGTAATACCTGGCATATGAAATGGGGCTGCCCATCTTTGAAAGATGTAAACAGGGCGGCAGAAATAAGGCTTGTGGAAGCACAGAGAGCAGGATATATCTATACAAGTGGAAATGTTCGAATACTCGTCGAACAGCAACTACTATATACTGCTCCAACAAAAAAGCTTTGGTTGTTCTCAGGACATGCAGGCTCTACAACAGCTGAGGTATGACGTAATTTGGTGCAGGGGCCAGTCACGTGGTTGAGACTTTCGGAGCCAAGAGAATTTTCTACTCTATTCTTTGGTAATTCCATGCAACTTAAATGGGCCATCGTGGTGCCACCCGCCACATCGTACATGTATTGGTTAGTAGGACCGTGATAACATTGTTGTATAAGTCCGCTATGGTGCCGTAAGGATACCGATTGTGTAATCTCGCACCACTACTGAAGAATATCGCAACTTTTTTTTTTTCGAAATGTGTTCCTTGATAAGAGTGGTTTCCTGGCTTAGCGGCTTGATGGTCAGTACGCCTGCCTAATGTTTTCCAATATTGGAAATTAAGGGAATTTCACCGCATCGTTTCAATCAATAGTTTGGGCGCTGAGCATGCGTCATAGAAGCTGGATTTCCATATCGAAATATTTTGTAAAATATCCTATTTTAACCCAATACCGTTTGGGCTATGAAGGTAGTTGCCAGGCATTTGGGTTGATGTCTTCTGTCAGATTCAAGCTCTATATAGTTCAGATCGAAAGCTCCGAAGGATTAAAGTAGCCCCCAAACTGTTCTAATTCGGTTGCATAGCAGAGTGGAACTGACGTCAAATGTGAAAGCTTTCATGTCTCATCGTATTTTTACGAGCCTTGAAGTGTTGGGAAATAAGAAAGTGAATTTTTGTTGATAGACATTCATAATAGTGGTATTTAATTGGAATAACTAGATAGTGATTTATAGTTTCATCAAGGATAGTAATAAATAGAGTGTAAAGTGTTATAGAATAGCGCCTTGCAATGGATCCTCAAATCAGAGCAAAGGTTGCAATTAAGTTGTAAAAAAATGGAATAGCAAAATATTACTTTTATTTTTTTTTTCAATTACAACTGAAGATTAAACGACGGAGAATCAGAAACGGACCGAATAAAAAATGGAAGGACAGCGAAATACAAAGTTTATTAAAATTCCTTAAAGAGAATCGAAACTTTGAAGTAAGTTCATAAAAATAGTTAATTTTTTAATATGTATTTAAGCCCGCCATATAAGTTCGGCTTTGTTGCATTTTAGAGTTTTGGCAAGAAATTTGAATACAACTGACCGCAATAACCTATGGACATTATCACACACACGTTCAGTACAAATATTTGTGCAGTAAAATCCTAATTTTGTTCAACTTTTTAAATGGATGTCGACCACTTTGATCAGTTTTATTGCTGAAACAAAATATTTGTCTGTAGTTATTGACTTATCATAAAAATTATTACTTGATATAAAATTTGTTCTAAAGCCCGAAGGCTAGTTCTAGCGAATAAGTGTGTGGTAGTCAACCTGGCGACAAACTTTTAGAAATGAGTTCTCTCTAGACATATATTGTATGCCTTACTTAGTGCTATTATACATCTGTTTATTAATTTATATGATGTACATATATGCAAAATCTAACGTCTAATCTCATTGAATCTAATCTCGTCTAATTTCATTGAATATAAATATTTTTTCATTACTTAGTATTAGATTCATACATTGAATTATACTGTTTTTATTTTATTTTTAAATATCTAAATTTTTAAATCCCTGTTTCCTAATTTAATCCTCATTCCATCTGCCACCATAGTTTAAAAGTTTCCTCTTTCTTTATCTTTTCATTGTTTTCATGAGTTTTTGTATGTTTAAGTAAATAAAACTTGATAGATTTACTTTCGTATTTTTCATTCAAGAAACCAACATCTCAACTTTATTATAAAAAATATTTGGCTACTTACGAAATAAACTGTGATTGGAATCTGGTCAAATGTAAAGTAAGAAATCTAAGAACCTCTTTTACAAAAGCAAAAGGCTGGAAAAACTCAACTGCAGTACGATCTTTAAATGATGGCGAAGCTATAAAAGGTAAATTGCTATTAGTTTATAATAAATCGATTTTCATAAATTTCATTATGTTATATATCTTTAAGATGTTATCCAGAAAATGTGTCCCTTTTATGACGATCTAGAAGAAGTTTTTGGAGAAATATGTTTGCCCCAGAAATCGTTACCTGTAAATTCTACTGACAAGGTGTTAATGGATGAAATTTTATTGTCACCTCGTGCACGCAGATCTACACTAATTAAAAATATCTTTTCCTCATCTTCAAATAACATTCTAGATGAAAAAAGTTCCCAGTCAAGCAAATCTAGTGATAATCTCCAAAAAACTTCCAAAGTGGGAAATAAGAATAAAAAATGTATCTATTGCAAATCTGGGTTAAGTGATCTTCTTAGATTTTATAACGAAAAATTAGAATTTCAAAAACAAAAATTTGAAATTCGAAATCGAAGACGAGAGAAAATTTTTGATTTACAAGCCCAAAAGTTTGAAATTAAAAGATTAGAAATAGAAAAAAATGAACGTTTGAAAAAAATTGAAATGGAAATAAATGAAAGGATTGCTATGAGGGAGCTGGAACTGAAATATAAAAATATCAAATAAGCTCTTCATATGTACATATGATATGTAATGAAAAACTAATAAATGTTTGGTAATATGAAGTACGACTAGTTTTATTTAATAAAATAGGTAAATAACCAGAAATGCAACAAAACAAATCAATAAAATCAAAAGGTTTTCGAGATATTTGAAGGAATAAGAATTTCGTATGCAGAGGTACAGAAATAACTCTCTTAGGTCTTTTTTCAAATTCACGTTTACATCTTTCGAAAGCTAAGTAAATATTATATTTATTATAATACAATATATCCGTACAACGCACGGATATGTTCCGTGAGATCACCATTTTCGAAAATATGTCCAAAATATGGTATCGTCTTATTTAATTTTACTTTTCTTGAAAACCTGGATGTTTAAAAAGGCTATTAGGAAAAACTGTCCCACAAAAGATTTTTATTAAGGGTTACTTGTAACTGAATCTTAAAAATCTAGTTTAGGATTGAATGTCTCATCAGAGTAACATTATATTATTTTATTACAAATTTCCGAAAACAGTCACAAAATGGTTTTTTAGTATCGCTTAAAGAATGTATTTTAAAATAAGTCCATTAATTAGACAACTGCCGAGCATAGAACTGGACAAACATACTGCTAAGTTTGTAGGACAATGTCACTTATTTTCAAATACATTCTTTAAGCGATACCAAAAAAATCAGATGGTTAGTAGTCAGTTTGGACTACTCATTATTTCGACATGTTGAGGGTGGGGCTCCCGCCGTCAAACCATCGGTTTTGTAGGACAAACGTTCTTTCGTGTTTGTTATCACATTATCTCTAGAGTCAACTATAAAAATAACTGTTGCTATTAACATTTTTACATTCACCAGATCGACATATTTGACGCCCCCGAGAATTTTCGCAGGTAGACAAGTTGGGCGTCTCGGCAAAAGGAATCACGAAAATTTAGCCTGCTAGTAATCAACAAAAAAAAAGGGTGATGTACTGCGGACTATAATGAATTTTTTTGTAAATTCTTTTTTATAAATTAATAAACGTGTTATTTAATTTTTCGTTTACAAAAAGTGTTTGTTTTTATTATTACTTTCAAACACACTACCTTACATCAAGACATAACGCATACGTAATTAATAAAAGTGAAGTTATCTGGCACAATAAATTGAGCGTTGAATCGTCATGTTTATTTCAATTAACATGAATAGTCGTCAAAAATAACCGAATAAGAATAATATAAAACCTTATAGTAAAAACTTTCAAATATGATTTTGCCGTGATCGCAGATCATTTTATACGAAGTGTGTTTGAGGTTGGTTTAAGAACATTTTGAGTCAAAACTTCATGGAAAAAGACTAATTAACTCACGAAAACACTGATTACTCATTAATTTTTTGTTAGCATTTTTGTTAGTTTACATTGATTGTGATTTGTGTTTTCTTATAAGGACAATTTACAACATCAGCTATTGATAATTCTCAATATTAATCATTTTGGATCTCAGAATGTCACTTTTTCCTTAGTTAGGTATTCAATACCAAAACTGTGATCGACTAACCTTCTTGTTAGATGTACAATAAGCCTCGTTGACTGAACTAATTCCGCCACATTCGTTTCAACCAGATACATATATAGTTTAAATAACAAGATGGTTTTATAACACTTAAATAGACTTCTGTGGTCATGCTTACCAGCAATCTTGTAAGGTGAAAATCAAAAACAAGCAAGATATTTGTTTGATAGTTCTATACATTATTAAAATATTTACATATCTTGGAAAACTGCTACTACTATTATTTTACACTGCTGTTTTTCAAAATAAAATTTTTGAATGATGTATTGATTTATTCATCTGTCCCTATTAAAATTGTGAATTTATATTTAATTTTTACATTTTACTTATAACTTTTACATTATTTACTACATTAACTCTCAGAGTGCATTCTGGGTTACGCTCTCCCACGGGTGGTAAATTAACCTCTTGCATCTCAAGATTATAAAGACAGGACGCCCTCAGAGATACACCCACGGACAAATAATTAGAAACAGTTTGATCAGCACTGCTTTGTGCACTCTCCTTCTTTCTCCTTAGTTTCAAATCTAACGGTATGATACCAGCGAAAACCTAGCGACCACGTGCTACTTAAAAACTGCACTTTTAGTAGTAGTTCGTGCCCACCGAACATCCTGTGGTGATATTATTTCGCGTGAATGCTATTTTACGTGGACAACTAAAGAAACAGTATTCATTTTTCCATCTTATTAAACATCTCGAATAATTGGTATTGGTAAATATTTAAGTCACATTAAATATTCATGTTAAGACATTATTTTTGTCAATACATTGTTTATAAGCATGGGCAAAAAAAAAATTGTAACGCTTCCATGCACATGGAAGTAGTGCGTCTTTGGTAAGCAAAAATGTCTTATTGCCAAATTGCAAACCAATTGATATGCTCTTTAAAACTTGTTTATGGAGTAGTAAAACATTTCCAAGTACACGGAACATTAGAAAATGTTCTAAGATCCCGGAAAATGTCTGAGCTAACTGTCGATCTGTTCATCATCATCATCAGAGAAACGAAAAAGGACACTAGAAAGAATTCTACTGACATCTACCACAACATTTTCGGTGATAACGTAACGGCAGTTTCAGCGATAACCGTTAGAATGTGTTTGGCTGAGGCTGGGTTGCACAGCAGAGTTTCACGGAAGAATCCATTAGTGTCTGCAAGCAACCGAAAAAAAGGATTGGATTTTGACAAGCCTCATTTGGCCTGGACAACAAACCAATGAAAATATGTTTTAGGGAGCGACGAAATAAAATTTAATAGAACGGGTCCAGACTGTAGAAGGTCTGTTCGTCGACATAAAGCCGCTGCATTTGATTCGAGGTACTACTCTTGTTTGTTGTAAAGTATGGCGGATGATCGATCCACGTGTGGGGCTGCTTCTTCTGGTATGGAATTGATCCCATTCATAGCATAGAAGGCACCCTGATGAAGGACAAGTACGTCGACATACTTGAAAACGTAATGTTTTCATGTGCTGAGGGTAATTTGCCTATGATCTAGACATTCCAACAGGACAACGATCCTAAGCACACAGCAAAGCATACCAACAACTCTTTTCAAGCCAACTTTATTAGTGTGCTGGAGTGGCCTGCATCAAATGCGAACCTCAATCCTATTGAATACCTGTGGGGCGACGTACAGAAATCAGTTTCTTCAAAAAACTTGAAAAATGTTGACGAACTTTTTATTGAAATTAAATTAGCATGGGAAAATATACCTGTGAAGAGATGTAGCCGACTTATACTTTCAATAAAGAAGAGGTGCGAAGATATAATATTACAAACAGGTTTTCCTACGAATTATTAGAAAAAAAAACACAATTTTTATTCCATCCAAAACGAGTGTTTCTAATTAGTTGTCCGGCGAAATTTATGTATTGGAAATATTATGGCATTGTATTCAAAATGTTTAAAAAAACAATTGAAATTTAACTATAAGTTTTAATACATTGTAAATCAGAAAATGTTAATTTAGCTCCTTTTTGTACATATGAAACAAGAACATTGAGAATTTCCAACTCAATTCAACATCATATTTGTGTTTCTAATTAGTTGTCCATGGGTGTATGTCTCTAGTGTAAATAGTTAGTGTGCAACAGGCTATTGAATTGTTCATACAGGTATCGATTACCCACAGTGACCGGGATGTGAGTTTTTCAAAGTTGCTAATAAATTTTTTGACTATTAAATGAGATTATTTTTTCATATTATGAAAAACATATATTTTTAGAACTCGCCTAAACATCACTAGAGGAGAAGGTGGTAATATGGCCCCTACTTTCCTTTTACGTAATTAAAAAATATTAGACCATAACTTTAACAATAACTTTATGCCAAAATATCATAAGTGTAAATAAAACCACAGCTTTCAAAAACAAATTGATTTTTCAAAATAATGCAAAAATGAAGCGATATGAAATTGTATGGGTAACATGGCCCCATAATAAATGTATAAAAGGACAAAAAATAATTTAGCGGCAAAAATTGCAAATATAGTATTCGTCTTCAGGTTCAGCATTTTTATATATTCAGCTTCCAATATGTCAAAAGATTTATTGTCTGCTGCGTTATGGCTTTCTGAGAGCCAATCGATTTTTGTGACTGTTTAGAAAATGATTTAACCATGATCGACCAGCAACACCATTTCTGAATATGTTTGGGATGCTATTTTTCGTGGCTAACTGATAAGCAATTCTTCTAACGTTCATGCATGCCAGACCATGGTATTTACTTCCCATTAGCAAAAGATAATCAACCAATTTCTCTTCTGGAGGTTTTAGTACATATTTTCTACGTAGTGTGTTCAGTAATTCCTTTGCATCTTTGACCAGCCTCCTCAAGTCGCTCTTGGTACTGAAAAATGTCTGACAACCTTCTTATACCCCATAGTTTTACTTCGTACTGCTTCGATTGCCCTTTTCATTAGATCTGCATCCCATGTCTTCCTTTTTTTTGTATATTGGGAGAAATCGAAATAACTGTTTTCGTGCATACTCTCAATATGGCCCCCGGGACCATAAAACATACAACAACAGAGAGCCACATTATTCCTATGAGTTTAGTGTCAATAACAAATAAGGAATAAATTATTAGTTAGAATAGGATGTTTTTACCTTGAAAATATTGAAAGAGGAGTTGATGCACTTTCCAATAATTGCCACAGTTTAGTTGTCTCACACTTTTCCAATATATTACAATATGATCTCTCGGCAGGAAAAAAAATTCTTATTGCAGCACATTCACAAAAATGAAATAACTGCCAATACTTGACGACAGTAGCAGTCTGGCTACTTTTGAAATCTTTTTTGGTAACTGTTTGATTTAATACGATGTCAAACTGGCAGGTAAAACCTCCGCAATTATAAATTGGTTGGGGGCCACTTTACCTACAGGGGCCATATTACCACCTTCTCCCTCTATTTTTTCTTAAAAGTACGTACAATTCCCTTTTAAATGCCTTTGAGTAAACCTTTTATCTTTCTAACAAATTGTATTTTTCGTAAAACCTTCATTTTTGTTTGTTGAAGATGATTTTAACTGTGTTTATAATTTTTCGATATTTTCAATATTACATTATTTTTTCCTCATCGTTCCCTTTCTGTTGAAAATAAGAAAAATTTCATTTTTGTCAATTCTCACCAGATCGATGAGCGTTTGAAGATGCCGAGTTACGTTCACCCATGTGTGACCGTTACGGTATGTCACGGTATCCGCCGAAGGTTAAATGATACAAGATTTTAAACGTTTTGAATTTATATTATTAATTATTAAGATGATATGTAACATTATCACATCATCGAATACATTTTAAAGGTCAAATTAATATTTTTTAATATTAAAATGATATTAAACAACTTAAAATGTTAAATTTATATTTTTAACTGTTCAATTGATATTATTTCCAGCTGTTGATTTTATGAAATATTAAAAGGTCACATTTTTCTTGACGGCTGAAAATATAGATAAATGATGCGTTAAAAAAGTGTACTTATTAGGGTGCTTGTTTTTCGCTACTATTTTTTTTTTTTCAGTCCCACCTCGAAATTTTGTGGGAAATTCCTAAATAAAAATTCCCTGAAAATATTAATATTAAGGGCTCCAATTTTCAGGGAATTTTTATTTAGGAATTTCCCACAAAATTACGTGTATTTTATACGGGAAATCTTTATACGCCTTGGTCGAGCACTTAATATTAATATTAAGGGCTCCAATTAAGTGCTCGACCAAGGCGTATAAAGATTTCCCGTATAAAATACACGTAAACTTTGATTTTTTTTCTTCAAAACTCTACAGCTCAGAGGCATTTTATGGTATAATCGTGGTCAATGATAGGGTTTCTTCAGAATAGAATACTCTACAAAAGTGTCGATTGCGGCGTAACCCTAACTCCCACCAGCGAGGTAGTATGGGTCACCAAACCCAATTGTTTCATGAAATTCTGATTTGTTTGCCCCTATCTCGTAAATAACAAGAGCTACAGAAAAAATGTAAGTGACAAACTTGTAGGAAATTCAATTTCCTACAAAAAAGTTCGGAACACCTAATCGCTAACATTGATATTTCTTGAGATATTTGGCTTTGAAGTTGAGGTAGTGTTTTTATCAATTTAGCTCAATAATCCATGAAAATTCCACACTATCTCAACTTCAGAGCCTAATATCTCAGGAAATATCGATGTTAGCGATTTGTTGTTCCAGAAAATTTTTGTAGGAAATTGTATTTCCTACAAGTTTGTCATTCACATTTTTTCTGTAGCTCTTGTTATTTACGAGATAGGGGCAAACAAATCAGAATTTCATGAAACAATTGGGTTTGGTGACCCGTACTACCTCGCTGGTGAGAGTTAGGGTTACGCCGCAATGGACACTTTTGTAGAGCATTCAATTCTGAAGAAACCCTATTATTAACCAAGATTATACCATAAAATGCCTCTGAGCTGTAGAGTTTTGAAGAAAAAAAATCAAAGTTTACGTGTACATATTTTATACGGGAAGTCTTTATACGCTTTGGTCGAGCACTTAATATCAATATTAAGGGCTCGAATTTTCAGGGAATTTTTATTTAGGTATTTCCCACAACATTTCGAGGTGGGACTGAAAAAAAAAGTAGTCGCAAAAAAAAGCACCCTAGTACTTATACTACTTTCAAAAACAACAAGAATTTTTATGAAGCAGTATGAATTTTAGAAAAATTTAAGCATATTGAAACTTTCTACTTTTACGCATGTTTTCAGATTTACTTGTGCTTACTGTTTATCTTTTACTTGAATTAGACTTAATGCCAACTAATAAGGGACGTGACGTGTAACGCTAGCCTAACTTTTAATGGGCTTACCGCTAAAATAATGAAGACTCGCAATATTTTTATGCGTATTTCATTGTTATTTGTATGAAACATGAATACGAAGAGCGATGATTGTAATTTCATCCAAATAAATAATGCTGCGTAAGCTTAAACCACACATTGTGGGAAGCACTGCTCGCTTAGCAATAAGATCTCAAGCCAAGCGATTACTAAGAATTCTCTGGAGTTCAGGGAAAGCTGAAAAAGCTCGGAGCTAAAGCAAGAACTCATGTAATCAGTAGCATGCATTTATCGCTACGCGGCTGGATGGAGGGGCGCAAGCGCTGGAATTACTCGACACACATGAAGCAACCTTGCTTTAGAACGTGTACGAAGAATTTTATCGGTTTTCACTACTAAAAAGCTTCGAATAGAGTTTAGTAGACGACGGTTCAATGTAGCCCTCAATATACATGTGAAGTTTTCTCCAAGCCAATGAAATACACCGACGGGGGCACTGGAAAGCACCACCACATCGGGGGCGCCGAAGGAGGTAGAATCGAAATTTCCTGGTCTCTCGGCGCTACCAAGTCCCATTGGCATTTTAACAGTGGAAGTGGGATTGTCAAAACGGAATTTTTAACCTTTTCTTGCACTCTGAAAACTCCAATTGGAATCTTGAAAATCAAGAAAAAGTAATTTGAAAAGTTTGAACTCGAGCATAACTCTGCAGAATAAGTTATATTAATCAGCTGAAATAGCTCGAGTTAAAATTTATTTTTTCTATAAAATCCATACAAAGGGAGAGCGAAGTTTGAAAATTTGGTGAAAAATTCCTATAATATAATTTTCTAACCCCCCGCTTTTTCTTTGGACAGGATGGAAAATTCCGGTTGAAACAATCCTTGGTAGTTGTGCAAATTTGCCGGTAGAATTTCAGTTTAAGGTTTGCAGATAGTGTGAAAATAATATAAAAAAAAAAAAAAAGTAAAAAATTTTCATAGAATTTGTCGAAAAAATATCGGTTACATGCTCTAAAGTGAAAAAGGAAGTTCGTAACGTACAGTGGTGTCCTATATGTGTGACCGGACATAGCTGCGTGTGTGTTCAGTCTATATATATATACATAACGAAACCACCTATATTCTTATATAGAAGCTGCACTTCTATATTATACAAAGAAGAAAATTATCCTTGAGCAGGACTCGTGGTTCTTATTCTCTTTCTGTCCTGCTCCCAAGCGATCGCACTACCATCTACGGCCGTTAAGATTAAACTAAACAACCAGAGTGGGGCATCCGACACCAGAGTGGAAGTTACATAACTTTTAGTTAGAACATTTTTTAGCTGGTACTTCGAAACCGGGAGCATTAATACCGAAGTATATCCCTTATAAATTCAATGCATATGTTTAAATAAATTCCCAAAACGATTGGGATCCTAATTCAAGTGAATTTCGTGAAGATACGCTCGATTGTACACGTTACAGCGATTTGATGTTGTGTAAGAATTGTGTGACTAAACAGTGCTTATTAAAGTACAGAGCCTGAAGCGAAAAAGAAAAATCCTCTAATAATCAACAAACGCACATTAGAAGAAAAAAAAAATAAAGAACACCGCGAGAATAACATAAGAAAAAATACAATAAAGTATTTATATATATTCTCTTCTGCCTTTAAAACCAGTGATTAACGGCTTTTTTCCCGAATTGTGGTGAGAAGTGCAAAAATCCACCATACGAAGTTGACTAAAACAATAAGGCAGCGTTTGGAGGAACAAGTTGCCCTTTTGAAGTTACATAAAAAAGGAGCGATCCTAAGAACAATCAGCCATGGCCGATAAAAAAGTTGCTGAACAATATTACGCTCCTCCACCAAAGCTTGGCAAGTGGGAGGGTTTCAAATTATTCCTATGGAACAGTGAAACTAGCCAATGCCTTGGACGAACTGGATCTAGTTGGGGTAAGTGAATTTATAATTTATTCCATTATATTTTATAAAACAAAGCAAAATGGATAAAACTATTCTAGAATCTTACAAACTTTCTTTTTACAGGACAGTGAAATGATAAGTAAATTAATATCATAGTCCATAATTGAACAAATCTTTACTGTCATACCAACATAAAGTGCATTTACGCAAAATCCGTGCCTCTGCACACAATACATGAAATTGCTCTTTATTCAAAATGGCCGACACTCTCAAGGATGTTCGATGTAACGATTTTTTTTTATATGTTTTTTTCATCACTTGGCTCTCCCCTTTTGATATCTTTTATTCTTTCATTCCTGCATCAGGTGGTGTACGCTGCCCTTCTTATGACTAATTTCAACATGTCTCTATCTGTTCTCCCCCGTAATAGTGTGGTGCACTTATCTCTTTTCACCACCTGCTTATTTGGTCTTCTTCTTTTCCTTCAGTCCCTCGAAATACCTAGAAGGAAATCTGTCCTTGCAAGTATTGAGGTAGAAAATTTTGATATTGGATCGATATTTCACACCCTTCTCGTATGTGGTAGTTTTTCTCTCTCTCCTTTATGCACACCATAATGAGAACTCACCACTACTCACCACTGCGCCCTATCGAAATTTATAATGAAAAACTTTGGAATACCTCGTTTTATCTTTTCAAATTTAAGTATTTGAATGAAGTGCTACTTATGCAATAGCGCTTTTTACCTATCCTATTTTTTAAGGCTTTCTATCTATCCTATAACGAATTTCACAAACCTCGTTTTTTTCCTTACACTTGCATTAAGGTCGATTTATTAACACCATACTTTACACGACAGACTCTCTTCCTGTCAACTCTCTCCATGGCATGTGCGGTTGGAGATAGCGCTGGGTTTTCTTACTATACAAATTGGTAGTCCTGCTAAAAGCAGGAACAATTATGTAATACTCGTATTTCCTTTTCTGCCATTATTTATGTTAAAATATTACTCAACCCGGTTTTTCACCCTTTGCTACACAATCATGCATTCGCTTACATTTCAATTTTTTTTTTTTTTTTGGGTGGTGGGTTAGTATTCAACTCAGGGATTGGTTACGTAAGTTCACTTCTGTTGCTGTGCAAAGAATGGCAACCTAACAAGCTTACTTTTTTTTTCTGAAGTATTTTTTCATTGGGAATTGATTCTGATTAGCACCAAGATACTACTGCTTTTAAATTTTTTTATTATAATTCGAATCAATTATTTTCGTAGCTTCTTTATATATCTTTAATATTCAAATTTCATAAATTTAATCCAAAAATATGGGGGTGGAGAAATATTGAACAATTTTTCAACACAGAAAAAAATTTACATAATTGCCTATAATCGACGTAAGATTAATTGTATTTAATGTGAATTTTTGCTTTTTTTTAAAAATAAAACTTTAACATCTATTCAGTGTAGAAATTTGCTATTCTAGTAATGAAAGACAATTGCTTCACGACCACAGCAAGAATAATTATAAAATTTGCTGTTGCATAACTTTAAAAAGATTTTGATAATCACATAATTTTCTCTTAATATGAGGTCAGCTTGAAACTAAATGAATATAATAGGAATTCAAAAATTATGATAAGATTTATATTTTAATTAAAAAAAAAGAAGAAAAGTTTACTATTATACGTAAGATTTACAGTATTAAGAAGTGTTGATTACATCTGTTGGTGTGGATATTATTTAATTTATTTATGAAATTTACCAATTTACATAATGAGTATAGACTAAAAAAATATTTAAAAAGAAATAATTTAAAGTCAAAATATATTAATGATCTAAATACTATGCAAACATAAAATTTTCAAATTTATTTCTATTAAAATGGAATCCGAAAAAATTTGTAATTCTCAATCAAATTACCCCAAAATTACTATAATTATTTTACATACCTACATTTAACATATTTCTTATGCTTTTGCTTATATGTACTTACATACATGAAACGTGCATTAAACAGCTGGATAATCATTTATATTAGGGTTTACAATATTCGTAATGAATAGAACCAAATTAAGTTTGAATCATGAATCAAAATCATGAATCATATTCCAAAATAGATTTCCTTATAGAAATGTTATATATGTAGTTTAATTAACATAGTGTAGTTAATTCGTTCCAAAATAACCCGATGCGTAATATGTCGAGACATCAATTCAAAATTAATTTCTAATATACAGGGTGTCCCAAAAGTAGCTTCTGAAACTAATCGACTGTCATTTTCCAGCGTTTGCAGTTTTTCAAAAAACACTAATAGCGTTTGAAAGAGAAAAGATGGAGGTTTAATTTTAGTATATGTAAAGTACAAACGAGCGCTTTTGTATAGCGATATTACATTATTTACAAAAAGTGAAACATTTAAAGAGGTCAAGAGTACATATAAAAAAAATTAAAAAAAAAAAAATTAAAAAAGTGCCTTGCCACTGGCTGACGCAATACATGTAAATATGTGCATAATACGTTCTCACAGCACTTTATACTTTTCCTCTAGATTAGAATCACTCGACAAGATAAACTTTTTCTTCTGTCATAAGGTCACTCATCTTGACTCAAAAAACGTTGCTGCTTCTAAGAAGGCTAGAATAAAATTGCAGGGTCTCAGGTATGCCAACCTCAAAAGTACAGCCACTACTTAAATTGCAAATGGGAAAAATATAAATTTAGTTTCAGCAACTACTTTTGGGACTCCTTGTACATACACGTAAATTCAAAATAAGATATTCAGCAATTCCATATCTCAAAAAATAAATTTGAAAGTAGTGATAGAACTCATTTATCTGCAAGCAAAAACAAAACATGAACTTATTTCTCTTTAAAAATAAATGGTTCAATTATAAATACATATGTATTAAAAAATCATTAAGAGAATTATTATGAAATTGAAATTGATGACAAGATTCAATTCTTTGAAAAATGACATAAGTACGAAACATAACCTAAATAGACTGAAATTTAGGGTCAATATGTGAACGACGTAAATCGGGGAATAAATGTATTTCGTTTCACAAAACGAACCAGTATACATGATTTACATATAAAAAAAATTACTTATCGTCAAAAATCATTCCCAAATCTTTGGAAAAGGATACTTTCAATAAAGAAAGGTTCAGGTTATACAGTTATCCCACAATATTAGATTAATAAATGTATGAATCCATTATAAGCTTGCATTTGGTATGTTAAGTGATAGATGATTCAGTTTGTCAACATCAGCTTTGCATGCAATGGGTGGCTATAGAAACCAGAACGAATTGTAGCATAAAGTTTAAAACCGTCAGCATAATAAGAAGAACAATAGGAACTAGGTTTCATAATTTTTTTTTTTAAAGTATGTCACTAATCCTTAACAAAGAGGTTGTGATCTGTTAGAAAGAAATTATTTTCAGAAGTGAAATAAACAATTTTACAGATAAAAGATATTCACTAAATAGTTGGTTTATATTTCTGGGCTCTCAAACCTAAATTTTCCAATCTTGTACCCCACCAGATTATAGATTAGATAAATCACTACTATTAATGATCAAATTTTCATCGATTTATATTTCTTGGTGTGGCACGTTCTTCCGTTTTGAGTATTAAGCGGAAATTATGCGTTAAATTGAAATAACTGCGATTCGTTAAAGTAACGAAATTGGCGTTTGAGAAAATCAGCAAACGGGCCTTTTTATTTCACAGTGACATACAGTGCGGAAAACTTGGAAGGATCTAATAGATTTGAAAATGGAGAAATAATAAACGTGATTGGTACCTTAAATATACGGACAACATTTTATAAGAGATTTCATCTATAATTGAGGGAAAAAATACTAGAGATGTAACAAAAATGTGGCATGAATTTATTGTTTATCTTCAATTTTTCACACAATTACTAGTGTTACAATACCAAGATTCATAATCTTTATTGCTCTTAGATCGGCCTGAATATCGGTGTAATATAAATTTTTCATAAATGATATAAAAAATTAATGATTGTAAGAGAAATTGATGATTAATGATAATGTGCTTTTTTTCCTTCCATGGGACAACCCCACAAAATTGACGTAAGACCATTATGAACCTATTAAAGAGCAGGCATGCTAAAGAAATTGTCTCATTTTTATTGTTTTATTATTATTTATTATACTAAGAACATGACGAATATCTTTGGATTTTATCTTAAATGTTAACAAAATACAATAATAATGTGATGAAACTGGTCGTTATCGTATCGTTTTTACGGATAAGATTGTGCCCTTTAAATATTTTTCGGCATCAATCTAGATAGATAAGGTACCATAAAGAAACACATTAACTCGATTTTTTCTGTTGCTAATGCGTGAATGTGGATGAATATAGTATTAATTTAGTACCTAATGCCTAATTTCCAATGCGCTGTCCAAACAGGAACCATTTTGCTGATTTTGCTGACAAAATACGTTTGTACACATTCACAGCAATGATGTGAAGTGGCAAAAATTAGTTGGTTAATTCGTCGTTTATTCATTGGAAATTAGGCATAAATCTCCAGCAATAAGTCTTTAACTACTCTGCGGCAAATAATTTGGTTAACATTGTTACTTTGGTATGCAGCTGTTCTAAAAAAGACTTTTTGCTTAATTGGAATTTTTATGAAAATTGATGTAAAGAGGTTTTCGGGATCACTGATTTCAAATGTAATTGTATCTTTAGAATTAAAGAGAATAACATAATTGGGATACGTTTTTGAATGACTGTTACTTTCAAAATGTAAGTAAATTTTCATTACCTTCTCTACAAACGCACCAATATAAGTTTAGAAAATAATGCTCAAGTTGTCAAAATATCACAAAGCTGCAGCTTATAAAAAATTATATAATAATTTTGATCGAAATTATAAACTTGTTTTTTGATGAGCTTTTCGCTACTAATTTTTCTATTTTAAAAGTTGAAACCTGTGGTGATGATAGATGAAGAGTATTCTTAATTAGGTAAAGGATTCCTTATTTAAGATAACTTAATCAGCTGCAAACAGAATATTTTAAGGAAGTCACAGGGTGTTAAATAGAAGTTAATATTCAAATAGGTTTTATGGTTCTAAAATTATAGCGTAGAAATAGTGAAAATGAGTTGCTCAAAGTCCCTTTATAATACAAAACAAAACCGAGCATCGACAGCTAAAAATTTAAAATCTCTACCGATAATAATCCCTGTTATTGTATTAATAATACTATTATAAAATCAATAATGGAAATATATTGTTTGTATAATACATATACCTGAGATTTTGTTGTTTGTATGTAAATTAAAATTGGAAATCTTTAAAAGATTACGTTTGCTCTAAACCCAAATTGAATTAGTAGAATTACATCGTATTTGTTTGGAATTGAAGAAATAAAGGAGCATCTTGGACTATTTTTGCGCCTTTAAAAGTAGGATTTTAGAACAGAATAAGGTAGAGGTGGTTGCACACTCAGTTAAAAGGCTAGAAGTTTACTATTGAATGAAACTACAATAAGTTTATAGACTGCATATGTGGATAGATAATAACATGTTAAATAATAAAAATTGTGAAGCCTCATCTCCGTTCTTCTATAGTTATATTACGAGAATAAAATTTGCCCTTTCATATGCCATCTCACTGTGTTACTCAACTTGAAGCTGAACCTGCCTACTTTTCGCTGTAGTCTAATATTTAATATAAATGATGTCGTCGCACTTCTTTAGAAGAAATAATCAATAGATTTATTCCAATAGCATTGTACAAATTCTATTATTTCTATTGTGAAGATGGAAAAGAATACAGAATCCGAAATGCTGTGCTGCCAGAAATAAGCATTAGACTAATAAGTCTACTTCGTTTTTGATAACCCCGAGGTCGGCGATAATTTATTCTTGATAGCCAAATTTAGTACTTGGGCGTACATTAAAGAAAAAACTCACATCACAGGTTGGCTTGGCAGCAGTTGGGTATAAAAATTTATCGGAAAAACCAAAGCTTTACCGCAGTTTATTTACGAAAAATTCCAAGCCATTGAAGTATATACATAAGTATATACTTTATTCTGAATATGACGACTTTTTGATGAATAGGTGCATAACTTTAATTGTCAGAAGTACGGCATAAACAAAATAAAATGATTTATTAAACCTTTCCAAATAGATTAATAAATAACGCGAAAGTGATAAAGAAGCGTGAAGTGAATCTTTGTTTACTTGTTACTTCTTTCTAGAATAGTCGTCGACGACTCTCGGCTGGGCTTTTTGTGTTTATAATTATTGTATGTATGCAATATGTATTCATATGTGGAGAAATTACGGAAGCGTTATGCCGTGAATTGCGTGAGAGAAAAAAACATATTTCCACTATTTTGCTTCAATTTGCAAAGCACGAGCTTAGCAGAACATCTGCTCGAACTATTTCAGTATATTTGGAGAAGCATAAAAATAATCTTTCCAGTTGTTGGCTATTTTTAAAATAAGTCTAATAAGCTTTCAGGTCTGCATGCAAATTAATCTTTTTTTAGTATCTAACAAGGGAGAAAAGTTATTCGGCGCACTAAATTATATATTTTAAACGTACCTTCGTCACTTCAATTTGTGGTTATTGGGTCTGATGTCAGATGTTCAAGGTCAGCTTTTACCGAAATAAAAATCCAAATAACGATTCGGAGCATTGATGTCAGTCAATTTCTCTTGTAGGGTGAATTGATTTCTTGTCAAACAAACAAATAAAAAGGTTCGTTTCTAAATAAATTAGAAGTTATAAACATCCGAATGCGATAAAGTAAGCTAAAGATAAATAAAATAAATAGTATTTTACTTATAAATAAAACGTAAATAACTATGTAGGCTAAATATCGACTGCGTTTTCGAAAAATTATACTACGATTTTATAAAATTTGCTAATGATGAGCAGATTGCATAAATAACAACATAAAAATGAGATTACCAGACCCCTTTACTTAGAAAAAGTGTAATTGAATTAACACTTTCGAAAAGATGTCATCGTCTTGTTCTCTAATCTAAATTTAACAAAATACGAAAAAGAAAAGTTTTTCTTCCTTATTTATTTGATTACGCATTAGCACCCTATTAGTCATATTCTTTTTGTAAATGCTGAACTGGAAGTGCTTATCATTTTTAAAAATCTGTCTGTTTTCGAAACTAACGATGCAAATTCATACGGTGAGTTGGTTCTTATTAATACATTTGCTTACGTACTCAATATCATCAATTTTATTCCCTAAAAGTAAAGTAAAGTAAAAAATTGAAAGTATTTATTATTAACCTCGAGAAGAAATTGGGAAATTATGCCATAATAATAACAAAGGTTAAAAGCAAAGTACATATCTTTGCAAATTTTTGTCATTAAGTAGAGGGAGTTTTCCAAAGGTATTGGTATTTTATTTAAAAACCTATAACTTTTGACAAAAATACCAACATTTTAGCACAAATTGACATTGACATAATTATAATTTACAATAAGCCGCATAAAAGATCGAACTGCATTTTATAAGCAAGGCTTAAAGCGGTATGTTTTGAAACAAAACAATTTACTTTTTCGGTTTCTAGGAAGTTAACGAAGCAGTTATTAGTTATTACTCCCTCAGAAATTGTATAGTGAAATGGGTTTTTTAAAGGCAAATAAAATAAAATTTTATGCGCTTTTAAATACATACGAGTATATTGGTTATATTATCTAATCTTTTAGGTATATGAATTTTAAATCTATGAATAAATGCAAATGCTTATATAATAGAAAACAAATTATTAAGTTTTTTAATTGGTATTAAATTGTTGACGAGGCAAGAAAAGCAGACGGTAATTACGTTTTCAATTTTTTTTTCTATACATTTTTTATGAGCTTAGTAAGCAGTGAGTGCTTTCAGAGCTAGAGCGCCTCATTAAAAACTCAATCATATGGTTCGTTGCTCCATTTTCTTGGAACAAGCTTAGCTACTCTGCAATAAAATTTCTCAAAACGAATTGTATTCTCTTTTTAATTTAAATTTTCTTTAGAATCCTATGCAAGTTTCTGCTTGCTCAAGTAATGTATGAAAATATATTATGATGTTTGAAACCTGCCGAAGGGGCTACGGGAGGACTGAATATTCAATACAGCCAGGCGGATTAATTTACTGATTCTATTGCCAAAGCCTGCATAATTGATATAAAATAAAAAGATCGATGTAAATGTGTAAATGTGTGTGTATAATTGCAACTAAAATTACAAAACAATACTGAAAGATTTATGTTATAAAAAAAAGCTCTGCTATTTGTTTTTTTAATTCTGTTTTTTAAAATGTCATACCTGAAATAAATAATTTTATTTTGTTTCTTTGCCTGGCTGCATGGAATATTCAATCCACCTCCAGCCCTTTCGATAATTCCAAATATCACAAAATTTGTTTGTTTTGTTGAATGAAGTTGTAATAATATATATACTAAATTTTATTGTTGTTTAATAGTTCTTTTCCTAAAAATTTCTAAAAATTGTCTAGCTCTCAACCTCAATCTCAGTATTTAGAAACCCCCTTTAAAAATAATTTTTATGTTATTTTACCTTTCGTAAGTATAGTTCCTTAATCAAAACTATGTCATATAGGAAAAATTGCATTGTTTTACAGACTCCACTCACAGAGTCCTGTTGCCTACTTAAATCCTCTTTTTTAGGGTTCCGTAGCCAAATGGCAAAAAACGGAACCCTTATGGATTCGTCATGTCTGTCTGTCTGTCTGTCCGTATGTCACAGCCACTTTTTTCCAAAACTATAAGAACTATACTGTTGAAACTTGGTAAGTAGATGTATTCTGTGAACCGCATTAAGATTTTCACACAAAAATAGAAAAAAAACAATAAATTTTGGGGGTTCCCCATACTTAGAAATGAAACTCAAAAAATTTTTTTCATCAAACCCATACGTGTGGGGTATCTATGGATAGGTCTTCAAAAATGATATTGAGGTTTCTAATATCATTTTTTTCTAAACTGAATAGTTTGCGCGAGAGACACTTCCAAAGTGGTAACTGCAACTTCTAAAATAAGAGAATGATAAAACTAAACAAAATATATAATGTACATTACCATGCAAACTTCCACCGAAAATTGGTTTGAACGAGATCTAGTGCGTAGTTTTTTTTTTAATACATAAATCGTAAACCGCAATTTACCTTTCATTCAATCAACTCAAATATAAAAATAAAAATAAAACATTTAATTTCATAAACATAACCGTGAACCATTATTTTCTAATAATAACAAGAACTTTTATATTATGTTACTTACTGCTACGGAACCCTTCATGGGCGAATCCGACTCGCACTTGGCCGCTTTTTTCGTTAAATGTTTAGCAATCTGCCACCTGAACATTCGGAAACTTTTAAATAAATTGTGCGACTCAAAATGTTTAAAAGATCTACAGTATCTGCGAAATATGCTATCATTTTCTTAGATAAGAGAGGAATAAAGTACAAAAATACGTAAAAAAAAAATACCCACCTGCGTAAAAAGATAACCTAACAACATTACCTTAATTTTCTTAAATCAACTGTAAGTCGCTACAAATTACCTAAACATTGTTCCCTTTAATCATAGAGACTAATGAAGTGGTAACAATTGAAAATTAGCGTTAATTTCAATTGATATACCTTTTCATTAGTCTAGTTATAATAAAATAGAACAATATTCAGGTAATTTGGAGCCAACTTTTCTTCATTGTATTATAAGTGAAGGGATTTCTAAGACTCCAGCTTCTAATTTAATTAATTCAGAATTAAATTATACGTGCTATATGTTATTTATCTTTATATATTATTCTTCTTATTACAGTGGAATCCGTTAATTACGATTTTGATTATAACAAAACAGCACTTATAGCGATTTATGCGCACCCTAATTTGGTTTTCATTAAAATTATTATGCACATGAGTCCGTTTAAACAACTCCGGTTATAGCTAACGTCTGTTTATAGTGACGTAATTTCATCTAATTTTTTTAATTTCTACTTTGGCACTTCCGAACCATACTTCACCTTCCGGTCTATACACATATTAAGATGATGACAATATTAAAAGTGCTATGTACCGCCTTCAAAATGTCAACCAAAATGAAGCAAAAACAAAAAATAAAATAAACAGACTTTTTGTTCATAAATAATATAGGTGTAAGTTGTATTGTAGTGCAGTGACTCATGTCGTGAGCGAACTCATCATTTGATCGAACGAAACAGTCCAATCACACAGATTTCACTTACTTTAAAATTAATTTTAGGTCTCTCAGTGTTAAATAAACGCTCAAATTTTGACCGAACTCAATCGATATTTAATGGCACCAGACCAAAAAAGTCCAACGACATTAAATCGCAGCTGCATCTGCTTTCCAAAATCAGCAACACAGAACTCTCTTTGAAAATAAAAGCATAAATCTCTTCATTTCATATCGTAGATATATGATACTGTGTTTCTGTCGATTTTTTGAACGCGAAAGAGTTGTCTGGGTCAAAATACCATATAATTTCAAATGAAACCAACAGATGGCCCACTCTTTATATGCATATCATTGATCAAATCTTTCGCATAACATCCAACTATTGTGACTGTGATATTTTAAACTCTGACTTGAACGTCTTTAATAAATGGTATTCTATTAATTACATTCCACTTAATAACAATAAGTGTAATTGGATTTTCTTCTCATACAAAAAGCCTCTCTAGGTTTGACAAAGTTAAAGACTTAAGGATTATATTAAACTTTAGGTTTTCTTTTGAGTTGAATGCAAATTGGGGATATTATCAACAAGATTAATACTATTCTGGCCACTCTTGGCTTCGTAAGGAATTAGTGTAAGAATTTTGATGATTCCTATATCTCTTTACTGCTAAATTAAGGTATACCTCATTCCTGTCTGGTCTCCTTTTTACCTTTACCAACGTAGGTTTTGAAGAGTTGCTCGCTGAGGCCTTCTTTGGAAGAATAATCTTGCCACAGTATTCCGACAGGCTCAAGCTATTTTTCTCTTACTTTGCATTGAATAGAATATTTAAACAGAAACCTTTGTTTTGTTTTAGCAAATTTCTCAAAATAAAAATGGGAATTTATGTTCTGGTAACTTGCTTCAATATTTATTACTAATCGGATCAAATACATTTTGTCGACGCCCACCACTTTTATATTTTCATTCATATTTTAGACATACATTTTTTCTTTGTCGTTCCCTAAAATAGATGATGGGATTTGTTGAAATTGATATTTTTGGGAAAAAGCCGGTCGGTTTCTTACTTTTGTCTCGCCGAAGAAATAAAAAGGAGCATTATGGGTAAGCTCTTTTACCACATAAATTCGTTGTCGTTTTCTTTTTAACAAAATCGTGGTTTTCATGTACTTTCAACAAACAGCGACGAGAAATTGAAGCTTTCAAAATCTTTTGTGAACACTGCTTTACTTTAAGTATACTTCTCTAAAGAATCATAATTCTAATGAAAGGATTTAGTCTGCGAAAAAGTAAATATCATCAATACTCGTAGGTATAATTTTACTATTAATATATTTAGTAACTTAGTTCCTATTAATTGTAAGAGTATGCTTACAATATACGGATTTTGAAAAAAACATCTTGGATTTTCATAAAAATAATATTGTCACAACACTGCTTCTATTTATTCATTAAAATACGCATACATATGTTTATCAATGCATATACATATACATATTTATGCAAATCAAACCTACGGTAAACGAACGAACACTATCGTTAATAGTACATAATAAGTTGTTCATAAGTCACAATTCATGATTTAGCTTGAAAATCTGTAAATGAGAATTTTTAGATTTACGCGGAAATAAGACAAAAGCGGCAACGGCCTTTACTATAGTTGGAGTCCACGTCGAAACAATTAGTTTTCTCAGCACGCAAATAGGTTAAAACAAAGCTGATTAGAATCAATTTGTACCCGCATTCACATCTGCACGCATTGTTTTATCTAGTGTACTTGATTCAGATGCTCTCAGTGTAAACGAAGAACAATGCTGCGATCGTCTATTGATCACGAAGCAATCTAATTTTCAATGACGTCACTGGGAGAATCTTCAATTATTAAACTGGCTTGGGAGGCGCAGAAAGCGAAAACGAACGATTTTGCGAGGATAGGGGTAGGGTTTAGACTGTCTCACAATACAATAAATCTTAATTGATGATCAAACGATCAATTAGAGATCGGCGGGTTTTTCGTAATAAGGAGCTAAACACTTCCAATGTGCGCAAGTGTGTTTGGTTTATTGCCCCTTTGAATTGGAAAATCTCCGTTCCGAATGATAGCAACTCCGACACACATTTTCTTTTTACAAGTAATTAAGACTCAGATAAAGTCTCCAGACGAATAGCAGACGCCAATAACTCAGAGTTATTTTTACCCAGAAGGCTAGCTTTGATTCAAATCTCTTTTTCTTACATATGAAGTACTATATATTTGATTTCAAACACATAATATACGAAAGCGCATCTTCTCTCAATGATAGATTCTACGAAAACCACTCTAGAAATTCCAATTTATGATGACTAATATATTTTATAATGTTATTTCTACAGATTAAGGGTTTTCCCGTGAAGCGTTGTCATGACTAATGCCGGAAAGGGGCTCGAATAATACAGGAAATAGAATCAAACTTATGACCTTAACAAGCAACTGCTCAGAAACAATTTTTCCGACTAATTGGCGCCAATAATTTGATTTCCTGGGCCCTTATTACCTTTCCTTGAGCAAAGTAGGACAATTCAATCTGTGGCCCGTATCATAAAAATGGATTTTCACCTGAGGCCATATCACGCAAATGGGCGTTAAACATGCAAACAGTAATGCTTCATAGAAAGGGAGACATGCTTTTAAAATGTATATACATTTAGGTATCGTTAGTTGCCTTATCTACATCCCATTCAAAATTGGTGTCATTGTCATAAGTTATTTTCATTTTCAACAATATGTGATAGGTACCTACTTATTTAAAAAAAACAAAATCTATAGTTAAGTGTAAGTTTTTTACAAGACGGCATAAACTATTTTACTTTTAAATGCACCTTTTTAAAATTATTGTCAGTGATATGCATATTTCACATTAATGCAATTATATTTCAATTATACGTTTCTGATGGAGCTGGTATAATTATTATATAATTATGCAATTTATATTGAAATCAATTCAATTTAACAACTTAAATTTAATACCATTGTACTTTCTGTTTTATCAGATATCTTAAGTTTCAGTTTGAGTCAATATGAATGCAATACATAATATATACACACTTCCGTATACGTATATGCAATTATGCAATAAAATGCAGTACCCATTTAGCAGGTTTTTACTTGCACTACAATCTATAGTTAGATAATGTGCATAACAGTCAGTAGTGCATAATTAAATTGCCACACCACACAGCAATCATATTGAGAAACTACTATCACATTAATGCTTTCAATCTAATTGCTTAAACTTCTTCATCATTCTTTTCATGCTAATTGCAAAGAACAATGAAATCGTTATGATCACTTCTATTCGAGCAATTATAGCAATTGTGTCATATTCCAGAAGACCGCATTTGCATGTGCAAAACTTGGCACCTTATCCCCTGCAGAAATCTCAAGACGATTGCTAAAAGTGCCGCGATACGATCACGGGGCAATAATTAACAGTTATATTAATAACTTAATAAAAGGTGTACGCGATAAAATAGGTAATAGAGATTAATATCATTCTTATTCAAGTTTCGAAAATATTTTTTTTGATCCATTCTTTTTTACTCAGTTAATCATGATTAATGAACTTTGCATTATTTATGGAGTTTTCTGTAAACTTAAGGTTTTGAACAGAAGTGGTCAAATTAATGAAACTATATTATTTAATTTATTATAAATATAATCTAGTGAATCCTCACCAGAACCATCCATGCTGTAAAAGAAAACTTCGTTTATCAAAACTTAAAAAATAAATAAATAGAGAGAGGAACGGAATTGCATAAATAGACATAAAATTCTAAGAACATTACAAAGAACCGAAGTATGTTAAGAGAAATACAAATTTACAATTTTTACTTAATGATGAAGCACTCGAACACGAAAATAAAAACAAAAACTTTAATCATTTGTATTACTTATTACATTAATTGTTCCAAGAAGTTCTTTGAATTTTAATTTGTGGTTTGATTTGTATCAAACGAATTAAATGCCATACAATAATTAAAATCGGCACATCCGTTTGTTCTATTGGTTAAATGACTTTTTTGTGAGCAGAATCAACTTAAGCCCAGTAAGATATGTATGTACATTGCACATATGTGTATGTATAAACACCAGTTGTTTTATCAAGCACGCTAACTTCATACCACATATGACACGTTTGAATAATGTATGAATTTTGTACAGGGTGACAAATGGAAAGTTGCCTAAACTAATCATTCATAATTTTAAAATGAGTGAAGGGGAAAAAAATAGAAATACTATACGTATAAATTCAGTAAAGATGTCATTTTTATTTTAAATTAGTTCGAGCTGAATCAGACATTTTTGACAGATACTTATTGAGATTTAAAAAAATTGACAAAATTCGGCCAGGGGATACATAAATGCTTGAAAACATTATTAATAAATGAGTTCATACGATGAAATCAAATAATTTTTTTATAATTCTTACCTTCTGAGTGTTTTGGCTGTATACATTTTTACTTCCAAACTTGGTATGAAGACCTCTTTATATGCTTCAGTATAGTTTTTACCTCTAGAATAAAAGAACTCGATTTTTCTCCGTTTGTAAGGTTACTCATTTTAAAGTACACGTACAGTAGAACGCCGATTATTCGAATTAATTGGGACCGGGGTCGATTCGGATAATAGAAAATTCGGATAATCGGACATAGACTGGTAATAAAGAAAACCGAACTGTCACACATAGAATAAACTTTATTAACTTTAACAAACACAGTTCTACAATAACGCTTACTTGAACATCTCGATCAGTAAAATCACAAAACTTGTTTTTATTGAAAAATTACTTGGTTTTAATTTTTTATAATACGCCTAGGACCGATTCGGATAATTGGCGATTCGGTTAATCGGCGTTCGGATAATCGGCGTTCTACTGCATTTCTCTTTAAAACGTCTCAACAGAAAATGACAACACTCTAGTATATAACTACTGGGTCCCAACCTTCTTCGACATATTAGAGAGGAAAAGACATAGGTATACTTTAGGCAACTTTCCATTTGTCACCCTGTATGATTTATAACACGGGCCGATAAAATTTAACCAACCTTCTAAACCAAACGTATTTTGACGTACTGAATCCGAATCCGACCTCAGAATTGCTTCATCAAATCAGATTTTCGAGAGATTCTAATCTAAATATGGAAAAACCCATCTTTCGTTATATTTGAAGTTAAGTATGTTACATTACGAGGTAACGTTCTCCACGAAACTGGTTACGACATCTAAAAACACTGCTCTTCCCCTTCAAAAGCATTCAAATTCCGTAGAAACTACAACGTCATTGCATATTCTTCACCGTCTTGACCTGATGCTACTCAATTTCTGAATACCCATTAATATACCATTCTTAAAAATGTCAACCAACAATTTCTCGGAGAGGAAATAAGATACTGGAAAAATTAAAAATGGATTTTGAAGGGGGGAAGAGTGATACTTTCAGATTCGGTAAAGAGTTTTGTGAGGGAAAATTACCTCCTGATGTAACATAACCTCAAATATAACGAAAAAATGGGTTTTTTCCAATTTTAGGTTAGATTCTCTCGAAAACCTGATGTGATGGAGCAATGGGCGCATCCGAATTCAGCGTGTCAAAAACCTTCGGTAACGTATTGTCTAATTTCTGGTTTAAAATTTTGTCAGCCTGTGTAAAATGGCGCCCTAAATCCGTCATATTTATTTTTTTTAAATGTACAAAATATACCTACTCAGTACCACTCGCGGTACGATAAAAATTCATGCAGTAGCTTACGCTATGCGAGGAACTCACGAGACTTAATACATACCTTACCAAAACATTTCGAGAATATAAAGAAATGTTTAGAAATATATAAAATGCCATTTCAACAAAATTTGTTAAGTAGTTATTATGAAAGTACTATTCCAATTTTACGCGCCCCTCATTTTTTATAGTAAGAGCAAAGCAATAAAATATTTCTCCCTTTGGTGTAATAAATTTTATCAATATTTTTAAGTATACCCAATATAACCCAATGAATGATAAATATCTATGCTTGTTTTCTACCTTTTATCGATTTTTATTTTTCTCAAATGTATAGACACTCCTCTTACTAAATACACAATTTTTGAGATACATATACATATCTATAAGTGAAGGTCCTTAATGTGTTATGTTCGTGTACATAAATATTTCACAATAGCAGAAATGCAGTTGAAATAAATTGGAATGAGGGTATCCAGAGAGTGTCGTTCCCCTTCTTCACGAAAATGAGGGAGAAAATGCTGTCAATTTTCACTTATGTAACATTTAATGTAGGAAAGATAAAAAGAAATCTCACACATTCTTCAAATTTTATGTCTAATTTCCCTACAACAGAGGATTGTGTTTCATTTAGGTACCTGCTTTTTGCTATTTCCGATTGGTAGTGATGAGCTGAACTGATGAGCTTGCAATCTGGATCTCGGTCTTACAGAAAGTCCAAAGCCAATATTATACCTGCGCTAGCAAGACCAAGACTCGACTTGCAAGACCGAGATCAAGACCAAGATCATGTTTGCAAGACTTGACATGAATAAGACCAAACTGCCACCTTTTTGCTGACTGAAAAACAATTTTTCAATTTTGAGTATCTTTAAGGAGGGTTGCTTTAGTGAAAATCATCAGAGCTTTATGAAATTTGAACATAATACTTATTGGTTTGGTATTAATTAAACTTATACTCGAAATTTGAAAGTGTATTGTTCTACACTGTAATTCAAATTGTGATTCTTATATACACAAAAATTATCAATTTACTTGATTATTCATACCAAAAAGCAATGTAGTCTACCTTTTTTTAAACTTAAAAAATGTTTCAAAAATGGTAATTTACATAATTGATTATATATTTTAAAAAACAATTTGAAAATCACGGGAGGAGAAAATCCTGGATAGACTCAAAAAATTACAAACAAATTGGCACAAATGAGTTTTTTTTTTTTTTTTTTTAAATACTATTATGTACTATTTTTTTTTTTACTACATTTTCTCGGTTTTTTTAATTAGAGTTTGCTTTTACAAAACTCCGGATCTGAAATTGCCAAGGTTTCGTCATCAACTCTAGGATTTTTTCAGGTAGAATAAACAGTTTCGACAATATGAATTTCACATCGGTCAACCATCAAAAAAACAAGGAAATAACGAGATTACTTCAATAATTGGTTCAGTACAAAAAACCGTGTAAGCAGCTAAAAATCGTTTACTCGCTTTACTTAGAAGATCTACTAAATACGAGTAAGTTAGTTAAAATATTTGAGTGTGGAAATACAAGCATGCAAGTCTATACAACAAGACCAAGACTATGATAATTTATAGTTTTACTCATCACTATCGATTGGTATTGTTAAGGTTATCAAAATATTTGGGTAACAAACTGGAAATAAACATATTTCGGTGCAAGTATATTTAAAAGGAAAAAATTCAGTTAAATGTGACATTATCGTTCCACCAAATTTTATTTCTGAAAAAGTTGAAAACTGTTGAAAATTTCTCTCTCTCTCACTAGAGTAAATATTTATACTATATGCAAATAGAAAAATCGAATTTATTTGACGTCACGCAATATCGAATTATGTAAGCACACATGTGTGGCATGAAATGGAATTTATGAAAGCTCATATGTAAATAAATGCGCATTCTTAATGCTCTGCGGTATTGTTTGACTTCGTTGTTTCCAATTTGAGTTTCAGATTTGAAATTTACTTGAAATGTCTCTTATATTGCAATGACATTCCTTCCGTTGCTTTTACAAGGAACAATACAAAGAAGGGAATACAAAACCCGCAGCTGTTCCACTACAAAAACAGTCCTTAACGTTAGAAAAAGCTTCTTTCATCGTGTCAAGAAATGTGTTCGATGAAAACATGACAGTATGTTCTGTGTCAACATTTCATGTGCGAGTGTGATGCCCGCCCAGGGCATGTTCATAAATAACATGACCTACTTTTTGATAAAAATGATCCCTTCAATAATATTCAATCAGTTCATGAGTATCGTTGTTCTTGAAATATTCAGTGGTATCCTTTTGATAACTATGGATTGCTATGGATTGATATGTAATCTTCATTATTATGTTTCAGCTGGAATAATTCAGAGAAAAATTTTATGACATAAAATCTTCCAATTAGAATTAACCCAGGGAATTACATACTAAACCCGCGCAAAATTACTCATTCTCTAGAGAACACCGATTATTTCTAATTTCTACGGATTTGGAGGGTACTCTGATGGGAATTCCCATTATATAAATGAAATCTGCAACATTTCTGAAGACCGTCACAGTTCATTATGGCGTCAATACATCAATCATAATTTTCGGTATATTGAATTATGTAATAAGAACCAAGACCGAAATTATACAAACCTGTTTCCCAGAGTATACATCATCTTTAATGAAAATCTGTTTGGCTTTAACTTTTTGCTCAACTTAATTAGAAAAGTTTATGCTCTTTCAGTACCGAGCCCTTTCATTATTGGTTATATAGCCCTCGATTAAAGATGTTGTCATGGTTCCAACCCCTGACCCCCATAAAAGCAACTGGCACTTAAGCATGCTTCCCACATAATTCGTGTCTATTGTCAATGCTACGAGCTAGGTAGGGCTAATGTTTTTTTTTGTACTTCAAACGCGATATCCTATCCCCATTTCTTAAGTTTCACGGCTTCCAGCAAATGATTCTTTATCGACTCCTTGAGGTGTTCCTTCGGCAAAGGGAATGGATCGAAAGTGAAATTGTGACTTTGAGAAGCATTAAGTCTAAATTTATACCAGTGACCAACATGGCAATGGATTACATTTTTCATAGAATATATTGTTACATTTTCCTAATTGTAAGTTGCATGAAAATTTCATGTCCGCTTTTGCGTCTATCCCTGCATATCTTATGATTCTTACGCTTACTCATGAACAAATATAATTGGACTTAATTGCATAGATGAACAAGAAAATTTCGTACAACATGGATTCGATTTGTCATTTCTTAGTTATAAAGATTTTTTTAATTTTAGCAATATTTTATGTAATTTATAAATTTACAATTAGTCAAAGGATCATGATTTAACATTTATTTAAAAAAAAAAAAATGTCCCTCATCTTATTTATAAAATATCATCAAAACTATTTCTCTATGAATCATAAAAAATATTTCCATATAAAATCTCGGGATTTCAATTGGTTCATACATTTTCTCGAAATTTCGTGCCATTGATCAAGCAAAAGAAAATGATTACCTTTACAACGGAATGCCACAAGACTTCTCTTTCAGTATTCCCTAAATCAAGTTCTAACACCCCCTGTTAATTTTCAGGTAGCTTATTCAATTAAATAAAGACTAGGAATGGTTGCATAAGCCAGAAGTTGAGATTGTCTACTAGGAAAGAGAAAGGGAAGGTAAATAGTTTGAAAATTTAACAGATATGTATCTGTGAGAAGAGAAGTGGAAGGTAAATAGTTTGAAAATTTAACAGACAGATACATATCTGTTAAATTTCCAAACTATTTACATTCCACTTCTCTTCCCTAGTAGACAATTTCCAATTCTGGCTTACGATATTTTGAGATATATGTACTACCATGATCAAAAAGAAAAGGGACTTTTGACCACACAGTGCCATCTGCTGTCCCAAATTATGGAGAATATCTATGAAGGTTCTACCAATCTAAAAAAAAAAAAGTATTATTATCGGACATCAGATGATACTGCACGGTTAAAAGTGCTCTTTCTTTTTAATCATGGTAGTATACCATATGCAATAAATTGTGCGGGTGATGTGTTACTTTTCGAAACTTTGAAGTTGAATTTCTCAGAAGCTGTATGCGATCGCTGGAGATTTCCGCATGTTCCACCCATGGCTCAGCTAATCTCAGGATTGGAGAGTCCGAAACAAAAAAATCAAACGGCATTTTAAAGAGGAATACTTCTTATTTCAAAATTAACCACCATTAACAAAAAAAAAAAAAAAAAAACCAAGATTTATTAAAATCGGTTCAGTCAATCCGAAGATTAGAAAAAGGATCATTTCGAGAAAAACGCGTTTAAAGTTTTTTTACGTTTTAGGGGGGTCTAGTAAAATTATGACAAAATTGCTTATTAAAGGAGGAAGGCGTGTATTAAATTATAAAATTAAATGACAAAAGGAGGAGAGGGGGATAAAAAACTAAAAATTCGCATGACGTTTAATGTAACTTTTTTCTGTTTGAAATTTCTTAATAAAATTTTGAAAGATGAGATAATGAGTTGAAAAATGCAAAACAAAAGAAATCGATTATTTTTAAATTATAACCGGTAGTAGTCCCTTAAAAATCCCCGAGGAAACCTCAAACTCAACTTGTTGCTATCATAATTTTGGAATTAAAGATGATATCATATATGTAATTATAATAGCAATTTAAGACGACAAACATCTGGAAAAATAAAGAAATTAAGGTTCATCACTTTTAGAATACAACAATATTTCAAATAAGTAACTCCGTAAACGCATAGTATCTCTGTCTATCAACAATCTGAGACAAATTGTCTTCTGCAATATTAGACCCACCATATTTAATTACCAAAATTGTGAGGAAAATAATTAATTTAATTTCCTACAAAAAAGTTCTAAACACCAAATCGCTAACATCCATATTTCTTGAGATATTGGGCTTTGAAGTTGAGGTAGTGTGGAATTTTCATGGATTATTGAGCTAAATTGTAGAAACACTACATTTGAATTGAATTTCCTAGAAGTTTGTCATATTCACTTTTTCTGTACCTCTTGTTATTTAGGAGATAGGAGCAAAAAACGAACATTTTATGGAAAAATTGGGTTTAGTGACCCGTACTACCTTTCTGGTGGGAGTTAGGGTTACGCCGCAATAGACACTTTTGTAGAGCATTTAGTTCTGAAGAAACCCTATCATTAACCAAGATTATACCATAAAATGCTTCTGAGCTGTAGAGTTTTGAAGAAAAAAAGTCAAAGTTTACATGTATTTTATATGGGAAATCTTTATACGCCTTGGTCGAGCACTTAATATTAATATTAAGAGCTCCAATTTTCAGGGAATTTTTGTTTAGGTATTTCCCACATTATTTTGAGGTGGGATTAAAAAAAAAAAGTAGTCGTGAAAAAAAAAAAAACACCCTAGTATACATACTATACATATTACACCCATCGTCATGAATTCTAAAATGTTAATACCCTAACTCCAATGCTTGGTGGAAATCTGAGGAAAGTTACAAATTGACGTCCACTATGTTAACTTCAAAAATTGATACACTTCGCATACCTACTTTCAATGAATATTAATAATTTCTTGCTTGTTAACACATTACTCTCAAAATTCTGAAATTGGAATATTTTTTTCTGAATTCTCAGTCTGAGGAATTATTTTATCTGTTCGAAGTATATTGTTCTTTGGCCAGTGTAATCAAGTACATAGTATTTTATTAAATTGAATATGCGATTGTCTCCTGTCTTTTAGTTTAAGAAAATTGTAAAATTCAAATAACTACAAAAGTTGTAAACGATAAATTTAAACGCATTTTTTATAAATATTTTTCGAACTGAGACCCAAAAAGTAAAAATGCTATACATACTTATATTATTTTAGCATTTCTTGGACTTATCATTATATTTTTCTTCAACATACGAATTCCATCGAAAACACGTTGCGGTTAACCAAACTTATTTCATTGAAATTAAGGTTGAAAAACTTACGTTAGCTTGCGGTCGCCAATGCGATTTAAATTTATTGAATTACTTATTCTGATTGGATTTGAAAAGGCGATCGAATTACAGCAACACTTTCTTTGATATTTATAAATCAGTCAATATGCTCTCCATCAATTTTCCAATTATATTTTATTACTACAGCACATACAAATATTATAAATCGTTATTAAAATTGTAAATTCACAACTGCTAACCCAAAATAAAGAATGTACCCATATAATAAGAATTTTTACGTTTTATCTCTTTATAAAAGTCCCCTTTGAAATGCCATATAAGAGAATTTTCATCATTCTCAATGTTATTGCTAAAGGCATTTTTGCCCCGAATCAAAAGGAATACCATAAAAGGAATTTTTAATATTGGATGTTTTTCTTCTTGGTTCGCATTGTTTCTTTTTTTTACAAGTGATGGAAAACTTTGTTTCTTTACAGCATCTAAATTAATTTTTGTACATAATTTATATCTCAATATTAAACGGAGGTCAACCTTCTTTGGAAACCTTAATATTGATAAAAAAAAACTTAAAAACATTGATTTTAAGTGCCTCAAGACACTCGAAAAAAATTTTAAAGAATATTTACTTAATGTTCATTTAAACAAATCGTATATGTAAAAACGTTAACATACAAGCAAATTAAAAGAATGAGAATGAATTATTATAAAAATAATCCCAAAAGAGGGAACATTTTGCTTTGTTTTGGAGAAAGTTAATAATATTTTCGTGCTAAATCTTTCACAAAACTGATATTCTATTTACTCTCTTTCTTTACAGCTAAAATTATATTTTTCTACATAGTATTTTATTCAGCGTTAGCTGGTTTTTTTGCTGCTATGTTAGCTGTGTTTTATCAAACATTAGAGAATGATAAACCAAAATGGCAACAAGACAATGGTCTAATTGGATCAAATCCAGGTAAGATTATATTACTAATTTTGTACATATTCCCTTTTTGTTCAATTAATATTGACTAATTAACTTTAGTCAAAATAAAAGAATTCAATTGTGCAAAATAAAACGATTTTCGTAGAGAAAAAATCGCAAATACATAAAACTTATTTGTGTCCGGAAAGAAATAGTTCAACTGACTTAATTTAATTAGCTAATTGGATTCCTTGAAAAATTGGATATTTAATGGATACTCCTAACCATCAGTGAAAGAATAATTTTGGCTGCAGTGCTTACAATTAGAATTATGTCATTGAGTCGGATAACTTTAACGTAATTGTAAGAAACGAAAAATGGTGATGAAATTATGATTATATTGTTTACCCACAATTTTCAGTGGGACTGTAAACAGCTCTTGAAGATATTGTTTTCTTGAGGTGTTTAGAAGAAGAATGTTTTATTAAAGGCACTTCTTCAGCCTAAAAAAATTGTGGTACATTGTCTATTCTTACACATCGGTTTAAGAATGAAATATAAATATTATCTTCTAAAAATCTATGCGAAATCACAACGCTCTAAATTCCGCATTTTCTTCAAATTATTCTTTACATATTGATGTTTTTGCGTGCCGATCTAAAACTTAAATTTTTATTAATAGGTAATATGTTCCTTTAGTTATTATAACTACACTCTTAAAAATGCACCGAAAATTACTAAAACGTTGCATTAAAATTTTCTTGGCATAAATGAAGTGAAACCAAAGTGAATATATAATTCTGCAGATTAGTAAAATTACTACTCGAAATATAATTATGTTCCTAAATATTAGATAATATTAATAACGGAATTATAACAAGAAAAGAAAAATACTTTGAAATAGTGTAATTTTACATTTCAGATACTGAAAATATTTTACATGAATACAAGAGTGTTCCTGAGTATTATATACTTTCGGGATGACACTTACAAGGAAACGTCCTTAGGTGTGTCTCACCGAATTTGATGAAATTGAAATATGTTATAGAGCATCGAAAAATAAGAGATACGTTTTTTTTTTTATCTGCGGATACGCACATTTAGAGGGTGAAAATCACCTCTAAAATTTACCCCCAAAAACAGTTTTTCCTAAATATTTCAAGTTCTAATGAATTTTTTTCGAATAAAACAAAATGGAAATGATGTCTCATAAATATACTAACCTTTTTTCAGTAATCCGATTCCCGGGGGGTGGCAACCCTTATTTTTTATTACTGAAAAACGATTTTTTTTTTAATTTTGGCGTCACAAAAATAACAGTTTTAGTTAAAAATTATTAAAAAATATTTTTTTTTACATACGATTTTGAAAAATAAAGTTGTGTTTTTGGGTTTTCTTAAAGAGAGCTCCTCAAGGGGTAAACAACCCCTAGCACTAATATGTAAACGATGTATATTCTTTCAGATATCAGTTTTTTCGTGAAAACCAGTATTAAGGGGTTTTTGGAGTCGCTGATTACGAATCTGAGGTTATATTTAAAAAATTCAAAATGGCGGATCCTAAATGGCGGACAAACTTTTGAAAAATACACCAATTTTTATAAAAAAAAAAAAAAACAATAAATAAAAGTACCCCGTATCGTAGTATCCGCAGATAAAAAAAAATACGTGTCTCTTATTTTTCGATACTATATAACATATTTCAATTTCATCAAAATCGGTGAGACACACCTGAGAACGTTTCCTTATTAGTGAAAAGGCCATTCCTCCTCCTGTAATAATTATATGGACCAGAAATAATTTTTTCAAATTCCTCATACCAACAACGTTAAAAATTAATAAAATCATCCTTAGATATTTACTACAATATATGGAAAAATCAACAAAATTAGGTGCAATGACTTAAATTTTAAAACACTGAGTAGAAGCTTAGTCTTAATTTTTATACAGAAACAACGAGTTTCAAATTGAGATCGTGCTAGGTTTTTTTTTGTAAAAATTGAGACGTATCTATTACTTGTTTTTTTAGAATATGAGCCAATATATTCGAAAAAGTGTGCAGTTATGTGAGCAATGACTAAGCTTTATAACCGGAAAGTAGTAATGCTTCTATGTCTCATTACAAGCAATTGTTACTTAAAAATCAAGAAAATTCTCTATAAGAAGAAGCATTATTTATAGATAAGTTCAATTAACAGATCTACTTAAATCTGTGTCATATTCCTTCTGTTTTTAAAATTACACATGAAAATGGAATCTCATTCAATTTCATTAAGGACAAATTACATAAGTCAAAGTATTATTATGAATATAATAAAATTAAAGATTATGTTAGATAAGTACAGTGTATTACATTATGTAAAACTACGACCTATATCTATCTAGTAAGAATTGTTTAGAATGTAGGCATACACAGTATTTTTAAAATATTCATTAAATTAAACGATCTTCATTTTTAAACTTTCTACTTCATTGCCAATATTTATTAAAATTCGTCTTTTATAACCTTTATTGAAATACATACATATATCCTTTAATGTTCGGAATCACAATGCAAAATTGACTCATATTTTTCGATGTAAAAAGTTGTAGGATTTCTACTTAAAGATATTATATAGAAAAATTTTAAATCGAATTGCATTCGATTCATCTTTAATTTTTTTTAAATAATTAACAAATTCGAAATACTTGCACTAAATCTTGCTGTCGCGTGAATTGTAATAATTAGAAAACTAAAAAAAGAGAAAGCACACTAACTACAAATATTTATGGATTACAGGTCTTGGCTTTAGACCCATGCCTCCAGAAGAAAATGTTGAGAGCACATTGATCTGGTATGTTTCGTCACAACCCGACAACTTCAAGTACTGGGTTGATGAATCTAGTAAATTTCTCAAAGGTTATTAAATAATTTATTTTATTGGTTTTTTTTTTTTCTATAATGTATAACTGACTTTTTTTAAAGAACTCGCTGATGGCCAAAAAACAACCAACAGAATAAACTGCAGTTTTGATTCCCTGCCTCCACATGGCAAAGTCTGCGATTTAGATCTAAGTAGTTTCAAGGAATGTACACCTGAAAATAACTTTGGATACGATAAAGCGAGACCATGCATTTTCCTGAAATTGAATAAAGTAAGTGGAAAAAGTTTTACTGACAAAATTTATTAAAAGTATGAATATTTTTCATAGATTTATGGTTGGGTGCCTGATATTTATAATGACTCAAACCAATTACCAGCTGAAATGCCAGAACATCTTAAAATACATATTGCCCAGATGCAGGAACTAAAACCAAAAGAAGTAAATAATTTTAATTAAGTGGTAAGAATTTTTAGATATTTTTGTGTAATATTTTTGTGTAACTACAGACCGGCCTGGTGTGGGTGTCGTGTGAAGGTGAGAATCCCGCTGATACTGAAAATATCAAAGCTAGGGACTATTATCCACGAATGGGTTTCCCAGGTTACTACTTTCCGTATAAAAATACTGAAGGATACGTGCAACCAGTAGTAGCAGTTCAGTTCGACGTAACTAGTAAGTATCGTTTTTCAAAATAACATAACAAAATTGCATAAATATATTACTATACCCCTGACAGACTTCTATTTAAATGTGCTTCATTTTCATATGATATTTTCTCACTATTTATAATTTAAGTTATCAAAATTTTTTATTTAAATAGACATTAGCTGCGCCTTATTTTCATGATCTGATCTGGATCTAGATTTTACACTATGTTGAATTTTCCAAACTGTTACCTATAGCAAAGATTTTAAAATTTACAAAAAGGACATCAAATTACCTTGTTTTTGCCCATCCAAACTTCAAATATTGAAATTAATTTCAATAAAAAAATTTTGGAATTAATTTTTTGACGCAAGTGGTTATAAATGTATATAATAAATTTTTTGGTAGGCCTGTTTTGATCTTGTTTTTATATAATTGAGTATGTATATTAGGGTGCTTTTTTTTCGTGACTATTTTTTTTTTCAGTCCCACCCCGAAATTTTGTGGCAAATACCTAAACAAAAATTCCTTGAAAATTGGAGCCCTTAATATTAATATTAAGTACTAGACCAAGGCGTATAAAGAATTCCCATATAAAATACACGTGAACTTTGATTATTTTTCTTCAAAACTCTACAGCTCAGAGGCATTTTATGGTATAATCTTGGTCAATAGTAGGATTTCTTCAGAATTGAATGCTCTACAAAAGTATCCATTGCGGTGAAACCCTAACTCCCACCAGCGAGGTAGTACGGTTCAATAACCCCAATTTTACCATGAAATTCTCGCTTTTTGCCCCTATCTTGTAAACAACAAGAGGTACAGAAAAAGTGAATATGACAAACTTGTCGCAAATTCAATTTCCTACAAAAAAGTTCTGTACACCAAATCGCTAACATTGATATTTTTTGAGATATTGGGCTTTGAAGTTGAGGTAGTGTTTCCACAATTTAGCTCAATAATCCATGAAAATTCCAAACTACCTCAACTTCAAAGCCCAATATCTCAAGAAATATCGATGTTAGCGATTTGGTGTTCAAGAACTTTTTGGAGGAAATTTAATTTCCAACAAGTTTGTCATATTCACTTTTTTTGTACATCTTGTTGTTTACGAGATAGGGGCAAAAAGCGAGAATTTCGTGTAAGAATTGGGGTTAGTTACCCGTACTACTTCGCTGGTGGGAGTTAGGGTTACACCGCAATGGACACTTTTTTAGAGCATTGAATCCTGAAAAAATCCTACCATTGACCAAGATTATACCATAAAATGCCTCTGAGCTGTAGAATTTTGAAGAAAAATAATCAAAGTTCACGTGTACTTTATATGGGAAATCCTTATACGCCTTAGTCTAGTACTTAATATTAATATTAAGGGCTCCAATTTTCAGGGAATTTTCATTTAGGTATTTGCCACGAAATTTCGGGGTGGGACTGAAAAAAAAACAATAGTCACGGAAAAAAAAGCACCCTAATGTATATGCATTTTTTAACTGCAAACCTATATTATTTTGGAAATTACAATAAGCACCAAAAATAACATCACTAATATAGGTCAAAGGTGATTTTTTCCAATTTTTACCCTCTTTTATGAGATATACAATTTTTCCTAAGTAGAAGTGCACAGGCTCCGCTTTCAATTTTATATACAGTCATCTTTAATGTTTATGCTATCAAAAAATAAAAATAAATAAATAAAAGTGGCACAACTCCACTAACAACACCAACACAATTTTAGTGACTGCGCACAATCACATTATGATCAGATAAAGGCGTGATTGCACAAATGAGACGGAAAGCAGGGCAAACTACAAAGAATTCCTACACTTTAAGCTCTTGTTGAGTTGGTACTTAAGGATCACAATAAACGAGTGTGTAGGCACTTTATGAATCTCAAGATTCAGTGAAAACTTCAAGTGGTAGAGAAAGTCGTATACGCTATTCAAAATTTCATTTATAGGATCAAATCTTTAAGAAAAGACATAATTCATCGAACCCGAAATTGACAAGGGATATTTTGTATACATTTCAAGTATAACAAAAAAAAATATTTTTTATTCTAGCACTACTCAAGCTATCTAATCTGATTTTTCATGTCTCTAAGGAAAATCTATAGCTAGAAATGCTAAACTAGGTTTATAAAATTAGCTTTCAATCATTAGGGCGACCCAGGTTTTTGGTCGATTTTTGTTCGGGTATGATTAACTTTTAGGCTTTTGTTTTCTACCAGGTGAATGCGCAATACGTTTACTTATATTTCTATTTTCTTGGATATATTTTAAGACAGAAATATTTTAGTTTTCTTAATGAATCTTTCATTTTTTTGAGATTTCTTTAATCTTTAATTTCTAAATTTGTATAACAGTTTCGAAATCAGAAACTACTAATTTCCCATTCGTATATACACAAATTCCTTAAAATAGCAAAAATTGAGCCCGCTTTTCTAGAATCCTAAATCCAAATTCTGATATTAACTCAATCAAACAGACAGACAGATATTTTATTTATACATGTATGTATAGATTAATAATCGCAAACTATTTTGTTTATTTTCCTTTCAGCTGGTGTTCTAATAAATATTGAATGCAAAGCCTGGGCAAGAAATATTCACCACGATCGTTCAGAAAGAAGAGGTTCCGTCCATTTCGAGCTAATGGTTGATTAAGAAATGGCATCTCTTTTAAGTTAAAAGTTCATACAACAAATTTAATCTTAATAAATAGTATAAATAACACAGATAAACGAGTAGATAACTAAAAGAACACAAGTGAGAAACGCAATAGAACAATTTAAAACTTTTCAAAAATCAACAAAGCAGAAACAATTTAAAAACAAAAAATGAATAAAGAAAATTCAGAAGAAGCTACGGAAAGTCTCACCCGTATCATCAATACAGGCACAGACACAGACACGAGTGAAAATCAGTCAAAAAGAGATAGCAGTAAACAACTACTCATATTTCAATACATGTTTTAATTTACCCAGCCCTTTCCTAGTAAAGTAAATTAATTAAACCCACTCTAAATTTTAAGTAGCATAAGAATGTAATGCAATGTAAGCTCCGCAAACAACAACAAATAACTAAGAGTAAAGAACATTAGAAACAAAGTGAATATATTCATAGTGAGAACAAATTACACCGAATAAGTGTTTGAAGTAAATTCAGTTGTTAAACTATTACGTATAAACAAAGTAAATATTTATAATAAAAATTATGAAGATCAAGAGGATAACGCTATTTTAGATCGACACCGAAAAACACAAGAAAAGCAGAAGCATGTGCTATTTTTAATTATAATTTTTTAAATATGTATCTATAAAACCACAAAAAAAAAACCAATAATAGCTAAACTGGTAAATTTTAGTAGTATAAATAAAGATTCTAATAATAAATTACGAATAATTTCGGGCTCCTAAAGCGGTAAGGACACCAAAGCGGGTGAAAGCGGCACCCTGCACATTTCATTCCCAAAATTCTGGGATTGGTCGCGATCAAGGAAGCTGCTGATCAACGTAATTTAACGAGAAACACTAGAGAGCTAAAATTCGCGTACATCACTGAGCTACAATAATAAAATTTAACTATATAAATAAAAGATAAAGCAAAATTTATTTATTTTTAAACAAAGGTATATAAAGTAAATAAGGGTATTTAATTATTAATTGTTACTTAATTTAAACTACCACTAGGAGATTCAGAGATATGTATGGATAAACCTGGGCCAGGAGGAGCCAGCGGCAGATTTTCGAATAATATTTTTAAGGCGAAGAGGTAGACAAAAAATGTTATGTACACGAAGGAGTGGCTGAATTTACTTAAATAATTAAGTTTAGTTTTATTCGTGAAATGTTTGTAAATGTTTTATTGAACACTTTTTGTAACAACTATTGTATGTAAGTGGTTGTTGAGTATTTTACGCCTAGGTTAATGTTTTAATGTTTTTCCGTTGTAAGCTTGTCTTTTTACTTTAGTTTTTGTAAAATAAAAATACAAACCAAAGTAAATATAATTAACATCATAAGCTACAAACCAAAAAAAAAAAAAAAACAAACGTGATGAGATAGACGAAACTCGCAGAAACACTTAATAGGCCTTTTAGCATTGCGAGAGGAGTTATAATTTCTCAAAAGTTATGCCCCGTCAGTTGACAACAACAGATTTCAATATTCCGATTCTTCTTTTTGGATACTACCAGCTGACTTTATTTAATAACCAACGAGTGGAATCCAGTCTCGTTTACCTTCATTTAATACTTGACTAAAGTAAATCTTTCAATATACTTTCCAAGTCGCAACAAAAAAGGGCATAACATAAACGTAAATTTCTAGACATATATTTAGAAGGGAGGAATCATTTTTCGCGCTTTTTTACATTTTCACCTCCAAAGCAGTACATAGCGTCAATATATAGAAGAAGAAAAAAAAGAGTATAACTTCCGTTGATCTGTATAAACTTTCTTTGAGAGAAAAGGGTGTGGAAGCGTTGGAGTAAATTAATAGAAGAACAAATACGTTAAATATTATAGTGCATATAGAAAGTGTATCATTGTTACATATGGTTTTAAGGAAAAAAACTAATTAAAAAACACACAATTGTAAAGTTAGTAGTGGTCTATCAAAAAGAAATTGGAACGTGGTCGCTATATGCTGGTGGTGATGTTCTAAATGAACGTAAGCCGAAAGTTAAGAGAAATTGTGTGTCTTTACATAATTAGCGCCGAGATTTTTAAATCGCGCGCTTTCCTTTATATTCATATTGTTGTTACTGACAATGTGGTTATAAAAATCAGTGAAATTAGGTGAATTTATCAAGTAATTCAGTACTAAAAATGAAAAAAAAAAATTAATAAAAATAATAAGATGTGGAACAGACGTTGCACAATGTGGTCAGTTTCCGCTGTTAAAGAAGCAGTGAAAGTACTTACGTAGGTGATTTAAAAAAAATGACAAACCCTGTGCCCATTACCTTCACGCAGCTGTGATAGGAGTAAGCCATTTCCCTCTTATAATTCAATACTTTCGTGTAACTGCAGCTTATACCCAGGGTTTTCAAGGGAAGAAATTATGTTTCTATTCAAAAACAGAACACCTCGACGGCAATTAAACATTGTGCTTCTCTGCCGAGGAAGAATTTTTGTACCTAAAGTATTGAAACGCAATTACCTTCTTTCTATGTCTTTTTTTTATAATAAACATTTAATTCGTCGAGACAAACTCGTTATATACTATATACGTAGAAGGTAATTTGCTTTAAAAAAAAAAAAAAAAAAAACTCAAAGAAGCAGTGGTTCTGTCATATCATCCTATTCTAGAAATATCAATTTAAAAATTAAAATATTGCCTTAATATATTCGCATGACATAATCCTGCATTGAATTGTTTCAAAATTTTTCTCTTAGGTATGCGCACAAAGTACATCGCTACATTTCAAAATTGGAAACATTTTCTTGTATTGCTGCAATTTATACTGATGCGCGAACATAAAATATTGGATATATAAATAATAAAAGCCCGTAAGTACCTCTCACAAATAACATAATGAACAGTATTGGTCTGTCTGGCAAAACTAAACTTCTCTTAGGTTAGTAGCGGATGAAAATTCTAAAATTTTGCTCATTCATTTATACAAAATGAATTCCCAAGAGCTGGTAAAACTTCTTCTTCACTCTTCTCAATGTAGGTTTTTTTAAGTCTGCAGAAAGTCTTTGCGTTACGCCAGAAGCTATGCAGCGATGAATCACTTACACCGACTACATATACCTACCATCTAACAAAACTCATTCAAAATACTCTAGAAGTAGAGCAGCATAATAATCTAAAGCCTCTTTCTGAAACATAGCAAGAAGAGCAGGCAACTGTAAAAACACCATGTCAGTAGCATGAGCTAAGAGATACAAGGTTTTTTGTTCTATTGATTTAAAAATTTACAAGGAAAAATAAATGAAAAATTAAAGTATTTCCATTCACTGCCCAGAATAAAGTAAAATTTAAAATAAAATATAAATGTACATTTAAAAAAGAAGTGACTTGTCGAACAAAAGAATTAAAGCCAACCGTCCCAATTGCTGGGAGGGGCAAATAAAATTTGTTTGTAGTGTCAGTCTGAAAATGCTACGCTTTTAATTGTTTTTTTTTTTCGCTTAAATAGTCGACAGAGCGCACTCACTTTCTGTTACATTCGTTATAGTTTAGTAGTAAATCATCACCATTCTAAAATTTGTGAAACTAATAAAATTCCACGTAAAGTAACAAGGGCGAATGTTATTAGAAATCCAATTAAAAAATTAATAATTTAAAAAGTAAGTAATTAAATAAAATTTCTACAAGATGATTAAATTTGAGAAGAAACTGTATATGTAAATGAGAAAACGAATAAATTAGTTAATAACAAGAACACCTAATTTATATTTTCTTACTTCTTTTGGCATTTCCTGTCGATAATGTGACACCAACTAAAATTTTTAAATGGCAATGAGACGGTGTAATAAATTTACCTAAAATTAGCGAAAGCGATTAATCAATGACAAATTATAACACTAAAAAAAATATGCGATTGCAGCATAAGCTAAAGACCAAAACTTGTCAAGTTAAACTAAACAATAAAAAGGTAAGAAATAACACAGAGCAAAGTGAGACAAAGAAACTAAACATAAGAAAACTCAAATTTCTTCTTGAAACTAACCATAACATTGTGACAAAATAGAAATGTGAAGGAACACAAAGATTTATTAATTATTACTGTTTTATTCATTTTGTGAAAGATCTTTATAAACTTATAATTTAAGACGAGGAGATACATTCTTTTTCCCTATGCCACCATCATTAAATTCTATGTTAGAAAATTGTTTAAATGAAAAGGAAATTATTGAGAAATAAATGAATAAAAAATTAAAATATATTTCTTTTTTTTTTCTATTATAAAACAAAAAATTAAATTGAACCCCACAATCCCTAACTTCTGGTACAATTTGCATGTGCCCCTGCACTTATCGATTTAAGGGATGAAAACTTCACCCAACTTTCATACTTAAAAAGTTATGCCAAAACCCCCGGGGAATACATATAAACACAGGCCGTGAAGTAGAAAATGCATACATAGTGATGTAGTCCGAGAATCGCCGCGAAATACCATTGCTTCTTATGGCGGAAGATCCGAAGCATGCCGCTGCACTCGCCTGAACTGCTAAACATTTACTTTTACGCGAAAATGATATTCTACTAACTATAACTATAGTGGAATACTTTTCTAGTGATCTGAAAAACTTTATAGTGACAAGAACAAAATATTAGAGTTTTTTGCACTTAAACACAACTCTACCATTCAACTCAACCATTTCCCAGAACAAAACAGCAGCGGCAGGTCGACTTGACAGCACGACTTTCCGTGGTAATTTGTTCGATGGGCAGTAAGAGTAACGTTTGAACGCAAATATCTTTAATATTTTGTTCTTGTAGGCCAGTCAATTAAACCTCTGAAGCCGAAGATTGTGATGGAGTGCTCATTTTTGGGTATACAGTCCCTGGCCAAAAAATTACAAACACTTACAAATTTCATCTTTACCTGCAATTGTCCTCATGCTTTCTTCTTGAATACCTCTTTATTATATTAATGTTTATTGGTAGGATTTACCTAATTAGTTTACGGTAATAAAACGATGGGTTGATCCTTTTTCCAGGTTAAAAAAGTATAAAACAACGGTTATTTCATGTTAGAGGTGCCAGTTGTTCAAGTGCTTCAGGTGAATTAACTGTGTTATTTTGGTGTCTAAATTGAATAATTTGTCTTAGTCTGGTTTTGTTTGTAAAGTTTTTTGGAATTAAACATTGAATTGTTGGGTAAGTAGTCAAATTGCTGCATTTTGAGACATTATAACGGTACAAAAAGGCAATATTAATGAAAATCTATATTTTTGTACAGATTTCATAATGGGACGTAATAAAGATATCCCCAATGAGAAAAGAACTGCAATTTCTGCACTACTCAGAACGGGGAACCGCTCAATGAGAGAAATTGCTCGTCTCCAAGGTGTTTCACCTTATGTCGTGGTTCAAATTTCGAAAAAAATGAAGGAAAATTCTTCGGTAACATCGTCAAAGCGGGCAAACTGTGGACGAAAAAAAAAAACTACGCCTAGAGCAGAACGCAAGGTGGTGTCAATTGCTGCTGCGAATCGCAGGGCACCCTTGCGGGACCTAAACAAAATGGTCCATGATGCTGGCGTTGAAATTTCAGACCGAACTTTGCGAAGAAGATTGAAGGATGCCAATTTTCAATGCAGGCGACCGGTAAAAAAACCACGTTTAACTAATAGAATGAAGAAAGCGAGACTTGCATTTGCTACTGAATATTCGCAATTCAGTGTAGAATACTGGAAAAAGGTAAATATTGATATTCCTCCAGAATCCATAAGTTTACAAGCATTAATTGTAATATTTAATTTTTTTAAATATTTTTCAGATAGTGTTTTCAGACGAATCGACGTTCCAATGCCTTACAGAAGCCGGTGGATTTGTGAGAAGGCGCACGGGAGAGAAGTTTCATTCGTCATGTATTCAGAGAACCATCAAGCATCCGCCATCTGTAATGGTATGGGGAGCAATTACAGTTAACGGACCAGGACCACTTTATTTCGTCGAGGGGACCATGAAGCAGGACCAATATAAAAAAGTTTTGGAGACCGTGGCACTGCCATATTTTGATGAAATTGGCTTTTGGACATCTTCGTTCACCTTTATGCAAGATGGCGCCCCATGCCACACCGCGAAATCTGTAAAAAAATGCATTTCCGATAAAAATATTCCTTTACTGCCATGGCCAGGAAATTCACCGGATTTGAACCCTATTGAAAATGTGTGGCATGAACTTAAGAGGCTAGTTTACAAAGAAAATAATACCAATCAACAAATCTTGATCGAAAATATTAAAAAAATATGGCATGAGGCGCCTGAGATAAAAGATTGTATCAAAGCTTGCATAGAGAGTATGCCAAGAAGAATCAATGCAGTCAAATTAGTAAAGGGTGGCAACACTAAATATTAATTAATATTATTATTATTATTGATATCACTTCCCTAATGTATTGTTCTTTGATGTTATGTATAAATTTTTGACAAATATATAATTTTTTCTACTATAAAATATATTTGAATGAAAACTTTATGAAATTTTAAAGGTGTTTGTAATTTTTTGGCCAGGGACTGTATTGTTGGGGACGGTGAGAAATGAAGCTCTAATTTTTTTCCACCTTCAGGGGTGTTTGCGAAGGGGTGAAAAAGGGTGAAAAAGGTTTTTTGTTTATAACTTTGAATAAAAAAGGCAGCCTGGGTGGAAACGTTAGAGGGTGATATAATAAATGATTATTCATCTTGTATTAAAGTTTCCACCGGTTTTGTTTATTGCAAAATTGTTTATTAACAATTTCACTCTCCCAAATCGAAAAAAATCACGGCTGATTTTTTTAAAAATACTTAAGCTCGTACGATGTCTTTCATTTTCACAATATCACTAGAAGACGCAATCCCCCATCATATACCAAAAATTCAAGACGGTTCCATGCATTTCACCTGAGATAATCACCCACATACCTCACCTGTTTTACACCGAAAAATGCACATTTTTAATCCAAGTCAAGATATCCCCCACGAATCGTCGCCCACCGACCAGCTATCGCTGAGCAGCACACATTTTTTCCCAGCCCACGGCGGGGAAGAAGAAGATTTGCGACTGATTGAAAAACGGAAATCGCTATAACTTTCGATGTATGTAACGGAACTTAATGTATGATGGCTTCAAAAATCACTTATTTTTTTCTCCATCTTTTTCTCATACACCACTTTCACCTAATAATTTTACTTTTTTTATATTGAATTAAACTTAAAAAAAAAAAAAATTAATTACATTTTATGCCTTTTCTCCCACAAAACTAAACTTTTTTGAAATATTCTTAATTTTGTAGTTATCTACAGATTCCACCCTTTATTCTCATAATTTTTATTATTTTCCACAAATCCCCCCCTGACCCCACCGAATAAATTTATTACCCCTTAAATTTTACAAACAAAAAAAGGGTAAATAGTATAAATTTATTCGGGGGGGTCAGGGGGTGATATTTGGAAAATAATATAAATTATGGGAATAAAGGGCGGAATCTGTAGATAACTACAAAATTATTAAAATTTCAAAAAAGTTTAGTTTTGTGGGAGAAAAAAAAATAAAATGTTTGGTAAGTTTTTTGTTTGTAAAATTTAAGGGGTAATAAATTTATTCGGGAGGGTCAGGGGGGATTTGTGGAAAATAATAAAAATTATGAGAATAAAGGGTGGAATCTGTAGATAACTACAAAATTAAGAATATTTCAAAAAAGTTTAGTTTTGTGGGAGAAAAGGAATAAAATGTAATTAATTAATTTTTTTTTTTAAGTTTAATTCAATATAAAAAAAAGTAAAAATATTAGGTGAAAGTGGTGTATGATGTGGGTGATTATCTCAGGTGAAATGCATGGAACCGTTTTGAATTTTTGGTATATGATGGGGGATTGCGTCTTCTAGTGATATTGTGAAAATGAAAGACATCGTACGAGCTTAAATATTTTTAAAAAAATCAGCCGTGATTTTTTTCGGTTTGGGAGAGTGAAATTGTTAATAAACAATTTTGCAATAAACAAAACCGGTGGAAACTTTAATACAAGATGAATAATCATTTATTATATCACCCTCTAACGTTTCCACCCAGGCTGCCTTTTTTATTCAAAGTTATAAACAAAAAACCTTTTTCACCCTTTTTCACCCCTTCGCAAACACCCCTGAAGGTGGAAAAAAATTAGAGCTTCATTTCTCACCTTCCCCAACAATATATCCAAAAATGAGCACTCCATCACAATCTTCGGCTTCAGAGGTTTAATTGACTGGCCTATTGCCCCTATAATGATTTTGGTACCATAAGAACTGTGTTCCTCCCCAGTTATAGTCAGTAGAACATTACTTTTTTTGTAAAAGCGATAGTTTAGCAGATTCGCCCTGTGGAGCGGAATGAATGGGCTCTACCGCCATAAGAAGCAATGTTATTTCGCGGCGATTCTCGGACTACATCACTATATGCATTTTCTACTTCACGGCTTGTGTTTATACTTCCGTATGTATTCCCGGGGGTTTTGATACAACCCAGTAGGAAAAGGAAGGGGCTAAGAAGAAGTGATATAACTTATTCTCGGGCAACTAGTAGTCCATCCCGACTCGATTCTTTTCCTTCTTCTTTTTTACCCACGACGGGATTGGAGGCAAGTTCTTCGACTTTCGTTTCCCTAATAACCAGGGATAGAAGAAGTTACTCTGAATCAAGAAGTGTGAGGTAAGCGCTTCTACTTTCGCTTCCCTATTAACCAGGGATAGAAGAAGTTATGCAAAATAAATGGAATAATAGGGCGTATTCTAATAAACTGAGCAAAAGCTCTGTCTCAAATTTTATATAGAAAAACCAAACTTGATCTAAATCTAAATAAAAATCGAGACTGAGCTGTTGCTCAGCTCATTAAAATATGAGGCATAAGCTCAGCTTATTAAAATATGAAAAAAAAACGCGTAGATACAAGCGCACCGCACGATGACGAAATCTTCTTAAAACACAAGTTTTTAGGTAAAACTCATTTACTCCTTACCCAATCGGAAGCAGGGATATAAGGTAGGTACCTGCAGACCCATGCTAGAAGGCATATTGAAAATGCTTGAAAGTAGTTATATCAGCAGTGGTGGATTTACCAGCAGGCTGAGTATGCTGGAGCCTAGGGCGGCAGATTCTAGAGGCAGCAAATTTGGGGCCAATATTTTTTTTATATCTTACAAAAATTAAAAAGATTCATATTTATATACCTTTACTACTCATCCTACTATTTAGTAAATTATACATATATAAATTTAAGAAATAATAAATTGAAAGATTGCACAATTTGTTTTAAATAACAAAAAATAATGAAAACCAAAACGAATCAAGAAGTGTATAAAGAATAAATAGAAAAATATTTGAAAAATCTTTCTCTCCTTAAAACTGCCAGAACGAATCAATTTGACGCAAAACGACTGAAAGTTTGGGACATTTAGTGACAATCTTATGTTTGTCCAGTGGTGGATTTACCAGCAGGCTGAGTAGGCTGGAGCCTAGGGCGGCAGATTTTAGGGGCGGCAAATTTGGGACCAAAATTTGTTTTTATGTCTTACAGAAATTAAAATGATTCATATTTATATATCTAAACTAGTAGTCCGTGGTTTCGCCGAATGTCGCCAAGCAAAGCAGCCAAGAAAAGCTAAACGCCTTAGCTCTTTTGTGCATAGAGTCAGAATTAATGAACAAGATTTTATATGACGATATAATTGATGATTGTGCGAATAGAAAATCACGCAAAAAGATATTCTAAAACTTTCATAACTTAATTAATTGAATTTCATCGTCGTCATCAGCCGGATTGTTATAAGATAATTGAACATATTGTTTTTAAACTGTAAGTAAGCGTTAGAAAAATTTGTTAATTACGTTAACCGAATGTACAGTATTGTGTAACTAGTATTATTAGTGGTACATAATTGAGCTTTTATTAGCTCAGAAATATACCTAAAAACTATTTCTTGTGCAATCCTAACTAAATCGTTGGTTTGTAAAAATAATCTTACACATCGATCCCCTAGTTCACAATCATACTAATTAAGAGTTTACATGGGCTGTAAAAATAAAATAAAACCACTATTTTTTGGAAATTTTTCACAAAATAATTAAATGTGGTGTGTTTTAAGATTCAACATATAAAAGTAAATTATTTGATCATATTATAAAAAAAAAAAAATTCACGAGAAAAAAATTAATATTAAGCCATTCTCAGCTGGTTTGCGGAAACCGATTTTTTTTTTTACCGTAGGCAGAATAACTCGTGATATGCTTGTACTTGAACGACGGGTTTAAGCAAAAAATTTCAATTTTTGACATCGTTTTTAACAAAAAATTTTGATTTTCGGTGAAAATTTCTTTATATTTTGGTAATTTTCTACTTGTAAAATGAGATGTAGTGAAAGAAAACAAAAATGCTTCTTTCAAGTACACGTCAATACTATGTAGAAAATGTGTGCAAAATTTCAGTAAGATCGGAATGTTAGTTTTTGAGACATCGTGTTTACGGTAAAAAAAACATCTGTTTTCGTAAAACAGCTGTGAATGGCCTAATTTTCATTTTTTTTCCGTGAAATTTTGTTTTATAATATGTTCAAATGATTTACTTTTATATGCCATATCTTAGAATAAACGATATTTATTTATTTTGTGAAACAAAATTCCAGAAAATAGTGTATTATTTTTATTTTTAAAACCCACTTAACCCTTAAGGGAAAAAGGTGGGGTAATTAGGACCATAGTGCACAAATCATAAAGTTACAATTTCATTGACAAAGAAATTGTAATTAATATGAGTGTGTACTAGGGTATCAATTTGTAGAGGTCGGTAGGGGTGGCAACATTTGAATAAATGTTTAAATCCGCCACTGTGTTTGTCCGCCGAGTTGCCCACAAAGCTACACACGATCTTTTAACCAGAGTACTTAAAATATCGCTCACCAACGAAAAAGTACAGTTGTGCGCAAAAGTTTAAGGCCACTTCTATTTTTTGGAGCATTTTCACTTTAAGAACCTCGATTTTAAAATCTCGCAAATTTTTATCAGAAAAAACGTATGTGTGTTAATATCCATAATGATTTAAAAGAACAGAGAAGGTTTTTCAAAAAAATAATAGGGGTACCGGTTAATTCGTGCGGTTTTTTTTTCGAAAATTGAAGCTTTATTGTGAAAAAATGGTTACAAATTTAATATTCAAAGCATTGTCCATCGCTAGCTATAACCTTTTCCCATTTTTCCGGCAATTCACGAATACCCTTTCTGAAAAATTCGGCCGGCTTCTCCCCTATCCACGAATCGATCCAATTTTTGACTTCTTCATAATTGGAGAAGTGCTGGTCAGCCAGGCCATGTTGCATTGATCGGAAGAGATAGTAATCGGATGGCGCAAGGTCTGGACTATACAGCGGGTGGGGTGGGACATCCCATTTGAGCGTTTTAAGGTAGGTTTTGACGACCTGTGCAACATGTGGCCGAGCATTGTCCTGTTGCAAAATTACCTTGCTGTGCCTTTGTTCATATTCCATTGCTTTTAGACGATCGGAAATGGTTAGTTGAGCGACGCCAAGTGATTTTGCAAGTTCTTCTTGCGTTTGGGATGGATCTTGGTCGAGCAGTGTCTCCAATTCGTGGTCTTCAAACTTTTTTGGCTGTCCGGGCCGTTCATCGTCCTCCAAGTCAAAATTGCCACTTTTAAACCGTGCAAACCACTTCTGGCACGTACGCTCAGCTAGAGCATGCACACCATACACTTCCACCAAAATACGATGACTTTCGGCAGCCTTTTTCTTCATATTGAAGTAATGAAGAAGTACTCCCCGCAAAAACACTTTATTCGGCACAAAATTTGACATTTTCAGAGTAAAAAAAAGTATTGTTGTTTACGCTTCAGCTAAATGACACATACTGATTCTGAAACTATATGACAGTAGCTTTCCAACACATATTTGGAAAGGTGAATCACTGGAATATAAAACAAGTTACGCCATCTGTTAGAAAACCGCACGAATTAACCGGTACCCCTATTATGTTATAAATTCAATTAACAAATTTTAATTTTAATGGAAGTGAGCTGCGCAAAAATTTAAGGCCACTTAAATCTTACAGCTATCGTCTAAAGTAAAACCCTTTAGCTTCTATACAACTTTGAATTCTACGTGGAATAGAGTGAAAAAGTTTATGGAGAGTTTCTATTGGAAGGTTTCTCCACTCTTGTTCCAAGAGATTTTTCAGTTCCTCCAACGTTTTTGGTTTTCTCTTTGAAACTCTGTCACCCAACATTTTCCAAATATTTTCAATAATATTTAAATCGGGACTACAAGCTGGCCACGGCAAAACATCGATGTTATGATCATTAAACCAAGCCTGTGTCCTTCGAGCAACATGTGGGCGGGCATTATCCTGCTGAAATATTGCCCCTCTTAATGGCATATCCTCTTCCATAAACGGTAGCAAGTTTGATGTTAAAATGTCGATGCACCTTTCCGATGTTATGGATTCAGTTGCAATATGTAACGGAGTATAACCGTGCCAAGAAATGCCGCCCAGACTGTCACCTTGCCCCCGCCACCTTGAGTTTGTGCATTTATAAGCATTTATAAATGCAGGATCAAATTGTTCAGAAGGAAGCCGTCGAACTGTCTTGCGGCCATTTGGTAGAAGTTGGCAGGTGCTTTCGTCGGAGAAAAGAACTTTTTTCCAAGCCTCTAAACCCCATGTCTTATGCGTTTTACACCACTTCATTCGACGTTTAGCATGTGAATTGGTGTAAAACGCATAAGACATGGGGTTTAGAGGCTTGGAAAAGAGTTCTTTTCTCCGACGAAAGCACCTGCCAACTTCTACCAAATGGCCACAAGACAGTTCGACGGCTTCCTTCTGAACAATTTGATCCTGCATTTATAAATGCTTATAAATGCACAAACTCAAGGTGGCGGGGGCAAGGTGACAGTCTGGGCGGCATTTCTTGGCACGGTTATACTCCGTTACATATTGCAACTGAATCCATAACATCGGAAAGGTGCATCGACATTTTAACATCAAACTTGCTACCGTTTATGGAAGAGGATATGCCATTAAGAGGGGCAATATTTCAGCAGGATAATGCCCGCCCACATGTTGCTCGAAGGACACAGGCTTGGTTTAATGATCATAACATCGATGTTTTGCCGTGGCCAGCTTGTAGTCCCGATTTAAATATTATTGAAAATATTTGGAAAATGTTGGGTGACAGAGTTTCAAAGAGAAAACCAAAAACGTTGGAGGAACTGAAAAATCTCTTGGAACAAGAGTGGAGAAACCTTCCAATAGAAACTCTCCATAAACTTTTTCACTTTATTCCACGTAGAATTCAAAGTTGTATAGAAGCTAAAGGGTTTTACTTTAGACGATAGCTGTAAGATTTAAGTGGCCTTAAATTTTTGCGCAGCTCACTTCCATTAAAATTAAAATTTGTTAATTGAATTTATAACATATTTTTTTGAAAAACCTGCTCTGTTCTTTTAAATCATTATGGATATTAAGACACATACGTTTTATCTGATAAAAATTTGCGAGATTTTAAAATCGAGGTTCTTAAAGTGAAAATGCTCCAAAAAATAGAAGTGGCCTTAAACTTTTGCGCACAACTGTATAAAATCCCCTTATTTTTTTCGCTCGCGAACCGAATTTTATTTTTCAACTCGCGAATTTTATTTTTGAGAAGAATTTTATAAATTCTATTCGCTCAGCGAAAGCGAATGCAATCGCTTCATATCCAAAAAATTCGTTCGTGAGAATGAGCTGAAATGAAGATCAATTCAATTTTTCTCTCGAGAGGGAAAAAGAACCGAAACGAACGATTTTTCTGCATTATTTGACTTGAGTTCTTGGTGCATGCTCTCAGTTAGTGGTTAAAAGTAAAAGCAGCGATTATGGGTCGCTGAAGAGTTCGATATTTCTAAGTACTTTATTTATGATGAACATTCGAAATCATCAAAGTGTATAGAGTGTAGACAAATATTGAAATATGAAATACGGGAAATATAAAAAGACATAAAGTGAATTTAAATGATAAAAAATTACATTCGGCGTTTGAGGGGAGTGATAGAAGTGTTTTTTAAATAGTATTTTGATCATAAAACTGAACCTAAATATGTATTGAACCTTTCTAGTCATTCTTTAATTTATAATTGACATACACTGAGAAAAATAATATACAGGGTGATCCAAAAGTATGGAAACGGCTAAATAACTTTCGAGGAATGCATTTTGGAGCAAAAAGTTGTAGACAAAAGTTTTAGGAATTTTCCCCAGCTATTCAATGGTGACCTTAGATTTGACCTTGACCATGGCCTTGAAGGTCATTTCAAGGTCAAGTTGACTTTTTTAAATTGGAACCCTTATTTTTGACCACGGAAATGGAAAGAGCGGACAATATTACGTCCAACTATGACCTTTACCATGACCTCGAAGGTCATATCAAGGTCAAAATGGCTCTTTAAAGAGGAACCTGCATTGTGAATGCGGATTTGCAAAGAGTGGAAGTTTTGAGTCCAAATGTGACCTTGACCACAACCTTGACCTTGAACATGACCTTGGCAATGACATTGAAGGTTATATCAAGGTCAAGGTGGCTTTTTGAAGGGGAACCCATGTTTTTGACCACGGAAATCGAAAGAGCGGAAAAGTTAACGTCCGACTATGACCTTGACCATGACCTTGAGGGTCATATCAAGGTCAAGATGGTTCTCTAAAGGGGAACCTGCATTGTTACTGCGGATTTGGAAAGAGCAGAAATTTTGCGCCCGGATGTGACCTTGACCATGACACACTTGACCTTGCCTTAATCGACTTCACCATGGTCGGTCGTTAACTTTTCCGCTCTTTTCATTTCCGTGGTCGTTAACTTTTCCGCTCTTTCCATTTCCGTGGTCAAAAACATGGTTTCCCCCTCAAAAAACCACCTTGACCTTGATATAACCTTCAAGGTCATTGCCAAGGTCATGTTCAAGGTCCAGGTTGTGGTCAAGGTCACATTTGGACGCAAAACTTCCACTCTTTGCAAATCCGCAATAACAATGCAGGTTCCTATTTAAAGAGCCATTTTGACCTTGATATGACCTTCGAGGCCATGGTAAAGGTTATAGTTGGACGTAAAATTGTCCGCTCTTTCCATTTCCGTGGTCAAAAATAAGGGTTCCAATTTAAAAAAGTCAACTTGACCTTGAAATGACCTTCAAGGCCATGGTCAAGGTCAAATCTAAGGTCAGCATTGAATAGCTGGGGAAAATTCCTAAAACTTTTTGCTCCAAAATGCATTCCTCGAAAGTTATTTAGCCGTTTCCATACTTTTGGATCACGCTGTATGTATGTATATTAGGGTGCTTTTTTTTCGCGACTATTTTTTGTTTTTCAGTCCCACCTCGAAATTTTGTGGCTAATACCTAAACATACATTCCCTGAAAATTTGAGCCCAAAAAAATAATATTTAGTACTAGACCAAGACGCATAAAGATTTCCCATATAAAATACACGTGAACTTTGATTATTTTTCTTCAAATCTCTACAACTCAGAGGCATTTTATGGCACAATCTTGGGCAATGGTAGGGTTTCTTCAGAATTGAATGCTCTACAAAAGTGTCCATTGCGATGTAACCCTAACTCCCACCAGCGAGGTAGTACGGGTCATTGACCCCAATTTTTCCACGAAATTCTCGCTTTTTGCCCCTATCTCGTAAACAACAAGAGGTACAGAAAAAGTGAATATTACAAACTTGTAGCAAATTCAATTTCCTACAAAAAAGTTCTGAACACCAAATCGCTAACATTGATATTTCTTGAGATATTGGGCTTTGAAGTTGAGGTAGTTTTTCTACAATTTAGCTCAATAATCCATGAAACTTCCACACTACCTCAACTTCAAAGCCCAATATCTCAAGAAATATCGATGTTAGCGATTTGGTGTTCAGAACTTTTTTGTAGGAAATTGAATTTGCTACAAGTTTGTAATATTCACTTTTTCTGTACCTCTTGTTGTTTACGAGATAGGGGCAAAAAGCGAGAATTTCGTGGAAAAATTGGGGTCAATGACCCGTACTACCTCGCTGGTGGGAGTTAGGGTTACATCGCAATGGACACTTTTGTAGAGAATTCAATTCTGAAGAAACCCTACCATTGCCCAAGATTGTGCCATAAAATGCCTCTGAGTTGTAGAGATTTGAAGAAAAATAATCAAAGTTCAGGTGTATTTTATATGGGAAATCTTTATGCGTCTTGGTCTAGTACCAAATATTATTTTTTTGAGCTCCAATTTTCAGGGAATGTATGTTTAGGTATTAGCCACAAAATTTCGAGGTGGGACTGAAAAAAAAAAAATAGTCGCGAAAAAAAAAGCACCCTAATGTATATACAACAAAACTGACTTGGTTAATTTTTTAACCAAATAATTAATTTGAACCAACAAAAATTAAGTTGAGTTAACCAAAATGACCATTGTGTTAATTTTGATTTTTTTAAGTTAATTGTAATAAAATTATTCGTTAATATGACTCATTTTAAAGCAATATAACAAAGTACTTGTTTGAAACTGATCCGTGTACTCTTAAACAAGTAAGCTTCGTTAATACAACCATAAAGTTTTTTAAAAGTAACAACAAGAAACTAAACTAAAAACGTGTGAAAGGCAGAGGGTCTTAAGCTCAAAATTTATCGAAAGGCCATAGGGGGGATAAGAAGGGATAAAGTGCCTCCATGCCGATTATGGCCGTTATATTTTGTTATCGTCAGGACTAACATATGTAACAATCTAGCCAAGTTTCATCCCTTAATAATTAACCCCCAAGGGATGAAAATTAATTTTAAAAATTTCGAAAAAAAAACCGATTGACTGATTTGGATGGGATGTTGACATCTTATATATGTCACTGAGGCTCATCACAGAAAAAATCAGCGGAACTGAAAACTGTATATAATGTCAAAACATTTTTTTCCCTTTAGTCAACAATTTTTTTTCAGCCATTTTGTATTTGGATACAACAATACATTGTTATAGCTTCCTAACATATTTTTTTATAACATATATTTTTTCCAGATTTTTTTTTTCACCGGCGTGACACCTAAAAAATAAAATGTCTATTTTTATTTGTTTTTTTTAGGTTATGACTGTACAGAAAAAAGAATTATGGCTACAAATTTACCTTATATTGGTTGAGCTGATCGAGCTCTTGGTCAACATTTTAACCAAACACCGCTCAATTTTGTTTTTGTTTGTGTTGTGTTCGAAATATGTACAGAATTTTGAAATATGAAATTCTTTTAACTTGTTGTACTTTTTCTATTTAAATATCATATAATTATTAAACAATTTGGGGATAAGGGCCTTTTTCTCATTCTGCCCAATGATGCAAATAGGTTAATTTTGCTAGTACAGTTTGTTGAGCAAAGATCAACAGAATTAATTTGTTTGTAATAATCAAATGAACGGTAGGCTGAAAACCGAAAGTTTTTTCACCACCAACAAAAAATACTATTGTTAATATTTTAGAATTAACTTTCATTTAAATCTTTTGACCTCCTTATTTTTCTCACCACTTTTGATCATCCGACTTTGATTCAAAAATGTCCCTCCTCACCTTCTACAGAAAACCCTAGATACTAATTTTCAAATCCATAGAATTTTGTATATCAATCGCCACCTAGAGTTCCAAACTCTCAAAAGAAAAATCGGAATGAGCAACCCTGAAAACCCTCTCGTAGCAATTTTTAATAAAATATTTGAAGTTTTATGATTTGATTACTATCTTCAATTTCAAAAACTTTGAAATTCTAATTTTCTGAAAAATTCCAGCAAAACAAAAATGATGTTTTGGCCTATTTTTTGGCCTCCTAGGGCTTTTTCGACCCCTTCGGGGTTTCTAAGGGGGGTTATCGGACCCGCTTTACAACATAGTGAAATAAAAAAATTGTGTGTCACATGTCATGTTGCATGTCACATCACGTGTCATAAGCCGTTAATCCACATTTTACGACTTGCAATAGACTCGTCGTTAATTTGGCATTCGTAAACAAAACAAAAATGATGTTTTGGCCTATTTTTTGGCTTCCTAGGGCTTTTTCAACCCCTCCGGAGTTTCTAAAGGGAGTTATTGGACCCGCTCTACAACATGGTGCAAAAAAAATGTCATGTCACATGTCATGTTGCATGTCACATCATGTGTCATTAGCCGTTTAGTCTCATTTTACGGCATGCAGAATACTCGTCGACGATTTGGAACCGATCAGCTAAGTTCGAAATATATTTAGAAGCATTAATTGTTATGATAATTAAAATTTTATTTTTTGCAATTATTTTGACCAGAGGAAAGAGTTTAATTTTTCCCCATTTTCTACTGCGGTAAAATACGTGATTTTTTTAAATTTAATAATAAATTTAAAATTTATGAATAAAAGTATATGCGTATTATCTTGTTGGGTATCTGCAATGCAATCGGTTGTATTTAATTTCATTCCCAAATCATTCAATTGCGAACGAATTTCAGTTCTTGAAATTTTCGATTCAATTCGCGAATCGAATTTTATTAGAAAAAGAATCGAATAATAAAATTCCTGAGCGAATCAAAAAATTTAATTCGCTTGGGATCCATTGGCAAACGAACGAATCAAATTTCTTGATTCTCCGTACCCTGAATTCTCCGAAACCCACATAAAACCACCCAGTGTGTAGCCAGCTATGTCAATAGTGGTAATTTTTGCAATGAGAAGAGGTAAAATTCTCGAAAATGCACTTCCGCGTTTAAAAACTGTTTTTTTTTCAAGAGATATTTTTCCACAGAAATACTTTGCAACCGCTGCATCAAAACTGCTCGGACGCCTCTTTAATATTGGTTGTGTATGGGTGTGTGCTGTTCTTCGCTGTTCTCTCTCGACCTAATGGCAAAAAGAGAGACAACCCTTTAAAATATTCACTGCATGAAAGGGACGAACGTATTCGTTTTTACTGCTCGTCACAGGCAGAGAAAAGAGCTCGACAGCTTTGCCGTTCACCTTGTCGTCTAGTTGTCAATTTGTTTTGCGCATGAAAAGCAGAAGTTCGTCTGAAGGATCGCGAGGCCTGTGGAAATTTTCAATATTTAGCAGACAAAGAGTGCTCCTTGATTTGATTTTACAATCCGTCTAATTGGAGACAGTTGCGGAGGAAACATTGTGAAGATGTGGGGGAATAACAAACTGGTGCTCTTTTGTGTCTTAGCTGCGTTTAGTTTTCTAGCGAAAGGTGAGTAATGCGAGATCTTCTGATTAAAAGCCATGAAGTACCTACGTTTTAGTTTTTTGCTAGTAGCTGATAATTATGTCGGATTTATTGCAAAATTCGCCTAAAGGTAGATTGCAGTGGCAGGGCCGTGGACTGTGGTGTCATGTGCCTCGCCGTCGCTGAGATGATTCGGCTAATTTTTGAACAAAGTAAAAATTCCCCGTTCGAAGAAAAAGCCGATCCCGATGTCGGATGGTGAATTTTTTTTTTACCGAACAGAACAGTTATTTGATTGTCGCTTATCGCTTTTATGATTCAGAGAATTCAGGCGTTAACGCTGAGCCAAAGTAAACACAGCCCTGTTCTAAATTGCAGTTCTTTGTGGGGGTTATTTTATTGCTGATTCGGAGTGACGAAATCGAAATCGGACTCGAACTTTTACCGAGGGACTTTATCTGCAGTTTATTTTGCTAAGATAGATGAAATAGAAGCGTTAGACGCAATTAACATATGCGACTGACCTGATGCGAAGTTCACGTAAGCAGAATTCAGAAAATTTGCAGAATTCTGCTTACTGTGGAAAATACCGGAAACGCCTAAGAACAAACATTTTGGCCCTAAGTGATAGGGAAATTGGAAATTTCCTTGTGCTTCAACCCAAACCTTGGGTTGAAATTGATCCATGGCGGTTTTTTAGGATTTTGTACTTTCCAGAATGAATTACATGGTGTGAAGACTACTGACAGGTATATAACACGATATTGAGGTATCCTCGTCAGATTTTGACACTTTTGACGTAATAATGTTGCTTTACAAAAGGGGGAATTTAAATTAATTTTTTGCAATAACTTCGACAAATTTGACATATCCTAAAATTTTAGCTATAAGGGCGGAATTAAGATTTTAAGTAAATAAAAAAGCCGGTTAAGGGCGAGTTCGACTTGCGAGTAGAGGATTCCGTACCTAAAATTTCCAGGAAGCTACAGTGGCGGACAAAAATATTGACTATTGAATAATAAATAAATGGTATTCTTCGTAAAGTACTTGTTTTAATCGAGATTGGGTGATAATATTGTGTTTCTTTGGGGTCCTATTTGTGATTTTTTCCAGATGTCCATTTTTGCTTTAAGGGGTTATTCTACTGTTAAACGGGTAAAAAGCAGTATCTTTTTAAAAGTGTTGTAAAAAAAAAACTATTAGAGATATCAATTTGAAATTTTGCATGCATCTTTATTAATGAAAAAAATATATAATGGCATAGTGGATTAAAAAAAAAACAAAATGGCGGCTTCGGTTTATGATTGATGTAGCGCGCGCTGACGGCCAGAGTCGTTTGCGCAGTACATTGCCCAGGTCGTCCAGGTGATCTGCAATCAATTTAACGATGAAATTTTATTAGTTTAGCTAAAAATACACAGACTGAACCTAAATTGAGCCATAAATATGAAATTTTCGCGATTTGACAAGCGTTGGAAAATAGCATGCTCGATTTTGGACGTTTTTTCGATGAAAAAAGTGCTCCCAAATAACCAAATTTCAATTTTTATGGCTCAATTTAGGTTCAGTCTGTGCAAAATTGATATATAACTATGCAAAAAATTTTTTAGCTAAATCGCTTCATTAGTTTTTTCTCTACGATGTACCGCGCACCAAAAAAACACGTTTTGAGTAAATCGCGTTTAAAGTTTTTTTAACCGATTTTTTTGATATATCAACTATGCCATTATATATTTTTTTCATTAATAAAGATGCATGCAAAATTTCAAATTGATATCTCTAATAGTTTTTTTTTTACAACACTTTTAAAAAGATACTGTTTCTTACCCGTTTAACAGTAGAATAACCCCTTAAGTTCTTGGATCGTAAGATGGAAATTTCAATATGCTGAATTTTCGAAATCAAAGGGAAGTATTTTGCATTTTTAAAATCGCCCAGGAAATTTTTCGTAAAAAGGGCTTCGAGCGTCTCTTTGTTTCCTCCTCACAAGTATCCTCCAACAAGAACTTTCAAATTTCGTTAAAAATTACGACTTGTGGGTGATTTTTAAGCAATTTAGCAATATAGCCCCAATGTGCGTCTCTACGAAAAATATTAAATTTGCTCTAATCAGAAAATATAACTTTGCTCCAAAAAGCATCATCTTTATGCACAAAGTCGAAGTCCACTTTTTTTTATTAATTGCACTTATGAAAGGATTTTTTCTCGATACTCTTGCTCTATAATCACGATTTTTTACATTTTCAGGTTCTTTAAATTTTTCAATGACACTACGAATTATGTGCCTTCTCCCAATAATATTATTTATTAGGTACTTTCATTTTGGCCCCTATTATGGTTAGCGAGTCGCACAAATTTCATTCGAGTCGAAAGGAGCTTACGAAAGCCCTTTTTGGATAAAAATTCCTCACAAAATTCCTAAATTTTTAGTAAATTCATTTCAGTTACCTTTGACTTTCAATTAATTTTTCCTCACAAAACGTCAAAAGAAATGAAATTTATTTTTCTATCGAGTAATTTTAATCACTTTGAACGAAAAAATTAATTGAAGTCAAAGGCTACTGAAATGAATTTACTAAAAATTTTGGAACTTTGTTAGGAATTTTTATCCAAAAAGGGCTTTCGTAAGCTCCTTTCGACTCGAATGAAATTTGTGCGACTCGCTAACCATAATAGGGGCCTTTGTTTGCTCAAATTTAAAATAATTTGTCTCTCACTTTCGCTTGTTTCTTTTCTTTTCCGGCCATGGTTGCAAGAATTACAGAATGCACTTTAATGAAATAGCGCCAGTTTCGTGGAAAAATATATATGAAGCTATAACGGGACTTCCTCCCTTTTTAGTTATGAAATTACGTTTCTAATAACACGGTAGAGGCTGTTCGAAAAATTAAATGCAAAGTGTGTCAATACTTTTGTCCGTAGGAAAATGTGATATTTTGAAGTTTATTTATTTCTTTTTTAATAAGAATTATGCTTTTGTTAAAACTTTTTATTTTTTGAAAAATGAATTCAATTTAGGATTAAATTCATATTTTTAGTTTACACGAAATAAAATTCCTTGAAGTTGAATTTCCTAGAACATTATATACATAGGTTTGCAAATAAAATATTTAATAATATTCATAATATGTATTAATCTTTTTTTAGTAAAAGTATAGAGCAAAAATATCAGTAACGAAATACTCATACGATCGTGTGAACAGCCAATACCACAATATCAGTTACATTCGGTTCAGATTGTAAAATATCACTTCGCGACGTAGTTTTTCATAGAATAAAAAAGTTAAAAGTCATGCATTCTTCATGGAAGAAATTATGGTCCATATTTACATATCACAGATGCACAGCTTAGTCACGTCGATAAATGACTCAATGTAAAGTAATTTTTTTTCGAAGTAAATCTCTTTATTCTTCTTGATTTCATACATTAAATACGATTTAAGATTCTATATTGGCTGGCTATAAAGCCGATTTTTAACAAAGTATCTATTTTAATTGGTTCTATATATTAAAACTTTGTGTAGTAATCTTATATGAAAAGTGAAAATCTGAACGTAATTTGTTTTGCTTTTGCAGACGCTCGTTATAAATAAACAGGCAACTACCCTTTTCTGCAAGGAAAATTAATGCTAAAACGAGTGTCTTTGTTCTAATTTTTGGTGATAAATATATTACAAAAAACCTGCTTTTTAGATTAATGTATGTATATTTTGATGCTTGCGAAAAAAAGAAAACAATGATAAGGGTGGCGGATCGTCTAATTATACTGATTACTTAAAACGTGACACTGATAAAGAAAATTCGTTTAACATGGTGCTTATAAATATTTATTATGTTGTTTATTACGGAACAAATTAACAGACAAAAAAATTATGCCTATGTATTAACGATTATTTCATATGTAAAAATGCTTACTTTGGAATCGAGCAATCGTTCTTCGTTAACAGGTTGAATGCCGTGAGGGTCACCGGTGCTATACTTTAGATGCTTCATTTGTTGCCCACTTTTCATAAACAAGTACATTATGTTCGTACCTTAATATTTTATGTTTGTGGAATCAATTCCAAACAAATCCCATCGGATACATTTACTATCAGAATTTATTTTATCACGTCGCCAGATGCATATTTGTAGATGAAACTTCCACCAACATTTGTGAATGATTTCCATACAGAAATTTGCGAATTTTTTCCATACAAAATCGGCCCCCTTTTTTCAGGAAAATGGAAGTGTTAGGTTTTTTTTTTTTAATTTTAGACTTACTTGGAGAATAGGCTATCTGACCAGATATTTTAAAAAATATTTAAATGTGAAGCTATACACGATATTGCAATACATGTGAACTACACATGAATAATTTCTTTTTAAGTAGCAGAGATATCTTAAAAATGTTAATTTAGCAAGCACATAAATGATGTATGTTGTAATAAATTCCTTTAAATTCAGTGTGTTTTTGACTTTAAATCCACACAAGTTCAGATGTCACGGTAACAAATGGGCAACGAATTTTTATATATTTTCTCTCAACGGGGCAAGTGTATATCATTTCTATAGAATTTTCTCCGTTGATTGCGAACATATTCCCATTACTTTACGTTTCTGAGCAAAATACGCTTGAAAAATACAATAGATCGTACTTAACCCATTTTTCAAAAATTATAAAATATTAGGGGAATAGGTTTTTCATGAACGTGCACTGTTATCATTTTTATTCACTATCTATTGTATGAAATAATGGAGAAAATGGAAAGTTTATTAAATAGTAAAACGGGAAGTTTCGAAGTTTCTGATACTCTTAAATAGTACATACAGGTTCAAGATTTGATTTAAGCTGCATGACGAGCTCCTATGACAATCGGTTATTTTTTAATGATTTTTCGAAAAATGGCTAAAATACGATCTTTTGTACTTTTTAATCCTATTTTTCGAAAAACCGTGATGTGGAGTATTTCCGTTTATGAACTCAGAATCGACGATGTATGTTTTAGCAGGTTTAAGGGGAGGTTCTCATCTAGAACGTCAAAAAGTAGGTAAAGTTCGTGATTTTTTTGAAGGCAAATGACAAGACATAGGGAAATGATATTTGGCATTATCTTTTATTGTACATTTATCTGTACGAAAAAATTTTTTTATTCAAAAAACAAAAACAAAATGGCGCCCGTTATTCAACTTCTCCGGAGGCATGTTTTTCGAAAATGGCCCAGCTGCGTACAATTTAGGGCTCGCAGATTGGTCTGAAATCAAATAATGATGACATTATTATAAACTAGAATAAATTTGTCTCAGAAAGAGCGGACGACTTTCAAAAAAAATTTAAAATTGACGGAATGGCGCGATTTTGAAATTTTAAGGCCGTTTTCGGCCGTTTTTTTTCATAGTTTATCACTTACAAAAAGGAGATAATGTTACAATTTTCAAAATGTGCTCCGCTCTTTCTATGAAGAAAATTGTTTACTTTAATATGCACGGAACTAGAAGTTGATCGGTTGAACCGTTTTTGAGTTATCTTGTACGCAAATTGTACACAAACATGCTTCCGGAGAAGTTGAATAACGGGCGCCATTTTGTTTTTTTTTTTTTTTGAATAAAAAAATTTTTTCGTACAGATAAATGTACAATAAAAGATAATGCCAAATATCATTTCCCTATGTCTTGTCATTTGCCTTCAAAAAAATCACGAACTTTACCTTTTTTTTTGACGTTCTAGATGAGAACCTCCCCTTAAGTAACAAATATATGCAACGTCTACGTTACACACCAATTATTAAAAATCCCTTCCGAGGAAAACGCGTTTAAAGTCTTATATCCAGAGTCACTCGTTGGTAGCATTAAAGATGTTTGAGAATTTCTGAGTTCAGTACTTAATCGATCTCGAATGGAATCATTATTAACGGAAGTACTCTCACTTTTCGAATTTTCTTCGAAATCGAGGCAATAGTTTTTTTTATAAGGTATCCTAAAACATAGTAATAAAATCCGGACACAAAAAGTAAGTTATATTTGCTCTGCTGAAATTTCGATTGTCTTTTTCAACATTCTTTGTTTTGTCCCGATTATATTTTTTTTTGTAACTTTTCTTGGCACTGCAAGTTAAGTATTTGAAGAGTTTTAATATTGATATATTGGTTACCACCTATATTGATCTAATATTGAGGTAACAAGTCATTTTATCATTACTTGGAATTAAGGGACCAAGACTTCAGTTTATAAAATTACGACGGAGGATTGTAGAACCATAAAGTGGAAATTTATAAAGTATGGAAATAAATAAAATTTCACCAGTGACATAATTAAATTTAGCAGAGTAAATATATAAACAAAAAATTAAAACGTGTTATTGAGATAATGGACGTTTCTTAACTCCCCGCTGGCACACTGGATCTAAGACGACATAACCGAATCTCTTAAATGCGAAAAATTGTGTTAAGGGTCAGTAAAGTTATAACTTTATATGAATTGGTTTGCTGTTTTCATTACTGCTGATAACGAAATAATTTTGTTACAAATATAACGTTATTAGAGATAACGAACTTTTGGTATTTGATTATTTTGTTAATTTTAATATGACTTGAGTTACTGAAACTGCGTGTAGATATACTATATGCTAGTTTGGACGGATATACATCAGAAATTCTGGTTGGTAAGTCTGAAAATCCAGTCATGAGAAATGCATCAGTTTACTGATTGCATGTGCTCCTACCATATTTGCTGTACAACGCTATTTTCAAATATTCTTTATTAAACAAATAATAAACTCTCGCTTTGAATTAATAACGTTATATGTGGTACTGATATTACTTGTTATATATTTTCGTTATTGTAACGTTATTAGTTGTAACGAAATCCCTGGTTGTGTTAGATTTTTCTTGTTATACGAAAATAGCTTCAACATTTCGCTCTAATATAAGTGTAGGAATAAGTATCAGTACAATTAACATCTCTCAATTTCATGTACAAGATATGATTTTAAATATTTCTTTAATTATTTACTGTAGGTCAAGTTTTGGATCGACTTGATATAAATTTGCATCCGGAACAACCCATAGATACTGTTGCAGCAAGTACAGAAGATGCACCTACATCTACTTCTACTACAAAACCAGAAACTACTTCGACAACTACGAATATACCAAAGACAACATCTTCAACAACCTTAGCTCCAGTCACGACAACGGAACCACCTGTTACAACTCCAAAGCCAACTCCGAAACCAACTCCGACACCAACCCCGACACCCTTCCCTAGTCCTGATATCGGCCTTTGGAACACAAGTTGCATTATGGTTCAAATGGCCGCTCAATTTAATTATACTTTTGTTACCAAAGGTAAATTTCCGAAGAAGTTGTTGATTTTATGTAGCCTGATTTTGAATCTGTTTTTTCTAGCCAATAAAACCGAGAAAGGTGTAGTGAATGTTTCCAAAAATGCTTCAATCTTCGACTCTTATTGTGAAGATCAAACCCAGGCCTTAACACTCATGTGGGATGACAAAAACAATACCAGATATTTGACATTGCAATTTAACATGAATGGAACACGTTATACGTTGTATACCATTCATCTCAAAGTCCATGATGATGATGCACTATGTGAGTTCAGACATGATTGTGGTATTGTATTACCTAATTAATTCATTTTTTTACAGCTGGCCTGATTGAACTACTTCATATTGGAAATACTTTTACCACACCTTTGCAAATGTCATACCATTGCACCCGAGATCAGAAGCTCAATTTAACTGATGTTGTTGACAGTAAAATTCCAGTGGGAATTGTGGATTTAAGCAATCTTCAATTCGAGGCTTTCAGTAGTGGAAATTCAACTAAGTTTTCTATTGCCAAAGATTGTGACTCCACTGAGACTCCTGATATAGTTCCAGTTGCTGTTGGTATTGCTTTAGCTGCCTTGATTCTTGTAGTTCTTATTTCGTACCTTGTTGCTAGAAACAGAAACAATGCAAGAGGCTATACAAGCTTCTAAGAGCATGTTTTATCACTGTGAATATTTTGTCCTTTGGTATTTTATTTCAATGTTAATAGAAAATTTGAAAAATGTAAATATGAATATACAAAAATTTATATTACCAAAAACAAATACAATTATCAGTATATTTCCCCACGTGATTAATTTTTTTTCGCGAAATATTTTAATTGGCAACTAAAATTTCATCTTGAATTCTTTTAGTTGTTACTATCCCCACACAAGTTTAAGCTTTCAAGTTTTCACACCATCTAATCCTCCCACTTGTATTATGTCTCTTCTGATTTTTCGGCAGAATCAAGGCTAGTAATTAGGTTGGTAATAACTGGATAAGGTAAAAAGTATGTAAGAATTTAATATACAATAAATTTTTAATAAGTATAAACTTTTTTTAATGTTAAAGATCAAAATTTCAATATATTTTAGAGATCCGTACCCAACTAAGAACACTTACAGCAAGATATGTGTCCGTCTGTAGATCGCAACCCTATTTTTCCCAGACTCCTATCGCGAGAGTCTACTAGGAGTCGACTTTAAGTCCAATCGACTTAAATCAATAAGTTAGTATCACGGCGAATTTTCTACAAGGTTTTTTAACACTTAACGGACGGGTCGAATCTGCTCTGTCTTTCCTAGTTTCCGGGCATTTTTCAGGGGAATTAAATAAACATGAATGTATGGATTTAAAGCGTTGTAACTACAATAAAACTTTATTAAATCAATTATATTTCTTATAATATTTCATAACAGTATTTATTAAAGCGTTTAGTATTTTTTAAGCGTGTGATATGCTGTAAAACATTCACCTTTATGTAGTGGAACCTGACAAAAATGACAAACATATCTAGTTTCGCTCCTTTTTCCATGCGAGCTGCAGACTTTGCACGGTTTTTGGGGATATCTTTTCTTCCCTGTTCCCACAATTTGTGTAAGGGTGTGCTGCTTCATGTTTCCTGACAATCTACCTTCTGGATCCACTCTTGGAGTTCTTCTGGTTGGTTGAATATTAGTACCAGTTTCCTCGGAATCAGAATTGCCATTTTTACCGTTATAAAATTATTTAGAAATATTTCCTAAAATCAAAACTACGCCATAGGAGCAACAGGCAGATAGTACTATAAACAATACTATCAAGAAAAAATAACAGTGTGCATAAAAGAAAACCCCAAATGCAACATAGTAAAACTTCATGCAAAAACGTAAATCTACGTGGCCCGTCCTAGGAAGTCAGAATGGAAAAACGTAAATCTACGGGGCTCGTCCGTTAAGTGTTAACAAGAAATTTTTTTGTGAATTTTTTTTATATTTTGGTGATTTTCTATTGATTGATTTTTTTTTCTCATGAACACTTTTTACAACTTGTTCAAATGATGTACTTTTATATCCTAGTAGTATAAATAAATCACTTTTATAAATTTCGTAAGAAAAAAAAACCGAAAAATTGCGATTTTTTTGGAATTCAAAATCCACGTAACCCCTTAATCCTTAGACTACCAATAAATAGGACAATACATCCCGAGCAAAATTCAAAAATTACAAGTGGGTAAAATGACCACTAGAACTGCACTGGGTATCATCCCAGTGATAATGTAGGGTCTTATCTTTGAAATACCTGTTTTAGTGGAGGCGGCCATTTTGTTTCGTCAATTTGTTGTTTTCTGAAACAGTGCAACGACGCAACGCAGCTAGATTTTGATACAAACTGTTCAAAAACATCATTTTTCTCGCAAATTTATGTGTAACCACTTGTTTTCGTGTTCTATGTTTTTTCTACATGTGCTGCATAAAATTTGGACTGTAAACGTAAGTTCATTCTTTTTATATGTTATCGAAAAAAATCTCGATGAATACGTCCCAGTGTTATTTTTCACTGGGTTACCATAATCCCAGTGGTATTGAATGTAAATTTTTGCTTCAGATGAGTCGAAAACATATACAAGACGACGAATTACCACAAGTACTCGAAGACTATAGGGACTAAATAGTAGTGAAGATGAGGATTTTTCTGAATCTGGAACGGAGTATGCCCTGTCTGCTGGTAACCAGGTGGCTGATCAGAGCTCAAGTGAAGATGAAGATCCAGATCCAGATGAACTGGAACCAATAGAGAATGCAGCACCAGTAGAATCTATCCCAGGCCCATCGCCTGCTGTAGAGTCAGGACCAATTATTTGGGGTACTCCTTCAGGATCTTTTGTCCCATAATTCTATCTCAGAATACTCTCAAATGTCTATAACTGTCCCTGTCAATGATAATGCAAATTGAGAAACGTTCAAACTGATGTTCCCTAAAAGCCTTTTCATATTCATCACTCAGTGTACCAAGGAAAGACTGATAATACACAACAGAGTAAAAAACCGGCCAAGTGCGAGTGGGACTCGCGCACCGAGGGTTCCGTAAAATATTTTTATTATATGATGTAACTAAAAATTTACAGTTTTTGCAATTTTTCTTTTATCTGTGCTATAAGACGTTGTTTCGTACCAAATTTCATTTCAAGATGAAAAATCAATTTTTTAAAAAAAGCGCTCCACAGAATATTTTCATTTTTATCTCAAAATGATTAATTTGTATTGTACATTTAAAATCAGAAAGAAAAATTGCAATCAGAGATTTTTTCATTCAATCATGGTTCAGGCTCAGCGTGACAGATGAAGGTGAAATCATGGTTTTGCGATGTGTTGTAATCATGTCCCAAGTCAAAGTGATTATTGGTCTCAAAATGAGTCGTTAGGAAACTTTTGTAAAAGTACATGTCGAAGCCTCGACAGTCGAGGAATCGATTTCAAATACTGATATCAAAACTGTACTTCAATCACCCAGACAAGCCCCCTGGTAAGTTGTACTATGCAGAGGAGTTAGTAAATTGTTTCAAATACACTTTCCAAAAGGCATAGAGTCTTAGTAGCGCTGCGATTCTGTGTCAGGTTACATTTACGATTTCAACTTATACGCTGGAAAAAATGGAGCCAATCCAAGTCAAGAAAATACCTTAGGCGAACGAGTAGTTTTTAAACTTTCTGAAATGAAGAAGTTCTAGTAGCTTTTGACATATTTTTTATAAGAGTAAAGCTTATATCTGTGCTACATTTTGCTGCAGTAGAAACGTGTATGATGAACAGAATAAATATGCCAATATTTGAAGGAAATCTCAAGAAAGGGGAATCAGATTTTCTCGCAAGTGATAAAGGAATCTTGGCAGCAAGATGAATGGATTCAAAAGAAGTGGTAGTCCTTAGTAATTGCCATAAGCCAGAAAATGAACCCGTAAAAAGGAAACCAAAAAATGGCCAGAAGAAAGAGATGTGGATGTAACATCAAAAGGTACATGTACAAGGTACATTATGATCGGAGGTCGTTTAAATGGTGGAAGAAGGTTTTCTACAAGTCCATGATAGCTGCCGCTGTGAACGCTCACATAGTTTACCAACTTATAACTGAAAAGAAAGTGAAGTTTCTGCCCTATCTGGTAAATTTGGCTGAACACCTTGTTTTCACTGGGCGTCAAACAGCCAAGGTTTCCCGAAAAATTGGAGGAAGAAGTGGCCGAAGATCTAAGTAATCCAGACTGATGATACATATCGGAAATCACTTGTGTTTCAAAACCCTGCTTTGATAAGAAATTCGAATCACTCATACCGACAAGGCATGAATGGGGTGAGGACCTGCTTAATCGTATAAGCTCGGTACAGATTTATACCGATGGATCTAAGTTGGAAGGCAGGACTGGTGGCGGAATTTACTCCGAACACCTAGGCCTCGAAACGTTGTTTCGTTTGCCAGACCATTGCAGCGTCTTCCAGGTGGAGGTTATGGCTGAGGCTTTACAATGACTGCGAAGAAACATGTCATCCTCTGAGGACTTTTCCATCTTCACGGACAGCCAAGCCGCAATCAAGTCCCTCACGGGCTCTCTGCTGAACCATGTAGCATAAAGGGTCAAAATTAGTATTATATGGATACTGGAACATAATGACATCCCGGGTAATACCAGGGCGGATGAGCTCGCCAGAAAGGGTAAAACCCTATCGGAGGAAGATATCATCCAGGACATAGGGTCACCGCTCTCCTATCGTAAGAAGGAGCTTTCGCCCGTGTATGCGAGTATCGCTGAGAATAGGTGGAGGCGAAAAAACACCTGTACGACCACCAAACTTATATGGTCGACTTTCGACCGAAATAGGTCAAAGAGCCTAATTTCACTCAAAAGAGTGTCCATTAGCAACGTCGTAGCAGTGATAACAGGGCATTGTCTTGTAGGTAGACATGACAGCAGGTTAGGCGTTTCAGTAAATGACTTCTGCAGAAGTTGTCAGAACGAGGAGGAAGAGGAGAGTATCGACCACCTCCTCTGACCTGAGTTCAAAGAACGTCATCAAACACTCGAAGTGGTTCAACGGTTAGTTTAAACGGGGTCGTCCCGTGTGGTATCACAATGGGCTATGTGTTGGTCTAAGTGTGCCTTTGGCAGCCACAACAACCTAACCGAACCTAACCTAATAGTCCGGGAGCCACCAATCCTGAAAGTACTATGATCGCGGATTTGAAAATTTTTGGTGGGAATGAAAAGTTTTCACTCAGACGAATGAGATGGGCTTGGTCGTCGTTGATTTAATTAGCCGAAAACATGTTTAATTAAATTTTGTATTATTCAATGGCCACAATGTTTTACCGTCATCGCGGATTTTGATCAATCTTAATTTAATTTGTGTGAAATTTTGTACAGATTTAGAAAAAACCCGGCCGACCGATACTTTTTAGCCGGAAAGGTCCGGCATATCTATTTGAATGGTGTGATAAGGGGTAAAATTTCTCTGTTATCACGGAAACATCTTATTTTTTTTTTTTTTCATTTTACCCATTTTAATGCCAGAATCGAAAATATCTTGGTATGCGGGCTTAGAAAATGCCGGAAGTATCGCGCATACCAGTAGTTATTACATGGTTGAGATTTCTACTATTACACATTGTACTTCGTTGAAGAAATTCTCAGTAATCAACAAAATGAGGAAGAAAGAAGAACCAGAATAGGAAAGAAATTATAATTTTGATGATAATGATTATCAATAAATAATCTTCAATTAAATATAACATTCTGTATCAACCTTAATTTATTGTATGATCAACTTCAATTAAAATTTTCCTATAATCCCTTTTTCCATGCTAATCTGCATATAACTAAAAATCTAAGAAAGAAACCGGAATTAGAGAAAATACATTTACTCCAAAAAATTACCTCCGGCATTTTCTAAGCCCGCATACCAATTTATTTTCGAATCTGGCATTAAAATGCGTAAAACGAAAAAAAAAAAAGTAAGATGTTTCCGTGATAACAGAGAAAATTTACCCCTTATCACACCATTCAAATAGGTATGCCGGACCTTTCCGGCTAAAAAGTATCGGTCGGCCGGGTTTTTTCTAAATCTGTACAAAATTTCACACAAATTAAATTAAGATTGATCAAAATCCGCGATGACGGTAAAACATTGTGGCCATTGAATAATACAAAATTTAATTAAACATGTTTTCGGCTAATTAAATCAACGACGACCAAGCCCATCTCATTCGTCTGAGTGAAAACTTTTCATTCCCACCAAAAATTTTCAAATCCGCGATCATGGTACTTTCAGGATTGGTGGCTCCTCGCCTATAAAGTGTTATGTATAGTACCGAGACGGCTTAGAGCGGGCTGAAAGGCGCTCAGATAGAACACCTGGAATAGGTCATTTCGAAAAGATTCGAACGTGGCATTTTTCCTTCACTATTTTTTGCATATTCCCAGAAAGTTTTGTAGGAAATTGTGTAAAATATCTTAATTGATGTATTTGAAAAAAATTCTGCAAGAATCCTTCAAATTAATGAATCAAACAAAAGGAATTAAACACAAAAGAAAATCGAATAGGAGCATAGGCATGAATAATTCCAAAATTCCTTTTAATTTGCTTATTTCAGGACTTTTGCAAAATTTACAGAAGAAAGATAAAAATATCTTTGATTTAAGAATTTTCCATAATTTTCGCCAAACATTTGTGGGAATAACTAGAGAATCACAGCGGGGAATTTGAAATCGAATTCTTGAATTAATTATAAAATTTTGATACCATATTTGAAAAAAAAAAGTGTAATGGAATGTTAGTTGTCGCTATAGATTTATATTTGTCATTTGCTATTCATCAGGAAAGTGTGATTTGTTCAGAGCTACCGAAAAATTCAACTTTTTTGCAGGAAGTAGAGTTGTGACGAAGGTAAGGGAGCGGATTTCTGCAATTTCCTGATGAGGAAATAATTTCTGTAAGAAAGGAAACACACCTACCTTTACATTTCGTTTGCAGATGCACATTAGGTAAACATGTGATTGTTCAACTGACGGAAATATGAAGTTCAATTTTTAATTGTCACAAGATGGCTCTAAATCGAAATCGTTGAACTTAAAAATAATTATCAGAGAATATATTGTAAAATTATACCCTTTTTTTTATCGCTACAAATTTATTAAACCTACTTCTTCTAACATTTATGTAAATTTCGATTATAAAATAGCTGTGGGGCCAATGAACTGTTTCAAGTTCACATTGTCTGTTCAGGATTAGTGATATCAAAGCTCGGTGTACTGAGTGAGGCTTAAATTGAGACACTGAATTGATATTTATGGGGAGTTGTCAATAACACCCACGAAGCTATGTTCTTCGTGCGGTTCTTATTCAAATGTCTTCCGGAGGGAGTGTGCCTAACAAACATAATTAATGGCCATAAATTTTAATTTGCTGAAAGCTTCTTGGATTTGGGAGATACATTAATAGGGCGCCAGAGATATTCCTTGGATTTCTTTTTGGCTCCACATCGTCAACACATACTTATACTGGGGGGAAAGTTTGTATAGAGTCAATTATATTCTTGTCCTGAAAGCGCTGGAGGCGAATAGGGGCGAATTAAGAATTAGGGTATACAGGAAGTCCTCGATTTAGGTTTTTTTTATATTATACATCTGTTTGGATATATAATTCGGAAAAAAGGTAAAACAATAATAAATTCCATTATATTATATTAAAAAAGGGTTTGTATACACATAAGAAACAAAAAAATTGTTCGAGAACTAAACACGAAAATAGGAAATGCAGATTTCTTAAATACATTTATTTGACATTATATTATTCAAAAATAAGAAACAGATCTTCTTGGTACAGAAATAAAAACGATGCATGATGAAGAGAATTTAACATGCAGCTGCGATCAAAAAAATAATACTTAAACTTCTGAATATGCTTGCAACATTATTTATAATGTATTATTTCCTTAAGCACTTCTCCTTTAAGCAAGTGTAAATTAAAATTTTATTAATTCAATACTACAATATAATACAATAAAAAAAAGCGGCCAAGTGCGAGTCGGACTCGCCCATGAAGGGTTCCGTAACAGCAAGTAACATAATATAAAAGTTCTTGTAGTTCGTTGTAACTTTGATCGATGTTTTAATAATAGTGTATTTTTTTTAAATTAAGTTATTCATAAGTAAACATTATAATTAGGTACCTAAATGATGGGATTTAGATCTAACTATATGCGAGCCCATATAGGCTTGTTTTTTTATTTGAGTTGATTGAATGAAAGGTAAATTGCGGTTTACGATTTATGATGTATTAAAAAAAAACTACGCAATAGATCTCGTTCAAACCAATTTTCGGTGGAAGTTTGCATGGTAATGTACATCATATATTTTTTTTAGTTTTATCATTTTCTTATTTTAGAAGTTACAGGGGGGGGGGGGGGGGGGGGGGGGGTACACTTTACCACTTTGGAAGTGTCTCTCGCGCAAACTATTCAGTTTCGAAAAAAATGATATTAGAAACTTCAATATCATTTTTGAAGACCTATCCATAGATACCCCACCCGTATGGGTTTGATGAAAAAAAATTTTTTGAGTTTCAGTTCTAAGTATGGGGACTCGCACTTGGCCGCTTTTTTTCTATTTTTGTGTGAAAATCTTAATGCTGTTCACAGAATACATCTACTTACCAAGTTTCAACAGTATAGTTCTTATAGTTTCGGAAAAAAGTGGCTGTGACATACGGACGGACAGACAGACAGACATGACGAATCTATAACGGTTCCGTTTTTTGCCATTTGGCTACGGAACCCTAAAAACGTAAAATATCCACAAGCTTTCTGGAATTATGGTGTTAAAATTGAAACTATAGATATTATTATAGGTAGAACAAAAACTATTTAAAATTAATATTTGGTTGCATGCTCTTTGTCAGCAATAACTGCTGCACTGGTCTTTGCATAGAATTAACTAATTTTGCTGACATCTGCCTGCTGAAAGACCTATCTGAGCGGATTTTCTTCCGAAGCATATGGTAGGATGACATTGTGCATCAACATAAACGGTTTGGTCCACGATAGTTTTGATCTAATTTATGAGGCCAATACTGCAATAAGGGAAACATCCCCATGCCAAAAAGATAGTACCTCCATGTTTTATGTTTTTCCGAGTGAATCTATAATATTCTATATTTGGGATTTTCTAACATAACTGTGAGACTCTTTTCTCTCGTATAGAACAATTTTACCTTCATCTGACCAAAGTATATTTTTCCACTTCTCAGTCTAAATGCGTTTTACCAAAAAGTATACGGCGTGCAACGTGTCGTATCTGGCAGTTAAGAGGGACATTTTTCCTGAACTAAAGGCAGTGACATATAAGAACTGAACTGCTGATCTCGTTCAAAATTCACTTCGAAAATAATACCAAATTTTAACCGAGTTCTATCTATCTTGCTCTCGCATAATCCCGCAGGCAGATAAATTCACAAAAATTTAATTCAACAGTCAAATGAAGGTGGCGCTCGTAATCGTACAGTTATGCTCATATTACTAAGGGGCACCACTAGTGTGACCGCCTGAGAAAAATTGTGAAAAAAAGTGATTTTTGGGAATTTTTTTAAAGAAAATGTTTTAATATTTTAAGGATATACTTGTAGTTATATAGTAAATACATGATTGGATCAAAAAACTGCAAATTCAGCGAGGACAACATTTGCAGTCTACCCGGGTAGACTGCAAATGTTGTAGATTTTCTAGAAATGCACCCAGCCTCAAGCTGCGACAACATTTGCAGTCTACCCGGGTAGACTGCAAATGTTGTTGCAGATTTTCTAGAAATGCACCCAGCCTCAGGCTGCGACAACATTTGCAGTCTACCCGGGTAGACTGAAAATGTTGTAGCAGATTTTCTAGAAATGCACCCAGCCTCGGCCTGCGACAACATTTGCAGTCTACCCGGGCAGATTTTCTAGAAATGCACCCAGCCTCAGGCTGCGACAACATTTGCAGTCTACCCAGGTAGACTGCAAATGTTGTCGCAGATTTTCTAGAAATGCACCCAGCCTCAGGCTGCGACAACATTTGCAGTCTACCCAGGTAGACTGCAAATGTTGTCGCAGATTTTCTAGAAATGCACCCAGCCTCAGGCTGCGACAAAATTTGCAGTCTACCCGGGTAGACTGCAAATGTTGTCGCAGATTTTTTAGAAATGCACCCAGCTTCAGGCTGTGACAACATTTGCAGTCTACCCGGGTAGACTGAAAATGCTGTAGCAGATTTTCTAGAAATGCACCCAGCCTCGGCCTGCGACAACATTTGCAGTCTACCCGGGTAGACTGCAAATGTTGTCGCAGATTTTCTAGAAATGCACCCAGCCTCAGGCTGCGACAACATTTGCAGTCTACCCAGGTAGACTGCAAATGTTGTCGCAGATTTTCTAGAAATGCACCCAGCCTCAGGCTGCGACAAAATTTGCAGTCTACCCGTGTAGACTGCAAATGTTGTCGCAGATTTTTTAGAAATGCACCCAGCCTCAGGCTGTGACAACATTTGCAGTCTACCCGGGTAGACTGCAAATGTTGTCGCAGATTTTCTAGAAATGCACCCAGCCTCAGGCTGTGACAACATTTGCAGTCTACCCGGGTAGACTGAAAATGCTGTAGCAGATTTTCTAGAAATGCACCCAGCCTCGGCCTGCGACAACATTTGCAGTCTACCCGGGTAGACTGCAAATGTTGTCGCAGATTTTCTAGAAATGCACCCAGCCTCAGGCTGCGACAACATTTGCAGTCTACCCAGGTAGACTGCAAATGTTGTCGCAGATTTTCTAGAAATGCACCCAGCCTCAGGCTGCGACAAAATTTGCAGTCTACCCGTGTAGACTGCAAATGTTGTCGCAGATTTTCTAGAAATGCACCCAGCCTCAGGCTGCGAGAACATTTGCAGTCTACCCGGGTAGACTGCAAATGTTGTCGCAGATTTTTTAGAAATGCACCCAGCCTCAGGCTGTGACAACATTTGCAGTCTACCCGGGCAGACTGCAAATGTTGTCGCAGATTTTCTAGAAATGCACCCAGCCTCAGGCTGCGACAACATTTGCAGTCTACCCGGGTAGACTGAAAATGTTGTAGCAGATTTTCTAGAAATGCACCCAGCCTCAGGCTGTGACAACATTTGCAGTCTACCCGAGTAGACTGCAAATGTTGTCGCAGATTTTCTAGAAATGCACCCAGCCTCAGGCTGCGACAACATTTGCAGTCTACCCAGGTAGACTGCAAATGTTGTCGCAGATTTTCTAGAAATGCACCCAGCCTCAGGCTGCGACAACATTTGCAGTCTACCCGGGTAGACTGCAAATGTTGTCGCAGATTTTTTAGAAATGCACCCAGCCTCAGGCTGCGACAACATTTGCAGTCTACCCAGGTAGACTGCAAATGTTGTCGCAGATTTTCTAGAAATGCACCCAGCCTCAGGCTGCGACAACATTTGCAGTCTACCCGGGTAGACTGCAAATGTTGTCGCAGATTTTCTAGAAATGCACCCAGCCTCAGGCTGCGAGAACATTTGCAGTCTACCCGGGTAGACTGCAAATGTTGTCGCAGATTTTTTAGAAATGCACCCAGCCTCAGGCTGTGACAACATTTGCAGTCTACCCGGGCAGACTGCAAATGTTGTCGCAGATTTTCTAGAAATGCACCCAGCCTCAGGCTGCGTCCACATTTGCAGTCTACCCGGGTAGACTGAAAATGTTGTAGCAGATTTTCTAGAAATGCACCCAGCCTCAGGCTGTGACAACATTTGCAGTCTACCCGAGTAGACTGCAAATGTTGTCGCAGATTTTCTAGAAATGCACCCAGCCTCAGGCTGCGACAACATTTGCAGTCTACCCAGGTAGACTGCAAATGTTGTCGTAGATTTTCTAGAAATGCACCCAGCCTCAAGCTGCGACAACATTTGCAGTCTACCCGGGTAGACTGAAAATGTTGTAGCAGATTTTCTAGAAATGCACCCAGCCTCAGGCTGTGACAACATTTGCAGTCTACCCGAGTAGACTGCAAATGTTGTCGCAGATTTTCTAGAAATGCACCCAGCCTCAGGCTGCGACAACATTTGCAGTCTACCCAGGTAGACTGCAAATGTTGTCGCAGATTTTCTAGAAATGCACCCAGCCTCAGGCTGCGACAACATTTGCAGTCTACCCGGGTAGACTGCAAATGTTGTCGCAGATTTTTTAGAAATGCACCCAGCCTCAGGCTGCGACAACATTTGCAGTCTACCCAGGTAGACTGCAAATGTTGTCGCAGATTTTCTAGAAATGCACCCAGCCTCAGGCTGCGACAACATTTGCAGTCTACCCGGGTAGACTGCAAATGTTGTCGCAGATTTTCTAGAAATGCACCCAGCCTCAGGCTGCGAGAACATTTGCAGTCTACCCGGGTAGACTGCAAATGTTGTCGCAGATTTTTTAGAAATGCACCCAGCCTCAGGCTGTGACAACATTTGCAGTCTACCCGGGTAGACTGCAAATGTTGTCGCAGATTTTCTAGAAATGCACCCAGCCTCAGGCTGCGACAACATTTGCAGTCTACCCAGGTAGACTGCAAATGTTGTCGCAGATTTTCTAGAAATGCACCCAGCCTCAGGCTGCGACAACATTTGCAGTCTACCCGGGTAGACTGAAAATGTTGTAGCAGATTTTCTAGAAATGCACCCAGCCTCAGGCTGTGACAACATTTGCAGTCTACCCGAGTAGACTGCAAATGTTGTCGCAGATTTTCTAGAAATGCACCCAGCCTCAGGCTGCGACAACATTGTTGTCGCAGATTTTCTAGAAATGCACCCAGCCTCAGGCTACGACAACATTTGCAGTCTACCCGGGTAGACTGCAAATGTTTTCGCAGATTTTTTAGAAATGCACCCAGCCTCGGCCTGCGACAACATTTGCAGTCTACCCGGGTAGACTGCAAATGTTGTCGTAGATTTTCTAGAAATGCACCCAGCCTCAAGCTGCGACAACATTTGCAGTCTACCCGGGTAGACTGCAAATGTTGTCGCAGATTTTCTAGAAATGCACCCAGCCTCAGGCTGCGACAACATTTGCAGTCTACCCAGGTAGACTGCAAATGTTGTCGCAGATTTTCTAGAAATGCACCCAGCCTCAGGCTGCGAGAACATTTGCAGTCTACCCGGGTAGACTGCAAATGTTGTCGCAGATTTTTTAGAAATGCACCCAGCCTCAGGCTGTGACAACATTTGCAGTCTACCCGGGCAGACTGCAAATGTTGTCGCAGATTTTCTAGAAATGCACCCAGCTTCAGGCTGCGACAACATTTGCAGTCTACCCGGGTAGACTGAAAATGTTGTAGCAGATTTTCTAGAAATGCACCCAGCCTCGGCCTGCGACAACATTTGCAGTCTACCCGGGTAGACTGCAAATGTTGTCGCAGATTTTCTAGAAATGCACCCAGCCTCAGGCTGCGACAACATTTGCAGTCTACTCGGGTAGACTGCAAATGTTGTCGCAGATTTTCTAGAAATGCACCCAGCCTCAGGCCGCGACAACATTTGCAGTCTACCCGTGTAGACTGCAAATGTTGTTGCAGATTTTCTAGAAATGCACCCAGCCTCAGGCTGCGACAACATTTGCAGTCTACCCGGGTAGACTGCAAATGTTGTCGAAGATTTTCTAGAAATGCACCCAGCCTCAGGCTGCGACAACATTTCCAGTCTACCCGGGTAGACTGCAAATGTTGTCGCAGATTTTCTAGAAATGCACGCAGCCTCGGGCTGCGACAACATTTGTAGTCTACCCGGGTAGACTGCAAATGTTGTCGCAGATTTTCTACAAATACACCCAGCGTCAGGCTGCGGCAACATTTGCAGTCTACCCGGGTATACTGCAAATGTTGTCGCAGATTTTCTAGAAATGCACCCAGCCTCAGGCTGCGACAACATTTGCAGTCTACCCGGGTAGACTGCAAATGTTGTCGCAGATTTTCAAGAAATGCACCCAGCCTCAGGCTGCGACAACATTTGCAGTCTACCCGGGTAGACTGAAAATGTTGTAGCAGATTTTCTAGAAATGCACCCAGCCTCGGCCTGCGACAACATTTGCAGTCTACCCGGGTATACTGCAAATGTTGTCGCAGATTTTCAAGAAATGCACCCAGCCTCAGGCTGCGAGAACAATTGCAGTCTACCCGGGTTTCACGACGTTAGTTCCTAAGCCTGAATAGAAAGCATGATGTTTGGTGACATACATATATACACCTCAAAGTTCTGAAAACATAGAGGAATTTCTCGTGTAGTTTGGACTTAAAATTAATTGGGTTTTATAGATCAATGATAAAGAAAATGAAGTAAAAAAATACCTTGCGGTAGTAATCAAAAAAAAATCTGTAGTTAGTTTTTGATGGGATCCAATTTCAAGATTTTTATCTAATAAATAAAAGTTCTCAGTACACAGGTCAAGTTTGACTGAATCGATGAAAAAATGCGTCTGCTTTCATAGTGCAAAAGTACACTTTGAAATGGGTGCAACCTCTCACCCCTCTGAAATTTATTTTATTTATTTATTTAGCAAGAAATGTTTCGTACAAAAATATAAAAATTCCCTATTACAAAAAACAATAATAAAAATTAGAATAAAAATAAATAAAAATGTACTAAAAATTAGCTAATGTAGACATACAATGTTACAGACTAAGTTTACTACAAATAGTTTGCCTAAGGGGGCTTTCTACTGTTAACTGTTTTAACATATTTCGATTGGTATAGGCCTCAAGAATGTCTATGTAAAATTTCAAATCGATATCTAAACTTTTTGATTCTACAACGATCTTAGCCCCCCTCCGTTCTATTATACCTTTCGGAGCGTAAAATGGTATTGAAGCGCTCGAAGTGAAATAACGGTATCGTATGTATTATATACAATCCTAAGAAAAATTCTTACATTATGGAATGATCATATAGTCTATTCTATTAGTATACATTTTACCAGCCAAGATTTGCAGATTAGGTAAAAGTTAAAACTTTCTTCACATAATACAAAAAATTCGGTTGTAAAAAGTTTAACCCTGGCATAGGAAGTATTTTTACTACCAGCTGTTTGCATAAATTCTACCGGAAGAACATTTAGTAGCTTCATCGTTTTTTTTTTTTTCTTGCAACACTAAAATGTTACCTAATGCCAAAGAGTATCTATTAACAAGAGGGGACACTCGTGACGTTTTTCCTTATATTTTTTCGACCTTGGTCCCGTTACAGGAATGAAATGGGAATTTATGCTAGAAATAGTTAGTAATAAAGAAAGCATAACTGAGAGAAAGACAAAAATTTGGGGCGAAAAGTGGAACACTCCTGCAGGGTGCACCTCACAAAAATCTTTTATCACAAAACTTTTCTATGAGCACATTACACGCTGCCTTTTCCACAGCCACACACCAAACACATTTTATTATGCTTACCCATCATTTATCTAAAGCACATTTTATTTTATTTTATTAATTCCGTCTAAAAAAGCACTTTTTTACTTAAAAACTTTTAAGCTTCTTCACATTTCCGAACAAATCAAGACCACCCGGTACTTTTCGTAAGCGAGCAGCACACAAAAGAAATTCCGCTCTGGACCGCCTTTAAAAACGCACAATGAAAAAATGTAAACAATCTCGTCCGTATTCATGCTCGGTGTGTGCTGCCTGCCTCTTCTCCCTTCTCCGATTCGGCATTTCCCTATAACTTAACATTGCGAGGAGAGGTAAACTTGAGCGGCCTAGGACTGGTGCCCGGCTCGGGACCGCCTTTAAAAAAGCGTTCATAAAAAAAGCTTCAGTTTATAGCTTACGCTGTAAAAGCTGTCTGCGAGAACTTTTTGGTGACTATTTCTCTCTCTACATTTCGTATAGGTATTTACAGAGGTAGTAGCCCTGAGCTGCTTTCTCCAATGGGAAATTTTGCTGGGTGTATTTGCGAGAGCTTGCATATGAGTTGGAATTTTGAGAGGGTATTAAAGTGTCCCTTGACCCAGTAGGAAAAAGAAGGGGCTAGAAAGAAATGATATAACTGCTTCTCGGGCAGCTAGCACTCCTTCCCAACTCGATTCTTTTCCTTCTTCTTTTTTACCCACGACGGGATTGGAGGCAAGGTCTTGACTTTCGCTTCCCTAATAACCAGGGATAGAAGTAGTTACTCTGAATCAAGGACATAATCGCTTATGCTGAAGGACTATTATAAGAAGTTTCGCTTCCCCAATAGAAGAAGTTATTCAAAATAAATGGAATAATAGGGCCTATTCTATTAAACTGAGCAAAAGCTCTGTCTCAACTTTTATATAGAAAAACCAAACTTGATCTGAATCTAAGTAAAAATCGAGACTGAGCTGTTGCTCAGCTTATTAAAATATGAGGCACTCATTGAATTAATAAAATTTAAAACAACCTGTCATGCGCACTTTCTCTTCGAGAGTAAAAAAAAACGAGTAGATGCAAGCTCATCGCACGATGACGAAATCCTCTTAAAACACAAGTTTTTAGGTAAAACTCATTTACTCCTTACCCACTCGATTCTCAGGAAGCAGTAATATAAGGTAGATACCTGCAGACGCATGCTAGAGGGAATATTGGAAGTGCTTGGAAGTAGTCATATCAGGCTTTCTTAGGGCAATCCCTTGATACATTTCCTACTGGGGAGATTCAGAGCTCATAATTTATTTCACGCACACGAGTATGTTCATTTATTCCGGCCTATGTAAACATAACTTCTTTGTAGTATCACACTTTTAGGAATAGCGTAGAACTTCGTTTTTCACACCTCGATTCCCATGAGCCATAATTGAGAGTCATGCAAAAGCTCAGCAGCTATACAACCAGATATTACCTGCAATTTTTTCGACCATTCATATTGTTCATGAAGTGTCGTTAAATTTCATTGAAGTTCAGACTAGGTGAAAAGGGCTCACGACCTGCAGTAATTTAGGGATCTATAAATGGGAAAGTCCTATTGTGCTTGAGGGAACAGAATTTCCTAATTTTCTTCGGTCCCCCGGGAGGTATTAGTAATGAGGGGTAATGTAATTACAGGTAGTGAATAATTGATTTTATGAGGGTGTCGAATTTATAGACACTTTAATGTGATATATCGAACTTGGAGAAAGATTCAGAGAATATTGACAATTTGAGTTCTGAGAAAGTTCGTCGAAAACATTTGACTTTGCTATTTATATATTATACTAGTAACCCTGGCCACGCGTTGCTGTGGCTAAGTAGCTATAATACGTTGAATTAATTTCATCTTAATCTTTTTAATACAGTCAAATCAATATTTACTGATATGACATGTTTTAGCTGATCTAAAAACCTGTGGGATTCAGAATGGAACGTTCCGCCAAATTTAAAAGTGTTCAGTAAAGAATTTAGGAGAGTTAAAATTGTTATATTATACATCCCATATTTGATTATAGTATGTATTGATTCATTCATTAAGTACTACATATAAAAACACATAAACTAAAAAATTTAATTTTATGAATGAGGTAGATAACGTTAATTTATAACTACTTTTAATAATAATTTACTGCTTTTTTTTGAGGTCAGACTTTTCTCGTGGCATTTTACTAAAATTAAAATAAAAACAATTAATAAATAAATTAAATAACAAATAATAAATAAATTAAATAACACATAATAAAATACTTAATAATTAATTAATTAATTAATTGATTAACAATTAACAGATTAATAAACTGAATTTTGAATTTCGCCGGTAATTTTTGAAAAGCTCTTGTCCAGACGAACATTTTGATATCTCGAACGTCAAGGTTCATTAACACCATTTTTGGGTATGCAGGTGATTCATTCTGCGTGAAACGTCCCATATACATTTTCATATTTTGTTCATAATAGCAAAAAATATCCATTTTCAATTTCCAAGATGAAATAATATTGCAGGACATATCGGGGTCGAAAGTAACTGGAGGCGAAAGTAATATTGCAAATATTTTTAAATTTATCAGAGCTACAAACAGGTGCTAACATCTCTTGATTGTTTTCAGTAAATAACTGAAATCAGTGAGATTTAAGAATACGCACGTATATTCCTTCCTTCCATATGCAAGTTACACAACATTATGTAATATTTTTTTAAAACTAAGAAAATTTTGCAAGCATGCTATTGGTACTCTTATTTTTACATGTCACTATTTGATTCTCTGTTAGGTGTTCTGTAATTTTTTTTTCCACATTGTTATGGGTTTACTTGATTGTAGTAATATTACTAAAATAATCTTACATAATTTCTGTGTAGAACAAGTTTCTCATACATATGAAAGAACAGCATAGAATATTTATTTTATACCAAATACTATAAGGTCGCTATATAATGCTAATTGATTTTTGAATTCCCCGAAGTCCTTTTCCCTTTTGAGGTATGTATAAAATACCTCACAAAACTTCATCGATACGGATCAGAAAAAGATCAAAGTATCTTTTTTGAAATCGCAATAAAAATTAGGCGCGATTCATTGATAACAAGTCGAGTCGAAAGGCGGATTTTGTGCACTTCAATGAACAAGAAAACGAATAAAGAATGATTTCTTTTAAAAGCTAATGGGCTTTTCTGAAAGGATGGAAAAGGGTCGGATGAGAGTTTTACCAATTTCTGGTCCTTGAGACGGTTCTATAACAATATAATTTTAAGAAACCTGATTTTGTTTGTAATAAAGGACTTTAAAGGAGGAAGGAGTGACAATACACTTATCACTGCAAGAAAAATGATGTGTTTTTTTTTATTAGGATACTGTATTAGGAAACTTATAGCTTTAGTACACGTTTTCTGACCATATTGTTTAGCAAATGATTAAATTTTATTAGAAAAGTATGTTCAGCATTTTATTCGTTTTGTAAATGTAAGCCGAAATTAAAGTACGAGTATAAATTATATTAAAAATAGTAAACGCAAGACTTTATGTGGTTGGGACTGGAAAGCACAAGCAACTGTTGGAAAAAAAAAATCAGAAAATATTTGGAAAAAAATAAGAATAAAAACTACGTATTACAAGTTCTTGATTCTGAAATAATTTGACTCTATAAACTGACTGCAAAATATACATTTAAAAAAAAACTTTGTAAGTTAAACGGTTTTAATGCATTATACATCGATGATGTACTAAAAGCTAGAAAATAATTATGGGTCACCAATCTGGAGCCTTGATCAGACTAAAATAAAATCATGGGACGCATTTAATAGAAAACTTTCTTTTGTTGGAAAAAAAAATGAAAATTATCATGATGCACACTCGTGATATACAGAAAATTATTGAAATTGTAATAAAATGTATTTTAGTGTAAGAAATAAATTGGGTGGTAAGATTTGATTTTGTTCCTATAAAATACCATCTTGATCAAAAAGTTTCAGGAATTTATTCAGAAAATTAAAAATACAAATTTATTCATTAAAATAAATATTGTCCCCTTCAAAATACTCTCCATCAATTGCAACACACTTATGCCAGCGCTTGATCCAATCCTCGAAACATTTTTGATACTCCTTTTTCGGTATGGTCAGCTTTTTTCGATTTCTCGATTAACCCCAACTTGGCTGCTAAAACGCGTTCCGCGGAAAGGAAGGAGTCGCCGAACAGGAAGAAGTCGCATGGAGCCAAATCAGGCGATTTCGGAGGCTGCTGGATGGAGTTCGTCTGGTTGTTGGTAAAAAAAATTGCGGATAACGATGGCTTTATGCGACGGTGCATTATCGTGGAAAAAAATTCGCGAGTTGTTTGCCCACAAATACGGTCTTTTTTGGCGAACTGCTTCATGCAATCGTTTCATAACTCCCAAATAATACTCCTTGCTAACTGTCTCACTTTGCGGCAAGAATTTATGATGTACAACACCGTTGTAATCCATGAAAACCGTGAGCATCGCTTTCTTATTCGTCCGAAAACAACGTGGATTTTTCGGTCTTGGCTCATTTTGTTCGCTTGATGCGTGTCATACTCATAAACCCACGTTTTGTTTCCAGTAATTAAGCATTGGATGAATGTTGGGTCGGATTCAGGCATCGAAATCATGTCTTCGCGACGTCAACGTGGTCCCTTTTTTTGCATGAAATTCAGTTCTATCGGCACCAGCTTTGCAGTAATATGTCTGAAGCCCAAATCATTAACCAAAATGCTTTGAACGGATCCATAAGCCATGTTTGTGGTTTTCGGCAATCATTTCTTTGATTTTATCAGTGTTTTCGTCGGTTTTCGATGTTGAAGGCCTGCCACTGCGTTCGTAATCCTCGAGGGATTCAAGCTCACCTCTGAAGTGTTCATGCCACACCTAAAGAGTATCGTTGCCGAAACACTCCTCCAACATTTCCAAGGTCTTCGCACCGTTGATGACGCAAAATGTAATACAAACTCGTTGATGCAAATTATATTCCATTTTTAAATTCGTAAAAATCGAAAACACGGGCAGAGGCAGATGTATTCAAGACGTTACTTTAAAAAATATGAAGATATAATGCTTCAATTTGGCGGGTATGTCAATACTAGATCTGGCAACCTTACAAAAAATAAGAACTCAATTCGGGTGACTGACAGCACAATTTTTGATCAAGATATTGAGATTATTATTATTAATTTACTAAAAAGTCCTGAATTGCTCGGCTAAGCCCTGGTTTGCTGTGGGATGTTGCGCTCATGTAATGAGTGTGACATAGTACTTAGGTTACGCGTATTGTCTTGAAAATGTAATTGTAACTACTAATGAGCAAACATGCAGAATTCAAGATACAGTTACATTTGCCATTAACGTCATTTGTGTTCGCATTTGGACCAAAATGCCCATCATCCTTTAAATGGCACCCATTCGCAAGCATCCCTTTAAAATTAAAAGGAGAATATCACGGAAATTAACCGCGGAATCTCGGAGTAATCGATGACATACAATAAAAAATATATATACGCCCCGAATTGAGAATCTCCTTCTATTTGGAAGTTGGTTAAAAATACATTCGGATATAAACTAAGACTACTTTTATTATTTATTATTTTTATTTAGCAAAAACATGCAATTTCTTTACTTAAGGGGGTAGTACACTTCTTAAGGCCTTTTTTTAAAGATTTTTTTTTTCATAGTTAACTTTATTTTGATCTTGCAAACTTTTTATATATGATACAACTAATATTCAAGAATATTAAAAAAAATTTTTTTTTTTTTTTTCTTCATAGGGCCCTAATATGGCTGCCTGAAGGTGACCCCTTTTTAATCTGGCCGGCATGATATCTCGACTCTGGAACGTCTTAAACAAACAATTCAAAGTGCATATTAAAATATAGATCAGTCGCTATCGTTCGAACTAGGATAAAAAATTTTGGTAAAAAAACAAGAAAATGGCGGACTTTTTAATTTTTCGGTCAGTTTTATTTGCAAAAAATTGTTTAAAAAAAGGGTTAAACATTAACCGATTTTCAAAATCCTAGTTCGGACGAGAACTACACATGTATAGAGTATCCCATAAAAATTTGAGCCCGATCAGACCAATAGTTTTTTCAAAATCATGTCGGCCAGGTCAAAAAACGTGGTTTTGAGAAAAACGCCTTTAAAGTTTTTATTCGATCATTTTAAGGTGCGATAAGCGTAAGGCACCGCTACAAATGTGTCTATAACTTTTTTTATATATCGAATTTCTCAAAACGGTTTTGGGAGAACATTTCTGTGATATATTAGAGCACATTTATGAAATAAAAAAAAAATCGATTTTTTCAAAAAAGAGAAGTGTACTACCCCCTTAATAAATTTTATACTACTGATAGAATTTTGTTCAAATAATACAAGTTATAAATTTATAATGTTAGAATGATAAAGAAAGTAGTTTTAAGAGATATACAGAGGCTGTTTTAGAATTAATGGCTGCAATTGCAACGTTGCAACAAGAAATACGAATAACAAAATAGTTTATTAAGAATATGTGTTATGTCGTGATATTTTATGATTAACGTATTATATCTTGATATTGGAGACGCGTCATCAATATAAAAGATGATATTCTTAACATTATAAATTTTTGTCTATTTTGTTTAGATAAAACATAATTTTATGGTTTTCTTTCATCTCTAGAAGCACTCTCTCTCTTTTTTTAACTCGTTGATGTATAGTATGAGGCACTAATTGGGGACGCACGATTTAAAGATGATTGATGAACTCCAGATTATCAAAATTTGTGGAAATTCTGTGAAATGTAAGAACCAAAACTTGCTAACATCAGCATTAACAAAGTTCTAAATACAGCATATTTTGGAAATATAATTCGTGTCTCTGTTCATGGCAAAGTTTTACTTATTCGTGATTGGAATTTCGCTCTCCTCCTCTTTTAATGCGGTATACAGCACCTTAAATTTTTGAAAGGGTGAAATTCCTATTAGCATTTAGATGAGCGTAGATTGCTTCCCTAAGGGAATGTTCATTAAGATTTTCAATTCTTGCACTTCTTTCGTATGACGATATCCATATAGTCAGGAGGGTAATTGGAAAATTGTGTGCAGTCAGCCAGTTTCCCTTTAATTAATTCTCATTTTCTATAAATCTTGATTTATGGAATATTTTAGAGGTAGAGCTCTTCTACCTGTAATGAAGTGCCTTTGAAATCAATTAATTTTTACTTTAATGCAGAACGCTTTTTTTTGAAAGGCGAAATCAATAGAATTTAGAATCTATCAAAGTAAATTGCATTTCCAACATAAACAGATATCACAAGTCATAAATTAATTTCAAATCAAATGACAAATATTGAGAGTACACCGGATTTTAATTTTAGTCCCGTGAATGAAAGAAAGAAAATTTAATTGTGGTAATATGGAATTTAAGCCAGTTATTAGACTCAAACAAGAGACATATTTTTCACGGTAATGAAGCCCGAACAGAAATTTAATTTTGTAACAAATTTTCTCTCAAAAAATTCGTCCCTTCAGAATCAAAAATACTTATATGATATGTATATTTTTAAATAAACTATTTTATTATTATACATATTACACAGTTTCTAAAACAATTGTTTCCTTTTTTTTAAAATAAAACTATTCCTAATTGTTATTTCTATAAAATATACATATGTACTTATATATAACTCCACCAAGCGATGACATAAATGTAATAAGTAAATGCAGGTGTACGACTTCTTTATCATTTAAGTTTTGACGTAAAGTTGTGGAATCCTGACCTTTTTCAAAATTGTCATACCTCTTCGCCAATTTGACTATGCTTGAGTTTTGCTAGAAGGGAAGTGATCAGGGGCAAAATTTAAAATGTCATAAGACGAATTTATTGGAAGAATCTGAAAAATGGCACCCTTAAACGACAAGCACTTCTTAAGAATTTTGGGGCTTGGATGTTGCCCCCGGGGTTAAAATGGACTTCTGCGCCCGAGAATGTAAGATATTTTTGCTATTATCCTCTGATGAAGTTGTTTTTATTTAACCCAGGAAAGGCAGACATTTTAAGAATTCTTGAGTGCGAACGGTTATGAAGGGTTCGCGTCCCTCCTTATCTCATTTCGACTTCTTTCGTCTGACTGTGAATCATTTATTTCGCATCACTCTTCGTGGATCCTTTTCACATAGCCTATTTCTGTGGATAATGGCATCATTATGTCGCTTCCATTCCAACAGCAATACAGTTGTGTTGGAAGGCGGCTGGCCATTGCCTGGCAGTTTGTTCTTTCAATAAGCTTTTGTTTTATTTACTTTAATTTTGATTAAAGGAATCCATCAGGGGCAAGAAAAAGATTGTCTATATATAATACTAAGTCTTTGGATTTCCCATAAGTCATCTAAGATTTATTGCTTTGGGGGCTTATTTTTACATATGAATATTTAAACACCAGAATCATTCTTTTAATAATTTTTAGTCGGTTGTGTAATTTGGTGGGTGGCCTTAACCTTAACGTACAGGGACACAAATTTAAATTACATATAAGACTACGGATTATTTTTTATTTGGTATACTACCGTATCTTTTACCATTTTTGAGATACTTTCTAACGGAGCGCAACCTTTTATGATTAATTTAATTTAACAATTGAGAATTTCTAACGGATGATTTCATGAACCTTTGTAGGTGCGTTCAGTTGGGGTCAAAAGTGACGAATATGCAGACAAAATGTTATCTGTTGCTTGTATTTAACTTTAAAATTTCAAAAAGTGACAAATCCCTTTTATGTAAATCTTTTTGTACATTTTATATTATCTTAATCAACTGGTAAACTAACTAGCTAAAAAAATATATTCATCTATTTCGACCACAAATATACTTTAATTAAGTGTTTTATGGTTAAGCTTTTGTGAAATTAATCTTGTAAATCTATGTTATGTATCTACTTAGTTGGACAATTTTGGGTCTCAATCAACACTTGATTTTTTGAAGTTACAGATAAAAAAAAAAATAAAGCATATGTGGCGTATAGGTAGTACAGGTATTACCTATAAACCATAGTATTTTATTAAACATTTAAAAAAAAATTAGTAATCTGTGAGAAGGAAATAAAATATTCAGTCTAGTCAAAAAATATCTTTGAGAAGGTAACAAAATATATTATTCAAAAAAATTTGTTAAATGGTGTATAATTAAAAAAAAGAAAAGAAAAAAAAATTAAATAATAAATTAATAAAAACAATTAAATTAATTGGGACGAATCTATTCGTCTCCATAACTGGTGACCCCGACAGTGGCATATGCCAATGAGTAAAAAACTTTCTAGGTCGGCAGCCATTCCTTAATGGCTGGCTTTATGCCCAGGCTGCCAACTGAGAATATAAGTACGTCGGGCGAGGAAAGTACATCATAACCTCCCCGATCGTACCAAATTTTATAAAATCAACAAAGTTAAAAAGAGTAACACCACCACCTGCCGTATGCCCCTTTGAAGTAACACTACCACCAAGGACTATCGAACCTGCTCCACCATATCCACAATTTTGGCCCACCGAGCCAGCAGCATCTCCACCATTTTGGCCCACCGAACCAGCAACACCTTCACCATCTTGGCCCATTGCGCCATCATCTACATCAACTTGGCACAACGAATCACAAGGATCAATTTCATCATCTACATCAACTTGGCACAACGAACCACAAGGTTCGATTTCATCATCTACATCAACTTGGCCCAAAGAGCCACGAGGATCAACTTCATCATCTACATCAACTTGGCCCAACGAGCCATAAGGATCAATTTCATCATCAATCATCATAGCCCAGCGAGCCACAAGGGCAACTATTCCAATTAGTAACGTGGTCCATACTCACAGGGAGGAAGGTAGTTGTGGCGTATAGGTAGTACAGGTATTACCTTTACACGATAGTATACATTTCTTTTTATGAAACATTTAAAAAAAATTAATCTCCTTATGTGAGAAGGAAATAAAATATTCAGTCTAGTCAAAAAATATCTTTGAGAAGGTAACAAAATATATTATTCATAAAAATTTGTTAAATGGAGTATTAATTAAAAAAAAAAATTAAATAATCAATTAATAAAAACAATTAAATTAATTGGAACGAATCTATTCGTCTTCATAGGATACGTTATAAAAAAGTCGCAATTTAAATTAAATTTAACTTAAATTGTAAAAAATTGATAGACGTATTGGCCTGGCCTGACCAATTAGAAGACACTTGCAATTTCGCATTGCATTTAAATGTTTTCCATCGTCTCTCAGTTTTACCAATGCTATATAGAAAGAAAATAATGTGAAAAGACATGCAGCCCTTGTAAAGGGTTGTCTCAATACTGACTTTGATTTCACAAGCCAGAATTGGACGAAAAGGATTTGGACCATATGTGCTTCCAACAAGACGGTGCAACCTGTCACACTGCGGCCGAAACAATGCAGTTATTGCAAATGAAATTTCCTGGGCGTACTATCTCGGGCTGCGAATAAATTAATTTTTCAAATATTGTACTCCATACGTAACCACCATATCCATATTGTATGTTGAAATAAAAACATTTTTACAGTTCAAATTAAATATACGTTTTATTAAAAAAATAAAATATCACCCTTTAGTACAAAATATTGTAAAGGACTCCGAACCCAGCATTGAACAAATTTGGAAATATAAAATTAAAACATATTCACAACATTTTTATTATAGCATAGCTTTTAATTTTGCATTATAATTGATATGTAAAACAAAGTCTTTAACTGATTGTCTAATTCACTTTTTAAAATGGCAATTTATTTAACACCAGCCAAGATTATTTCCCCGAACTGCCATAGCTAAAAACTTTATAAATAGGTAATTTAATAAAATTTTGCTCCTGCATAAATGCAGAAATGCCATAAAAGGGATATATATTTAAAGTTTAGTTCAGCCAATATGGCAAAAATCCTTTGAAAGGTAAATGGCGCTACCATCGAAGATGAAAGTGGTACTTCAAGAATATTAAAGACTCATTTCCATGCCATCCTTTGGACTCAGAAGAATATATTTTCCTTCCAAAATGTGTCTGGTTCGGTGCTCAGACAGATATTCTTTTCACTTAATATGAATGCAAATTCTGCGGTTACCATTAGTGATTTCTAGTATAAAGTTATGAATAAAGTAAAGACTCTCTATTTAAAAGAACCCCTATAGAAAGAAATAGGGTATAGCGAAAAGTATGTAATGAAAAGCTGAGTTCGTCAGAGTTTTCACGAGCTCATTAGTGTTATTCCATGAGAGAATGGTTTAAAAAAATTGCCATGTAGATAAGATTTCTATAATAGCTATAAAAATAATACTTTGATACTTATTTCAAAGAGGACAATAATGATTACTGTCAGAATAATCAGACAGAATTAAAAATTCAAATAAACGGAGTTAAAAAAACAATTAAAAATTCAAAGCTAAGCAAAATAAGATTTAAGGCAAAATGATGAGATTAACCCGAAATTCAAACTTTATAGAATTGTCATGATTTGGGGATTTTTGGTGAATATTAATGAAACTTTATAGGATATTAATTTTTTCATAATGATGCCTAAATCTATTAATACCTAAATTGCTTAAGGGGTCACACCTAGTAGACCGCGACAAAAATGAATTGTTTTAAAGTATATATAAAGTAAACAATAAAATTAAATAAAAATCTCATGTTATTTATTAATGTGTTAAAAATGATCAAATTATAATAATTTTTATAAAGAGTGTATCTATCATGAAGATTTCTAGTTTCCTGTTGAAAAAATTGTGTCTGCATAATAATTTCTTGGAATCTTGACAACTCTGAAAATTTCGAAATTATTATTGTAAAAAAAAGTTAAGATTACTTTTATAGTATATGAAGCCAACTTCCTTTAATATATTTTATTTTATGGCAATTTGAATTTAACCCTGAGACTACACACTGGTCATCTGGACCACAACAAATTTTTGAGATCTGAAAAATCTCCGAATGAGTAGGAATATTCGAAGCGCTCGGTGCGTCGTTAAAATTAGGTTTCACAAACTAGCGACGACTTTACCGAAAAGTACTTCCTCTTAACTCAACAAAAAACCTTAACACAAATTCTAAACAACAGCCTGGTTCGTGAAAAATGTTTGAAAATGTTCTGGGATCAGCCTGACCCCGTATGTATTCCCAAGTTCTGTATGGAGTAGTATAGTCCCAGGCTTAAGTTACATTTTTCGTGCAAAATTTTATACAAAATGTTGTAAAACAAAATAAAAAAATAACTCCATTCCATATTTGATAGAAAAGTATTGTGAAGATTTAAAAAAAATAATCAAACATTATTGAAAACTGCTCGAGTTACCATGTAGCTGAAGAAGTTGTTTTGAGAAAAGTGTTTTTGAAGTTTTGGATGATACATATATATTGTAAACGCTTATAATGCTGCAGTATACGTATAAACATTTGTTACCTCATCAACTTTGCTCCGATTAATATTAAAAGACATATTTTCCAAATTTTGAAGTGTATGAAAATGAGAAAAAGTATAAGTAGGTTTAACCTTTCAATTTTGAGACTATGTTGACACCTTCAATTTAAAGTTTCAAGTAATTATATGGATTCAAGATAATTTGCTTTTCTTTTTTTAAAAACAATATTTGTAACTTCTAGCGCAATAGAGGAACGGAAGTGAACTTTCGGATTATTATAATCTGTTTAGGTTGCAACGACCATTAAGACTTTTTTTCAATTTCGGAGCTATTCTCGTGCAACAAGAAATTGAAAACTTTCTCCGGAGCTTTGCTAGACGGCATTTCAATTAAGCCCATCCTCTTAGGATCGTCCCGCCTGTGCAATAAGAGCCTGCGGCCATACATGAAAACTCCATCACGCTATTATCTACTTCATCGAGACAACTAACCTTTGGTCCCCGACGAGAATGGAAATTTGTAATGGTGTGCATTTAAATTCAGTTCCGAATTTACCTGCACTGTCTGGCAAAAACGAAACCTTGTTAGAACTTGATGATTCTACAGGAAGACTTGCAAAATTTAACGAGGATGGCAATTTCCCGCAGTTTTGTTAGGGGCGTTATTATTACTTGAGCTGATGATTTGCTACAGTGGTTCTAAAATAAATCGTTTGTTTTTGTATATTTTCCATTATAAAAATCATTCAAAGCTTGGGAAACATTTTTAAATCCTAAGTTGTAGTATAATATTAAAAAGGAGATAGATAGTACAGGTAATTTAGATAAGAAAAATAATAGTAAAAACAGTTTTTATACGGTTGAATATTTTATAGTAAATGTAAAAATAAACTAAGAGGCAAAAAAGTTTACACAAAAATCATAGAATCGTCATTTTCTTATAGAGTGGAGCAAAAACTGTCTCTCCACTATCTGACTCATCAGGAGCTTTTCCTATTTATCTTCAAAACTGTTACTCGGACGAAAAATTTCATATAACCAAAATAATTTCCATAAAATTCTACCAAGAAAGGTTTAATCACCATGAAGAATAAAACATTTTAATTTTTTCTCCAATAGAAATTCTTTTAAGAACTACTTACTTTTTTAAGTTCCGTTCTCTGGTAGCTTGATTGTTATTAGTACTTCTAGTTTGTTAAGCAATTTGTAAAGATGTTGAACTTGATTGAAGAAATAATAATAAATAAATAAAGCAAGGAAGAAATCGTTATTTAATTTTTATTGATTAAGAGACTTGCTAATGGGGCCGCGATCACTGGAGTCGCTTTTATAATTAAGAAATTAGACAATTTATCTGGGCCGTAAAATCTCTTATTAATTAGCGATATGCAGGTCTCAAACACATAACTCTCTCTAGGGAAAAAGTCGCCACATCCTCCGGGTCGTTTTACCACTTCGCCACTATGAGACATCACACCGATACATTCAGGACCTCCGCCATGCATTCAGTTTTTAAGAAGACAGCAACTTCGAGGAGTGGATGTTGCCTTGTAGGGAGTCAATAAAGAACACAGTTTTGGAGATGTTGCGACGAGATTCTAAAGAGTCGAGATTAATTAGACTGAGGTGATGTATATAAGAAGGTAAATGAAAAGGGTTCTCCCAAGGAAGCCCACGAAGAGCAAACCGAATAAATCGTCGTTGTACGGCCTCTATACGATTAATATGAGTTATGTAGTAAGGTGATCAAACACAACAAGCGTATTCTAAAATGAGTGTCACAAAGACAACGACGTACACTTGTTTACGTTAAGAGGAAGATGGTACCATGTATAAAAGGTGTCTAGGTCAGAATTTAAAAGTTCGCAGTCATTCACAGAAGATACAACACGAAAAATCTTGGCATTGTCAGCATAGCACAAAATTTTAGAGTGTTTTAAGCATACACAAAAGTCATTTACGAAAATGAAGAACAACAGTGGTCCAAGGTGACTTCCCTGAGGAACTCCAGAAGTATTAAATATTTCTTTGGACAGGGTTCCCCGTAACGACACCCGTTGAGTGCGTTCTAACAAATAAGAGCAAATCCAATTAACAAACAAATGTGGAAACTCAAGGGCTGTAAGTTCATGTATTAAAATGAGTGGCTAATTCTGTCAAATGCCTTACCAAAATCTGTAAAAATGCGGTCAACCTATTTACCAGCTTCCAGTGCAGAAACAGAGAAATGCGGAAATTCCAGAAGGTTAGTCGTTGTTGACTTGCCCCTTACAGTAGGATTCCGGCAAGACACCCAAGCCAGAGTCAGCAATCGAAGCCGATTTACAAGAGGCTGAGGGCCCAACTCCCCCCCACGCCACTCATGTAAATCTTCAGGCCGATCCAGGTACCATAAGCCGGGACACAAGCCGCCAGTTTGTCTTTTTTTGGCGCCCGATAGGAGCACCACATTTATTTATGTCGCAATTAACTGACCCGGTTAGATCATCTCACATGCGCCGTACTATTTCAGAAGGCCCAAAAAATGGCCCGAACAACTTTATTCTCCTCGATTAATAGTACAGGACACTAATAAGTTTGAGTATTCTCGATAGATTATTTCATTGCACTAGTTTTTAGCAAAACAGAACAAAAACTCAATTTTTTACAAAATGTCTGCCAGAAGCCACAGAACGGAGATAAGTACTAACACGTCCTCACTATTCAACAGTCACACCCAGAATCAGAAAAAAAACAATAATTAACTAATTTGTTTCAACGCGTGTAACTATCTGTCTGCTCCGGCATAACTTCAAACCAGACATAAACCAGGTTTAGGTTAGGCTTGACCAAGACTTAAGCCAGATTTGAAACCAAATTGAAGCAAGTTAAAGTAAATATAAATAAAGCTTAAGCCAAGCTCGAATTAATTTCGAGCCAATTTTAAGCCCAGGATTGAATTTGATTAATTTTAATAATAATAATAATAATTTAGTAAATTTATTACCAAAAAAAAAAAACGCGCGAATCTAATATTATTATGAGTACAAATATAATCTCAAAGTTCCTTGAGAAATAAGCAGTTTTAATGGTGCTGATGCGGAAAATTTATGTTGTAATTAAGTCAAACTTTTAATTTTTCTCATGAGTTTTATCCACTTTTAACCTCTGTTACAATTCAAGCGGATGCGAGTTATGTGTCTCTAGATATTAACCCAATATCCCAATCTAGTGCCGAAAATAGTCCCCGGAGTAATGCATGAATGTAATCATTTACAAAAGGTTCGAACCCTTCTGAGATCTCATGGTACTTCTGTATCTATTTACATCCACCCGCAATTTCCATTCATACTATAAGCCCGCAAAATTTTAGATTGTCCAGAGAAGTACAAATTGCAAGGGAAACCAGCAACAAAATTGTATTCTAAATGCTTTGTACCCGCAAAATCCCTTAAACCCTGACACTTTTGAAGGTGTCCGGAATTGCGGATATAACAAATTTCTGCAGTACCATTTAAATGGAAATGTGGAGCACTGGGCTGCCGCACTTGCTGAATTTGATTTTTTTCGGACCAAAAATGAATAAGGGAGAAAAATGTGGATCCTATAAGATCGATATGCTCCAGTTTTGCTAGGAACGGCATTCGAAATTAAATTTTTCGGAAACAGGAACTGTTTCTCCTTCTGCAACTTTCTGTGAATTGTCCTGGCCTGAAATTCCACCGTAAAATTTTATAACTTTATTGAATGGAATTCAGTTTATATGAACCGTGTCAACCAAAAAGGGAGTGAAATTCTATCTGAATTTGCATGGAGTATTGTTATAAGACCACTTTCAGCTTGAGTTGTTTTCATCTTTTGTTACACTTGTTCATATGTGGTATATTTAATCCCAATCAGGAAACTGACTATTAACTAGAAGTACTTAGGGGTCCATATTTTTACCTCCGTTTTTTTCTATGAAATTAGGTGTGATAGCATTTATATAATAATATTAATTATTAACGAACATTCATAAAACTTTCTTAAGTTATACTCTAGCGTGCTTACAAAAGTACAAATTTTACAAACTGTAAAGTAAATTAATCGTAGGTCAAATTTTATAGTATTAACATATGTAACAATTTTCGTATTGAATAATTCATTCTTAAATTTGGTATTCTTTCCCCGTGAATTTTTTATGAGCATTTGTGGCGCCACAAAACTATCGGTCGGTTTATCTTCACTATTTACCAGTGGGGGAAACTCCCCTATTAAATACTTAGTTGATTAGAAAAGGGCGGTGCGGCCCCTTTGTCTGCAATAAGAACACTATAGTGGTGGTAAATATTTCCAGAAAAATAACGAAGAGTTGTAGACATGAACTAATTTGTTATTACATATGTGAACAAAATAATTACACTTTTTTTTCTTTAAATATTTTGATTATATGGATTGGACTGAATTATATTTTCTTTTTAACTTTAAAAAAATCTGTTTTTCAACTTTTTTGGAATTTTATTAAGATTTTCAGAATCTTTAGAAAAGAAAATCATTCAGTAATTCTTGTAAATTACCTGTACTTGTGGATACGTGTATTCTCGAAACGAAATTTTCAAAATTGCTACCAGAAACATCTTAAAGGTTATTGCACTGACAAGAGAACGTTCTCAGGTGTGTCCCACCGATTTTGATGAAGATGATGATGATTAAATATGTTATGGAGTATCGAAAAATAAGAGACACGTATTTTTTTGTATCCGCACATTTAGGTGGTACTATTATTTATTGTTTTTTTTTTTACAAAAGTTGGTGTATTTTTCAAAAGTTTGTCCGCCATTTTGATTTTTTTTAATTTAACATCAGATTCGTAATCAGCGACTCCAAAAACCTCTTAATACTAGTTTTCACGAAAAAACTAATGTCCGAAAAAACTAATGTCCTAGCACCGTATTGGTGCTAGGGGTTGTTTGCCCCCTTGAGGAACTTTTTTTACGAAAACTCGAAAACAGGTCAACTTTATTTTTCAAAATCGTATGTAATAAAAAATGTTTCAATGATTTTTAACTAAAGCTGTTATTTTAGTGCCGCAAAAATATAAAAAAAAATCGTTTTTCTGCAATAAAAAATAAGGGTTGCCACCCCCAGGAACCGGGTTACTTACAAAAGGTTAGTATATTTTTGAGACATCATTTCCATTTTGTTTTATTCGAAATAATTCATTAGAACTTGAAATATTTAGGAAAAACTCTTCTTGAGGGCAAACTTTAGGCGTGGTTTTCACCCCCTAAATGTGCGTATCCGCAGATAAAAAAAATACGTGTCTCTTATTTTTCGATACTCTATAACTTATTTCAATTTCATCAAAATCTGTGAGACACACCTGAGAACGTTTCCTTGTGAGTTGGACGAATATTCAGAAATATTCTTTAAGATATTTATCTACCTATTTAGGATTAATATTTTTTTTTATAATAAAAGTAGATGAAAATGCATATAGGTAGTAAACTAAATAAACAAAATAAAAGTTACGTGGAAAAGCGAGCATAATTGAAAGAAGTCTAAGTATAATTTTGAGCATAATTAAAAAAGATTTAAGCATAGTAAAAATGTAAACAAATAGCATAAACCCAGTACTAACTTTAAAGCAAAAGCTATTCTCAGTTAAATTAAATCAATAACGGGCATACCTTTGCAAAAATTCCCAAACATTTATTTATTTCCACATTTGACCTCCATTAACTTTTGACGTATATGTCAGGTCGATGGAGCATTATTTATAACATCAAAAATTGCTTTCCAAAAAAAATAATAGAAGACAGGAGACAATTTCAACACGGAAAGGGTTAGAATGACAACACACAAAAGCAACAAAGATCAAGAATGTACAAATTTAAATGATGAAACTTGGGTGAATTCAATTCGCGTTTCTTACAAATTTTACATCGAAATTAAGTGATTTAAATTTAGAATTTCAATTAAAAAAACGACAATAATTGAAATGATCAGTAGCATTAAGGCATACAAAAACCTTCAAAAAAACAATATGAATCACATTCTAAATATATGCGACCATCTACAAAAACATCAAAATTGTAATTATAACATTGAAAAATACGTTGAAGAAATTAAAAAGGTATTTGAAGACTTTCAGGTCAGATTTCATGATTTTTAAAAAGGTAAAGTTATTGTGCAGTATCTGTCTTTCCCTTTTAAAATGGATTTAAATGTAAAACATAGTGCTGCAAAAATTTCGGATATATTTAATACGGGCTGAATTACATGCTTTCAGTTGGCGTTGTGTAAATAGTTATTAATTAAAAACTTCTCAAATGCTCTAGTTTGGTATATCCTAGAATATGTTTCAACCTAAAAACCCCCTTATACTAATTTTCAAGGAAATCCTTTGAATTATTGTAGTAATATTCGTCGCCATATTTTTTAAATCAGTGGCCCCAAAACTCCTATGAACTAATTTCGAGAGATTTGAAAATATGGCGCTTGAGATTTCTTTATAGTATATTAATATCATTGAAATCTCGTAAAATTGGGAAAATTTGGTCGCCACATTAAATACGTTATAATGTATTTCAAAATTCCAATAGCAAACCGAAATAAGCGACCAGAAATCCCATGAATAGCAACTTTATGTCGCCATATTGGGTCCGTCATTTTGAATCTCAAAATATTTACGTAAACATAGTAAAGTCGAAATCAGAGGCTCCGAAAACCCTTTTATATGAATTCTCTTGAATTATAGAAATTTATGTTTCGTCATCCTAATTTCAACAACAAATTCGAAATTGATTACCCCGTTATCAATTTTTAACAAATTTTCATTAAAATCCTTCAAATATCGAAATATATTGGATCCGCTATCATGAATTTCAGATATTTAATTCGAAATCAGTCTCCCCAAAGCCTTTTTTATTAATTTTAATTTTGGTGTCCATTTTGGATCCGCTATCTTGAATTTCCAAATTTTGATAATACAATCGAAACTAATGGCCCTAAGATGTTTTTAGTATCAGAACCCGTCGAATATCATTTGGCCATTTGGAAATTCCGTGAGTATATTCGAGATCAACATTATAAAAAATCCTTAGGTACCAATTTTCATGACAATTACTTGAATTTTAAAGTTTTCACTGCGATTTTGAAACTCTACATTTTATAATAATAAATAACAAAATAGTCTATATATTAAGTTAGAATATGTACTATCTTCGAACATATCAATGCAAGCGTTTAGGCGTGATTGAGCTACAAACAAATAAACTAACTTTCATTTTTATATATATATACTTATACATATAGGGATAGGGATTAAAAAAATGCGTTAGAAAATGAAATTATAACAAACTGTTCTAATCTTAAAAGTCAAAGAGCTTAAGGAAGATTTTTGGAAATACATCAGTCGAGAAAAGTATCCCAATATCACCAAATGCAGCGAATATACATATATGTAATGTATAGTATACTCTTGTTTTGGATTTACGTACTAAATACGTAAATCGAATTTTTCATATCTAAAAATTGCGAAGACTACTTTTTTTAATTATAAATGCTTGATTGGAGACATGCAGACGAACACCTCCAATTAATGATAAGATAATAAAATAAAATTCAATCAGTATTTTTTTTTTGTCTACTTTGCAATTAATAAATATTTTTAATAAAATAATATGTTGGTTTAAAGGGGGAAGGCCATGTAAACGACTGATTTTGAGAGTATATATATTGAGAGCATATTTTAGACGTGATAAAATAATTTTATTGTTTTAAATTTTTAACATAACTTTACTTAACTTTTCCTTCCAAAATGGCGGCTTAGGATAATTAAAATTTTATAAATATTTTCAAAACTGCTCGTGTCGTAACTCAAAATATTATTGACCGATTTGCCTGAAATTTTGAGAGGTTTTTCTCTACATTATTATCGGAAGGATAAACCTAAATAAACCTCAGATATTTCGCGTTAATAAAGTACTTTCTGGGGGTTAAATATGTCGAAAAAATAGCCCAAAATTCAAACTTATTTTTCAAAGGCTTATTTTATGTTGAATTTTATGTTTTTTTTTAGTTTTATAGGTTTATCCTTCCCGTTAATATGTTATAAAAAGAAAACAATTTAATTTTTCTGTTTCCGATCAATGGTTAATGTGTGACAAGTGGAGGACTTTTGGACCTCGCGTCGGACAGAACTTAAAATGTGTTAAATATCTAGATTTTAGAAGATAGATCACGACAGATTTTTAAGAAAAAAGTCGATCATTTGTATATATACAGCAGTTGGCAGCCCTTGTTACAAGCTGAAAAATTGAAAAATCGAGTTTTGAAGAAAATATGCAATATCTAAAGTACGTTCGAACCGTTCTTCTTTTGAGAAAATCAACAAAGTTAATAACATTAAAATACTATGAAAGTTAAAATCTTTTCGCTCTACCCATTTAAAGTATAAATTGATGTTTTGGATATCGTAGAAAGATAACATTTTAATATACTTTCATATCATATTTCTGAAATGAAATCATCGATTTATTAATCATAAAATAAATAAATCTAACAATAAAAATCGTCTTCGCAATTAAAACTTAACAAGTTAAAATCTCTTTCGCCCTTAAATTCCCTCGAGCGATCAAAGTGAAGAAAACTTAAATTTTCGAGGGGTCGGCAAAGACGTCCTTTGAAAGTTTTATGCCCCTTCTAGCCCGGGTAATCATAATTGAAAGGAAGTCAATTAACCCCGCCCCCGCGTTTCTATTGTGGGCAATTTCATATCATGAGAAAATTTACGACCGTCTACCCGCATGTCTACTTCAAAAAGTCTTGTTATTGCTTTTTTCCGGGAAAGCGGCGCCAGTTTTCCTGCAGTTGCTGCCTAAAGCTCATTTAATACAGAGAGGCACTCAAGTGTGCGGTGCCCATGTATGAAGAAGTTTTCCCTTTTCGGTTGGTATGAGCCGCATAAACCAACGTTTTTGTGTGGTTTCGTCAAATCGATTGGCTGCTTTGCAACTCGCTTATAAATCATGCAGACGAGTATAACAGCAGCACGCAAATTGCATTTATTTCAACTCGCATTATTGGCGCCATTGCTGTCGAGTAATTTTACCTTTCAACCCTCAAACTTAACCCTGGAGGTATACAAATTTATAATCTGATCATGTTGTACCACCCGCATAATTTACATACATACAGATATATCTCAACGCCTATTTCAACTTTCAGAAGACATTCCCGGTAAATTTAGCGCACAGGCGTTAATTGAAGTACATTTCCGGCGTCTGTCGTGAGACGCTATAAAATAATCATTAAAGGATTTTTGCAGTTCTATATCCCTTCAAAACTAAACGATGGCTGAGACCAGTCTTAAGAACAAAACTTGTGCTTGAGGAAAACAAAAGCTTGTGTTTTGAGGATAGGGCCACAAATCCTTAAATAAACACCTCCTGCTAGTTGGAGTGCAGTGATAAGCTTCCTTAGAACTCTCGATTCCCTTGTTGCCAGCTTATTGTGGTGTTCCGTATGAGCATGAGGTAAGTCTGGAAGGATTCCTTTTCTATTCCTCTTATCGTGTATGCTATAAGCGAGAATCTCCCACGAGGGTACACTTATCCGTACCTTTGTATGTTCGTCATTATATATCCGTTGCTTACTTTTTTTCAGAAGTTCTTAACTTGCTACATCTTTGGGGATGTAGAAGCTATTTAAGATCTCTACGCGTCTATTGCTTGTTATTCACAGAGATGTTCTCTCTATAAGAATCTGAGAACTACGCAATCTTTATTTTTTATATACAATATTTAGAAATTTTATCTTTAAGTAATTGCAAGTAATGAAACAAGAACACATATTTATTGTATGTATGATAAAAAGTATTCAGAGTATGTATACGACTATATTTTTTAACATGTCCTTGGGAAAGGGTATCTTTTTAAATGACTGGTAAATTTCTTTTAGTACACCGATATTTAAATCAGGCTGGAAAGATGCTGTTACCAACTATCGTTGTCTCTCCATTATGAAAACAATTCCTAAATTGTTAAATTATTAAATAAACTCTAAATCTACCTTTTTGGTGAGGAGCTCATGGTGTTAGAGAAACATTGATTCATCTCTAGCAGGTCATCTGCTGTTTGTACCGATTTCTCGAAAGTTTTCAATAAAGTCGATATATGTATCTTTACTTATACAAAAATTGAAAGATATAGGTTTTCATTCGACGCTTCTCAACTAATCATATTTAAGAAACCGTAAGCAACATATAAGAACAAAGTTGTCAGATAATTAAGGCGACTAGCTCATTTTAAAATGCTAATGATTTTAGTCGGGGTGCCAGAGGTTCAAAAAATGGGTTATTTCGTTGTTGGACGGAATTTGATGAAAAATGGCAGAAAGGGAAGGTCATTGCCCGTACAGTGACCCATTAAAAAAGTTAGAATGAGCGATGTCGGGAAGGTACTTTGTTATTGCAAAATAACTTTGATAACCCGTTATTTTTCAGTTTTCTTGGAATAACTCGAAAACGAAGCGTTTCAGCGAAAAATATTAAATACAAAAGTTGTTCAGCTGATGATTTTACGTAGGAATACGGTTTTTTGATTAATTAAAAAATTGTTTTTCCGACCGAAAACCAGCAGAAAAGTAACAAAAATGCAAAAACAATAAGCATTAAAAAATAAAGGAAAAAAACAATTTCCATCGTTGATATTTGGGTTATTGATAGGTATTGGTATTGTTAACCAAATGCACCCGGTCCGGTTTTTCAAAAACAATATGGCGACCTATTGCAACATTGTTAAGTTAAAACTTTGGAACGCTGTAAATTCTGCATGAACAAACGGATCTTGATGAAACAAATTGGAATCGGTAGGTATTAACGGCATCTTTGAGTGTGCCAAATTTCAAATTTCAACAATTACTTTTTTTGTTATTAACCAAAAACCATTTGCTGTGCTTCGTAATTTCGTCAATTTACAACATTACAACAATAACAAAATGCATTTGATTACTCTTAACATCCTACAGTGGTGACTAAAAACGCGAAAATAGCGAGTTTTGATGATTTGATGCATTTTGTTGCAAAGCTTAATGTTGTAAATTGACGAAATTACGAATACACATTGGTTAATAACAAAAAAAGTAATTGTTGAAAAATTTTGAAATTTGGCACACTCAAAGATGCCGTTAATACCTACCGATTCCAATTTGTTTCATCAAGATCCGTTTGTTCATGCAGAATTTACAGCGTTCCAAAGTTTTAACTTAACAATGTTGCAATAGGTCGCCATATTGTTTTTGAAAAACCGGACCGGGTGCATTTGGTTAACAATACCAATACCTATCAATAACCCAAATATCAACGATGGAAATCGTTTTTTTCCTTTATTTTTTAATGCTTATTGTTTTTGCATTTTTGTTACTTTTCTGCTGGTTTTCGGTCGGAAAAACAATTTTTTAATTAATCAAAAAACCGTATTCCTACGTAAAATCATCAGCTGAACAACTTTTGTATTTAATATTTTTCGCTGAAACGCTTCGTTTTCGAGTTATTCCAAGAAAACTGAAAAATAACGGGTTATCAAAGTTATTTTGCAATAACAAAGTACCTTCCCGACATCGCTCATTCTAACTTTTTTAATGGGTCACTGTACGGGCAATGACCTTCCCTTTCTGCCATTTTTCATCAAATTCCGTCCAACAACGAAATGAAAACCTCTGGCACCCCGACTATTTATATATGATACTAGCTGGGTTACCCGGTTTGGGTAAATACTTACTAATTAAACACTTCTCAAATGTTCTAGTTTTTTATATCCTAGAAATTGTTTCAACCCGAAAACCCTTTTATGGATCCGCCATCTTGAATTTCCAAATCTTAATAATATTCAGAAATAGTGGCCTTAAAATAATAATAGTGCCAATTTTCATTAAAATCCGTTGAAATCGAGACATTTGGTCTCATATTGGATCCGCCATCTTGGATTTACAAATTTTAATAATATCCGAAATTTGTAGCCTCAGAATAATCATTGTACCCATTTTCATTAAAATCCGTCGAAATCGAGACGGACGCCATGTTGGATTTGGAAATTTTGATAATATTCGAAATTAGTGTTTCCGAAATAATCATTGTACTAATTTTAATTAAAATCAGTTGAAATCAAGACATTCGGTTGCCATATTGGACCCGCCATATTGAAGTTACAAATTTTGATAATATTCGAAACTTGCAGCCTCAGAATAATCATTGTACCAATTTCCTTTAAAATCCGTCGAAATCGAGACATGACTGGTAGTCATGTTGGATCCGCCATCTTGAATTTGGAAATTTTTCTAATATTCAAAATTAGTGGCCTCAGAACAATCATTGTACCAATTTTCATTAAAACCCATTGAAATCGAGAAATCTTGGTTGCCATATTGGGTCCGCCATCTTGAATTTCTAAATTTGGACAGCGGATTTGAAATCAGTATACCGCAATGTATACCCTTATGTACCAATTTTCATGAAAATTGAGCATTTATTTATTTATTTATTTGCAATCAGACATACAACATATATTAAATACAAAATGAAAAATAACAATAAAGTAAAAAATAAAATAAAAAGATATATATAAAAGGAAGCAAACAATCAAACGACGTCTGTCAAGAAAAATTCCATTAAGTTAATTGTAAGAAATGTTACCTATAGTCTTTAAAGATATTAAAAGAAATTCAAAAGCCGACTTCTCAATTGAGGAATAGAAAAATCAAAGTAAAAAATTTCACGATGCAAATTAAATAGCTTTGCAATGAGCGTTATTGGTTCATGTAAACCATATTGGTTCGCTGATTACATGAAAAAGATTACAATATCTGAGGCTAGGACGAGGATCAGATATACTTAACAAAGATAACAACTGTGGACTGTTGCATTCACCAGACATAACCTTAAAGTCAAATACAATAATGGAAACAATGCGCCTATCTTGCAGTGTTGCCGTGGAAATCAGGTTTAAGCAATCTCTATAAGGTGGTAGGCACAGGGTATTAACCCAAGAAGACCGCCAAGAGCGAATCGTAGAAATCGTTTTTGGACAGGCTCAATACGATTGAGTTGAACATCATGAAGGTGACCAAACTGGACTGCCATATTCTAATATAGGTCGAACAAACGTGATGAATAAAAGTTTTGTGATATACGGAGCATTGAATTCCTTCTCAGATCATCTCTTGATGAAACCTAACTATAAATTAATAATTATGTGATGTGATGATATTAATGTGATCGTCAAAAGTAAATCTAGACTTGAATGTAACACCCAGATCTTTCACTGAATTAAGTCGACATAATTCCATCCCTTAACTAGCAAAAATTTATAGGATTTGGTTTCCTTGAAAAAGACATAAGAGTACACTTACTATACACTATTTACAAAATGGCAAAAATTCGGTATTTTGTACTTTTCCAACCTATTTTTTTCAAAAACTTTACGTGATAGGACATTTTTGTTTGCGAATTCACAATCTACGGAAAAAATCCGATTGCAATGACATATTACTTGTTTTGTAACGAAATCACTATCACGCAGTATTATTAAATAAGTGTAAGAGCCGTCCATTTGATTGGTCGTTCTAGTATTGACAATGACCCTCGTTGTTGAAATAATAAGAGAGTTTTAGAATTTTTAAATATATTTCTCTTGTCATGCTTACCAAGAACTTGTTTTAGGTGAAAATCATAATCATAGTAATGGGTGTATGTGAAATTTCTATATTTCAGTGTAAAATTGAATTACATTATCCACCAGGAGTGATAGCAGTAAAGCTTTATTAAAAGCAGCTGTTAACATATTGTGACATGCTTGCTTGTAAACTTTCGAAAAATACATCCAAAAGCTTAGGTATTTAATCAGACTACAATAATTTCAGTTTGTTAAGCCACTGTGGTTCTTTTGGGTATTTTTTTTTCCCAAAAATGAAAGCACGAACCTTTTCGATTCTCGCTTATTTTCACCCACAATTTGTGGAGTGTACTCGGTCGGTTAGCGGATAAAGGCAGTAACAACCCCTTTTTTCAGTTCTTTCCTGTAATATTTATTGTATGAAAAATGCACCGCAAACCCCGTGAGGGGGTTTTACACAAAATTCTGTTCGACCTTTTACCAGAAATTATGCCTCCATGAATTTTGTATGCATTACGGTTTTCCCTAAAATCGCATGAATCGAATGGTCCCATTTGGATTGAGGTCGTGCCATTTGCGCTGTAAAAATAGATAAAATATGTAGGGAGATTCCCGTGGAGGTTAATAATATGAAAATTTGTTGCCTTTGAAATATTCATTCAAATTGGGTGCTGTTCGCTGTATTTTATGATTTTTTAAATACTGAGGGAGCAGACTGTCTGCGAAGGTATTCAACCGGAATTTTTGTGAACCCGAGTGGAAATAAAATAAAATCCGTGCTTTGTTTCCCAAAGTTAACTGATTAAGATTTCCTCCTATTGTCTTTTTTACGGGGCATTAAAATTTGGTCCCTAAGCAACTTTAGGGGTGATATATGCTAAGATAAATAAAATGGGCTTTGGCAGCATCTTTAAGTTAAAAGACTTAAATATTGGCAAAAAAATTTTCGTTTGTAAGGTTAGAGACTACGTTATATGTATGTATGTGACATATAAGGTTAAAAAAAAAAACATTCTGTGCGATAGAAGTGTGGCAGTAGACAGAAACGTACATATTCCTTGAAGATAGGTATTGGATAAACCAGTTTAACTGCACTTTTTGCTAAAAAATACCATACAGCATTATTCGCCTTCTTTAATCCATAAATATAATTATTTATAAATAAATACATTTAATAAATGCATTCAAATTACATGTTGTGACAATTTTATTTCACAAAAATTGCAATTGGGCACTTCTCTGTAAATGTTGAATGTCTTTTAAAAATTGATATGAAAGGATTATTAAGATATTAAACATAATGCATCGAAAGAATTTTAGCTCAAAATTAGGGAAAGCTCAATCCGATGATAAACAACAGCGAAACAATTTAGCTTTCTTCTCTTCTATTGTACAATCTGTTCATGAAATGTGTGTGGGAATTACTCGAAAAACAGGGCGAGACGCGGACAGGACTCGAACCTGCAACCTTCAAATTGGCGCGTCAATGTTCTGACCAATGAGCTGGCCTGTTGTTGATGGTTTAGAGTAATTACAACGTTCTGATGAGAAGTGCGACCGATCTCACATGAATTAGCTGACATCGATATTTCTTGATATATTGGGCTTTTAAGTTGAGGTAGTGTTTCTACAATTTAGCTCAATAATCCATAAAAATTCCACACTACCTCAACTTCAAAACCCAATATCTGAAGAACTATCAATGTTAGCGATTTGGTGTTCAAGAACTTGTTGGGGGAAATTGAATTTCCTACAAGTTTGTCATTTACATATTTTCTGTAGTGGGGCAAAAAGGAGAATTTCATAAAAAAATTGGGTTAATGACCCGCACTACCTTGCTGGTGGGAGTTAGGGTTACGCTGCAATGGACACTTTTGTAGAGCATTCAAATCTGAAGAAACCCTATCATTGACCAAGATTATACCATAAAATGCCTCTGAGCTGTAGAGTTTTGAAGAACAAAAATCAAAGTTTACGTGTATTTTATACGGGAAATCTTTATACGCTTTGGTCGAGCACTTAATATTAATATTAAGGGCTCCAATTTTCAGGGAATTTTTGTTTAGGTATTTCCCACAAAATTTCGAGGTGGGATTGAAAAAAAAAATAGTCGCGAAAAAAAAGCACCCTACTATACATATTTTATTTTTCCACTTTCAACCTGAAGGACTTGATAGATTTCGATGAATAATATTTTTAGGTTAAAACGCTTTTTTTTTGTGTACGTATAATAAATTGTCCTTCGATTGTAGACATCATTAATAATTTTAATTATTGCGTTACTTATTGAATTAGTGGACGCTGGGTTCGATTTTTCAATTATTTATTTTATTATAAAGAACAAACGATCGATATATATATATTTTTTTTATATATCGAACTTCGATATTGATATCTCTTTAAACTTTATCGATATATTTTTTTATCCATATTGAATGAATCGGTAGTTATAGAGAGGTGAAACCCTTATCATAATTTTTTAGAGATATTGGTATAGTGCTAAATCCCAATTATGATATGAGGCTTAAAATTAATATAGGGCTTCTAGAAACGTGTTTGTTATATTAAGTAATAGTAAACCCATTTTGAAAATTAAACTGTAATATTATATTATATTATTATATTTTCATTTAATTGGGAAAATAAATGTATTTTATTGAATTTGCTAGGCACATTATTTTGGAAGAGTATAAACAATTTCTTACACAAATTTTTCTTTCATGGAAATGCTCTGAAGTTGATATAACGTTACCAACCCACTGATCCAAGGGCGTTTGGAATTTCCAATTTTAATCTGATTGGTTTAGCGTGCTCTACTGTGTAAAGCCAGAATTATGGCTAAAGATTTTGATCTCTGAAATTCCAAAAGCCATTTTATATTTAAAGGTCGTACAAGGTGTCAAAAGATACCTTCATGAATTTTCATTTAGTGTAAATATCTTCCTCCACACTTGCCCATTAAATTAAAAAAGTTATAACATCTATAATTACCGGTACGAGGATTTTTTCTAAAAGTTCCTAAAGCAAAGTACGCTTAGGAGGAAACTGCAGGATTCCGAAATGAGAGCATTTGGTAGTGGGCTTTATGAGTCAAATAGTAAACTTATTTATTTTCGTTTTAAACAAAAAAAAACAAATGAAACGAGAGTTTATGTCGACTTCCTTTTTTTATTTGGGACTTAAACTTATTTAACAGCACTTCTTAACTATCGAATAGCACTATTTGGGACTTAAACTTATTTAACATCACTTCTTAACTATCGAGTAGCACTTAATAGACCTTACGTTTGAACAGCGACAATTGGACCTAACGTTTTAACAGCGAAAATTGGACTTAACGTTTTAACAGCGACAATTCGACTTAACATTTAAACAGCACCTCTTGGACTGCTCATCTTCGTTTTGCGAGGTGACTTGTCACCTCGGTATTACTACGTGGGAACCTCTTGCTGTGGGAACCAGGTGAGCTTGTTCTACGAATTTTGGATGCAGCTGGGTTGCATTATATTGCATTATATTTAGCGAGAAGCTGAATAATCGTCTGGGTTCGGGTAATTGGGAAAATTAGGTAGGTGTTGTGAGAAACTAAATGATGCTGGGGAAGGGGATGTTTTACCCTGACTTTCCTGGGCAGCTTCTTTGTCTCTATATATGACACCCCCACCGTTTCTCTGAGGCTCCGACGAAGTATTACTTACAGTGTTTTTACAAAATTTTGGAAGTTTATTTCTTATTAAAAATATTACAATTGTTATAATTATGATTGCATTAATGGAGAAATTTATTGCTTTACTATTTATATTTTCAACCGTTATAAGTTCAAGTTGTTTTCTATTATTCTTAATTTCATTTTCATGGTATTCCTCAAATTGTACTGTATTTATTGTTTTATTCGCGATTATTTTTGTTATGAAATGTGGGAGTACTACGTTATCTTGAATTCTTACAACTATATTTTCGAATAAGTTTTCTTTAATTTTTACATTACAATTATCAAATTTTATCAAGTTAGTTCCTCTTATGCTAATGTTATAATTATTACAATTATGAGTAATTCTAGTTTCAGCTATATTTTTAGTTACAATCACCCCCGAAGTTATTTCACGTATTTCCTTGCCATGGAAGTTCTCTAAAATACAGCTAGTTTCTTGAAGATTTATTATTCTTTGGATACAATTGTCGTTTATTTTTACAAGATTTCTTTTTAGGTTATCTTTTATGTAGCTGCTATAAACATTATTTGATTGGTCCAGCACGTAAACATATTCATCAAGATGCAGGGTTTTGTTTTCTTTATTCGGGATGGGCTCTATTAGGACTTTGGAATATGGGAGTTCGGAATGTTCTGGTATGAGGAGTACTATGATGATCTGGTTGTGTTGGAATGCTACTACGATTTTAATATCTTTTAAATTCTCAATATTTTTAACAATTTTTAATTCTTGTTCCGTTAAAATATTTCGCGAAAGTATACCTAATTTGCTTGTTAGAATTACTTGCTCCATACTTTCTAGGTGGTCTTTTAGAAGATTGATATCGTAATTTATCTGATACATCTGTTGTATATAGTTAATTTCATGTTCTAGCCCTGTTATACTATTTTTATTTTGTTCGTCGAGTCCGTTGAGAAATTTTTTTATGGTTTCTTGTTGATTCAGAATATGTTTTGTGATATTCTTAATTTGTTCCGAATTTGGTTATTAATTAATACCTGTTTATTGTTTTCGTCTAATTAGGTTTTTGCTGTTTTTTGAGAGAGCTTCAAGTTTTTCTTTTATTTCTATTTCGTCGTTAGAATCCATAGTGCCGGTTAAATATTTTAAACCTGTGCCGATTGCATTAAAGAGACCTCTTTTCTGCTTTAAATGGGGTTTTAAGTTAGCTATTTTGTGTTCTAAGAGATCGAAATTGTGCAGCAGTGTATTGAGCATTGGGTTTATTGGACCGCTATTTTCCTGGATTGTTCTTATATTTTTTGCTATATTTTCTTTTGATACTTCGTATTCTGTTAAATTAACTATATGTAAGACCTTTGTGTATCTTATGATAATGTCTACTTCATCAATTTTTACTGTTAGGAACCGTTGTTGTTGTTGAAGTCCTGAACCTCCAGCTTCTGGCATGGGATCATGGGGAACGCGACTACTAGGAGAAGGAGGGTGACGAATGGGGTTCTCATCTCGACCGCTCTTATTTCGATCTGAAAGAGAAGAGCTTTTCTTTGATCTTTGTTGAGGTTTTGCTTTAATTGTAGGAGACGAAATGTTTTGAAATTTCTTCTTTCGTTTTACATGGGATTTATAGTATTTTAAGTTTGTATTTTTGTCTTTTACGTGGTTTTCGTCGATTTTTCCTAAGTCTAGTTTTCTAAATTTCGCGTGATTTTTCCCGCCGCGCGTTTCTTTTATAAAGTTTTGGGCCTGACTCTATTTCCACGTCTTCCCTGCTTTTATTTAGATTTTCAATATTTCGGGTTTTAATTTTTATAATTCTCTCCTTTATTTCATTATATTCATCTTCTTTGATTCTGCCGCTGTGGAAATCGATGGGTTTTCTGTTTGTCGTTGAGTGAATAGAGTTGTTATAGAAGTGTATGGTTTTAAGGACTTTTTCTTCTACTGTGTCCGTATCTTTATTGGGATCGTGACGAAGGAGTCTGAGGTGTTCGTTAATTGTATTGTGTAACCTCTCAATGTCTGCGTTCGAGGTGTGGTTGTTATTAGAAGTGAAATGTATTTCAATATTTCTGCTTTTTAAGAATTCTCGAATGGGAATGGCTTTGAAGCCGAGTTCGTTATCTACCACTAGTTTCTTTATATCGCCAGTTACACTTAAATACTGTAGCAGTGCTCTTTTGAATTCTGTCCAAGTTCTATTATTAATGCGAATTGCATGAGAGAGTTTACTGAATTTATCAATGAATGTTAGAAACAAATTCTTTTCAAGACTATAGAAAACATCAACATGGACTATTTCGTTAGGTCTTGTAGGCGTTTCTGATAACTGGAATTTAAGTTTTACAGGTTTACGTTCATACTTTTCGAGGTTACAGATGTCACAATTATTTATGAACTGCGTAATTCTAGTGGTCATCTTAGGGTGATAGTATTTTAGTTGCAGTTCTTTTTCGACTTCTGTAATGCCCCGGTGGTTGTTGCGTAGATGTTCTTCTTCTATGATCTTTGATAAATTTTCTTCATCAAGAATATCTTCCAGAACTCTATGGCATCTAAGTATTTTGAAGTTTTTATTATTAGCGAAGTAGGTTAGGTAGGTATTTTCCAGTATTTGAAAGAATTCGGGTTCCTCAACGAATACGGCGTTGAGAGCTTTAGGGTTAAAATGATTTTTTAGAAGGTTCTTGGCAGTTTCGTTGTCAAGGCACTTTACGTGTACGATTTTGCGATATTTGTTAAAGATTTTTTTATTTTTTATTTTTAATGACCCTGATTTGGCTTTGTGTATTATTATCTGGGTTTTAAATACATTGAGGGGAGATTTACTGACTGGGATTTTATTTTGTGGTGATTCTTCATTAAAATTAATTTCTATTCTTGAGAGAGCATCCGCGTTGCTATTTTTAAGACCCTTTTTATAGCGGATTTCATAATCGTATTCTGATAATTTGACTTTCCATCTGAAAAGCCTGGAATTGGGCTCCTTTACAGAGAAGAGCCACTGTAGTGGCTTATGATCTGTCTCGATGTAGAATTTCCGGCCAAATATGTAGGGGCGGAAGTATTTAGTCGCCCAAACTATAGCGAGAAGCTCTTTCTCGATCGTACTATAGTTCTGTTCATGATCGTTAAGTGTGCGACTAGCAAAACATATTGGATGATCGTCCTGTGAGAGGACGGCTCCAAGGGCGTAATTGCTTGCATCTGTAGTTACTGTAAATGTTTTGTTCAAGTCAGGGTATCGTAGAATTGGTTCGGTGGTGAGGAGCCGTTTCAGAGTTTCGATACTCCTCAAATATTCTGGGTCATTTGCGTCGAATTTTGCGTCTTTCTTTAGAAATTTGGTTATAGGTTTTGCTATCCTCGAGTAATCTTTAATAAACCTCCGGTAATAGCCGGTGAGGCCCAGAAATTGTTTAATCTGTTTGGGATTTTTGGGTATTGGGAATCTTTGAACACATGCAATCTTCTGTGGATTAGGTTTGATGCCTTCTGGTGTGACCACGTGTCCCAGAAATTCAGTTTCCCTTTTACAGAATTCTGATTTGTCTAATTGTATTTTTAAATTTACTTCGGACAATCGAGTGAAGATCTTTTTTAATGAATCCAGATGTTCTTGGAGGGATGTGGAATAGATGATGATATCATCCATGTAAACGAGACAAATCTTATTAATATAATCCTTCAAGACGTTATTCATTAGGCGCTGAAAAGTCGCCGGGGCTGTCTTCAGCCCGAATGGCATACGTAAAAATTCGTAGTGGCCATTTTCTACGGAGAACGCTGTCTTGTGGATGTCATTTTCATCAATTTCAATTTGATGAAAACCTTTTGCGAGGTCTAGTGTCGTGAAGTATTGACACCTGCCTAGTTTTTCCAATATTTCCTCAATATTTGGAATCGGGTATTTGTCATCGATTGTGACCTCGTTAAGTCGTCGGTAATCGATAACAATTCGCCACTTTGCCTTCCCGCTGGCGTCCATTTTCTTTGGCACTATCCAAACAGGGGCTGAATATGGTGAGCTACTATGCCTTATGATACCTCTCCGAAGCATTTCTTCTATTTGTCTGTTGATTTCTTCTTTATGTACATAAGGATATCTGTATGATTTGACATATATGGGGATGTCGTTTAACGTACGAATACGATGTTTTATCGCATTCGTGAAGGTCAAATCGGAATTGTCCTGGTAGATTATATGTTTAAAATTATTAACGACTTTCAATACTCCTTGTTTTTCTTCTTTATTAAGATGGTCACAACGTATTTGTTCTAACAGTGGTTTTTGGAGTGTTTCTTCAAGAACACTGAAATTGTTACTATTCACGATTTCCGTTTGCAGCGGTTCTATCGTAAAAACCTCATCACTTTTATTCGCTATATGAATAGAGGCGTTTATTTCATAATTCTCTACATTGTATATGCCTTCTCTAATTATGACGTTGCCGCTTAAGGACTTCTTCTCCGTTAAGTAGGCCAAGCCGTCTTTTTGTTGTACAGGAACTTTCAATTCCGTTTCGCCTATAGTGTTTATCCTATAGCTATAGTGTGTATTATTTACTGCAAATCTTAAATCTATTTTACGATCTAACGTATGCAGAATGTTATTTTCGAAATCAATTTTCGATTTTAAGGGAATTAGTATATTATTCCCAATTAGGCCGTCGTAGTTTTCGTGAAATTTACATATATAAAATTCAATTTTGCTATTAGAGTCGCTGTCTCCTAATTCTTTGAATAGAGGAATATTTACTTTTTGTGTTATTTTTACCTCGTGGTTAAGGGTTTTTAAATTTATTGGGGATTCGAGATTGGTAATGTATTTAGGGTGACAGAGCTGTGGGTTAATAACTGAGTGCGTAGCGCCTGTATCGATTACGAACTTTAGTGGTCTTATATTTCCACTCACTATGATATATGGTAATCCGTTTCTGAGGCTGCTGATCGAAAATTTTGCGGTACGGGGTCTACTCTTTCGTTTGCATTAACTTCCATTGGTTCTGGTGGCGGCAATTTTGTGTTGTTATTATTATTATTACTATTATTATTCCAAACGTTATTTGGTGGCTGGAAGGACTGATTATTCAGTTGAGGATTGGGGTATCGGTAGTTTCGAGGATTTTGTTGATGTGGGTTGACGTAAGAATTTGAATGTGCATTTGGAATGTTTCTATTGTAATCTTGGGGGTAATTCGGATTATATTGTTGCCTCTGTTGGAAATGATTGTTTCCGTTAGGTCTGTGGTTTCCTTGATTATTTCTAGGGTTGGAGGATTGATTTTGGTTATTCCTTGCATTGGGTAGTTGAGCAGAAGTAGATGTATAATTATTTCTTGGATAACTTTGTGAGATTGAACTTATGGGGGGACTTCTATTAAAGCGTGGGTTGTATTGGTCGCGGTTGTTGTTATTATTACGATTTCTATTATGCGAAAAATTTTGATTATTAGCGTATGACGCATTATTTGGTATTCGGGTTTGTGAAGGGTTATAGAATGCATATCCTGATTCATGCAGGATTTTCATACATTCTTCTAAGCTGTCAGGTTTCCTACAATAAAGAATTGATCTCATAGGTTCGGGTAGTTTGTTTTTGAATATATTTACCGCAGAGTCTTTATTCGTATTCACTGTTTGATGCATAAGCCCAACATGGTTTCGATATTCCAATTTCGTTTTTATATTAAGTCTTCTAAGGATCATTTTTATTTCATTGTAAAATTCTACGCAATTTGTTTTGAATCGTACACCTCTAAGTTCATCGAATAGATCTTCCATGGTGAGACGGTCACCGAAGTTATTAACAAGCATTGTTTTCATATCCTCCCAAGATGTGATATGAGCGTTTATTTCTGCGACTTCTCGGGCTTTGCCGATTAACTTAGATTTGATAACATCAGAGAAGATGCACTGCCCGAATTCGTCATATTTGACGAGGAGGGGATGGATTCTATCGATAAGATCAATAAAGTTTTGGAGCTCTTTAGGATCTCCATTAAATGGGTGAAGTTTACTTAAATATTTTAACGGATCTATATTTAAAGTAAGCATGTTGCAGGTTTCGGTATTTTGAGTAGTGGGAAGGTTTTGAGCGGGTTGGGTGTTTTGTAAAACCTGAGGGTCTGTCGCGTAAAAATTTCTAACAATTTCCGTTATTTGTTGGGACCGTGCTTGTAAGAGTTCTATTTGAGTTTCGAACTCTGAATTTTCTTCGGACATTGGTCTTTAGTCTGTTATCTCTCCACGTTATCTTAATTATTATTCATCTATTACTATTTATAATAACATTATTATTCATTTACTAATATTTATAATAATATATGTTTATAAAGTGATAATTTTGTAAATATAAAAAAGGAATTTCTGACCTTAAATTAGTTGTTAAGATATTGGCTTATCGTTGTAGGTGGTGGGAAGTTTGCCTGATTGGTCCTTGTTGATTCCTAGTTGGTCCTGGTGTTGCTGCCTAGTTGGTCCTGGTGTTGCTTCCTAGTTGGTCTTGGTGTTGCTTCCTAGTTGGTCCTGGTGTTGCTGCCGCTGTTGAAGTTTCCCTTGTTGATGAACATGCACTGCACTTCGACCGGAATTGGTGTGTTCGGTTTCGCGTAATAGTCCCAGGAAGTTATTATTAACTTGCGCGACGCTCTTTGTCCGACCGCAAGTATTCACTCGTTAATTTGCGCGACACTTGTCTGACCGCAAATAGTCACTCGTTAGTTTGCGCGACACTTCTTTTGTCCGACCGCAAGCAAATTCGAGCAAAGGTTTCGGATCTGCGTGGTTAAGTGTAAAAACACAAAGTATTCCGCAATTAGATTACCCGACGCGATCCTACCGACTGCGCCAGTAAACTTATTTATTTTCGTTTTAAACAAAAAAAAACAAATGAAACGAGAGTTTATGTCGACTTCCTTTTTTTATTTGGGACTTAAACTTATTTAACAGCACTTCTTAACTATCGAATAGCACTATTTGGGACTTAAACTTATTTAACATCACTTCTTAACTATCGAGTAGCACTTAATAGACCTTACGTTTGAACAGCGACAATTGGACCTAACGTTTTAACAGCGAAAATTGGACTTAACGTTTTAACAGCGACAATTCGACTTAACATTTAAACAGCACCTCTTGGACTGCTCATCTTCGTTTTGCGAGGTGACTTGTCACCTCGGTATTACTACGTGGGAACCTCTTGCTGTGGGAACCAGGTGAGCTTGTTCTACGAATTTTGGATGCAGCTGGGTTGCATTATATTGCATTATATTTAACGAGAAGCTGAATAATCGTCTGGGTTCGGGTAATTGGGAAAATTAGGTAGGTGTTGTGAGAAACTAAATGATGCTGGGGGAAGGGGATGTTTTACCCTGACTTTCCTGGGCAGCTTCTTTGTCTCTATATATGACATCAAATCTCGACGACTTTATGAAAACGCAATTAAAGCTTTGCTAGGCCGTAAATACGCTCGCTGGAGTGGTCCTTTGAGAGGAAGTTTTTACTGCTTGGACGATTTTCATTTCATTTCCTCTCCAACTGAGTGCTAATTGTCACAGTTCCGTGGTCGGAATTGTTGCGAAACTTGAACTTACGACTCTAATTTACAGGGGACCGTGCAGCCAGCTCTGAGATGTCAAGCAAACCGATGAAATTTGTGCGCTTCGTTGAACACGACTCTTTAAGGTTTTGAAATTTAGGGTTCTTTCGAGGATTTGCGAGCATATAAAAACATTAAAAGCATAAAGGAGAATTTTTTTGCTAGCATCATCTTTGTCCTGACACACACATTTTATTTATATTTTAAATGATTTTATGTAAATTTATATTATAAATAATACTAATTATCCAATTATTAACACTTTAAAGTGTTGCCACAGATTAAAAGCTTATAATATAAAAATATAGGATAGTTGCTATGTTAATAAGGAGTGTTTGGCTAAGAACTTTATAACTTTGATTTGCTGCCATTAGTTTCATTAGATGCAGCTGTCATTTGAAATTCCACCTGTCCATATGTATTGCAGATTTTTAATGGAGAAATACATTATTAAGAGCTTTAATTGTTAAAACATTTGATCGAAATCAGTTATCCATTACAATAACCTTACGAAAGTAGTGCCAAAGTGTATTTGGCATAGAGCCCAATAGCCGATTCTTTCACCAAGTAGTGAATGATTTATTCTCCGAACAGATCTACATTTGTACTCTTGCAATTGAAGAATTTGATGCGAATCACATATGATTTCAACAAGACGACGCATCTTCCCATATAGCTTCCACATTAGCGCATTTGAGAGATTTATCTCAAGATGCGTTGATATCGATTGGCCATTGACAACCATTCTGGATAATGGGGTGAAAAACGTTAATGAAAGAGGCTACGTTTGCCTCATGTCCAGAGGACGAAAAATCGTTTTTATATTTCCCAGTCTCTACAAAGCTGAAAATAAAGTTCTTAACCTCTTATATAAGGTAAGATATGTTAATAACTTATCCCTAAAACAACCTTAAAACTAAAGAAATAAGAAATTCGAGTTTTTCTATAAAATATAGATTTACAAAGCAAAATGAAAAAATGAAATTAAGTGAATCCCATTTGTGCCATAAGATTGAACAATGTTTATCGCTTTCTCTCTAGAATAATTTAAATTCCTATGAAGAATTTACTTCACTTTGCCTTGCCTGAAGGTATAAATGAGTACCACGTAGCTAAAAAATATATTTCCTGCCTTAAGTGAATAACTTCACCGACGAGATTAACTTCCCCAACAACGCTTTCATCAAGGATTTAAGCATTCCTCCCTTTTTGGGGGAAGAGTTTTCATCTGTCACGATTTAGGGGAGATTGTTTGAAATTTAAAATTTCTGAAAAGTTCGCTCGATTCAATGAGCTGATGAAATACCCGAAAATTTATGAGGGAAATTTCAGAGAATTCTCCATTCTATGTCTCAACAACAGAAGACAAGACACTTCGACAAATTGTATAGATGACAGCCGCAGGCGATGTATTAACATTGAAAATGGAAGCTGTTGATTGCTTTATGCAATCAAGACAGTTGCTGTTCAGATTAGTTAGTTGATTATGACTACAAGTTTTATATTGAGAAGGAATTGAAGTTGCGAAAATACGTTTCCCACTTGGCTTTTAACAAGACGAAAGTAATTAGAATGCAAGCAAAATTGCGGGCAAAATTCAAAAAAAAAAGAATTTTTAAAGCTGGATTTCTAGCACTAATCATGTTTGACACCTATCATTCAAAACTCCCCATATTTTTGGTTTATTATGGCGTTTGATTTTAAATTCGGCATATTTAAATAGGACTTTTTTCCCGCATTTAGGTTAGGTTGAGATATTGTTTTTCTGTTTTCGGGGGTTCAAAAATTATAAGCCGGAAACAGTTTTTTCATTACTAGGTCAATTAGGGTATCATAAAAAAGTTAATGTTTTACACATTTTAAAACTAATTTGGCCGCAATTTGAAAACTTGTATTATTTTATATATCTTTTAGCAAAAAATGTAGTAATTTTGAAAATGGGAAAAATATAGCTTTCATATATTGTAACTTAAGATTACGAAATATGATACTGAGTTGCAAAAAAATTTTCCAAAGCCCAAAAAATAGTGACGAAGCTTTTTTTTCTTTTTTTTTTGTTATCGTGAACGCTTTCCTATGCATTATGTTTATAGGTAGGCATCTACAATTTTATTTTTATTAGTTTTCAACGTATTGAGGCTACTGATGAACAAAACAAGACCAAGGCCAAGACTATGATAGTATTGGTATTGATTTTCGTCTTAAACATTCAGTCTTAATCTTATATCAATAGACTTAGTCTTGGTCTTGAACTTGGTTTCGTTTGCAAGACTCTTGCAGCCTTGTACTTCCACACTCAAATATTTTGAATAACGTATTTACTCTTATTTAGAAGTTCTTATAAGCAAAGCGAGTAAATGACTTCCAGTTATTTCCACCGTTTAAGTAGTCAACAATAAAAAAATTAAAAATAGAAGAAAATTAACTAGAGCTAGTTATTAAAGTAATCTTCTTATTTCCTTATTTTTGTGACGACTCATCCATGTGGAACTCATTTTGTCGAAACTTTTTATCAATTTTACTTTGAAATTAATAGTACAAAATATTTTTAAAAATAAGCTTTTATTTAAATGCTCTAAAAAGAAAAAAAGAAACTTTAAATTAAGTCAAACCCACCAATTTATTACATTATTCAATTTATATAAGATAAAAGCTTGACGCGAGATTCACCTGTGTAAATTTATTTTATGAATTATATAATTTTTTTCTTAGAATTAGGTACTTGTGTCAAGATCAAGTTACATATTGTATTCTTGTTTACACAGGTAAATAATAAATAAATTGCATAATGTAATAAATGGATGGGTTTGATTTAATTTAAAGTTAATTTTTTTCTTTTTAGAGCATTTAAATAAAAGCTTGTTTTCAAAAAAAATGTTTACCATTAATTAATTTTTTAATTTTTAGTTTACGTATTCTTCTTAGCAAACCCTTTCATTTGATACTCATATAATGATGGTAGATAAGAACATTTTGACCGCCATCTTGGAACGTCCGCCATATTGAAATTAGTGTGACATCATTTTATTTTTCGTATTTTTCTTAGCAAACCCTTTCATTTGATACCCATATCATGATTGTTAACAAAATATACACCATTCGCCATCTTGAGGCGGCGGCCATTTTGAAAATATTACTATATTAAGTACTGCGTATTGCATTGTCACCAAAACTAAAGGTGTATGCGAAATTTCAGCAGAATCGGTTGGGAGGAAATAGTTCAAAATTCAGTTGCAAGATTTGACCTAAACAAGCATAAATACATACATACAAACGTTGCAAGTTAAATAAAAGCTTATAAAAATCTACAGTTGACAATGCGATTCTGCCACCTTCAGATCCGGAGTTCTGTATGCGAACCACTGCGCTATTTTTATAAATTTTTTATAAAAAAAACAGCTCCATTACATTTCAAATTGATTTAAAATCAATTAAATCAAAGTTATACAATTTTTGAAAAGTGTTTAACTATCAATAATTTTAGCAAAAAAGGTAGACTAACATACATTTCCTTTGAATTGGCATGAAAAACAAAGGAGATGGGTAATTTTTACCGTATTTGGTAGGAATTTTTACTTGTAAAATATCCTATATAATTTTTTCAGTGTTTTCAAATTTTGAATTGTAATGTCGCAAAAACTGTAGAAGAAAACACTTTTAAATCAAAGTTTGATGCCAAACCAATAAATATTGTGTTAAAATCTCATAAAGTTCTGATTATTTCCACTAAATCCCGTGTTAAAGAAAGGATCAGTTTTTTAAAACTAGCAACGATCTTAAAGATAGTAAAAATAGAAAAAATTACTTTTCAATCAGCAAATACCTCGCAGTTCGGTCTGGTTTTTGGTCAAGTATTACAAAAATAGTCTTGGTCTTGATCTCGGTCTTGAGTTTTGGTCTTAATCTTTCTACCGCAGATACAGTATTGGTCTTGGTCTTGGTATTGGACTTAAGACTGAAAAATAATGTGGGGCTGTAGTTTGGTGTGAAATCTGGCGCAATCCCTGTAAATAGATACACAATGTGGCGTTCATAGTTTTGTCAGAACATTGATACAATTATGATTTTACATCAAAACTCCAACTATGGGATTGAGTTCTGGAGAACTGTGCTCTTCACCGATGAAAGCAAATTCGAGATTTTCGAAGCTAAAAAAAATCTACGAAAATATGGCAAACTAAAAATTCTGAATTTGCAGAAAAAAACATCACATCCACAGTAAAGCATGGTGGAGGGTCGTTCGTGCCGAAGACAGGAGTCGGGAATCTCAGGTTCATTGATAGTACAATGAGCAAAGAGCACTATCTCAATATTTTACAAGAACATTTGGCTCCCAGTGTTTAAAAATTTGGAGCTACCTAGGATGTGGGCCTTCCTACAACGACCCCAAGCATACCTTTCTTGTACCTGATACCGAAGCAATTTTATCACCCTCCCCTCTTCCCCAAACCTTATTCTCATAGAGCATTTGTGGGAAATTTTGGATCAACGAGTTTGGAAAAGACCAATTCCGAACAAGGAAGATTTGAAAAATACTTTGCTTGAACCATCAGATTTGACAAAGAACCTTGCAGAATCTATGCTGGGACGCCTGCTATATCCAGTTTTCAGTTCCACTGATTTTTCTGTGATGCGCCCCAGTGACATCTATAACATATCAAAATCCCATCCAAATCGGTCAACGCGTTCAAAAGATATTAATTTTTTTTCAAAATTTTTAAATTTAGTTCTTACCCCTTGTGGTTAATTATTAAGGGATGAAACGTGGTCAAATTGTTAATTGTGTTAGTCCTTACGATAAAAAAATATAATGGCAATAATCGTCTAGGGGGCACTTTACCCTTTCTTATATACGTACCTCTATGACCTTTGTTCGGAAATTTTTTATTTTGTTGATTAAAAATCGTCTTCCTTCAATTGACCATACGGTTATACGGTTTTATTGCAAAATAGAAACGTTGAATTTATGTTTTTTTTTCTACTTTAACACCGAGATGACGCAAGAACGAGAAATTTCGCTCACCCCACCTTCTGTGATGATTTCCACTCAGAAAAAAATACGAAAAAATAAAATCCAGGCGAGTGAAAAGGTGATAATTCCCCAGAAAGGTCTAGGTGATTGTGCAACCTTTTTTCACTTCAAATACAAAAGACAAGTAAACGGACGTTTTAATGCACAGAGAGATATTGATTTTCTGATGAGAAGAATCTTTCAGTAAAAAACTCAAGAGCCTCATTAACGACTCGTTATTTAAAGATAAAAAACGTCTCTTTAAGGATATAATGGTTTACTAAAATTTAAGATCTTTAATTGAAATCATCTTACACGTTATATGAGCAATATTTTTAAGCAAGCAGATTAAGTCGAAATATCTCTGAAAAAAAAAAATTTAAAAATATTCTGTGACAATGTTCTAGCAATTATTAAGGGCTACAAGATCTTCTGCTTAAAAGGCGATTTAAAATAATTAAGACAGCTGTTCCTTAGACAAATTTAAAAAGTAAACACAATATAGAAACTTTTCTAGATCAAGTAAGTACCTTGAACAGAAGAAATGGAATGGATGTGTATAAGTTGGACCATAGCTACCAAAGCTGGTAATTTATGCCACTTTTTGGGACACAAAATGTGTAATGGGAAAAAGTTCTAGAGGTTCACTCAGGATCTCTTAGGGATTGCATACATTTTCCGGGGAACTCCGGACATTTCATTTCCATAAAGAGGAAAACTTTATCGTCACTTACTGGCTGGTCCTGATAGTCGGAGATGGTGCAAATGGATACAGAAATATGTCAAAAAATCATTAGAATTTTATAAAATATGCTTTTAAAAGGCGTAACATTTTAAAGAAGTTGGAAATTATTAATACTATTGATAAATCTTCGCTTTTGCTTATTCACTAATATTTATGAAAAATCTATAGATAAATATTTTTTACTCGCCAAAGTTTTGGATAAGAATATATTAAAGTATTGAGAATTCATAGATATATAGTATAAAGAGATTAGAAACTTTGTTCTTTGCAAACTAAGATGGGATAGCGGACAGGAAGAGCTAATTAATATAATGTTTCGCTGAACGTTGCTAAGTGCAAAACCATGACTTTCCACAGGTGCGTAAACCCTGTTATCTGGAATTATAAAATTAATAACTTTTCAATTGAAAGGGTAGTCAAATATAAGGACTTGGGTTTTATATACGACTCCAAATTCACATTTTCACACCACACTGATTACACTATCAACAAAGCACTTAAGGTTTTAGGTTTTGTTAAAAGGAACATCAAGGATTTCATAATCCTTTTACAATTAGTATAATTTTTATGTCTTGAATCAAATCTGTTCTGGAATATGCGGCAGTTATGTTGAGTCTTCATCATGATCTCTGGATAATCCAAATAGTTTCGGTGTAAAGAAGTTTTATTCAAAAAATACAAGATATTAGGTAATATAGTTCCATTTTATGAAACTCGATGTCAACTGTTAGGATTGCAAATGCTACTATATACGTATAATAGATAAAATATTTTAACTAGCTATATTGAGTGTTCTGGACTATCAGCATTAATCAACGGGGGTCTAAATAGCTCGGTTGGTAACGTAACGCGTTGGCTGCGAACCCCAGCAAGGCGCTAGGGGCTGTAGGTGCAACTGCCACCAGAAACCCTGGTCACAAAAAGTGGTATAACAATGGGCCTATAATGGCCCAAGTGTGTCTTCGGACAATCACATCAATCTACATAATCTCTCTAGCCCTTAATCAAAATTTATACCCCTGAATGTATGATACATCGCGTGTGAGAAATTTGTTGTATAAAGTTCGAATTTGATTTGCCCAGAAATGATTTTAAATATATTATAGGTGCTTTAATTATGACATCTTAGTTTGAGAGCTTAGATAGATAGATAGAATTATTTATTTAGTACAAGTTTTACAATTTTATCCTTGCTGGAGGTAATTCATTGTTTGAGAGTTCAGATTGTTTGTCTTTGCACTATATTTACAAAGAAAATATTTTTTGTTGTAATGGCGGCCATATTGGATTCGCCATTTTATAAAATGAAAATCAGATACGATTTTTGATATCAGCGACCTCAAAAACATTTAAAATGACTATCCGCATGCACTATATTTGCAAAATTAAAATATGTTTTGTTGTAATGGCAGCCATATAGGATTCGCCATTTTGTACAATGAAAATCTGATACGATTTTTAAAATCAGTGACCTCAAAAACATGTATAATGACTATTCGCATGCATTATATTTTCAAAGAAAAACCTTTTTGTTGTAATGGCGGCCATATTGGATCCGCCATTTTATAAAATGAAAAACTGACCTCGAAAACATAAGTATTGACTATCCACATACACTATATTTGCAAAGAAAACATTTTTTATTGTAATGGCGGCTATATTGGATCCGCCATCTTGAAAATATTTGATACTAAAATTTGTATTACTCTGTTATTGTTGTACATTCCAAAGATATAGTATGAGTAACTTTAGAATATTATTTCTAAGAATAAATTAGTACTAAGTTTATGCAAAATTGGACAGTCGATGCTTCAATTTTAGGCATCTTTGGGCGGCCATATTTAATTTTTGGTGAAATTTTTTTCAATTTTAACCTCAGATTCGCAAAGAGAGGTCTTTTTACTTTAGAAAATTTTTTTCCCTAATAATATTTAGTTGATCTTAGGCTTTTTATAGACGAAAAACCAGTGTGTGTGAAATGTCCGCTTAGTCGTTAATGGGTTAACCTTTAGACGGCCAGGACTTGAGAGCTAACATCGCCTTTGAAAAGTGCCCAAATTTGTATCTGGTATCACGTATCAACTATATACAAAGTTCATATCACAGGGCGAGCCGATATATCGGCTCTCCGGTCCGGTAAGGGATAGGAAAAATTTTGTAGTATTAAATTTTATGAAATTGCTATAATTCGGTGAAAATGTAACTCTAGGGGTTTTCGGGGTCACTGATTACGAATCCGGGTCAGATTTGATAAATTTACATATCCCTACTCTAGCTCGTTCGCTATAATTACAATTTTATCTCGGGGAATAATTTGAAGAGTAGGGGAGGGGGTAGTACGGGGTAGGGTGAATGCATTTATCAAATCTGACACCTGATCATGATCAGCAGCCCTAAAAACGCCCTGGATCTTGTTTATGACAAAAAATTATTGATTTTCCTCCAAAGCCGATATATCGGTTTTCCGGTCCTCTAAAGGTCAAGGAAGATATTGTTTTCTATAATCATAAATACTTTATAGATCTTTGCTTTAGAAATTTCTCATGTATTCTACTAATTGAACTTAGCAGACTTATTGGCCTATACGAGGGTTTACCGTATTTGAGTATATACCGGGTGATAAGTGGAAAGTTGCCTAAAGTATACCTATGTCTTTTCCTCTCTTATATGTCGTAGAAGGTTAGGCCCCCGTAGTTATATACTAGAGTGTTGTCAGTTTCTGTTGAGACGTTAAAAAGAGAAATACGTGTACTTTAAAATGAGTAACCTTACAAACAAAGAAAAATCGAGCGCTTTTATTCTAGAGGTAAAAACTATACTGAAGCATATAGAGGCCTTCATACCAAGTTTGGAAGTAAAAAAGTAGCCAGCCAAAACACTCTCAGAAGGTAAGAGTTAAACAAAAATTATTTGATTTCATCGTATGACCGCATTTATTAATAATATTTTCAAGCATTTATGTAAATAGTTATCTCCTGGCCGAATATTGTCGATTTTTTTAAATCTCAATAAGTAACTCTTAAAAATGTCTGATTCAACTGGAATCAATTTCAAATAAAAATGACATCTTTACTGAAGTTATACGTATTTTTAAACGGTTTTATTTAGCTTAACTCCGTATATTTGTTTCAAATCTTGCGACACCTTTTTCAACTACTTCTACTAAAACGATTTTTATGAAACTTTGCACACATTTGGTTCCTGTGACAATACATGAAAATGATAAAAAAAAAAAAAATCAAAATGACGAATTTCAAAATGACCGTCATACAAATTAGAAAATAAATTCCGATCAAGCTGACATTTGATATATAGGTAATACATACAACCCTGATGAAAATGCAATATTATAATTTAAAAAAAAATGGCGGATTTCAAAATGGTCGCCATAGAGGAGAAAGACTTATCAAACTGAAATTTGCTACATACATAAAACATACAGTTCCGATAACAATGCAATATTAAAAAATAAAAAAACCAATATGGCGGATTCCAAAATGGCCGCCCTGCAAATTAGAAAAAAAAAATTCCGATCAAGCTGAAATTTGATTCATAGGTAATAGATAAAGTCCTGATGAAAATGCAGTATTATAAAAAAAAAAAAAAATGGCGGACTTCAAAGTGGTCGTCTCACAGGAAAAAATAAAAATCGAACTAAAAACTAGGAAATAAAAAAAAGGTAAAAAAAAACTTTTAAGTTAAACGGTTATTCAATTATCAGCTGTACCAAAAACTAGGAAATAATTACTTTTTAAAATTATGAATGATTAGTTTAGGCAACTTTCAATTTGTCACCCTGTATTGGCAATTTTGCAAGCCAAAGATAAGATGGGTAATTTTAAAGATTAATTAATTATGAACATCAAAAGAACTACGGATTAGAATTTCCTGGCATCGTTATCAGGATCTTTATTATTTTTCAGAAGTTTAATTTACTTTACGTTGTCACTCGGTTTAACAAGATATGAAATATTGCAACGGATACTTGGTTTTCAGTCGCATTATCGTTTTTTTCTTTAAAGTGAAGTTATGATTTCAGACAAAAGTGTCGATAAAAAGATTTGCCTTGTCCTCTCTTGAATAAAATACTTCATTTCCAGATTTTAAGGTAGGAATATTTTTATTCTTGTTTTGAATTACCTTAAGAACAATTCAATAAGGCTTTGAGGACTTGTCGAAGCTCAAGAGCTGGAGTTGCACAAAGCTTTTTTACCTTTTGTAATTTAAGGGGACGTGACACACCCAATTTTTTATTTTTTATATTTGGAAAAATTGGAAAATTGAAGGGAAAAACAGTAGATACATTAATCAAACTTTGCATATTTATTAAAAAGGGTTAAAATAATACAAGAAAATTTTTTTTTTAATTTTTTGAATTCGTTTTTTTCTTTGTACAATTTTTTTTGTAAAGAACCACAAAAACTGACTGCGGGCACGATTGGGAGCGAATGGAACGTCTAAAAAAAAAAAAAAAATATGGGATTAATTGTTATCAAAATCCCCAGGGATTGAACCTAAATGGAACATTTTTCACGAAAAAATTACAAAATGGCGGCATTTTTCCGTGGCAAAAAAAAGTGAATTTTTGAAAAAATGCCGCCATTTTGTAATTTTTTCGTGAAAAATGTTCCATTTAGGTTCAATCCCTGGGGATTTTGATAACAATTAATCCACTATTTTTTTTTTTTAGATGTTCCATTCGCTCCCAATCGTGCCCGCAGTCAGTTTTTGTGGTTTTTTACAAAAAAATGTACAAAGAAAAAAACGAATTCAAAAAATTAAAAAAAAATTTTGTTGTATTATTTTAACCCTTTTTAATAAATGTGCAAAGTTTGTTTAATGTATCTACTGTTTTTCCCTTCAATTTTCCAATTTTTCCAAATATAAAAAATAAAAAATTGGGTGTGTCACGTCCCCTTAAGAGTTCATTAGTTTCAATTTGTTTAAAGAAGTTGTCTCTTGTTCTTGTCCATTTCTGGTGGAATATCATCGTAGCTTTACTTGATGACGTAGATACTGTTCACAGATTAATTTTGGGGACAAATCTTTCAATGGCGGATTTTACAATATGAGCTAACTCTGCGATAAGGTTTTCGATCTTCCGACAGGGAACAGTCGTTTGTACAGATTTACACAAGCTGTCTGGAAAGATACCAGTTTGCTTTTTTAAAGTTAAATATTTTTGGAATGTCTGTAGGTGAAGCAGAGGATAGAATTTGTGTGGGCACAAGAAGGTGAACTGATGAAAGTTGATTTGCTGTAGCCGGTCGGGAGAATAGTAATAGATTGCAGGGACCGCTCCACCATATAGGCGAGCTAGGCGGAAGTCTAGGGCGCCAAAATACGACGAAGAAAAAGCTTGTGTACATATCATATAAATTAACTATATAAATGTCTGAAAGCTCCAAGCCCAAATGGAAAATTTTTTTAATATTGTGTCAAAACACTGAGAATTAATTTATTAGAAGGTAAAAAATAAGGTAAATAAATAAATGATGTAAATCTCTAACTTTTAAGTAATAAACCCTAAAATGTTTAGGCTGATGTATAACGGGTGCTCTAACATTCAAACTGTAGACAGGTAATCCCTAAACCCAATAGTCCGAGTGAAAGTGAGTGCCATAACTTTTAAACAATAGGTAGGTGCTTATAAACCCCAAAGACCAAGGAAAAATGTGTACTATGACTCTTAAACAGTAGTAAGATTTAAAAAAAAACCAATAATCCTACAAAAGCGAGTGCTATAACTTTCAAACAATAAACAGGTGATCCTAAAGTCAAAAGACCGAGGGATTAAGCCAGTCTTGTAATTTTTACACAATAGATTTTCGAATGTTTTTATCAATTGCAGGACACATCTCTGCTTCATCTGGAGAGGACAATTACTTTTTAAATAAAAAATTATAAAGAAAGAATCAACGCAAATTTATAAGAGCTATATTTGATAATTCTTTCTGGTATATGCATATACATTTTAATTTTGAAACAAAAAAAGTTGTAGAAACCACCAGAGGATTATTGCGCCAAATTTCAGGGGCGAGTTTTTTTTTATTTTTCCTAGGGTGCTGATTTCACGAGAATGGTCGCTGATAAATTCTTACATAGAAAGGAATCCAACGAAGAAACATTCAAACAGACAAGAAAACCTACAAATATAGTTTAGGATATTAGCCCCATAACAGCCCCATGCTTGATTGGGGGAGTTCAACTCACCTCCTTCTATTAAGTAGTGGCTTGAGTGAGTACTCTCTTAATGCTCATATCTCCTATTGCCTTTAAATGTTGAAGAACCTTTTTAAAATAATTTTCTGAAAATTTTGTCTGAAGTGCCTAAAAACCTGTGATGAGTTTTTTGGGAAAATAGAACAAATTAAATGACTGCTGGTTTTTCGGGGAACTTCTTGTAAATTTTTTCCTTCAAACTCCAATATCAACGACAATTTGAAATTTTATGGAAGTTCTTACTTTTAAGACTTTGCGACTTCGAAGACATTGGTTCTGACATACCTAAGTCTATAGGTAGCAATTTTAATTTTGACTACGGCATCAGAGATTTTGTATCAAGCAATGTTCTTTAAAATCTGCCCATTGAGCAGAGGAACTTGTTTCGTCTGAAATGAAACAGACAAAGAGGAGGCAGTGGGAGGTGCAATCTCTGGAAAGATATTCGTAGAAGCTATAAATATATGTATTATCTCGAAGTACGAATTCAGATTGTCAATTCCCTAAAGGCTCCCGTTTCTATAGCAGACTTCGGTTTTTGTGTTGTGTTTGTGCAAAAATCAATTCCTAAGGAATTTTCCCATATCACTTGTGTTTGCAAATTCGGAGCGAGCGCATTTTTATATATTTGAATTCGACATCGCATACATACTGCAAAAAATGTAGTTACAGCTTAAAGCTTAAAAACCACAAATACTGGTTATCTAAAGTTCTCAATTTATAGCTTTGAAATCGCACAATTTGGAAAATTGGTATAAAAGAGTAAGTCGTACGGGTGCAAAATAAAACCATCTTCTCATTGCCTTGCAATTCAATAAGAATACTTTCTGGCAAACCCAGGACTTTCGGTAGATTTCAACCAACAGTTCTTGAATATTTTTATCTTTCCAGGCACGTCCAGTCACTCAGTGTTTTACGGACTTAACAGCATTGTCCACAATAAAAGAAAGATAACGTGCTGTTTGCTCATATTCTGCTATCAGACACAGGCTGCATTTGAAACTGCATTTTTTCTGTGTTTTTTAAATGCTTTTCTGTAAGCTCAAGAATCGAAGCTAAAGGAAATCATGTTGAATATTCCTTAGTTTTGAAAATATCTTTCAATTCGTGCAGGCTTAAATATCTAAGCGTTGCAGAGAATAATCCTCTGTCTAGACTAAGGCTGCGCTGCGAAATTATCTTGTTAACAAAAGTTTAACTTAATCCGCTCATAAAATCCATGAACTAATTGCATTTAACGCTCAAGTGGTTAGTGCGCTGAAGCTGCAAGTAATAACTTCAGCTAAACATATGCGAGCATCAAACAATAATGAGAAGTGTTAATAAATTGTTTTATCTCTTATATGAGTCTATGCTACCCCCTTTAATTCTAAATTCTAATTCGGAGTTTCGTTGTAAAATCAGAAACCCATAGAATAACTTCCTAAAGTGTATTGAGGTGGAATTTTGCAGATTGATGTTCCTACCAAGTGGAATTAGGTACAGGCGTTAGGTATTGGAAAAAGTCGGTCATACTAATTAAACATTTTTATATTTAAAATAATTTATGTTTTTATATCACTAGGTTTTTGGACATTTATTATATGATTTGTGAAAATTCCGAAAAAATATATTTAGAATATATTCCCATTCGAAGTAAAAATCTCGAGACCTAAGGAATTTACAAAAATATATTGTCATATTACATCAGTTATATGTAACCTATAGTATTTCACTACATATTGATAAATACGACTTCTGTAAATTTTGCCACGTAATCGTGTTGGTATTTACTAATTGTAATTAATGAAATTAATCATCGTATGCATTTTAAACTGAAATTTCAAAGAATTATTACACTTATCAAGCTTATAAATATGACATGATGAATTGACACAAATTTCCAAAAAAACAAAGGATTTTAAGTGGTGTAATTTTTGGTATTTTGGTTTGTCTCAATTGCTTATTTGCGCATATTTGTAATAAGTATCAAAATTTTATCCACAATTTTTAATTCTCGTTTCACTTTAGATTTATTTTTACTTTAAATTTTACTATACGTAATCTATTCGTGGTTTATCCTCTCTTATGTCAAATTTTTATACGAAATTTTGTATCTTTTTCGTGGGATTTGGTTTTTAATTTTTTCTATTTTACCAGTTGAAATGATATATTTGAAAAATCATACCACAAGAATTTCGTAATATGAATCCGTCATGCCCTGAAAAAATGTCGCATACTTACATATCATAACAATCCAAAGGGTAAAAGTTTTCTTAAAATTCTCGCATATTAAAGTATTGTTTGAAGCAAAAAGACCATACCTTTATGGTTTGCACCTTTAGGAGAAGCTACCTGTATGCACCGAATTGCACTTACCTCAAGTTCTTCCTGAAATATGGTGTAATCCTGAGGGATAAAGTTTGCCGTAAAACTTAAAGCGTTCAACGTCTTTATGGACGTCGAGGATTACAATTTTCTTACAAGACCAAGCCTGAAATACTTCACCTGGTGAAAGAGCGCAGAATTTATTGTTGCGAAAATTTATATTGTGAGCTCATAGCGGCGGGATGTTGAAATAAAAAAAAGTAGCACCATTTGAGGAATTTTTTTTAAACAGTTTTTTTTTTTTATAATATATACACCGAAAATAATTTCCACGGACATCCTTGATCAATAGAATAAATTTTGTACATCCACGAAATTTTGTACAACCACGAAATTAGTTGCTGGTTTCAGCAACTAATTTCGTGCTTCCTTTAACTATTTTTGCTTATGATTTTCACCTAACAAGATAGAAATTCTGGTGTTTATTTGAAACTTACGGTATACCATTTATGTTCGAAATAAGACATCATTCAAATGCCCGCCTTTTTCTTGTTTATAGGCAAACATCCAATTTTCAAAGACGTTTTCGAATAAAGCCGGCTGAATAGCATGAGTTTCGCGTTCGATGTTTGTTTTCAAGTCCCCAATCTCTTGTGGATTACGCTAACAACAACAAACGATTTCACATAATACCCAAAAGAGAAAGTCCAGTAGAGTTAAATCTGAGAACACGATGGCAAATTGACAGGTCCATTTCGCGAGATGATCGAACCACCGAATTTCTCTTCCAATAAATCCATTGTTTGATTCGCAGTGTAACATATAGCGCCATCTTGTTGAAACTACTTTTCATCCAAATCCATTTGCTCCAATTCTGGTCGCAAAAAGTTTATTATTATTAATCGATATCGCTCTCCATTGGCTGTGACAGTAGCTCCTTGCTCATTAAAAAAAAAAAAGTTAGGTCCAATGATACCCCTAGACCACAAGCAAAGAGTCACTTTTTGTGGATTGCATAGGCTTTTCCTGAATCACATGCTTCATTAAAAAAAAAAGCCTTATTACTTTTCTTCCTAAAATTGGCATTATTTTCCAGTTGCACTAATGTCCAATCTGAGAATAACGCAAGCTATGATCGGTCAGTTTGAATTCTGCGTGAGAAAAAATTTTGTAAATGTTTAGACCCAAAGGTACCATATACTGCTTTTCGAGCAAAGTAACCAGCAGCGGCACGATTCGCACATCGTTATTCCAGAGTTACCAGCAATTCTCATATACAGGGTGATACAAAAATATGGAAACGGCAAAATAACTTTCGAGGAATGCATTTTGGGGAAAAAGGGTTTAGACAAAAGTTTTAGGATTTTTCCCTGTCTATTCAATGGAGGCCTTAGATCAAGGTCATTTCAAGGTAAAGTTGACCTTTTTAAATGGGAACCCGTATTTTTGACCACGGAAATGGAAAGAGCAGGAAATTTTACTTTCAGATATGACCTTAAGCAACTTGAACCTTTGACCTCTGAAGGTCATATCTGAACAGCAGAATAACACCAGGAGTGTATTTTCGGAACATATGTTTCAAACAAAAGTTACAGGATTGTTGCCTGGCTATCCGCTGGTGACCTTGTATTTGACCTTGACCGTAACCCTCAAGGTCATTTCGAGGCCAAGTTGATTTTTTAAAATGGGGAGGCATTCCCTTGGCTCAGAAATGGAAAGACCAGAATTTCGACATCCAAATATGACCTTGACCATGGCCTTGGAGGAATGCAAGGTCAACTTGATTTTTGGAGTGGGAACTCATATTTTTGACCACGAAAATGGGAAGAACGGAGAATTTTACCTTCAGATATCAGCTTGACTCTGAGGTTTTTCCATTTCAGCGGTCAAAAATATGAGTTCCCACTCAGACCAGAGGCAAGGTCATCTTTGGATGCAGAGTTTTCTCTTCTTTCCATTTCTGGAGCCAAGGGAATGTCTCCCCATTTAAAAAAATCAACTTGACCTCGAAATGACCTTGAAGGCCATGGTCTAGGTCAAATACAAGGTCACCACCGGATAGCCAGGCAACAACACTACAACTTTTGTGTGAATTTTCCGAAATTCCACTCCTGGCGAGTTATTCTGCTGTTCAGGTATTTTGGCCTTCCCTTGATATGACCCTCAGAGGTCAAAGGTTCGAACTGCTCAAGGTAATAGCTGAACGTAGAATTTTCCACTCATTTTATTTCCGTGGTCTAAAATATGGGTTCCCATTTGAAAAAGTCAACATGACCTTGAAATGACCTTCAACGACATGGTCCAATCTAAGGTCACCATTGAATAGCCAGGGAAAAATCCTAAAACATTTGTCTAAAACCTTGCATTCCTCCAAAGTTATTTTGCCATTTCCACATTTTTGGATCACTCTGTATGTGTAATATACATATTAAGAACCAAAAAAAAAATTAACGAAGATCGTTAAATTAGTTTGAAGAAATAATCAAAACAAAATAGCAATGCCGACTCAAAATTAGTTACTTACATTAGTGTAAGAACTTAATTATTAAAATTAGAAAGGTTTATTTTTTTTTATTTTTCGCTTTTCAGTTTCTTTTTTCGTCGGTTTAACTTTTTGTTAAAAAGTTTTTATTTCTATTCAATTAAGCGAGGAATTTATGATATCTTAATTTTGCTAAATAGAAACGAACTACTTCGTGTCCAGTAGCATTTTTAGATTACATATTAATATATAATATTTAAGTTAATTAGTACATCATATTGTTTACATTTTTACGTTTACTAATGTAGTTAGCATAGTATTTTTTTTAATGAAATGTACTCATTTTAATTTTAATATACACAGAATATTCAATAGAACACCCCAAAAAAATCATTGACAGCATTTCTTCTTCTTAATAAACCCACCGGAAGTGTTGAGAGCAGTCGCAAGAAGAATGAAATAACGTAAACAGCCCAACCGCATGAGGGCGGATGTTATTTTCAAACAAAAAATCGGCGCACGCCGCCATCCAGTCAAAGACCCCAGACTGCTAAAGTGGATATGCAACACTGATTCTTAGCACGCAGGTGCTTCCTCACGAGACATATGAGCCCTGAATTATGTATAATAAGTCCATATTGTGCCAGCCCTTCTCAGAATGAGTGTGTGAAAATGCCCAAATATGCTTACCAGCTGGGGCGAATTTTTATAGTCTTCGATAATTTTATATAAATACATAAATACAAAAATAAAATTATATTAATTTGAAAACGTATGCATTCCTCGATTTTTAACTTAATTTGATTTACTCGTGGTTGTTGACGTCAGACCTCCGCATTAATAGTAACACTAGTACTTTTAAAATTTTTTTTTTAATATTTTATAAATAATAAATATGTTAAATGCAAACAATTTCAAAACCAATTCTGTAAAATTAATAATCCAAAGTTTAAAAAGTTTTAATTGAAGAACATATTTGTTTAACCCATTAACGCGCAAAACGAGGATTTTGTGCACGCAAGTTTAATTATACGATTCGAATAGCAAATTGATGCGATTTTCTTCCAAATTCGTATATAAGGGGTTTTTGGGGATGCTCTTTCGGAATCTGGCATTTGTTTTGCATATAAGCTTCCAAAACCCTATTATTTTTTGGATTTTTTCAAAAAAATGCTGATCTTTTTTGGTAATTTTTCTTTTCAAAGTTGATTATCTTATCGTTCCTGCTATTGGATGATCATACAACCACCAGAAATCGCGGTCCGACTGTCTAAACTTTCTTAAATCATGGTTTTGAAAATTTTGTTTTGCTTTGGTTTTTGCAAAATCGTCATTATGTACAGCAATGTAATAAAAAACTTCGCTATTTTTTTCCACGAAAAAGATCAACTTTACAAAAAAATGTATAAAACACAAAATTCTTAAAATTAGCGAAAGAACACATGTGAATTTTTTTCGAAATTTTTGTTCGACTATTTTTGGTTTTTTGGATTTGTCCAATTTTTGAAAAATCCTAAAATCTCCCGGAAAATTCTAAAAAAATGCACTTGCGTGCACAAAATCCTCGTTTTGCGCATTAATGGGTTAATAAACAATGATTTAGAAAAAATCGAAGAAATATTGACGCTTTATTGTATTGGCTATTGTATCGTTGTAAAAGGAGTATAAAAACCGATTGAAATAGAAAGAATTATGAAAGTTTAAAATTTTACATTTGATATAACAATAAAACAAAAAAACCAACAAAGCATGAATTCCCCCAAACATTTTGCTCTTGTGTTTGTTTTTTTCTGATGGTATTGTTCTGCGTAGGACTTTTAATAAAAATTTTGACAACTCGAGCGAGCATGTTAAAGGAAAAGGATAGGTATTATAAGCGATTGTAATCAATGAAGAGACAGTACGTTTGATTGGTACAAGCACTTTATTGAGAAGAAAACATCATATAGGAACGATTTTTTGAATATAGGTTGTTATCACGTGATTCATAGTTTTTAAATTCGGTGTATATATTGGAATTACTATTTTATTCTGTGTCCAATCAACTAACTATCGACATACTAAGGTTAAAATACTAATATAATTAATAATAATATCTGATATTCGAACCAGCTATTTTTAATACTTTTATAAACTTCATGACTGCCCAAGCAACTTTAATAATTTTACACAATGTCCATATATTTACTTTCAGATTTTCAGAATGTCACCAATTCCGATCGAATTATCATAGGTCCAATAGTTGCATGCAAATTTTAAGGGGGTAGTACACTTATTTTTTTTTTAAAAAATTATTTTTTTTTTATTTCATAAATGTGCTCTAATATATCACAGAAATGTTCTCCCAAAACCGTTTTGAGAAATTCGATATATAAAAAAAGTTCTAGACACATTTGTAGCGGTGCCTTACGCTTATCGCACCTTAAAATTATCGAATAAAAACTTTAAACGCGTTTTTCTCAAAACCACGTTTTTTGACCTGGCCGACATGATTTTGAAAAAAACTATTGGTCTGATCGGGCTAAAATTTTTATGGGATACTCTATACATGTGTAGTTCTCGCCCGAACTAGGATTTTGAAAATCGGTTAATGTTTAACCCTTTTTTCAAACAATGTTTTGCAAAAAAAAATGACAGAAAAATTAAAAAGTCCGCCATTTTGTTATTTTTTACCCAAAATTTTTTATCCTAGTTCACACGATAGCAGCTGACTTATATTTTAATATGTGCTTTGAATTTTTTGTTTCAGACTTTCCAGAGTCGAGATATCATGTCGGCCAGATTAAAAAGGGGTCACCTTCAGGCAGCCATATTAGGGCCCTATTAAGAAAAAGAAAAAAAAAATTTTTTTTTTATATTCTTGAATGTTAGTTGTATCATATATAAAAAGTTTGCAAGATCAAAATAAAGTTAACTATAAAAACAAAAATCTTTAAAAAAAGGCCTTAAGAAGTGTACTATCCCCTTAAGTTAGACTCTACAATTACAATTATTATTTGTTGTTTGGTTGCGCATACACATTTCCACTAAAAGCTTTATTTTATGTATAGATCCAAAATTAACAATATGTACGAATATATTATTGTAGGATTAATTAACAACAATCAGTATTTTAAAATTCTTGAATTATTTAAGGGTGCATACAAATTCATTTAATCACTCCATATACTTTAAAAATTTGTGTTTAGGATTTAAAAATTACTTGCAAACATTTAATTTTTGTCGATGCAATTTCCAATAGAAAAACAATTATACAGCCCAATAAGATAAATACAAAAATTGAGAAAATGCTTAAAAAGGCTTCTATTTCCCCAGATTTTGACAGTTCTAAATTACGTCCTAAATGTGTTTTTTTATTTTGTATTCTTAAAGCTTGTATTATACCGAAATCCATATACCCCCGTATTTCGTTATCAAAAGCCTTCGAATAAGGAAAGTTTTTATGAAAAAACATACTCAATGATATTGTCATTAAATTTTTGGGTAATATTTGCATATCAAGTTGATGTTTTTTTATATTCTGGATATATTTAAAACGGTCATATGTCAAGATGAAGGCAATTTTTGAATTTCTCTTTTCTCGTTCTTTAATATATTCGTCATAGTCCAATATTATATGTTGTACTGTAGCATTAATGGGTGAAGATTTTTTGAAGATCGGGTATAGCTGAGTATCAAAATAAAACGAATAATTGTTACGCAATAAATCCTCGACAGATTTGTAATAAATATTGCGATACAGACCAGTAACCTCAAGGATATATGAATTTTGGTACAGTGTTCTTATAAAAAAGGTAAATATAACCCAATTAAGAAGAAAACTGCGAGTAAATTTTCCTCTTGGTTTTGCCGAAAACATTCCTTGCAAAATAATTTGAAACAAGTGAAGAAATATATTGCGATGTAATATATCGCCGTCATTGTACATATTACTTTTTTTGTAGATGAATTTGATGATATAGATAAAAAAGCCAGAGAGCACCAAAATAGCTGCTAAAATTGTCCACAATGTCGGTGCAAAAGGTGTCGTAACAGCTTGCCCGACAGAAATATACTTTTTTGATGGAATCAAAATAATAACCGACACAACTCCGTACGAAAGCGAAGAAGTAATTAATTCACGCTTCAACGAATTTCGAAATAGCCCGCCAATGATTAGATCTGCCGATCCATTAATTATCTGTAAAGTAATAGAATTTTTTTATTTAGCCATCTGATAAATTTGCAAATTACCAAACCAAAAGTAGTGTTACCATACAGAGACTCCCCTGCATTAATAGCTTCATAAAGGTCTTTACTCGGCACAATATTGATACTAAAATTAAGCCTAGATGAAAGCAAATTTAAAAGTTTGCCTTCAAAGCCTTCAATTCGACGAATGCCTTTATTAGATATTTGAATTCGTGTATAAGGGGGTAAATTCTCGCAAACGACTCTAATGGGGCACTGAAAAAAATTACTTAGTTTATTCGGAAAAATGTCAGACCATATAAAAGCGTTATCGTTGTCAGTGTATGTTTTATATAAATCAGGTCTCATGTTGTTACAGTGCATAGGCGTGAAAGGAAAATACGTGTACATTTTTATAATCTTCTCTGAAGGAAACCACAAGCTAACTTCTAGTATATTGTGTAGCCACAATAATTTAAAAATGAGATCTACTTCCTTACGAAATTTTGCATAATCACTTAGATATACCACAATGTGGGGGAATTGTCGATAGTATTTATGAAATTTGCATCGTCTGCAATTTGAAAAACAAATATGTTATTTATTTAATTACATCCATTCAGATAACATTCATTCACATACCTCAATGCATCAAAATTTTCGACAAGTTGTATGAATAGCACTCTAATTTGAAGACGTTGCTCTACGTTTTCCGCATCTCGTATAATATATGTGATATTTGAATTCAAATTGAGTAGAATTTCATTTAATATTTGTCCTTGAATGATTCTTCCGCGAGTAGTAGTAGATGATTGCATGAAATAAACATTTTGCGTAATATTTTTATTAATATCTGTTACTGCTGAAGAAATAGCTCGTGATAAGAAAGATGTATTCGGCCAGTTGTTTTCAAAAGCGAGCAAATAAGGTGGAAAAAATAACACAAAAATGTATGCAACTCTTGAAAGTAACATTTTTCACTTTATTATACCGGGAACCGCACTTTATATGGTAATAGTAAAGAATACACTAAAGTTGGACATAAGAAAACTATTCGTATTACTTAACATGCTCGGTAATTTGTTTGTAATAAAACTTAATTATAATAATTCGAAAAAACGCTAATGCATGTTCAACATAATTAAAGCCCATAATCTGATCTTTAAGCAAAGCAAACCATTATTTTAAACACATATATTATCAAAAATGATATCTTTGCTATCCTTTTTCGCTTGTATTAAAGAAAATTACAGGGGTTAAGTTATGTGCTCATTTTACCCATAAGGGATAAAATACAACAAGTAAATTAAGTGTACCGAGACGGCAGAATAACTTAAAAGTAGGCATCAAAGAGAAAAATGACGTAGACGAGTTATTCTGCAGTTCCCATACTTTGACCTTTCTCTGATATGACCTTCAGATGTCAAATTTGTAAAATGGTGAAGATTATATTTGAAAGTAAAATTTCCTGCTCTTTCAATTTCCGGGGTCAAAAGTAGAGGTTGCAATTTAAAAAAATCGACTTTACCTTGAAATTGCCTTGAAGACCAAGGTCAAGGTCAAGTATAAGTTCACAGTTTCATTGCTAGGGAGAAATCCTATAACTTTTTTCTAACAAGGAAACGTTCTCAGGTGTGTCTCACCGATTTTGATGAAATTGAGATATGTTGTAGAGTATCGAAAAATAAGAGACAATTATTTTTTTTTTATCTGCGGATACGCACACCTAAATTTTATCCCCAAAAACAATTTTTCCTAAATATTTCAAGTTCTAATGAATTTTTTCGAATGAAACAAAATGGAAATAACGTCTCATAAATATAAAAACCTTTTGTAAGTAATCCGGTTCCCGGGGGTGGGAACCCTTATTTTTATTTGGAGAAAAACCATTTTTTTTATATTTTTGCGTTACAAAAATAACAGTTTTAGTTAAAAATCATTGAAAAATATTTTTTTACATACGATATTGAAAAGTTGACATGTTTTTGCGTTTTCCTAAAAAAAAAATCCTTAAGGGGGTAAACAACCCCTAGCACTAATACGTAAATAATGAATATTCTTTGAGAAACTAGTTTTTTCGTGAAAACCAGGATTAAGGAGTTTTTGGAGTTGCTGATTACGAATCTGATGTTATATTTAAAAATTCAAAATGACGGATCCAACATGGCGGGCAAACTTTTGAAAAATACACCAATTCTCATAAAAAAATAAAATAAATAAAAGTACCCCCTACATGTGCGTATCCGCAGATAAAAAAAAATACCTGTCTCTTATTTTTCGATACTTTATAACATATTTCAATTTCATCAAAATCGGCTGAGAACGTTTCTTTGTAAGTCATTTTTCTCTGTGATGCCATAACCTCAAACTTTTTGAAAAAAATATTAAAAATCACCTTTTCCAAATTTATTTGCCACATTTTTTGCCTCATGTCGTTTCTTTTTTTTAATATAAGTAATTATTATGTTCTTCTTAACAAATAATATTTATTAGCAATCAATACAATAAAAGAACACATAAATTAATAATAAATGATAGAACATTATTTTATCGCATAAAAAAAAGTTTATTGTGGTTTCAATACTTATTATTGGTTAATATGTATTTCGTTTGATGGTTAGTTGAGAAACATATTAAAACACAAAAATTATATGTTAATTTCTTTTTTAATTTTTTATAGTCTTTTTATCAATAAATAATATTTCAAAAAGGGGATTTTTAACATTTTTTGCATTTTATTTGAAAAGTTTGAGGTTATGTCGAAAAATAGTTAAGACAAAAATTGTAGGTCTTTTTATCATCTACACCTTTTATATGTAACTTTTTTTGATCCGAGCTATAGTTTTCTTTTTATTAACAAAAAACCGTTTTTTTGACGTGTCGCGCTATATAAATTAATGTTTTAAAAATAGTAATAATAAAGGTACCATATTTTGAAAACATGTTTTTTATGTAAAATTTGACGGAGAATACAATAAAAATACTAAAAATTTGCTACGAGGTGGGGGCCATTGTTAAAAATTGTTAATAACAATATGAATTTGTTAATAATTTTTATTAAAAATATTTTTTTTTCTCAAAATTCAGTCCTTTAGATTTAAAATGAAAAAAAAAAAAGTTTGTAGCTCAAATAAAACCAGAGTTATAAAGTTTTGAAAATGAGTCTCCAAGCCAAAAAATTCATTATTCTCACAATTTCGATCACTAGTATTATCGAAAATATACGGAACAAAACAAAATCCTCGGACACGTATCTCTTATTTTTTGATATAGAATCCGTAAAAAAAGTTTCAGCCAAATCGAAGACATGTCGGTCAATTTTTATCACAATCCGTACGGTTTGTAAAAAAATTACCCATATAGTATGTTACCAGCTAAACCCGATTTAAGGATAATATTTTTTCCTAATCGGAATTAAGAGTTTGGACGCATTTGTCCTTGCAATAAGTGTTTTTGTTAATTCAAACTACAAATGTATGGTTGCCTGTATAATTGTGATAAATTGCCAGCTGCTAGTATTGAAAAAATTGCTGTCATACAAACATTTACATTCTAAAATAATATACTGCTGTATGCAAACTAATATACTAAAATTCGATTCGATACATATGTATGTATATACCCAGATACAAATTACAAAAATTAAAGTAAATCTATTCTATAAACGGCATATAATGTGTAATTTCGAAGTTTTTAGATTATTTTGTTAAAGGCCCTCACAGAAGGACAGTCTGACATTTTGGCTCTAGAAATGACTGCACTACAAAAATAAGTTTTATTTCTCGACTTTCATTCAAGGCCAAATAAAATGCTATGAGATTAATTAATCTAGCAAAATGCTGAAAACTAAACAAAATAAAAGGAGTACTTCCAGGGCAAATAATGAAACGATAAATGGTAGCTCAAGTCATAAAAACTTTACAAGCTTGCTAGCTCGGATACAACTTTTCTTGGAAGACGTCCAATGGACTGTTGGAAACTGGCCAACAGAAAATATTTTGGAAGGCTCTTGTGAAAGCATTTAATGCATCCAGGAACATTTACCGGACGATTGCTGCTATTCAACACAAATTATTGAATGAAGCTTCGCGAATATTTATGTGTGGAACGCAGCTTAAAAAGAACGATCCCGGTTATTCTCCTGAACTATTAACACCGAAAACGTTTCAAGATTTCACCAATAAGTGCATGCACTCATATGATTACTGAGTAGTATAGGAACCGCTCCAAACTCAATGGCAGGCAGCCAAATGAACCTGTCTATCCAAAACGAAAAAAATATTCTCAATTAGTGGGAGCAAACTAGAAAGCACAGGTTTCCATTTAAAACCCCGGTGCAATTAATTTTTAAACAAAATCTCTGCTCGCTCTGATGGGGGATTATCTTGGTTTGCCAAGATTTCCTTTATAACAACTTCGACTAATCTTTTTGTCACAAAGCCTGATGCTGTAAGTAGTTTCAAACTTTGGTATATACTTTAAAATTGCTTCTCGAGCAATTTTACAGCTTTGCATTGTGTGTCTGAACAAAAAGACAAGCAGGCGCCGGGTGTCGCCGTCTCGGTAATCTTCTTCAAGGGAAGACACAAATTCTCAGATAAACACTCGCCGCCGTAGCTCCGTAATTGTACATTGATAAGTACACATTGCTACTTCATTGTTGTATCTTGGAAGGAGTTCGTATAAAAGGAATGTGTACGGAACTAAACTTATCATTTGTGTTATCGCATAAATCCTTCACAAGGGACCACTTTCATCTGCCGCATTAAGGCTGGGCTGCTCTTTTACTTTCTGATTAAACTTATTTACACCAGTTGTTGGCCTGGCTTAAGTGTTGCAATTTCTTTCTGATAAAGAGTTTGGCAGATTTTATGAAATCATTTTATTAAAGAAACTGTTTCGTATTTAAAGCTCTATTTTTTGCTTAATGTATATCATATTTTTTCTGTGATCTCAAGTGATATTGTTCATTGACACCCCAAAATTTCTTCCTTGATTTCGTGGTTTTTCTCAAGAAAGAGATATCATTTTCATTAGATATTCTCCGTAGAATATGAACCCCTAACAAATTTTTCCATCACATTACGTTTGCCATAAAAATAGAGCTAAAAAGTGAAAAAAAAACAAGTTTATACTTCAAACTAAACTAAATAACAAGATGCAATAACATTCTGTTAGTTTTTTAAAGATATCCGAAAAATGGCTGAAATTTGAAAGTTATTTTTCTAAAAATCCCTACGTTCTCCTTGTCTTAGATTGAATTAAAATGTTCGTTTCTTAAGTAGGAAACAATGATAGTGTGCGTTATTCTTTCATCCTCGATTTGATATTTATAGTTTTTTTTACAGATTTCTTAAAACAAAAAAAACACATAAAAGTTTACATTTTATTAAAAAATAGCACAATTGAACAATCCATTAAAATTGCACAGCTTTGAAAAATATATCTCCAGGCTTTTAAGATGCCATGATTTCTATAAAACGAGTTAATTTATTTGTACGAATAAATATAAAGAAGTCCTAAATTTGAAGTTTGATAAAAAGAAAATAATTAAATTGATATTACAATTATATTTATTAACGCAATTTGTGTTTTTATTTTGTTAAGAATAAACAGCAAAGTAATTGTACAAATTTAACTAAATTCTGTGGAAACATTTGTAAAGGAAATTTTCACGAACTTATGCCTATAAAATAAATGATGTAAATGGATGTAGTGAATTCTTAGTAGAAAAAATGGTTATTATATTATTATTATAGAAATTTATACATATTGCTGAAAATGCTCATCAAAAACATATATTATCTCTAATGCTGCAACACTAAAGCTTAAATTATAAAAACAAACAGGGTTAGTAGAATTTTATTACATTTTGTATACAGGGACTAAAAAAAAGTTATAAAGTTTTAAATCATAAAAGGCATTTAGCAAAGGCAAAAATTTAAATAACATCGTTAATAAATAATAAAAAGAGCAGTGGGCCGAAATGACTACCTTGAGGTACCCAAGATATTGAACATATACAGTGCTGTGCAAAACATTTGCAACTAAAATCATAGTTTCTTACAGATCATTATAACATTTCCTAAACCACTGATACCAAAAAAAGTTTTACAGAGCATTATTCTTTATTATGTCTAGTTTCCAGATATAACAATACCAGACTGTAATATCCCATAATAAGGGAGCAATATCAATTTTTTTATTCAACGTAACAATTTTGCCTGTGCAAAACATTTGCAACTTTATATATCAACAAATACTTTTCTCGGAATAAATGAGAATTGGCAGTATTTTGTTAGTTAATTGTTATTTTTTATTCTATATATAGTTAATAAAAAATAATAATAATAATAATTTTCTATTCCGATAATCTGTTGGTCAGATCCATGCGCAGAAGTGTATTATTAAAATATTTTTTTCCCTTAAACGCAATTAAACTAAAAGTTCTTAAAATGGGGGTAATTAATTTTACAACGAAATAAAAAACCGAATAATATTTGTTCACACAGATGGTATAACCTAAAAAGACATTAGTGAAAAATATAAAATAGCTAAATCCACCATATCCAGAATTATAAGCAGTTTTAAAAAGACTGGGAGTATTGAAAATATTCATAAAGGGTGGTAGACCAAGAAAAACGACAAAGGCTGAGGATCGTAGAATTTAAATTTTAATTAAATCTCGGCCTTTCGAATAAAACCTGGATGTGGATCCTTCGACAGTAAGAAGACGAGCCATAGAAACCGATCTTAAGAGCTACAGGCCAGCGAAAAGCCACTACTTTCGGAAGAAAATGGCTGAGCTCGACTTGTCTTTGCTCGAAGTCATTTAGAATGGCCCCTAGAAAAATGGAGAACTGTCCTTTTTTCGGATGAGTGTTTAACTTAGTGGGGCTAGATGGAGGGCAAAAAGTAGGACAACTGACGAACAAACGACTAAATCCGCGATAAACTGTGGTAACTGTGAAGCATGGAGGTGGTAATACAATGGTCTGGGGGTGTTTATCAGCTCAGGGCGTGGGACCTCTTTATGAAATACCACGGATAATGAAAGCGGAGGACTACAAAAACATTATGGAAAATGTTATGCTCCCTTACGCAGAGGAAGAAATGCCCCTGCGCTGGCGCTTCGAACAGGACAATGATCCCAAGCACACCTCTAGACTTCTTCAGGCTTGGTTTTCGCAGCAAAACATTGAAGTTTTGAAACGGCTCGCACAGTTCCCAGATCTCAACCCCATAGAAGAGCTATGGCAACTGGTTAAGAAGAATATGAGGGGTCAATTTTACAACAACCATGACGAACTCTTTAATGGTATAAAAAAGGCTTGGAATGATATAACTTCTTTACATATTGAGTCGCTATTTAATTCTATGCCAAGAAGATGTGCAGCAGTTATTGTAAATAAAGGCTATTCAACCAAATATTAATGATAATATATATTTAAAGTCGCCAACATTGTTAATGTCAAGGAGTTGCAAATGTTTTGC